>CM069444.1:39383796-40868386 GCA_035610835.1 Ophiura sarsii
TGTTTTTAAAGAAAGGGTCCCGCAAGCACAACATCGAGCATTATTTGTTACAAAAATAATTATCGAGCCGAAATTACGTAATTATATAGAACAAAACACCATAGTAGTCAAAAAAATCAATAAAAACTGCTATCACTCAACATGCAATTTTTAAAATTCGCGGCGATCGAAAGTCCCGGTGTCGATGACGTCATGGGTATCGGTGCTAAAATTTGCGCATGTGCTTTGTTATTGCTTGTTTCCCACACCCAGTTGGTATATCTTGCTTTTATTCTTTGCTGTTTTCCTTAATAATCAAGCTTTGGAAGCAGGTTGCCTACTTGTGTCTGTTGTTTTGATAAGGGAGTACAAATAGAAAGTGAAGCTTGCAACATCATCACAACATCTCAACCAGCAGAGTTATTTAAACCCTTCCTGTCATGTGATCACTTTTTGGGTGGTCACATGACATCAGATCATCATAGATGGAAGGAAAGTCTTATCCCAGCATCTCTATTGATGACATCGCAAGCTCCGCAGCTCAAGAATCATGATTATAAAAAGTATACATTTTTTCTTGCTGACCTGATTTTAGTCTTAAAAAGGCTGCATTTATCGCAAAATGTGAACTAGGATTATGGGTAAAATGTTGTAAAAAAAATAAATAAAAAAAATGTTTTTAGAGAATTAATGTCCAATACATTGTGTCATCATCTTTTATGAAATTTCACCTTCAATAACTTAAGTCACTTTTCTTTTTAACCTTATAATGTTATTCTATTGAAATATGAATCTTGTTTGGCCTGTTTTCATGATTTCTTGTTTTGTAGCTTTATATGACATCACAATCATCATTCACTCATAACTTTTTTGTAGTGATTGTAGAAAAATGATCGACACAGTTCTGTAATCAGCACAGTTTCAGCTTTCTTATGATATAAATATCTCCTATATGAAAAATCCCACCATGTGACTGGTTTTCACAGATCGCATCACATATGATGATTAAACTAATTGAGATTGCAGATTTCAAATGTGTCTGAACTCAGCATTTTGGGTAATATCAGCTGTTCTGCAGCATTCTAGGACATACATTCTTTAGCTAAAGAGCGTGAAAGCAATTCACCCTCTCTGAATCAAAAAAGTCACGCCATGTCTTTCCCAACACATACATAGTTATCTCAGCTGTATATTCCATGCTTGCCTTGTATCTTACTCATTGAATTTGACAATTTCATGCTTATATTAGTACCATGGCATGATTAGTACTAATAAATAAATGAACTGTTTTTGTTGTTTGATGATACTGTGACCTTTCAGTTTCTTTGAATGTTTTGGGTGTGTCAAATATCATCCTATGAATGATTATAGGCCTGTTCAGACGGTCACTAATCTTGAGACTAGTTAGTCCCCGAGCTTAACCAACTTACACCGCTAACCCAGAGTGCCTGTCCAGACGACAATCTTAGCCTCGAGTCTAGGATACCATGTGGTAGCTTCAATACTAACTCAAGGTCGCGCGATTCTCCGATTGCAGGAAGTAATGCGTTGACCCTCTGCTAATCTTACTTGTGGTTTAACATAGTTAAAGGATTCACATGGCAGATATTCTCTCGGTTAGAGCTCAAGACTAGTTAACCGCTAGATATTTTAGGGTTAAAATTCCAGATTTACACTCGAGGTTAGATAACCATGTTACGATTCACACGGCCGTTAACCGAGAGTTTCATCTCGAGACTAGCGAATTTGACGCTAATCTCAAGGTTAGCGGCCATCGTCTGAACTTTGATTCAGACCATTGTACATAGTGTGTGGCAACATGTGAGGATACATTATAATTCAATAACCATAAAATTATCATAAGGATGATGTATTACATCAATTTTGATATTCAATTTGCTAGTGGAACATTATCACAACAATAGTGATATTTCAAGATAAGCATCTAAATAGGTGGTTTCTCTTTTGCTGTCACTCTTTATTTAACCATCCTTAGTTCATGAATTTGCTAGGCTTAACATGTCTTTCCCCACAGTTTTATGAGGCTTTTTGAGGCTTAACATGTCCTTCCCCCACAGTTTTATGAGGCTTTGTCACATTGAATGTCATAAAAAGTTATAGCAATATGTTTCACTGCTTACTACTTTCCACACGGAAGGCGGCTGCAGACGACACTCCCAAATTTCACAAATGTATTAAAAATGTCAAAAATTGTTAAATTTCATCACCAAATTTGAAATCACCATGAGCAATGAATTAAAATAAGTACAAACATGCCTAGTATTGGTTCAGTTATCCTTGAGATAAACTTTGAAAGTTGGGAGAGGTTTCTTAAAAATCTGTTTTGTGTATGGTAAAACCAATAGCCGTGTGAAAAGTGTTACACTTTTGTGTATAGACCAAAGACCCTGAGGCCATTAAGTGTCTATTTTCAGGCTGTTCTGTTGTCATTGTTAAAGCAAAGCCATGTGTGCAATTAACATCAAAACAGATGGCATGACCACTGGCCTGCCTAATTTTTGGAATTGGAGAATTTATGACCGGTCAATAGCTAAATTGCCCCCTATTCAAAATCTAGATTACCCTTCTACTTTGCTCTCAGGTATTCATGGATCCTTTTTTCTCTCTCCAATCCCCGCCAACCAACCAACCCCTCAACAACAGGAGTAGAAGATTTGGGTCTAGTCTCCATCTGTGGTAGCACATCCATATTAGAAACATATCCCCCATGGGTTATCTATCGATCATGCAGGAAATTAGTTACAATTATCTTATTCATGTCCTTCAATTTCATTAACACAATAATGCCTAAGGCTGAACACTGTTTGCATACATTACAAAAACAACATAAATAATGTAATAAATGCTGCAATTTAATTGCTGTAATGTTAAAGGTATCAAAATTCATGAGAATTTGATTGCGTTTTATCTGAAAATGTCATTAAGTCGTATAGTAATGTTGTTTCTGCTCATGTATATTTCATTATGCCAACAGTCACGTTTAAATGTTAATAGCGCAAATAATTGCAGATTGTAAGAGAGTCATCGCCAAAAGCAATACACAACAAATGCAACTCAGATGAGAAAAAGTTAAGGCTTCACATAGTTCTTTATTCAATGTTTAATACTTGAAGCGAGTCGGGCAGATAAAAAAATCAGATGTAGATGCACAGACAGTAATAGTCGTCACAAGCTTTGACTCTTGTCATAGGACACTCAAGGCGAAGGGGGTCCTTGGATGATCTTAAGTGTCTATTTGGAACATTTTTTTTTAAAAAAAATCGATAGATGTATATGTGACCAGTCGCGTCAAAAAGGACATGTTGTCGGCAGACACAGTTTTGAGATAGAGGCCAATATATTGGTAAAATATGAAGAAAATAACAGAAAATATCATATCTTGAGATTACAAAGTCCGATTACCTTCAACATGTGTCATTTCAAGGCTTAAAATGTGCTCATTCAAGTCGTACAAATAATTCAGATTTGACTCAGGGCCCCCAACATGTCCATTTTGATGTAACGGGTCATAGTCCAGAGGAATTTCATTGATATGGCCCTGACAGGTGGAAAGTTAGTACAGACTCTTTTTGATGATTGATTTGAGTTCATATATGCATAAGGTAATAATTTTCAGAGGGGTGTGCAAAATTTCACCCTAAGGGATTTTTAAAATCCAAGATGGCCGCCATTACCCCTAAAATGCATTAAAATGGTTATAACTCCGTAATTGATTGTTATTATAATATGATTGTAGGCTTGAAACTAAGATTTTTAAGCTGGAGGAATCTACTAGAGTGATTATTGATGTGATCTGATCATTCCATAACCACAGAAATCCAATATGGTTGCCCTGTAATCCAAAATGGCCGCCGAAATCACGAATTTGGCTATAAAATTGTAATAATTAATTATGACGACAAGTCTGTGAGCTTAAAATCCATGGTTTTGAATCATGAGCAATCTGCTGAAGGGTTTATTGATGTTACTTGATAACTGCATCATCATCAAAATGTAATATTGCTGCTCTGCAATCCAAAATGGCCGCTGAAATCTTGAATTTGGCCATTAAATTGTAATAATTAATGATGACGACAAGTCTGTGAGCTTTACATCCATGTTTTGACGCATGAGCAATCTGCTGAAGGGTTTGTTAATGTTACTTGATAACTACATCACCATCAAAATGTAATATGGCTGCCCTGTAATCCAAAATGGCCGCTGAAATCATGAATTCGGTTTACAACTGTAATAATTAGTGAAAAATACGTGTTTTGGGGCTTAACATCCCGTCAAAATGTCATCCTGGATATGCCCCCGACCTTTTTGTGTTAGGCTTATACCAAGAATGCCTTAACTCACTGCGAGATATAGTTCATTGATGAAGTTCATTGATGTTGGTAGCGGCGATGGAAGAAAAGTCAATTAGGGAGGAGGTGAGCGAGTTCTACTTTTGTTTTATATTTTGAAACATGTAGACAAAATTAACTAAAATGGTCCAGAAAATCGCTCATGAAGCCATCTTGTGGAACAAATCTAACTTATTTGATCTTTTATTGATGAAACAACAAAACAAATTTGCGAGAAGCCTTGCAAAATTGCCTACTTTAACACAACCATGGTCCAGTAAGCCATCAAAAACACAACCCCTGTGGTAATTTAGGATAGATGGGATGGATGGGATGGTAGGGATAGGGGGATGGCGGGGTATACGGTATGGTATATAGGATACTGATAGATACGATGGTAGGGGAAGAAGGGGTATATGATATGGTATATAGGATACTGGGATAGATGGGATGGTAGGATAGGGGATAGAGGGGTTTATGATATGGTATATAGGATACTGGGATAGATGGGATGGTAGGGACAGGGGATCGAGGGGTTTATGATATGGTATATAGGATAGATGGGATGGTTAGGGGGATGGAGAGTATATGATATGGTATATAGGATACTGGGGTAGATGGGATGGTAAGGATAGGGGGATGAAGGGGTATATTATGGTATGGTATATAGGAAACTGGATAGATGGAATGGTAGAGATAGGGGATTAGAGGGGTTTATGATATGATATATAGGATAGATGGGGTAGATAGGATGGTAGGGATAGGGGGTTGGAGTGGTATATGATATGGTATATAGGAAACTGAAATAGAGGGAATGGTAGGGATAAGGAGATGGAAGGGTATATGAATATGGTATATAGGATTGATGGGATAGGGGGATGGAGAGGTATATGAATGCATGGTATATAGGATACTGGGATAGATTGGATGGTAGGGATAAGGGGATGGAATGGTATATAGGATAGATGGGATAGATGGAATGTAGGATAGGGGGCGGAGGGGGTATTTTATATGGTGTATAGGATACTGGGTTAGATTGGATGGTAGGGATAAGGGGATGGAATGGTATGATATGTATATAGGATAGATGGGATAGATGGAATGGTAGGGATAGGGGGCGGAGGGGTATTAATATGGTGTATAGATGGTGTGACCGGTGACGTAGTGCCCGGCGGTTTGCGTGCGCACCTACAGGGAACGGTGCTTTAATTCACACTTGATTGATCATTACTTACCATGCTTACGGTGTAAATAGTGCAGAAGTCATGGTATGCATCCCTAAGCACAATGAGAGACCAGGTACTAAATCTGATTGCCCGGCGGTTTGCGTGCGCACCATAAGGGCATGTGCTTGTAAAATTGGCGCTCAGTGATGTGTGTTTTGCTTTCATATAGTATGATGTATGCAGTAGTCATGGACTAGTACCCCTAGCATGTCTTTAGACCAGGCGCTAATCAATATGTAAACACTACTGATGTAAACAACGGTCACCTCATCTATAGGATACTGGGTTAGATGCAGTGGCGTAACCAGCGGGGGGGGGGGGGGGGGGGGGGGGGGGGGGGGGGGGGGCACTTGCCCCCCCCCCCCCCCCCCCCCCCCCCCCCCCCGCTTGCCCCCCCCCCAAATGAAATCAAATACGGCTGTAAATGAAATTTACAAACAAAGTACATACCAAATCCCCCCAAATGACCATACGTGTCGGTTGAGATTGGCACTGTCGGTTCATTGACGAAAGGAATCATGGAATTATGTTGGTCAAAAGTACACATATGAAAAAAATCTTAGGAGCCCCCCATGCCCCCCCCAAATGAAAAAGTCTAGTTACGCCACTGGTTAGATGTGATGGTAGGGATGGTTGAGATAGGGATGGAAGGGTACATAATATGGTATATAGGTTGATGGGATAGTAGGGATAGGGGGATGTAAGGGGAAAATCCTATATACGATACCATATACCCCTCCATAGCCCTATCCCTACCATCCCATCTATCCCATCTATCTTATATACCATATCATATACCCCTCTATCCCCTATCCCTACCAACCCATCTACCCCAGTATCCTATATACCATATCCTATACCCCTTAATCCCCCCTATCCTTACATCCCATCTACCTATCTATCCTATATACCATATCATAAACCCCTCGATCCCCCTGTCCCTACCATCCCATCTATCCCAGTATCCTATATAACATACCATACAAGCCTTTTGTTAAGCGGGCAACCAGGAGATTTTTACTCACTGGTTGCCAAGTTTTGGCTCCTGGTGTTTTACAAACTCTGCACAGTAAGTATAGGACCAGAAGCCATTTTTTTGGTCAAAATAGTAAAAAGTAGCTCCTGGTCAAGACCTGCTTAACAAGGTTTGATACCATTATACCCCTCCATCCACTATCCCTGCCATCCCATCTATCCATCTATTCTAAATTACTGCAGGTGTGGTGTTTTTGACGGCTTACTGGACCAACGTTGTGTTAAAGTCGGCAAATTTTGAGGGCTTCTCGTGAATTTGTATCAATGTTTCATCAATAAAAGATCAAATAAGTTAGATTTGTCCCCACAAGATGGCTTCATGAGCCGATTTTCTCTGGACCATTTTAGTACATTTTTTCTACATGTTACGCTGCCAACATCAATGAACTTCAACTATATCTCGAAGAGAGTGGAGGCATTCTTGGTATAAGCCTAACATAAAAAAGGTCAGGTCGGATCCAGGATGACATTTTGACGGGATGTTAAGCCCACAAACACATATTTTTCACTAATTATTACAGTTGTAAACCCAAATTCATGATTTCAGTGGCCATTTGGGATTAAAGGGCGGCCATATTATTACATTTTGATGGTGTTGCAATCATCAAGTAACATTAACAAACCCTTCAGCAGATTGCTCATGATTCAAAACATGGATGTAAAGCTCACAGACTTGTCGTCATCTTTAATTATTACAATTTGATAAGCCAAATTCATGATTTCAGCGGCCATTTTGAATTAAAGGGCGGCCATATTACATTTTGATGGTGATGCATTTATCAAGTAACATTAACAAACCCTTCAGCAGATTGCTCATGATTCAAAACATGGATGTAAAGCTCAAAGACTTGTTGTCATCTTTAATTATTACAATTTTATAGCCAAATTCATGAATTCGGCGGCCATTTTGGATTACAGGGCGACCATATTGGATTTCTGTGGTTATGGAATGATCAGATCACATCAATAATCACTCTAGTAGATTTCTCAAGCTTAAGAATCTTGGTATAAAGCCTACAATCATATCATAATAACAATCCATTACAGAGTTATGACCATTTTAATGCAATTTAGGGGTAATGGCGGCCATCTTGGATTTTAAAAAATCCCTTAGGGTGAAATTGTGCACACCCTCTGAAAATTATGACCTTAGGTATATATGAACTCAAATCAATCTTCAAAAAGAGTCTGTACTAACTTTCCACCTGGTACCATCAATTCCTCTGTGGCATGGGAAAACCCTTCACACGGTCATTTTCTAGCAACTTGTTTTTTTCTTTGGCAGAGAGCTTCATACTCTACTGAGTATAGGACTGTTTAAATTTTTAAGAAATTCCATCTAGAACTACAGTTATAGTATTTTAAAGTCGGCAAGTTTAAACGCAACACTAAAAATTGAAATTGACAATTCAAAGGTGTACACAAAACATTTTAAATGCTCTAATAATAATACAACTACATTGTTATATCACGCAGAATAGCTTGTCATATGAAAAGGACTGTTGATATGAATCTAGATGTTTGCGATATTATTAACAATTGTAAGTTCTTCACTTTCAAAATATTTACAATGCATTGTCGGAATTCACAAGTGGTTACCATGGTAACAATGTCATTTTACGTAAATATAGCATTTTACACATAAAATTTGATAAACAAGGT
Source organism: Ophiura sarsii (assembly GCA_035610835.1). Lineage (NCBI taxonomy): Eukaryota > Metazoa > Echinodermata > Ophiuroidea > Amphilepidida > Ophiuridae > Ophiura > Ophiura sarsii. Next base: position 39,392,048 of record CM069444.1, read on the forward strand.
TCAGAAAAGTACTAAAATAAACTTAACATCTGGAATTTTGCATAAGAAACTCATAGAGACTGAAGTTCAAGGTATAATCTCTATCTTGGGACCAAAGTTGGAAAATTGACTTGGAACTCATTTGTTATGAATATTTTGGTATGACCCAGATATCTCAATATTATCACTAGCGACTTCCGACGGGTTTTCCCATACCACCACACATATGTGTAAGACCATTCAGGTAACCAATGGAGAGATTGTATAGCAGAGGTGCAGATTCAGATTGCCTATTGATATTAAAAACGAGTCTTGCAGCACAATTTTGTAAACACTGTGAACGAAGAGTGTATGATTTTAGTAGTGAAGATAAGAGTCTGTTGCAATAGTATAGTCTAGACGAGAGAGAGAGCGTACAGCATGAAGGCAGGTATCTGTGGGCGAATCCGGTAATTTAAGTGAAAGGTGACAGGATGTGAGGAGCTACAGTCGGATTAGAATCAAACAATTACTTATTACTTATAGTTAGTGATGGCTTAATGCAAGAGTTTCCAGTGGTCAAACTGATTATCTGGTAGACATTTTCGATAATGAGGAGAAGCGGCAATGAAGAATTATATTTTTATAACAGACAATTAATACTTGTTGAAACTATACAACATCCTATAAAAATAATTATTTACATGTCTTAACGCTTTCCACGCGGCAGGCGTCTGAGCAGACGACATTCCAAAATGTCACAAAATGTTTCAAAACTTTCAAAAGTATTGGATTTCATAAGCATATTTGGAATCAACATGAGAAATGCATTCAAATAAGTACAAACATGCCTAGTACTGGATCAATAATTCTTGAGATAGACCTTGAAAGTTGGGAAACGTTATGAGAAATCTGGTTTGTATAAAACTAAAGCCGCGTGGAGAGTGTTAAGGCAAATACACATTTGGACCATTGATTTGAAGTATTACAGTGATTCTCAACACCAGATAATTATGACATGGAATGTCCATCTGTTGAGACGACATTCTGTAGCCAGCAGACTAATCTGATGAAGACCTTCCAGGAACATGACGTCAGAATTGGGATAGAATCTGAGCTATTAGTATCAACTTTCACTTTTATAGTTTGATCAGTTCCAAATTGGCGAAGCCTCCTTGCAGCAGCAAATGAATACAGAAGGAAGCGGGCGAGCATGAAAGGCAACAAGTGCACTGTGTTTCATATGGCTGACATAAGCGTGCAGCCAAAACGCATGCGTGTGGCAATAATCATGCGGAAAAGCTTAGATTACTTTTGTGCGCGGAGAGATAAAATTTGGAACTAGTTAAACTATAGTAATAATTACAGCTGGTTGCATGGCTCTGGTGTAGATTGAACCATGGAATCAGCTTGGAAAGATTTTCCTACCCATATGATAGTCTACCTTGGCAATAGGGCTAGACTGGAAAATTGTGTGTTTGAGTAGTATTTTGTATCCTGGGGGGCACTCAACTTTTTTTTGGGTAGGGGTGTGCCGCCCAGGGTCTCAAAAAGGGGGGCTACAGAACTGAACTGAGTGGATTTTATGACGAAAAATAGGGTCTCAGGAATTGATTTTTTCAAAAAAGTAGGTCTTGAGAACTGGCCTATAGTTCAATTTTGATTGGCAAGAACGCATTTTTTAAAATTATTTTTGGTTTTAGAACGCAAAATTTTCGAAGAATTGGGGCTTTAGAACGCAAAATTTCGTGATTTTTGAATTTTCAATAAAATTGGGGTCTTAAGAACTGATGCAGGCTCAAAAGGGGGGGGGGGTCATAAAAGGTAGCAGCAGAGGGTGAAAAAGGGGGTCTTCAGCGTGGCACATACCTATACCCTTTTCCAATGTCAGTGCCCCCCCCCCCCCCCCCCCGGGGGTTGTATATAAAGGTTAAAGAGAACACTATAGGGCATGGACTACTACATGTATATCCATGCTGGGGTACCAGGGTTTAATTCCAACTGTTGCCGAGTTAGTTTTCCTCCCCATTGCACCCATTCATTCCTCCTAACTCAAGTCCCCCCACAGGACATTTTCAGGCATAAGCAGTGTCTCATGATATTTCTGGCAAGTTTGTTTTACTTCACAAAATTCTCAATTGATGACGATGGCCCCCTGGCCAATTTCCTTGATTCAACCATTTAGGCAGACGTTCCTCTGAATTGTGCACCCGCAGGTGTTAAATAAAAGAGAACATAATTTGAAGAGTAAGTTGTAAAAATAAATTGATACATTATTTGAATTCAACTTATTGGAATTGATTATTGCGATTGAATCATTTAACCATCAATCCATTCATGCTCAACAGGCCTTAGGCAAACCACGGCATATACATTTTACCCACCATTAATTTTGATGGAATAAATATGAGCCGTTCCTTACCCTTTCCACGCGGCTATTTAGTTTTACCATATACAAAACAGATTTTTCAGAAACCTTTCCCAACTTTCAAGGTCTATCTCAAGAATTACTGAACCAATACTCGCCATGTTTGTACTTTTTCAATGCATTTCTCATGGTGATTCCAAATATGGTAATACATTTTAATAATTTTGACATTTTTGAAACATTTGACATTTTGTGACATTTTTTAATGTCGTCTGCAGATTCCTGCCGCGTGGAAAGTGTTAACCTCTAGGGTATAATCCGTTCATTTATCTGTGTAGTAATGTCAGAGACTTATCAATGCAACATTTGTACACATTCATCTTTAATCATGCGGGTACATATTTCCAGTGCATTCAAATCATGTGTGCATTTATAAGCTGCTCGCTCACACTAGAATCAGACCTCAACCACCCAGTGTCATATCTTCCATTTGGCAATTGAAAAACACCCAGTACTACAATTCAATTTTTTTCCTAACAAATGTTGCTTTTTACCAAAAGAAATTGGGAAATGTTCAATATTAATTTTTTTATGGAAAATGTACAACAATTTGTTTACAATTTTTTTTTTACAATTTTGATATTTAATTTAACATTTTCACAACAGTTTTGAAGAATGGTTGAAATTCACCAACATTTTCACAACAGTTTTCACAAACAATGCCTGAACGACCTACCCTATCTGAGAGGTCCATTTGCTCGTAAAACAGGTTTCCCCCTCATTGCCTTATAGTGTACTTGATGCATTCAAATCATGTGTGCTCACACTATAATACACTCTGATGTTACTGCACAGAGGTAGATCAGACCTCAACCACTCAGTGGCATATCTTCCATTTGGCGATTGAAAAACACCCTGTTCTACAATTCAAGTTTCCCCCTAACAAATGTGATGCCTGTAGAGCAGGGGTTTTCCCCTCATCCCCATATAGTGTTCTTGATCCAGATACTGTTATCTCATAGTACTTTTAAAAAAAGCTGATATCCATTTTGCCAACCATATCACCGATCTTATCATCTGAACGGCTCATTAAGTGAAGCAGCTGTTTTGTTAACCAATCAAAATATCTGTTTTATTAGGCAGTACCCGCGAGGCCTTAAATAACGCACAGCCGTAAGACTGCTACTAATATCCCACTTGAGACAGCAAATTGATGCCATATACTTGAATTGACTAGTAGCGCATGTAATGTAATTGCATATCTCCTGGCCATAAGTACCGCAGTATGGCACCGTTTCTTGAAGCTTCTCATAAATTCCAAGGAGTGTAAGAAACGCTTATGATATGTTATAAGGCAAACAAAAAAAAACACTGTTGTCCGTGCCCAACCGATTTTCAATTTTTTAAAACAAAAATTGTTTAGAATTTGTGTTGAAATACTTTGTGAAAGTGTGTGCAATTTTTTTTATTTGTTGTTGGAAAAAAACCCTATCCACTGAAGATAGCAACAACTCTTAAGCCTCAAAATATATCCATTGATCCACTTCCGTTTTTAAAATTACTTATTTATTTTGGCGCTGTCACAGTCAAGTAGGCCTAATGATAAAAGTGCATTAGCGATTATATAGCAATCATCCATACACTTATTTATCTGACTATGCACTTCTAGAGCTCCTCTTATTGTTAATTATCTACTGGCCTGACAGGTTATGCGGACTGGCTTGGAACAAATATTTCAACTATTGTACAACAGTTACAATTGTTGTATGAAGGAATTTAGCATAAACATGCCCTCTAGATTAAGATTTCAAGAAGCTCCTTATTTCCACCTTATCCTATTCCCTTGTACCTGAGTATTCAAAGAAATGGGCAAATTGTTTTCATCTCTTTACAAACACTGCGAAACCTGAGAACCGTCCTAGTTTTTCATCTATTTACTTAAACAAATTGTTCTTGCACTAGATCTAAGAAACTCTTAGATCAAAGAAAGCCTTAGATGAAAGCTTATTTCTACGTAACTGAATGCGATTTGCAAATCCAGGTACGGTTCATTTTACATTCCGGTGAAGGACGAGATGCTTTGATGGTTTATGTAGGATGATTGCAACCTGATGAACCAAAACTGAGTGAATTATGGATGAAAGTATCTGTAAAAGCCAATCCTGTAACAATAGTATGTTCTCTGTAACAGAGCAATGCGCCGAGCGAAAATTAAATCTAAAATAGGTTGTCGTTGCACGGTTGCGGAGGTTGAAAGAGTAAAACATTAAAATGTCTATAAATGTGTTTGGTTGCCACGGGCAGCGCACCTGCCAACACCAATGACTGTTTCTACGGTTGTGTACTTTCAGGATGATATCTCCCATAGGTTGCCTAGAAAAAGTGGTTCAGTTCAGTTTGGAAATTGAATTTATTTGATAGCTGATTTCTTACCGTGGAAGGAGCGTACAGAGTGTCCCAAAAGAAGATGCCCATATATAAATGATATAAAATTAGGGAGTTTCTATATAGTACAGGCACTCACCCTCTCATCACATGTTGTTGTTGTTGTTGTTTTTCTTCTTAAAAATGTCTTGACTATAGTCTTTTTCCCTTCCTCTGGACATTGGCGGCACTTTACAAGCGCAATATTTATGCATGCGTATGCATATATGCATCCTTTCTACACTGTAAATCTAGCTAAATCGGTTGTGTAAAAAAATTACACAACACTGTTAAATATGAACCTAGCAACTTTTGTTTAAAAAATTACGCAATTGTGTACATTTTCACACAACTTCTTGTAAACTTTCACAAGATTGTGCAACATTTTATACAAGTATGTGTACTTTTATTTAAAACAACCGGTTGCTAGGTTTATATGTTAAACAGCGTGGTTGTGTAACGTCTTTTTTACACAGCTGGATTAACGGTGTATACGTGTGTGTATACGCTAGGGCAGGGGTGGGCAACCTACGGCCCGCGGGCCGCATGCGGCCCGCCAGTGGGTTTTTTGCGGCCCGCGAGATGTATCAAGAAAAATAAAAAATAAATATATTTGACATCATCACAAAAAACGAGCTAGCTGCTATGCATTTATCGGCACAAATGATGTTCCTCAACATGCGCGCGTAGGTCTATTTCCCCATTAATTGTCATCTGTCGGTGGCATAACCAGAGGGGGGGGGCGATCGCCCCCTCCTCCAATATTGACGTCGTGTCGGTTGAGATTGGCACTCTCGGTTCATTTGACAAGAGGAATCATGGAATTATGATGGTCAAAAGTACACAGATGAAAAAATTTCGCGCGCTACGCACGCATATGTTTCCCCAAATTGCAATATTCTTAAGAAACGACTTGTTTAGAGCCAAATATACCTCAATCGTGCCAAAATTAAGTGTAAATTGTATTGAGATTTCGTTTTTGTGAAAATACCGGTACATTATTAAGCACACACACCTATTGCATGCTTGAAAGTCTTCGAAATCAAAGGTTTGAAATCAACAGCAGGCCATTGCTGCACAATTTGGTTAGGTGCGGCCCAGTTAATTTCTCACTCCTTATATCTGGCCCATTCATTGAAAAAGGTTACCCACTCCTGCGCTAGGGCCTTTGCACGGCATGTGTATTTATTCACTGTGATCAGTGCATGACGAAGTGACGTCAATGTCACCTGGAAGGTATATACACTTGTGTGCTATCTTCTGAAGATAGCAATGACTTTAAGATTCCAAATGTGTCCAAGAAGACTCACTTCACTTTATCAAGAGAATTTTTATTTTTTATTTATGACTACTGTAAAACACTTAAAATTTACTTAAAAAGGTACTTTTATTTCGCAAATTACCAAAAGTAATTTTTGTAATTCCCAAATATGAGTCTGCTTTTAAGCTTTTACCATGGTTTATTTTGCGGGGTTTTAATTTCGTGAATTTATGGTCCTTGCACAATTCGCAAAATTAAATAGTGTGCGAAATTAAGTGGTTTGACAGTAATTACACAATTCTGCTAATGAATCAATTAATGGTTAAACAGTACATTTGGCCCCCTCCCCAAGGTTTGTGTTGCCCTCCTGTGTGGGTCAGCTGGCCAGATTTTTTTTCCTCCATGAAATAATCTATTTGATACCTACTATATCACCGTCAACATGCTGGCTATATTTTCTACCCAATTGGGAATATTTTCTTCAAGTAAACATCCATGAAAAAATATGTTATCAACCGGAAGACGGGTAAAATAGTTTATTAATATCAAATATCGTTTTTACAGGTATGTAGCTGGATAGCAGTACCATTTTGCTGAAAAACAACTTTCTGTCCTCTCTCAGTAGTATGGGGAATGCATCCAAGCATGCCCTAATATGTCAGTGTTTTTAGATTAATCTACCAACAGGTGGGTGTTTTACATGGCACTAATCGCTGAGGGGAATTCCCTGTATTGCAGACGGGGGTTTTCCCTTAACACTTTCCACGCGGCTATTAGTTTGACCATATACAGAACAGATTTGTCAGACTCCTTTCCCAATTTTCAAAGTCTATCTCAAGGTTTACTGAAACAATACCAGGCATGTTTGTACTTATTTCAAATGCATTTCTCATAGTGATTCTAAATATGGTAATGAAATTCAATTCTCGTCTGCAGACGCCTGTCGCGTGGAAATTGTTAACAGGCACTCCGCTATAGTATCAATTCTAAGATATTATTGCACATTGCATCTATCCTGCTCACCCAGGGAGTTGATTCTCTATTGCTATAGTTGCTGGCTGCTAACGTTTATCCGGACAACACAATGATATTCATGTCACTGAAAGGACAGCTAGACATAGATGTGACAAAAATTTCCTTTTTGATGAACACGACTTTCACTTCATCGAACAAACGTTTTATTAGTATACCTATCTTTGTGTTTGAAATTGACGTCATAGTTACATGTACGGTGAGGTATAAGATGTGTTTTTAAGATCATGGTTTAATATATTTGCTGATGGCCGGAGGAATTGAGGGATATAATAATTGTATCATATCATTCAAGCGTAATTCTTGTCCAACTTGCTAGTTGATTTGGTTGTGGTAAATTGTTTGCAATTAGACAAATTGTGCTTAGAAAAAAAGCCTTTGATGAAAGCGTATTGCCATGTAACTGTATGAAATTTTAGAATACAGGTATGGTTTGCATGTATTGACCTAATTCATACATGACAATACAAATCAAGATTTACAATTCTGTGCATACATAGGCCCTATATGTAACAACAAATAAAAACATGTTAACAAGTTTTATATCACCGCAGTAAGAATTGACAAACTCATGCTGCGTGACCAACAAATCACAACACAGTGTGAAGTCATGTATAGGGGTGCACGTGGAGTGCAATTAGACACTTTCAATGCACTCTGCATATTTTAGTTTCCTCTAATTGGTTCAGAACTACTAATAGTGTATGAATGGTTTATTTAGAACTTGATGAACCAAAACTGAGTGAATTATGGATGAAAGTATCAGGAAAGGCCAATTATGTAACAATCGTGTATTCTCTGTAACAGGGCAATGGGCCGAGCGGAAAATGAAATTTTAATTCAGTTGTCATTGCACGGTTGCAGTTGCGGAGGTTGAAAGTGTTAAACATGTCTATAAATGTGTGTGGTTGCCACAGGTATCACACCTGCCAACACCAATGACTGTTTCTACGGTTGTTTACCTTCTGGATGATATCTCCCATAGGCTGCCTAGAAGAAGTGGTTCAGTTCAGTTAGGAAATTGAGTTCATTTGATAGCTGATTTCTTACCATGGTAGAAGAGTACAGGGTGTCCCAAAAAGGAGACACCCATGTATATTCTTATGAAAATAAGGAAGTTTGTATAGTATCACATGTATGGCTTTTCCCCCTTCAAATATGCCATGACTACTATCTACATGTAGTATATCTCTCTTCCTCTGCACAGTGACGTAACTTTACAGGCGCAGCATAGCATTTATATATGTGTATGCATCTTCCGTCTTTCTATGCATGTGTGTATACACCAGCACCTTTTCAGAAACAGACTTACACAGCTAATGCTGATTATAATTGTATTCCTAGGTTTCAGGGATACGCAGTGCGCTTACAATTCATATATATAATTGATTCAGCACCTGTCCGGTTGACTCCCGTTAGGGGTGTTGGACAATATCCATCCAGATCCAGATCTAGAATGTGTGCTATCTTCTGAAGATAGCAATGACTTTGATCATCAAAATGTGTCCAAGTTTGACTCGCCTTATTATTTTAAAGAGTAAAAAGATATGATTAATTTCACAATTCTGCCAATTAATCAATCATTGATAACAAGTGCTGAAGCGCCACATAGCACTATTATTCCTCCATTGTCTTACGCATAATCAACAACCATACAGTCATTGAGCTGGCCAGATATTAGTAACACATGTCTTCCTTATGCTAAAATATAATTTTTGTTCTCCCGAAAATGAATGCGTCCAAACATGCCCTAATCATAGGTCAGTGTTTCTAGATTAATCTACCGACAGGTGGGTGTTTTGACATGTTACTAATCGCTTGGGGGAATTTCCCTGCATTGCAGATGGGGTTTTCCCTTAACAAGCACTCAGCTGGTATTAAATCTAAGATATTGTTGTACCTGGCATCCAACCTCACCCATGGGAGCCTTGGCAATGATTTCTTACTGTGTTGATAGATTAGGAAAATCATAATGATGACCTGGACAAATCATGAAATGCACCAAAACCATTTTATTTTTGAGGGGGTTGGGGCATAAAATATCAAAAGCTCAAACCATGAATTATTTTGCTGAAGATGATGAACAGAGGTCTTTGTACACTCTAAATGTAAAAGAGTGAAAAATCACTCTAAAGTTTGAGTGAATATGATTTAACTCTAATCGAGTGTGTTTTGGCTCTGAAAGAGCGAAAAAACGTTCGAGCTATTCACATGAGGGTGACGTCCCTTTGCTACAGAGGGAAAACACAGCTCTTTAACAGAGTGAATTGATAGCCAATCAGGAACGCCGAATTTGTTTTGCGCTGTTGGGAGAGAGATCGACATGGCCGCCATTACCGTAGAAGAATGGCTCAAAGAAACATATTTTAGTTATGAAATTGTACAAATATGTAATAGTGAGTACATCTTCTAGGTAAGCTAATGTAGTTCATAACATAATTATGTAAAGATCAAATCTGAACCAGTTTATGCCGGGCAGTTCATGGTAGATGCTCGTAGAATGGGGGAATGATTTATCATTTTTAGGCCTACTGTGCAATGCAAGACATGCACTACTGTGCAATGCAAGACATGCACGGTCACTCGGTTGGCTCTTTGTAAGAGTGTTTAGAATTGTTTTCCACTCTTTCAAATTAAGAGTGTATACAACATTCAGACCCAAACATGAATCACATCACTTATGTTTGCAGAGTAATCAAAGATGGCACTCGATGGTCTAATTCGCCCCTCCAAAAAACTGTCACAAGATGTTAAAAAGCGTCTTGCGAGAGAAACATGGGAAGTAGAGTATAAATGAGAGGTTTATTTTTAGAAGCAATTTGTAAAAATCCAGAAGCTGTGAAGCTTGTCTGCATGGCATTTTGAACTGAAAGGGAAATCTGATCACTATAGGGGTGGAACGGTGTTAACTTATTCCTCTTTGTGTGTTCAGCGGTGTGTACTCTCTTAAAGGGGCACTCTCTGATCGTCAGCTTCATAAGGACTTGTAAAGGAATACAATCTCATCCCGTGATTTTATTTCATGATATGTTGGCAGGACAAGGTGACAAAAAACACCCTGTTCTTTGGGCAAACAGACCGCTCATGTAGGGTCGGTCGGAGGGTTGGGTGGTGTGGTTTTTTTGGGGGGGTGGTAAAAAATGTTGTCATTTTAGGGAATCTTTAAAAAAAAATGTTTTAACAATTTTCAAAATTTGTTCAATTCAAAAACATTTCAAACAAATTCAAAGCAAGCAAATATTTCAGGCCTGTAGAACAAGATTGTTTGTTTTTGTTGCCTTAACCCTTGTTGTTTGAAATGATTCTCACTTTCGTCTTCTTGAATTATCAGAGCTTATCAGGCCACCAAACAGTAATTGTATTATTTTGCCTAAAGTAAGGCCACATCATTTTTTTTATTCGATTCCCGTCCCACAGGTCTTCAAAAAGTGAGGAGGGCGGGAGGCTTTTTTTTTTTCCTGTTCGAAATGAGCAACAAAGTCGGGACCACCTACGGCCTGCTGCTTCCCCCCTATCCTGACCCTACCACCCCAGGATTAATATTTATTTTAGATGTACCCCTCATATACATGTATGCAATGAAAACGCATGAAAATCGTTCAACCAATCCGGTTTTTAGAATACATTTTCAGCTGACATGACGACAGTGTACGTGTATTGTCAATGTCATGCATGTGGAATTCTGCATCCATTTTACGAGCGTAATATAAAATACTTCTTTTGCCAACTTTTCCCGCCACAAAATAAAATCTAATATGTTCACAAACGCATTTATATTTTAATGAATTAAAAAATGATAAAACAAGAAAGAAATATTAAATTAAACTTGTACTTTCATAATTTCGCGAAACCACTCGTCTGTCACGATGTACACAGCATAAGTGTACAGTCTTCCGAGAAGTACGCATTAATTTTACGCGGCCGTGTTAAATACTTCGAAGAGATGGCTCTAGAAATGAGGGCGCTACAAGCTAGACTAGATTTTCAGACAGTACTGGAATGAATTTGACTGTTTTATGCTATTTTTAGGGGGAAAAAAATAATAAAAAAATAAAAATGCGGTGGCCAAAAGTGATACGGGAATCGAATAAAAAAAATTATGTGGCCTAATGAAGAAATGAGTTTGGTAATTTGGGGTGTTCTCCATCTTCTGAATAAAAAAAAAATGTGAAACAGTTTTTTGACAGAATTGTTGACAAAAATGTCAGCTTGGTATGTTGTTCTTTGCCACCCCCTTCCCCCCACCCCCATTTTCAGGTCCTCTGTACTTCTAAAACCTTTTCCAATTGTGTGCTACAGCAATCCACCTAGAATCATTGAAACACTTGACATCTCCTGCTCCCTACGCAGAAGAAAAATCAATGTTTGTTTAATTACAGCCCTTGCAACTGTAAGTTACACTGTAAGTGTCCATCGATGCTAACATCCTTCAAAATCATGTCAATATATTCTCTGAATGAGAACCTAATAGAAGAAACGCTTTACTTTACTGAATTAATCTATCACAAATTTATGTAAATGGATGTGTCGTAAACATCCATCCATCATATACTGCAATAGTGGTTGGGGTTATTTGTTGGGGGAGGGGGTGGGTAGCTTAAGATTTAATTTGGGTAAGGGTATCATATAATTTGACTTGATTTTTACCTGAAATTTGACAAAATGACAATAATTTTTTCATCGAATTATATCAAGGTTTAAAAATAAATGAACAATGTTGTGCTCATAACTAGATTTTATTAAACATTAACGGGAACAAATATAAGACAACATTGACCCACGCAAATTCTGTAACATTGAAAAAGGTGTCATCGAAAGTTGAAACACTTAAGGCCAACAAAAAAAGGTCTGTCTCACATACATTTGGGAAAATTGCTATGCGAAGTGCTGGTTTTTCTTTTAGACAAAATAGCTATAATACTAAATGCAGGACATTTATTTTATTGTGTTTTTGGCCCACTTTTTACATTTAAAAAAAAATCCAACAACTAAAAATTCACCCTAAATTGTGCTCATTGTGTAGGGTTATGCGGCAAAAATGACTCCACATACTTATGCGTGCGGATATGTGAGACGATCTTTTTAGTATTTGGCCTAAATGATTGATTTGGCTACTCACGTATGCAGCACGTCCAGATAATTGAGTACCAGGCAGGCTTAATATTTTTCGACATACCTATTTTTTCCTCCGACATAGATTTTTATTAATGTTCAGCCCACTCTAAACACATTCACATGATGATGAATTCACATTTTTAAAGTTTGTTATGTAGACCTATATACTTACGAATCATATTCATGCCATTATATGTTTCCTCTACTGTTACAATGAGCGAAAATTAATTAAACTTGAAGAACAAAATTCCACTTTTGCATAAATGTCAAAATTAGCACAAATCAATTCACCTTGTTTTATTTATAGAAATACTCTAGCCATCACCTTGAATTATACAGAAGAGATGCTTATTACTTACATGCACCCACGTTTTCTCATCCCAAAATCATGGCAAATAATCATTAGAATGTTGTATGAGCTGTGCTTAGTCCAAGGGGGAAACGCTATTCTATTGACCACTGATCCATATTTCTTTTAATTGAAGGTTTTTTTAAATGTTCACAGTTTTTAAAAACATTTATTTTGGGGGGAGGGGAATTGAACATTTTTGACGAAAATTGAACATGTTTAAAAAAATAAAAAATAAAAATGAACAATTACCAAAGGTTTTTATTTTAATTTCCTTATATTTTCAAATTCGCCCAAAACAACCCTGATGATCTGACCTGACCCTATACCTGAGGGTTATCATCTGTATTGTATTTTATGCCCGGGAGGGGGAATACTGTAAAAGCTGAGTTGGGTTTTTTTTGGTGGTTTTATTTTCGCGCTTTTCGCGCAAAATATTTTTTCAGGAAAATTATAACACGCGAAAATATTGTTTTCAACATTCGTGCAATGCATCGAGAAGGTCGCCCGCGAAAAAAACAATTCGCGAAATGTCTATGAGATAAAAATGCATGAAAATATTGGCTTTTACAATATTGTATTTTATGGGGGGGGGGGAGTGGTACGTATATGGGTATGTGCCTGCCAAATGGGTTGGGGTTTTTTGCAAGGAAAATCCTAAACATGGGTCCCAAATCTTTAGAAAAATCTAAACATGGGTCCCAAATTGTGAAGAAAACCCTCAGTCAAATCAGCTATTTATTTAGGTGAAAACACCCTTAAAAATTGGTCAGGATTTGAAACTTCCATATATGTGAGATGAGGCTGATGAAAGTTTATTCTGAGTTTTTCTGTAACCTGTCATCACCACTTTTGCTTCAAGGTGTGTTTGCTGTATTATTGAGTTTTTATTTAAATCCAAGTTCGAGTCTTTATATTAGTTATATTCAAAAATAGATATAGGAAGTAGCGGGAGTTGCGCTCCCAAAAATAACTTTTCGGAGGCTATATGTACCTTTGCGTGATTGCGCAATGAGCTGGGGAATTGGTCCACCGGTACGGTGATTCTGTTGGATTTTGTTGGATGGTCAAAATTATACATAGAAATAGTAGGCATATACGACGGGTATTAAACAAATTATAAATATTTTAAACAGGTTGGCCGTCGTGGATAGAAAAGAGACAATTATGGGAAAACGATCTCGCCCGGGAATCGAACCCAGGACCTCTTGCTTACTTGGCAAGTGCCTTATCCATTGGGCCACAAGACCTCGCATGGTAAAGCATCTGAAATTCAAACCTAAGCGATCACGTTTCCCAGTCTCCTGCCACAAGTATTACCCATAGTAGCTAGGGCATATACAAGTGTAATAATCAAGTGCCGTCCTCCCTGTTTAGAGGGGAAATACATAGAAATAGTAGGCATATACGACGGGTATTAAACAAATTATAACTATTTTAAACAGATTCGCCATCGTGGATAGAAAAGAGACAATTATGGGAAAACGATCTCGCCCGCGAATCGAACCCAGGACCTCTTGCTTACTTGGTGACTGCCTTATCCATTGGGCCACAAGACCTCGCATGGTCAAAATTATCAACAGTAGAATGCACATTCAAAAGTCCCCAACATCAAAAATATGATGACATTTCCAAAGCCCTACTCCCTCTCCACATAGTTGGAAGGGGCATTCATCTCTTGCAAATAGCGGTTACCCATGTAGCCAAGTGGAACACTCTACAAAAGGGATTCGCACCCAACCTATTCTACATCAAATGAGTTGGTGCATATATTCATTGCATAAATTGTGCTTTGCCTTATCCATTGGGCCACAAGACCTCGCATGGTCAAAATTATCAACAGTAGAATGCACATTCAAAAGTCCCCAACATCAAAAATATGATGACATTTCCAAAGCCCTACTCCCTCTCCACATAGTTGGAAGGGGCATTCATCTCTTGCAAATAGCGGTTACCCATGTAGCCAAGTGGAACACTCTACAAAAGGGATTCGCACCCAACCTATTCTACATCAAATGAGTTGGTGCATATATTCATTGCATAAATTGTGCTTTCAAATACGACATATTAAGGAAACAGATACATCTTCTTTCTGATATATTCATTGCATAAATTGTGCTTTCAAATACATATCAAGGAAACAGATTCATCTTCTTTCTGAAAATCTTTAGTATTCCCGACAAGATTGCTTTTAGTCCATTACATGGATAGGCTCTATATGTATAATAAAGTTTTCTGCCACGCATGAAAAGAAAATTAAGTTGTTGACAGAAAAGGAAGTTGACTCCTTCCAGTCGAGGGCCGTCAACCTCTGGTCGTGCTTCTTCAAGTCACAAGACAGTTTTCCCGCCAATCGTTTTGACTTGGGGTTTACACGCGTCTTTCTGATCATTCTGTCATTCGACTGCATCCATATGGGATGTTTAACTCAGCATATGTATCTTTAAATAAAGTGCCCATATGTGCCATGGCACCACGAAATGGGTGGAAAGTCGCAAACATTTTTTTATAGTTTTTTATCATATTCTTAAAATATAATATTTCAGCTTTAAAATGATATATTAACCACTATTATAGCTTCTTTCTATCCATATATATGAGCAAAAAAAGTTGACACTACCAAGAAACCCAGTTTTGAGACATTGACCGTCAAAGTCAGGGAAGTGACAACGCGAACGTGTGTAAATAATTAATGACACTTGAGATGGATCAATATCTCGTTAGCAACTAGCATGTTTCTTTACTCCGATTTCAATGAAACTTTCTACAGATTATTGTAACATTATGGGCAGCATTATATCAAGGTTTCAATTAGATATCTTAAAATTTAACATAATTACTAGCCAATTAATTAACCTCCCTTATCTTTACGCCGCGAGCAGCTGCCGAATTCAATACTTGACTACATCATGAGATACCTTCATAAAATCAACTAAAATTGATGTTTAGAGACAGAATTGTGCGAAAAAACGTTGGGAAATGTTAAACGAATGTTTCTTGGAACTAAAAATACAGATAACTAAAAATCGCCCCTTATCGACTTTTTTCATTGTTCGGCCTGTATCTCCTATTCAGATACCGCAACTTTCCGCCTGTTTCGTTGTGCCATGTCACATATACACACACCACCCACCCACTGACTTACTGCAACAACCTTTACACGAAAGTTTAATTTAATACCATAGCAAATTGTAACACTCTAACTTTTTTGCAAAATATAGGATATCAATTCTTTGACATTTGCAATTTTAACAAATAAAAGATCTCAAAATAAAAAGATTCTAAAAAGTAACCATAGACAACTTTTGATCATATCATTTTCAAAAGCTGACATTGAAATTTTGAAGCTTACGGTGCATCTTGTGAAAAGCTTGCATAATCAGATAAACGTCAATGGCCTAATCTCAAAATAATTGAAGATGGCATTTGTCTGCATTTTCTGATGAATTGAAACCCGATGTCACATGATATATAAGCTATAATGCAAACTGTCTTTTCTCATTTTTCTTCAGACTTCAAATTTCGAATCCGATTCCCTCGGCGGTGCAATTCGATACCGAACATCATTTGATTTTGCCTCTCGTTTCGCCCGCCGTTTTTTAAAGGAAATCATTATTATTTTTACTCCTGTCTAGAAACTGATATCGCAGATAGATCAACATTTAATATGGCATATCTTTTCTGAGGCGTATCATTTCTGTACTGTAATATATGGAATTCAGGGCTGCTATTTTCCCTTTCAACGCGACAAGGATAACAGCTAGATAGAATCATATTTTTGTAATTTATAATGAGATTTTGTCTCATCAAACCGGAAAGCAAAGTTATCTTACCGGTGTCAGTCAACTTTTTGTTGAGGTACTCAACAGGGTATTTTTGTGGCTCAATTTCACGTAATGTGCACAGATTTTAGTATCTTGGAGTTAGAGTTATAGGGTTAGAGATGTTATGTAGATTACACAGAGGAAATAGAACATTTGTTGTACAAACTCTCTTGTGAGCGTGAGGTATCAGTTGTCATTTTCCCCATTTTCTCCAGATTATGTTTGTGTTATTAGTTTAAAAAAATCATTATTATTAAAATTATTGAATCTTATCATCATATTTGGAATCACCATGAGAAATGTATTTAAATAAGTACCAACATGCCTATTATAGGTTCAGTAATTCATGGGATAAGACTTTGAAAGTTGGGAAAGGTTTTTAAAAATCTGTTTTGTATATGGTGGAAAGGGTTAATCTAAAACTTATACCCAAGGAGCTGTTGGTATATGGAAATCTCAATTAATTTTCATCATTTCTATGTCCCCCAGTTGATTTTGGATTTACAATGATGTTATCTCATCAATTCAAAGGTTGTTTGTCGAAGTGTCAATGACCCCGTATATACACACTAGCAAAAATCCCTTAGTTCGATGAAGTGCTAATGAAGATAAACTTATGAAGGTGCATAGTGTTCGAAGATTAAATCAGCTTCATTCGATGAACCTCGGGAGGTTCTTTCGACGAAGATAAATGTTAATTCGATGAAGCAAATGTGTAATGTGTATGTTCACTTCATCGATTGAAGGGAGTCATGCGGAACAAATGACATACAAAGAGTCAATTTCCGGTATTGCGTAGCAATAAACCATTCGATCTTCGTTAATATTTACTAAGTGTACGTATCTCGATCTTCGTTAGTTCATGTTTAGTTGTAATGTGTACGGCTGTACGCTCTCTTAATTAACTATTGAAGATCAACTAATCTTCATTGCATGAACGGATTTTGTAGTGTGTACGGGGTCTATCTCATTTGCAGGAATTAATCTTTCTCCAGCACATTGTATACTACACAAGTAGGAAGCGAAATGGGTACTTAATACTAAGAAATGAGATGAATTATGAGAGAAGGCTTGGAAGAAAAAAACCTCTTTCTACAGTAGGTCTTAACACTTTCCACACAACTATCGGTTTTACCATATACCAAACAGATATTTCAGCAACTTTCCCAACTTTCAAAGTCTATCTCAAATATTACTGAACCAATACTAGGCATGTTTGTACTTATTTCAATGCATTTCTCATGGTGATTCCAAATATGGTAATGAAAATTAATAATTTTGACATTTTTGAAAACAATTGTGAAATTTTGGAATGTCGTCTGCAGACGCCTCCCAGGTGGAAAGTGTTAATAAAAATGTGTTCCTTTATAATAATCTATGCACTAATAATATCTGATGCCCCAGATGTTATAGATATAATGATGTGAAATTGAATCCAAGAAAACGGATGAATTCGGAGATAAAGCATTGACAAAAAATGTCTACCGTCGGTCCTAATGAATAAGCGTTCCTTTATTATCATTCCAAATGCCCTTTTTATAATCTATATATGCACTAATAATATCTGACCAAGATATTCTAGATGTATAGATGCCAAATTGAATCCAAGAAATGGGGTGCATTATGAGATAAGATCTTGGAAACAACAACAACAATGCAATATTCTACTGGCCAGAGCCGCGGCAGCGACTGACCTATAATTTTGAAACATGATTTTTCTTTTTTCAATTTTTTTTAATGTTTCTTTTAAAATCAAAAGAAAATGTTTTCAATTAAAAAAATAATAATTCTGTTGAAATTTAAAAATGGCAGAAAATATTTTACCATTATGTAAATTGACCCACACAAAAAGAAGAAAAAAGACCCCCAAGCAAAAAACAACAACAACGTCCAACCGACCTATACGAGAGGTTTGTTCTCCTCAGGAAAGGGTTTTTGTATTGATCGCGGAAGTCTCATAATTTCTCAGATGAAAACTATCTCATAACAAATCTTGGCAACAAAAATCTCTCTCCACACAGTTGTGCTGTGATCGCCTTTCGGCAATATTTATACAAAATATTAGATGTCCGAAAATTATATTACAGTTGGATTCAAATGATCCTGACTTGTGTTGGTTCAATTTTATAGCGATGTCTTAGAGATAATTTGATCTGGGACACCATGCGAACAAAGGGATAATAAATAACAAATTGTATTATTTTGTAAGGAAATTGGACTATTCCAGTGATTTGTCACAAAAAACTCTTATGGACAAATGGACCTCTTAGATAGGGTTGGTCGGGGGGTCAGTTGTAGTGGTTTTTTAAGGGTGGGGGTTCCAAAAAAATCAGGAATTGTTTGTGAATTTTCAACAATTTTCTAAACATTAAAGAAAACATTCTCACAATTTCAAAAAATTCTAAACAAATCAAAGTTTTTCAAAAAATTCTTTAACATTTCTCCAAAATGTTTCTAAAAATAATTGGGTCAGTCAAGCTTGTAGAACAGTTTTTTGTGTGTGGCATTATGTATGTTTTTGCAGTCTCCTTTACTAAACCAAACCGTACAATATGTTTCAAAGTGGACGCACCTAAAAAGAAATTGAAGTGGCATCCGCAATCCGCATAATTATCTTATATATGACTTACCTCTTATGACAGCCTTTTCATAGCTAAAGCAAAAATTTGACCTGCTCTTGTAAAATTAGATGCAACCAGGAGGATTCATATTTTAGTTTCGTTTCAGATTAATTCTTTAAAAAGTTAAAATTCTATTAACAATGAAGCTTTCTGTTTTAAAATTGGACATTCCTGTCAAAGGATTTTTTTATTGACAGAAAGCTATCTTTTGTTCTTTTCAAGGCGCATCTTAGTTTTCAACCGTGCCCCTTCGATTTATTTTTTATAGAACATGACACGAATGTTTAACCCATTTTTACTTCACCCATTGTACATTGTTTTACTCCTGATGCAGAAGCATTACTCCAATATAAGTTTAGCTGTCAGGTTGCAATGGGCTATTCCATTTGTAATCCATACACCCCCTGTGGAAGACATTACCCACACAGGGAGTGTAGATTTCGAAGGCGGTTACCTGCTTTGGTGACTCCATTCTACACTCCCTGTGTGGAAGATTACGGCCATGTCTTCTTTAGGGGGTGTATGGATTTCAAATGGAATAGCCCATTGACATAGTGCTCCCCTTACAACAAGTAGGTCATGGAAACGAATTATCACATCTTATGGCAAAAGGAGGTATTTTATTTGGGAACCATGTGTGAGAAACACCCTTTATTGAATAAATTGATGAGCTTTGCCTAAAGCTGCACGGAGAGGGGACGACAATTTCCCAAGAAACCATGATCCCGACTTAATCTTTGATGCGACTTATTAGATTATGTGATTCACTACATGTTTTACAGGGACTAAGTTGTGTCTTGCGATGTGTGTGTGTGTGAAAAAGATGTCGATAAGGCGACGAAAAACACAAACCCTGTTTTACGGGTAGACGGACTCGTCAAGTAGGGTCGGTCGGTCTGGCATTTTTTTTAATCTATTTTTTAACCTAAAATGTCATCAAAATCTGCACACAAAAATGTCGACAGATTTTCAGCCAAAAAACGGCTGATTTTACATGATTTGAGAAAAAATTATCTAAAAAAAAAGAAGAAGTTAAAAGTGTGTCGGTTGGGTCCGTAAAACAGGTGTTTTTTCCTGTCACCAAATGGAAGGTTTCGCAAATAAATGTTTGATGTTGTTGGTGTATTGGTATTCGCCCTTTGCACAGATCCGCCATTCGAGGCTCTCCTCGCAAATGGCTGATCCGTGCAAAGAAAGAGCGAATAGGGAATGAATTTAAATGGTGAAGTGCTCGGGTTACTTTGCAGCTGATGAATGTGAGATTTGTTCGTGACTTGACTTACTCCAAGCAGCAAATGTTGAAACACAAATAAATCCTCTAAATCTTTCCATAACTATAATATAGGTTTTCCCAGTTAGTTTAACACTTTTTTCATTATATTTCATATCTCGTTAAGTTTGAATTCGTCCTAAAATTTTGAAGGTTGCATTTGTTAAAGTAAATTTCGTCTTTGGTCAAGTATATTCATATTTTGCGCAATGAATTTCATTTAATGTTCATTTTATTTCGTCCTAACACACTTCCATTTCGTCTGATACAGCGGTAACCTACTAATGTATACATTTATTTCGTCTTTGATCAAATAGTTTCATATTCAGTTCACTTTATTTATATATTTTCTTTTTCTTGTTCGTTCGTTCTTTTTTTCTTTTATTTCATATGATTTATATCACCAACAAGGCAAACGAACACATGTCGGTGGTTCTAATCTAACCTGCAATGATATGTAGGCCTATTCTTCTAACACCTGACGAATATATGTGATAAAAGTATTAAAAATAATGAACAAAGACGAATTATATTTGTGCATAGACCCGCTACCCATCAGGTGATACGAATTCAATCCTTCCTTGACGAAAAGAAATGACCAATAAATTAAATGAAATGGTCATACTTTGAAATATAATGCTCATTGACGAAATTTGTCTAACAAAATGCGTAAGTCAGATTTTGGGGACGAATTCTAACTTAACGAGATATGAAATATAATGAAAAAAGTGTTAAACTAACTGGGAAAACCTATAGTACCTACATACTTAAAATGTTTACATTTTGCCAAAATCTGTAATAGCTTCGATGTTGGTGGCACAATAAACACTGTTAATATGCTATTTAATGAAGATAGCACCATTGATGCTTTTAAACTTCTATGTATTGAAGATGGCACCATGAAAACTATATAATTGCTATTTAATGAAGTTAGAACCATAAAACAGTTACAAGACTATCTACTGAAGATAGTAACATGCTCTTATAATGCTATCCACTGCTAAACAACACTGTATACTGTTAAAATGCTATCTACTAAAGATAGCACTGCAATTACTGTTAAAATGATCTATTAAAGATAGCACTGCAATTACTGTTAAAATGCTATCTATTAAAGATAGCACTGTAAATACTGTTAAAATGCTATCTATTAAAGATAGCACTGTAAATACTGTTAAAATGATCTATTAAAGATAGCACTGCAATTACTGTTAAAATGCTATCTACTAAAGATAGCACTGCAATTACTACTAAAATGCTATCTATTAAAGATAGCACTGCAATTACTGTTAAAATGATATATATTAAAGATAGCACTGTAAATACTGTTAAAATGCTATCTACTAAAGATAGAAATAATTTAGATACCTTTTTCGAACCATTGTGTTTGAGCTCCGTAGCTTTCGAGGTCATCACGACCCCTTCATTCAGCGTATTCCTAAAATCATGATCGAACCCAATATCAGTCTACATGCTTCTACTAAAGATAGCACTGCAATTACTGTTAAAATGCTATCTACTAAAGATAGCACTGCAATTACTGTTAAAATGCTATCTACTAAAGATAGCACTGCAATTACTGTTAAAATGCCATCTATTAAACATTAAAACCATCAATACAATAATATAATGCTCTCCTTTGAAGATTACACTGTTAACACTGTCCCATTGCAATCGACTAAAAATTATACTCTTTAGTTCTGTTCACACTAGACGTTAATTACCATGCACTGCAGTGTGTTATCGCAATGGAGTTAAAATATATTCAACTGGCTGTGATCACATGTGGTGACCTGCGATGACCCAGTGTGACTTGTGATGAATTGCTGTACACTGTGGCGGAAATAAGGCTACCGCACCACATCGCACAGCAAATGTGTGAATGAACCTTTAGGCGCCTGGGAAAACCCCCTGTTCTACGAGCAAACGGACCTCTCAGGTATAGGGTCGCTCGGTCAGGCTTTCTTTCTCCTTGAAAATGACCATAAAAAATCCAAAAAATGTTGTAAATATTTTGCCGTTTTTTGACAAGCAACATTGCTTTTGGGGGTTGGTATTAATTTGCACGTGAACATTTTGTTCACCAACTTGTAAAAAAATGGGTCGGTCTGGCCCCTTACAACAGGGTTGTGTGTTTTATATTCAACTAATCATGTTGATTTTTCTTTTCTTTTCCCTTTACACGTCTATCTCTATGACAACTTGGGGATGCTGTATGCAATTGTTCATCTTAACAATGAATAAATAGGTAAGTGAATTTTTGTTTTTACACATTTCTATAGTATATTGGTCTTTACTCTGTTAAAAACGACAGGGGTAAATGTTGTGGTGTATAATTGACGCCATTCTTAGTCAATTTGACCCTGTCTTTTTAAAAGTGTATATCACATGTAAAACAATTCAACAAGTTGTAAAAAATGTTTAATAGATAGGTACATTTTTTCAAATATATATTCTTGATAGTAAGAATGACATACGGGATGTGTTTTTCATCAAGAAATCTTTATTTCTGTTTCAGTGAGATACAGGGTGGCTCAGAAAAAACTGCTACCCCTTAAAGCACTTACTGTTTTGAAACTAATTATATGCATGAATTAAAGTCTCAAAATGGGGGGTGGGGGCTTTTAGGATATTTTTTCTGAGACATCCTGTATGACAAAATTGAAAATTAATCAAAAATTTGTTTTCATCGATCTGTACCAGCATTTTAAATGACAGATGTTTACTGTTGTCACGGCAAAAAGGTGCAGTTGTCGTTAATTGTATTTTGGGATAATGATGGAATTAGGCATGGGAAACAAATAAAAATGAAGACAATTTTACAGTAATTTTTCATCATAAAATCAGAAGTCAGTATCCAATCTTAACCACAAATTCAAAAAGATCCTTTTGTTTGGTGGTATTAAGATCTCAGCACTTTCTTTGAAAGACATATGCGCCCGTTTGCTGCGGCAGTTCACAAATGTCATGAAAAAGTGATTAAATTCAAAACTGCTTGATAGTACAAGTACAGATACAGGTCGTATTGGGTAATCTGAAAATCATATCCCTACAATAAATGGATATCTCACCATATGGAAATCGCTTTTTAATGGAAGTAAAAACAGGGATCATACAAAGAATACCTGCATAATCTTTGGAAATATCTTCAGGCAAAATAATCTCTAAACAGATTTGCAAGAGATTATTTTGGTCACAAACGAGGTTAGCAGGATAGTACTAGTAGTGATGATGATGAGTGTAACACTTTCAACAGGTCTTTAATCAAAAGACAAGAAATGTATGCATACAAAATCTGTTCAAATTAATTTTGAGGATTCTTAGAAACCTTTTATTTTGAACAAAATCATGATTTATAAACCTGATTTTATAAATAATCCTGCAGATATAACTCAGCAATAACCATAATACACTGAACTCTCACCATATATCGCCGTAGCAGATTGCGTGTTCAGTAAACCTAACATATCGCTAAAATGACTACCTTAAAACTCGGACGTGATAAATTCTACAAACTACTATTTTAAATGGTAAACGAAGCATAAATCTCTCCCAGAAAACTTGTTATTTAATTGACAAAAGCTACCTTTTTTGTAGTTTGTGTGCAAACCATGCAAAAAATATCTTACCAAAAAGGTAATAACTTTCGGTTGAAACGGCAGAAGAATTGTTATGATGTCACACAGGCTGTCGATAGTATGCGCACTATGTTGGCCCTTTTTTGATGACTTTGGCCAAGCTTGATCTGAGATCGTCGTCTACTTGCATTATGCATGTAGCACCATCCCTTGACGGTTCGGAGCAATTGGTGCATTAAGAGTTCAGTGTGCATAAGAGATAAAGATTTACTTAACACTCATGCTGACTGGCCAAGTCAACACATTAAGCTAGTATAGGGTTAAAGTCTCTCTGAAAATGCAATTTGAAGTTACAAATCCATTTGTCGTTACAAATCACGTTTTGGATGGTGCCGTATTTATTCTATTATTTCGATCACAAGGAATGACATAGTGTAATCCACCCTCAAACATCATTACTACGGCTTGTGCCGTGACCTATATAACTAGTAGCATGAAACATGAAGCTTGACTTGACAGTCTTGAAAGCAAAATGCAATAAATCTGATCTCTATTTGACATTATCTCTGCTTTATTATATTTTATATACAGTAAGGGATGGTTGACATGATTTAGGTCTCGCTATGAACCACTCAGGTTGGGTCGGATGGTTTGGCTTTTATTTTCGCTTTCAAAATGACTGTATTTTTTATATTTAGAATTAACCATGTGTTGAACCACTACAAAATGTACACTCTTAAAAAACGGGACTACAAAATGCACACTCTTAAAAAAACAGGGTCAAATTGACGAAGGATGGCGTCGCAGCTCTAAATGAAAATCAACACTACATGTTTCTGGTTTTGTATAGCAGCACCAAACATGTAGATTTTATGCGAACACAATTACGATCCACTCTTCTGAAAAAAAAACACAGGTACTATCAATAGTTAAATCGTAATTTGCTGATGAATGTTTAATGCATATTTACATCAAAGCGGCTACGTGACACAGATGGCCAAATAGGTCAGCGCTACAAACAATATACTGTAGCGTAATTGGCTTCTTGTAGGTTTTATATATACAAAGATCCGAAAACATATGGTTTTTCATGGCCATATTAGAATTGGGTCACAATTACCATAAAGATAATGTAAAAAGTGGTAATTTTTATGTGATTATTTTTTTTACGCTTTACCGATTTTGAACTGTTTTGCATGTCTTTCAAATTCGTAACTTCATAGCATAGACCTAAATATATTCATGTGTTATATTTGCAGTAGCAGCTTCGAGTGCGAAGAGCATGAAAATGTCCACTTTAACTGTTAGCAAATACATGTCCAGTCTTGGTTCTTTTGAGATACTTGATAAAATAACTGGCCAATCCCAAACACATCGATCACTGATCTTTTAGTTCCCTGATGAATGAATTTTTATTTGCAAATGTACACACGAAAACAGTGGCCAGTGGCTGCACTACAGTGGGGCAAGGGGGGGGGGGGGGGGGCATTTGTCTCCTCAAAAAAAAAATTGCCCCCCAACCCACTTTGCAAAAAAAAAAAAATCAATTCAATTTTAGTTAAAATTAGAAAAAAATAGACAATTTTAGCATGGAAATTTTTGTCCACGCTGTGTGCACATATTCTTACTTAATTAGGTTAAATACGACCAAATGTTGACAATTTTAGCATAAAACAGCTAAATTGTGCGCACATTTTCTTACCAAATGAGTTAGTATTAGACCAAATTTGACAATTTAAGCTTCGCGCGCATCATTTTTTTCATGCCCCCTAAAAGAAATTCTTGCCCCCCTTTTCCCCAAAAATAATTATGAGGCTGGTGCCGCCACTGCCAGTGACAGCACCAGCCTCATAATTTAGGGGTGTCGGAGACGACTGGGAGGGGGGGGGGGGATACTGACATATTTAATACATGTGTTCTATGGAAGACTTTGCACATTATAAAGGGGCGGGGGGGGGTCATGATATTTTTACTTTGTAGATCTTTTACTTTTTAACTTCCCTATTTAGTCTATCTCATACTGTTTGTCTACCATGTAGAAGATTTTTAACCAAACTGTAGTGAATCTCAAACTTTTTGACGATTCCATTCCATGCTGGATCTAAATTAAATTGTTAACCAATTCTACTCTTGCAAAGATATCTTCAAAATAATCACTGACCTTTAATTTGTTCAAGTCACGCTCCAATTGCAAGCTCCCAATTAGTAACAATTCTTAATTTGGTTAAGAGCACCACTCACTTTAGATACGGTTGTACGATTCTGGGCAAGTTTTGGATTTCCACGTGCGCTTTACATTTTATCGTCTCAACTTTTAAAAACCAGTCATAAAAAGAAGAAACTAAATTAAACTAGTTTAAATCTATATGACACCCTTATCATAAGATGTAATATGTGATATCCATGTGATAGCCATTTGAAAAGCCTTTGTGGCACCCATGTGATACTTCTTAGATGCTTATGTTAGACCCATGTGATGACCCTGTAAAAACCATGTGATCTCCATGTGATACTCATGTGGTGTTTTAATGGGAAGTGTTAGCTCTGTGTAACCATTTTCACAATAGCAAAGTGACATTTACTCTACTTGTGTGAATACCACGTGACAATCACATGGTACCCTTTTTGTACCCATGTGAAACCCATGTGCCCATCATGTGAAAACCATGCAACACCCACATGATACCCATGTGAAACCCACATCATTTGAAAACCATGCAACACCCACACGATACCCATGTGAAACCCATGTGCCCATCATTTAAAAACCATGCAACACCCACATGATACCCATGTGAAACCCAAGTGCCAATCATTTGAAAACCATGCAACACCCACACGATACCCATGTGAAACCCATGTGCCCATCATTTGAAAACCATGCAACACCCACATGATACCCATGTGAAACCCATGTGCCCATCATTTAAAAACCATGCAACACCCACATGATACCCATGCGAAACACATGTGCCCATTATTTGAAAACCATGCAACACCCACATGATACCCACGTGAAACCCATGTGCCCATCATTTAAAACCATGCAACACCCACATGATACCCATGTGATACCTATGTGCCAATCATTTGAAAACACCTACATGATACCCATGTGAAACCTGTGTGCCCATCATTTAAAACCATGCAACACCCACATGATACCCATGTGAAACCCATGTGCCCTTCATTTGAAAACCATGCAACACCAACATGATACCCATGTGATATCCATGTGCCCATCATTTAAAAACCATGCAACACCCACATGATACCCATGTGAAACCCATGTGCCCATCATTTGAAAACCATGGAACACCCACATGCTACACATGTGAAACCCATGTGCCAATCATTTGAAAACCATGCAACACCCACATGATACCCATGTGAAACCCATGTGACCATCATTTGAAAACCATGCAACCCATCATTTGAAAACCATGCAACACCCACATGATACCCATGTATTGTTTCTTTGAAAGCAGTAGCTAAGTTAGCCAGATTCAAATCCAAATATCCAAACACGACATGTTCCCCATTCTGGTGAAGTGGATTATCATACCTTGAAAGTATTTAATCAAGTTAGTTGGTTTTATTTAGAGACATATTGAAGTGAAATTGATACATTTACCTCTTAGCAGGTACAGTTCAATCAATATGGTCGATTGAATTATATCCTAACATGATAATGTCAAGGTCAAGTTGATTTAATGAAATCGAGTGGTAAACAGCTTCTTGAAAATAACGCTTCTGAAACATATGGAGTTCATGAGTGATACATGGATGAGGCACATAGATCTATATAGCCGTTCATAAGCTCAAAATTTGAGTTACTAGTGTAAACATAGTATTTGTGTAAATCTGGGGGGAGGGGTATTCAATTTTTTTAACAGGGTGTGCTGTCGGAGGTTTCAAATCCTGAGCCACTTGTAGGTGTGTGTTTACCTTTAAATAATGGCTAAGATGACTGTTGATTTTTGTGTGTGATTTGGGACCCATGTTAAAGGTTTTCCAGCATAATTCATACGCCATGCATGCCATGTTAGGGATTGCAAAACAGCAACCCATTTGGGCAGCACATACCTGTATACTTTATATGCATGAGTACCCCCCCCCCCCCCCCCGGTATCATCCGCACAGTGGTGAGTGGTGTGTCCTGGGGGTGGGGTGGGGAGCTACTGTGACATTTTTGACATAATTTGGAAGAATTGCCATTTTTAATGGGTTTTATTTAATTTCCATCAAATTTTACGTCATCATTTAAAATGTTACCTGACGGTTCACTTGCTTATTATAAACAAAATGAAGCTTGAATAACAGGGATTTATAAGTAAAAAGTGAGTTGTCAGTTTGTCATAGGGATTGAATTTTATTTGTGAGCAACCATTTTGGGTGATGGGTGAGGTCATTCAGAGGAATGGAGAGCTACCACCCCCACCCCCTACAAACCTGCGATCACCACTGACGCACACTCAGTTACAGTAACAGAACATGTTTTGCCAGCCAAAACATAATACCGTAGATACGGTACACTGAACTCCCAAGACAACAGTAGTGGCGTTAAATACGAGGGCAGACAGCACAGATCCGTCAATTTACTTCGGCATAAACGACATGATGATATTTAAATCCATCCAAACTTGTTATCCTACACTCTATGCCATCAACCAAAACGCACATTTGGCCCAGGGCTGACACTTTAATATTAAAATATTGGATTTTTGTGATTTGAAATATTTGCGAAACTCTTAGTAAAGTGAAGTGTGTATTTAATTGCAGTTTGATCGGCCATATCCGGTTATGGCGTGATGTGAAGAGTAGTTAGCCCAAGTGCCTACTTTTGGGCTACTTTTGTGATAACCAATTAGGGGTTTGATTTTCTTTTATCACACCTAAAAGTATGGATCACAGACAGATTTCACATATTGTGCTTTGGCGGGAGAAGAAAAAAACCCTGTTCTACGGGCAAACGGACCTCTCAGGTCGGGTCAGTCAGACATTGGGGGGTTTTTTTTGGGGGGGGGTACAAAAATGTTGGTAATTTGGGGGCATTTTCAACAATCTTCGAAACTTTAAAAAAATCAAATATTTTCAAATGTTGTGTTTACCAAAAGTAAGGATGAAAAAAGGATTGTTCATTTATCTAACAGGTTCAAATTTGTTTTTTGGTTGTCTGCCAAAGTCAGGATTTCATGGAATTTCTGATAAACAAATCACAAAACATATTTTATGTTCAGCATGGATTTGGTTAAAATAAAGTAGACGATAACACAGTATATGAAGGCACACACTTTTTTGGAGTGAAAGACCTCCACTAATTCAATACTAAGGGAATGGGAGACGGTGACATTTTCTGTATAAGCTTACAAATTAGTTGGCAGTTTAAGGGTTTTTTAAATCATGGATAAGTGATTGGGAACATTAGGATTTAATAGTTTTTAAAGAAGAAGACTGGTCATCCGACGGATAACCTGCATTGACATTTATGTTGCCCGGCAGCATTTTAGGCTTCAAAAAGCCTGTTTACCACCCACGGCTAATAATTGCCCGAAAGTACTGCGCCAAAGTGTTCGCTTGTTTGCTCATTGACTGACTAATCACATTAACGCCTTACGTCCCTAAACTGAATATTCAATGAGTTATGAGGAAACACGATTAAAGCTTATTTCTGATTGGTTGAATGATAGAAATGAGGGGATGACCCGACTTGGACTGTTTCAATAACTAACAAGGGGTGGACAAAACAAACAGAAAACTAATTTATTGTTAGGAAGATTATTATGGTACAAATCAACGATTTGGATAAATATGCATCTTTTTCAGTAATGAATAAGAATAATGACTGCTTAACAACTGTTTTTGTGATAACCAATTAGGGGTTTGATTTTCTTTTATCACACCTAAAAGTATGGATCACAGACAGATTTCACATATTGTGCTTCGGCGGGAGAAGAAAAAAACCCTGTTCTACGGGCAAACGGACCTCTCAGGTCGGGTCAGTCAGACATTGGGGGGGGTTTTTTTGGGGGGGGGGGGTACAAAAATGTTGGTAATTTGGGGGCATTTTCAACAATCTTTGAAACTTTAAAAAAATCAAATATTTTCAAATGTTGTGTTTACCAAAAGTAAGGATGAAAAAAGGATTGTTCATTTATCTAACAGGTTCAAATTTGTTTTTTGGTTGTCTGCCAAAGTCAGGATTTCATGGAATTTCTGATAAACAAATCACAAAACATATTTTATGTTCAGCATGGATTTGGTTAAAATAAAGTAGACGATAACACAGTATATGAAGGCACACACTTTTTTAGAGTGAAAGACCTCCACTAATTCAATACTAAGGGAATGGGAGACGGTGACATTTTCTGTATAAGCTTACAAATTAGTTGGCAGTTTAAGGGTTTTTTAAATCATGGATAAGTGATTGGGAACATTAGGATTTAATAGTTTTTAAAGAAGAAGACTGGTCATCCGACAGATAACCTGCATTGACATTTATGTTGCCCGGCAGCATTTTAGGCTTCAAAAAGCCTGTTTACCACCCACGGCTAATAATTGCCCGAAAGTACTGCGCCAAAGTGTTCGCTTGTTTGCTCATTGACTGACTAATCACATTAACGCCTTACGTCCCTAAACTGAATATTCAATGAGTTATGAGGAAACACGATTAAAGCTTATTTCTGATTGGTTGAATGATAGAAATGAGGGGATGACCCGACTTGGACTGTTTCAATAACTAACAAGGGGTGGACAAAACAAACAGAAAACTAATTTATTGTTAGGAAGATTATTATGGTACAAATCAACGATTTGGATAAATATGCATCTTTTTCAGTAATGAATAAGAATAATGACTGCTTAACAACTGTTTTTGTGATAACCAATTAGGGGTTTGATTTTCTTTTATCACACCTAAAAGTATGGATCACAGACAGATTTCACATATTGTGCTTCGGCGGGAGAAGAAAAAAACCCTGTTCTACGGGCAAACGGACCTCTCAGGTCGGGTCAGTCAGACATTGGGGGGGGGGGTTTTGGGGGGGGGGGTACAAAAATGTTGGTAATTTGGGGGCATTTTCAACAATCTTCGAAACTTTAAAAAAATCAAATATTTTCAAATGTTGTGTTTACCAAAAGTAAGGATGAAAAAAGGATTGTTCATTTATCTAACAGGTTCAAATTTGTTTTTTGGTTGTCTGCCAAAGTCAGGATTTCATGGAATTTCTGATAAACAAATCACAAAACATATTTTATGTTCAGCATGGATTTGGTTAAAATAAAGTAGACGATAACACAGTATATGAAGGCACACACTTTTTTAGAGTGAAAGACCTCCACTAATTCAATACTAAGGGAATGGGAGACGGTGACATTTTCTGTATAAGCTTACAAATTAGTTGGCAGTTTAAGGGTTTTTTAAATCATGGATAAGTGATTGGGAACATTAGGATTTAATAGTTTTTAAAGAAGAAGACTGGTCATCCGACAGATAACCTGCATTGACATTTATGTTGCCCGGCAGCATTTTAGGCTTCAAAAAGCCTGATTACCACCCACGGCTGTTTGACTGTCCGATTTATAATTAAAATTATGGAATAAAAAAAGATTACATAGTGGCCCCGTTATGGTTTAACCTGATTTAGGTAGCGCTAATGAATACGAGTATACGGTGAAAATTTCAAGAAATGGCACCAACAAATGTTCTGAAATTTCTACAAAAGATGGCCAATATATTCAGGTATTTGAATCAGTTAAAACCAGAACCGGGCCAGCAAGTTACGATGTTCTCAGAATAAAACGGACAAATTATGTGCCGTGCAACAGCCGTGCACCTAGTTGGAGCACTGCCCTCACCTCATAGTACCCTCCTCCCCCTCCCCCCCCTGTTGGATATATGCATTCTTTTTGGGTTTTGCCCTGAATGCGGCAGTAATCGCATGGTGAGAGAGCAAGTCTGTATCCATGACATCATTTATTCATCAATAACCTACTAAAATAAATCTTGTAATCTATATAAATACTTAATGTACTGTTGGTTCATGGCCATATATAGCCTGTGTTTATGAATAATCAAGGGTTTTGTGCCGGAAGGTCATGTCCCGATTAGCTGCCTCTTGCTATAAATACTAGGTAGTTCATGTACTTAGCAATTGATATGAACTAAAGGGGAGCTATTTTGCCTTTGTCATATCGGTGAAGAGTCATTAGATGGCTTCGCAAAGGTACCATGTAGTAATAACTGTAAGGTGCTGGCAAAGACATCCGGCCCAATTAATTTGACACATCTCTCAAGCAATGTGCCAATGGAGCAAATCAGGGTTGTTCCGAGTCTTGGTTAAACCATGGAGGTTATTAACATGCTCAATGCATTGCTATCTTCAGAAGATAGCAATTGCTTCTTATCCATGCTTTCAATAGAGAAAATGTGCAATGGGTCTATGTCTTGGTTAAACTATGGAGGTTTTTAACATTCTATGCTATCTTCAGTAGATAGCAATGTGTAAAATGCTTCTTTTGTCCATGGAAAAGGTGTGCAATGTACATTTGTAACCCAATAGTAAATACACTTTCTGCAAAAATGGTTCAGCTTGGAACCTTTTTATGGAACCCTCAAGAATAGATCCTTCAAAATAGTTCTTAAAATGTTTTTAAAAAGTTCTTATATAAGAACTGGGTGCTGCGAGACACCAGGATTACAATAATTATAACACCACATACCAGAAGTATATTTAATATTTTGTCATAAATAAGCTAAACCTCACTCCTGTCAAAAAGGAGATGATAGATGCACATTTTATTTTATTTTAAAATGTATTTCATGACATTTGTATAATTACACAACAGCAGGACGACCTTGAAGGTCACATATTCAAATGTGTCTTTAAATTGGAAATTTTAATCAGAGTATTGGACGATTGATTTTAACCAGGAGGACGAATATGACAAACCTAAAACCTCGCAGGTAATACCTGATGAGGTATCAAAGGACCACATTTTTTTCATACCACAATGGTATTCATATAGTAAAAATTCATAAGCCTACTAGACAAGTTTTGCCAGGGCGCTTGATAGCGATTTAACCCAAATTCATCCCTAGATTAGAAAAATCAAAGAGGAACCTAACTTGACATACGAGGCAAACATACGAGTCAAATGTATTGTTCTCTGAAAAGTAAATAAGAAATTAACAAGAAAAATTATTTTGTGACTCTGGTGATCAAAAGATGTGTACCAAATTGCCTACCTGAAAGGTATTATAACACCAAGTGTAACCAAGGGACCACACTCCGCAGACCATTTGTAATAAGGGTGGGAAGGTGGAGAAATTTTGTTTAACCTTCTGGTATGGTGCAGAAAAATGATATGACCAACAAAATGAGGAACAGAAAAAAGGGGGCTGTGCAAAGCCAGATATGCGCGCTGAACAACAAAGCAAAATTTGCAGGCTGGCAAATCCTAACTTAGGATTGGTCCAAGAGGGATTCTAACAAAGGCCATCTGAAAAGCCATGAGAAAACGCACTGGCAACCCTGTTGCACGAGCAACTCAGAATTATGTTAGATTTTAAGCAAAATAATTCTCTTATTCTTTACAAGCTCTTTAGAACTATTTTTTGGTTCAATGGAGAACCATTCGAGGTTCCATGAGGACAATTCCAGAACCCCTTTGGAACTATTTTTGCTGAGAGTGTAGTGTAACTACCCATTTAGTTTTGAGCATGTAACAATGATATCTTTATATTCATGTTTTCAATATCGGATATATGTTATGTAAATGGATAGCCAACTAGTGAACTGTGAAATCACCAGATTTAGTTTGAAGTAGATTTCAAACATTTTCTGCACAGCTTTGCTTTTGTTTGTGTTTAGTGCATTATAATGTGATAGCCCAATAGTGAATTATAAAATAACCCAATTTTGTTTATAACATACAATAAAATGATAGGCCCTGTTTCAGCCAATTTGATATGGTTTTGCATATAGCTTGAAAAGTATTATGCCACATAGTTATATCAAAACGTTGAATGCCATTGTTTGTGCAATAATAAAACTAATGATTCAGTAGAATTAGGATTGGTCCATAATGCAGGGCAATTTTGATCTTGTGATGTAGTTTTTACAACCGCCCTCTCTGGCATTCAGTATTTGTATACTATAAAGTATAATGCTATCTTCAGTAGATAGCAATGTTTAAAACTTGCTCCGGATATCTACATTTTCAATAGCAAACATGCACAGTGGACAACCTGATATCGCTGTTTACAAAAGTTGTTTAAAACTTGAAACAACCATAGCTGTTCAGTTCACCCGTTAAACAACCTGGTTGTTCAAACTGAATTGTTGAAATATTTAAACAACTCTGTTTAAACATTTAAACAGACTTGTTTAAATATCTAAACAGTTGTAAAACAGCTCAGTATACACAACCGGCTTGTCTAACTAAACAACTGAACAACCATGGTTGTTTAAAGTTGTTAACAACCTTTTTAAACAGCGTTTTCACAGTGTAGTCATTTGCAAAGGCACCTGATTTAGTGTGCTACAATGCCATCTTCAGTAGATAGCAATGTATTAAACATGCTACAAATATCAACGCTTTAAATAGCGATGCACATTCTAGATGGATAATCCAATAAATAATTGAAAATGTACCAGATTTAGCACACTACAATGCTATCTTCTGTAGATAGCAACATCTTCTGTAGATAGCAACATAGAGAATTTTAGTAAAAAATGATGACATGCCCGTCTTCATCATTATGGAGCTTATTATTTTGATTGGACAATTTCTACTTCTGCTGTGTTTTAAGACTTCCGTCCGACTCAACAGATTAATTAATATTAATAGGCCTTTAGCCAACTTCATGGCATGGTTCTACCTTACTGTGTGAAACATTTGATTTTCCATATAATATGTGTACAGGGTTCGGTTGTCTCTCAAAGAAAAAGTTCAGATCTTAATACCAACGAAAAGAGCTTCTGAATGCCTTAAAAATGACACCTTTGTGGATACGATTGGATACTAGAACAGTTACTGTAAAATTGTCTTGATTATTTGTGTGTTTCCTACATCTAATTCAATCAATATCTGAAAATGCATGTTACCAATAACTGCACCCTTTTGCCGCGACAGTACTCATGTATAGGTCGCGTCACAGAATTGCTTGCTTTGAAATAACACATCGCTGCCATAGTGTGTTGGTAGACAGCACAACTAATGACTGTATTGATAGCTGCATGTTTAAATATGCAGTTCTCAAGGTACACTGCGTGCACCCTTGACAAAATTCTTGAGGTTGTTAAGCATCATAATAGCTGTATAGAGTGCATTATGTTTGAAATTGCCAAAAGGGACAACAGTCATTGGACCTTCCTCTTACCAACGCAACAACAATGTCAAGCCTGTAGCCATCTTCTTCTTCTATGGTGACAGAATGCTGCATACACTGTTTACCCATCTATCTAGCTAGTGTCACTCTCAATAATAGGAGGTGTTTTTTCTGCTTTGTTAACCAGAAATGACCTTATCATAACCGGGTTTTTTTCACAAACTGCAGGGTATGATAATTTCAATAAATTGGAAATAAAAATGTCAACTAAAAATGAGAGATTTAACGATAGAGAGTGTTCATAAATACCTTGGTAGGGGTTGGAAAATAGGGGAGGGGGTCACAAAGAAATCGGTCCTTAAAAAGGGGGGAGATAAAAAAGTAAAGATTAAGGGTGAAGGGTTAATAAAAGTTACAAACTTTATATTCTCCTTTACATTTATTTCTTCTGACCTCACTACGCCCCCCCCCTCCCCCCCCTCCCCCTCCCCCCCCCCCCCCCCCCCCCCCCCCCGGTTCTACCGCTGTAGGGTACTTTGCTCTGCTGCGTGATACATAAAGCATCTCGATAAAGGGCCTTTGCTGGTTAGGCTAGCATGCATTATTACGCAATAGTAGTTTGCAGCGTGACATTTTATAAAGAGTGCATTTCAATACACTTAAGTACAACC
Organism: Ophiura sarsii; assembly: GCA_035610835.1. Taxonomy (NCBI): domain Eukaryota; kingdom Metazoa; phylum Echinodermata; class Ophiuroidea; order Amphilepidida; family Ophiuridae; genus Ophiura; species Ophiura sarsii. The sequence continues at coordinate 39,427,851 of CM069444.1, forward strand.
TGACTGACTGATAATCAATATTGGGAAGAATAGTTCACACGGAAAGTAATTAATCATGAAGGCTAAATGTAATTTGGTTCTGAAGTGTGGAACAATCAATATTTGTATGAATAAACAGCGTTTTCACAGTGTAGTCATTTGCAAAGGCACCTGATTTAGTTTATGCTATAATGCTATCTTCAGTAGATAGCAATGTTTGAAACATGCTACTGATATCGATGCTTTAAATAGAGATGCATATTGTAGATGGATAATCTAATAAATAATTGAAAATGTACCAGATTTAGCACGCTACAATGCTATCTTCTGTAGATAGTTTAGTATATACATACATGTTTCCCTGTAATACAGTTGAAAAGAATTGTATAGTATTATGATCACATTGGTATTCATCACATTACACCAGTACTTCAGAAGCTTCATTGGTTGCCGGTATCCTACCGTATTAAGTACAAAATCATTGTTTTAACTTACAAATGCAACCATAATTTGGCACCAGTTTATCTACAAGAACTCATACAGGAATACAAACCATCTCGAAATTTACGATCGGCTTCAAAACAACAACTTATCATTGCCTCTGTGTCAACTTTAACTTATGGTCATCGTTCATTTCGTCATGCTTCAGCTGAACTTTGGAATCAACTTCCGCTTCACATCAAGAACTGCAAAACTCTTAGCCATTTCAAATCGTTTTTAAAGACACACTTATTCACAATTGCTTTTGATGATTGATTTTCCCTGTTTACAATGTTTTTGCATGTTTAAATATGCAGTTTTCAAGGTACACTGTGTGTCACCCTTGACAACATTCTTGAGGTTGTTAAGCATCTAAATAGCTGTATAGAGTGCAGCATGTTTGAAATTGCCAAAAGGGACAACAGTCATTGGACCTTCCTCTTACCAACGCAACAACAATGTCAAGCCTGTAGCCATCTTCTTCTTCTATAGTGACAGAACCCTACATACACTGTTTACCCATCTATCTAGCTAGTGTCACTCTTAATAATAGGAGGTGTTTTTTCTGGTTTGTTAACCAGAAATAATGACCTTATCATAACCTTTTTTTTTCTTCCACAAACTGCAGGGTATGATAATTTCAATAAATTGGAAATAAAAATGAGAGATTTAACTATAAAGAGTGTTCATAAATACCTTGGTAGGGTTGGAAAATAGGGGAGGGGGTCACAAAGAAATCGGTCCTTAAGGGGGGAGGTACAAAAAGTAAAGATTAAGGGGGAGGGTAAATAAAAGTCACAAACTTTATATTTTCCTTTACATTTATTTCTTCTGACCCCCCGCCCCCGGTTCCACCGCTGTAGGGTACTTTGCTCTACTGTGTGTTACCATGAAGCATCTCGATAGAGGGCCTTTGCTGGTTAGGCTAGCATGCATTATTACGCAATAGTAGTTCGCGGTTCGACATTTTATAAAGAGTGCATTTCAATATACTTAAGTACAACCTGACTGACTGATGATCAATATCGGGGAAGAATAGTTCACACAGAAAGTAATTAATCTTGAAGGCTAAATGTAATTTGGTCCTGAAGTGTGGAACAATCCACAATTGTATGTATAAACAGCGTTTTCACAGTGTAGTCATTTGCACCTGATTTAGTTTATGCTATAATGCTATCTTCAGTAGATAGCAATGTTTGAAACATGCTACAGATATCGATGCTTTAAATAGCGATGCACATTCTAGATGGATAATCTAATAAATCATTGAAAATGTACCAGATTTAGTACACATGCTTCAATGCTATCTTCAGTTAGATAGCAATGTTTAAAACATGCTACAGATATCGATGCTTTAAATAGCGATGCACATTGTAGATAGATAATCCAATAAATAAATTTACCAGATTTAGTACGCTACAATGCTATCTTCTGTAGATCGCAACGTAGAGTTTAAGCGTTTAGTATATACATGTTTCTCTGTAATACAGATGAAAAGAATTGGAGTAAAAATTGATGACAAGCCCATCTTTATCATTGCGAAACTTATTATTTTGATTGGACAATTTTTACTTCTGCTGTGTTTTAAGACTTCCGTCCGACTCAACAGATTAATTAATAGTAATAGGCCTTTAGGCCAACTTCACGGCATGGTTCTACCTTTGATTTTCCATATAATATGTGTACAGGGTGCCCACAAAAGGAGCTTCTGAATGCCTTAAATATGACACCTTTGTGGATACAATTGGATACTAGAACAGTTACTGTAATATTGTCTTAAACTATTCGTGTTTTTCTATCTAATTCAATCAATATCTGAAAATGCATGTTACCAATAACTGCACCCTTTTGCCGTGACAGTATTCATATATGTATAGGTCACGTCACAGAATTGCTTGCTTTGAAATAACACATCCCGCCATAGTGTGTAGGTAGCCAACATATCTGTATTGATAGCTGCATGTTTAAATATGCAGTTTTCAAGGTACACTGTGTGCACCCTTGACAAACTTCTCGAGGTTGTTGAAAAGCATCTAATAGCTGTATAGAGTGCAGCATGTTTGAAATTGCCAAAAGGGACAACAGTCATTGGACCTTCCTCTTACCAACGCAACAACAATGTCAAGCCTGTAGCCATCTTCTTCTTCTATAGTGACAGAATGCTGCATACACTGTTTACCCATCTATCTAGTGTCACTCTTAATAATAGGAGGTGTTTTTTCTGCTTTGTTAACCAGAAATGACCTTATCATATCCGGATATTTTCACAAACTGTAGAGTATGATAATTTCAATAATTAGGGGATAAAAACGGCAACTAAAATGAGAGATTTAATGATAGAGAGTGTTCATAAATACCTTCGTAGGGGTTGGAAAATAGGGGAGGGGGTCACAAAGAAATCGGTCCTTAAGGGGGGGGGGGGATAACAAAAGTAAAGATTAATGGTGGAGGCTCACAAACTTTATATTTTCCCTTACATTTATTTCTTCTGACCCCACTGTCCCCCCCCCCCCCCCCCCCCCCCGTTCTACCGCTGTCGGGTACTTTGCTCTGCTGTGTGATACATAAAGCATCTCGATAAAGGGCCTTTGCTGGTTAGGCTAGCATGCATTATTACGCAATAGTAGTTTGCAGTGTGACATTTTATAAAGAGTGCATTTCAATACACTTAAGTATAACCTGACTGACTGATGATCAATATCGGGGAAGAATAGTTCACACAGAAAGTAATTAATCATGAAGGCTAAATGTAATTTGGTTCTGAAGTGTGGAACAATCTATATTTGTATGTATAAACAGCGTTTTCACAGTGTAGTTATTTGCAAAGGCACCTGATTTAGTTTATGCTATGATGCTATCTTCAGTAGATAGCAATGTTTAAAACATGCTACAGATATAAACGCTTTAAATAGCGATGCACATTGTAGATGGATAATCTAATAAATATTTGAAAATGTACCAGATTTAGCAGACATGCTACAACGCTATCTTCTGTAGATAGCAACATAGAGTTTAGTATATGCATGTTTCCCTGTAATACAGTTGAAAAGAATTGTAGTAAAAATTGATGACCTGTCCATCTTCATCATTACGGAACTTATTACTCTCAGATTACGGAATTGGACAAGACACAGGAAATGTGATAGATAGCTGGTCGGCTATTGCTGAGAGGATTTATTCCTTAAATACTACAGAATTCAACAATGTCAAAAGGAGCTTTCTGAATGCTTCAAAATTACACCTTTGTGGTTACAATTGGATACTAGAACAATTACTGTAAAATTGCCTTAATTATTTTCCTATGTCTAATTCAATCAATATCTGAAAATGCATGTTACCAACAACTGCACCTCTTCGCCGCGACAGTACTCATATATGTATAGGTCACGTCACAGAATTGCTTGATTTGAAATAACACATCGCTGCCATAGTGTGTTGTTAGCCAACATATCTGTATTGATAGCTGCATGTTTTAATATGCAGTTTTCAAGGTACATTGCGTGCACCCTTGACAACATTCTTGAGGTTATTTAAGCATCTCATAGCTGTATAGAGTGCAGCATGTTTGAAATTGCCATAAGGGACAACAGTCATTGGACCTTCCTCTTACCAACGCAACAACAATGTCAAGCCTGTAGCAATCTTCTCTTCTTCTATGGTGACAGAACCCTACATACACTGTTTACCCATCTATCAAGCTAGTGTCACTCTCAATAATAGGAGGTGTTTTTTTCTGCTTTGTTAACCAGAAATGACCTTATCATATCCGGATTTTTTTCACAAACTGTAGGGTACGATAATTTCAATAAATAGGGAATAAAAATGGCAACTAAAAATGAGAGATTTAACGATAGAGAGTGTTCATAAATACCTTGGTAGGGGTTGGAAAATAGGGGAGGGGGTCACAAAGAAATCGGTCCTTAAGGGGGGAGATAAAAAAGTCAAGATTAAGGGTTCTACCGCTGTAGGGTACTTCGCTCTGCTGTGGGATACATGAAGCATCTCGATAGAGGGCCTTTGCTGGCTAGGCTAGCATGCATTGTTACGCAATAGTAGTTTGCAGCATGACATTTTATAAAGAGTGCATTTCAATACACTTAAGTACAACCTGACTGACTGATAATCAATATCTGGGAAGAATAGTTCACACAGAAAGTAATTAATCATGAAGGCTAAATGTAATTTGGTTCTGAAGTGTGGAACAATCTATATTTGTATGTATAAACAGCATTTTCACAGTGTAGTCATTTGCAAAGGCACCTGATTTAGTTTATGCTATAATGCTATCTTCAGTAGATAGCAATGTTTGAAACATGCTACAGATATCGATGCTTTAAATAGCGATGCACATTATAGATGGATAATCCAATAAATATTTGAAATTGTACCAGATTTAGCACGTTACAATGCTATCTTCAGTAGATAGCAACCTAGAGTTTAGTATATACATGTTTCCCTGTACTGTTGACAAGAATTGTAGTAAAAATTGATGACCTGCCCATCTTCATCATTACGGAACTTATTACTCTCAGATAACGGAATTGGACAAGACACAGGGAATGTGATAGATAGCTGGTCGGCTGAGAGGATTTATTCCTTAAATACTACAGAATTCAACAATGTCAAAAGGAGCTTTCTGAATGCTTCAAAATTACACCTTTGTGGTTACAATTCGTCGGTCTCATCACATACAGATATATTCCAGGCACCGTAAAAAAACACATCACATACAGATCTATTCGACGCACCACTTGGATTTGGCTTATATCTCATTCATTTCTTGATGAATTTGTCTGAAACGGTTTTTATATCAAGAAAACCCTTTAAGAATTTTATCCTAGTGAATTATTTACGCTAATCTTTTAATGAACATTAATTAATATGGTATTAAACTTATGGATCTGTATGTGAAAACATTTTTTCTCAAACAAAAAGTGACGTCGAATAGATCTGTATGTGATGAGACCGACGAATTGGATACTAGAACAATTACTGTAAAATTGCCTTAATTATTTGTGTTTTCCTATGTCTAATTCAATCAATATCTGAAAATGCATGTTACCAACAACTGCACCCTTTCGCCGCGACAGTACTCATATTTGTATAGGTCACGTCACAGAATTGCTTGATTTGAAATAACACATCCCGCCATAGTGTGTAGGTAGCCAACATATCTGTATTGATAGCTGCATGTTTATTGTGTAAATATGCAGTTTTCAAGGTACATTGCGTGCACCCTTGACAAAATTCAATTCAATTCTTGAGGTTGTTAAAGCAGGTGTCCCGCAAGCATAAAAGTGTGCATTATATGTTAGAAAAATAACAATCGAGCCCAACTTTTGTAATTATATAGAATAAAACACCACACTTATGACAAAAACAAATAAAAACCGCAATCTCTCAACATGCACTTTTTAAAATTTGCGGCGATCGAAAGTCCCAGTGTCGATGATGTCATAGTTATACAATGCACATGCGCAAATTTTAGCACCGATACCCATGACGTCATCGACACCGGGACTTTCGATCGCCGCGAATTTTAAAAATTGCATATTGAGTGCTGGCAGTTTATATTCTTTTTTGTGACTAGTATGGTGTTTTGTTCTATATGATTACGTAATTTCGGCTCGATAATTATTTTTCTAACAAATAATGCTCAATGTTGTGCTTGTGGGACACTTCCTTTAAGCATCTAAATAGCTGTATAGAGTGCAGCATCATGTTTGAAATTGCCAAAAGGGACAACAGTCATTGGACCTTCCTCTTACCAACGCAACAACAATGTCAAGCCTGTAGCCATCTTCTTCTTCTATGGTGACAGAACCCTACATACACTGTTTACCCATCTATCTAGCTAGTGTCACTCTTAATAATAGGAGGTGTTTTTTCTGGTTTGTTAACCAGAAATAATGACCTTATCATAACTTTTTTTTTCTTCCACAAACTGCAGGGTATGATAATTTCAATAAATTGGAAATAAAAATGGCAACTAAAAATGAGAGATTTAACTATAGAGAGTGTTCATAAATACCTTGGTAGGGTTGGAAAATAGGGGAGGGGGTCACAAAGAAATCGGTCCTTAAGGGGGGAGGTACAAAAAGTAAAGATTAAGGGGGAGGGTAAATAAAAGTCACAAACTTTATATTTTCCTTTACATTTATTTCTTCAGACCCCCCGCCCCCGGTTCCACCGCTGTAGGGTACTTTGCTCTACTGTGTGTTACCATGAAGCATCTCGATAGAGGGCCTTTGCTGGTTAGGCTAGCATGCATTATTACGCAATAGTAGTTCGCGGTTCGACATTTTATAAAGAGTGCATTTCAATATACTTAAGTACAACCTGACTGACTGATGATCAATATCGGGGAAGAATAGTTCACACAGAAAGTAATTAATCTTGAAGGCTAAATGTAATTTGGTCCTGAAGTGTGGAACAATCCACAATTGTATGTATAAACAGCGTTTTCACAGTGTAGTCATTTGCACCTGATTTAGTTTATGCTATAATGCTATCTTCAGTAGATAGCAATGTTTGAAACATGCTACAGATATCGATGCTTTAAATAGCGATGCACATTCTAGATGGATAATCTAATAAATAATTGAAAATGTACCAGATTTAGTACACATGCTTCAATGCTATCTTCAGTTAGATAGCAATGTTTAAAACATGCTACAGATATCGATGCTTTAAATAGCGATGCACATTGTAGATAGATAATCCAATAAATAAATTTACCAGATTTAGTACGCTACAATGCTATCTTCTGTAGATCGCAACGTAGAGTTTAAGCGTTTAGTATATACATGTTTCTCTGTAATACAGATAAAAAGAATTGTAGTAAAAATTGATGACAAGCCCATCTTTATCATTGCGAAACTTATTATTTTGATTGGACAATTTTTACTTCTGCTGTGTTTTAAGACTTCCGTCCGACTCAACAGATTAATTAATAGTAATAGGCCTTTAGGCCAACTTCACTGCATGGTTCTACCTTTGATTTTCCATATAATATGTGTACAGGGTGCCCACAAAAGGAGCTTCTGAATGCCTTAAATATGACACCTTTGTGGATACAATTGGATACTAGAACAGTTACTGTAATATCGTCTTAAACTATTTGTGTTTTTCTACGCCTAATTCAATCAATATCTGAAAATGCATGTTACCAATAACTGCACCCTTTTGCCGCGACAGTACTCATATTTGTATAGGTCACGTCACAGAATTGCTTGCTTTGAAATAACACATCCCGCCATAGTGTGTAGGTAGCCAACATATCTGTATTGATAGCTGCATGTTTAAATATGCAGTTTTCAAGGTACATTGCGTGCACCCTTGACAAAATTCTTGAGGTTGTTGAAAAGCATCTAATAGCTGTATAGAGTGCAGCATGTTTGAAATTGCCAAAAGGGACAACAGTCATTGGACCTTCCTCTTACCAACGCAACAACAATGTCAAGCCTGTAGCCATCTTCTTCTTCTATGGTGACAGAATGCTGCATACACTGTTTACCCATCTATCTAGCTAGTGTCACTCTTAATAATAGGAGGTGTTTTTTCTGCTTTGTTAACCAGAAATGACCTTATCATAACCGGTTTTTTTCACAAACTGCAGGGTATGATAATTTCAATAAATTGGAAATAAAAATGGCAACTAAAAATGAGAGATTTAACGATAGAGAGTGTTCATAAATACCTTGGTAGGGGTTGGAAAATAGGGGAGGGGGTCACAAAGAAATCGGTCCTTAAGGGGGGATAACAAAAAGTAATGGTTAAGGGGAAGGGTAAATAAAAGTCACAAACTTTATATTTTCCTTTACATTCATTTCTTCTGACCCCACTATCCCCCCTCCCCCCCCCCCAGGTTCTACCGCTGAAGGGTACTTTGCTCTGCTGTGTGATACATGAAGCATCTCGATAGAGGGCCTACGCTGGTTAGGCTAGCATGCATTATTACGCAATAGTAGTTTGCAGTGTGACATTTTATAAAGAGTGCATTTCAATACACTTAAGTACAACCTGACTGACTGATAATCAATATTGGGAAGAATAGTTCACACAGAAAGTAATTAATCATGAAGGCTAAATGTAATTTGGTTCTGAAGTGTAGAACAATCTATAATTGTATGTTCAGTAAGGCGATGAAAAAACCTGTTCTTCGGGCAAATGTCACTTTCATGTTTGTTTGTTTTTAATTTTTAATAATTGTCACAATGTTTAAAAAAAGGAAATCAAAAATTTCATAAAATTTGGAAATAATAAATATATTTGTTAAAAATTCAAGCAAACTCAGTGGCGTATCTAAGATCTTTTCCAGGGGGGCAAAGAGTATTTCTTCCTGGTGAACACCAGTTTGACCCAATTAAGTAAAAAAATTGCACAGCTGGGTTGTTTATTCCAGCAAATGACGTTGCATGCGCGCCCAAAATTTTAACAACATATCTACACAAGTCTAGCCATTATTAAGGTACATTTTTCTTTCAACGGGCTTCTATAATGATATTCCTGGACAAATATAAGAGTGTAGCGCGAGAAAATTTGCCATTTTTATACTAAATTGCCCATCATCAAACAGGGCAAGGGGCAAAGTTGTCATTTAGATGGGAATTAAGTTAATCCATTAGATTTTCTCATTCCTTTTCCCTTTTATCTTTCTCCCCCTCTCTTTCCTTTCTTTCACTTTCCTTCCCCTTTTTCCTTTCCTTTCCCCTTTTTTCTTCCTCTCTTCCCTCTCTTCTTCCCCTCTCTTCGATTCTTTTTTAGCCTGGTAGTTTGAGCTGGCCTTCCCGGTCAAAGCAAAGCCGTCTGGGGGGGGGGGGGGGGGGGCACCCCCCGACCCCTCAGCAGATACGCTACTGAGCAAACTGTTTGTTCGGGGCCCTTATAACAGGTGTTTATTTCTTTGTTGCCTGATAGGAAGATGTATCGGTGCAGCAATAACAGGTAGTACAGTTTGACCACATTTGATGCTATAGGGTAATCAATAACTAAGTACAGGGGAGTTCATAATACTAGAGATAGAGAAAGAAAGAAATCATGATAAGGCGACGGAAAAAATAAATCCTGTTTTACGGGCGGACGGACCTGTCAAGTAGGGTCGGTCGGTCGAGGTTTTTTTATTATTATTATTTTTTAATCTTCTTACCTAAAATGTCACCAAAATCGGGAATTTAATTGTGTGAACAATTTTTTCAACAGATTTTCGGACACAAATATAACTTGGTTTTGGAGTGTGGCAAACAGGTTTTTATTTTTTAATTTTTTTTAGACGGTTTTCAAAAGTACTTAAAAAATAATTTTTGTTGTTGAATTCAACCAAATCAGAGAATCCCACCTTTAAATATTTCAATGGCGCTACTCTAGAAAACTACTGCTAAATTTAGATTTGGATGACAATACGATCTGCTGGATAGATAATGAATGATGCATACCCATAGTCAATGTTGAGTGAATGAGCTCATGGATGAAACTCTCCAACATGGCTATTGCAGTTGAAACCCATACACCCCTATGGAGGATCGACATGACCTTAATATTGGAGTCGCCCATACAGGTAACCCCATTTGAAATTTAATTTACACTCCTTGTGGGGAAGATTAAGGGAGGTGTTAACCCTTTTTTATGAAATTTATCAAGCACTGTAACTTTTAAACTATTAATGTATTGTATATAAAAAAATATACAGTTTTGTTACAGAAATGAGTCAGAGAATCCATTTTTGGTATCAAAAAATACCAAAAATGCTTATTTTTAAAATGTTGTCCAAAAAAAAACCTTTTTGGGCTCAAATTTTTTTCAGACAATGTGACAAAATCAGTTTTTGGTTAAATATGCCCAAGTTGCACCAAATCCTAAGACACTTCTCTAGGAAGACATTTTTTTGTTTTACATTCAAATCTTAAGTTTTGAAAATATTGACCAAAAAGTGGTATGGCATTTTTTATGATTCTTAAGGGAGGACTTAAGGAAGTTTTTGATTTGATTTTTTGAATTTTGTGAGTGCTGTAATTAATATTTTTGAAAATTTTGACCAAAAAGTGCCAAAAAAGTGAAAAGTAAATTGATTTTTCTTCTTTTTTTTACACTTTTTTGTCAAAATTTCAAAAAATATTGGATTATGTTAAAAATTAAAAAAATCGTCCCTTCAATCAAAATTATGTTTGTTAGCTTTGTTCAAAAAAATTGGGTCAAAAAGGTATATTTATATACATTTGAGTCATGGTTCAATAATTACAGCACTAACAAAATTCAACAAAAAACTTCCTTAAGTCCCCCCTTAATGTAATGTATACTTTTATATACATCACATTAATAGTTCAAAAGTTACAGCGCTTGATAAATTTCATATTTAAGGGTTGACACTACCCTTAAGGCAATGTATTCCATAGGGGGGTATGGATTTCAAATGTAATAGCCCATTCATCAAGCAACTGAAACGCAGTTTGCTTTGGTTAGTGCAAACACCTTATGGCCATGTACCCGTTACAAGTGTCGTTATCCATCAATGATTAATGAAACCCTTCCATCTTCACCTGGTTCGAGTTGATTTCACGTGGTCGACTATTTTTCTCACGATTACATTTCACCCCGAGGATTTCACCTTCGGAAACCATCGTCATCAAATCCCGCGAGACAAGCGATGCTGTTGTCTCTGATTTGTACGGATAAACTAAACATATTAAACACTTGCAACTATTCAACGCAATACATGTTATATTCCCAAGGTGATTTTTACACTAGCAAATAATGTTGTTGTTGTTAAATTTTCGGCCCGTTTTTGTATTATTTGGAGCGTGACCTTTAGGGTCGTGCTATGAGCTGGTACTCAATAGGAGAGATAAAGCATATCATCTTGTGGTAAACAAACTACAATAGTTCATATATTCCCCTAGAAATAGAATATGTCGTAGGAGAGCGTGCGCAGTAGGTTTGAATTTTTACTGTTCTCCATAATTGTTTATTTAGGGACCGCTCATTATTTCCACCGGAGGGGGGGGGGCCGGGAGCCAAAGGCAAACCACCTCAGAAAAGTATATGACCCCCCCTTCCTATCACATAAAAACCATATGACCCCCCTGTGTGATTTACCAAAACCATATGACCCCCCCCCCCCCCACCACCACAAAACCTTGATTTTTTTTAATCTTGCTTGTTTTATACAAATATGGAATAAAATATTATATACTCCCACCTTTTCACCGATTTGCATGCAGTCCATACAGTCATATAATATGGAAATCACAATAGAAAAACTTCATGTTGGTGTACACAAAGGCATATGTGTTTGCAACAAAAACATTTTGTTGCAAACACAACATTCCTTGATTAGGCAGTGTCACCTGCAGTAAAGGAAGTTTATTTCAACAACGATAGTCCAAGCATGGAAACCCATGCCAATTTGCCACAACCTCTATCCATGTTAGAGGTGAACATGGATATATTTGCAGATTTGCATGAAAAAAAAAGAAGAAAAAAAAAGAAAAAAAAAAATCATTTTTTCTATCGCAGATGTTAAAAAATATTTTGCTTGTGATGTCATAGATTTTATGAAGCAGGATATTAACAAAAATGTGTCACGGTCAAGTAGACCTGAATGAACATTTTCGTAATTCACTCAACTTTAATACGCCAAATAAAAAAACAAGTTTGTCTCAGAGGAAACTGGAAAAATAAAAACCTATGCGAAATGCGGTGGGTTTTTTTTTCCTGGAAAAAAAGCTATGCGAAATGTAGTACAAATATTCCTTTTTTCTTCATTTTATACAGGCCACTTTTTTTTTGTGACCATGAATGACCTAAAAAATCAAAACTTTTTGGCCCCAATTTGACTTTAAAAAAGTCTCACAAACCTAAAAAACTTTTTTTAAAAGTGATGACTTGAAATGCCAATTGAAAAACTTCTGCGTGTGGCTTTCTGAGACAAACCTTTTTTTTTGTGCCTTTTATGCATGAGTATTTAAAGTTTAAAGTGGTCTACAATCACAAGTTGAAAGAAATCAACTGTGAGTGCATTGGTTGTTTTCATCATTGGTACTCTGGAGTTAAATAAGTATTGTAGTGAACTAGTTATGATTAGTCATTATCAGTCAATAATTGTATTCATGATCTGATCTTCCTGTGTCCCGTCCTGTGTATACAAAATGAAAAACTTTATAAAGGTAACAATCGCCAACTGCACATAATCAAATGAGCTTGAAGTTTTGATAGAAATGTGAATAGTAATCAATGATGCTTGTTTTTAAATGCCCATGAAGTTGGCAAGATATCAAAGGCTGGAGATTTTAGATTTGTCCTGTTTGACCACAAATGAAACAAAAAAGTTTGCTGACACAGGAAGTGTTTTTTTTAAATTTAATTTTTGGACACAAGAGTGTAAAGTTGTGTTTGCTTGTCATTGGAATATGCCATTACAAATGAGCCAATATTGAACCACTTGTAAAATTTAATTCAGTCAAAATGTTGCATTGTTGTAATTATTGTTGCAAATTACAGTGGCGTAGCTAGGTTATTCATATTGGGGGGGCGAGAAATGAAAATGACAAGATGAGAAGACGACAAGATGTGTGATCCAAGAAATGCGCGCGCAGCGTGCGAAAAATTTTGACTTTTAAAAATGCAAAACCATATGACCCCCCCCCCTTCCGATAATCTAAAATCATATGACCCCCCCTTTTGCTTGACCAAAACCATGTGACCCCCCCTCTTTTCTCCCGGCCCCCCCTCCGGTGGAAATAATGAGCGGTCCCTTATTTGTTCATATATTCAATGAACCATTTAAGTAATTAGAAATTGAACGAACACTGCATATGCTTCACACTGAAGATCACGCTCCAATGTCCACACTTCTTGATGTGCTTTCCTCATACAGTGCAGGGGTTTCACTGTTCCAATTTGTTCATTCAGTTAAAAATCTGAACTATAGTTCAATACTTTTCCAATGTAAAACTAGTTGTATCCCATCATTCTAAAACTAAAGCACATACGCAGTGTGTTTTTGCATCATGTTTATATCTTACACTCATTGTACAATAATTTCATTCCCAATATGTCTGTAACAACAACTGTTTTTTTTATTTGTTATCAACCGTTTTGAATATGAGCTAATGAATTCCTCTTAGATTGCCAATAAGCGAAATGGCTGAAAGTTGGCGAAATATTACACATATATATGGATGTTACCTATGAGTAAGCTATCATGAATTAGCCTAGTCATAAGTCTTCCCACTTAGAAACTTTGTCCCCGATTTGAGAAGAAAAAAATTGAAAGCAAAGGTTGAACATAAAATCTGATGATACTGGGATTTGAACCCAGAATCTGTCAGAGCCGAAGCGAATGTGATGACCAGCTAGGCTGTTGGTGCAGAGGCGGCGATTTTAATCCTATAAAAGAGGTATACAGGGAAGCGCCTATACAGGGTGGTCCAAAAAAACTATACCCAACTTTGGAGGCCATTTTCTCCTAGATGATTTTTTTTTTTAGTAATTTGGTTTGCATATTATTAAAGCATATATCGTTGAGCATTATTGGTGAAAATAGGGAAGATATAACATTAATATTTTTTGAGATATTGCTATTTTTAGCGAGTATGTGTAAAAATGGCTTTTCCACGGGAGCTGTCAATGCATCAACATGATATGCACTTTTATGACAATATGATATGACACAATAATGTAATGACCCAAGACCCATTATGAGCAGTTAAGGATTAAGTTTAATAAGGTGTGCTTGTCATTGTCAACTGTGCAATGAATACAAAGGTGTGTCATTGTCATATCATATTCAAACATGTTGATGCATTGACAGCTCCCGTGGAAAAGCCATTTTTACACATACTCGCTAAAAATAGCAATATCTCAAAAAATATGAATGTAATATCTTCCCTATTTTCACCAGTAATGCTCAGCGATATATGCTTTAATAATATGCAAACCAAATTACTAACATATTTTATCATCTAGGAGAAAATGGCCTCCAAAAATGGGTATAGTTTTTTTTGGACCACCCTGTATTATAGTCTATGTGTATTACAGAATCAACTGTATAATAGAACAATACAATAGAAGTCTTGTACTAGACTTATTCATGAGTGCTTACCTAAAGGATGAACCGATATATGACTGAGTGGTGATGTCTTCTGAAGACAGTAGCATCTTTTAACCTGCACATTTACAAATCACTATTAGGCTATCCATTTACATTGTGCGTATTCTCTATCTATTGAAAGCATAGATATCTGGAGCATGTTGTAAACATTGCTATCTGCTGAAGATAGCATTTTAGTATGTTTTAGATGAAATCTGATCATTTTACAAGTCACAATTTGGTTATAGATTAGCAGTGCATAAAACACATAAATAAAAGCATAAATATAAGGAGCATACTTTTATTAACATTACTATCTACTGGAATAACACTATAACACATCTCAAATTAAAGTTTGATAATTGTGCAGCTGATAGTTGGGGTTTTCACCTATGCTCATACATAATATACCCATGTTTTTATTTACACAAGTTTTCTATTAAAAACATGGATATAAGGAACTTGTTATACATATTGCTATCTACTGAAGATAGCATAGTTGCATATCTTAAACTAACTCTGGTTAATTCATAGACCACTGTATGGTAATTGGTTTACATATTACACATTCTCTAATAAAAGCATGGGTACTTGGAGTATGCTTTAAACATTGCTATCTACTGAAGATATATACATTTGTGTCTTGTTTAAAACGAAATTATTTACAATTCAATATCAAGCTATCCATTACATTGACCTCATCTTCTATTGAAACATAATTATATAAGGATTATGTTTTAAAGGTATATGACCCGATCACTTTTTTGGGGCAAGATATTTTGGTATCAGAAGAAATCTCATATTTTTCTCATTATGTCTGTAAAATATTAGGGGCCAAAAATGTTTCATTTGGAAATTATAGGCTAAAATGTGGTGAATTACTGCCAAAGGTGGTTAACCACTAACCAGTCTGTGTACTACTCAATGGGCACATGTCTTTTGACCTTGCGCTTCTAAAAATAGAACCATTGGAGTTATGCAACTCAAATTTTGGAATGCAACAATTTTAAGGATGACCTTTCATGTAAAATAGAAAACATCAAGTTGAAAATTGGGTCATCTACCTTTAAACATTGCTTTCTTTTGAAGATAACATTATTACATGTTTAAAAATGTAATCTTGCAATTTACTGTTTATAAGACTGTTTACAAGTCAATCTATTTAAATAGCACACATTGAAAGCATAAATATAAAGAGCATAATTTACACACATTATCTTCTAAACATAGCATAAACATTTTTTGGAACAAATCACATTATTTTACAATTCACAATTGAGCCAACCATTTACATCTCAACGATTTCCTAATTAAATCATGTTTATTATCAGTATCAGAATGCTCCTGAAATTGTTTTTACATACATTTTAAAAGAAGGCCTATATATTTATTGCAGATGAAAGTTTGCAATATAGCTCGGCAGCAAAATCTTTCACCAAAATTTGTTTCTGCTTCTTACATCAAAATGGACATCACACATGTTTCTCTGGCAGTATGTTTTTCCCTTCATTGTATGGCCAGTGCAGTGTATGGCCAGTGGCTCTGTTCATTTACTATAACAGCATGACAGTGATGACATTTACTGATTGTCACATCTTGATGGATACTCGAGGAGATTTTTATCATCAAATTATCATCTCAAAACGTATCCATAAACACTCTTGTCTTGAACGGTTGACGATATAAATGGACATTATATTAAAAGTTACAATGCATCTCATATAAAGGTGCTGTATATAAATAACATACTGTAAATACAGAAATTGTATACAGTCATCACAATAAGTAACTGACCAGGTAATAAACATGCTGATAACTCTAAAGGTATAATGCCTACATACACATATTTAATTATAAAGTTGTTGAAAAATTTCTCTTCTTGAATTTGAGATATTACACGCTGAGAATGGTTGATTAATGAGGAAGTTACGATCCCAAACGTTAGGGCAAGTCTGATTTTCATTTTAACATTTTCTTTTCAACACGGGGACAGTATGACAGGTAAAGCGTGTGTGCCGCATTGATCAATCGTAACAATGCCACCGGCCGACTATCCAACAACCAGGCCATCAACGGGTGAATTGGCACTACCACTACGAGTAATCAATAATTTGCCGGTCTGAGTCCCCGTGTTGAAAATGAAAATGTGAAAATGAAAATCAGACTTGACAGTACATTTGGGATTGTAACTTCCTTAATACTCAGCCATTCTTAGCGTGTAATATCTCAAATTCAAGAAGAGAAATTTTTCAACATGTTTATAATTTAATATGTTTATGTAGAAGTTATACTTTTAGAGTTATCAGCACATTTATTACCTGGTCAGTTACTTATTTTGATGACTGTATATTACTGAAGTATTACGGATGGTGACTTGTAACACTTCATGCATTTTTGTTACCTGAAGATTAAGCTTACACTTGAAAGCTTGCTATGATGTACTGTACCTTGTATATAAGCAAGGCAAAGTCTTTCGTGCAGATTTTTGAATGCTTTGTAACATGTACGAAAATGGACCTTACACTGTGTAGTGTTTCCCCTTCCTTGTCAGTCAGTGTATATGCCCACCCAGTGGCTGTATTCTATGACAGAGATGACATTTACAGATTGTCGCATTTTGATCTATGAATGCTCGCGGCGATGTATCATAAAATTATCCATAAACACTCTGACTTGAACGGTTAATGATATCATTGGACATAATATTAAAAGTTACAATGTGCCTCAAGTAAAGGTTCTGTGTATAAAAGTAGCGTACTGAAAATACTATAGGACAGAATTGTATATTTTACTGAAGTATTACGAATGGAACATGAGCGGGTGCCTTGAAACATTTTATGCATTATTGTTACATGAAGATTACGCTGACACTAAAAATATACTATACCTACCATCCAAGAAATAACTGTTGGTACACTTATGAGGAAATCATTGCAATCATTCCCCCTCCCCCTACCCCGTCCAATGTAACTCTGAACTATTCCATCACAACAATCGTTGAGACCCTCAACATTGATTAGTGTGGTTGGGGGAGGGATATGAGGTAGTAAATAGTTCAAGCTATTCACAAGAGTTTATTACAAAATAATGTTGCTCCCAATATTAACCCAAAGTTAGCGCAGCAGCGTTCCAAAACGAATTCCTGGATTGTACATGTATAGTATTATGTGTACTTCGTGGCAAAAGACTGCAGTTGTTGGTAACATGCATTTTGAGATATTGATGGAATTAGACATGGAAAAACAAAGACAATAAAGACAATTTTACAGTAATTTTTCTAGTATCCAATCGTAACTACAAAGGTGTCATTTTG
This sequence comes from Ophiura sarsii, assembly GCA_035610835.1. Classification (NCBI taxonomy): domain Eukaryota; kingdom Metazoa; phylum Echinodermata; class Ophiuroidea; order Amphilepidida; family Ophiuridae; genus Ophiura; species Ophiura sarsii. The sequence goes on from CM069444.1 coordinate 39,445,709, forward strand.
GAGCATTAAAAAAAGCTCCTTTTGTTGGTATTAAAATATCTCAGCCTTTTCTTTGAGAGACAACTGCACCCTTTTGCTGCGGCTGGACATGTACACATATGTGACGCGATCAAGAGAAATGAGTCGGATGTCGGGGAATCCCAAATTGAGATATGGCCAATTCAAAATGGCGGCTTACATAAGTTTTGATGGAAATTCATTTATACAATTTGACATAACTTTAAAACAAAACGTCGTATCGACATGGGGTTTTCAGTTTCTGAAAGTTCTAGGTGTTTTCTTTAAAACTGTATTAAAAACTCGTTTTCGACCAGGGTCGACATCCGACTCATTCCTCTTGATCGCGTCACATATAAGCAAGGCAAAGTCCTTCGTGCATTATTTTGAATGCTTTGTATGTACAAAAATGGACCTTGGACTGTGTTTCCGCTTCCATGTCAGTCAGAGTATACCCAGTGGCTGTGTTCATTCACTATTACAGAATGACAGAGATGACATTTACAGATTGTCACATTTTGATCAATGAATGCTCGCAGCGATGTATCATAAATTTATCTCAAAACGCATCCATATGCACTCTGACTTGAACGACAGATGATATCAGTGGACATATACTAAGTTATCAGATGTCTCGTATAAAGAGCTATGTTTTGTGAAAAATAGCACCGTGTAAAAACGAAGGGACAGAATTTTTAATTTTTTTTAATTACCATACTATTTTTTTTCAGCAAAAGTATTTTGACTAAAACAGGTGTTCTGAAATGCTTCACATGTCATAAGGTACATCGTGTTTTGCCGGCTAAGTTTTAGATTCAGATCTAAAAAGTGTGTAAATACAGAAATTAGAAAGAAATATATCTTCGGTTCCTCATATCACATTTTCTATTCAATTTTCCACTATTTGGAATTATTGGAAAGCTTGTATGAATCTCACATTTGTTCAAACATAGACAAGCTTTACCGTCATGTCAAATTGAAATGAATAAAGGGGTTAGCTATAGAGGGTGACAAAGCATATTACAGACAATGTCAGATGATGGTGGACACGAACGGCCGTTAATTTTGAATTTCCGTTGGTTTCAATGTAACAATGGATTTTGATTATGACCCAATAAAATTCATCATCCGTTGGAACTAAATTATTTCATCCTAAAACCACTGTGGGTGGCTAACCACCCGCAGTGTTAGTATCATTTTTTGAATTTAAACCGTCGTTAAGCGTTCGTCCCATTCACTTGATCACGTAACCTCGTCCGCATATTTTAACCCGAATCTTCGTGAATACGCCCGTGTCCAGCGTCGTCTGGACAATGTTTAAATTATGGTTAGATTTAGGAAAATGTGTTCTTTCGAATCTAGGGTGCACTGACAGCAATTTTTGGGACTGTTTTGATAACTAATTCAGTTAATATTTTCAAACTTGAGAGACTTTGAGTCATGTCTGGTTAAAATTTCACACAAATTGGAGAAATTCATATTAACCCTAACCATCCTGATGGGTACTACACAGGCTTCGCGCTAAGTTGCGTTTTACCGCGTATAGCACATATTTTTACACCTGAGCGCAGAAAATAAACATTACCCCTTAGTTCAGGGGTTTGCGCGGGCAATAAAATTAGCCTGACTTCCCGTACCAATTATACTCATATCGGTTTCGATTGAAAACATCACTACAGAGACTGTTTATGACGGTCTAGGTAGCCCTTTTTGATCAAGCAAAAGACCCCTTAACTTCCGTGTTGTTCAGCACATGTGCTATTATTATTAGATCGTCGTTTGACTTTGGCGAAAAACCATCAAAGGACTATAATTAGGTGACGCAAGTACACAAAACTTCTGAATTAATTATAGATAACATGAATCCAAAACCTTAGTCCGTTATTCCTCAAAATCATAAATGTTACTTGTTTTCATAAAATTTGGCTCGAAAGTTTGTGTCAGATTGAGACGCTATGTTGGTCAAAATTCGGAAGCTTTGCAATTAAACAAGTGTCAGATGGATGAATGATTGATAGATTCAATCGTCAATTGTTTTTGCACATAGATTATCATTATACCAGTGTTTGAAACTTTTTTGTCGGATAATCAGATTAAATTGAGTTTGAGAGAAATCATTGAAGACTTGAAGTGTGTCAATTTGATTTTTCATCATGATAAATGACATGAAAATGGTTAAAGTTAAATAATAATGTGTTCCTTACTCCTTAGCCTTGTTTATTCCTAGCCTGAATCATAATTATTTGCTAAAAAATCCTGGTACAGGTCGATCGGGCCAGGCCAACGAGGACTACAGATTGTCAGTGTGTCACTAATATAGGACAAGATTTTCAAGAACCCCTGGTTATGGGATAAGGCCCCAATTTTTGAAAGGGAGGTTCAGGGGCTTTGAGAACCCCTTGTTTTAAAAGTTAGTGCCAAGTCGATCTTGTGGCATGATCAGACGAGCTAATAAGTGGCGTAATTCAAGGTGACTCTGTGGCACAATCAGTTAGGTGTCTGACTTCAATGTGGGCAGCCAGGGTTTGATCCCTGGCACCAGTGCTGCATGGTGCAGCCTGATCCCCCCCCCCCCCCCCCCCCGTCAAAATTGACTTGTTACAGTTAAGGAGTGGAGTGGAATGGAATGGATTTTGAATGGGCCACTTGATACAAAATTTGAAAAATTAATGCGTCTATAGATGAATCAGTTCAAAATTGGCAAGAAATATTCTGTTTTTATTTCTCCACAGGCAAGTAATCCAAGGGTACCCGCCCGATTATGGCCCCACACACACGGTTTTGGCCCCACGCACGACTCACACATGATGCGCATGTTGCCTTCATACGAGCCCACGTCCTTCTGTATTCATTCGCTGCTGTAATGAGGCCTCGCCAATTTGGAACTGATCAAACTATAGATGATCCATTGTGTGACAGCCTGTGAATCAATCATAAACCTTCTTCCCCAGATACGACAGGCCTTCATTTATCAGCCATTATAGCCGAGTGCAACGTTGCATGTGTGCTATCTAATTGACTTCCATGTGTTATACCATTTCAAACGTGTGGTTGCGGAAAAAACAATTGAATATATCAGCGTCATAAATGAAACAACTCAATTATATATATACAGTTGAGGAAATGAAATGAAATCAATGCCGTTGCATATAAAGTTGAAAGATTTGATATGTAGGTATACGGTTCATGTTAGAATATAACCATTGACAGGTCATCTGGCTCCCACTAACTTTTTTATGAACAACTGATCATATTGATCATAACATAAAGCCTATGGCATCATAATTCGGAATGGCCCAGACTTGAACCAGTGACCATGAGTTACTAGCATGCACTACGTCAATGAATAAGAAATACTATAAGGCCATTTTCCTACATTAATATGTCTTGGTTGGGGATAGTCTAGACCAACGTGTGCAACCTGCGGCCCGCAAAGCAATCCCAAAATTCCAATTGATGCACCCCGTTTTAACCGGAACCCTTTAGGTTACACAAATGGCGGATTGATATAGTGGTGTGCTCCCTTATAATTAGTAGGGTGACGCGCTACATTTAGTCAATATAACTCGAGGCGTGATTGCGTGTTAAAATCCCTGGTTAGAATGGTGCTTGCAGCAGCAACAGCGAGTAAAAAGAGGAAATTACATGAAAAGAAGTGGGTATTCAATGAGCAATGGACTGAGGATTATTTCTTCATTGAACAAAACAGTGTATCTCGATGCCTCATTTGTCTATTTCCTGCTTCAAAGAGTACAATCTGAAGCAGCATTACGATTCAAAGCATGCCGCCAATCACAACAAATTCACAGGACAATCTCGCAAGGATGCAATCAAAAACAACTGCGGCCCGTGAATGGATCTCAAAATCACAATGAGGCCCGGGTGGTAGAAAAGGTTGCACATGCTTGGTCTAGACCTAGACCAGTTTGAAGTTGTAATCCTATTTCGAATGTCAAAGAATCAACTTCACAAATTAAGTGCACCTACATTAAATCCATGTGTACCTGGAGTGGATGTATAAGCCTAGATTTTACAAAAGCATGTTGGAAACACTTTTAAAATATACAAGTAGCTTACACTGTTGTCATTATAGGGTCATTCCATAACTTCTACCTCCTCCCTCATAACATCGCTGATACGAATATATGTCGTGCTTATAATTGGCCAAACGATCAGCACTTAGGATATAATTTGCTGTTTTTCATCGATTTCCGTCACACACTAAATGGACATTCGGTATTCACTGCATCTCCAGACAAGTAAAACTGCTACTCAGACCAATTCACTATACATTTATAGCTGACATTCAGAGCTACAACTTACAAGTATGGAATATTTCATAAGGCAAACTTATATAATAGCAATTGTGTTCTAGAACATGTCCAGTGTTCACAGATACGTTCTAGAACACATGGGGTTCCCAAACTGTTACAAAAAAAGGTTACAAAAAAGGTGTTAAGAAAAAAGTTGTTAAGAATAGAACATGTTCAATTTTCACCTGATTATACCCTGTAATGATATTATAGGTTTTTTATGTTTTTTAAATATTTGTTAAAACAAGAGAAAACTAAAAATATATGTAAATATTTCCAATATAAAAGTTTAAAATCATAAACACCTTTTGAGGCATCCATGTATAGAGTGTAGTAATTCCTTGAGGATTGACATTTTATCTCATGAAAATGAGCTCCAATAAGCAAAGCTTTGGTTGTGTATGATGTGTGAGGTCGTTTCAAATTGTTGTCATCATTGGGGATAAACACCTTCACCCCTAGGTTGAGAATGAGTTTTCTACTTGAATTTCGTTTCATTTATTAAGATAGATAGCCATACAGTGAGGAAATGAAGAGGTAAATCCCTGTGGACCGTGTTTGAGATAATCCAAAAGAATTAAAGATAACCCTTTTTTCCTCCAATGCCCCATCCTCATGATCACAGGGGAAATATACACAATAGGTTCAACATGTCACCAGCCCATGTTACATGTTCTAGCGAGTTACCAAAAAATCATCGCAAATTCACTTGTCACGCTATGGGAATAGAATGTTATATTCAATGTGCGTGTTTGAGTTAATCCATCAGAATTCAAGATAATCCATTTCTTCTCAAATGCCCCATCATCATGATCACAAGGGAATATTACACAATAAGTTCACTGTGCCACAAGCACATGTAACGTGTTCTAGCGGGTTGCGCACAAATCATCGCAAATTGAATCATCGAGTTATGGGAATAGTATGTTATATTCAGTGTGCACGCTTTGCCACGTTTGATGGATCTAATCCCCTCAATCAATTCTGTCTTCGTGCTCAAAGACACATGAGGTTAGCAAGCGTCCCCGAGGTAATCATCAGCTACCATCTATGATAGACCAAGGCATTATAGATAGACAGATGCATCTTGGTCTGTCAGTTTGCAGTATATCTGGTATAAACATGAAAACTTTGTTCTGTATTGATTCTTACATAAAGCAATGTAAAAAGCCCCTATATACTTCAGGTGAAGAATTCCATGTTTGAATCACTTTTCCCTAGGCCACTGTAGAATCTGCCTAAATAAGGCAAGTGGATCACACAGGTGCAGTTCTCCTTCGTATCACATGAACATGTATGCCTGGAAAGGGGGGGGGGCACTCATGTATAAAAGTTGTAATCATCTATGTGAACGCACTCTCAAAACTACCCTTAACACAGATTCTCAAAAAATGAAAAAGTGACCCTTAACAAGGATTTAGCTTGACGAATCATACTCTTGTGAAAGGATATCAATAGGTCCTCAAGACAGAGTTTAGACTGAAATGAATGTAAGAAGTATCTGTGTCATTCAATTCGTCGCTGTTCTGACATAACGATACATCAGTTTACTTAATTCTGTTGTGATGTGTCGTTATGTCAGAACAGTGACAAATTGTTAGTAAATTTGTCTCATAAAGAATAACCATTTGGACTATTAAGCACACTACTTTAAAGCGCACCCTCCACTGGTTTGGCAAATTGACACTTTATCCATGATACATAAAAAAGCTGAAAGCAATGGCTCTACTTGTGCAGCCACAGATATTGGAACATGTGGATGGGGAACCAGGTACAATTCCTTAAAGCTATATTTGTGTCTCAGTTCAAGATCGCTTAACAGGAACTATCACAAAAACATGAGTAGTCTTTAGGGCTGTCATGAAAAACTTCTGAAAAGCCATCGATAAAACTTCACCTCATTCCCAGAGGCGATTACTACTCTTTAATTCTATTGATCTACTGTTCATATGGGTTTGGAAAGCAGTGTATAATACTGTACAGACTGTAACAAAAAAGTTATACAATCGCAATTTTATTTTTAATTCAATGTTAAAATCATGCAATGTTAAAATCTCTTACACTCTGTGTTAAGTTCTGTTTTGGCTACCAGAATCATTTTATTTGGTCTTTTTAACTACTTGCGTTTAAAAGTTATGACCAATCTACTAAGTCGTCTTGAAATCGGGTTGGGCCACTTTCACAATAATATCATACAATCTTGCTTGTAGAAATTAAATGGTTAGGGTATCATGCAAGGAACATTAGGGAGAACAATATAATTCTTTTTTCAAATAGTTTTATTTCATTTGAATAGATAAATTCATAAAATAAATAAATAATATTTGTAAAGACCTAACCTTCTTTGTAATACTTTTAACCACTTGAAACGAACCATTGTTGTCTAACAAGGGCGCTCTACTGCTATGTTCCTGGTTCGATTCCATTCATATTCATCCCAGTGATTTTACCATTGATTAAACCAAAGTGGCCCAGGTGATTTCATGACTACTTTAGACAATTGATCATATCTCTGCTTACCGACCATCGATTGTCATGAAACAAAGCTTATTCGAAAGCTAAGAAAATTCCCCTTGCAGGCCATTTAAACTCGAAACAGAAATTCTACAGGAGATATTTTTAATATTTTTTTCAAAACTGTATAACTTTTTTTTGTTACAGCCTGTATACAGAGTGTTACAGCAATTGCAATGTTTATTTTAATAAACACAATTTTTTTTCTATGAATACCATGAAAATATCATTTGACAGATTTTTAGCCTCGTGAAATATTATGTAGTGGTAAAAAAATTGATGTAACTTTCCAATTTGATAATGTATGGTTTGATGACAAGCTGATTGTTTTACATTTTTGTGGACACAATGCTGTATATCCGCCGGATAATCAACAAGGAAAAACTGGTTATCCATCATTATATTTTGTTATTTTGGATCATTGTTGCTTTGAACGCTGATTATTACATTCGATTAATTATGTGCAATCTTTTTTTGCCGTTTGTATCTTGCAGATTTTTCGTGCTCTTCCTGTGCCTTCTTACTAGTATTCTAGCAACAGTAAAAAAGTTTCAAGAAACATGCATTCATATTGTGTTCGGCTTGGTAAGTATATACTTGTCTAACTCTACGCAGTGACGTCATAGCGTACTCTATATATGAAGAGCTTTTTTGCATAGGCGTACAGACCACTCCTACATGTTACTAATTTTGCATAATTGAGTTAATCAAATTATTGTATGGCTGTCTTCATGACTTTGATTAGTGCATCCATGCACGTCAATTGAGGCACCAACAATACAATACAAGCCACATTCCATATATGAATAGCCATCCATTCAATAGTGCAAAATGAGTAACAGGTAGAAGTGGATGTAGGCCCTTTTGCAACACAGCTCTTCATATAGTAATCGATGCAGCATTTACGTACGAGTGTTGGAATTCATCTTTGATTGTATAGTTAAACCAGCATATTGCAATCAGACATGCATTAAGGCCACACACAAAATGCTGTGTTGCCCTCAGTGACCGACTCTAAAATCTCTCTTCTATATTTTAGATTTAAATTTTACCCAAATTGTCAAAATATGACTACTAATATTTGCTGCTTGATTGAAATATATACAGCCAAATCCGAGCTGTGGGTCAAATAGATATTTATGTGAACATCAAATCATTAACACCCTGGGGTCTACCTGTCTATCTTACAGTGGTTCTGATTGGTTTATTACAAGATATACTCATTTGAATAGCCAATTCAAATGCAGCTTGTAAAATATTTCACTCCCATCTTTATCAGGGATACAATTATTCTAACACTGTCTCTCATTGGTGCAATAAATGATGTATCCATCTTTCTGACCAATCGGCCGGTAGTTCTCAGGGGGTTAAAAAACATTCTGATGTCTCCATAATTATTTACGAGTACAAATTTGTATGTTTTACTTTGTTTTCTCAGTTGGTAAATTGTTTGTGATTTTAAAACTAGAAGTTTAATGGGGTTATGGACCATACTGTAGCATTTTACACCTGCTTTGAAAATGATGAACAAATATCAAAATTTAAATCTGTCGACATGTGACTCATTTCGCTTGATCACGTCACATATTATTTGCTCACTGAATTCTTCCATTTGTATGCAGAGTCTATTGACTTTTTACGACATTGTGATTTGCTCTCCAAATACAAGGCGATGAAGCGCAAAATGATTTCTCAAAAACTGTCAGGTTAGCTCAATATTTAAAAAGAAGTATATGTGTATATACACCCACACGTAAGAGGGTTTCTAAACAAAAGCGGCCCAATTGATGAAAAATGTTGTAACAGAATGAAAATGCATTAACGCTTTCCACGCGGCTGTTATTTTACCAAATACAAAACAGATTTTTCAGAAACCTTTCCCAACTTTCAAGGTCTATCTCAAGGATTATTGACCTGATACTAGGCATGTTTGTACTTATTTCAATGCACTTCTCATGGTGATTCTAAATATGGTAATGAAATTCAAGACATTTTTTAAACATTTTGTGAAATTTTGGAATGTCGTCTGCAGCCTCCTGCCGCGTGGAAAGTGTTAAGATACAGATCATCTGACCACATAAGTAGCCCAATCAGGCTTGTTAAGCCAGAATTTGGCAACACTTGCGTCTATCCTTGCGTTTTATGAGTGGGATGTCGCATGTCAAAAATGTCAAATGTCCAACAGGAAAAACTATATCCGTCTCCTTGAACATTTCATATCGAATTATATGCCAGGAAATGTCCTATTTGTACAGCTTTTGCCATCTCTGAACATTTAATATCTGATTTGTGGCTACGTTGTATAGTGCATTACAGAGAGTTGCAAGTTAGGTGACAAATTGTTCCATTTGAGCTATATTTTATATATAGATGATTTGTCTTGTTGAAATGAAATTAATACATCATAAAACTTACTATCTTTATAAGATGTTGGATAGTAATGACTCCAATAAATATTATCAGAGAGGGAACTCTCAGGTAGGGTCGAGCAGGGGTTTTGTTTGTTTTTTCAAATTTTACGTGAAAATCTTGGTGAATTTTAACAAACTTTGACATTTTAAAAATTGTGCACATTTTTTTTCAATTAACACATTTCACACATTTTCAAAAGTGTTCAAAACAATTTTGTAATCTTTTTTTAAAAAAAAGAAAAAAGAAGGGTTGGTCCAGCCCTTAGAACAGGGTTGGTTTTTTTTGTCGCCTACAACAGCGCCACTCTTTGTGACCAAGGAACTTAATATTTTGGTGTGGTGAAATTGTGCAACCTTGCTGCAAAATTAAAGCTTCTTCACTTTCCCCAATTTGAAGTGACTCTGTAAACTGCATATATAGACCTAGATTGGGCATAAAATATATGGTATAGATTAAGAATTTTTACAACATTTTGTATTGCATTGTAGGAAATTTGAGCAGCAATTTTTTGTCACATTAATATGAACCATTTTGACGAGTAGTCAGGTGTGTACTCCGATCCAATCTACTTTTTCCCATCAAAATTAAGTTTTTTGTATCAGAAGAATTTTGTATTACTCTTGCAAAATTATTGGCCTGAGAGGAGTTTCCCCTTGTGGATGGTATAAGCCAAATAAGGAGCAAATTAAACCTCAAATGTGGTTAAGTTGATGCACTGTTCTATTATATGGGCAAATTTGATGTGAATTGTTGATTTTTGTACCTAGGTATTTTTTGCACTCGAATGATGTAGCCTACTGTAAAAGTGGAAATTTTTGCGCTACATTTATTTTCGCATTTTTCGCGCCAAGATCAGCAAGCGTGAAAATAAAAACGTGCAAATATATTCCTTTTATGTGTAGGTCTATGTAAGGAAGCTCAAAATGGCAAAAATAAAAACAAGCAAACTTGCTCAAAATGTGCGAAACATGAAAATGTACAGTTGCACAAATATCCACTTTTACAGTATATTTGAAAATATGTGATGTGTAAAATGAGTCAGAACTCCCAAATATTGATTTTGAAATATAACCAACCAAAGGGTAGAAATTCTTATTGTTTTGAATACTCTTCAATATCTTTGGAATTAAGTGTCTGTTTAAAATGGGGTTTTGTGCAAAATGAGCATTGGAAATACCCAATTAAATCATGTAGAAAACAACGACTCATTTTGCTTGATCGCATGTCTTCTGAGTGTGAAGGATGTCAGCCTTGATACACTCTCAACCTTCTTGTCTGCAACCAACAAATTTAGCTTCAACCCTTTTATCTAAAGATATTTGAGTGTAAAGAGTTTTCTAATAAATTTATTACCTATTTCTTTATTTTGTCTTCATTAGGAATTATTAATAGTCGCGGTGCTATCGATTGAATGCGTACTTCGTGTTTGGTCGGCAGGATGTAGAAGTCGTTACCAAGGTCACTATGGTAGATTACAATTTATACGCAGACCGCTTTGCATTCTGGGTAAGTGTTTGGTCTTCAATACACGGCAGATGGTTGCTTTCTTGCAGGGCAATGATGGCCCCAATTATTGGAATCATTAAGATATTATTAACAAGGTTTCAGTTAGGTCCATAACCTGGCAGGGGCAGGCCCCCTCTCCCACCTCCAATCCCAAAATGAATGAAAGAAAAATCCCAAGAAAGGTTAAAAAAATGCTGTTTCCAAGCGTAGCGAACGGGAAAAAATGGATTTATTTACGCTTTTTTGGTGGGAAAAGGTTGACATTTTGGTAAAAAGGTATAATTTTTCTAGATTTGTTCCCTTCCCCTGGTAAAAGATCCCCATTTGACAAAATCCGCCACCCCTAGAAAAAATCAAGGGTACAGGCTTGGTTTCAGTACCTACTGTTCATCAGATGTGGCTGTTATTTTGAACACATAGTACATGTAGGTGCTATAATTGCTGCAGGAATGGAGTCCCTGGGGGCTTGTTTCCTCGTTTTCAGGCGATACTAAAACTCGGGTACGCTGGACTCGAGCAGTGAGCTTTGCAGGACTCAAGTAGTAGGGTGTTGAAGACTCGATTGCAAGATTGTCGTGAGTAAGCATGCCTGCATTCTATGATGAGAATGCTGAGATGGCCTTTTGAACGAATGGGTATTGAGATTTTATGGGGAAAGTTGTTCTAACACACAAACATAACACAAATAAGTCAGTTTAAAGATATTGTCACTTGTTGATGGAACATATCACTGTTAGTGTTAGCAGCTGATTTTTAAAGCAGAATCCTTGTTAAGAAGAGTCACTTGTTCGTTCTTTGAGAATCTGCAATAAATGTGGTTTCTATGAGTGCATTTACACAGATGTTTATAACTTTTATATATGAATACCCCTCCCCCACTTGTGCCCTTACAGTTCTTCTTTATGTCTGCTATCTATCTTTTAGAGGTGACTATTATGATTATATCAAGATCTTGGTCCTCATATATAAGTTTCTCCATCAACAAGCAGCAGAGTATCTCTCCAACGTGCTCCATGTTAAGACTGGTCGCAGGTGTCTACGTTCCACCTCTTCTGCGCCCGCGCATTTAGTTGAATCAAGAACTCACCATATCTCATTTGTTGATCATGTCTTGTCATCATACGTACCTTGTCAATGGAACTGCCAGAACATATCAGTCAGAAATGCAAATTCCATCAACATCTGTAAATGAATTTTGTTTTCTTTTAGATGTGTTTCTTGTGCCTACAGTCCCTTAGTACAAGTTCTTTGGTTTTGGCGCAATGTTTTCAGTGATTGACTGATTGTATCAAGACATGAAACTGTCTTAATTATATTTGTGAAATTTTCTTCTTCTTCTATACAGATATTGTTGTCGTAATAGCATCATGTTTAATTTTAATGGTTGGCAGCGACCAAGCCCTGTTCCTTCGAAGTGCCGCCTTCCGAGGATTACGCTTTCTACAAATTCTTCGTATGGTTCGGTTAGACAGACGCGGTAACACATGGAAGTTACTTGGTTCTGTCGTCTGGGCTCATCGTCAGGTAAAGTGCATACGGGAAAATACTATCAGGTCAAAGGTCATATAAAATAGGAAGCAGACTATTTATGAAGTAACGTGTGAAAACTAGTTGGTTATGTAGTCTGCTGCAGTTCCAGATCAGGTCAAAGGTCATATAAAATAGGAAGCAGACTATTTATGAAGAAACATGTGAAAACTAGTTGGTTCTGTAGCCTGTTGCAGTTCCAGTACTATCATCAGGTCAAAGGTCATTCAAAACAGGAAGCCAACTAAAATCGCTAATCTATTGCTATCAGAAAGTATTAAATCTAGGGATTTATATCAACATAGTGATATCATAGAGATTCCATTACTGTGGATCAATCTATATTTCTGTATCGGATGAATCAAATCCGTCATTTTTTACCAACATAATCATCCGGTCAAATTCATTGTTGAGGAATATCATTTTCATTAGGCTGCAGGAAAATATATGAATTTTGGATATTATACTGTGAGATTTAAAACTGTGTGTGTTTTTCTAACAACATTTAACAGAATCACAGAACTATTAATTGTTCGCTCTTTGGCAATTTTGAACTGTTTTCATATTTTTTAAAATTAGCAATGTATATAGCTTTGTCACATTTACCTAAACGCAAAAGAAATATATTTGTGTGTTATTATTTTCGCGGTACCTGCTTCTAGCGCGGAAAGCGCACAAATAAATGTAGTGTGAACTTTTCCACATTTACAGTGTTCATTTTAAGTTTTATAGCAACAATGTCTGTGTTCTATCATAGGCAGGTCAGTGCTAAGGGAACATATCAATCAAATCTTGCGCTTTTATAACAGTTTGTTCCTATTATATCATTTGATGCAAAACACTTCCAGTGGTGTTATATTCGGTCATTGTCAGTTACTGTTGGTTCAATTGACGAGGGGAATCATGGAATTATGATAGTTAAATAGGTACAAAGTATGTGCCCCAGCAATTAAATTTTATTTTTTTAGAAGCTTGTTAAAAGCCAAAATGTACCTCAATCATGGCAAAATAAGTGTAAAACATTATGCACAGCGTATCAGTGCACATTTATTTCTTGCCCCCAATATGAAAGCCTGGCTACTTCACTGAACACTTCTACCAGTTTCAATAATATAATAAAAGATATACCCATTTAGAAATGTGTGTTATTGTGAATATGTTAAAATTGTTTACCATTTTGCCACATTTGGTAACTTGTTGGTTTCTTCATCTCTTGCTTTCTTCTATACAGGAGCTACTCACAACATGGTATATAGGCTTTCTAGCTCTTATTTCTATATCATTCCTTGTGTATACATTAGAACATGAAGTTAATGAAGAAGATTATGGAACGTTACCAGATGCTCTGTGGTATGGGTTGGTAAGTGTAAAATTATGACACAAATGGCAGGTCATACCTTGGTATGGTTTGGTTAGTGTAAACTTATGATACAAATGGCAGGTCATACGCAGGTCATACATATACCTTGGTATGGCTTGGTGAGTGTAAAATTATGACACAAATGGCAGTTCATACCTTGATATGTCTTGGTTTGTTTAAATTATGATACATATTATAGGTCATACCTTGGTATGGTTTGGTGGTGAGTTTAAATTATGACACACATGGAAGGTCATATCTTGGTATGGCTTAGTTAGTGTAAAACTATGCCACAAATGGCAGGTCACACCTTTAGTGATTGAAACATATGATGCAAATGGCATGTCATACGTATACCTTGGTATGGCCTGGGGAGTTTAAATTATGACTTAAATGGCAGGTCATATCTTGGTATGTGTTAGTTAGTCTAAAACAATGACACAAATAGCAGGTCATACTCCAGGGTCATACTTTGGTATGGTTTGGTGAGTTAAACTTATGACACAAATGGCAGATCATACCTTGGTATTGTTTTGTGAGTGTAAAATCAGGGCCGTCAGAAGGGGGGGGGGGTGCGTTGGGTGCGAACGCACCCCCCTTGAAAATCTCTTCTTTTTTTTTAAGGTAAAAATGGCGTTTTTCTTAGTTTCAAATTTCAATGATAGTAAAACTACTCATAAAACATTGACTACAGTGCTTTTTGGACTGCGAAATTTTGTGTCCGTGCGAAATTTTTTGATGTGCGAAATTTTTGACTCCACCCCCCCCCCCCCCCCCCACTTACGTGAAATTCACAAGGTGACTGACTTGAAAAAAATTTGGGGCAACCTTTTACGAAGAAAAAAACCTAGCTACGCCACTGCTTCCGGTAAAAAATCGTGAAAACGCACCCCCCTAGGGCAAAAGCTGCTGACGGCCCTGAAAATTGTAATGCAAATGGCACGTCATAACTAAATTATGACACAAATGGCAGGTCATACCTTGGTATGGCTTGGTGAGTGAAAAACTATGACACAAATGGCAGGTCATACCTTAGTATGGCTTGGTGAGTGTAAAATTATGATGCAAATGGCAAGTCATACCTTAGTATGGCTTGGTGAGTGTAACATCATGCTGCAAATGACAGGTCATACCTTGGTATGGTTTGGCGAGTGTAAAATGATGACACAAATACAATTCATTTATAGCAATCCATGAGATCATTTTAAAATCAAATTGGGAAAAAGTGTACTTTAGGTCCCAGATACTGGTATACCAGTATAATTGTTCGATACTGGAACATAAAAGTTGCCAGTATTAGTCGATACTGGTACGATTTTACTGTTCCAGTATCTGTCGATACTGGAACACCAAATTGTGTTCCAGTATCGAGCGATACTGGAACATTTTTATGTTCTAATGTTGGGCGATACTGGTACATGTGATACCAGTGAGATTTTTCCCAGTATTGAATGATACTGGTACATAATTATGTTTCAGTATCGCCCGATACTGGAACACTGACTTTGTACCAATATTGGTATAAAATTGGATAGATTGAGCCCATATGTATTGGTCGAGCTATGAGTTTTTAAAAATATTGAGCGAGACGCAGTCGAGCCGTATATTTTAAAACTCATACATGTAGCGAGATCAATACATATTGGGCCTAAATCGTCCAATTTTATCATTATTATGTTTTGGATCCAATATTATCCACACTTGGACACCTCAAAACATAATGATGGACGATACTGGGTGTTCCAGTATCGGACGATACTAGTGCAGTCCAGAATCTTGGACCTAAAGTACACTTTTTCCTCAAATTGAAATGTCAGATCTTTTTCCACTTTTGCAGGTCACGTTAATGACTGTTGGTTATGGGGACAAGACGCCGTCTAGCTGGCAAGGCAAGCTGGCGGCGGCTGTTCTTGCCTTTCTCGGTATCTCTTTCTTTGCGCTTCCCGCTGTAAGTATAAACCGATCAAATAAAAACCACAATTTCTTTAAAAGCGTATCACCCAGTATGTTATCGAGGCTAACACTGAGCTGAAATCGTTAAAGGAACGGTACCGGGTGTCCCAGAATGATTTATACCGTGTTTGAAAAAGAAGAAAAAATACAAACACAATATGGCAATTCAAATCTAATGCCTTCAATATAATGAGGAACAAGTTTTATCAATTACATCAAAATATCTTTATATTTTCTGATATACTGTGACATTACTGAAAATCTGTGAAAATCTGTGTGTTTTTTCATTTTCAGCATATTTCAATTTATAAAAGTTGCAGTAAACTTCAAAACTGCCGCTGAAGAAAGTAATGATATAATCATTCAAGCAGAACAATTTCCTCACACTGTTCAAATATTAATTCATAAAACATCACCAACATTTGATGTCTATCAATTTTGTAGAGGAAATTGAAAGAAGACACAGCAAATTACCCGCATATCATTGAAATTGAGCTTTGTGCCGAACATGGCCAATGATGTTATGAGTCTCAAAAATGTTGGTCAAACTTGTTATTTACCATTTCCACAAAAGAGTCCATGTTTTGTGTTAGAAACGGCCAATCTTTAAAATTCAAAATTCCTTAGGAAGCTATAACTATATGTAGGCTTACATGTTAGAATCATAAGCACTTATAACGAATAACAATGATATTCATATAAATAAATGCACCTTACCCCGGTATAAATCATTCTGGGAAACCCCATAATTTTGACTTAAACTAAACCACTACAGTTATATTTATGTAGTGAGTTGATTGTATTTTGAAGAGACTTCTTTCCTGGATCATGGAAGAGAGGGTGTGATAAAAGCAGCCAAAGCTTTCATTTTGCAACTGATTCTCTAATTGGACACACCTGATACAGCAACATCGGGCGTCGCCGGTGTATTTTACGTCATCGTCATCATCAGTTGGCATACTTGGACAGAATAGTGGAAGCTTGACACAAATTGATACCACATGGTTTAATCCATTATTATAAGCTGTGGAATTTCGCATTGATGAAGTCCTATGTTCTTTACCGCAAAGCTATCTGTATAAGGTGGTATTTTTGGTGATATATGATTATAACATTATACTGACTGCCCCCCTCCTGGGAGTTTAATGCCATTGAAGGGTATTCTATCCTTTTTTTCACAGACACACTTTAATTTGTTTACAGGGTATTCTTGGTTCTGGCTTTGCCTTACAAGTGCAACAGCAACAAAGACAAAAACATTTTGCTAGAAGAAGACATCCTGCAGCCATGCTTATTCAGGTAAATCAGATAGAAAGCAAGCCTTGTAGCTAATACCTAATATGGAGTTGTAGACTAAAACAATTATTAAGATAGTAAACAGAAAACCGAAATTGATTTATGCATGCTACATTGTTCAATTATTAATTAAGACTATAATCTAGTTTATCTACATGATTTCTTTTCAGTGTCTGTGGCGTTGTTATGCAGCTGATCCCAACTCTTGTTCCTTAGCAACGTGGAAACCTCACCTAAAACCTGTACATAGCCCCACAACTACTGGAAGGTATGGTAACCAGGGTTACAAAAGTAATCAACTAAGATTAACATAACATTGTAGAGATTTACTTGAGTTTATAGTAGCCATCGTAATCCTTAGAACAAAATTCCAGAGTGAACTCAGAAGTGATTTTCCCGTAGGCAACGGGGAAAAAAACACCCTGTTCCTAGGGGCCAGAATGCCCCATGTTTTTGAATTTAAATTGTTTGTACATTTTTTAAATATTTTCAAAAATCCAAAAATTGCTGAAAAAAATGCCAGACCAACTGACCCTACCTGAGAGGTCGTTTGCTTGTAGAATAGGGTTTGGTTAATTTGTCGCCAAATATTTATTGTTAGGAAGCACTGAAATTCAGCCACCGGCACGTGCACGTTTGATTGCATTTTGTTTGAAGCATTGTGATGGCAACTATTAAATGATAACATGTATGCAATGCATACTATGCATATACCACACCATAACCCCAGACAGGTATATATTATACTTCATCATCTACTTCTAAGCAGTTATGTCAGAGTGTATTCCAGTGATTGCACCTCATTATGACACGCATGGTTGGGATGTGCTGGGGGAAGTACCAATGCAATCAGAGAGGAATCACAGCACTTGTGAGGAAATGCTGCATCAATCACTAGAATATGCTCCGACATCACTGAACAGAGTTAGAAGAATGAAGTATAGTAAACATAATTATAATAACACCTCATGATAATCATGAACTAACCATACTAATTCATTGGCTAATTTGTACAAGGTAGTATTTCCCATGTGAATCTTAAACTTTTTCCTTACACTCTGAGAAAAAAGTCTTATCTCAAGAATTATTGAACCAATACTACGCAGGTTTGTACATATTTTAATGCATTTCTCATGGTGATCCCAAATATGGTGACGGAATTCAATAATGTTGACATTTTTGTAACATTTTGTGAAATATTGGAACTGTCATCTGCAGACGACTGCCACGTTGAAAGTGTGAATGCATTTAGTCTGAACATCAAGTTGGTGATCTGTGCCACCTAAGATTTGCACCCAAAATAACTGATTCAGTTTTAACATAAGGTGTTACATTACACAAATTTGTTAACAAATCATGCTTTATATCCCACCCTCAAACAGACTTCCAAACTTTCATACTACCTTTTTGTTTTTTTATATCACCATTTTTGTTTGGGCGCCCTCTGTAGTTTCCGAAGTAGTAAACTGATATCACGGCTGTCGATCAAGCGTACGGACAACAATACGTTAGATCGTCGCAACAGTGGTGAACATTGGAACAAGGAATGCCCTGTGGAGGAGGATTGCAAATCTGGGTTAGCGGTCTGACCATATTTTTTTTCCTAATCCCACGGCTGTTTGGACCCGCAAAAGGTGGCTGTTTTATTCTAAAAACTATTAAGTGTACTCGAATGCTTATTTATAGATGCTGAATGCATGCACAGTATTTTATGAATGCATTTCGGAAAGTACTTGAGAGGAAGTTGAGAAATTTGAATTTGCAATAATTTATGGTCATATTGCAAGCTTTAAGAAACATGGCAGAACTCCACAAAATCTCCTGAAATTCTGGGCTTAAAAAAGAGCATAAAAGGTACCTATCACATTGGCTAAACAATATTCATTTTTTTTAAAACTAAATTTGACCATTTAAAAAGAAATCGGACTGTCCAACAGCTGTGTCCTGGAAGCAATTTTTTGTTGTTGCATGAGTTGAGTGAAATCAGTTGATTTGTTAAAAATCATTATATTCAGTGGATTTTGCATATTCCATATCAAAACGGAATAAAGTGAATTTCACTAAACTCGTGTACGGAAAAAAGATTGCGTCCTGGAATGATTATCTGGTATATAAAGCTGTGGTTATCTGTTGCTAATCCTTTCACAAGCCCCTTGTAGCGGATCATCCACCTCATCATGTTATCATGCTTATCCACTCATTATAGCGCCCTCTAGCGGAATGACTACCCTATCATGCTGATTTCATGGTTACAACAGCCCAGTTTCGCTGCCACAAGGTGTATAGGGTGTCCCAGAATGATTTATCTTATTGGAATTATGCAGGCTTGTAACTATAGTTTGATCAGTTCCAAATTGGCGAAGCCTCATTACAGCAGCGAATGAATACAGAATGACGCAAGCGCACATGAAGGCAACAACCGCACTGTGCATCATATGTGTGACGCTTGGATTACTTTTGCGTGCAGAGAGATAAAAAAAAATCTCCCCAATTTGGAACTGATTAAAAAACTATAGGAATAATTTGGGGCATGCTCAACACAGGATTGTCTAAAGGGTGGATGTAATTATTTTTATTATTTTTTGGGGGGGAGAGGGGGTTACATGCCTGGAATGTTGAATATTGTTAACCAATGACTCCCTTTTAGCATGGTGTCGTTATCAGAAGGATAACCAAGATTTTCAAGTTAAGGGGAATAACATCAATTATTTGATCAGGAAAAAATATGGAATGAAAAGGGTTGAAGTATTTCATCAAGTTTACATTCGTTTATTACCAAGAATGATTACGATATAAATCCAATCTACAGATTACGATACTTGTTTGATTGGAATCAGTTGGTGAACTCATGCTGGTCCTTGTTTTCTTGATTAATGTTCAATGGTTGGTCAATTTGGTGCGTGTGTAAAACTAAAATCTTTACAGAAATCTCAGTAGGTAAAACCAAAATCTTAGCAAAATTAATAAAGAATGGTAAACAACACTATAGTTAACGGAAACATACTGTAAATGAAATGATAGGCAATACACCCTGAATATGTGGGCATAAATGAAGCAATGTTTCTTATAGTACATTTGTTTTTTCTCATTTTAACATCATATTGTGTAGAACCATTAACCCACTGTTTGTAAATATGCTTTAAGATCTGTTATTGTTGGAGCATCACATCTGCCCCATCATCATGAATAATGCATATTTGCAGTGTTATATACCTCATCTTAAGTGACATCTATCTGATTGGTTAAAAGTGCGGGCATAATTTTAACTATGCCCTCAAACATGACTATGCCCAGGCATAGTTCTGTCTGTGCTTTGTTCCTTACCTAAAATCATATCATGCACATGTTAATGTTTTTGCGTGGAAATCGCAATCTGTGCCTTTCGCATTCAAGATATTTTCTCCTCACAAAATTTGCACTTTAACCAAACAGATGAATCTTAAAATTTGTTATATAAAACAAATATTGATTGCTTGTTATTTCGGTTATGGTTAAAATTATTGGCCCTTGGTACTGGTGAGCTCAAAAGCCATACTATGCACTCAGCTTCGCCTTGGACATATTATGGTCTTTGCTTTCACCTTGTGCTTATACATTAATATCAACCATTCCCTTCATAGCAGTCAATATTTGTACATTAATGCATGAATCAGGCTCACAGTCTTCATTTTGAATAGGCATTATTTGTAGTGAAATAGAGGGCACCCATCATATACACATGTGGGCCTAGAGCCAGGGTGTAGCGTGGTAGTTTTGATTGGGGGCACAATATTGGCGGGGGTTTGAGGCCACCTGGGGTGCAGGCAGATCATTGGTGGGGGTTCAAGCCATGTTGGAGCTGTTGGTTTTATCATATAGAAATCCCAGTTCAACCAGTAAATGTTCCCGTAATTAAACATATTTTATAGTCTAATAACTTAAATAAACCGTTTTGAAAATACTTTTCTTTTATATTTACACACTAATGACCCTTGCCACCCCAAATGAACCGACAGTACCTACAGACTACAAACGACAGACTCAAAATTGGGGAGGGGGCATTTGCCCCTCCCTACAGGCTACGCCACTGTTTTTACTCAATGCAGTTGAAATTGAAAGACATGAATGAAATGTTGCTAACAAATATACTATGTTTGAGGCATTAAAATCTATTTCTATTTTTTGTATATATTTCATAAAACAGCATATTTGTTGTTTATTGATTAATTATGCGTATGTGTTCTTGACATTTTTACCTCATATAGAGGGGAGAATTTTAATGTCGTTTTGCATGTGGGGATCATCGTACAAATAATGATGTATTAGTGTAACTGTAAGGGAGTTAACACAATGAAAACTTTGAACGGAAAGTATTAGTCAATCTGTCAATGATCACTAAAGTTACACGTTAATAAGAATTGCATGATCTCTGTGTATTTGTAGCAATTCATTTAATATGTTGTGATACAGTGGTTTTGCATGCACTTATGAGATGCAGCACATCAAAAAGGGGGACTTTGCAGCTGTGTGTTTTTCAAGATGTAGATGAAAATGGACAGGAAAAAAAAAGAAAGAAAAGAATTAAGGATTCATTTTCAATCGTAAAATCTGAATGCCTTGATACATTTTGATACAGTTGGTGTCATTTTAAAGCTTAGAAAATGCTCTGAGAGCACACATGATAAACTCAAAATTGACTTCACCTGCAAAGTCCCCCTTTTGATGTGCTGCATCAATTATTATTATACACATGTTTGAAAATTATCATCGGAAGTATTTCAAATGAGGTACTCTAATCTAAATAATAGGGACTATTTAGTTTTTGGATATTTATTCCATCTTATACGAAATAAATGAATCTGAAAAACATGCGAAGACTCTTTGATCTGTCAATTCCTTAAATGTTGGGGTCCTTTGTATCCTTCCTGTTTGTATTAAGGCTTTCCACGCGGCTAGTATTTTAACCATACACAAAACAGATTTTTCAGAAACCTTTCATAATCTCAAGGATTACTGAACCAATGATAGGCATGTTTGTACTTATGTCAATGCATTTGTCATGGTGAATCCAAATATGGTAATGAAATTCAATATTTTTGAAACATTTTGTGAAATTTTGTAGTGTGTCTGCAGCTGCCTGCCGCGTGGAAAGTGTTAAGATCACATATTTAGGGTCCAAAATACAATCCAGCCAGTTTCTTGTGGCAAAAAAATCTAACCTTTTGGGGTTCTAGTGCTGTCCAAATTCCTGGAACAGGTATTGCTTGTTACTGGATATATTATGAATTAGAAAGTATGGATAAGTTGCACCAGAGAGGAATAAACAAATATACAAACAAAAATGATAAAAAGCTCAGGCTATATCATGGAATATCAGATATGCTTTTATCAATCTGTTCAATAAATCCATACTAATTGATTTCTTTTCTTTTGACTTCACTCTCAGTTTCAGGACTAATAATCTGATTTCAAGACTTTCAATCAAGCGAACCACCAACAGCCCGATGCTTCACCGTGGCAACAGCGAACGGTGGAAGAAAAATGGCAGCGGTGAATATTCCGACGAGCAAGACGACAACTGTAAGAAAAGCGGTCTGGGCGTGGATGGGACGACGTTTTCAGATCAAGATTCCATGCGATCTTCAAGAAGTTTTAGGCATCATCACACTAGTACGTACCCTTGCCGGGGGGGGGGGGGGGGGGCAGTCAAACATCATTTGAAGCATGCGTGACCAACGATTTTCCAAACGTGTGTAGGATCTGAAGCCAAAATTCACAATAAAATGAGGATTTGCATATTTTTGTCCAAAATTTGACACCCTCCTAAACGTATACAAAATTACAGGATTTTTAAAAAAAATACCCTTTTTCTTGAACTAAATAGCATTTTTTTGAAAAAAGTACCCTTTTACTTGTAAATTGTCTATTTGAAACCCCTTATCGTGGTACGTATATAACACGCCTCATCTTTAAAACAACCCACTATACTATATTATGCATCCTTTGGTCACGCACGTTTACAGCTTAACCTTGCCTCTGTTGTTGAATGGTTTCATTAGATGTCACCATTCTTGTAACTTGTAAGTAACAGAAAGTAAGGCATGCAATATAGTTTCTTGTATGAATGCAAGGAGTATTGTTGCGTGCACGCAGCGAGCATCTTGCGTGCATGCGGCAAAGGTCTTGCATGCATGCAGTGAGCGTCTTACATGCATACAACAAGCATCTTGCATCTGCTATCAGATAGATACCAATCTGCTATCAGGGTAAGATAGCAATATGTTCGGTTGACATACCATAATACCAATCTGCTATCAGGGTTAGATAGCAATGTGTTCAGTTGACATACTATAATATGTTCAATTGACATACTATACCAATCTGCTATCAGGGGTAGATAGCAATATGTTCAATTTACATGCTATACCAATCTGCTATCAGGGGTAGATAGCAATATGTTCAATTTACATGCTATACCAATCTGCTATCAGGGGTAGATAGCAATATGTTCAATTTACATGCTATACCAATCTGCTATCAGGGGTAAATAGCAATATGTTCAATTTACATGCTATACCAATCTGCTATCAGGGGTAAATAGCAATATGTTCAATTTACATGCTATACCAATCTGCTATCAGGGGTAGATAGCAATATGTTCAATTTACATGCTATACCAATCTGCTATCAGGGGTAAATAGCAATATGTTCAATTTACATGCTATACCAATCTGCTATCAGGGGTAAATAGCAATATGTGCAGTTGACATATAATATACCAATTTACTATCAGGGGTAGATAGCAATATGTTTAATTTACATGCTATACCAATCTATTATTTAGTATCAGAGGTAGATAGCAATATATTCAATTGACATACTATATCAATCTGATATCAGGGTAGATAGCAATATGATACATTTACACATTATACCAATCTGCTATTAGGGGTAGATAGTAATATGTTCAATTGATAAACTATACCAATCTGCTACCAGGCGTAGATAGCAATATGTCAAAGTCTATCAATATTATTTTCTTAGATTGTAGCTTGGTCAATAAAAGGACACTTGGCATTGAGCACAACATAGATTATTATATACACCGCTGGCACTTGTACAATTCATAAAAACAGTAAATTGCAACGGTTAATTTCAAATAAAAATGATTTATCTAAAATCATAATCATGATAAAATATGACCTTGTCCATATTTGTGACCCGTCACATCAAAATGGACATATTGAAAGCCCGAGTCAAATCTGAGTTATTGGTATGACATGAAAGAGCACATTTTAAGCTTTGAAATGATACGTTAATCGAACTTTGTAATCTCAAGATATGATTTGAAGAAGCATATTTTTGCTATTATTTTCTTTATATTTCACCAAATATATTGGCCTCTATCTCAAAACTGGATTTGCTGACAACATGTCCTTTTTGATGTGACTGGTCACATTTGACATCTATCCATTTCTTATCTCTTATCACAAATACATAAGTTGCATGGCTCGTTATATTCCCCCTCCCCCTAGGATATAAAATGATGAACAATCCTTTCACTTCAATAGAAGATTATTGTACTGCGCCAAAAGGGGGCTCCAAGCAGTGACAAACTGCCGACCACTATGAGCCACTGTTCGTGGAAGCACATGTAAACAGTGTCATGTGTCCGACAATGAGGGAGCTATTTATGAATTACAAGAGGTGGTCACGCCGTCACAAACAAAGTTCTATTTAGGGATATTATCTCTTGCCTAGTAAAATAAAATCAGTTAATAAACATAACTTTCCCTTTTCATAACATTTTATTTTCTTTCTACAAATTACAGGTGGTGTGACAAAACTAACAGAAGCTCACAAAAATGCCATACGTGCCATACGCAAGATCAGATTCTTTGTTGCAAAACGGAAATTCAAAGAGGCATTTCGTCCTTACGATGTGAAAGATGTTATAGAGCAGTATTCATCCGGTCATGCAGATATGCTGGCTAGGATAAAGAGCCTTCAATTAAGGTAGGTTATTTAATAAAGACAAGACCATTGTGTCAACTAGTTAGCATATATTTCAATTGATCTTCAATTGATAGTTCAATTAGTTCCAAATTGGTGAGATTGGATTAGTTTTACGCACAATTTTGGCCAAACGCACACGTTTTATGCACAGTGCATATATGCGCGCCTATACCTTTTGTATTCATTCGCTGTTGTAAGGAGGCTCGCCAATTTGAAGCTGATCAAACTGTAGAAAGCGGGAAAGCTAATGGAGACAGAAAACCCCTTCAGTATTTTGACACCATTAAGTTAATTTCAGCTTAGATCCATGAGACTCAACAAGAACGGGCACTTTTTCTCAAAGGAATCATAAAAGCTTCAGGCATGCATTTTCAAAACCAATGGTACTGAAAAGACCAATTATCTGGCTTTCAAAACCAATGGTGCTGAAAAGACCAATTATCTGGCTTTCATTAAAAAAAGAGATTTTTTTAAATCGCCCAATGCGTTATCATGTTACACTAATCTTAGTAAAACACTCTTTTTCATTAAAGCCAATCCATGGACTGATCGAATTATCACACCATTTGTTGATGACTTTGTATTCTAATTAAGCAGGCTTTTTTAATCAGGCTTCTGAAAAGCTCACAATTTTGCTATCAGGAATATATATAGTAATATGTTCCAATTTACATACTACTGTAAAAGCCAATATTTTCAAGTAAAAATATTTTTGCGCATTTTTATATCATAGACATTTCGCGAAATGCACTGCATGAATGTTGAAGACAATATTTTTGTGTGTTATAATTTTTGCGGACAAATATTAAAACCACCGCGAAAATGTCAGCTTTTACAGTACACCAATTTGCTATCAGGGGTAGATAGCAATATGTTCAATTGGCATACTATACCAATCTGCTACCAGGAGTAGAGAGCAATATGATAAATGTACATACTATACCAATCTGCTATCAGGGGTAGATAGTAGAGGTAAAGACCAGATAGCAAAGACAAAGACATCAACAAACTCATCTCAACTTGTTTGATACTACATTTACTATGCGATGTAACATATCATCCTTCTTACTTCTACCCATCTATAATTCACCTAGCTTATAGACCATTTCAAAATGAAGTTATCTGAGAGCGGGTTTGGTGATTTATCAAACTCATTTGTTGAGAATAGTCACACAAAAGTTCATATACTGTGGGACTGAAATACCATTGTCCATCAATTGAATGTCTCCAATTTTATGTTTTAATCTTTAATTGAAATTGCATAAACACTCACTTGAATTTGTTATTAGTTTTACCATACAAAACAGATTTTTCAGAAACATTCGCAATTTTCAAAGTCTATCTCAATGATTCCTGAACCAATACTAGGCATGTTTGTACTTCTTCCAATGCATTTCTCATGGTGATCCCTAATATGATAGTGAAATTCAATAATTTTGACATTTTTGAAACATTTTGTGACATTTTGGAATGTCTTCTGCACATTTCTGTGTTAAATTCTTGACACAACAATCACTAATTTGTTCTTTCCCCCCTTTTTTATATTACAGACTTGATCAAATTCTTGGCAAGCCCGGGTCGGACAGACGGAAAGGTCGCAGCGGTGCTGACATTGAACTCTATGATTCCAGCATTAGTTTATTATCTCGAGTAGTGAAAGTAGAAAGACGAGTGACTTTAATAGATCGTAAACTTGATATGCTTATAGAAATGTATAGAGAAGAAAGACATGCTAAGAACGCCAACTCAGCATCAGAATGTAGAAGTGATGAACAGAATGACGAGTCCCATGAATCGGAACTCGATACGGCACCCAAAGGTTTTGCCAATAGAAGACGTAACCATAGCAACACAAACGTTACACGTCCAACGAATCGTAGCGAATCGACTGAGAGTAGTAGTTGTGCCAATTCTCCAGCGGACCCAACTATTCCGAAATTATCCACCTCACCACCTAGACTAAGTCCTACAATCCCTCTATATACGACTGAAAATGGGACGAAGGATTCAGTCTGCTCGCAACCAACAACATTAACTATCAGTAACCCGGAACTAAATACTACACAACCCGAGTTGCTTACGCAAATGTCGCCCCTAGAGGGTCAAAGTTCACCGATCATGCAACCAACGCAGGTGGATTCAACTAGTGTACAATCAATTCCCGCTATCACGGGCAATAATGACAATAACAAAGCGGAGCCGGAGAGTAAGAGTAGAACTGAGAAAAATCCTATGCGATCTGCTTTAAGGCGTAAGAAACCATTAGGTAGCAGTCGATCATTAAAAGGAACAAAATCAAGCGAAGCGCCCTCTGGGGCCCAAGAAAAGAATGACTCTGGCCTCACGCCTTCCGGAGAATCGGGTGTTTCATTTGGTAGTACTAGTAGTTTACAAAATCCAGATAACGAAACAAGGATTTAGTTATTTTCTAAAATCCTTGTTTAGGTATCATTTGTGTTGCATCATTTCAGAGTGCATCATAATTGTTCATATCTCTCATATTTGGTCGCTTTGCAGGTAAAGCGTTCAATTTTTTCTCTCCAATTGTTAGAATATTTCATAGTCCTTTCGTGAAGATAATCTCTTTCACTTTCTCTAGACAGTATCATAACTTTACAGGCGTAGTATTTACACACGCCTATATATACACACATCCCGTCTTTGTGCGCGCATGTATGTGTATACGCCAGCTCTACATGTTACGATCAGTCGGTGACGTGATGTCACCACTGTCTAATGAAATTGAAATCAACAAGAGATCGAACAGTTTTTAACGCTTTCCACGTGGCTATTATATTACCAGACACAAAATCTTTTACAACTTTGAAGGTCTATCTCAAGATTTACTGAACTAATACTAGGCATATTTGTGATTATTTCAATGCATTACACATGGTGATTCCAAATATGGTAATGAAATTTTAAAAACAAATGACATTTTTGAAACATTTTGTGACATTTTGGAATGTCGTCTGCAGGCGCCTGCCGCGTGGAAAGTGTTAATATTTATATTCATTGTAGGCCAGACATTTTCAGAAAATTGATAAGACATGCAAAGATTGATACTAATAATTTACATCGTCCCGTGGGAATGTAAGAACGTTGTAGGTGACATTTTGGTCAGTCATTAAGCAGGAGAAGTATTTTTGTGTTCCATTTTGTTAACTTATTTGTTGTTTTAATATGCCTGGTAAAATGGCTTAACCCTTGAACACTGGCGGCTGGTATACAGGCCGCTAACATGTGCGCCGTTGTTTACAAACTTTGACCCGGTCTACGGGCTACGCATAGCATTGTATTGACATCGTTACATTGCATTGAGTACGATCTGTGCTGATAACTTTTGAGTTGTTTCATCAATTGTGGTCGGATTTTCAGATTTTTCGGATTTTCGAATGTTTTAGCAAGGGTCACTGACTCTGATAAGGAGGATATATATGATTCTGACTATAGTTATTGGAATGAACAAGACACGGTTAGCATGAATAGTGCAACTAAAAAAGTGCTAGTATATGTTATGGCAACGAAACAGACATGACATTATGCCCTATTGAGAGGTATTTCGGCAGGGGTGTCAGGGGGGGGGGGGTGGGCCCCCGGGTGGGGCTACTGTTTACTCATGTGTCAGTGTTAAAAGGGTTAAAATGTGTGAATTTGCCTATATTTTCATAAATAACTAATAACTCAATTTGACTAAAATGTCACTTACAACGTTCTTACATTCTCATGATGACATAAGGTTAAATTGTAAGCATCAGCATGAATCAAAACATCATTGAATCTTGATTTTCAACGGTATTTTTGTTGTTGGTCATGTTTACAGCATGATATTTGGCAGCGCCCCCTCCCCCGGGTAACAATTCTTAACCTCATTTCCGATGTAGATGGAGACTTAATCCCCTGGATCCATAGTCCGCCCTGTACAGTAAAGTATAGGTTAGTATAGGGCACTCATCTCTACACGTAACACTAGTTTTTCACGCTTCATTCAGTGTATGTCTATGGAGGCCGGACTATGACTCCAGGGGAACCATGGCTCCTATTACACAGGCATGAACATAGGCCCATTAAGCCCACTCAGGTTGAAATGAAAAACTAGAGCGGTTCTCAAGTTTTGCAGTTTTGATACAGTATCCAACAATATTATGTTAATCTACCTCTGTGCAGTGAAAGTGTAGTCCATAATTGATGTAGCATTTTATGCGCGATTGTAAAAATAGGGTGTATCAGAATTGCACAAAGGATATGATAATCCACTGTACAGCGTGTCCCCAAAAAACTGGGTCCAAAAATGGGAGAGCTGATAACTTGTGAAGTAATAAGCAAACAACTTAATTATATTTTTGACATGGTTTATGTAAGGTATATCTGTGAAACTTTGAGAACAAAATAAATTGGACACTTTTTGAGATATACACGATGGCGTGTAAGCAAGTGAAAATTAATTTCCCCCAATTTAAATGGAAATCATTTATCCATTGAATGAAGGTAAACCTTTACTTCAGTCAGAAGTAGCCAACAAATATTGTCATTACGTGACACATTAGGTTTAAAGACAGCTAGAACCATATGCTAAACACAAATTAAACAATTCCCTAACAAAAACCTTTAATTTGTATTAATGTTATACTGATTTTTAGCATTTAAAAAAAAAATCTTTAAACAGAAAACCCTCTGCCCAAAGGTGGGGCGGCATTGTTTGGTATTACAAAAGGTCAAATGTTGTGGCCCATCAACTAGGATCGATAAACTTAGCGGTAACTTTTCATGAGTAGAAACAGGGGGGAATAAAAACTTACCAGTTAATCTTAACGTTTAATCTTACCGTTAACTTTGCAGTGTCCCAGTGGAAACACGCTCATAGATACACTTTCCATCCATAAAATATTGAGAAGAAATTTACATTTATTATTAAAATATCAGTTTTTTGACCCAGTTTTTTTTTTACACAATGTATGTCAATGCACAGAGGTTGATCAACAGTATAGAGTAATCCTCATGGTGTTGAAACGGTATTCAATGGTATTTTTTGATACTAAAACAATTGTAAATACTCCACAGTTCCCCTTTTTTGGAAAATAAAATTGAACCTGAAATGTCAAGATTGACCATGAACTAAGTAATATTAATGTAGTTTTAACAACCTTCAGAATCATTCATTCAAAAAAATGCGATAGAAATAATGAGTATAATAAATTAATAAATATGTAAATTACTGAGGAAATTAGTCAATCTGACTTTCCTGAGTCAGACATTATATTTACTAAAATAAAATTAGAATCGGACTAATTTTTTTGTCATCAGTTACAACCCTGAATAAAACCCTCATCAATTTGATTGTATTTTTCATATAAATGATTTTGAATATATATCATGGTCGTATCGTCAAATTCAGCGTTTTCATTTACAATGTAGATTAACTGAAAAAATGGCTGCCTTAAGCTTTACATCACTATTACCGTCGATCATCAGTGAATAAGTATATTGCGTACATTTATATTGCCGTATGTAGGTTTGGCCCTTGAACAAATTTAACATAAAACTGATTATAGTTTAATCGGTTCCAAATTGGCGAGAAATATTCAGGTTTTTTATCTCTCTGCGCGCAAAAAGAATCCAATTGTACGCGCGCAATTATGGCCACACACACATGGTTTTGGTAACACTCACGCATATGATGCATACAGTGCGCTTGTTGCCTTCAAGGGCCCTTCTGTAATCATTCGCTTATGCAAGGAGGCTTTGACAATTTAGAACTGATCAAACTATAGAAAATAGGTTTGCTTTAACCCCCTGAGCATTACCTGTCTTTTAAAAAATACACACACGATACACTTATTTGATTAACCAATCAAAATAAAGCACCTGAATGATTCATCCAAATCTCAAACCACGGAAGCGACCATTCTTAGAATTCATCCGATTGGTGCAATAAATGATGTATCCATCTGTATAACCAATCGGCATGTAGTTCTCAGGGGGTTAAACATGTTCAGGGGCCAATGACAAATTGGAGGTTAAAGTCGGCGATGAATAATCAATTATTAACCTCTTTCTGTTATTTCTTCCACCAAATATTATCTGAAGGTACATGTATTTTGTAGATTTGTTTTAGCCAATTGATTAGGGTTAGTAAAATATTGCTGTTTAGACGACAAAAAATCCACCCTGTTCTACAGTCTTGACCGACCCATTGTTTTTTAAATTTTCAAACAATTTTTTATTTTCTGTCTAAATATGTTTTGAAAATGTTGGGAACATTTGAGAAAAAAAAGTGAATTTATTTTGAAATTTTGAATTTTCGTTGTTGAAAATCCCCCCCCCCCAAAAAAAGCCAGAAATTGTAGTTAAAAAACAACAACACCTGCCTGACTGAGAGTTCCGTTTACCCGTAGAACGGAGTGGGTTTTTTTCGTACCCTTATTTTAATTGTATTCTCTTTTTATTTATTGCCATTCGTTTTTCAGTAGAAATTTGCCAACATAATTTTGAATAGATTATAAAACAATAGTTGTTTTTATAAAAGTGTCATCATATTATGTATATAAAACGAATACAAATGTGCTTTCATAAATTCTAGTTATTTTTAGTGTGTGTCATCATATTTCATTTTTGAAATGTGAAAAGAATGAAGGACGATTTATTGTTTATTGTATACAATATTGTATTGCTTACGAGAGACAGTTAAAGTTAGTTGTGTTAGAGGCGTTTAATACCATATTTTATACAAAAAGGTATATATTAAGTGCAGTTCTCAAGTAATTTACCTCCTTTTGTTATAGTATGTGGTTTTCCATTATCAGTCGTAACCTTTTATTGCCAAAAAAAAGAAAAAGAAAAGAAGGAACAGTTAAAGTAAAGGTACTTATGTCAATTTCTGTAAACCATGTAAAAAAGGGACTTGACTTCAGTTTTTTTCCCAACACGTTTTAACAATATGGTAATAAGGAGTTTTAAAATGTAGGTAAGGCCCCTTTGTATAAGTAAAATCAAAGAATCCATTAAGATGACAAAGTTCTGTCCTTGATCACCCCTTTCCGATGTCCCAACTCAATATTGTTTTTATTAAAACAGTAAGTTGGCTTTGTCTTTATTTGATTAAACCTGAAATAGCACTTTCTATACTTAAATTTAAAATGACTTAAATAACTTTGAAATATTTTCAGTGGCGTGTCCAGGATTTCTCTGGTGTGGGATGGGGTGGGGTCAGGACCCCCATTTCCCCAAATGACTTCACACCATTTTGCCCGATTATCTGTTTCTTGAAAGAAAAAACAAATTGTTAACACTATTTAGATGAATTTTGCCATAATTAATGTACATTTAGGTTTTAAACAGGCTTTAAAATGATATTTCAGGACATATGCGCGCAAAAATGTGATATGTTATACTCATTTTGTTTTGATTCCCCTGAATGACGTCTTGAAATTGGATAGAAATGGAGTAAAACCTCTTTAATTTCCTCTCAAAGGTGGTGTGGCCCATGCGCACCCCCCACTTTGGACACGCTACTGCCTATTTTACTAAAAGTATGCATTTGTTTCTTCTATGATAGTTTGTATACTAAAACAGTGGCGGATCCAGGAAAATTTTAGGGGGGCCCAAAAAAATGAAATTTTGCCGGTACCATCCAAGCGATGCGCAGCACCGCCCTCCGAGCTATGTTCGGACAGGGGGGTGTCTGAGGGGGGATGTGGCCCCCTCAGAAGTAGAATTTTTTTAAATTTTCGAACTCATTTGGTACGATCTGGTGTATACTTTTGACCAACATTTTATCGAAAAGCCACCTCTTCATTTCCAATCAATATATATTTTTTATCAATGCAAGAAAGAAGTAGAGCATATATACTGATTTTTTCTTAATTTAAGTATAGGTTTTTAAAAGCTCGAACAGGGGGAGTCTGAGGGGTGATGTGCCCCCCCCCCCCTCTTCCTCTCTTTTTTTTTCTTCCTTTTTTTCCCTTTTTTTTTTTTTTTTTTTGTAGAGGGGGGGGGGGGGGGGCGGGCCCGTCGTGCCCCCCCCCTGTATCCGCGCCTGTACTAAAAAATTGGGGGAGGGTGGCAAGATACACTTATTCTATGGAGTACATTGAACAAGTAAATTCATCATGTGGGTAAAAAGATTAATTATTTCATCTTAAACTCCACATGTTAGAAATGATAATCAGTGAAAAATGTTCTCTGACCATCCATGATTTGAACCTCCTGTAACATGTGGATCGCTAGACCAGCGCTCTACCAGCTGAGCTTAATTAGTCAGATGGGGAAGAACAACAATTATATTATCTATTCTTAAACAGCTAAAAATGTTTAGGCAATTCTCATCGGTTCTCAGAGAAATCGGCTACCTTTATATCAGATAACTTAACATAGCAATCATTAATGAGTGTTACTACCCTCACGCATTGTGTGGTAACTAAAGTTTTCTTCCATAACGCGCACTTCTGCAGTGCCTCTACTGCAATTTTCCTGTGTGCTTATGCAGCGCATTACGCCAGCGCATGGTGTACTCAACGCACAGGATTGGATGGAATGTTTTGGCGTTATTCGATACTAACAGGGGTAAAAGTTGACAAATATGGGTAATTAAAGTTACAATTTGGATTAAATAAATGTCTAAAGTATGACTGTTTAAGAATGAGAATAAAGGTATTGTTTTAGACCGTACCCATGTTATATTGTATGACATAAATGTGTTCGGTAGTATTATTTTTTGCTTGAAACCACTCCACCAGCGGCGTCGTTGTTCCACTTAAAATAATGTAATAGCCTGCATTTATGTCACACAATATAACACAGGTACAGTCTAAAAACAATACCTTTATTCTCTAATTTGATGTTAGAGGATATGATTGAGCTGACGGCCCAAATTTTCTGAAATGTTTTTTTCTTCTGAAATGTTCAACTCTTGCTTTGAAGTGCTATTATCCACATCAGGGTGTAATTGTACTATCTACACTTACAAGTACATTAATTGTAGAACTTTGACCATAGTATTGTGTTATACCTCTTTTCACTCTGCACTGTGTATACTCCATCCTTTAAAAATCCATTTAATAAATTGGGTTTCATTCATTAAGTTATTATTTTATTATGTATATTCCATACAGGTCTATTTATCAATGTATAGTTGTGTACATTACGGATTCTTAAATATGTACAAACTTTTAATATTATATCCTTTTTAACTTTTTTCATTATTACATTGTATAATAATTTGTGTAATTTCCATTATATTTATTACGTTTGTCAACAAATTGCTTTCTATGTGTATCAATGCATTATGACTCAGATATAATAATTATCTTGGTTGCTTTGTTTCTGCCCTTAAAATTGAGGATTTTTTACTTAGTTCTATGGGTTACTAGTACTAGAATGGTCAATTAGTTATCTTTCCCCCACTGTAGGCCATTGCACATAAACGCTGAAAAAAACCATGTGTTTCTGACCTGATTCAAACTGGCAACCTTTGCATGAGATCCGCAATGCTCTTACTTGTT
Source organism: Ophiura sarsii (assembly GCA_035610835.1). Taxonomy (NCBI): domain Eukaryota; kingdom Metazoa; phylum Echinodermata; class Ophiuroidea; order Amphilepidida; family Ophiuridae; genus Ophiura; species Ophiura sarsii. Next base: position 39,480,082 of record CM069444.1, read on the forward strand.
GAGCTAGAGGCAACTGGCAAAGGAAGGCAAGATTATAATGTAAAGGTTTTGGGCCGTATTCTCGTACATATTTAAATGCAGTTTTAAGCTAAACATGCGTTTAACTTTGACTTTAAACACATCACTTAACTAAACGTAATTCTCGAAGATGTTTAAGATAAACATGTGTCTACGTCAGTGAAAAGTGTCTAATTTTAAACATGGGTATAGGGGTAGTTTAACACACGTTTAACTAAACTCGTACACCAAAATGTATGCCTTGAATTATTACTCAACCATGCTCGTTCGATATCTATTGTAACACATTTGGGCCACGATAAATTGAATACCCGCATACAGTGAACACATGCATGACTACTCTAAGGATGAGATTTGTGGAATTTGACATTGTGTTTTGCTAAACACATCGTTTGAATAATAAACTCACGTTTAATTTAGATACGAGTTTAGTTAGACACAGTTTTGAGTGTTTAGTACAAGAATACAGCCATTATGTTTGAAGTTGTCAACTATCATGTTGTGATCATGCGTGACCCCCCCCCCCTAAACTTGTATTTCCCCTGAAGCCAAAATTCACCATAAAATGAGGTTTTTTTGTGTGTTTACCCCCCCCCCCCTCCCCGCATTCGACCACCTTAATAAGTATCTTTAAAATAAATGGTAGATTTTCGACCCCTTGACTAGTTTTGCATATAATGCATCCCATCTAAAAAACCAACCCTTATTACATGTTTTGTGGTCATGCATGTTCACAGTGTGATGGTTGAGTGCCCCCACCCAAGAACTATCCCCAAGAACCACAGACCTAAGTAATACCAATGTACCTGAACCTGTATTGTGGTACAGAGGGGCATTAGACATGTTAGACTTCGTGGTATTTCCAGATTTGGTAGAAAAAGGTGTAAAAACAGGCCATTTTCTTCAAAAACCGCTTGTCGCATCCATACAACATTTCTGTACACAGTAGGAAAAAACTGTGGTGTTGCTTGTTATTTTGTGGAACTTCCAATGTTTTAAAAATATGGCATGAATTGAGTTTTCATCAATGAAAATTGAATAACATTCACTATACCGGATATCACAAACGGCAGTAGAATTGCTATATTATGGGGTGGTGGGGGATTGACAATTTCTGAAAAGGGGGGTTTCACAATTAATTTCTAAGTAAGCTTTTTTCAATAATAACCATAAATCATTTTCAAAACAAAACAAACAGATAATTCATGCTGAAAAAAATCAGCTGTTGCAGGAATCCTAAAATATATTTAAAACAATATAGGTATCATGCCATATAAAATCATCATTTGCTTCATATCTACTATTTACTGTTGAGGACACGCTTATCCATCTATCCAAACACACTGTATGCCTCTGGTGATGCTCTTCCTAAATGAAAATGTTTCATGCTTTTACCTAAATGTTTGTCATTTTGAACTAAGGTACTAAAAATGAGCCATCTGCCCTCTAGGCTCTATAGATTATTGTTGTCAATGGACACCCATTTGAATTATATAGGCTATGTATGTAGAATAACAATCTTGTTTTTTATACTAATTTGCACAAAAATACTAGACAAAAATGTAGAATAGACTTTTAATCCTTCCCTTCTTCGTCATGTACACATGGCCCTTACAAGGGTGCTCCATGTACATAGAGGTATGGGGAACAGGGTATAGGGAGATAGTTTGTATGTAGGATAAATAACTTGTTTTTATAACTGCACCTCAATCTGCTTCAATGCAAACAAATGTTGACAACTCTCTGCTGTATTTGCACTAGTTACAAAGGTAACAATACTAATAAAAATGTTTTGATAGTAAAAGTAATCTTTCTAGTGTATGTTGTATTATTTATAAAGCTGTTTGATCTGCAGATGGGTCACGGAGAATAAAAATGTAGGCTGTTAAGGCAAGAAAAAAACCACCCTGTTCTTTGTGCAGCTGACAAACTTTTTTTTGTCCTTTTTTCTGATTTATTTTTACAGAAATGTTTTGTTTTTATTACCACTGGGAATATTTTGGTGGGTCAAAAGGTCAAGGTATTGACCTATATAGATCCTGACCTTTTGACCCCTTTATAAGGTACCACAGACACTCTAGATGGTAAAAACAATAATTTCTGGAATCCTTGCAATCAGACGAACAATCTGAGATATAATATTTCAAAATCGTAGCAAGTTTAAATTTTGACCCCATATGTAAAGGTCAACAACCTTTTTACGTTTTACCTGATAACTTGTTAACCGATGCATGATAACTTGTTAATCAAACATCGGAAGTGGAGCAAAGTATACTCTTTCGGAATTCTTGTGCTCAGCCAAACAATTTAGTATGCTTTTTAGCTTAATTGAAGCAATTTGAATTTTAGGGCCCCTGTATGGTGGCCATTTTGGATTTTGCTGTCTCCTGGGAGTTCCCAACACTTTTGCGAGGGACATAGAGGCTATTTGTTTTCTGAAAGCTCCGTAGAAGTCAAACCAATCATCAAACCTTATTAGCCAGAGAGAATGGTCACTGAACTGAAAAGTTGTTGATATGTCTGCATCATTTTATTCACTTGGGCATAACCATCTTGATGTAAACTATGCATACTCTTGTGATGTACAATCAATAGTTAGGTCACCCAAGCCCTATATGAAAGCTATGAAGATTGATAAACGGGGTCAGTCGTCACAAACATGCACAAACACAATAGTCAAACGACCTTGCTATTGTCAACTCACACTTCCTACACAGAGGACTGCAGTGCAAATCTGTACGATTTCACCATGAGTAATGTCTATGGCGGATTTCATTCCGTGGTATCAAGGATAATCAAGCTATGAAGTTTCCGTGGTCTTCGCTATATCTCCAAGCAGATAGAGCAATACGTATGGACATTTTTGTAGACGAGGGTTCATTTCATGATTTGGTGAGGTTTAAAATGAGTTAGAATTCCTGTGATTTCGAAGACCACAGATGTTCCAAAAGTGAATTTCCAGCATTTTACGACATAAATTTGGTCACAAAACGTGTTTAAATATACATTTAACGGTTCTGCAGATGTCATTGACCCTCCTCTAAAATTCTACATTATTTTTAACACGTTTCTCAGTTTTTGAGATGCCCAAATAGACCATTTTCCGAAGCTATTTCTACCAAATATTGCAGTCACTGACACTCCATTGTTTTCTTGCGTACAACAAAATCTGACATGCAGCGTGACCTCGTTGTTACTTTTAAGGGAATGAAACAGATAAAGGTGTCACAAATCAATATAAAACAAAGACATTTTCAAGATAAATAGTTATTTTTCTTTCAGCATGTTTAACATCAACAAATCTGAAGAAATATATTTCAACAATTATGTCTGGTTTTGTGGGAGCGGGTCACAAATGCTGTAGTAAATTGGCAAAGAACATACACTAAACATGCACATAATTGAATCCCTTTCAAAAACGGCAACGGATATTCGAGGTCGGTCAATATGTTATGAAAGTGATCTTGGTATGGAATGCATGAGTGATTCTATTGAGTGATAGTGTCTTCAATACAAAGTATGAACCTTTGTCTTTCAAACAATACACTTTTGGATTTTTAGCTTCATATGGTTATGTAACGTCATTAACATAAACACAGTAGGTTACATACACTGACTGAAATCTGTCAATATTTGGGTGGATATGTAATAGGTTGAATTATGGGTCGATTGATACATTTGTGTATATCTCGGCAATGCAAGCATAGAAACAGATAACACTTGGTAGGCCCTACATAGTTAGAAAACACAATACTCTCTGTTTGACACTCTTTTTTAGATCTGAAACAAGAAGCTTAGGACCATCTCAAATACACTTTTATTAAGCGGAATCCGCAAAAATAAACCATAGAAATCAACAAAGGATAAAGAGCATTGCAGGGATTATAATTCAGTTAATTGTTGTGGGAGTTAAAGCAATAATAGTGGGGAGCTGATCATGACATTTTCGCAAACTATTGAAATTATGTGATGATTACTTTAATTCAGTTAATTGTTGTGGGAGTTAAAGCAATAATAGTGGGGAGCTGATCATGACATTTTCGCAAACTATTGAAGTTATGTGATGATTACTTTAGCAATACACCAATACACATCTACCCAGATAACATAACAATATTGGCCCAATATTGATTTTTCATTGGCCCAATATTGGCTTACAATATTGGCATAATATTATTTGGCCATTGGACCAAGCTTGGCCCAATATTGGCACTCGCCAATGAGCCGATCCCGGGCCAACCCGTGGCCAGAACCAACTTTGGAATATGGAAAGCCCAAGGACAAGGGGAAAAATCTTCAAGGGACAGGACAAGGCACAATATCCTAGCCAAAAGGCCGCGGGAAGCGATAACTTTTAACAGCGGCCGCAATTTTTAGACCGCGTCAGAATTTGTATATCAAATCAATGGTGTCATTTTCCGCCCCTTGGCATCATGTTGGCAACCAATATTGGACCAATATTGGTGACCAATTGAGTGCCAATGCCATTGGCACTCTCTTGGTCACCAATATTGGACCAATATTGGTTTTACATTGGCGCTCGTCAATTGGCATCATGTTGGCAATCAATATTGGTCCAATATTGGTGACCAATAAAATGCCAATGCCAATATTGCCAATGGGGAACCAATATTGGCCTAATATTGGTCAACAAGATACTGCCAATGCCAATATTGCCAATATTGGGCCAATATTGTGCCAATATATGTATGTTGTCTGGGTAGTAGCTTTAAAGATAGCAGTAAGAGAGGTTGTGGCAGCCATCTTTGATTGATACATTCATGTACATGTATATCTTCATTTTAATTATCAAAATAATTATACATGTTTATTTAAGCACTTCAATGTTTCTGATTAGATTGAAGGCACAGTGAGCTTTTATCTGGTAAATTTCATGTTTTTAGCCGTTTTAGTTGATCTAGTTGAAAATATCTGCCATCTGCGAATGCGTATATTTTGTGTAGGTTTCATATGAATAAGTTCAGATAATTAGATAACTATCCTATTTCAATAATCACCCAACTGGTTCATTTCTTGGATTTTTTTAGATGTTTTGATTTCTCGCAAAATTAGTGATTCACTGAAATTCACTTTACTGGACAATTTGAAATACTTATATTTTTATATTTTTCACTCCTTATTTGTCCCTCTTAGTGAAGGCCTACTACCAGGGATGTAAGTGGCTCCTCTAAAAAAATCCTACTAATGCCATATGTGAGGGAGCGAAGCGACCGAACCCCGAGCGTGAAGCGATTTTTTTTGTTTGGATTTAGCACTTTAAATGAAGCAATTTCTTTGCTATTTTCAACATAAAAGACATGTAAAAAAGCAGTTAATAAATGTGTTTGATAATTTGAAAAACATATACATTGTACATAGGCTTACCTATTCTTGGTATTAATTCCTTAGTCAAATGTTTAACTCCATTATAATTCAAAATTTAAAGTTATTACATGTCCACCAGTTAATAGCTTTCAAATCATTATTAAGTGCAGGATTTTTTTTTTTTTAAAAACATTATTATTATTATTATTATTTTTTTTTTTCGCCTAAGTTTTTAAAATCCGGATTTTGTTTTGCTCCATCAGAAAAATCCGGAAATCCGGATAAATCCGGAAGACTTACATCCCTGTAATAGTAACTACATATTTTGAATTACTCGGGATTAAAGTGATTATCTCATAATTTACCTGTGTCATGTTATGCAATCTTCTGATCACGTGTTGCACATACAAACAATTCAAATTTCCCGCCAAATAACTGATTACTTTAAGCTAATGCTATGACATCATAGTTCACACTAAGAAATCGAAAATGTATTGTTTGAAAAACAAAGTTTCATAGCTTGTATCGATCATACTACCTTTCAATAGAATCATTCATGCATCAACAACAAGATAATTTTCATTTCATATTGACCAACCCTCGTATGAACATTATTTCATAAAAAACAGACACATGATGAACTGTCTGCAAAATTCTGTGAACACGAACCCATGGAAAATTTAGAGAGAAGAAAAGAGGAAAAATAGCAACAAAAAAGGAAAGGAAGAACAAGAAGATGACGGGCTTCTCAGATACATAAGGCGCCTGAAAGTCAATTTTAAGTTTCCCGTTACCCGTCACTCGCATTCCAATTTCAAGATCGCCAAAAAAATCATTATTTATTTTCAAAACATCATCGTAAAAAAGGCAATAAATGGCAAGCAGGTTAGGCTGATGAATCGAAAGTCAACCTAAACTGTTGTCCTTTATTGCCTTTTTATTATGGGAAAGCAAACCCAACAACAGTTGGAACAAAAATGTTTCGACCAATTTTCAAAAACCACTTAAAGGTAGATGTTCCGATTTTCAACTTGAAGTTTTCTATTCTACATGAAAGGTCATCCTTAAAAAAGTCGTGTTCCAAAGTTTGAGTTGCATAGCTCTAATGGTTCTTATTCTAGACGCACAAGATGCTGTGAACTGTACCCATTGAGTAGTACACAAACTATATCGGTGGTTACCATCATTCGCGGTAATTCGGCGTTATTTCATCGATTTCTCCGTAATTATACCGATTTAGGCCGTCAAATTTCAGTATGAGGATGAGAAAAATACGAGCTTTCATATGATATGAAAATCTCCGTATGTTTGAAATAATTCTGTGTTACGAAAATGTGATCGGGTCATCTACCTTTAACCAAACAATCTTTATTTCAAAATAAGGTGCACCTGAAAGACAATGTCAAGTATTGGCTAGTCGTGCATGAAATAAAATCATTTTATTCATAATTTCAAATTGAAAAAAGACAATTTAAATTAATTTTAAACAACACTGGAGACATTTTTGTAACTTTCTTGCATACGATTTTGAAAACTGCCACTTTTTCTGAAAACATCATTTTGGGGAAATGCGACTACATGTATGTTGGGAAAAGTAATAATGACATTAAAATGGGGAAACTTTCTATGGGTAGCCAAGTGTTTTTTCTTTTCATAAGTGTTTCAATCTCTTAAAACGTCTTATTGTATGTAGAATTATGCAAACGAACTTGATCAACTTTTAGTGGGGGGGGGGGGGGGGGGGGTGGAACTTACTTTTTTTCCCCTTTATAACAAAGACCTAAGCTCTAAAACCTAAGACCTATAAAACAAAGACCCAAAGGACCCTAGGGTGTGTATAAAACAAAGACCCAAGACCCTAGGGTGTGAAAACAAAGGCCTATAAAACAATATAGAATCAAATATTCAGATCCCGATTTCACCAATGTTTTAAACCAATTAAAATGCACAGCAAAAACGCATTGTTAGCCTAAATTTCATTTCATTCAAATTGGTTATTCGAAACGGGAGATATCAGGGGTGAACCAGTGAGCGTGCCGATCGGGTCCACTTTTAAATTAAAATTTGGTCAGCATAGAACTGGTGGCGCTATGATCAGGCGTGATTGTAGCAGACGACACGACGCCTGGCCACGCGTCTCTCAGACGACCCAATAATATGTCAACGGGAGTGCACTATTTTGAATTATTTTTAACAGTCATCGCCCGGTTAACGATGACAATTCTTCTAATTATGATGAATTTGTCAAAATGATAAGATTAACATTCGCGATTACGTGTTATTCACCTTATTCATTACGTATTCAACATTTAGGTTTCGCGTGGCCACTGTCGTCTGTGTAAATCCACAACGCCCTCAAACCTATGCTGACCAAATATTACCAGGGATACTATTAACTTTGGGATAGGAAAGTCGTATACTAACGTACGTAGCGAAAACGGACCCTTTTGCATATTTGAATAAATTATGGTTAGCGTCCGGAATGTGTCGGTGACCGGCGTTTAACGCGTTTAACAATGTTTAACCAGGTTTAACGGCAGGTTAAACGGCATGTTAGTCAGCATAGGTTTGGGGGCGCTGTAGATTTAAACAGACGACGGTGGCCACGCGAAACCTAAATTTTGAATTCGTAGTGAATAACACGTAATCGCGAATTTTAAACTATCATTTTGACAAATACATCATAATTAAAAGGATTTTTATCGTTAACCGGGCGATGACTGTTAAAAATAATTCAAAATGGTGCACTCCCGTTGCCAAATTGGGTCGTCTGAGAGACGCGTGGCCAGCGTTGCGTCGTCTGCTACAATCATCACGCCTGATCGGTATAGCGCCCCCAATTCTATGCTGACTAAGTTCAATTTAAAAGTGGACCCGATCGGCAAGCTCAGTGACATACCCCTGATATTACGTTAAACACTGTTAAACGCGTTCAACGCCGGTCACCGACACATTCCGATGATTACCATAATTTATTTAATTTATGCAAACGGCACCGTTTTCGCTACGTGTGTTAGTATAGGACTTTTTATCCCACAATTAATAGTATCCCTGGAGATATGTGCATTCCCCCAAATTCTGTGAAATTCAATCTGTTCCAACATGTCATGTAGACTTGCTTCAAGTCTCTCTTGTTAGTCATTTCCATCTTATTTTTGCTAATTACCTTTTAGTATGCCAGTCATGACACTTGACTTTATGTCCTTAAATATAAGGTCACACCATTGACCCTAGCCACTGTTGCATCATATTACTAATCTACCCCAGTCACTGATCTACCCAAGTTACTGATCTGCCCAGCCACTGATCGGGCTAGTGGATTTGTAGGTATGTGGGCTGGGACACAGTCTGCTTATTATACCTGTATCCATGAGCAAAATTGTTCTGTGTCAGGAAATAATAAGTACAGCAGTTTCATCTGTAGTAGTATAGCATAAAGGGGGTGAGTGATCAGCCTGGAACCAAGGCTACATGTCATGTAAAGGTTTAACTGCAGTTTAACGCGCGCCTTTTGAATAAGTCAATCAATGGCGTGTTGGTAATCACAACGCTTACAATAAATAAATAGCTTCTCTTGTCTTTGCGGTTATGGTTTTGAATAGGCCTAGTTCAAAAACCTATATCCAAACAGGTGTTCGAATAACAAAGAAATCTTAAGCAAGTCCAATTGACATTCATCAGTATTATTACAAAACTTGATCAACATGCTTCGTGGATATAGCCTACCATTCAGCAGAGAACATTATTGTATAAAGTAGCTACATAAAGACAAAAGGGATTGTTCTAAGTCAAAGGATTCCGTCAAAATGTTGCATATATACATGTGTTGCAAAATGTTGCATGTTGCAAAGTGTTACATACATCCATTCGAAATTCAATGATTATGGAACTGTCTTGGTCTATCTATCAAATGTTGTTTTGTTTATAAAATTTCAACAGTTATACAGTTTTTATTAGAATGAAAGTTCATCTGTGTTGGTGATAAATAACAGTTAAACTTTCGATCTCAACACAAGAAATAATTACCTGGAATTTTCAGGTGTTTCTACACCTTTCATCAGCAGACTAATGACTCGACTTGACCTTTTGGAGGTGTGACCCGATTCTGACGACAGTTTGTTGTGTTGTTTGAATAACTAATACTGCAGATGTGGTAACATCCACCAACTTGGAACACTTTGGATTTCGCGCTTTTTCGTAAGTATTTTGTAATTTTAGCGTGGAATAAGGTATTGTCTTAAAAACATCAACAAGTATGAAGAAGTATTTCTACTCTTGTAAACAATGTTGAAATTGCCAATTTTTTTAGACCAAAAGTATTTTTCCTGATTTAAAAAAAAACCCGGGACCTGAACATTTTGACTTACCCTCTGTACAAGGGATATAAAGGCGTAAAAATGGTTCACAGAATGAGGACTATTATATGCTTCATTTAGACCTTTGTTAAGTTATACCAGGGCTTAGTTGTTTCAGTGTATTATGGTCTTTCTTTCACTCGCGCCTGGGTGTCCCAATGCCCTCCGATTCCAAAATGTCCACTGAAACTTTCACTAGGCCTAAATCACATGAAAGTAGCTTCATAATTGTCATAAGTATTATTGTAAGGGTCTATTTACAAAAGCACAACTTCCCAAATCCTGAAAATCACCTTATAATTTGACAAATGGTTACAAAAATTCCAATGTAGACCCCAACAAAAATAAATAAATAAATATATATTTTAAAACCTCTGAACACAAAACACGTACTTTTCAGACCAACGGAATGGAAATACAAAATGTCAGCTTCAAAATTATTTCCCCCATTTAAAATTGTTCCCCCAAAATTCCAAACATTTTCCAATGAAATAATAATAAGTTGATTCCTGATATTATTGTATTATTGGAAAAGCAAATCCTCATGGAAAGCTAGCAATTGTGGACAAAAATCCTGTTGTATTCCAAATTCACAACATTCCAGGCCTCACCAATTCCATCCAAATTTGAAATTTCTCTCAAAACAGTTGTTGCCAAAAGTGATTTTCTTGTTCACTTACACATGGAGTCAAGTCAACAAACAAACAAAATGCCCTCATTTACATGATTGATTTACTTGAAGAATCTTTAATGCAAACTCCCCCCCCCCCCAAAAAAAAAAAAAAAAATTCAAGCGCCAACATTTCTGAGGAAAGAACCTCTTCTACATGGAAAAGCATAGTTGTCCACACCATTTAAAAAAATCAATTGAATGCAAGACAAAATACGACCAACAAAATTTATCATATTGCCATGTTCGTTCTGCAGAGTGTGATTATTTGAGAGAGACGATCAAATTCCCACTTGTTCTCATTTCTCCTCTTCCCAATTTGAATTGAATCATTTATTCATTATATATAATCAGAAAAGGTGAGAGTCTTCCTGATATAATCCAGGATTTGAATCAAACCTTTATACTCATTGTATTATTTAATCTAATTTGTATCGAAATTATTGAAATTAGCAAGGAGTGATTCAAATGGCAAAGGGAAAATGTGCATCGCGGAATCGGGGATGGGGGAGTAAGGGGACACAACATCGACCTGCACCCATTCAGTTTATGGACAATAATTAATATATGTATATTATTTTAACTTTTGCTCAAAACTTAAATTTGAGAGGCATGTGTGAAAACAATGTCCGTGTTTCATGAGCATTTGCCATTTGGTCTTATTAGAACTGATAAAATGTATAGCAAACCATAGGCGTGCGCAGGATTTTTTTACCCGGGGGGCTTAAAAATAAAATTCATTGGTTCGCACCGCTATCCGCGGTAACGAGTCTGAGGGGGATGTGCCCCCTTGGATTGGATTTTTGGCTTAGATTGGATTTTTTGTTGTTGGAATATTGGCTATTGTCAAAAGAAAGGTTTAACCGGGAGTTTAACAAACCGTTCCTGAAGCCATGTTGTTAAGTTTCACTTATAATATGAAACTAATTTGCGCGTGGCGCGCCAAAAATGTCTATTGTAACACTAAAAAGGTCCAGAAAACGTTTCTGAAGCCATCTTGTTCCAATTGAATAACAAAGTATTATGAAAATAAATGGCGCGGAACGCGCAAAAATTTGCTATATGTAAAAATAGAGGTTTAGAAAAACGTTCTTGAAGCTATCTCGTTAAGCTTGAATAATAAATAATCAATGAAACTAATACGCGCGTAACGCGCAAAAAATGTCTATTTTAACACTAACAAGTTTCAGAAAACGTTTATGAAGCCATCTTGTTGAAATTAAATAACACAAAATAAAAAGTTGGCTATTGTAAAAATACAGGTTTAGAAAAACTTTTCTGAATCTATCTTGTTAAGCTTGAATAATAAATAATCAGTGAAACTAATACGTCACGGTGGGGACGATGATGGGGGGGAACACTTCCCGCTTGCACTGTCTATGCTCGTTACCCTTCCTCCTTATCTTCCTTTTTATTTTTTACTCTTTTGCAAATGGGGGGGGGGGGGGGGGGGGGGGCTGTCTCCCTGGTTACGCCACTGGTGATTCAGAGGGCCGAATTGTTGGGTTTTAACTTGCCTGGATGACCTAAAACTCTCCTTGCTATCAATATTTACTTTCGTTATAAAACACTCACATGGTGGTTCAGAGACGTAGACGTAGAGAAAAAGTGAGAGAGACTAATAAAAGCTCCCGGCCTCTCCTTTTCCCTCCACTCCTCCTCTTCCCGGGCACTCAACTTTTGTTGGGGTAGGGGTGTGCCACAGGGTCTCAATTAGGGGGGCTACAGAACTGAACTGAGTGGATAGGGTCTTAGGAACTGATTTTTTTCTTCAAAAAAGTAGGTCATGAGAACTGGCCTATGGTTCAATTTTGATTAGCAAGAACGCAAATTTGCGATTTGTTTGGGCTTAAGAACGCAAAATGTTCGAAGAATTGGGGTTTGGAACGCAAAATTTCGCGATTTTTGAATTTGCAATCAAATTGGAGTCTTAAGAACTGATGCAGGCTCAAAAGGGGGTGTCATAAGAACTAGCAGCAGAGGGTGAAAAAGGGGGTCTTCAGCGCGGCACATACCTTATTATATCTATACTCTTTTTACAATGTCAGTGCCCCGGCTCCTCCTCCCCTCCCCTCCCCTCCCCTCCCCTCCTCCTCTCCTCCCCTCCCCTCCTCCTCCTCTCCCCCCTCCCCTCCCCTCCTCCTCCTCTCCCCTCCCCTCCCTTTTCCCCCTCTTTTTTTTTTTTACCCTTTGGGGACCCGGGGGCTTGAGCCCCCAAAGCCCCCCCCCCTGGGCACGCGACTGCAAACTAGCCGTATCTTCAGTAGATAGCAACAGATTAAAAAGTTATAGAAGCTGCAAAATGAATGACGTCATATCAGAGCTCGTCGTATGTCATCCCACCAATCAGAGCAGGGATACAAGCTGTTTATACCGGTAAAACCAAAACGTAAACAAACGTTGTATAGGACATTTCAAACGCACGCGAAACCTGTTTAAAGAGTTACTCTAGAGATATTATTTTTGGGTGTTATTTCATACTAAATTAAAAATTCAGAGTCACTGAAACATTTTCCCGTTTAAATTATTGAAAACAGCCGACGGAAAAGTGTTGAATTCTTAGTTTGAAAGTTGCTTTTTTCGCTCTAAAATAAGTCTACTAGACGGAATAGCCAAAAACTATTTATTGCGGCGTACAAACAGAGGTCATCGTGTGACGTCATAGAAAGTAGAAAAAAATCATATCGAAACAAATTACAATCGCTGTCAGCCAACTCCCCTCCTGGTGTAGTGGTTAGCGTACAGGACTCATGAACAAAAGGTTACAGGTTCGAATCCCTGTGTTGTAGAATTTTGCGTATAAACCTTGTTTGATATTTTTTTCGACAAAAGAAATGTATTGTATATCAGTTTCAATCTAAATGTTGATAACGGAAAATAAACAGACTAAGGTACTGCCGACGGCAGCCACACACGGCAGCTTGTGTTGGTTATCACTGGAACTGGTAGGCTAGCAGCAGCAGCCTGTTAAATTTTCGCTAAGCAGTCTAGTCGTTTGATCTCGGGAAAAGATCGTTTTCTTTTTTCTTTCTTCTAAGCTTGAAATTATGTAAAAATATCGAGAAATCTGTGTGTGTGTACAATACAATACAAAGGAAGGCTTCTTAAAAAACTTAATATCAACAAACAGAAATAACTGATTTATATTTTAAATTGCAAGGACGCTAAAGTTTTATTTTATGTATTACATTCAAAATGAACACTGAACTCAGACCGTATAATTTGTGAACCTGGCAAATATTGAAACTGATATACAATATATTTCTTTTGTCGAAAAAATATCAAACAAGGTTTATACGCAAAATTCTACAACACCGGGATTCGAACCAGTAACCTTTCGTTCATGAGTCCTGTACGCTAACCACTAGACCATGAGGGAGTTGGCTGACAGCGATTGTAATTTGTATCGATATGATTTTTTTCTACTTTCTATGACGGCACACGATGACCTCTGTTTGTACGCCGCAATAAATCGTTTTTGGCTATTCCGTCTAGTAGAGCGAACTTTCAAACTATAGATTTCAACACTTTTCCGTCGGTTGTTTTCATTACTTTAAACGGGAAAATGTTTCAGAGATTCTGAATTTTTAATTTAGTACGAAAAAACACACCAAAAAATATCTCCCAAGTAGCTCTTTAAATACAAGAATGGACAGAAAAGACCAATATAAACAAGGGGCCTCGTCTGGGGCAGATGCTGTACGAGAAAAAACAAGATGCCAAGAGTTGGGTCAGTATTCTAGTCAATGTATATGTTATTGCACAGCGTTTATCTGTCTTTTTGCCAGGCAGGTTTTTTATAAGGATATATAAGTGGTAGAAACATGCAGAATTCCACTCCCTTATTTTAGCCTAAAATTTAGGCTTTGGTTTGCTGTACAAAAGTGTTCAAAGGGGCTATAGCTTGTAGTTAGCGTCATAAATGCTATGGACATAATTCCAACAATGTATGCGTACGTGCAGAAACCTGGAAGTGCACACCGGACGCCTTTAAAAACAATCACTGCACGCGTCCTGAATGATTGGTCAATTGATAAATTAAAATTGTCACATGCATTCATGGGCTATATCTTGCCTCACGTCCCGTACGGAATAAACCGTGTATAGCTTCAACATATTTTAATTGGTTTGAGCATGCGCACTTGAGTTACGGGACGTCTAGCCAGATATTGCCCATTCAATTCATTCATGCATAGTTATTCGCACATTGCATGTATCTGGATGCACCTCCGCGAACTACAACAAAACAATGGACGCACGTCACATGAGGTTGACCTCTCCTCCGAAAATGGTGCAACGGACATCCGTGGTGCGCAATACGTATTAGCTAACCTCACGGTTCTGATTGGTTAGCGGCATTTTGTGAGTTTTCAAGCATGCGTGCGCAGCTGATCGAAGTGCACTCGTGTATGTCGGACTGTGGCCAAGAGAATATGTGCCATAGGTCCATTGCTCGAGTTATAAAGTTACAAACAGTTTACCAAATGAGAAAACAAAGTAAAACATATGAATTTGTCACTTTTTTCACCTATAACTCAAAATCAATATTCCCAACATAAGACTCATTCCGTTTGATCGCGTCACATATGAAAATATCCTGAAATAACAGTCTAAATAGTAAATATGAACTTACTAACTGTGAAATAGCTTAGAAATGCCCCGGAGACTCGGAGAGCCATGATTATTCCAAATCACGGTAAAAAAATAAAAAATAAAGTAGCTTCTCGTGCCCTCGCACATCCTTTTCAGTAATGTTGTTTTTTTCTTCCCCTATTTCTTCCATAACTTTTTTGTTCAAATATTTATAAGCTGAGAGCTGACATCTTAGTAATAGATTTACTTAAGTCCAATGAGCATTTTTTAAATGAGGTTTTGTGTTAACCAGCCCACAGAACTATGAAATAAAAAGATTTTACAAAGGCCCTGTCCTCTTCAAGTTACATAACCAATCAGGCAATACCATGCTGGTAAAGGTGATTTTGCATTGTTTATTAAAAAGTGCCCTGATCCTCCTTTTTTCCACAAGTTAGGATGAGAAAATTAGTTTTTATTTTGATCTGGCCTAAGGCGCTCTGCTCGCTTTTCGCTCGTAGTTACTCTCAAAAAGTAGAATGTATGTAGGTTTCATAGCCAATCACAAATCAGATACCTGGAGACTACCTGGATGTCGTTTGGTCTTGGCGCTGAAGTTGACGAAAATATGAATATATAACTTGTTGTTATAATAATATAAAACAAATGGTAGCGTTGTGTAAAATATTTGTCATTTCATAATACTGTGTATTTTGCATACAGCTTTAACATTTTTACCAAATTGCATTTACACAGTTTTAAGAATTTGTATTAAGTCTTATTAATTTATGTGAAAATCCCTATGCAGGGGTTGACAAATTAATGGCGCTACTCAAATTGTCATACTACTCTTATTCTTTGATGGATATCACCACTCAAATTTACATCTCTCTCTTGTTATGCTTAAATGATTATTAAAGATTTAAGGTCATAAAAACCGATCCTTTTTGATACACCCTGTATATTCTCAATTGAATGACAATGTTGGATCGTTTATTTTTTCATTGACATTTCACAGACAAAAGAAAACTGAAGAAAGAAAAACTGACCAATTCCAAACGTATTCGATTAGAAGAAGTTACGGCCAATGAATCGAAACATGTGGACTACACAACAGAACAGGTATGGACCATACAATTAGATTAGGCTAATGAAAGTCAATTATTTACAGATAGTGTCACGTGTAAAATCGATTAGAGAATAATCTTTTACTTTTTAATATCGCACGGGCATTTACTGTACTTTAATCGCACTATTTTATCTTGTTGTCGTAGTTAGGTCTTTACCGCGTATCAATATCACGGCTTTAATATTGGCGCGATTTTTAAATGTAATCATACCATCCTTTGCTACGACGAAAAGCAGACGTATCAAAATTCAGTAACACATCCTTTGTCCATGGTCGGCATAATTCTAATAAAAAGTTGAGCATTTTGTATCGAGTTAATCAAGTGTAGTATCTCGACAGGTAGAGATAATTACTATATTTGTGCAGTTACTTAAATTGCCAGGTCAACAGGAAGCCGAGGATAGAGTGGAGTAGATGTAAGATGTGATCGTTTCTTCGTCGCCTTTTTCCATAATTGTATATGCCAAGAAATTGGTGAGTAGAGTATATAAATAACCGTTGTAATTATATGATCAATTATTTGTAAAGATGTACTTTTGTAATATTGCAAATTGAAAATCCAAAGACAGGATACAATGCATTTAGCAATTTTAAAGAGATGGTTTCAACGTGATCACAACATCGTATTCATCAAATGTTCACTTCCGGAATGTATCAAATCGGATTGAAAGTCCAGTATATGAAAGATGGTTTCAACGTGATCACAACATCACAATTATATCGTTATCAACAAATGTTCACTTCCGAAATGTATCAAATCGGATTGAAAGTCCAGTATGTATTGTGCGCCGCTTAAAATCATTAGATTTAGAACTTTGTGTTATTATAGTTATTTTATCCGATGTTGATAAGACATGCTTAACTACACATGAGGATACAGGTGTGATAAATGTATATTGTGTATTTCCGTGTTCGTCCATGTGTAATAAGTCTATGGGATTTTATTCGATATATTTGTCAATATTTTTATTTAATAGGCTTTCAACTTGGGTCGGAATACATAACAATCAGGACAACGGCATTTACTCAAGTCTCCATTCATCATAGGAACAGAAACACGACATATAATGTACAACGGGATTTCAACTATAAAAGAAGAACCCAAATCATCAAAAGTCGAAAAAAACCACGAACAATCGGTATCGCTATATAGAACTCTACCACATCTTCAGTAACACATGATATTCGCGATTCTCGACGGTATGCGTGTATGTCTCTATATTATTATTAATGTTAATGTTGTCGTATTGTATTATAATAAGATCCAATCTGATCGTTGATCACTAGTTAATATTCTTATGTGAATCAAATCAATTTAGTGTATACAGTCATTGATTGTATTATTTAATAGTTTTGTTTGGACGTACTTTTAATTAAACTAATTATATCCTTGTTCAATTATTTGGTTTTGCTTCAAGAAGGAAGAAAAGTAAACTTCCTCATCTGAGATATTTGCATTTCATATTTTCAGAAATTTTAATTATAATTATCTTTTGTTCATTTAATCTACAAATGGTAACCATGGTAACGACATGATTTGTATGTGTAATTCTTCTGAATTATTGAAGAGTAATGTGAAGGTCGTAGTGTAGCCATTGATATACATTTGCAACTACTTTAGGTATTTGAAATTTTCATGCTACGCTTTATAAGCTAACCCACTACTATAGCATATAGCTATATTCTTGAATTTAGCATTCATTCGTCTGGTCAAATATAAACACTAGTTTCAGCATATCAATACTAGTCTTCCATCACCTGCTGAACCTAGGTTTGACTTTCCGTTTACATGTTATAAAATGAGTGTCAATCATGTACAGGGTATGAATGTTAATGATGACCATTGTTCTTAACAATTAAATGTTGTATGTATTTGAAGTTATAAATAAACTTAAATTTGTGGTATATATAATAATTTTATCTTGATGTGTGATCCCTAGTGTTATACAGGTTTCAGTATTTAAGGGTTGAGTGAACCAAAACAACTTTTATCATATGAAGTTGACAGATAGCAAACACAAGAGAATAAACATTGGGTGTATCGCTCGTCGGCTACAACGATTTATTACCGAGCACTCCGTGCTCCAAAATATCAATAATTATAATTCACTATGATACTGCATGTAGTAGACCATATACAATTTAATGTACCAAATTAATTATTGATTTGTCTACCAACATTTATCAAATGTTTAGCATAGTTTATAATCTATTGATGTCATTACATTTATAGTATGGATACAATAGGTGACGAAGCTCGTTTATATAATTAGTAATAAGCCATGACAATGAATGTTCACATTGACCATATAAGATGGTTTAACTTTTGAAGTAAATAATATACATTTTTAACCATAAGATTCCAAGATTGGGAAAACTACCCTAAATCCCTATCCTTGAGAATTGCTCATAAAGATAACTACCTATGGCTAAAATATTGAATTGATATAGGACCATAAATCCATTTATACAATTTTTCCACCATATGATTCCAAGATTGGTAAAACTACCCTTAATCCATACCCTTGAGAATTGCTCATAAAGATATCTACATATGGGCCACATTGTACACAACATATGATTTGGACGAAGTAAACTGCCAAGTCCTACCTACCCCTAGAGAGTTATGCTCCGAGAGACAACATATGGGATGTCCTATAATTTTCATCAATTTTTATATCAATTTTAGAAGGTATTAATGGCAATAGAATGAATACAAGATATAAATTGCTGAAGATAAAGATAACTACCTATGGCTAAAATATTGAATTGATATAGGACCATAAATCCATTTATACAATTTTTCCACCATATGATTCCAAGATTGGTAAAACTACCCTTAATCCATACCCTTGAGAATTGCTCATAAAGATATCTACATATGGGCCACATTGTACACAACATATGATTTGGACGTAGTAAACTGCCAAGTCCTACCTACCCCTAGAGAATTATGCTCCGAGAGACAACATATGGGATGTCCTATAATTTTCATCAATTTTTATATCAATTTTAGAAGGTATTAATGGCAATAGAATGAATACAAGATATAAATTGCTGACTCTAAAATATACTTACTTCCCCACCCCTGCCCTGCATATGTCAAAAGGTACCCCACTAAAGGGTTAAGGAAGAGCAAAAAGTAAACAATGCACTGGGTGGGTGGGAGTGGAATTTTTAGAATCACAACCTATCTCGCTGAAGCCGACAAGAAATGTGAATGAAAGGGAGGAGAAGCAAAAAACACAAAGCCTATCGCTTGCACAATAACAAAGGCCAAAAAATCGCGGGCAAGAAAGCAAGAGCGTTGATTGGCCCAGCGCCCGGTAACCAAGAAACACTGACGCATTATTATGCAAATTGATCAGCCCAGGCCAGTGGGCGACTGTCCGCTCCAGTAAATAATTTGGTTTATGGAAGTAGGCCTTTCATAAACTTGATTACGAGTGTCCTGTTATTTTTTTGTTGCCGAGTGATGAGGCAACTTTTTAATTATTTGATCAGATTTCATTATTGACATGTAAATGCATGTTTGTTCAACCCATTGATACAGAGGGGGGGGGGGGGGGGGGGGGGGGAGAGGGGGGCTTCATGACAGGTAGGTTTTTACAAAAAAACTCTTGCTTGAGCGCCTAGTTCCCAGTTTCATCTTTTATTTTACAAATATGTTTGAAATTGCTTAAAGTTGCTACAATGATATTTTGAAAATAAATAATGAATTATTTGACTATCTTGACATTTTGACGCAGGTGAAAAAAGTGACACAAGCGGTTAACGGAAAACTCAACTTTCAGGTGCCTTAACCAGAGAGTAGCAGTTTCTGCATTTATGGGATAGAAAATGTACCAACATTTAAAGACAAAAACAATCTTCACACCAACTTCCTAGCCTCTTGGAAATTTCAAAAGACATACTGCCTGTGTGTGGTTGATAGTCACATGTGAGTTCACTCCTGACATTTACTGGCGAAGATGGAGAATGGGTCATCAATTTGATATCTTCTTTTGTTGTTTCTTTAAAGGTAAAAGATTTAAGTAAATCCCTTCAGGTGCGGCCGAGCGGTGACAGGTTATCACTCCTGAAGACTTTGAAAAATATGTTGGCACAAGGGAGTCATATGGTGGAAGCGTTTCTTAGGTAAGTTTTAATTATAAATTATAGTTTTCAACGATGGGATCTTTGTGGGAAAATCATTTACAGACAACCAACCCATCATCAATTCAACATCACTGCACTGTTTATCGTATGTTGCGGTGCGTTATCGCAACGGAGTTAAAAAGTATTCAAATGCTATTGCGGCAAGCTGCAATGCATTGCATTAATGCTGACATTTCCCTATTTTGCCAGACGGCGATGGCTGCCATGGCATGTAGTGAACCAGCGTGACCTGCGATGAATTGCCGTACACTGCGGTGAAAGAAAAGCTGCCGCACCGCATCGCACGGCAAATATCGTCTAATGTAAACGAACCTTTAAAGTTGACGTTCTCCCATATTGCTACATGCTGCTGGCTGCCATCGCATACAGTGACCTGCATTGACACCCAGTGTGACCAGCATTGACACCAAGTGTGACTTGCGATGAGTTGCAGTACACTGAAACAAAATTAGCGCTACAGCCCCACATTGCACGATAAAAAAAACCCTGTTTACATAATCGAATGAATCAGAGGAGTGAGGGCGTGCAAAACCCTCTCATGTCGCAGTATTGCGCAACATGGCGCTCTTGTGAACCCTATGCGTGACGCTCGCATGTGCCATAATAACGCACATACACTTGCATATATTTCTTGCCATTATGACTAATTGGATTGAACTGCAAGGGTCATTCAATAAGTTCTACCTCCTCAATCATAACATCGCTAATATGAATGTCAGCCTCATGACATTTGTCATGATTTATATAGCTCTGAACCATAGCTACTCATTTATAGTATATGCTACTTGATACCTATTTCACTTTTGTCATGATGCAATCAAAGCCGGAGAGAGATTTTGGACAACGGACACGGAAAATTACCCCAAAGATATCAATAAATACATAAATACATGTTTTTTTGTTTTCTCTCCGTATTGTATGATTAGGTATAACCGCCCGATTTAAAAACTGAAAATAGAAAACAATGGATGATTCCTGAATATAATACTATACTATCATGTATAAATCAGATTGTAGGCAATATTAACCTTTGTAGCTTGCAAATAGTATAGGATCACTGCGGGAGAAGTCTCCTCGGGGCAAATGTCACAAGTCACAGAAATGGCATTACATCTGGGCAATACGGCTCGTGTCAAGGTCCTTTTTCAGGATCAATCGTTACTGCTAGCTGCACAACATTGTATAAATCACCGGTAGATTAAATGTACTTCACAAGGCACAAACACATGATATCAAAACAATATTTACAGCTATTTACAAAATTACATCTATTCTCAACTTTCCTGCATTAGATGAGGCGAATCATTGACTGATCTTGCCGCAAGAAGGGAGATGTTTACTCCAATGTTTCGATCAGCAAGTTCTGCTACAATACACAGCAGTTGAGCACCTTGAGTTTGTGCATCTAATAAAATTACAATAGCTGAGCTCTGACTCGTGGATTAGACAGTTAAAACAATGGGGATCAGACTCCTCCAGGTCATTACTGACGGCAAAAGTTGAAATTGGTTGATGCATTTTACACACAGACAGAATTTCCGGTCTTGCGTCACTGATTTCAGAAGTTGGTGATTTTGAAACTTGCATTTTACACTCAGAGTCAGATGGATTTTCCAGTCTTGTGTCACTGGTGATTGAAGTTTCACATTGACTTTCTCAGAAGAAATTTCCTGCCTGGTTATAACTGGTGTATCATCACAGTTAACATCACCGGCAGTATCGGGACATGGAGATGCTGGTATATCCAAAGCATTTACTTGGTTGAGCAATATTGGTTTTTCAATTGAGTTTTGAATAGGATCGTTCAACTGTAACAAACTTGCTCATGTTGATCGTCAGTGTTTTGTACTTGTTTGTGAGTGTTTATGTTTGTTAATTTCTTTCCATTTCTCAAACCTTTGTTTGTCCCTTTTTCTTGTGGCCGGAGACTTCCATTTCTTTTCCTGTGTTCCAGTGTTCTTTACTTCCCCAGAAGTCGGTTGCGTTCTTGGTTTAAGAGCTGGTAAATCCTGGCTTCCATGCCCGGGTGCACAGCGTCCTTGACTACTTGGTCGTGTGACACTAGTTCCTTTGTTCTTATCATTTTCCGCGGAAAATTTGAACGCTGCTTTCGTCCATGACACGTCCAAAAATATCTTATTTTTGGTCTGTTTCAGCGTCCAAACGGGTACTGGATATCAAATGCATTTAGAACATTTGTAAAATGCTGGCCCAATCCAAAGAAATTTGGTGACTTTTTGGGATTTCAGCCGACGCACATCCTTTCACCACATCCTTGAAAACAGTTTTCCAGGATCCCGAAAGCATTTTCTACATAGCGACGGTCCCTTGACAGACGATAGTTGTATATGCGCTCTTCCACGTTCCTTCTTCGGTGATCATACGGCTTCATCAGGTTCGGCTTGAGGATGAAGGCATCGTCCGCTATTATGGAAGTATGGTACATCCTGGTCGTCGTTGGGGAGTGGCGAGGGGTCGGGGAGGTTCAGGGATCCATCATCCATGCACTGCCTGATCTCCAGAGGCATTATAGATTTGCGCATCAGGTGCTGCTCCCTTCCCTGAAAATATAGAACTAAGAAGTGTATTTAATAAAAACATGAAAAACAAAATAAAATGTACACAGTTTGTGATTTATGAAGGTCTATTTTTGTCATAAGATACTTACACCAAGATCGGCCCAGATGAACTTGTAGTCAGAGTCCACTAAGCCATTAAAAATATATAGTAAAAACCCTTATAGTTAAAGTAGAGTGAACCCGACTTCACAGGACATCTGATTGCGACATGCCTGCCGTCCAGGGCGCCTACGTTGTTGGGGAAGTTCCAGCGACTCAGGAACCCATCAGCTATCGCTTGCCATTCAGCAGGAGTTGTGGGGGTGTCATTACCTCATCCGGGTACTCATCCACTATCTGAAGACACAAGAGATTTAGTTATGAGGTACCCACCAGCTGTATTATTGCTCTGTGTACTTTGCACCCGATGCCAGATGATGGAGCATCATTGCTAACTTCAGATTTCACACCACTAAATAGTTTCCCTATACGTTTACATGTAAAAGGGTTGTTACAAAAAGCCAATTTTCTCGCTTAAAAAGCGACTGGATTTTTCAATTTGACATTTTCCTTAAATTTTATGATATCTTTGATCATTTAATCAAAACAAATATATATGGTAACCCCGAAAGTTCTGAGAAATAAGACCCCAAAGTTGGACAATTGTTGTAGCGCCCTCATTTATCAGAAAAAGTTGAGAAATGTTGCCAGATCATTTACAATCAAAATACATCCAAAAAACCTACAAAATGCATTGAAAATATTTCTTTTTCCACTGTGGTATTAGGTAATAGTCCTAAAATCAGGATTAAACTACAACTTTAATCATTTGGGAGCAATAAGTACCATTTCTGATTAATTCTATAATCAATGGGCCACAGGATGCCCAGCTGATAAAAAAACTTTTGATTGTCGTCCACAAGGACTGAAATTATTTACTGGCGTGGAATCTTCAGGCCTGGTTCGAGAGGCTCTCGGTACCAGGTATATGCTTTTTGGTAAGGCGACGCTCTAGTCGGGCGAATATTTTTGTGGAACATCTCCGCGGGCATCCTCAGGTAATTCTTAAGGCGTTTGGATCCTCCCTCCGTAGCTCTACCAACAGCTGGTCATAGATGCCAAATTCTCTGCGCCGCTTCACCTATCCCCTTGTCCATGCACTTCTTCCTCGTTTACCTCTCCCTGCCCTTCGCTGCTGATGACGACGGATGTGATGGGCTATGTCTAGGTCAATCTGATCCCGCTCGCTCTGAGCAATGGCCAGCATGTACATTTGATGGATCCTTTCAGGACAATCCATGATGACTGACCCGGAAGAAGAGTGAGGACTGAATGAATCGACGAGGCCAAAACTCGATATATATACCAGAGACGTCAGCTACACTGCGTCATGAGACGGTACAATTGCGAGGACACGATAATAGGATGTTAAGGAGACATTATGAGACCGTCAACACGTTAACAGAATGTTACCCAGGCGTTATGCAGCAGGTACCGTGCAAACCCATACGGTGTCACACTGCGAACGCCTGGTAAGAGCCTGTTCCGCAGACGGTATCCAGACAGCATGTGAAACGGGTGCGCCGTCCTCATACCGGGCTCTCACCGTGCGCCGCCGCTTTTACTCGCCCGCCAGGAGTTTTGAGCATGCTCAAAACTCCTGCTGGGCGCAGATTGCCAGCAAAATCCCCTGGCAGTGTTCAACGGACAGGAAACGGCCCACCGTGTGTCCTCTCCGTGTGCTGCCGTCTGCACCAAATTGTTCATATGGAGACGAACGGTGAGCCCACACGGCTCTGTGTGACAGATGCATAAGAGTCCACACCACTAAATAAATAACAGAGCAGATGACAAAAGGCCTGTTGAGTTTGGTAGGATTACCCTCCTCTAAGTGAACGATATGAAAATGCTCCAAAAGTTTGTGTTTTGGGCTGAAATTTTGAACAGATGATTACTAAATGAAGATTATCAATCTTTATTAGTGCAAATTATCTTCTTTTGCCCAATTTTGTATGTTTTTTGAGACTATAATTTATTAGAATTACATAGACCTGGGGTAGGCGTGGGCACCCTATAAACATAATATAATGCCTATCTTTGACGGCGCATATCTCGAAAATGTTGACTTGACCTTAATACCATTTTTTCTTGTTTGCAGAAATGCTAAGACCGTGATCTTCTTCCGAAATGAGAAATTGGAGCAACAGTCGCTTTATATAAGAGAAAAAGACATTTCATTAGGGGCCATTTTACACAGTAGGGATAGACGATTTATTTAGTGGTGTGGATCCGTAATCTTATTGATTGAGTGGTTTAGACTCAGCCAGGCAACTGATGTCATATATTTTACTCTTATACTTAACAGTGTAGACAACTCCCTTCGTTGCCTTGTCGGCATACTCACTGGTTCTGATCCAGCCTTACAGTTAGAAGCTGCCTGGTGTATCACCAACATATCAGCCAGTACGCATGAACACTGTATGTTGGCACTGAAGTATGCAGCACCGTATCTTATCACCTACTTGAGCGGACAGAATACAGCATTGCAGGTGAGTTGGAGGTGAGGCTTGTGATGGGATCTTGGGGTACGCACTTGGGACCTCTGGGTTCAATTTGTATTGTGTGTACCCCATATCATCGGTGGTATTACATAGTAATGTATGGTTGGTGGTAATATATAGTGACTTGCGGTAAACCGTGGTCGGCTTTGTGATGTATAACTTGTTGTTATGAAATATTGTTTTCATAATTATTTTTACAAAGTTCTAAAGCCAAACATTGAATAGTTTATTGATAATCAATATTGATTTGGTGTACAAAAAAGCTAATAAAAAATCTTGTTTTAAAATAGTGACATAAACACTATACGTCACAAGGTAATACCACCGACGATATGAAATGCGTAGAATTTACAGGCTATAGGCAAAGTAATAATACATTTGCAAGTATGCACCCTGTCTTATCACATACAAAACAATACAAAACAAAAATATTAAGTGATTGGATAACCCTGCATGACTGACTGCCATTCCCTTGCAGGATCAATGTTGCTGGGCATTGGGTAATCTAGCTGGAGATGGTCCTGAATGCAGGGATACACTGCTAACTCAAGGGGCTCTGCAACCAATGGTCAACTTACTGGAGGTAAGATAAGATGAGCCCCCATTAAGGATTGAGAACACGGCTGTTTGATCCCACATATAATGTGTTCGTTTTATTCTGAGAACACCGTAACTTGCTGGCCTGGTTCTGGTTTTAACTGATTCAAGTACCTGAATATACTGGCCATCTTTTGTAGAAATTTCAGAATATTTGTTGGTGCCAGTTCTGAGAAATAGAGCTTTGAATATTATTATTTACTATAATAGCCCTCATCGGCCACATTTCCCATAGAGTACATGTAAAATGTGTGTCAGGTAGAAAATGCAGATAATTAAAAAAGGGCTCGAACAATTTTCTTGAAATTTTCACCATATACTCGTATTCATTAGCGTTACCTAAATCAGGTCAAACCATAAAGGGGCCACTATGTAATTTTTGTTATCCCATAATTTTAATTATAAAGCGGACAGTCAAACAGCCGGGAGAAGGAGACTAACAGCATGATGGTCATTCATTCTTTTGTGTATGAAATCAAATATGACTGTTGCTGATGGACAGTACAAATATGACAATCCAAGTATAGACATGAGGTCCGACTGTTTGTCTCCTACTCTATACAAGGATAGTATACTGATATGCAGCACTCCCCCTTGCAAGATCCCTGAGGTAGTAAAGCTTCCTCTGGCAGACCAAAGCGATGAGGCATTCTTTGGGTAGAATCTCAGCTAGTATAGATGCATTTGACCTTCTGTTAAGTCACACCACTTGCAAAATGCATTGGTAGCTCTGCATCTTTATTCTTTGAGTGATTGATTGTCTGTACCTTGGTCACACACCTCCAATGATTTCTTAGTATTACATTCCATCATAGATTGGGAGATACAATATCTAAAAACCAAACTCAGCTCAAAGTCATACTATCACCTTTTAAAAACTGGGTACTTTTAATTTATAAGGAATCTATAATCCTCCTATCTATCATGATTGTTATCAATAAAAAAGTTGTTAATCCTTAAAAAAACTTAAATTTAATAATAAATGTTGCCTAAATCTAGTTTTTACATGATTTGAGTCCACCTCTGTTGCCTGTATGGCATGTGTATTCAATATCGCCCTCTATCATCAACACAATTTGTTAGTGAATAGCAAATGGAAAAACAGTGGGGGCGCCCTCATTTTTTCACATTGGTAATATTATTACCAAGAAAAATGAGGGCGCCACAAATAGTTAAATTTCATATACATCTTTGCAAGCCATCTTTGCAGATCGTTTATTAAACAGCTTATCACGTTATAGCGTATTATAAAATGGATAATTTCATATTGAGGCAATTTAAGTTACGCTTCCTGCAGTATTTTGAAAGGCATGTTTTGACATGTTTAACTTTGTATAGCAATACCGATTCTTACAGTAACATTATTGTAATGTTGTACAAGTGTTAATTAAGGTTTGGGGTTAAAGCTATTATTTCATACATAAGTGCCATTGAATGGTGAACAAATGGAGTTTGTTCCCAGGACAACAAAAGTAAAAGTTCCGATCTAAATTTGAATGAAATTGTAGGTTTGGTGAATAAATCAAAAGTAGCACATTATCTACGAATCCTAACCTTCCTGGACATTACAACACCCGACAATGCTACAATCTTGTACCGCGCTGCGGCCCCATCAATCTCGTGCCACGCTCAGTGCGTGGTTCCACTTGTGAACAAAACTTAGTTTTTTGAACCTCACTCGTGTAGCTCAGTCGGTAGAGCATCAGACTTGCACACACGCGGCCCGGTTTCGATCCGACTGATTTTCTCTTCAAATTTGATCCGTTTTTCTCCCCCTAATAGTTTAATTCACAAAAACACGCCCGGGGAGTTAGGGTTAAGGTGTCTGTAAAGCTAGTAGGGCTTAACTGGGCACCTGCTAGCAACTGATATCGCTATACTATGTTAACATAATTTGAGCATTTTATCAAGGAGTTCAACAAATTAAAGGCATATTAAGTGATCTTTTCCATGGGACGCCCTCTATCTGTGTTTTTTTCCTAGAAATGCATTTGTGTTGTAAAATTACATTCATAACCATGAAACTAAAATATCTTGTAAGTTACAGAGCAATATGTTTCCTAATTACTTCAAAATAATATTTTGAAATAAGTTGCTTTGAAATAAGTTCTTTCCTGATAGTAAAATTTCATTATTGAGAGAAAAAAATATCTGTAAACATTTGAAAACGATCACATAATATTGCTTGAAACAACTGGATATGTGCATTTGGTTTCTCCTGTATGTACTATTTTTATGCTCATTCTTCAATTGGAAGAAACTAACATATCTGGTGCCATGTATTCATGTTAGGAAAACAGTTGACATGACAGCAAACAAGATTTGTTACAATTATGGCCTAATACTGTCTGCTTTTAGCTTGGCACCTGCGAAAGCAATTGGTTGGTCACTGAAGCTAGAAATACCATGGTGATTATTTGATTGGTTTAACTAAATAAGATCAATATTTGTTGTTGATGATAACGACTGCAAGTTATTACATGTGTTGTCCATTTGTCTGTAGCTTCGTTTTGGACGATAATAATATTTTAAAAATAATTCACAATTTCACATGATTTTGTGCATACAATATTCTTGGAATCTATTAACAAATATGAGAATCGCTATATTTCCTGGCGTGTCTTGTGACTTGTGAGAATAAACAAGTGGTATACATGCAGCTACTTGTGAGTGAGTAGGGCTTGACTTTAGTGACAGGATATGACAAATTGGCCTGCTGAGATTGTAGAAGACCAATGCCCGGACATTTACCAAAGTTTTTTTTGGGAAAATTGACCTATATGTTTACCGGAGACTCATAATTTTCCTATATATTTGACATATTTTGCTAACATTTCTGTGAAAAACAGCAAAATTAAGGATTTTTAAAGACCCATAATTTTACCAAAAATGGCTATGAAAAGGGGTCATGTGTTTACCAGACGGGTGAAAGTGGGACCCTATTTGGAGGCACATCCCTATAATCTCATATCCACTAAGTATCCCCCTCCCCCTCCCCCGGGACTAATGTAACCGTATTTGATACAAAAAGGCACCTAAGACTACCCTATCTGAGCCCAAGACCGCTCCCAATTCGAGAACTGCTATCAATCCGAGAATGCAACTAGGATTGGCATGACTCAGTGTTTCTATTTTCAATCTGAGTATTTCCCCGGATAGATGATTTTTTTTAGTTGCAGCCCTACGAGGATCTACGACAGAGCAGTTTGCAAACATGTCATTGTGTAAGTGGTCTAAGCTGGTAATACAAGTGTATTGATCAATCATGTCCACTTCAGTCTTCACCTCATATGATGATAAATGTTTGTGTCAAACATTATGTCTATACACAATAAGCTGTCTTGTCTGGAGTCATCAGTCATTGCTTGTAAACAGGTGACCGAATTATGTAACAAATCATGTCAAGGAATACATCTGCGTCTACATTTGAAAAGTTGAGCTTTTGGCAAAAACTGGTAGAAAATTAAAAAAAACCTTTTCGATAATACCTCATTTTAAAAAAATGAAGCATTACTTTGGAAAATACAAGGCAAATAAGGTGTGGCTTCTGTTAATTTTCTTGATAGCTGTCAAACTATTTTGCTCTTTATCTCAAAATAAGCCTTGTCACATTTCAACAGAAAGTGATTGACAATGCCATCTCTCTCTACCCCTCAATATTGACCATAATCACATACAGAACAGTCTCCCACGGAAATGAGGACACTCTTGCAGTGGTAGATTTCTTTAAGATTTGAAAGACATCATGGGAGAGTGCTGATGGTGTCATGTTAATAAGTTTTAATGCAATATGTCTGTGTTTTTTCTTGTCGCCACCAGGGGTCGCATTCTGACGCGTCTGCGCGTCCTAGACCTCTCACTTTCTTGTAGTGACGCATCAGATCTCTAATTGGAAAGACTTGCAGGTCCCGATCAAAATTGAAGGGACCCCTTAAATTTGACGATGTATGGAAATGGAAACCTTTAGAAATTCTGTAAATTACATATCCAAAGTAAAATTTTCAAATACCCAAACTTCAGGACCCCTCAATATTTTTGGGACCCCTTAAATTCGTTTTTTGAAGTCCTACGGGGTCCTGAAAAAATGTCATGGGACCTCTCTCATTTTTGATCCAGTGCTATCCCTGGTCGCCACCTCCCCTCCCTCCTGACGCAACAAGTTGACTAAGTGCTTTTTGGTTTAGAGTCAGTTAGCCACAAACAGTTCTTAGCTAGCCGCCTCCCCCATCCCGGTAAAGAATGTTTGAATATGCACCAGCAATGCAATAGAACATTAAGTAATACTTACATTATTTGCTATCTTGAGTAGATAGCAATCAGTGAATATAAACAGTCCAGTGCACTGGTGCAGTGCCGTACCTAAACAACTTCAAAGTGTGTTACTGATCAGAAACGGTGAACTAAAATTGTAAATCATTCTGCATTTTTGGTGTTACATTTACATGTACCGACACCGACCGGACCATGAAGGTCGATCATCAACGGGCTTACTGATCATCAACACGCGCTGGTTTGGACAAAATATCAGCGCTCGGTTGTTTATTTTCAGCATTACCGGGCGCTATGGCAGGAGGACCGAGGGGGGAAATCGCACAGCACCCGCTTATCTTGAGCCTTTTGTATGAGGCGTGTGCACCAAACACCATAACCCTAACGCTACTACGTCTCACAGTCACCTCACAGCCAGCACCACGTGGCTTGCGCGCGCACAAGTTCTATCTCCTGTAGCACTAAACTACGGGTATATATGGTCTCCGATTTCTTAGCCTGTGAAGCCCTCCCCCCGTGGCTGAGTGTTAGTATATCTCGCCTGTCACGGGGCCGACCCGGGTTCAACTCCCGGCGCCGGCGGACATAATTTTCCCCATTTTTTATTTAACCCCCTCCCCCTGTTCTTCGTTCCATCCCCACTGCCACGTTCTAGGGTTAGGGTTAATACGACACCACACAGTGCATTTCTATAACCCTAACGCTACTACGTCTCACAGTCACCTCACAGCCAGCACCACGTGGCTTGCGCGCGCACAAGTTCTATCTCCTGTAGCACTAAACTACGGGTATATATGGTCTCCGATTTCTTAGCCTGTGAAGCCCTCCCCCCGTGGCTGAGTGTTAGTATATCTCGCCTGTCACGCGGCCGACCCGGGTTCAACTCCCGGCGCCGGCGGACATAATTTTTCCCATTTTTTATTTAACCCCCTCCCCCTGTTCTTCGTTCCATCCCCACTGCCACGTTCTAGGGTTAGGGTTAAGTCAAGTCTTTCAAAGTTTAAAACTGAAACACAAGTCAAATTCATTGCTCTAAGTGACTTGAGTTAAGTAATAAAAATGGTGACATCAGTTTAAGTCAAGTCAAGTGCTTGTCTCTTGTCATCACAGTACCGCCCAGTTTGCAGGCATACTACTATAACTAATAAATATATAAATCTATAGTCCAATTTAGAATCCCTAAGACAAAACATATCGGGTGTGTGATACTCAACACGTACTGTGTTGCTGTGGGATTCACTTGCTCTAAATATTGCCAGGTGTGCAGGCGTACTATGACATGTAATAAATGAATAGAACAGCGAACACTAATAACTGCCTCATCAAAAGAGAACAGGATATCTGGGTTTTCTTTGAAAATGGAATCTTGTTATTTGAAAGTCTGTTGATTTATTTATGTATTGAATCAGATAAACTCGTTCATTTCCTACTAAAAGCCTGCTTCGCTCTTCTCATTGAAGCAAGGATAGGAACTTGTAAAATGACGCGATCAAATTGAATAAGGACGGGCATCAACTTATATGCACCCAGCGTTAAAAATGGGGTCAATGTGCATTGTGCTAGATTGACATCGCCATGGTTTTCAAATGGCTGGGATATTTTTGGTAATGTTGTATCTAATGATTGCGCAAATGCAAATGATTGGAACAAATGAGACATAATGTGTGTACAGCGTACTATGACACACACGCCGATGTTGATGGCACGACCCCACAGGGGGAGTGCTGTTGTGGGTATATTAACATATGCGCAAGTGCATTGATTTTTCGAATTTGTCAAGAAATAAATAATATGCATATTATTGACCTAATGTATGCATGACACTAGGCAAATCAAAATTGGTTTGTGCATACTTTTAATCACTTTAATAATAAATAAATATATGTGAACAAGTTTGCTAACACCCGCAGTAAAAGTTGGCCAACCCGTGCTGCCTCAACAATGAATCAAAACAAATCGTGTGTGTGGTGTGTGTACTGCAAGGCGTGCACGCGGAGTGCGATTAGACATTTTCATTGCACTCTGTGTATTTTAGTTCCCTACTTTTTGATTTGCTCCAAACTACTAAGAGTGTATGAATGAAACATTACCTGCTTGAGATGCTTTAGAAGCAGATACAGTCCTCAAAATAAGTAACTTACCAGGTAATTAATATGTTCTCATATCTGAAACTATAGCATAATTGTGGGACACCCTGTAAAATATTAATATCCACTCAAAGATGTCAAGATATTTACTGAGGACAATTTGAATAGGATTGTTTCTAATTTGGATGTCGTCGAAATGGCTGTGTGTTCATAGGGTGTTTTGGTTCATAGAATAGGGTATTTCCCATCGCTCTTCACTTACTACAAGCAAATGAAGCTACCCTGGGCAGATTTGTATGACCTGATTAGATTATCTCGATAGACACGTAGTGACACATTGAAACAAGAGCTACAAGTATTAATTGGCTTAAGCTAGATCAAATGAAAAAAAATCTCTTGTTATAGCCTTTAAAAAATAGAGCAATCTCTTGTAATTGTTGATCATGTTGGTGTAGTTTTTGATGTTTTTGTTGTTGTCATTATAAACCCTAATTGCTTCACTTCACATAAACCTCAAGTTTTTCTGGAAGCTGAAAATGTACGGTGTAGGCCTAAAGCCCAAATTAAGCTGTCCTTGTAGGTGCTACTTCAAAATAAGCTTAGACTAAGATGTAATATAGAAACACTGACTTTTCATCCTAATTGCAGAAAAATCATGGTGGTTCTTGATAGCAGTTCTCGGTAAACCCAATGTGGGGTGGCTCCCTAATTTCCCCTAATTGTTGGACTTAGATAGGTAGGGGTACCGTATATCCTATGGTTGCCTTCCCAAATAAAAAATATACAAACAACTAATAATCATTTGTGAAACTAGTTTATATATTTAAATGTCCATCCCCGTAATTGCTTGGAGGCAGACGCTATCCATTTCTAGTAGCGTAACACTAATCTTGTAATAAGGTTGTAGTATGCACCGCTACCCCTATCCTATATATACATGATGCATGTAGGACAAGTATATGGGACGATGACTTGTCTTGATTAGATTTAACACTTTGTTTACAAACCGCATATTATCGTAATTTCTTGTGATTTAGATCTAAGGGGGAGGGGTGGGAGAGTCTTAGATGTGACAAATTCACTGGGGGGTAGGGGTGACTGGCAATGAAATGTGCATGTTAAGCTAAAGACCATTTTTGAATAGGCATGTGTAATGCTTAACACTTTCCACGCTGCAGGCGTCTGAAAACTTTTGAAATATGTCAAAATTATTGCATTTAATTACCATATTTAGAATCACCATGAGAAATGCATTAAAATAAGTCCAAACATGCCTAGTATTGGTCAGTAATCCTTGAGATATACTGTCAAAGCTGGGAAAGCTTT
Source organism: Ophiura sarsii (assembly GCA_035610835.1). NCBI lineage: Eukaryota > Metazoa > Echinodermata > Ophiuroidea > Amphilepidida > Ophiuridae > Ophiura > Ophiura sarsii. Next base: position 39,513,707 of record CM069444.1, read on the forward strand.
CTGAAAAATCTGTTAATAGCCGCATGGAAAGTGTTAAGCCTTTTGCAGTCTCCAGTTGTCCCTTATCAATAGCACTTTAGCCTGCTTGAGTCAGCACAACTCACAATATGTGATGCGATCTGTGAAAACCCGTCGGATGTCGCAAAATGTGAACTAGGGATTATGGGTAATTAAAATTTAAAAAAAAAAACCTTTTTTTTTTTAAAAGATTTTTTTAAAGAAAATTAGTTTCCAATACTTTGTATCATCATCTTTCATAAAATTTCATCTTCAAAAACTTACTTAAGTCACTTTTATTATTAACCTTATAATGTTATTATATTGAATTATGTATCTTTTTTGGCCTGTTTTCATGATTTCTTGTTTTGTAGCTTTTGATGACATCACAATCATCATTCACTCATAACTTTTTTTGTATTGATCGTAGAAAAATGATCGAAACAGTTCTGTAATCAGCACAGTTTTAACTTTCTCATGATATAAATATCTCCAATATGAAAAATGCCACCATGTGGCGGGTTTTCACAGATCGCATCACATATTACAAAATAGCAGTATTATCTTGCTCACACCAATCTCCCGACACACTCCCACCCCCACACATCCCTGCAACACCCACCCCCACTCAGGAAATTCAGTAAAACAATTATAGTTTCATTGGTTCCAAATTGGCTAGAAATATTTGGTTTTTATCTCTCCACACGCAAAAATAATCCAAGCCTACTCGCACGATTGTGGCCACACGCACACGGTTTTGGTCGCATACATACATCATGCAGTGTACGTGCACAGTGTGCTTGTTGCATGCCTTCATGTGCGCCCGGTGTCCTGATGTATTCATTCGCTGCTTTAAGTAGGATCTAAATTGGACCCACTAAACCGATCGGTTCTCTTGTTAAGCCGGCCCCATGCACCTCGGGCCTCTGGGCCTGCGGTTCTGTTTCTTACTAGCGCCTGCAGCGGGCTATCCGCGTCTCACCAATTTGGAATTGATCGAAATATAGTGATATTTTTAAAGTAGATTCTTCATTTGAGCACAACTTGCAATGACAATCACAATTACCACATTACACACATCCACACTGACCCTTAGTACCCCTTCACCTTCCATTCAAATAGAATGTCGCAATAACTACTTGTTCTACCCCATAAAATGTATATATTTTCTGAACGGTAATCTCACAAGAAATCCAAATATGCAATAGGAATTTAGATAGGACCATATGGTAACCATCTTGTGATTAAGAATGTTAAAAAAATATCTATTTGTTTCTTCTTCATATTTTGATAAAGCTCAATAATATTTTTATACCTGTCCCAATCGTAATTTTACTGTGCATATTAGTTCCTCATGCAAATACCCATCAGAACATAATGGTTGCCAAGGGTAACTGGTCGAAATATACACTGAGCCAAAAAAGAAACTTATAAAAAAAGAAACTTATACAATTTTAGCAGATCACCAAATAAAATTCTGTGCATGAAAATGTACCAAATTTGGATACAATATTACTGCATTGTATTGCTTCAAATGGCAGTCAATAACCAATTGTCTGCTTCAATGACACAAGCGAAATGTGCACTGCCCCTATGGTGATCTGTTAAAATTGTATAAGTTTCTTTTTTGGCTCAGTGTACTATATCTGGAAGTGAATGAGCACAAACGTTTAAATTTCATATTTTTCAGAGTTTACAAATATATTTTCTTGGGTATGCACTCTATCCTGATTTAAACGGCATTTTTGTATTCCCCTATTTGAGAGCTTTTCAAAAATGTATTATTTTGCTATCATCGGTTGAATATTTTGTTTTGTTATAGTCACGTATGTAAAACCGATGAATTAGGGCAAGTTCACTGTGTAGCGAATAGGGAGAAAGCCAAGGACAATGCAATCGATTCATGATTACAATTGTTGCATAATAGTTGACACGTTTGCTGAAACAGAAACTTATAGAATATAAAACAATCTATAAAATGAGAGCAAAATCATGTTTGTACCATATGGAGTATTGTAGATTGAACGTAGAATTGGGAACATTTTCTATATTCCCCATAGAGATTGTACTCGCCGCCGCCGCCACCACCACCACCCATGACTTTCGAAATATAATCAATCATATCTCAGCCAAACAGTTATAGAAATACCTGATTTATTCACACAATGTAGCTAGATCAATAGGCTTTCACATGACACCTCAACCATAGCTCTACCACATTTAGTTGTTGAGTTAATAGAGAGAGATGGATGATTCGTCACCAAAGTTCAAAACACATGACCATGTAGAATCAACTTCTATGGCTACATGTATATAATACCAAATAGATAGACAGTGATATATTGATACCCTGGGAATGTAATGAATAATTGTTATAGCATTAGAACAATAGCATAACCAATGCAGGGCTACACCCAAACACTATGAGTCATTGCCAACCAACCACAAATCTAGGTGTCTGGAACCAAATAAAGGTGAATTACGGGGCACTGATTATTTTTCTTTCTCCATGCAAGATATTTTATTCAACGCTTGTGATAAAATATTACATAGGCCTACAACACATACTTTCACTTACATGATATGAGAATAAAAAAATGTTTAAAAATCTCAATGATCATTTGTTTTATCATATTGATCAAGTGCATATTTATGGAGTTCGTCCACATTTTATTATCATTCAATGAGGGTTTAAAATGATGGTGTAATTGTGGTATCCCCATACAATTGTCTGTGTTTAATGGTCCACATCAATAAAGAGCTATTGAATAATAAAAAAAGAGAAGCTTTAACTTTTTGGCATTTTTTGTTACAGAAAATCACAGATACCTAAATATGTGATGACTCAGACATATATAGCTGGGTGGGGTTCCCTTTTTTAATATTCATTTATAAGCCACACTAAAACCATGGCAACTATATAGATTGCAATGATATAATGTGTGATGCCAGCATTTTAAAATTGAAATGGTGGAGTGGGGGGATCTTTCAGAAAAGTGACTCAAGTCATGACTACGGTAAGTTGCTCGAGTCAAGTTCAATCTTTTCAACAATTTTGAACTAGTGACTTGAGCCAAGTTAAGGTTTTTTCTCTCAATATCTTGATGTAAAAGAATTTGACCGGAGACTTATTAGGTATTTTAGTCTCAGCTTTGACTGGGTCCATGTCTTATGTTGACTTGGACTTTGATATCCAAGTGAACTGTCGAAGGCGTTGACTCATTTTGTTGGGTTAAAATGATGGCCAAAACTCAAAGATATTTAGCTTTGAGTTTAAAAGAGGAGGAGGGAGGGGAGGGTGGGGTTTTTCCTTCTGTGGGGTCCAGGGTTTAGTTGTCACATCTATTGTTATTTCACCAACATTAACTTTCACCCAATCTGTTGCCAATTGGATGCGAGGGATTTCCCTTATGATGACATCATTACAATAATATTAAGGGAATCACCACTATATATAAACATTGAATAAAGCTAGTTATTATGACACCTACCTATTGTCTTTGATTGTTATGTGGTAAGGCCAGACTATATTTTGGTTTGTTTGCTGTACCCTTACTGGTCCTAAAATCCTGACTGAAATTGTCTTTCCAAACGTGAAGATGTGTACACAATGTTATTTTAATATTACTGATGGGGAATATATTTGTTAAAGAATATTTGCAAAGCAAGCAACGCAGTGCCTTCAAAAAGTCAATTGTAAGCTAGAATTACATGATTTATAAAATACTCCAACCATGAACCTACTCATTTCCCCTTTTCAGGGCGACACAATAAAAATAAATGCTCTTCGAATCATTAAACACTAAACTGCATTGTGCATATAAACAGATTAAAAGGCAAATTTCACACGCTTCCACAATAGCCTTTTGTCGGTGATACTCAACTGTGACGCATAACCACAATGAGAAATTGAATGAAACACAATTTTGAATTACGACAAAACTTTTATACACCCATAATTGATGTGATCATTATTGAAAAGTTTCGGTTGATGTACAATCATCCCTGTGTTAAGAATGTACGGTCAAAATAGCGCAAAATACCTAGATATTACTAATAGCGTGAGTCACTTGAAAAGTTGAAACTTGTCCAAACTTCTATCACAAATCAAGATATTCAAGATATTTAAATATATTTGGTATGAAAGTATAACTTGCAAAAAGAAATATAAATATAAAATGGATCACCTTATACTCAACTCGGACAAAAATAGTAATTTTCAGGAAAGTGAATGCATAGATATACCAAAGGCAAGTGTTGTTTTTTAAAAATACACATTATATCATTTTTAATTATGATAAACTTTAAGCACCCATTGATCGATGAGATCATTACTATAATCTTGCACATAATACAGTCACACACAGACACAATATCTGAATCACTATAGAGAATGAGTCACTTGAAAACGTGTACAAAATTGAGGTACCCCAAAATGAGGCACCAAAAAATGTTCATAGGAGATCCCCTTTAGAACCATTCTTTTGAGAGTGTAGAAACCACAACTGATTCTAGTATTGTTCATAAACTGTTTGTAAATGCAAACAAAAAACATTTCATATCTGTATATAAAGTTTCAAACTATGATTGAGTGTGAGTCACTACACAACTTGTGTATTTTGTTTAAAAATGAGTGATGATACATATCTATCTCCCCATACTGTACAATTGTTGTGTGCCTTAGGCCCAAAGAGAATCGTCTCATCTTTCTGAGTATAACATAACTTTTGAAATTGTTATTTTATCTCATAGATTTTTAAATTTTAAAAACAAATAATTTGTGTATATTCTGATAATTTTTTTTCTGATTTTTGTTCATATCAAAATATTTTGATATCAGAAGAATCCTCATAGTTTTCTCATTATTTCTGTAAAATCTTAGGGACCAGAAATGTTCCATTAAGAAATTATAGGCCAAAATGTGGTGAATTACTGCCAAAGGTTCTTGTGACCTTGTGCTTCTAAAATAAGAACCATTGGACAGTGTTAGAGTTATGCAACTCAATTTTCGAATGCTGCAATTTTAAGGATGACCTTTCTTGTGAAATAGAAAACATCATGTTGAAAATTGGGCCAGCAATTAGAACACCTACCTTTAAGCGACCAAAATAAAAACCCTGTTCTACGGGCCCGACTGATTTTTTTCACATTTTCAATTTTAAAAACAAACCTTTTTTAAATTGTTTTATTTTATTTTTTTTAATTTGAAAACTGTTTGAATTTTTTTGAAAATGTTTGATATTTGTTGATATGTTTTGATTTTTTTGGAAAAAAAACACGCCCGACCAACCGACCCTCCTGAGAGGTCCGCTTGCCTGTAGAACAGGGTGGGTTTTTTGTCGCCTTTATGTACCTTTTTTCCAAACAAATTGTGTCACTTTATAAAGATTTAGCATTCACATTGTCCAACTGAGACAAAACCTTTTGTTAATGCGTCAGGTATAGGTATATCTTCCATACACTTTTTGAATACTGTATGAGTGGTAATTTTCGCGTACAGATATTTTTGAGATTTTACAGTTTTTGGAAAATGTGCAAGACTTTAATTTTGCGGTTTCTACAATAATGTAACTCTATTGCAAAAGAATATTTTCGCATGTTTATATTTTCATGTTTTCATGTCCACTCGCGAAATTTGCGAAAATAAAACCCTCTCGTAAATTACCCCGTATACAGTGACCCTGCCCATTCTATATTTGGGCTGAAACAGTTTGATGCATGTTGATGCACAAGGTCCAATTTTTTTCAGTTGCAACATGTTCAAGCCTGTGAAAATATTTGCACTGATCATAATGCTACATACAATTTGTGACAAAAAGAGAAGTTGAATTCAGAGATGTTTATGCAAATTTGAAAATGGGGGATGGGCCATGATCATTTTGGTATGTTTAAAAGATGTGAATCAAAAATGGTTTTGGTTTACTTTACACCAGGCATTTGGTATGCATTACAATATAGTACCTCCGGAACTTTCAACTTTTGCCGCTGACAATAAAGCAATACAATTAACAAATCAGTTACTGTGGTCTACTCAACCATACAGGAGATCGTTCCGTGCAATGCGTGAGACCGTGTAAGCGACTGTTGTTTACATTGGCAATGTTTCACCCGATTTTTGGACTTTCCCCTGTAAAAACATGTGAAAACTTGCATTATGTGTACATATGATAACATGAGTATGCAGAGGAATCCATAGGGCAAATATACTGTTTGATGGAACTTCATGTTGTTTGTTATCAACAACATGTGACATCATTCCTGGCCGACCTATATGTGATAGTGATATCCTAAAGGAAAAGAAAGTCCCTTACCAGATGTGCATTTTATTTGGAAAAAAATGACAAAAACCTCAATCATGGTGTTATAAATGATAAGCATTATCATTGACCATTCATATCATTGTTGACCAACCAATCGCCATGTTATTTCCAGTTTAAAGGACACATTTTTAATCAAGCTTTAGTGCAATTAAGGTAATGAGAAATGAACAGTTACTTATATCAATGGATCATAAATAGAGTATATATCACTTGAGGCTAAATGGGATTCTCCTGTATTGCACTCAATTGCATTGAACTTGTTTTGTGCCTGGGGGAGGGGGTGCTACTACGCTGTACAAAAGTACTATCAGGGACATGATTCAATTTAGTAGTAATTTAGACCAAGATATTGCATAAATCAGCTTTGGTAATTTTGAAGGAAATCTATTTTTGTTATATTAGCAACGGCATAACTATAGGGTCTTCAAATGGATGGGGGCATGAAAGGGGAAAGTCCTGTGATCAGACTGGGGGTGGGAGGGGGGATACATAACCTACTATGTTTTGTTAATATACATAGAGTTGAACATTTTATTTTTGGGGCATCAGGGGGGGGGGCAAGCTTTCTGGCAGGGGGGAATGCCCACTGTATATTAGGATGGGGATGGGGTGTTGCTTTTGAATTTTGAAGGGCTTGTGTCCTTACAAAATTCAATTAAGAGGCAGAAATTGAAATTGAGATACAGTGAATTAGACTGCATCATCCAGCATTTGTCAACAAAAACCGAATTGACAAAAAACACGTTCTCCCTATTTGACAATATCTACAATCTGCTATAGGCAGCAATTGTTTCACACTGGAATTAGAATATAAATGATAGCTACTCTGTTTTATTTCGTATTAAATACCTATTTAAGAATATTGCACTCTTATGAACCTCAAAAATTGTCAACAAATGGAAATGTAGCACCATGCTCCCCTTTAATCGCATCTCCTATTTATCTGACTCTGTTACTCCTCCTGACCCCGTGCCTCAACTTTCTTTTTTCGAAGCAATTGCGACAACTAATGCCCCGATATGCGTTGATATCATGTAATAGCCCCGTGTCTGCGGGCTGTTACGATTGCATTCTAATAATTAATACCCGCTCTGACATGCGGAGTTATTTCATATATTTACTAATGAACCACCGCAGTCAGACGACACTACTGGCTATATTATGTACAGACTCGGTCGGAATAAATGGAATAAATGCAACATTGCGCTGGTGGTTTTATTTTATATCTCAATAATTGAATAAATGTATAAAAACTCCGCGGAAGTCTTTTCATCTTAACCTTCTGACACATATTTAAAACAAAAATCAGTGGGAGGCTTAGGGGCCCAGGGGGCGGGAGGGTTGGGGGGACTCAACTTTTTTTCAAATGGCTAGACCATCCTGGTTCTCATAAGTAGGGGTTTGGGAACTAATTGTGACTAAAATTGGAGGTGAAAAAAAAAGGTGAAACACTTCGGAAGTATTTATTTTCAAGGCATGAATTCCTATCACAAATTTCCTTAAAATATAACTATTGTTAAAGATAACACTTTACAAAGAGATACTCAAAATATTGTCATTCTAAATCTTGTGAAATGTTAAATATCAGCTGTTTATGCAAAGTACATTCACTGCTCTTTCCCTTTATGATATCTATCAGCATTAACAAAAGGACAACATTAAATGTTATAAATATCAATTAATGAACAACAACAAATCTGCATTCGGAACCTTATTAGCATAGAATTTTCCATGCAACAGTAGTTCCAAAATGTCACAAAATGTTTCAAAAATATCAAAATTATTGAATTCTATCAACATTGGAATCACCATGAGAAGTACATTAAAATAAGTACAAACATGCCTAGTATTGGTTCAGTAATCCTTGAGATAGACTTTAAAAATTGGGAAAGGTTTCTGAAAAAATTGTTTTGTATATATATGGTAAAACTAATAAACGTGTGGAAAGTGTTTAACAAACATGTGCCCTTTGAACATCAAATACTGGACGGGATCTATGCACATGGTGACCCAAGCCGTTCCAGAATAGAACTTAGCTGGAATTGCTTATTTTCATTAACCGGCAATGAGTGATTTGTGAGAGTTTTTTTAAATAAAAATCAACTATTTAAAGGGGCACTGTGATATTACCAAGAAAAATGAAATTTGGAAAAAAAGACTTCGAATTAAGCTTAATGGTTTGAGATGGTACAGGGTGTCCCAAAAGTCTATGCACGACTTTGAAGCTTTGTATTTCACAAAATATAAGTCGTATTGAAAATATGAATACATATTTAGAAAGAGGAGATGTGGGAAATAATGTTGATACCAAACATTGGAGTAACATCTGTTTGTAATGCTACCCTAGAAGTAAAATATGTATTACTGCAAAAATGTAATTTTATACTTCGGAGGAATAAAGTTCATAAATCCATACCTATTGAGATTAACAAAAAGACGGGTAGAGTTGGTTACACGGAAAGTGATCCGTCAATTGTAATATTTATAATTTTACATTACAGTGATCCTATCATAATAACAAACTATATCTGTCCGCTGCTTTAATGTTTTGTTTGATCTGAATCTTGTATGGAAACTTTTTCAAGTCCTTACGCAAAATTCTGTGAAGAGTTGATCTTTTAATCTTGTTTTCTGCGGAAGGTCGGCGAATAGATCTCTTTGGACTTTTGGCTACTGCATGTCTTATGACATCAATGTGACTTGTTGATCTACCATTCTTTCTACCACATCGATACAAATCATGCACAGTTCCTGTGTTCAAAAATGTATCCACCAACTTCAGAATGGATATTCTTCCTGGTGCCCGTTTCACTTTGAAATGTTTTCTGAATTTTTGTTGAGTAAGTTGAACTGAATTTGATTTAGCGTAGAACCATACAATTTGTATTTGCTTATCTATACTGTTAACCATCTTGAATGAAGACCTTTGCTGTGCAATGTTGTCTACTACGCCTATTTATGTTATGAGTGACCAAGTTTGGTAATAACATTAATGTTGCAAGGTAATCAGTGAACTGTGACTAATGCGCAACGTTGCTTTCATACTGTTAATTTATGCGCACCTTATTTTAGCAACAATGTGTGGTACTTGGTATGGGTTGGTCTGGCACATGGCCAAAAACTTTCAACCAGTTTCATAATGTTGTGGGTTCACCAATAGGGTTGTGTTTGGTATCAAAATAATTTCCTAAGTCTCGTCTATCAAAATATGGTTTAATTTATACCATATGATTTATATTTTATGAGATATGACTCTTCAAAAACGTGCATAGACTTTTGGGACACCCTGTAGTTAGATAAATAAATTATTAAAAAAAATATATGCCCAAGTATTACGTAGGTGCAAAAAACCTGATTTCCAGGAAAATTGAGGGCGCACTCCCATACATCTCTTAGCAGACGACGGTGGCCACACGTCCAATATGGCAACGGGAGTGCGCCATTTTGAAATATTTTTAACAGTCATCGCCCGGTTAAAGATGAAAATAATTTTAAAAATAACATTTACGATGGAATTGGTTAGCCATCTCCAACGGTTTTTGATTGGAAAAAAATTCTTCTAACCTATCATGAATTTTTCAAAATGATAAGATTAACATTCGTGATTATGTGTTATTCCAATACGAATTCAAAATTTAGGTTTCGCGTGACCAGCATCGTCTGTCTCTCAGTGCCTTTTGATATTTCTGGGATATCACTCAACACCAATTACAGGCATGTTCAGGATTTCTGATAAAAATGAACTATTTAAAGGGGGACTGTGATAGTGCCAAGAAAAATGAAATTTGGAAAAAAATGAGTGAATTGTTTCTATAGATGAGGTACGTAGGAACCCTGAAGTGTAATAATTTATCGGAAAAGGGTTGACAATAGTGCTAGATAGAAATTTGGTTGAAGCAATTTATGTGGCGAGTGGTGCAGATCAATTTAATGTGATCTACATCGAAATGACCAAATCGAGAAATTGTACACGAACATGATAGACTTTGTATTAAGCTAAATGGTTTGAGATGGTAGTTAGTATATGCCCAAGTATTACGTAGGTGCATAAAACCTGATTTCCAGGAAAATTGAGGGCGCACTCCCATACGTCTCTCTCAGTGCCTTTTGATATTTCTGGGATATCAGTCAACACCAACTACACGCATGTTTAGGTCAAAAAATAAATCAAGCATTTTGGTCAAATTTGACTTCTTTTGTTTGCCGTATAAAAGCTCCACTGCGGTAAAGTCATCAAGTAGACCGTATCAAATATCAATTATCCTATTTAACTTTTGCTCTTGAAACCAGTATAACTATTCATTGGACATGGTCAAAAATTAATTAGCCTTGGTCAAGTATTTCACATGGTTAAAAAAGGACATGGTATACCACTACAATTGCTAATATCAAATTCATTAAACCATGGAAGTAACATGATTAAACAAAGACAATGTACCGACACACTTATTTTTGGAGGGAATTAGTTGGTTCAACACCCAAAATGTGAAAATGTAGTGGAAGCCTGTTAATCTAAATTATCTAATAAGGTTTGGCTCCAGCGAACAAATAGTGCATATGCATTAATTTTAGTCTAGTTCTGGCCTGTGAGGATGTAGTATTCATTTTTTTTGGTTTTTTGTGGGGGTACTGTAAAAGCTGAAATTTTCGGTGAGGTTTTATTTTTGCGCAAAAATTATAACACACAAAAAATATTGTTTTCAACATTCATGCAGTGCATCCAGAAGGTCGCCCACAAAAAAAACAATTCGCGAAATGTCTATGATATCAAAATGCGCGAAAATATCTTTACGCAAAAATATTGGCTTTTACAGTATATCAATACAATTTTTTTTTCTTCTTCAAATTCATACCAGCAACCAAGGAATCTTCCAAATACCAAGCCCAAAATAAACAATAAACAATGAACAAACAAACAAAGCCCCAACAAAAAATGCTTAAACTCCAAATGACACACAAAAACAAAAACCCATCGAAAGCAAAAAGCAAATATAATTCTAAATGTCAGTATTGTTCAAGTCCATGACATGCTTTTTGATTTTAAGAGAAGTAAATATGCATTAAGATAACCTATTTTGTATGGACAGTAAAGGTTAATATGGTAGCATTCCTGTTATATTAATGGAGTGATAGTAGACTCGGGGTAATTAGTAAAACAAGTAAGAAGGTTTGTTTCTGATACATTTGGTCAAAAAGTTAAAAGCAAGGGTATGATTATAGATCTGCAGAGTATATAGCTACATGTAGGACTTTAGACATATATATGAGTAAATCATATATAAGTCTAAAAGTCCTAGCTTTAGACTTAAGAGTAAATCATATGTATGTACCTTTTTTCAAATTTGACCAACTTAGAAAGTATAAGGGAAAGAAAAATTTAGAGAGAAATATAAATCAAATAGCAAAAACAAATTGGCTGTCTGGTTTCACAGGCATGTGGCGTCTAAGGCTAACTGGAATTTGGCCTTAGTGTGATTTAACATATGGTCATTATACGGGTATAGCTATAAAAGCTATTGTTGGTATTAAACATGTGTAGACATGCAGCGTACATTTTGATAGAGATCAACATTTGTGACATATGTTGTCCGATAGAAATGTGCATATTATTGTCTATTAATTAAAATGAAAATATATGACATTTGATGTCAGTGTAGAATTGCTGTCTACTGAAGATAGCAATAGGCCTATATGACATTTGATGTCAGTGTAGAATTGCTGTCTACTGAAGATAACAATAACTGACATTTGATGTCAGTGTAGAATTGCTATCTACTGAAGATAGCAATATATGACATTTGATGTCAGTATAGAACTGCTGTCTACTGAAGATAGCAATATATGACATTTCATGTAAGTGTAGAATTGCTATCTACTGAAGATAGCAATATATGACATTTGATGTCAGTGTGGAATTGCTATCTACTGAAGATATTGCTATCTACTGAAGATATTGCTATCTACTGAAGATATTGCTATCTACTGAAGATAGCAGATATGACATTTGATGTGAATATGATTTTGCTAGCTTCTCAAGATAGCAATATATGACATTTGATGTCAGTGTAGAATTGCTATATACTGAAGATAGCAATATATGACATTTGATGTCAGTGTGGAATTGCTATCTACTGAAGATAGCAATATATGACATTTGATGTCAGTGTGGAATTGCAGTCTACTGAAGATATTGCTATCTACTGAAGATAGCAGATATGACATTTGATGTGAATATGATTTTGCTAGCTTCTCAAGATAGCAATATATGACATTTGATGTCAGTGTAGAATTGCTATATACTGAAGATAGCAATATATGACATTTGATGTCAGTGTGGAATTGCTATCTACTGAAGATAGCAATATATGACATTTGATGTCAGTGTGGAATTGCAGTCTACTGAAGATATTGCTATCTACTGAAGATAGCAGATATGACATTTGATGTGAATATGATTTTGCTAGCTTCTCAAGATAGCAATATATGACATTTGATGTCAGTGTAGAATTGATATTTGCTGAAGATAGCAATATATGACATTTGATGTCAGTGTAGAATTTATATTTGCTGAAGATAGCAATATATGACATTTGATGTCAATGTGGAATTGCTGTCTACTCTGAATATATTGCTATCTACTGAAAATATCAATATATGACATTTGATGTCAGTGTGGAATTGCTGTCTACTGAAGATATTGCTATCTACTAAAGATAGCAATATATGACATTTGATGTCAGTGTGGAATTGCTATCTACTGAAGATAACAATATATGACATTTTATGTCAATGTGGAATTGCTATCTACTGAAGATAGCAATATAAGACATTTTATGTCAATGTGGAATTGCTATCTACTGAAGATATTGCTATCTACTGAAGATAGCAATATATGACATTTGATGTCAGTGTGGAATTGCTAGCTACTGCAGATATTACTATCTACTGAAGATAGCAATATATGACATTTGATGTCAGTGTGGAATTGCTATCTACTGAAGATAGCAATATATGACATTTGATGTCAGTGTGGAATTACTATCTACTGAAGATAGCTATATATGACATTTTATGTCAATGTGGAATTGCTGTCCACTGAAGATATTGCTATCTACTGAAGATAGCAATATATGACATTTGATGTCAGTGAATTTGCTATCTATTGAATATGGATACACATGACAAATCATGTCAATGTGGATTTGCTATTTATGAAGATGAGCACGGCAATATGCAATATTTAGTATCTGAGATTATTTGCTATCTACTGATGAGACCGCAATGTAATCTTTGAATACCAGTGTGAATTTGCTATTTATTGAACATATAAAATATGCAACATTTGACAGTATTTTCTGCTATCTACTGAAGATAGCAATTTGTTTGCATTTGAGTGGCTGTTTAAATTGTCTATAATGATACTGAGGAAAGCAATAATTGATATTCGATACCATGTTGTCCAATATCTTCTGAAGATAGTTATATCTATTGTTTGATTAGTTTGGATTTGCTATCTACTGAAGATAGCAATGTGTAAAATAGTATTTCAATGTGAATTGCAATGTGTAAAATTATATTTCTACTGAATTGCAATATATGACATTTGATTGAGTTTCTGTATACATTTTGTTATCTACTGAAGTTGACAAAGGATGATATTTAGATGTCAGTGTAGATTTGCCATCTTTGTATCTAATGAAGATAGCAATATGTGACATTTGATGTCAGTATAGATTTGCTATCTACAGAAGTTAGTAATATGTAATGTCACTGAACATGTGTTTGTCAGAGCCCTTTATGGTTAATGCATCCTTGATATTGGGAGTGAAAGCTGCAAAGATTGTGTTCAAGTATGAAATATGGATGGTACATCGATACTGTGCAACAGCACTTGGCATATTCAAGACATCCCTGTTAATACCATATTGCATTTAGTATAAAGGTGAATCATATATTCTGGGACTGTCTGGATTTATCAGAGCCCTTTCATTGTTAAAGTATCCTTGACATTGAGAGGGTAAAATCAGTAGAGGTTGTGTTCAAGTATGTAGTATAGATGGTAAAAGACATCAATACAATGTGATGGTGCTTGACATATTCAAGACATTAGACATTCCTGATAATATTAGATGTACCTAAAATGTATGCAGTATAAAGTTGGATCATATAATCCAAAACAGTGTATATGGGTTTAAATGTGCTTATGCAATTAGGCCAAGCAAAAATATTACAAGTCACTCAAAGTTTAGGTTGCTGGGTGCTTTTTAATGTGATAATACTGTAAGGCAGAAATGTTCACATGCATCAACATTTGGCAATTGCACAGTGGCGTAACTAGACTTTTTCATTTGGGGGGGGGGGGCAAGAAGGGGCAGTGACTTGAAATGGGGGGGCTCCGAAGATTTTTGTACTAAAGAGATGCACGCGTAGCGCGCGAAAATTTTCGACTTTACAGCTAATTTTTTGGACGATTGAGCTACATTTTGGCTCTAAACAAGCTTGTACCAAAGAATATTTAATTTTGGGAAGACAAATGCGCGCGTAGCGCGCGAATTTTTTTCATATGTGTACTTTTGACCATCATAATTCCATGATTCCTGCCCCCCCCCCTGCCCCCCGCTGGTTACGCCACTGCAATTGCATGATTTCTAAAAATAAGTCCCATGTACACTAGTCTAATTCCAGCCCTATAACTGGTTCGGCGATAATTCTCCTACTAAAATCGGGAACTCCCAAGATTACCGCAAATGTAAATATGTTGATGTGGATTTTTTCTAAGGTTGTATCTCTTATTTTCACAACATATGAAAAAACATAGATACATTCAGCTGGAAGGCAAGAGTGCCAAATTCACTGATGTTTCTTACTCATCCATACTTTCCTCTGTAAATTGCAGTATAATCAACAATTCACTCGCAGTGTAACCTGCTAGCATCATGACACTGCCAGAATTTTAAATGTTATTACAACTTACACCATAATTTGCCAACAGTATAATTTGCTACCATGATAAATCTCTGACAAAACTCAAACTATAACTCACTAATTGCATAACTCACTCACAACTTGCCCCATAACTCACTATCTGGTTAACTCGCTCATTCTTAACTCACGGTGATACCTCCACAAAAAGGTTGATGTCCACTATGTTCATTCCCATTCCTAACAGCTCCTGACCCAAATACTTTATGATCCATCCATACATCATATATCTATTGAAATCCGATTCTTTTTGATCTGGTCTTCCATCATATATATGAACATAGGATATGATGAGAACCAGTGATGACAGCCAGCTGTTTGATGATGAACATGGAATTGAAACAAAGAAACATGAGATTGTTATTAAAAGATGTGTAGGATGCCTTGTAATCTGTGATTGATTTAGCTGCGGTGAGACAGATGGAAATGATAGGTCCGGCAACCGAGGGGTGGGGGAGAGTAATCTATGATTGATTTAGCTGGGGCGAGAAGGACATGGAAATGATAGGCCCGGCAACCGGGGGTGGGGGAGAATAATCTGTGATTGATTTAGCTGCGATGAGACAGATGGAAATGATAGGCCCGGCAACCGGGGGTGGGGGAGAGTAATCTGTGATTGATTTAGCTGGGGCGAGACGGACATGGAAATGATAGGCCCGGCAACCGGGGGTGGGGGAGAGTAATCTGTGATTGATTTAGCTGGGGCGAGACGGACATGGAAATGATAGGCCCGGCAACCGGGGGTGGGGGAGAGTAATCTGTGATTGATTTAGCTGCGGTGAGAAAGATGGAAATGATAGGCCCGGCAACCGGGGGTGGGGGAGAGTAATCTGTGATTGATTTAGCTGGGGCGAGACGGACATGGAAATGATAGGCCCGGCAACCGGGGGTGGGGGAGAGTAATCTATAATTGATTTAGCTGCGGCGAGACGGACATGGAAATGATAGGCCCGGCAACCGGGGGTGGGGGAGAATAATCTGTGATTGATTTAGCTGCGGTGAGACAGACATGGAAATAATAGGCCCGGCAACCGGGGGTGGGGGAGAAATACTTGGCAAATATGGGATGAAAGGAAGAAATGCACAAAACTGATGTTTTCTGGTTAAAATTGTCTTGGTCATTCATCTGGGTTTACTGTTCCCTTTGCCGATAAATTACCCAGAACTCACTTTGCCCGTTGCTATGTGTGACGCGTTCTGCATAAGCGTTCACCTGTTTTCCAAGTACAACCGAAGTTGCCGGAGCAAAAATTGGCTAACTCAATACTATTGGCTACTTTGATGTCCCAACCCTTGCAATCAAATTTGTTATTTTTGCTTCCCTTTTGAATCTGTCATAATTCCTTTGGATGAAATTGAAAAGGACTCGATGACATTTGGAGGCTTCATATTGTGTTTACCTTTGGTCTATAATATAGCGTGTATTTATTTCAATTTAATAAAATAAGATAACAATATAAGCTTCCATATCACTTGGACTGCAAGTTCAGTGGCCTTTCCAGTGAAATGATAAGACGACTGACACAATAGAAACTATATAGCGTTATCTGTTATCATCTGTACCAACCAGATTGTTTCGTTCACACGGCATTGTGTTGTTATTCCAGTATGAGGGGTGGGCCCATACTCATATGTCAACAAAATGAAAATGTCTAACATTTCATAAATACTTTTTCATGTTATGCTACACAATTTAGTTTTTATACCCTCGCTGGAAAAGTTGATTTGAGTATAGGTTCTGCATAATGACACAAGCTAGACTGAGAAAGTGGGAGGGGATTACTTTTGCATTCATAATTCTTTTCATTCTGGCGATTTGAAAATGTTTGTGTTGACCAATTCACAATTTTGTTATCTTATATTAAACTACAGTAAACTAGAGAACCGTATTTATGGGATAATATTTTTATATTACTGTTATATTGCCCAAGAAACATAAATATAAATTAAGCATGAAGATGCACATTTTTACAGTGTACCTAGTACTACTACCCTTTTTTAAAATCTTACATGGACAATTCAGAGTCATTATTGAGTGAAGATTAAGCTTACGGGCTATAGGCCTCTTTAATAAATGCTGTTGCACTGTTCCTTCCTGTTTTGAGAAATCAAGTTTGACATATTTGACTCCCAGCTCGAGCTCGAAGTGACTTCGTTCCTTGACCGTGTGATATAATTACATGCGTTGCATGGTACACATTTGATTTGTAGTTTTTACTGCTTTTTACGTTAGTTCTTGATAAAGAATGGTTTATCTACTGTATCATTTGTTTAATCCAGAGCAATATTCTGTTAGGCAACAGGGAAAAAACCCTGTTCTGACCGACTTAATTTTTTCGAAATCTGTGAAAAAAATGTTCATGTTAAAAAAAAAAAATCACATGCAAATGAATATCGACCCAAATATTTTTGTTGGCGTGTCAAAATATGGCGAGATTTTTGGAGATTTTCTTTTTGATTTTTGTTGTTCATTTTGAAGGGGAAACGGGGAAATAAAAGCTAGATCAGCCGACTCAACGTGAGAGGTCTGTTTGCTTATAACAGGATTTTATTTCCTATCGCCTTACTTGTCCTAATGCAGCTACATTATTTATAAGCTATTCTCCCTCCCCTGGTTGTTCTTGTTTCCCCACTCAAACTTGATAAAGTTTAATCTTTCCTCTTTTCTATATCTCAACAATGAAATGATGTTCAATTTAATACTCATGGAATATGACATTTATTCATATACCACTAACCTTTTATTTATTTATTTATTTCTTAAAACCCACATCATAACTAAACACTCAAAAACTTTTATAAAAGTTCGCACGCAATTTGATCGTAACTATACTCGAGGTCATAACAGTAGTACAGTATACATATTTGAAACACATAGCTACCATAACAACGCCAGGTGCAAATCATTCTAATGCTGGGAACCAATGCATTCGAGCTGTGAGTTTATTTACCAGTTTTTCTATGGGCACGTGCCATTAACCAATTACATGCTACTTCGATATAGAATCCACGCCAGCTTATCACAGGAAAAACAATTACTTAAATACTTATTATTGGTGGGTCGGTTTTATAGACAGGTGTGGGTTTGATATGTTTGTTGGAGTGGATAGGTTGGGGGAAGGAGGAATAAAGTATTGACTTTGTTTCAATAACCTCGATGTAATTTGTGTCAAACTTTTTCGTGTGGAATGTTTTTCTGGTAAAAACTACTGTAAGACTATATCTCTAAATCTTATCTTGAGGTCAATTCAAATATTTGTATAGAAAATTAAACAGAAATATGCGCAGACAATATTTGAAACTCTTTAAAAAAATTGAAATAAAAATAGTTTTGGCAGAAATGACTTTAAAAACAAAAATGGAAGAGAAGTAGTATTTCTCTTTATTCAGTTTTAAGAAAATATCTGTTAAGCAGAAATGTTGGCCTCTTCAATATACAAGTTTGCTGGGTGATTGTCTATGTGTGATATTTCTTGACCTGGTCAAGTTGACTGAAAACTAATCACAGACTTGCTGGTGATTTTCATTATCTGTTGGTATGGTTAGTGACACCTGCCCCATTGGCTATCGTGGCTATTGCCAATTAAATGTCTAGCTAGGCCACAGATGTCAGGTTCGTAGGAGGAGAAGCATCCTGACATACCAGGGGGGTTGGATGGGGGAGGGGGGGAAAATGAATACAAGATTACAAGGGATGTGTCACAAAAGATTGAATGACCTTCATTTCGAACACATTTTAATTAAAACATATTTGTAAGAATTTCAGTATTTTCTGGATTGTTTTAGCTTAATTCCAACAAATTTAAGTGATTTTTCCAATTTCGGTTTAAAATTTAGTCTAAATAATCTTCACAAATAATACAAAACTTCAACTAATTTTGCCCAAAACACTTTCCTACTAATATAAAGTACTAAAGTAGTGCCCCCTCTGGGTAGCAAGCTCTGACATGTTATAAAGTCTAAGCTTTGCAATTGCCTCTGCAAGCCTATGGCATTGGCCCTTGATATTGTAAAACCAAGAAACTAATCATACATATTAAGCTCTTAAGTCGTAGCACAGAAATGGTTAAGTGTTTAATCCTTGTCGCGTGCACCTGGCTGCCTTGGAGTACACCTTTGTGATTGGTGTACCAATATGCAAATATAGACACACAAAATGCTCGAGTTTTCATGGTCGGCCGGCACTATCTGGTAATATCTAGAATTGTAATACTACACATTTGAGTAAAGAAACGAAGGAAGCTCGACTGTTATGTATCCCGGGGACTTATTATGATATTTCCCCACCACAGCAAGATCTGCATTTGTGACATACATAATCTGATACAATCAGGCTAAATGCTGCTTCAAAAATATGTCAAAAAGATGAGCAAAAATAATGAAATACTTTAGAAAATTAGCCTGAAAAAAAGTTCATAAATCTGTAACTGATTAAGGTATGGACGAAGGGGGAAAAAAACCCGAAAAAAATACCTGACCGACCGACCCAACCTGAGAGGTTCCTACCCAGAATTTGCAGCATTGGATTTTTTTCATTCAAAAATATTTAACAAATGAAATGTTTTGAACATTATTGAAATTGTGTGAAAATGGCTAAAACATTTCTAAAAAAATTATCAGACTTGCAATTTCGACCACAGAAATCCACTTCCACAGAACAGGGGTAATTTTTCTGTATTTTGACATCACATTTGAGTAACGTTTTTACAGTTTTTGTTATTTAGATTGTACAGTGACCCAAACCAGGTGTTGCTTGTCTATTTTTGTCTTATCCAAAGATTAGTGTCTAATCCAACGCTATGCAGGAAATGCTAGTCACTCATGCATGCTTCTATCCACGTCTTTAATTACTCTCACAGGTACCGACTGACTGACCACGTCTTCATCTCGTATATGTAAAACTGCTTATTTTTAGGGCAACATTTTTCATGCCCTTTCAACTTTTGTGTAGTCAGGCATTGTTTCTTTTCTTCTTTTTTTACCATTTTTAAAATCTCAAATTCAAAAGAACTTACAATTTTTGTTGATACCTTACACAGAAATAGTAACTTCAGAAACATATTTGAGTGTTTTTATTTTTCAACGATTAAGATATCAGAAAAGTGCAAAAATTGTTATAGTAAAAAATGTTCACTTCATACTACCTGATGATGAACTGTCGTCCTCGCACGACAACCCTAATTACTTGAGAAATAATTGTACACATAAAGCGGCCCCTAGTGCTTATGTTTCAGGTGTGGTAGTGCTCACGGGCCATACATGGCACACGTCGCGGTTCAAATACCTGCACTAACACTCCTTTGTGACTGCTTGCTCGTGCTAGACTAACGTCTTGTGTGTCGGTCCGTGAAGTGTGTCTTTTGTGATAACATAAGTGGTGCTTGTTCTGCAAACGTGTGCACTTTTGTTTGACAGATCAAAAATAAGGTATTGCAGATGGATTATTTGATCTTAATTAATTAAGCTATCCAATTCATTTCCATGTTAATTAATTAGTGTGTTGCTTTAGTACATGTGGTGTATTATTATTATAGTTTGTTCAGCTCCAAATTGGGGAGCTGCCTTACAGCAGCGAACAAGGGTGTAGGCGCACATGAAAGCAAAAAAATCACATTGTGCATCAAATATGTGATGTGTGCATTTGGCCAAAAATGTGTGCGTATAGCCAAAATCGCTCGGGTACGTTTGGATTACTTTTGCACGCGTACAGATAAAAACCGCATATTTCTTGCCAATTTGGAACTGATTGAACTATAGACACAAAGTGTTTCTACTAATTGGCATATATTCTTTGTATGAGTATTTATGAGCATTGTGGTCTCCTGAGCCATGCTTGTTAAATGCTGCAAGATGTCTAAGGAATTTCCATATAATTATCAACGGTATAAATTTGCCTGTTGCTTTCAGATGAAAGATGCATGTTAAAGAAAGCATGTTACCAGCAATGTCAATAACAATACACTGCTCTGGCAAGAAAAGCTATTAACAACAATTTTGAATGCTATCTTCCGAATAAAATAATACACTCAGTGACATGTACTCATAGCAAGGATAAAACCATCTGATGGAAGAGTGCTCAACTCTAAGGGAGCCATATTAATCAAACTTAAGACTTGATTTTACATATTGTATTACAGTACTATTTCGAGGGATCTCACAGACCCTCACTCCTAAAAAAAGCATACTGTTTCGGAGGAGTGAGGGTCTGTTCTTGGTCATTTTGAAAGTATTTAATCAACATAATAATTTTGAACTAAACTAAAACAATTTATCGCTTGTAACTTTGAATTCTCTCTTCAAAAGCATTTTATTACAAATGTAACTTTGAATACTCACTTCAAAAGAACATATTTTTTTATTGCAAATACAATTTTGCTCGCTACCTTTAGAAGATAACCGGTTATGAATATTATATTCAAAAAACAAAAACAAACAAAAACACATATCACCAGCAGGCTTCTCTGGGGACGCAATATTTTTGCTATACAGGCAGTACATTTTAAACTGGTCTCTTTATTTCGTCCATCTGGACGCAATAATTTGTAATCGTGTGTCAAGATAATTTGTACGTGTAAGCTTACAAATATCAGTTTTCGTGACGATTCGAATCAAAGTATACTTGGTAATAAAATATTAAATAGGCCTATTCTCGGTCTTCCTTGTACAACTCTCGTCCATCATCCATGTTTTCACCTTATCTACAAATGTTTTCAGCGCTGTAGTCCCCGTTTAACCACTCCGTATCTGATTCCGAAGTCACAATTCGCAAATAACACTTTTGACTTGGACCCCATAATTTCTTCTCGGACCCCATAATTTTGAAAATTGGTAGATTATGGGGTCCAGTGGACCCCATAATATTTTTACACAACGAGAAGCCTGATAACCAGTAATAACTTTGA
Source organism: Ophiura sarsii (assembly GCA_035610835.1). Taxonomy (NCBI): domain Eukaryota; kingdom Metazoa; phylum Echinodermata; class Ophiuroidea; order Amphilepidida; family Ophiuridae; genus Ophiura; species Ophiura sarsii. The sequence continues at coordinate 39,535,908 of CM069444.1, forward strand.
TTGCTGACTTCAAAATGCATGTTATCAACAACATGACTTTCATTGCTATCTTCAGAAGAAAGCATATTATATTGCAGGACACTCAGCACATGAGCTATATCACTCAAACACCTACAATCTTGTTCAAAACCTGTTGGGACACTATACACGTGCGCATCAAATATCTTTCAAAATTAGTCAAAAGCTGTCAGTTGAAAGTATGATAGTCAAAACTAGTTTATGTAAAGCTGCCATCCCTCTCAACCCCCCCCCCCCCCCAAACCAATGTTGGGGCTGATATATATAACACAGCCCGTTGCTGGACGATGCTTTTATATGGACCAACATTGAGTGTAGGGGGAGGGACCACCGTTTCACAGGACATGCAGATAGTGTCCCAACAGTTTTGAACATGATTGTATTAAGGGAGTGGAAAAATGAGCTATAAAAAATACAAAAATCGCTATATCTCGAAAACGGTAACTTCGATTGTAACCATTCTTTTTAAGAAATGAAGAACATTGCTTCTGTAACATTTCGAGTTGAACTTCATAGTCTAATTACGTATACATATTTAATGAAATACATAAATAACGTGTATTTTGATAAAGTGTCATAGTTTCAAAGTATCTAATTTACAGCGGCGAGTGTTTCAAACGATTGCATCAAGTGGTGGTGCGTCAAGGCGACAAAAAAAACCCATGTTGTACAAACCTGATCAACTCATTTATTTCAAATCTTAATTGTTTAAACATTTGAAGTAAAAATTAAAATGTAACTAAACTGCCGCGCTGAGATTCGAACCCATGGACAGAGTTTGCGGTGTCAGTCGAAACCACTACACTAGTAGGGCAATACGTTGTACTAGTATAAGAAGATAAGGTATAACAATTTATCTTGTTAAACTAATATTCTTCTTGAGATGATTAAGTATGGAAATACACTTATTATTATCGGTCTACCACGGTTAACATTATATACACTTTCATACTGTTCAAAATAATAATCATTTTTGCGAATTCAACACGATTAACCACGGTCTACCAATAATATCTTAAAAGATGATCAATACTTCCTTTCTATTCATTCTGGTAGACCGTACATAGGGTTCTATTGAAATTGATGGGTTGACCGTGGTTGATCAATACAGTGCTAGAGTTAATAAGCAAAATGCCTCTTCAAAAAGCTGACTCCCCAGTTAGCTCAGTGGTATGTTTCCTGTCTTAGAATAAGTAGATTGCTGGTTCGAATCTCGATAGGTTCTTGTTTTTATGGTTTTGTTTTCGTTTGTTTAGTTTTGTATTTCATTTTGGAAATGTTTGTAACTTTTCATTCTAAAGTTGATTTCATTTTTCCGGACCTTACGAATTGGTATAATATGTTTAATAATAACATGCGATTTATAGGTGATGTATTACGTTGTCAAATGGATATTTTGTGTTTGTTGACATCTACCTCTATACAAATACGAATGCGAATCTTAATTATTATGGCGTCTCAGTTAACATGCTTCAATTAAGAGTATATTAATCTGAAATAAACGGTCACCCCCACAACACCCCACCCTACCACAATAACACAATCATTAGTTTATTTAATGACATTATTTGTTTTACCTATATCTTATGAAATAAGTCTTTATTAAAAAGTACCATTTAGGTGCGTAATTCAGACAATGCCCCTTTAAATTGAAGACATTACTAACCCATTCTTTTCTTAAATAAACGATACTAATGGCACATTATCGCTCTCTAATATTGCCAAATATAAGATAATTTGGAACTTATTTAGTGCAGTTACAAGGACTTATATGAATTTAGTACATTATTTTTACAATGCTTTAATACAATCTTGTTCAAAACCTGTTGGGACACTATACACGTGCGCATCAAATATCTTTCAAAATTAGTCAAAAGCTGTCAGTTGAAAGTATGATAGTCAAAACTAGTTTATGTAAAGCTGCCATCCCTCTCAACCCCCCCCCCCCCCCCCCAAACCAATGTTGGGGCTGATATATATAACACAGCCCGTTGCTGGACGATGCTTTTATATGGACCAACATTGAGTGTAGGGGGAGGGACCACCGTTTCACAGGACATGCAGATAGTGTCCCAACAGTTTTGAACATGATTGTAGTTATCACTGCATTTGATCATTGATTGATCAAATAGGATATTTATTTTTCTAATGACTTCCCTCCACTATAAAGGCAAACCAGAGTAAACTTTGTGACTTTGTGTAAGAACAAATTCCAATTGTCTAATTTTGTATTTGTAAATTTTACTTGTATGATCAAAGTTATGATATATGTCTTATCGATGATAAACTTTTCTATCAGAATATACTTATATTGTGACATTTGTGTTTGCTTATCGCACCTTTTAGTAGAGTTTGTATTATTTTGGTTACTTTTTCATTAAAGTTATGATATATTTGTTATCGATGATAAACTTTTCTATCAGAATATACTTATATTGTGACATTTGTGTTTGCTTATCGCACCTACAGTCGAGTTTGTATTATTTTGGTTACTTTTTCATCGCCCTGTGTATGTGCCCAGTGAGCTGTGTATAAATGGTGGAAATCCGGTGCATTGTAGCGTCTACAGATGTAGGTGTAAAGAAGTAGATAAGTTTTGAGGTGGTAAGCGCGTTTGACTACTTAACTGGTGTTGGTCCCTGGGGGCAGGTGGTAGTGTATTTCAAAATTTTGGGCACTAAAAACTATAACCAATTTCCAAAAACTTACTATGGACATCAACCAATTCAATTCCCATCAGTTTTCTTACACCATACAAAGAGCCAAGATTTCAAAAGCGCCTCAAAGAAATTTATATATTTTATTGAAGTATTTGATAGATGCCTGGAAGTCTATTTCTAGACGGAGAGTGAAGAAAATCGTCGCTGTTCTGTCAAAACCTTATATCTCCACCCAGCCCCTCAGCATGTATAAAGTAAATACTGCCTATGTATAACCTTTGGGCAGTCTGCATTAAACATGTTCAAGGCCCAAAAAAACACATCTATTAAAACCTTGTATTCGCACTTACCCCTGAACATGTATAAAGCATCACTTCCTTCGCATAACCGTTGGGGAATTTTACTTTATACAGGCTGAAGGGCCAGAAAAACATACAAGGTTTTGACAGAACAGCGGCAAAATCCCATAATTCACCGTTAAATTGACCACCACTTTTAGATATGCAACTATAATTATGTGTAGCCCTGAGACAATCACTTTCCTCTAAGCACCTATTTCCTATTCAAGTGTTTTGTTAGCCCCCATTCTAGTGTAGATTACAGCTGGGTATTGTTTTGGGCCGACCTATACTTACAACTTTGTAAGGGCCTATTCATATACATGTACACACACCTTTAAAGACTTTTGATAGAGTTCTCCGTCACCTGCGGAAGGATTTTCAGTCGCGTGGACCGCAGAAAGTTTGTTTCTTAAATGTTGAAAGGATACAGAATCTGATTAAGTAAAAACAGGGGTTGTCACCTTTGGCTGGGTTATCATATAGAAATATAGTCAAAAGGCCACAGGCAAGATATTTTAGCTAATAACCTAAAGAGCTATTTATATTTTCTTAAATAAAGATACATATACAGTAGTACAACTGGTATCAGACATTAACATTTGAAAGAAATAATGAAAATGACAAAAGTATTGATTAAACATATTATTAAAAAAAAAGTTAATTATGGGCAACCTTCTTTGTGGGCTATACTCCACGGCTGTTTGATCCCACATAATGTGTCCGTTTTATTGTGAGAACACCGTTACTTGCTGGCCCGGTTCTGGTTTTAACTTATCCAAGTACCTGTATATACTGGTCATCTTTTGTAGACATTTCCAGAACATTTTGTTGGTCCATTTCTGAGAAATAGTGCTTTCCATATTATTATTTACTATAATAGCGCCCTCATCAGCCACATTTCCCATAGAGTTACATGTAAAATGTGTGTAAAGTAGAAAATGCCGATAATTTAAAGATGGCTCGGACAATTTTCGTGAAATTTTCACCGTATACTCGTATTCATTAGCGCTACCTAAATCAAGTCAAACCATAACTGGGCCACTGTGTTATCTTTTTGAAAGTACTTTTTCTTCCAAAACTTTATTCAATATCCCAATTACAAACTCATACAAACTCTCTTCTTACAATATTTGAGCCATTTGTAGAACAACAGTCGGGGGCCTGCATTATAAAATGGATTTTTTCCCTTTTCTTTATGCAGTGCTGGCACACTTTTAATGATTTTCATTTTATATGATAACTTGAGCTCACTCTTGTCTACATAACTTGTTGTGCATTTAATGACATTTTTACACGTTTTTAAAGGTCCTTTTCCATATATGTTTGGTAAATTTTAAACAATTTGGAATGTTGAATTGATTTTTTACCTTAACAATGATACATGTACCTTCCCGCCCATATAGCACCTTGGCACAGCTACTTTGTGTCGTCTTATTTCAGGTAAGTGGGTGCATATACTTATTATGGACTCCCCGAGGCCGGACAAACTTTCTCCTTTGTCATGTCGCGTGGGTCTGCTGTTACTACCTTGACTGTCTGGACCAATCTAATCAAGAAGCATGAGTAAACAATAGTACAAATTAACAACGGGCGTTTGGTTTCAATAGAGTTCAATTGAAGGAAAAAGCTGATCTTATGTCAATACAAAGTATCACAAGACGTAAGGAGTGAAACCCTATTCAACGGGCGCGACCAAATTATTTTTTGACTTTTATATTTATTTTTTAATTTTTTAAAAGTTTTCGAAAAAATATAGCATTGAAACTGATTCTTGTAGTGCTTTCTTATGAAGATAGCATACAAACTTACTAACTTCCTCTCAACAAACTCTTTGTTTGCAGCTACCTATTTGTGTGTGTGTAATAGACATGATGAATATTCTTTTAAGTGCACATTGTGAAATAACAGCATTGTGGAAATTGGTTTTAAAGGATTCTGTTTTTCTTGAATATACAGGGATGATTATCAAGTAAGAACATACTGTGATTTTCCTTCTTATGCTGGTTAATGCATTGAGATGTTTGATTAGAAGTCTTTATAATGATTGAAATGATTTAAATAGTAATCTCACCTTGGTTAAAGGGACACTAAGAGATGTGTTGGAGGCAGCGCCCTCAATTATGATAAAAACTGAGATTAGTTTATTTTTATAATTGTATTACATGTATGAACTTACACCTATAAGGATTAAGAAAAATCAGCTCTCTTTGTACAAGAAAACGTCGATTCAAAAAATGCTGGTCCCGCGGGACCAGCATTTTACGTCCGACAGTATCCCCGTGCAGTACGCGTGATACATAACGCGAACCATATTTGCATAGAGGGCGTTTTTCAATAAATAGCGATGATATTGTTTTAATCTAGTTTTGCTGTGTTTTTTGTTAGTAGAAACAACAATAATGGCGATTTTTAATGTTCATCTTGAATTCTGAAGTAAATTTTTAAACATTTAAACTTTTCAACACCACTTAATGTCCCTTTAAGTCAGATAAGTGTGGCAAAGTTTTTACTACAATCCAAACAACAAAGCGTCCCTGTTTAACAGAGCAAATAAATAAGAGAAAATTACGAGGCAACAAACCTAGTGGTAGTGTCCTTATTGTGTTCAATCATAATCCGATGAATTTGAAGGTTGATTGTTAGAACCTATCAGCGCTTTGTAGGGTTAAGCAAATAGTGGATGCAAATAATAAATTGACTTGGTGCGCACACCTGGGAGAACTTTTGGAATTCAGGATGCTCCTTGTAGGAAAATGTCATATTTAGAGTTACATTTTGGTTTGCAAAATGAAGAAATACATACAAATATTGGAGGGAAATTCTCTTCTTTTGAAGGTGAATTTTCAACTTTTTCCAGACCTGATGGTATCAGAACCAGTATCTCTCTACGATTTCCCTAATTCAGTCATATAATATAGCGCTCTAAGTAAGGTCATTTTTGTTTGTGAATATGGCTACTTTTTGTGACTTGTTGGGCTCATTTTTAAAGATTTGGAGCTGGTGATTGGGGAAAACTATGACCCCCCCCCCCCACACCCGTATTGTGTAGACGCAGGGGATAACTAATGTTATAGTCAGCCTCTCTGCTTCACCTGTGGTCCTCATGTGTAATATTATAAGGATGTTTTATGGAACCCAGCATTTCGTAGGCAATCTTAGCAAAATATATTTTCCCATTTAGTCATGGCCCTGTTCATATTTGGAAATACCCACATGACTTTCCACCCGGGGTTAGTGGCGATAATGTGTGTCGCAGCTTTATTAATAAAATTGTATGTACTGATCATAATAGTAGTATAGCTTTATTCCGTAATAATAGCGGATGAGTTACATGCTTTACAATGCAGAGGTCCATGAATCGATTTCCACTAGAGCCACTTTTTCAACTGATTTATTTCTTATTGCAAAAAAGTTGGGTTAGAACATAGACGGTAACTGTCTATGGTTAGAAATATTCTAAGTCCACAAAGTGTGTAGTTCCTAGTCAACCCCTTGTGAAAAGTCATGTGGGTATTTTTCCATCGCTGGATATTTATACAGAGAAAAATGAGCACTGTTTTTAGAATCCTGTCCTGCATCCACCTTGCCAAAGCTTAGACATATGAGCCGCTCAAGTGTGAACTGTAAGTCGTCAGCCCTTATACACCATGCCTTCAGCCGGGACTTGGTTACCATAATCACAAAATCAGTGCCAGAGAAAGAAAGAATCGTCAAGCGATTTATTGGTAACAGATATTAGTTTTAATATAACCTACTGAACTACTGGAATTATATTCCATGCATATTTCAACAGTTTCCTGGTGTCAGTCTTGCCATAAATCCTGCAACAAGTTGTCCATAAATTTTCAGGTTATGAAATTAGTAATCATAAAACATTTTACTATTTTTATAATGTAACACAGGAGAGAATTAAATAAAAGTTGTCAATGATTGTGCCTTAAATGACATGTCAGTAAGTAGCCCAATATTCACACAATTATTTTGATTTTTTTTGCCACCAGAAAAAGTAATGTGATATCAGAGCTATTGAGTGTTAGCTTATCATCAGGTGTATGATTGTATACACTAATGTACTGCGTCTTATATCAGGAACATGTGTTGCAGGGATGACATTTTGAGGGTCTGGGATCCATGACCCCTTATATAGTTTGATAGTTTTGCTATAGATTGGACCCCTTACATTTGAGTGCTGCATGATATTTGATACCTGGACCCACATATTTGTCAATTTGGACGCCCTATATCTGCAGGTCATCGCTAAGCCTGATGCGTTAACTTCATATTCAATCTTCACTTAGGATAACATGTAGAGCCCTTTTGTCTTCTAAACCAGCCCAATTGGGCCACAAATAAAGAGAGTCAGCAATACTGCAGTGATGTTCCTGTCTGATATATAGTTCCTGATCCATGTTGAAACCTCTTCAAAGCTCGTACATGCAGACACGTAACAATACGAGATAGGCACTTCAAGTAGCGACAATCCCGGGGTACTCACATTATTTTTTTCATTAGGATGTGATGTTAGAATTCTCTGAAAGCCTTATTTTGCTAAGGTGTTTTTCTGACATGGGCCCCATGGATATCTACTGAAGATAACACTCCAATTGGATATTTTAGGGCACCGTTTTCTTCATTTCTTTACATTTCATTATATTTTATCTGCAAGATTTTTTCATTAAAATTGTGAAACCCTCTTCTACTATCTCTCAGTTTGTTTTGTTTATTTTGGGTTTTTTTTGCCAAAGACCACCTGTGCCACATTTTATCATGAGAATCCCACCCCTCCCCTGGGTACAAGCTCACTTGTAAAATAGAGCATGCATCAGGGAATTAACTTCAGATAGATGTGACAATATTCGAGCCACTTGTAGGACAACCGTCGGGGGCCCCGCGTTATCAAATGGATTTGTTTCTTTATGCATGCTGGCACACATTGAATGATTTTCATTTCATATGATAACTTGAAGTCTCCTAATTTTTGCTTGTCAATTTCTTTGAGCCCATGTTTAGTCTGTCAAGCCTGTAGCTATCAGTTGCATAGATCAAAATGTAAGCCCGTTGTTCAAGTAATGTAAGGCCAAAGGTTTATCTCATAAATGCAGCTAAACACAACAAATTAGGAAAGAAAGAATGACAGGAATTTAAAAAAATAAAATATCTGATTTTTCTTTATTTTTACTTTGAAAAAAGAAGAGAAATGTGTATTATCTACCTATTGTCTCGCTACAGTGTTTTCTTTAGCTTTGGCCTAAGGCTTCTTTTATTTATTTGTTTATTTATTTAATCTTTTTTTGTTGCTGTAGTAAAAGAATCAGATTAAAAGTCAGCGAATTCAACAACTAGCGAAATATCACCATGAACAGTGCCCTATGGGAATATGCGCAATTAACAAATTATGCACTTTCCTTTTTGCTTAAAATCATACAAATATGTATATGCAATAAAAAATCTTACACATAAACAGGTTGTTTTGATTTAACATTTGTCGTACAACACTGGAGATTTTTTTTCAAATTTCCTAAAAATTGAGTTGACCTTTGATTGATCACTAATTGTCCGATACATGGGCGCAATTAGTATACTGTATTGATACAATATTTTGATGGCCTGTACATGTATATTGTACAGAAATTTCACCAGCAGCTAGTGTAACTCACGTACACTGTGAGTTTGATTTTTTTACCTGCTAGTCCAGTGGTTCACAACCTTTTTCTGGGGGTGACCCCATTCCAGAAACCAGCATCAGAGCACGACCCCTCACAGAACAAAGTCATGTATGTTACTATAATACAACATTATACATTTGTTTTGGTGTTGAATGAGGCTATAGACCGCGACCCCACAAAAAGTGTGTCACGACCCCAGCTGGGGTCGCGACCAAGAGGTTGGGAACCACTGTGCTAGTCAGTTAGGTACTTTTTTGCATTTTCACCCACCTGATGCAAAAGTTACCCGCTATGGCGTGGTGGGCGGGTGCTATATCCAGGCCTGTAATGAAAGCAGCCTGTTTACATTTAGTAAAGTTGTGATACATTGGAGCAATCCAAAATACAATGATGTCATGCAAGGTGACTTAGAAAATTGTAACACATTATGGATATCACTTCAAACATCCTAAGCCCCCAGGATTAGTGGTTCACAGTTTATCATGTAACTTTGACTTCATCAATGGAAATATTTTGTTTTAATACAAAAGTGATTGAATGCCAGCCAATAGAGGTTATCCATGTAATGGATTAGCTGCCATCTTTATTGAAAATACTAAACTGTGTTTAAGATGTTCAGGAAGAAGACACACCTGTTTCATGATATGTATAGCACTGTCCATGCTGAACTGAACACCATGCACCTACTAAATGGAATGTAGAATAGGCCGGGTGCGAATCCCTTTTCTTGTTCCACCTGGCTACATGGATAACCTCTATAATATTGTACAGTATTATAAAACAATGACAGAAGGACCAGTCATCAATGGTAGCACTGAAATGTTTAGGGTTAGATTAGAATGTACAGAGTCTTATTTCAATTTGGTGATAGATGCTGTAAAACCAGAAATGTTTGCGAGTTTAAAATTTCACGAATCAGCAATACTGGCCTAATTCACAGCATGGACATTTCCTGAATGTAAACTTTGGAGTTACATCTTGTAACTTTGCAATGCACTGCTACAAGGTAAATTGGAAATATTTGTGGCATGACATTTTCGTGAGTAAGTACTCCTCGTAAAATTAGCGAAATTTAAATGCACATGAATATTTCTAAAGGTGTAACATTAGATATCCAGGAAAGGGTAAGATCATGCCCCATCCCCAAGTAAAGTACTGATATCAAGCTGTTACAGAGTTTCATTTACCCCTACCCCATCCTCTCTCTCAGTTAACAAACATGCATAGACATTCTGTTCTTAAGTCGAGGAGGTTTCGAGGGTTAAGCGCCAGAAGGCCGTAACTCAATTTTTGGGCAAATTTATATTTTGGTACAAAAATAATCCATATAACCTAGATTTAACTCATAAACACTCTAAATTTGAATACAATTAGAGTTATAAGTTGGGTGCTAAAGTGTATTGTAATGAGTCCCATATATTTGAAAGTCGATTATCTCAAAATAGCATTTCTTGAGTTAAAGCCTTCTGGTGCTCAACCCTAGAGTATAGGAAGAATTATGTGCCTCTGTATATATATAAAAATATAAATCAATTATCGTGTTAGTGATTGAACAGGTCAAGTGATGTAACGTTGCAAGCTTCTGAGTGATAGGGCGAACATCGAAGGACACATTGCCATATTCCCCATCTCGATCTCATTCGACCCCAAACATGTGAACATACATGCGTACATGTTCTCCTCTAACATGCTAGGTCCTGAAAGAATCGCTTGCCTTGTATACAAGCAGGATATGTGAATCAATATAATTGAGTTTGTGATTGACCAAGTGGCGTAATGTTGCAAGAATCTGAGTGACAGGGTGAACAGGTAAGGAGTAAAATGGCCTGAAGGAGAAAGAAAACGCTGAATTCGGGAGGGCTGACCGCTCTTGGGGGGTTTAAAAAGGATATAGCGGAAATGTGTTAACAAAAGTCATTGGGGCCACTGAGTTCAGTTGTGTTAACAAGATTTTGTGTTCATTAGATGTTGTAACAAGTAAGACTTTGAAAATATTGCGTGTTATCAGTATTAAGTGGCAGGGCGGCATCAGCATTAAGATTGGGAGCCAAGTAGGGTTGAGAGACAAAAGCTTATGAGAAAATTTTGCACAAAGAATTTGCCTTTTAATGTGAATATTACCACAATTTCTGCTTAATTTGGTTTACAATTTTACAACTTCAAAGTAAATTTGAGATGAGTTTGACATAAAAAAGACAACATTTGTTATTTGTTATTTTTGGGTGAAACTGATGGAGTTGGTGTGGGTTCTGTTATAAGGCCACTTGAAATTAATTATTAGATTCTCGTAGCTTGGCCTTCGAAGAGGGAGAGGGGTTTTTTAATTTGATTTTTTACTAAATTGTCACATAAATATGGCTATTTTCATGCAAAACTTATTGCCAGCATCTTTCAGCAGCATCAGGAACATGGTGAGCCTCTTTTTTATGTGTAAGTTTATGATGGTTAGACCCCTAGGTCCGTATGCACAAAAGAGTTAGACCGAGTCTAAAGTTAGACCTGGTCTAAGTGGATTTTAGTTTTTGTGAAAACACACCTTTAATTATATTTCCTTCTCAAATAAGGTAACAAATTGTAAAGATTCGGATGCAAAGTTCAAAATTAGCACAAAATATCTCATGAAAATGCAGAGGAAAACCGATTTTGAGGCATGAATAAATTTCACTTAAACCAGGTCTAACTTTAGACCCGGTCTAACTCTTTTGTGCATACGGACCCTAGAGTTCTTAAAAACACTTGGAAATGACTGTAATTGATAAATACATAATTAGGCCTATCAATTAACCATTAAAAGTTCAGTATAAGAAACTCAAAATATAAACAAGTTGACCATATCCCAGAAAACGAGAAGTGACGGTTACGAGAATCTTTTTTTTTAAGTGGCCTAAACATATTTTTACGTTTGCAAAACATTGCATAACTTCCACTTCCTATTCCTATCCTCTTTTTATTACTTACGGAGCTTTGACATTTAGGTAGGCTTTAGATAAAATAAACACTCTGCCATAATCGTATCTAAACCTAGATACAGTTTTGTAAAGTGATATTTTTGTGCACACAATCTTTTGCACTCTCAAATGTAACAACATTTGTATGGTCATATATTGCTCATTTTATGTCCCTGCATTTAAACCTTTATTCTTACAAAATACAATTTGTATAGTTTTATTTTCGTGCAAATGTTGCAATATGAAAAAAATCGGTAAAAATTAACGCAGCGCAAAATAATACACTTTGCAGTAAATATCACTAAACATTTTGTAGGTGATCCCTAGCTTGTATGTTTATTGATGATCCCTGATTTTGTATATAGGAAATGATTGCACCTGTGTCAAAAGTAAGGCCAATTTTTTTGTTTGTTATGTTGTCCTCGACCGCCCGCTCGTCATTTTAGGGCAGCTCCGATTTTTTTTCTTCCCGATTTTGTTGTTGTTAAAAATCGTTGGTGTTTTTTTAAAAAATCGAATTTTTTAAATTAAAAAATTCAGATTTTTTTTCTCTTCAGATTTTTTTTCTTTCTTTTCAGATTTTTTTTCCAGATTTTTTTCAGATTTTTTTTTTAACAGTTTAAATGGCATTAATATTAAATTAAGTGTTTATAACATATATGTGCGGCTCTTAGAGTGATTTTAACTTCTTGTTGGCTGAACTTTGAGCTTCTGCTGGTAAAAGAAAATTTAAAAAAAAAAAAAAAAAAAAAAAAAAAATCCGCCCGCCCGCCCCTCCTCTCTGAAAGCTGTCGAGGACAACATAACAATTTTTTTTGTTGGCCTAAGTGTTGCCTCAAAATATCGTATTGACAAATCCGTTGATGAAACGTAAAGCATTTTGCTGTATGATTGATGAAACAGGGCACATCTTTTATCATCTTGAAATTTGCAGCGTGTCTATAAATGTTATGAATTCATTGAATGAAGAAGATGTTGTCTCGGCTTCAGACACAGTTGTCACATAGGTTTGTTAGTTTGATATGAAACAATATTACTTCAAAATTATGGCTTTAAAATAAACTGTTAGTATAATAATCAACAGTTCATTTTACTATATTACTTGTTGTGCCACAAATTGACACATTTTTATTTTGTTATAATTTATTTGAAATACTTTTAAAGAATATTAGCCCAAAGTAATCAAATAAATTAAAGAAACTAAAAACATATTTTTCATCAAATATATATATGTTTTTTAATTTCAAAAAAGCTCATTTCGATTAGGATTTGTCTGCGTATGGTGAATATAGGTGAATATAATGTGTGCCATATTGTAGTACATAATAGTTTGAAATGCGTTGTTTCTTCTAACCATCCATTTGCCCTTACTGGATGAAGCTCAAATACAAAATAGCCTATCAACTACATGATGTGGTAAATTGATAGTAATCATAAATCTACACGCTATCTTTAGTAGATAGCAATATTTTCATAGCAATCTGACATGCACTAAGTGCTATCTTCAGTAAATAGCAATCAAGACACAACAGTCCATCATGCACTAAATGTTATCTTCAGTAGATAGCAATCAGGACACAACAGTCCATCATGCACTAAATGCTATCTTCAGTAGATAGCAAGCAGGACACAACAGTCCATCATGCACTAAATGCTATCTTCAGTAGATAGCAATCAGGACACAACAGTCCATCATGCACTAAATGCTATTTTCAGTAGATAGCTATCAGGACACAACAGTCCATCATGCACTAAATGTTATCTTCAGTAGATAGCAATCAAGACACAACAGTCCATCATGCACTAAATGCTATCTTCAGTAGATAGCAATCAAGACACAACAGTCCATCATGCACTAAATGCTATCTTCAGTAGATAGCTATCAGGACACAACAGTCCATCATGCACTAAATGTTATCTTCAGTAGATAGCAATCAAGACACAACAGTCCATCATGCACTAAATGCTATCTTCAGTAGATAGCAATCAGGACACAACAGTCCATCATGCACTAAATGCTATCTTCAGTAGATAGCAATCAGGACACAACAGTCCATCATGCACTAAATGCTATCTTCAGTAGATAGCAATCAGGACACAACAGTCCATCATGCACTAAATGCTATCTTCAGTAGATAGCAATCAGGACACAACAGTCCATCATGCACTAAATGCTATCTTCAGTAAATAGCAATCAGGACACAACAGTCCATCATGCACTAAATGCTATCTTCAGTAGATAGCAATCAGGACACAACAGACCATCATGCTTTAAATGCTATCTTCAGTAGATAGCAATCATGACACAACAGCCCATTTCATACTAAATGCTATCTTCAGTAGATAGCTATCAGGACACAACAGTCCATCATGCACTAAATGCTATTTTCAGTAGATAGCTATCAGGACACAACAGTCCATCATGCACTAAATGTTATCTTCAGTAGATAGCAATCAAGACACAACAGTCCATCATGCACTAAATGCTATCTTCAGTAGATAGCAATCAGGACACAACAGACCATCATGCTTTAAATGCTATCTTCAGTAGATAGCAATCAGGACACAACAGTCCATCATGCACTAAATGCTATCTTCAGTAGATAGCTATCAGGACACAACAGTCCATCATGCACTAAATGTTATCTTCAGTAGATAGCAATCAAGACACAACAGTCCATCATGCACTAAATGCTATCTTCAGTAGATAGCAATCAGGACACAACAGTCCATCATGCACTAAATGCTATCTTCAGTAGATAGCAATCAGGACACAACAGTCCATCATGCACTAAATGCTATCTTCAGTAGATAGCAATCAGGACACAACAGTCCATCATGCACTAAATGCTATCTTCAGTAAATAGCAATCAGGACACAACAGTCCATCATGCACTAAATGCTATCTTCAGTAGATAGCAATCAGGACACAACAGACCATCATGCTTTAAATGCTATCTTCAGTAGATAGCAATCATGACACAACAGCCCATTTCATACTAAATGCTATCTTCAGTAGATAGCTATCAGGACACAACAGTCCATCATGCACTAAATGCTATTTTCAGTAGATAGCTATCAGGACACAACAGTCCATCATGCACTAAATGTTATCTTCAGTAGATAGCAATCAAGACACAACAGTCCATCATGCACTAAATGCTATCTTCAGTAGATAGCAATCAGGACACAACAGACCATCATGCTTTAAATGCTATCTTCAGTAGATAGCAATCAGGACACAACAGTCCATCATGCACTAAATGCTATCTTCAGTAAATAGCAATCAGGACACAACAGTCCATCATGCACTAAATGCTATCTTCAGTAGATAGCAATCAGGACACAACAGACCATCATGCTTTAAATGCTATCTTCAGTAGATAGCAATCATGACACAACAGCCCATTTCATACTAAATGCTATCTTCAGTAGATAGCAATCAGGACACAACAGTCCATCATGCACTAAATGCTATTTTCAGTAGATAGCTATCAGGACACAACAGTCCATCATGCACTAAATGTTATCTTCAGTAGATAGCAATCAAGACACAACAGTCCATCATGCACTAAATGCTATCTTCAGTAGATAGCAATCAAGACACAACAGTCCATCATGCACTAAATGCTATCTTCAGTAGATAGCTATCAGGACACAACAGTCCATCATGCACTAAATGTTATCTTCAGTAGATAGCAATCAAGACACAACAGTCCATCATGCACTAAATGCTATCTTCAGTAGATAGCAATCAGGACACAACAGTCCATCATGCACTAAATGCTATCTTCAGTAGATAGCAATCAGGACACAACAGTCCATCATGCACTAAATGCTATCTTCAGTAGATAGCAATCAGGACACAACAGTCCATCATGCACTAAATGCTATCTTCAGTAGATAGCAATCAGGACACAACAGTCCATCATGCACTAAATGCTATCTTCAGTAAATAGCAATCAGGACACAACAGTCCATCATGCACTAAATGCTATCTTCAGTAGATAGCAATCAGGACACAACAGACCATCATGCTTTAAATGCTATCTTCAGTAGATAGCAATCATGACACAACAGCCCATTTCATACTAAATGCTATCTTCAGTAGATAGCTATCAGGACACAACAGTCCATCATGCACTAAATGCTATCTTCAGTAGATAGCAATCAGGACACAACAGACCATCATGCTTTAAATGCTATCTTCAGTAGATAGCAATCATGACACAACAGCCCATTTCATACTAAATGCTATCTTCAGTAGATAGCAACTAACCAACAACAGCCTATTATACTATAGGGCCTACATGCTATCTTCAGTAGATAGCAACTAACCAACAACAGCCTATTATACTATAGGGCCTACATGCTATCTTCAGTAGATGAAAATAAACACATAGCAGTCCATATACACTAACTATCCATGTATTCCATTCCAGTTATAGTCAGTCCAGTTATAGTCCGTATATATGTTTACCTGATACCTTTTATAGCTGATCAGTAAAGTGAACAAAATGCTACATTTACACAGTTTTAAAATTAGGTATAGTACCTTAATTTGGAAGACTATTTTAGTTTTATGATTTATGCAACTGTGCATCTGCATTCATGTGACAAATCCTTCTATAGATTATGTTGCATAAAAATGAAGGTCACTTACCCTGCCCCCCCCCCCCCCCCGATCCTTTAAAAATTGGTCGCATGAATATTGGGTTTTCATGGTGCAATATATATTATGTGTGTTATTTTCATGGGTAGATAATATCGTCAAAGTTGATACATACTTCATCAATTCTATGTTGGCTCGAACAGCATTATTAGCTCTTTATTGCCTCATTTATAGCAAGATTTTATTCTTAAGGCCAAGGAAAAACCCTTTTCTACATCCTGACCGAACCATATGTCGGAACTCTGAATGGCTGCCATCTGTCATCAAGTTTCTTATAGCCATTTGTCATTTCTCTATCATAGTTATGATACTTAAATTTATGTCTTATTCATATATTTTGAATGTGACCTACATTATTTAATAGTCTATGTGATATATGGTTATATTAAGTCTCTAGGAACAATTTGCTAATCATTTTCTGGTAATAATACGGCACACGGCCGGCCGACGAGAATTTTGCTGAAGGCTCAGCCGATGTTACAGAATGTTTGTGTAGAAAATACACACAGTTTGTTCTCTGTAGGCTTAGTGTATTTTCATAACAAGGATTGCATCATAGGAAGAGATGATTTTCAATAATTGTCACTTCTTTTTGCAAATATTAATTGGTATTGAAGCTCAGATACTAATGCGCAATCTGTTACCTCAATGTGGAGTGGCAAATAAAAAATATTTCCACAGCAGCAGACTGGTAACTCTTTCCACGCGGAAGGCGTCTGCAGACAATATTTTAAAGTTTCACAAAATGTTTCAAAAATGTCAAAATTATTGAATTTCATTACCATATTTGGACTCTCCATAAGAAATGCATTGAAATAAGTACAAACATGCCTAGTATTGGTTCAATAATCCTTGAGATAGACTTTGAAAATTGGGAAAGGTTTCTGAAAAATCAGTTTTGATATGATTAAACTAATAGCCGGGACGGATGGTATCCAAACCTGAGCGCAAACCAGCACGAGTAGAATCGTATAAATGAAAACCGGATACAAGATGGTCCGGACCGAGAGATGCCAAGTTCATTAATCATTACGCCATATATTATTATACCCCTTAATGCTCAATGATTACTGTACCTCTTTTATTACCCCTTTATTATCCCCCATATTATCCCCTTGTTACTCGTGCATTGTTTATCCAATGTAATAAGATAAATCAATGTATGGACTTAAAATCAATTGCTGCCATCTGTCGAATTTGGCACCAATATTTGGATGTATGGATGAAAATGTTATGATTTTTAGTCAGATTGTTTTGATTAAAACTAGCATTTACAGTATAAAGCAATCTAGTGTTGGCGTTACATGGACAGCAAGAAATACCGATCCTATATACTATCCAGATTAAACAAATTGAGGGTACCCTTTTTGGAATCGCAACGAGAAATGCGATTACAAAACTGAATTTTATACTTTGAATCATATCGTTGCTGTCATCTCAAAATTTGTATCTCCATCTGGGCCCTTTAGCATGTATAAAGTAATACTTCCTATGTATAACCTTTGGGCAGTCTGCCCTAAACATATTCAAGGGCCAAAAACACATCTATCAAAACTTTGTAAGTGCTCTTGCCCCTCAACATGAATAAAGCAACACTTCCTATGCATAACCGTTGGGCTGTTTTACTTCATACATGCTGAAGGGCAGCGACGATATGATATAAGTGCAAAAAGGCAGCTATTTTGACTCGAGTACTTCTTCTGCTATAATGCCCGCCATTTTGTGGGTCCCTGTAGTGTTATGATAGTCGACATTATCGAGATGGAAACCGATTTGCGGAAATTAAACAGTATGCGTTAGTTCCACCACCACGGGGCTCAACGCTCATCAATAGCATCATGGGAATTAGACTGAAGG
This sequence comes from Ophiura sarsii, assembly GCA_035610835.1. Lineage (NCBI taxonomy): Eukaryota > Metazoa > Echinodermata > Ophiuroidea > Amphilepidida > Ophiuridae > Ophiura > Ophiura sarsii. The sequence continues at coordinate 39,554,070 of CM069444.1, forward strand.
AAATGAAATAGCTGTGTAATTTAGTTGTTCTTTATGGGATGTTGTGCTTGATGGATGGGTACAGGCCCGTAAGCAGGAATTTTTAGGGGACATATTTTCTTGAATGGTACCAAAAAATTTGTAAAAGGTTGCCCCCAACATAGTAATCTGCCCGAAAAAATGCTTTACACAATGAGAAAGGGGGCATTTTCCAAAAGATTGGGGAGGGGGGGGGGGGGGGGGGGGGGCGTTTTCACAAAAAAGGTACATTGGTATAGTACCAAAAAAGATACATTGGTACAAAAAAAGGTACATTGGTACAAAAAAAAGGTACATTGGTACAAAAAAAAGGGTAGGTAGGTAGGTAAAAGTTCCAAACTACATGGGAAAAGTTTTTCTGTATTTCAGGTATTAACATATGTGCTATTTTAAAGAATTGGGACTTTTTGTGCGCAGGATATCATCAGTTTTTTGGCGTGCATCTCAAAAGGTGTTTGCTGCTTGCAATGTGTCCTTTTTCAAAGTCTGTATTAAAAGAAAGGAGATAAGGCCAAACAAAGAAGATAGTCTGTCTCAGAAGCCCGCCTACATTGGTATGTGAAATGAGCTACAGCGCGTAGGTCTATGCGCTGAGGCCTAAAAAAACCTATTTTTTCCCATTTTTAAAAAAAGGTTATCTACTCTGTATCTTGGATTAGCCACACATAAAAAGATCGCATACCTCATAGCCTATTTTCTAAAAAATTAAAAAAAATTAAAAAAATCGCACAGCACTTAGCTTAATTGCAAAATGTTTCTGAGACAGACTATCTTCTTTGTTTGGCCTAAATGATGAATTACGCATTTCAAATTTTAACGAGCTTTGAGATCAACAATAAAATGAATATTGCCCTAAATATTAAAGCTGCACACATTTCATGTCTGCTGGAATCTTGAATGGTTTTCTTATGTGTAGTTTTGAAATGCCGGCCTTACTATAAATATGCACTGAAGAATGAAATTTGATTAATTATCATTGCTTGTTTAAAGGTCAATTCTGTAGCTCCCATTGGTTTGCTATCTCAGCTTTTTCTCAGTGAAATCAATATTCATGCTTGTAACTGACATTTAAATGATGACACAATGTAGGCAGGCCTATAAAATACTTGTCTTTTAATTTTATTATGCTATTTTTATTATGATCGGAAAAAAACCAAAACAACTATTTGTTAGGTTTTGTTATGCCAGTTACAAGCAATTAAGCTGCCAATTGATGGTTTTCTCTTTATTCATAATATTTATCACCCGAGAAAATTTCAAGCAAAAAGGATCTAGCTGACACCATAGACATCACAAAAAGATAATTATTGAAGATATGAAATTGATAATGTAGAAATGGAAAGGATAGGAGATTGTATCATCATCATCCTTCGGCTGCGGAGCAGGCGACCACAAGTTTTCTCCAAGCACGGCGATCTGTAGCAAGAGTGGCTATCTGACGTTCTTCAAACATGCCTTCATTGTCACCAAGTAAGCGCTGTATGTACTTCAAGTATGATGTGCTTGGATGACCAGGTCTCCTTCGGCCATGTGTTGGTACATATTTTGTATGTCATTTTCTTTGTGTATCTTATGCTGTATTATAATGTATATATGTGCAATGTATGTTTGGGTACCAAATAAATTCAATCAATCAATATGTAAGTGGCATACATTCTAGCAGGCTCTTCATCAGGGAGACGGAGAATATGTCCAAGGAGATTGTATATTACTGGTAATTAATTTGAAAATGACACATGCTATCTTGGCTTCGCACACGCTTTTTAAATTAACATTAAGCGTGTTTAATCATGTTTTTGTCTGTTAAATTAAAAAGACTCATTTGTATCAGGAATATGAAGAAGAAAAGGAAAGCCTTTATTAGTACAATAACCTCTGGGCCTAAGGCAAACAAAAAGAGGTTTGGTTGTCCTCATTTACCTGCTCTAAAAAATAAATAGACTAAACAAAAAGATGAATGAATAAATAAACAAATTGATTAATAACTTAATGTACCAAATTAATTGATCAATCACACTATTTATTTCATCAATTTGTTAATAAATAAATAATTCACAAAAATGAATTTAATTAATTAACAAATAAATAAATAAAAAATAATTAATAAATTAATAAATTAATAAATTAATAAATTAATAAATTAATAAATTAATAAATTGATTGATCGATCGATCGATCGATCAATCGATAAATCAATAAATCAATAAATCAATAAATAAGTAAATGAATAAGTAAATAAATAAATAAATTGAAAAAAGGTAAATCAACATTGCCTACCCATTTCCCATAAGAGAGCCGTATCGGACAAGTAAACAATTTGCTATCATCATCATCAAAGATCATACAGCACCAGAACCATTTGTCCATATAAGTTCATGAACCATGCCATGGTACATAGCAACATAACCTAAGATGTATGAGATGCGCAGCGGACCGTAAATCATAATGCGTTTGTTGACAGATGGAAACCAAGTTGTTATTAAGATTGTACCATTAAACTAACAGGGATGTAGGTACCGCATACATGTAGCGACATTTTGTTTTTGTTGACAAATATTTCGTCTTTTATTTCCAGGGTTTTGTTTTGTTACATGCTTTCTTTTTTTCTTTCTTTTTGTCACCCCATAAGTGTAGCATTGTGTAATATTAGTAATTAGAACAATGGTGATGTATGTTTATAAATGCACATCTTGTATTTTTACATAAAGGTTCTTTCGATAACCATTTTGGGTTCTAAACACCATGAAATTACCATTTTTGTTTTTTCCTCGAACCATCTCGGTGAATTCCTAGAACCTTTAAATGTTCCGCATATAGGACAATTCAAAAACCTTTTTAAATTCTACTTGGAACACTTTTTTTTACTAAAAGTGAAGGTAAGGAAGGGTCATTCAGTTCCAAATTTGTTGAGAAACAGGGCTGGAAAAAATGTATATTTCTCGGGAAGCGAACAAAATTTCCCAGAAAGAAATCAAGAATTCCCTCCATTTCTTATATATTTCTTTATCTTGAAAAGCAAAATTTCCCTCCAAATACCCAAATTTCCCGGGAAGGAGCTTCCTAAATTCCACATTTTGTCTAGGCCTGGTGAGAAATATGTGGGGTTTATCTCTCTGGACACAAAAAGTAATCCAAGCGTATGCGCATGATTTTGGCCATACGCACACAATTTTGGCTGAGTGCAAGGGTCAAACAAAATTGATGCACAATGCGCTTGTTGCATTCATGTGCGCATACACTCTTCTGTATTAAATCGCTGCCGTAACGAGGCTCGCCAATTTTGAACTGATCAAACTATAGAAATTGTGATTTAAGGACAGCTCTGGTAACCTGCGTGTCATCGACACGGCACTCATTATAAAGCTTGATTACAGAACAGAAATATGTAATATCATAATTATACAATGATTAGATTAGTGTTGAAACCCTATCCGCACTAGCTGACACATATCGCATCAATACTCACACACTATCTGTTATCGAATCATCGCATGGGATGGGCGCTTAGAACAGCTGGTAGAATTCAGCAGCATATTAGTGAAATTTAAGGAACAGTTCACTGGCTGAGTATGTGCTATTAGCAAAAAAATAGAAAAGAAAAGAAAAGAAAAGAAAGTATTGACGAGTATCATAATCAGTGATGTTAGTAATCTTTTTATTTTCCCTTTCTTTTCTATCTTTTTAAAAATCAAATTCATCAATATATTGGGTGAACCAGTAATTAAAAGCATGATTTAGCACCTTTTTCACCTGGAGGTTTGACATTTTGACATACTTTTGTGATGTTTTTACCTCAAGAAATGGCTGATTTCACTGGGTTTATTTTCAAGATTTGAGACACATGTTTGATTTTTTGTTTGATTTGAGACCCGTGTTTAGGGTTTTCCAGCACAAAATATACCTTTGTGAAAAAAGGGATCCATTTTTGGGCAGCACATTGAAGAGGTATTTTGCAAAAGGGCTATGGTGCATTTTTTCAAAAAATGAGTTTGATATAGAAATGTATAGGGAAAAATCATATGTTTCAAGGAAACAAAGTCATTTTTTTCAAAAAGACCTACATCTCATTGTAAACAGCCATTGAAATTGTTGTTTTGTTGCAAAAGGGCCTGTATCCAGAATTAAATCGGGATACAGGCCCTTTTGCAACAAAACAACAACTTCAATGGCTGTTTACAATGAGGTGTAGGTATTTTTGAAAAAAATGACTTTATTTCCTTGAAACATATGATTGTGACCTATACATTTCAATATCAAACTTATTTATTTGAAATGATTAAAATAAATGATTTTTTGTGTGTGGTATTTTTTCTTTATGTACAAACAGATGGAGTTTTGTTGCAAAAGGGCCTACATCCAAATTTTCAAAATATGTAAACATGATTTTAAAAAAAATTAAAACTAGCACATTTAAAATTTATTTCAATTTCAATTAGTATGTAGTGTACCTCTTTCATAATCCATTCAGTTTTTCAATTGCTCAACTTGAATATTTAGAAACAGTTTTTTGACTTTTTCTCAATAAGAGCCAAAGTGGATGTAGGCCCTTTTGCAAAATACCTCTTCAATTATACATGTGTATCTTATATGTGAGTACCACCCACCCCCCCCCCCTCCAACCCGGATTGATCATATGCAGGTTGGTTCAATATGTTTTCTAATGTAGGGCAGAAGAATTTAAGGAAGGGGTGTTTTCAATTTTCAGGTTCGGCACCCCAACCATAAAGGAAGATGAATTCTTCCCCATCCAACACTCATGGGAGCATCTGATCCCCACCTCTCTTAAACAACCCATAAAGAACCCAGGTTATCTCTAAACTTAACCACTACACTCCATGTTCAAAACATTTAATATTCTCAAAAACAAAACAAAAATCCTATGTCAGCGTGACATTATCGGTGCCATACACCACATTTTTAAATATTTAAAAAAAACTTTGTTCATAGAGTAAGAAAGAACTGATAATTGATTTTTAGAGAGGCCGATTCTACATTTTCCAGCCAAACATATAGGCCTATACCAATTGAGCAAGTAGGTTATTTTTACAGCTTGAAATAGAAACCTTTTGTGTCCTCAAAATATGAAAGTGATAATCGAGTCATGTTTCATGAAAACATGAAATCATATACCTGATGTATATTAGTTTTAACACATGCTTCGAATGAAGGAAAAACAGCCACCATGTTGCGTTATAACATACTCTTTTTAACCAGTACTGTCACTGCTAATTTGAAACAGATTTTGCACTCTGTAATTTACATTTGAAATTTGAAATGTGTCCAATTTATCTGTTTGTTTATTATGATATTCTTGTAAAAATAAAAAACAAAAATATCTTTGTTTTAAAAAAATTAAAATTCTATTCAAAAGCTCACAATATATTGGAATTTCACGTAACATGGATTGTTTTAAATTTGGCCAAGTACAGACAAAATCATGTGTACACACATTTTAAAAAAACACCTATTTGTATTAATTATGGTAATGTTATTCATTTGTCCATTCATATAGAAAATCTACTTATACTTATTTTTACTTAGGCCAAACAAAATAAATGGTTCGTCTCAAAGCTTGCGCGCGCATTGGTTTTGAAATGCCAAAATACCGCGTCTGAAATGCAGAAAATTGTCAAATCAATTTTTTTTTTCCCTACAAATTTTTATTTCGAGTTTTTATTAAAAATATCGGCAGATTTTCCTTTTCTCAAACTTTTACATGACTCAGGTCTTCAAAAAACGCTGCTCAATTGTTCTTATACACAACTACATCACAATATTCATTTCAAATAGAAAAAACAAATATCAGAAAGTGTCAACGGTTGCAAATAGTAAGAGTAAAAATTGCCACACAAATAAAAAAATGTAAAAAAAAAAAAAAATGGGAGACAAAAAACAGCGCGCGTCGCCCAATTTTGAAGCCTTCGCAAGCTTTGAGACAAACTTTTATTTTTGTTTGGCCTTATAAAGTATTTATCTATTATTATTTATTAGGATTATATTGCAAATGTAGTTTTGTATTTATTTATTTATTTATTTATAATACACCACATGTTAAAATGTACATCAATGCCCTGATTGATTTTTAAATGACCCAATCTAAGGCTGTGATGATCCAATTATTACATATTGATTATTTATTTTCATCAATTATTTAAGGGACAATGCCTCAGTGAGTAATGTAGCATTAAATGAATAATTAACGATTAACAGACAAATGCACACCATCCCTTTTGTAAAAATGCAAAATGAATGAATTATATAAGTGGGTTTTCCAAATTGTCAGATACTAGGCAAATTGTGCCATGAAGTTATTGATGTTCTATAAATAATATATTAATAAATTTCCTAATAAAGATGAAAATTAGACTTTTGGGAATTTTTTTGTGACAACGATTGATCAATACGACAATTCACTGCCTCGTCGACACTCATTGAGTGGAACACATTTTTAATAAATCAATTTTTAGATGGAAGGGTTGATTTAATTAAAAACATTTTAGAACATATGAGATTTGAGCATTTTTAGTAACAGATGTACGAGTATGGTGCATGGTGCATTGTTCTAAAGCGTTAAGTAATAAGTTAATGATTTCTTATCAGATTGGCTCGGTTAACATATGCTACTGTTATAGACAATAACAGACAATACATGACGCTACCGATTATATTGTACCACCATGATATTGCAAAAAAGCATCCGCTTTCTGTATTACTAGGAATAACATTAACGAGAAAAAAAAACTAGGACTACATTTTTCGAATAAATTAATCCGATCTGTTTTTGAACTATCTCTCAAAACTATTGTGTTCTAAATTCCAATGGATTTTAAAAAACCCACTATTTTTGTATTGTATAAAAATTGCATATTAGAAATAAACTACTATCTTGATGCAAATTCTCATAATTGATTCTATTAACAGCATCAGTATTATGAAAATCCCGTAATTGATCAATTAACAACGAGCGTTTATTATAGTCCTCGCATTGTATATTTTAACATTACCATCTATGTGAATTAAAGTATTTTACTAGTGGTACATGTTGCATAACTATCTATACTAATTAAATAACAAATTATGTGTGTCTGGCCGTCTGTCTTTCATATGATCGTATTCATTTACTTAATGTTGTAAATTGGTATTTTAGTAGTAGTATAATAGTACGAGCCACGGTTACCGTACCTACATAAGGAATCGTGAATAGTAAAGTAAGATGAAAGACTATTTGGCTACAAGGAGGAAAAAGTTTAAAAAAACCAACTTTAAATAGACAAACCCAAATAGACATCCATTTAGATGAAAAATGCAGTGTTTTCCTTTCTCTGCTCATATATGCCCCTAGTATATGTTAGTTTTTTGTTAAGCGCTGTGATCATTTTTTGAACAGCGCTATATAAGCACTGTTATTATTAGTAGTTAGGTAGTAAAGAAGGGGAATAGGTGAGAAAGCTTGGCAGGTTGCATAATTCGGGATCCCCTAAACAATTTTTAAAAACCCAGAAACCCGGGCAAGCGTTGGCAGCTTAGCTCAGGGGTTAGGGTGGTGATTGGAGTGTCCAGGTGTCGTATCCTGGGAAATTCGCGGCGATTTGTTGGGTAAACAATTCATACTTTGTCCCCCTCCCCCGGTTTCAACTCAAAAACATCTGGCTGGTTAGGGTTAAAAAGCAAGTACATGAGCAGGTGTGGGACTCGAACCTGTGACCAGGACTGTTAAGACTGAGGTGGTCAATGAAGTCCCTTTTAGGCATGTTATACAGAAGGTTGTTTCTTTGTAATGTTCCTTTTCTCAAAGACAACCTTTATTTTTTATTTTTTGGGGGCCCAAGACATAACTTTTTTCTTTCTAATTTGTTGCTCTCCTTGATTAAAACACACACCGTCCCGCATTTGTGTAATATGTTGTGATACGACGTCCCGCATTTGTGTAATATGTTGTGATACGACTAATTACTGTAAATGTCATCTTGTAACAAGTAATCAGCAGACTAATAGACGTGGGACTAGGATGCAACCCTAGCGTAATTTGCAGTCCTAATCAATTCAATTTGTCCAAGCAGAATTTATTTGGGTTGCTGTCGGCCTGACGTAATCATGTTATATCGTTGCTATTCTGTCAAAACCTTTTACGTTTTTCCGGACATTCAGCATGTATAAAGTAAAACTGCCCAATGATTATGCATAGGAAGTGTTGCTTTATACATGTTCAGGGGCAAGAGGATTTAAAAGGTTTTGATAGGTGTGATTTTGTTCCTTGAACATGTTTAGAATAGACTGCCCTAAGGATATACATAGGAAGTATTACTTTATACATGCTGAAGGGCCAATTAGAGATACAAGGTTTTGACAGAGCAGCGACGATATGCAGCATAACTTGCATGGAGTCTTTTTATACAGTAAATGACTAGGGGGTGATCAGTGTTTGCTAAATACGATAGATGGAATTGACGGAGGATTAATTTTGTTTAGATTGTTGAGATAAGTTATCGTCTGATTACATTTCATAAGGGAAATCAAGCTTTCTTATATTTTGTACGAAGTGTTTATGAGATTGCGAGATAAAGAAATATGAAATTAATATAAACTGATTATTTTGATTTTCTAGAACCAAATCCATTGTGACAAAGACATTTTGTAGGAATATATTTTCAAATTCAAATCTTTGTTGTTGTTTTGTTAAGATTTAAAGAAAAGTGTGTCCCTAATGACCCATCAGTAAAGATCTCAGTTGATATATAAGCAGACTCTTATAGAACTGTACATTCAATATGATATATAGTCTAATTTGTTATCAAATACTAGGCACATTATGGAGGTAAAAATGGTACAAACAATCTACCGAGTGCAGCACACTTTCTAATACTGGTTTCGATACAAATTTGGCTTAAATTTGGGATTTTTCCCCCTACTTCAGTCTTAGAATTATTTTCATTCTATAGTCTATTTGGCCATCAAGAGACAGTGACGTAACTGCATATTCTACTAATTGCAGCACATAACGCGCGCGCCTACTCACGGCGCTGGCGTATACACACGAGCGTTGAAAGGCGGAAGATACATACATGTATGTCCAGAGGAAGCCAAATAGAGTATAGCATCATTTCCATGTATGAATGTTGCAGTTATCTCAAAATTACTCACTCTACTGAACTAATATGAAATTCATTTTGGGCAACACAGTCATGTCTGTATTTAGTATAACGTACCTTGACTATTTGTTCATATCTCTCCGTTTATAGCCAAAGAGTCAGAGGCAGCCAAGAGGCAGCTATGTATTTTGACTAAGACAAATCAAATGAGTGGAATGAACGATTTCCGAGTATCGACACGCCTAGAATAAGATTGAATTTGGTGACTGCTGAATTAAATCTAATGCATGAATCCATCAAAATGATCACTTCCAAGATGGAATAAAGCATATAACAACAACGTGTAAGGCGACAGGAAAAAAGGTTCTACGAGCATGAACAACAAATGTTTTTCCTCAAAATGTCAACAACAACAAAAATCAAAATTTCTCAAATTTGAAGAAGAAAAAAAAAATCACATTTTTTTATTTTGTTTATTTTTATTTTTTTAATTGATCAAAATTTAGATTTTTTTCAAAGTCCTTGATTTTGGTGAAAAACAACCACAGAAACAAAAATGCCTGACTAACCGACCCTACCTGAGCCTCTGATTCCCCGTAGAACAATGTTTTTCATCGCAAAAGCAAGATTTGTATTTAAAATAGGGTGCATGTCATATTCAGCAGGTGTGTCTCAGCAACAATACCGTTTTCGATAAAATCGCATCTACCATCAATCAATATTATCATCAAATTCCCACTGACCAGTTGAGTGTGTGATGGATAAAAAAGAGGAAAATGTGACAAGTTTGGGTGTGAATGCTCAATCAAATAAACTGACTCATTCACTAAGAAAGCAGAAGCAGTATAATATGGACACACCCTGTCTGCATAGTGATTGAAAGATTTGTGTTTATTTTCTGTAAAGTGGTGATGTAATGAAAATTACATCATGGTTTTATATATGTTGTAGCGTAATTAGGGTCTTCAATTATTTCAATTTATTTTATATTTTTTGGGGGGAGGGGGGGGGGGGGGGGAGGGCAAGCCTTCTGGCAGGGGGGATAACCGACTATTTGTTTGTATATATACATAGAGTTTGTCATTTCATTTGGGGCATCAGAGGGGGGCAAGCCTTCTGGCAGGAGGGAATGCCCCCTGCCCCCCTCTGGTTACCCCGCTGGTTTTATGCAAAGAAATTGGCGGTAAGAAATTGGCGGTAGTCTATTTGCGAGACAGCGACATCACTGCGTCATTCACCGATTGCAGTATACATAAACATGAGTGCTGGTGTTTACACACATGCGTAGAAAGACATATAATACATACCTGTGAAACGTTAGCCATTTGTTAGTTTACGTTTTCGGTAAGGTCTAAAAAAAAAGAGGTTTGATTGGCGTAACATGACCAAAACAGGGTAGGTCGGTCGGGATTTTTTTTTTTTTTTTAATTTTTAATTTTTTTAAATCATCTACTTTTGAACACTTAAAAGCAGTACACACAAATGAAGAGACGGCAAAAATTCCCTTTTCTTTAAACATTTTAATTTTAATTTTAATAGAAACGAACAGACTTTACGAGTACAAGTTTCAGATTTCAGTTTTTGTTTGTTTTTTGTTTTTGTTTATTTTTTTTCCCCCTCAAAATAATAAACAATATTCAGGGTCGGCAATGTATTTAGGGTGGGTCGGGTTACGCCAATCAAACAATTTTTTTTTTAGGCCTAAGCATGAGTCCAAACGATTATAGAATATTGTTTTGACCTATATCTCTATTAAACAGTAAATTATTTAGTGCAATCTATAATTTAAACCATAAAATGCACAACAATTTCACAACGCTGCTTTACCTATAGTTCTGTTATTTGAATGAGTTTTATTTAACACTTCGAATAAAAATAAAACCATGTGCGATATTGTACTGTTTATTTACGCATTACTGCACGACAGTAGACAACTTGTGTGTCACACTTGACTCTCATTATTTGTTTAAAATATGAGTAATGTTCAAAGATCGCCACGGCAAACCCTGGGTAAATCATAAGTCACGAAACCTAATGGTGCTTGCAGTATGCTGTAGGAATCATCAGATAATGTGGCTAGCTGACTATTTATTTGCAATGACAGCATCATATACAATCATCAAAAAAAGTAGCTTATCAGGTAACAAATGTGCTGATAACTCAAAATGTTTAACTCCTATATCAACATATTAAGTTGTGAAGTTGTTGAGAAATTTCCCCTCTTTAATTTGATATATTGTATGCTAAGAATGGTTGATTATTTAGGAAGTTATAGAATCCCAAATGTAAGATAAAGTACAATTTTGATTTTCAAATTTGTCTTTTCAACACAGGGAGAGTATAACAAGTTAAGCATATTGATCCATCTGAACAATGCAGCAGGTCGACTTTCCAACCAAGGCATCGACCGGTGAATTGGCTGAGTAACTGAGTCCGTGTGTAGAAAAGCAAAATGCAAAAATGGAAACCATACTTTATCTTACTTTTGGTACTGTAACTTCCTTGATATCAAACCATTGCAAATCTCAAATTAAAGAAAGGAAATTTCTCAGCAGATTTGATATTTTCAAGACGGGATAATACTTATAGAGTTTCAAGCACATATATTACCTGGTAAGTTACTTGTTTTTGATGAGTGTGTATGGCAGGCATCATATGACAATGATGAAAAAACATCAACATTTCAATATTGCAATAAAGGTAGCAATCAGTTGGGAGTTATATGGATTACAAAATGCATCGGTAGAAATATGAAAATGAGAGGCGGATGACAAGGGGGGAACTGTAGGGTATGTCAGGGGTATGGTGGGTTTAGGGAGCTGCAGGGGGAGCATCACGAGTGAGAATGGGAATAGCCATGGGTGGTGTAGTGGGTAACTGAAGTGTTGATGTTTGTAGAGGAGGGGGATTTGGCTGTCACTCAGTTATCTGTAAACAGGGGGGGGGGGGGGGGGGGGGGTCACTCACATACTTTTTGGTATGGATGTGCCGCCAGCAAAATGAAAATTGACCCAAACATTTACCCATTTTGGAGGGAAATGGACCCATATGTTTACCAGAGACCCATAGTTGACAGATTTTGCTATAATTTCTTTGAAAAACAAAAAAAATCAGTATATTAGACCCATAAATTTACCAAAAATGGCTATAAAAAGGTTCATTCATTTATCAGACGGATGAAAAATGGGGCCCTATTTGGCGGCACATCCCTGTTACCCCATATCCACTAAGTGCGCCCCTCCCCGGGTATGTAAAGGGTGGTTAATATTGTTAAGATGGCATTTCCCATTTCTCATCTCTGTAGAGAAACTGTTGAGTAATAAGTTTATTTTACCAAAAGTACTGGAAGAAATATTGTTTTGGGAAAATTCAAATGTTATATTAGATTTTCATTTGTGCTGTAAAAACAGTTGTAAAAATTATTTTTTAAATATGACAGACGACAACCCATCAACCCTTAAGATGGGTTGGATATACTCAGTGAGTATGAGGATGTCTTACAAAATAGAATGTCCTTTTTACACCCTCCATAGGTGATGGGATTATATTTTGTAAATTTGCATAATTTGGCAGCATTAAATCAAAGACCGTTTATAGGCCAGATTTTTCCTTTTTTATATAATAGTTGTGTAAAAGTTGGCCTAAATCAGATATCTGTATGAATAAACATTTCCCCTCACCCCTCAATTGACTATTTTAACACTAAAATAGTCCAGAAAACGTTCCTGAAACCATGTTATTAAGCTTCTATATAACATCGTGGGTAGCCACCAAAAATTGGCTATTGTAACACTAAAAAGGTCTAGAAAAACTTTCCTGAAGCCATCTTGTTAAGCTTGAATAATAAAACATTGAAACTAATTTGCACATAGCACTCCGAAATTGGATATTTTAACACTAAAAAGGTCTAGAAAAAAGGTTCCTGAAAATTGGCTATATTTTTAAAATAAATGGTCAAAAGAATGTTCCGGAATAATTTTGATAATCATGAATAATTAAACCTTGAAACTGATTCGCGCAAAGCGCAAATAAAAATGGCTATTTTAACACTAAAAAAGTCCACAAAACGTTCCTGAAGCCATCTTGTTTAACAATTGATTTTTATGCATCATGTTAACAAGGTGTCTATAACTTTGTATTATCGATACGTGTCAGTCCCTGTTGCAGAATATACCACAAGTTCATTATGATAATTTACTGGCATTTTAATTAAACAAAACGCCTGAAGTTATCAAATACATTTTACTTCAGGCATGAAAACATTAATAATGTTGTCTGCAGTAGAATATACCACGTGTTCATTATGATAATTTACTGGTATTTTAATTAAACAAAATGCCTAAATTAAGTTCTCAAATACATTTTACTTTAGGAATGAAAACATTAATAATGTTTTTCTACAGTAAAAACTGACACGTGTTTATGTTATTACATGCTGTCTTTTTTAGTTTCGATTAAATTTAAACTTTAAAATATATCATGAATAGTATATTATCAGTATCTCAATTATGATGGTCATCGGCCTCTCCTTCTAACATGTCTATGAGCGTGTTTCTACTGGGCTATAACGGGATGCATAGATGACAGATCGCTATACGGAATAAAGCGTTATAACACAAAGTTGCAGAAAGAAAAAAATCAGCCAGGTCTTACCAATTTGGTTGGAACATGAATTATATGCTGTATCGCGTGTCCCTGTTTCTTTGAAGCCCAGGCCTTTTGACCCTTGTAGTTCTTCCATGTTTGTATCCCAATATGCTTTACTTTCCTTATTTCTCGCGCACGCTCTCTCTCTTCTCTCTCTCTCTACTCTTGTACTCTCTATAATTCTAGTCCCCCTCTTCCTCTTTCCCCCTTTTTCCTTTCTCTTTCCCTCTTTTCCCCTTCTTCCCCTCTCTTTTTCCACTCTTTGCAAATTTAACGGGGGCCACCCCCTGTATCCGCGCCTGCCTACACACACACATCAAAATCCTAACCCTCATATTTCTTATGTGATAATTGCTCAATTTGAACTCTCATGAAACCTATGCTTGCCTAAAAAGGCCAGGTTTTTGTACTTTGTACAGGCATATTCATGTAACTAAAAGCCCTTTGTAATATATTTTCAAGACATTTGATGATTCCTGGCGCGTCTTAATTTGCCATCTTGGAGCATACCTAGCATATGCGTTGCGGACAAAAATAGCAACACACTGAATGTCAAGCAGACCTGAACGGCAATCAAGTGATTTTGTTTTTCTCAGCAAAGATGAAATATGTTATGTTGCCAGCTATAACCGGGGGAGGGGGAGTCACTCAAGTATTATGGCATATACTTGTGTGACTAGCAAAATGCACAAAAAGGGGTATTGTTTTATTCAGGGTATCATAATGCTGATGTTACAAAAGGGTTTAGTTATTAAAGGGTTACTTATTAGCCAAACAACTTTCATAGGGCTGCTATTTAAAAAAGAAATCATCCAATCTAAGGAAATATTAAAATTGAATATAGAAACACTGAGTTATACTCCACAGGGCGGTTCTTTGGGTGATAGCGGTTCTTGGATTTGGAGCAGTTCTTGGGTTTAAATAAGGTAGTCCTATGGTAGTCCTATAAAAGAATTAAGGTAAAAGTTAATAACCAAACCACATTAAATTCTTTGCCATGAGAACAAAACCCTGTCAAGAGGTCGGTTTGAAAATGCTTGGTATCGTCTGTGTACACTGCTATAGTAGAGTGCCACCCCTTCCCTCCATCTGGCCCATGGGCAGCTCGATCCCATTTTCTCCAGCAGTAATATGTAGCAAGGATAAATCTACAGCCCGTTGGCAGAATCAGTAACATATGTGTATAATATGTCATATGTTGCAATAAGATTTTCTGCATATTGAGATGTGTGCAGATCAGATTGTTATCGCTTTATGATTGCTTGTGTAGTTGGAAGGAGTTAAGGCATGTGGGAATGGTTAACACTTTTCCGCTATTATTTTACCATACACAAAACAGATTTTTTAGAAACCTTTCACAATTTTGGAAGTCCATCTCAAGGATTACTGACCCGATACTAGGCATGTTTGTACTTATGTCAATGCATTTCTCAAGATGATTCCAAATATGGTAATGACATTCCGTAATTTTGATATTTTTTAAACATTTTGTGAAATTTTGAAATGTCGTCTGCAGCTGCCTGCCGCGTGGAAAGTGTTAAGGTAAAAACGGTTTGCTTATCCGCCATTTAATGTAGAAGGACTGTAAATAACACAGGGGAGTATTTTACTCTTTCACTTGATTTCAATAATTGGTAATATCGTTAAACAAGCTTGAAGGAAATACAAAACAGGCTTTAAACAAGCTTCTAAAACAGAAAAAACACCTTTTTCATGATTAGCTGTGAAATGTACATGTATAGTTGCAGCGTTTTGCCATTATGAGGCACCAAAATGATATTGCCAGGTCTGTGAGCCCATTGTGGTAAACATTATGGAGGAGTCAGATATTTATTTTTTTAGTGGGGACAGGGTGTTGGAGCTTATACTATAAAATCTGAAATTTTTGCGGAGGTATTATTTTCACGCTTTTCACGCAAAATATTTTTTAAAGCGAAAATTATAACACTCGCAAATATTGTTTTCAACATTCATGCAGTGCATCCAGAAGGTCGCCTGCGAAAAAAACAAATCGCGAAATATCTATGATATTAAAATGCGCGAACATTTCTTTACGCAAAATTATTGGCTTTCACAGTATTTGATTATCAGAAGTGTGTGGCCCATACATTGAAAACAATAATCATTCATAGTGTTTTGTCTTGAAAAAAGTCTTGTTGTAATTATGTCCTCCCCCATAGTCATTGCCCAATTTCATCTTGAAATAAGAGGCCTCCCCCCTCTCTTCCCCATACTGACACGTTGTGGGTTACTTTTGTCAGCAATGTCTTGTGTGGTGTTGGTGACCCGTTACACTGTGAAAGCTCAAAGCTGTGAAGTAGTAGAGAATTTAGTATGTTTTATGACAACATAGGTTAGCAAACAAGACTTTGCTGGTTGTTTTCCCCAAAGCTGATTTGAAAAATACACAATAAGAATCACTCAAAAGTGTACACAAAATTAATATTCAAATGCCATCTCTTTTAATGCATTTTTACCGTAAAAGTATTTTTTAATAACCTCCTGGTTAACCAACATGTTTGTTTTAGATCATTCATTTGACTCAATCAACACTTCATAAGTGAGATCAAATTTCATTTGTCTATCCTCAAAATATCACATAAGAAAGAAACATTGATTTGTTAAGAAGAATAGTAAAGATCCTCAACTTGACATCTCTGCTGTATAACACATACATAACTTTACATACTTGATTCATCTAACTCTGTGCAGTGGTGTCAGAGCATATTTCAATAATCACACCTCATAACTGGGGGCTTGACTTTGATGTTCTGGTTTAAATTCCTACATATTCAAAGACAAATCCTTGCACTTGTGAGTAAGACGACAAAAACACACAACCCTGTTCTACGGGCAACGGGCCTCTTTCAGGTAGGGTTGGTCGGCCAGGATTAGTTTATCAAAACAAAATTGTAATTTTTCTTTTATTAAAAAACAAAATGGGTTAGTCAGGCCTGTAGATTTTAGAAATAATGTGATGCCACTGCCCAGAGTTAGATGAAAGAAGTATAGATTGAAATATACCAATGCGCAACCATTTTGGGGTATAAACTGGACGTCATGCAACAACTCTATTGAACGTACA
The DNA here is from genome assembly GCA_035610835.1 of Ophiura sarsii. Classification (NCBI taxonomy): domain Eukaryota; kingdom Metazoa; phylum Echinodermata; class Ophiuroidea; order Amphilepidida; family Ophiuridae; genus Ophiura; species Ophiura sarsii. Next base: position 39,570,909 of record CM069444.1, read on the forward strand.
ATAGGCCGGGTGTGTAGCCCTGTTTTTTGTCCGTTCCATCAGGCTACATGGTGAACCTCTATAGTAATTCAATGAACTGTGCATGTATGGACTGTCCTTTTTCCATAAATTCCTGTTTGGAAAGGGGAGAATATTCTGTAGTTCGCAAGATAGTCAACATTACAAGATTTGATGAAATTGTTGATAAATAAATTGAAGATAAGGAATGTCAGAAATTTCAGATTAAAAGACATCAACACTTTCTTTCTTTAAAATAGAAAACCCAACCCCTGACTCAACATAATTTTTAAAAAAAATAAATGAAAATTAAATCAGTAAAAAAGTCAATAAATAGGGCCAAACAAAGAAGAAGGTCTGTCTCAGAAGCCCGCCCGCATTGGTATGTGAAATGAGCTGGCGCGTAGGTCTACGTGCTGAGGCCTTTTTAATTTTAATTTTAAAAAACTCGCACATCACTAAGCTATTTTGCCAAATGTTCCTGAGACAGACCTTCTTCTTTGTTTGGCCTAAGTGCTCCCTAAATATATAACCTTTTGAAGAACATTCTTTACAGAAACAAAGAATATTGTGTACAAAATTATTCACAGCTGACAGAGCTATATTTCTAATAGGTTATGTCACCTGCTTATAAAACAGGATTTTGTCATAGATTTCATCACATTGTAGAGGATTGTTGTAATCATAGAATTCAACCCAGCAACTTCACAAAATTACATTTTGTTGCTGCTTTCTTTGGCAAATGGGAAAAACATGTATGTAATATAAACAGTGGGCCTGCATTTGTTAGATAAATGACCAAAAAAGAAACTGTTCTGTTTCCTGTTGTGAAACACACATTTATTTCATAATTTTATATTTGGTAAGAATTTGTTTTGCAAAATATGCCTAACGTTCATTGTTTTACTCTTAATTTGGACCAACAAACTCAAGTTCAGACGATGAAAGTGTAATTGTCCACAGCCTAGAAATAACATACATACACTGCTATAAAGGTTGAACAAAAAACACCTTAATTTGATTAATACATTTGTTGGATTATATGAATGATGTAGAAAAACAGGTATTGAACAAAAAATAGAAACTCTCCAATGTTGAGCATAACAACATTGCTACAAAACTGGTGGAGCCAGTTTTGAAATATTTTTTGATGCCAAAATGTTACTTGGACTGCTAATTTTGGCAACTGTTTGCATTAGGCCAAACAAAAAAACAAGTTTGTTTCCAGTAGTGCGCGTGCATTTCACTGAGAGGCTTGATTCTTGCGCATTTATTTTTGTTATAGAAAAAATGGGAACAAATATTGTTAGGGCGCCATCTTTTGTCGAAATTGTGTCCAACATGTTTCAAGATGGCGATTGGCCACATACGGCAAACACGAAAGTGAAAATCTGTGTCGAATATCACATTTTAGCGAGCATGAGCGTAACAGAAATGCACAGATTTGACTAAATAAAACCATTTCAAGTGAATCTCCACTATGGATTTGAGCAAAAAAATAAAAATAAAAAAACGCATTTTGCATTTGACTTTTCAGGCTTGCTACTGGAAACAAACTTGTTTTTTATGGCCTTAATCCCAGTTAATCATGTTACAAATGTTTACCTTTTTACAATATAAGATGTGTAGTGACTTTTTTGGACGATAAAACCAAAAAAACAGTTGTATACAAGTGAAATTGTAATAATATGGCTAAAATAATGATAAAGTATGATCCCATAAATAAATTTGTGGACTAACAAGTGAATTGGTTTTTCTCCTGGCATTTTTCATGTACAAACTCATATTTGGATACAACATGAAATGAAAGGTTTCAATTTAGTTAATTTTTATTAAAAATTGAATTGCACAGTGACTGCAAACAAACAAGTTCACATATTTGGCCATAATTGCAAATTTTATAATGTAATCGAATTGTCAGATGACCCATTTCTTGTCTTGTTGCTGGTCTTTCATAGAAATTAGTAGGATCAAATACGTGAAGATAATGCATAATTTTATAGGATACATGACATATATAATGGTAACAAACAGATAGTGCTTATTAAAGCAAAGTATGAGGTAATAAATGTGCTCATAATCTTAAATATTTGCTTCAACCTAAAATATCAAATTGATAAGGAAAGTTGTTACAGAAATTGTCTCTGCTTTGATTTGATGTATTTTGTTCAAGGAGCTAGACATTGAATGAATTCAATTATTTCCTCTTAGCTTTTTGCCAAAAGGAATAATATGAAAGGTATGTAGTACATGTATTATAAATGGTATCAATGGGATCAATTTATCAGTCTGGTACAAAAATTGAAATCATACTTTGCTTTGTTTGGGGTGTTGCTTCCTAACCATTCTACCTGTGTAAATCTCAAATTAAAGGAAATTTAATGAATTTACCAATGTAATTATTGATATGGTTAGGTTAAAGCATGGTTAAAGATGTAGTTTAAATTGTGAGCATTTTTATTACCTTTTAATTTTATAGCACTGTATTTATACAAGTACTTTGTAAGGACTTGTTTTAGCAATAAATTAAGACATGAATCAGTGATATATTACATCGGACCATCATAAAAATATTATATACACTTCTATATACATTGACCAATTTATACAATTTATATGGGGAGTTATATACATAAACATAATATACAAGAGGCTTTGCCTATATCAGATTAAATCATCACCATAGAAACATTGATACTGTAGGCCAAGTTTAAAAAAAATCGTTTCTCCTCTTAAAAAGGCAGAGAAAAGCAATTTCCTTGTCATAAACAATGTATATTGCATGTTTTTTCATGATTGGTTGCAATGTGCAACTTGAAGAGCAGATACTTTGGTAACGATACTTTGGTAAAATCTTTTCATTTCATTGATTGGGGGGGGGGGGGGGGGGGGGTTAACACCAAATGTGCTTACATTGCATTTGGGTACCAATCAAATCTATTAACCACAAGATATCAGGTTTTCTTTGAACGAAACAATTATAGAATTCCAGAAAAAGGATGCACAAGAACACAATATACACTGTTGTATAATTATTAACACCCCAACATGTTTCTTATTGCTGATATAAACATGTTGGTGTGTTAATAAATATTACACAATTACCTCTATAAACGTGTTGTAGTGTTTATGCAAACGTTTATTTGTATGCAATGCCTCCTATACCTTTACACGTAAAACACAAAAATAAATGTGTTGAAGTGTTTATTAAGTGTTATCAGAAATATAAACGCTTCTTTTTGCAGTGTAGTTACCAGTATTTGTTTGCTTAGCCTGGCTTTTTTTTCCTTCTCACAAAATCAAAGGTTCTCAATTTTTAACTAGGCACTCATGAGCGCACAATCTGCTTTTGTAATAACTATTTCATGCTGCATTTAGGTAAATATAACAGATATAGTGGTGGAGGCGTGAAGTTGTTGATCAAATTCTTCCGCATTGCTCGTTCTGCACAGAAAATAATTGGTTTTGATTATTATCATTACATAGCACTCCACACAGTACATTTAATCATGTGGAAAAATAGAACAAAAGACAGCTTTTATAAAGTGTTAGTTGAAGGGACACGTAAAGTTCACATGATTTCAGTGGTGTGTAGTGTTCGTTTATATTCTCAATTCCACCGTCCCCTCGTCCCAGTCTTGTCCGATCTCCTCATAAGTCTCTTCCTCCTCGTTATAAGGAGCTTGAGTTCCAACCGTTCTATGCCATGGACTGGGCCTCATTAACGTGGGCATATCACGTATGCTAATCCTATCTTTAGGTTCAAAGTACACACTTCCTTGATCGTAGTAAAGTTCCGGCGACCCGTATATGACGGGATGAGGAGGGGGCGGAGGTGATGACTTGTTCTGTTGTAAGGTACACCTGCAGGTGACTAGGATTAGAAGCACTAGCACCAGGACGATTAACGCAAGAGTACCGGCTATTACCGCTAGGACTTCAGGTTCTAAGTCAAATGCTGTGTCAGGGTGTTCACTGGATTTACCTTTCGGCGGTGACGTTTTGCCGTCTACGCCATTTGCATCGGGGTAAGGCGTTGTTTTCAATGGTGGAAGAGTGGCTGGATCATGGACTATTAAGACAACGTGTCCTTGTGTTGATCCAAGCGAGTTGGTTGCGTTGCATGTGATCGATGTCTTGTTATCGGCTAGCATAGCGCTGATGTCCAATTGCTGATTGTTCCTACTATAAGTTTTACGGGCCTCATCGATCGGCTTGCTAAATGACCACTTGAATTTGTGGGCTGGAGGATTGGCCGGAGCGTCACAGAATATACTAACCATGTGTTTGTCCAGGACTTGATTCGGAGACATTTGAACGGACACTTGAGGCTTGTATTCCACTTGTAGGGGTCCCACGCTACAGCTTCGTTGAAACGTTGTCGATGCAGCAGACGTGGTCATTTTGCATTGAAAAGTGGCACCGTTATCGGCCTGCGATACTATCAAATCGTAATGCAGGTGACGGTAACCAATAACGGTGTCATCCTGGGTGACTTTGGTGTGTATAGCACGGTTGCCGTGGTTCCACAACAAGGAGACGGGTGGATTGCCACGTTCTGATTTGCACGTTAGTCTGATAGTCTCCCCGACACGATACGAGGCCTTCTCGAGTGGTCTACACATAGGGAATTCGGCGTCGGGGATATTGTGGACCTCAAGACGAGCTCGATCGGAGCTTAACACCGGGGTTAGTCTACCTTGTTGGTGTACCACACATTCGTACATAGCATCATCCCCTAACTTGACATCACGAATGACAAGATTATACTGTCCGGCTTCAGGGTTAGGCACCACATAGAATCTATGCGGTTCACTTAGAGATTCCCTCAACACTTGTGAACCGTTGGTCAGAGGCATACTACCCCTGTACCATAACACAGAGTGGGACGGCTGAAGATTTAATACAGTGCAATGCATGGTAACGTCCGTACCAGTTAAAGTCGTTGTGTCTTCGGGGGCTTTGAGAAAACCAAGCTGCTGTGCTGAAGCATAGGTTATAGCACACACTAGTAGATAAAGGTATTCATACATTGTTACCTGTGAGGAGAAAGCCATGCTAGCAGCTGTCAGAAGATGACCAACTAATATGCAATTCCAAATTTAAAGATAAGCGGGCGATCAGCGTACAGCGATAACAAGTTTCATCAGTGCCTATGACGACTCTCGGGTTCATGAACGACTATACTTCATAAGTACCTGCACAGGTTTGCAGACCAGCACATATTCATATCTACTTATGAAAGTTTGAATGATGACACAGAAGTTGCTCGGCTAGATGAATGTGGACGCCCAGATTGATGCAAATATGTATTTCCAGGTTGCCAATATTCCACTATAACATTATATATAGTTATATATATTGTGACGATATGTTTGTAGCTGTGATTCAATATATCCACCTATTATAATCCTCAGTCACACTTATTCTGATCTCAACCAGCTGGCTACACTGCTTACTCTGTAACTAATCAAACTCAGCTCTAGCTAGCAGGCACAGGCTGGTTGATAGTATAGCTCCCTCAAGCAAGTCTCACTATCATAGCCACACAGTATGCCAACGCCCAATTATGATGTCATGCACCACTATTCTTATCCACCACAACTTCTCAATATCCCTGGCACGTGCCATGCTCGGTGACTGACAGCCCAGGCATGATGCCACCGGCCAATCAAAACCTTGCCATCTGCCAGGCACACGCGCAACTCATTTGCATAATAATATAAGCATACAAACCTTTGAATTCGGTATTCACATGTTCACACAGCACACAAACACAGCCACATGGTTATAAATACACTGCACAAGGCTTGTGGCCCTGAAACATGTATGAATTGACATTGAATGTGTATAAGTTGGTAAACTTCAAGCCCTCTAGCACCAGTTTAACAGTTCATTGTGAGGTTTTTTTCACAATTTCAAAAAAAATTGACAATACCAAAACCGTGGATGGCTTATGGTTGATCAGTAAAAATACAGGGGTAAACTAAGGTCAACCTTTTATGAGATTGTTTTTCTTTTCTTTTCTTTTATCGCAGCACGTGGATGTCTTTTGTATATATTTATTGAGTAGCCTGGAAATAATTTATTAACGATAAAAACAACTTTTTGTGTGTGTGTATGGAATATGAATTTTAATCTTCTTAATACTAAATATCAAAGTAATTTTCTGATTGCCTTTTTATTTCTTTTAAAATCTGACAGGAAATATTAGAGGGAGTTACAATTTCTGTGTAATCAATTAGAATGCATGCTCCAGGCAAATGACCCTTGCACCTTTTTATCTTCAAAATCATTTCATTTTATTTACTTGAATAATTTTCATAAAGGATGTTGTTAAAGGGAAAGAACAGTATTTCACATCACTTTAATAAGCATCAAAGCATATAACACTGTATAAAATGCATGCACAATAAAGGAAACATTAACCCTCTGATCAGTTCTCTATTATAGGCCATCAGGACGCCAAATTCTGAACTGTCAGATCTTTTGGATGACCCATACTTGAACCAAAATAACTCGCATAATACTATACATGGTATGGGGTCACATGATCATGATGATGGGTCACGTGGGGGTCAATTAAGGCCATATACGTGACTTTGAAAAAAATATTTATTGTTGTTGATTTTTTTTTTTTAAAGAAGAAAGAAGAAGAAAAAGTTACATGTCAGGACTTTAGCACACTCAGGCGCGGATACAGGGGGTGCACGACGGGCCCGGGACACCCCCCCCCCCCCCCCTCTACCAAAAAAAAAAGGAAGGAAAAAGAAGAAAAAAAGAGAGGAAGAAGGGGGGGGGGGGCACATCACCCCTCAGACTCCCCCTGTTTGAGCTTCTAAACACTCTATACTTAAATTAAGAAAAAATCAGTATATATGCTCTACTTCTTTCTTGCATTGATAACAAATATATATTGATTGGAAATGAAGAGGTGGCTTTTCGATAAGATGTTGGTCGAAGTATACACCAGATCGCACCAAATGAGTTTGAAAATTGAAACAAAATCTACTTCTGAGGGGGGCACATCCCCCCTCAGAAGACTCCCCCCTGTTCACGCTTTCAAATCATCTATACTTAAATCAAAAATATATCAGTATAATATGTTCAACTTCTTTCGTGCATTGATAAAAAAACAAAATATTTATTGGAAATGAAGAGGTGGCTTTTCGATAAAATGTTGGTCAAAAGTATACACCAGATCGCACCAAATGAGTTCGAAAATTGAAAAATCTACTTCTGAGGGGGGCACATCCCCCCTCAGACTCCCCCTGTTCGAGCATAGCTCGGAGGGCGATGGTAATGCCAAAAACTTTTGGGCCCCCTCTAAAATTTTCCTGGATCCGCCACTGAGCACACTGTTGGTCGGATGTGGACAAACAAACAGGGTTCTTTTGGCCTTAAGGTGAATGAACACAGGGGAAATAGAAACATTTTAAATGGGACGCGATGGGGACAAATAAAAGCATCGACATTGTATCATTGTTGAAACATTAAAAGGATTGCTTAGGCGACAAAAAACCACCTCCCTGATGTACAGGCAAACGGACCTCTCTGGTCGGTCTGCCGTTTTTGTTGATTTTTCAAAAACAATCAGAAAATGTTGGTGAATTTTCAGCAATTTTTGAAATGTTCAAAATATTTCAACAATATCACCCAAAAATAAGAAAGCATTCCCATATGGATCTGATTTGTATTGTTAATTAAGGTCTTAGCCCTTCCCCCTCCCCTCCCATTGTATCCCCAGAATTGAGTAAATTCATCTTCAATTCGGAATGCCCATGATATTTGAACGACCCACTTTGGCAATTTGTCTAGCGTGGAACACTAATTTGTGATCCTTTCAAATCATATGCATCATTCTCTAAATCATGGAAAGCAGTTTTATCTCATGCCCTTTTAAATTAAAAAAAAGGGTTTGATAGTGGTGTGTTTTTCTCCCTTCTGTGCGAGTCAGGTTTTGCTGAATGAAACAAAATGAAATGAGGCATTGGAATAGAAATCATTGCAGAGATCACAATCAGTGATGGAACCCCCCCCCCCCCCTCCCCCCCCCAAAGAATCTTTTACTTGAGCTGGAAAAATTAGGTATTGTGCCAAATAAGGCCCATTTATACCCTCTGACAGGGAAAATTTACCTTATCCAAAACCAGCATTGTAACCCCTCAGACATGTGACCCTTTTTGCAACCCTCCTAATCACAGTATACCAAGTCTGTGTTGGTTTGCCGCCATGCCAAACATTATGTTGTCAGTAATATAATCCTCAATTATGAAAATTGATCATGATCCTAAGAATTTATTTTTGCAGGGTATATTCAATAAGAATCAAGCAAGACCGTTGATGTCAGAAACACCAATCTGGTTCAAAATTTTGAAATTTGGCAGTGTATCCCATAATGCAATGCTCTGCATGGGTATATTGATACTCTGAGACAAAAAGGTTTGTAAAGTTATCCTCTATAATTATTATGGGACCCTAAAATGACTTATTTTCCTTCTTAGAATGCACCTTACTTGACCATAGATCCTGTTTTGACTCAACAAAAATCAGTTGAGCCTGTGCTATTATCATCGTCATCATCATCTACGATTTCCGGCTATAATGCCATTATGCGCGCAACTATTGTTTTTAGGTCTTTTGATCATCGGTCTGTGTTACAAGCTCCGGGATGACATCCTTTTTGATTTGTGCTGCCCATGTTGCTTTAGTCTTCCTGGTCTTTCTATTAAATTCAGTGAGAGCTTGACGTGCTGGTTTTTCCCCTGGCAATCTGCACAGATGTCCTAGCCAATTCAGACATCTTCTTTTGATTATTCTGCTCCATGGTTCACATTTCGTGTTTTTGTGTAGATCAACATTTGTCATTTTGTCTAAATGTTTAGAGTTCTTCTTAGTAACTTTCTTTGAAATCCATCACATTTATGTTCCAGTTTTGTTGTCAGTGTCCATAGCTTACTATTGTAGAGAAATCTATCATATCAGGGCCAATGATCTACTCGGGCTTCTCAGCAATACTAACAGATCAATGTAGATGAAGATTTCGCTGCCTCCAGAAAGCTAAAAATCCTTTCTTTTTTTAAATCAACTTGTTGATCATTCTAAAAACAGTATATCAAAAATATGTTGTATTTGAAACTATCTATCCCACTGCATCTTGGGAATGTCTTTGTGGCTCCTTTGTGGGATAAATGCATATTGCCGGTTGGTTAAATTAAGAATTGTGGTCATTCAATTAATCTTTTTGTTTTTGCTATTTGTTTTTGCATCGTCTTGGATTTGTTTTACCGATGGCGGGCATGTATGCGTGCATTAATCCCTTGGCAGGTGATGGCGCTACTTTAAGAGTGCATAGAATGCCTGAAGGAGAGGAAATTGGGAGGAATTAATTCGGGATTTAGAAAAATCATGCATTTTGAGTTTTGATTAAAGGACAAATAGTGAAACATACATTTGTGAGGATAATAGAAATTTGCAATTACCATTTTTGTGTAGCTTTTTGGAGTAATTTTTTTCCAGAAAATGTTGATTTAAATTTATCACAATCTATTTCGAACTTGTTTTCAAAATTATATTGAAAAATTTTAGAGAAATATTCTGAGCCCACTTTTTCAATATTTTCAGTTGCTCTTGATAAAGGATTTTCCCCTACAAATAAATGATTTTGGCATTATGGAAACCAATCTTTTATTTCGGCATCATATTGCTTCAATACAAGAGCACTCACATGCCTTTCATCATGTTCCAGAAGAAAAAACCCCATATTGTATGGGATTTTCTTTTTAAAATATGGAGAAATGCATTTTGAAATGAAAAGGCACTGTCAACAACTTTGGCGGATAAATGTAAAGAGGGATGGGGGAGAGGTATACAACTGACAAGGCTGGCAATTAGATTGTATAATTGTATAGGAAAGTAGTTGTAGGGTATTATATTTTCATACACTGTAAATACAGTGTTTAGAAAACGAAGACAACATTATAGGTAGTTGAATGTTTAACTTTCTAATAATTTAAGTGTATTTTCTATGACAACATTTCATATGTCATAGGTACTAATTACAGTTGTGTGTAAAATTGCACTGGATCAAGATTAAACCGCTGACTATATGCCACATACATAAACAGGTTGTGTTAAACAAACTGATCAAACTACATTGTGTTATATGCCATTTTCATATACTCTATGTTCATACACTCTGCTATCTTCAGTAGATAGCAGATTACAGGTTCTATATTGCAATGTTTAGAAAATGGAGACAAGATTAGTGTTTAGGTAGTTGAATGTTGAGCATTTAAACACTTTCTAATAATTTAAGTGTATAACATGGAAGCACATTACAGTGTCTATGACAAAAATTGCACTGGATCAAGATTAAACCACTGACTATATGCCACATACATAAACAGGTTGTGTTAAACAAACTGATCAAACTACATTGTGTTATATGCCATTTGGCATATACTCTATATGTTCATACACTCTGCTATCTTCAGTAGATAGCAGATTACAGGTTCTACTTTGCAATGTTTAGAAAACGGAGACAACATTAGTGTTTAGGTAGTTAAATGTTTAGCATTTAAACATTTTCTAATAGTCGAAGTGTTTAACGTTGAAGTACTTAAAATAAGTGCTTTGACAAGTGTTAAATGCTAAACATTGATCTATACCTAAACACTGTTATTGTCTCCGTTTTCTAAACACTGTATTTACAGTATAGTTTGTAACAATTTTTAAAAAAAAATCTTGGAGACAGGATAGCTCTTAAATTGACGTATTCCATTAATTTAATTAATTACTCTATACAGGAGTGTATTATACAGCACAATTAATTACACCTAGGGGTGGGGACTGTGCTGTGGTTAGTCTGCTCACCGAAGGGAATACTGCGTTGGACAAATTCCCACATACAATTTGCATTCTGCAATTTTATGAATATTTATTATATGGGGGTTCCTTTTGGCAAGGTTGTGCAAGTTTACCAGGGTTTTTTCTCTCACGATTTTAGAGATAGGAATATCAAGTTCATCTGAAATTTCAAGTTCACCGTTTTTTACTCTTTTTCTTTTGAAGGAGAAAAGAGGATGAAGCGTCTGTGTAACCCATTGCAGCAATATTGTAAAACAAACAAAAATTAAACCATGTTTATGGTTTTGGTAATTTGTTTGATAATTTTTTACCCTTGAACCCTAAGATTTAATTTTACTTGGAATTTTGTGTGTGTTTTATTACTGCCTGAAGAAATTATTTTTTTTATCTCTGAATGTATTGGTTAAACACTCAAATCTATCTGAAATGGGTGACATTTATTCCAATATGATCTCAAATATTTTGTCGAATAACTAAAAGGTCTACACTGTTAAAAACGTTCTGCCTTTAAAACCCTTACCCAATCCCTAGCTTGAAAACCCTAACATAAGATCTAATATTTTGGTGTAGATAAAATTGCTACAGTCTACATCCATGGCTACAGTGTACATGTCAATTAGTTTTGATCTATGGCAATTTACTTTAACCCTAACCCTACTACACCTAACAGCAACAACACGGCCAGCCTGTTTTTATAACCCTGCGTGCACGTTTTTTGGCTCCAAAATGGACCCAGACTATATAACGAGGTGAATATACTGAGCCGAGGTGTAGTGGAGCCATGGTGTAGTGGATTGGCAGCTGGACTTTGGTGCAGGAGGTCCAGGGTTCAAATCCCGGGGGGAGCAGGGGGACATTTCTGGTGAATTTTGGGGTTCGAAAAAAGAATCTGTTGCCGTGTGGTGTAGTAGGGTTAGGGTTAAAGCTAATGTAACATTATAGTCTACATGTTCTCCTCTATTGAATACAGCAGTTGCTTTTAATGTTCATGAAAGAGCATACTGTCAACACGAGTTCTAGACTGCCACGCTTATTTTATTAGCTGTCAAAAGCCCTATTATTGTGGAACACATGCTCAATGCCGTCTGCAACTATGATAAAAAAATATGACAGAAACGACATCAAAGAAAAAACCCTCCACAAAACAAAGAGTCTAATAATACCTTGAATAAGCAGACACATACTGCCCACACCCTTCATTACGGCATTGTTCACGATATTTGATCCAAACGACACGCGCACGGCACACGTCGGCCCAGGACGTTTACCTGTAAACCTTGACCAATTAAAAGATTCCTCCGCAAATTGGCGCAATTTCTCGGCTGAGTGACCGGTCCACAATAAAACGGCCGTCCATTGTGTGGAGCTGTAAGCTCCTGTAAGTCTAACGGTGAAGGCCGACGCGTTTACCTGAGCTGTGGGTTTAGCACCTTGGCATAATGAGAGTTGTATTTTTCTTGGGTTTTGCACGGTTTTAGGCAAAGTGTTAAATGGACTGTGGAACAACATGATACTGAAGGTTTCAGTTACAAAGAAAGACAAACAAGAACCAGCCTTCCAGCCAATATTTTGAAAAATTAACTAACATATCAAATTTAAGAATTAGGTGTATGGTGCAGCCCGGTGATGTGGATATTTTCAACATTTTTAAGGAAACAAATATGCTGGGATGCCATTCTACTGGCAGGGAGGGGTCTCATGATAAAAAATGTGGGGATCCTAGGGCTAAAATCTTCAACATAAGTGAGATCTATAGGGAGTGTTATATCAACTGAAATGTCCCAGTGACATTTCTGTCAGTGGTTGCTAGTGGGGTGGTTCTATTTGAGGGTTACCATACTAAATACAAAGCCTTAATTTTATGAAGAAATCATCTCTAGTTATTTTGGATATTCTCTGAAAAGACTTTCAAAATACTTGACTTATCCATAATATCTCTGCAAAACTTGTTTTGCAGTCAGTGATCTGTCTTGATTAAATAATGACACTTTCGTAGGTACATGCAGTTAATAGGTAGTTGAATAGTCTTTAATATTAAAACACATGTTGTAATTGTTGATCAAGTGTATATGGGCAGGTGGGGGAATCCAACCAGATATAAATGGCACCTCGCTCAATAGTAAATAGCGTGGGAATCTATGCACATCCTGGATCTAGGTAGATAAATAGTGTACCTTGATGTGCACTGACCATGCTGAATAATAGCTGTGTGTAATAATTAGGAATTATGGCAACTATAAATATAGTTATTGTTTGGCTGTTAACCACACATAAATGAGGAGGATAACCGTTGGACAATTTTTCAAATATTGACAAGGGCCAATAAAAGCTTATGTGAGTTGCCTGACTGAGAATATTTTACTATTGTTTCATTTGGTCATTTAATTGAACCATTTTATCAGCACAAGAAATCACTATAAACAAAATTCAGGCTATGAGCAGTAGAAAGCACTCACAAACAGCATTCAAGTTATCAGCAGTATAGCACCCAAAATATCATTCAAGCTATCAGCAGTAGATAGCACTCAAAACATTCATGCTATCAGCAGTAGATAGCTCTCCAAACAACATTCATGCTATCACCAGTAAATAGCACTCCAAACATTCAATCTATCAACAGTATATAGCACCCCAAACATCCATGCTATCAGCAGTAGATAGTACTCCAAACAACATTCATGCTATCAGCAGTAAATAGCACTCCAAACATTCAATCTATCAACAGTAAATAGCACCCCAAACATTCATGCTATCAGCAGTAGATAGTACTCCAAACAACATTCATGCTATCAGCAGTAGATAGCACTCCAAACATTCAAGCTATCTGCAGAAGATAGCACTCCAAACATTCAAGCTATCAGCAGTATATAGCACCCCAAACATTCATGCTATCAGCAGTAGATGGTACTCCAAACAACTTTTATGCTATCAGCAGTAGATAGCACTCCAAACATTCAAGCTATCAGCAGTATATAGCACCCCAAACATTCATGCTATCAGCAGTAGATAGCACTCCAAACAACATTCATGCTATCACCAGTAGATAGCACTCCAAACATTCAAGCTATCAGCAGTATATAGCACCCCAAACATTCATGCTATCGCCAGTAAATAGCACTCCAAACATTCAATCTATCAACAGTATATAGCACCCCAAACATTCATGCTATCAGCAGTAGATAGTACTCCAAACAACATTCATGCTATCACCAGTAGATAGCACTCCAAACATTCAAGCTATCAGCAGTATATAGCACCCCAAACATTCATGCTATCGCCAGTAAATAGCACCCCAAACATTCATGCTATCAGCAGTAGATGGTACTCCAAACAACATTCATGCTATCAGCAGTAGATAGCACTCCAAACAACATTCATGCTATCACCAGTAGATAGCACTCCAAACATTCAAGCTATCAGCAGTATATAGCACCCCAAACATTCATGCTATCAGCAGTAGATAGTACTCCAAACACCATTCATGCTATAAGCAGTAGATAGTACTCCAAACAACATTTAAGCTATCAGCAGTAGAGCACTCCAAACAACATTCAAGCTATCTGCAGTAATTACATTTTAACATTCAACGGTAGATAGATACCCACACAACACATATGTTATCAGCAGTAGATAGCAGCAACATTTAAGGTATAAACAACATTAAATGTCAGTTTGTATTATACTAGTTTAATCAAATGATGTATACATGCATGTAGGCCCTACTAGGTGTAGGTCTCCTTTTCCATACAGATACCATGATATGTAGGCCTTCCTGTGCCACCTTTGTACGGTTTCCTGCGTTACCTTCGTACACCTTCTTGCATTACCTTCGTACGCCTTCCTGTGCCACCTTTGTCCGCCTTCCTGTGCCACCTTTGTACGCCTTCCTGTGCCACCTTTGTACGCCTTCCTGTGCCACTTTTGTATGCTTTCCTGCACTACCAGCTCTGTACGAAGCCCCTACGCCAACTTTATACGCCTTCCTGCACCAGCTTAGTACGCCTTTCTGCACCAGCTTTGTACACCTTCCTGCACTCATGCCTACCTGTACCACATGTCCATACACCTTCCTGCACCAACTCATCTTAAACAAGTTGATATTCATTTTTTTTAACATTTATATTTATCTTATATGCAAAACATTCAACAAATTAATTTTGGTTGTTGATGAAATTAATAGTGTGCTGATGTGTTGAGGCTGGGCCGAAGATTTATTTTTATTTATTTATTTATTTTTAATTTGGACATTTTTATTTGTTTTTTTAAATTTCTTTATTATTTTAATAATTTACAATGTGTGATTGTGGGGTATGTATGCGAGTAGTATTGGAGGGGGTGGTCTGGTATAGCTACTATATGACCATATTGATGTTGTCATGCCAGACCCAAGATCTTGACCAAAGTGCTTGATCTTACAGCAGCCCATGCACTTGCACTCATATTAAATTTGTAGGTCTCTAGGTCATAACAAAATAAAGCTTATCAGACTTTCGCCGGCCTGTTGGGCCTATTGCCATAGCTATCCTCATAAAAATATTGGGGCTTAGGATCTACCCCTATGAAAACAACATTCAAGCTATCAGCATGAGATAGCACTCCATTCACACAACATACAAGCTATCAGATTGTACTAGGGTTGGGGGTTGGGGAGGGGTGATTGTTGTACTCCCAGCAACATTCAAGTTATCAGTAGCAGGGAAGGTGAGAAAACGTATACTTCTTCTTTTATACATCTAAAAATGTGTCAATGTTCTTGTGACCGAATATGAACTTTGAAGACTTTACCGGCAGACGACAACAATTCACTATTATTTGCATAGCATTATACACGTATCACTTACAGCAGGCTTTTAGAAAATCTGGTCGCTTTCAAAACTTTCCACATCACTGACTCCAGCCAAGCAGGAAATACTGTTATAAAAGCACTGGCCGTCAAGTGTGTGGGTGTCGGAGATTAATAGAGCAAAACAAAGCATCGGTCTGGATTCTGTTTGTGAAACTGAAGATGACTTGGCAGAAGTGTGCCACCCTAAGGGGGGTCAAAGTCAATGGCGGTTTAAGATATTAAATGGTTTGGCGGGAGATTTTATTCTTCTTTTTCATGTTCCGACAAAGGTGGTGTTTGCAAATGAGCGGTTGGTAGGTGTTGGGTGTTGTAAGAGAACACTATTAATATTCAACACAAATATTGAGACAAGATTGGGCTGTTAGTGATAGCCAAAGGTATAAAGATGTATTGTATTCTTGAAAGGAAAATATATAAATAGAATAAATAAATAATTAACTAAATAGATAAATAAATGGATAAATGAAGTAAATATAATACAATCTTTTTAAAAAAAAATTAAAATGTTTTAAAAAAATGTAGAAAGAATTTATTAAAGCCAGTATCATACAAATTACTCTTTACCTATGAGCATGTTTCTACTGAGGCACTGGAAAGTTTACGCTATTTGAAATAACAATATTTACTGTTAAATATTTTAATCACCCCCGTTGTTACTTATGAAAACTTACCGGTAAGTGATATGGTTAAGTTTACCTGTCAATCCATGCCATGCAATAAACAAACGCTGGTGCACCAATTTTCAGTGTATTTTATTTAAAAGGTAGAAGGAATCAAGCGTATCACACCAATCGACCGCAATGAAACGTGGAGAGGTCAGACAAATTTTATTTACGTTAAAAAGTATGTGTATACTTTCGGGTCATGAGAGCAAAGCAATAACATTTATCGGCTTGCTGTTTCTCCTGGGCAAGTTAATGTTAATTATTGTTAACAAACCTGGTTTTTGCCGTTAGAAAACTTATAGTTACTGTAAAAGCCAATATTTTTGCATAAAGATATTTTTCGCGGATTTTGATATCATAGACATTTTGCGATTTTTTTTCTTCTTATTTTTTTTGTGAGCCAATTTCTTGATGCACTGCATGAATGTTGAAAACAATATTTGCGTATGTTATAATCATCAACATTTCAGCTTTTACAGTAATTAGTGTTATTTGACCATTTCTACCAGGCGAAAAGACCGGTTGGTACCATTAATTACCGTTAAGTTGCCCAGAAACATGCTCTATTTCTATCATGATATCTACCTCTAATACAGATGCCCATAAATGCTGCCCTCTCTAGCTTAACGGCTGATATTTTTTGTCAAGAAACGTTGGCATAAATGGTGGCAGCCCATAGTTTCCCATTTGATTCTACTAATGAGGCGTGACCAATAAAAACACATAACAATAGTGGGTCATTTGTTCATTTCTGAAAACTGTTAAACCGCAGGTTTTTAAAATGAAATCTTTGCCTGAAGGCATTGCAACAATTGGTATAGTAGTCAAGATCAGTAACATACAACTGCAAAGTTCAAAATTCACAGGGTTAGTAGGGACTACATGTATGTCCTCAGAAATTGTGTTGTTGACATCAGTCTCTAGGGGGGGGGGGGGGGGGATTAGGGGACAGGCCTGTGATTAGGGGGGGGGGGGCATTACCGACTATTTAAAAAATATATGCATAGAGTTTGTCATTTCATTTGGGGGGCATCGGGGGAGGGGGAGCCTTCTGACAGGGGGTAAATGTGTTACCTAACCTTAAACTTATGCTAACGCAAACACTAACTGTAAGCCTATAACTGCTATTGTTATCATAATTTATATGTAGCATCATTAATTAGCCGAACATGTCATATTAAACAAAATAAAAAAGCACATGAACCGAACATCGTATGAAGCTCATTGAGGTGTCAAATTAAAGCTCTTTCAAAGATCTGTGTTTAAACTTCATTGCAAAGACTATGGGGATTTGGGTATTCACTGTCTGTAAAATATCAAAATCTGGAATGATCAATTGTGAAATCTGCCATTTCAACCAACACAATAGGCCTATACTCTTACATTTTCCAAATGAGGTTTAAAACATAGATCACAGTTTAAAGCATATCCATTCAAAATGTGAAGTCAATTTGTAGTTTTGATTCCACATTTTTTTGAAAAAAGTAAACCTGTGAAAAAATGACATGAAAGAATGAAAATTCACATTTAAATGATCTATGCACATTATTATCCAGATGATGTGGCACTGATTAAAACAAAGTCTGTAGGACAAGCTCAGAGCAAGCAATAGAGGGCAGCAATCAACTTATTGGTTATAAACAGACGACGCTGGACACGGGCGTATTCAAGAATATTCAGGTTAAAATATGCGAATGAAGTTACGTGATCAAGTGAATGGGACGAACGCTTTTACAACTGATTAAATTTTAAAAATGATACTGACACTGGAGTTGGTTATCCAACTCCAGCGGTTTTAGGATGAGAACTAATTTAGTTCCAACGTGTGATGAATTTTATGGGGTATCGAGGTAGTAGCTCGATGCGACCTATGGCGATTATAGGTCGCACCGAGATACTTGAGCTAGCGAGTACTAGGTGCTGCGACCAGCGACCGGCTAGTATGAAGCGAGCATAAGGCAAAAAAAATTTGTTTGGTTGTCCTCCAGAGCTCTCAGAGAGGAGGGGCGGGCGGGCAGATTTTTAAAAAAAAAATTAAAAAAATTCTTATACCAGCGGAAGCTCAAAGTTCAGCCAACAAGACATTAAAATCACACTAAGAGTCGCACATATATGTTGTAAACACTTAATTTAATATTCAATGCCATTTAAACTGTTATTTTATTTTTTTAAATCTGGAAAAGAAAAGAAAAAATCTGAAGAAAAAAAATGGGAGCGGCCCTAAATCTGACGAGCGGGCAGTCGAGGACAACATTTTTTTTTTGGGGGGGGGGGGTCCTAAGAATATATGATTTATTTTGTAATTTATACCCTGGGATAAAACCTTAAATAACCTTCTAATCCTTCTATGAATAATTTTAATTTTAGTTTATTTATTTTAAAAAAAAGAAGAAAAAAAAAGAGAATAGAATAAATAAATAATAAAAAAGTATAAAAACATATAATAACAAATTAAATAAATATATAAAATAAAATAGAATAGAATAAATAAATAATAAATCCAGCCTACTGAAAACCTGTTAGGAAGTGAAAACAGGCAAGAGGGGACAACAAACATGGTTTTATTTTTACTTGGCCTTACAACTCAAGTGATGCATTCTTGGTTGTTAAAAACCATTGTCTAAACAGATGTATTGCAGACTGTTGACAAATGCAATCTGTCACCTGGTTGTGTGAAGGATTGTTGTACCTAACTGGTGCTTGAGATGTAGAGATGCAGTGGATGTTGCAGTCTTAAGAATGTGTGGTTAGTTTTGACAAAACAGATGTTTGGTGCACCATTGGTATGTAGGGTGTTGCAAAGTACTGGATCGTTGCATTGCAGATTGTTTACAACAGGTGTTTACCAAACCTATTCTTGTAGGTAGGATGTTGCAAAGTGCTGGATTCTGATAATTGCAACATTCCAGGTTGTTTGCAACATACTTGTTTAAAACAGGTGTTTGCCATTCCTATACATGTATGTATAATGTTGCAATGTACTGGAGTGTTGCATTGCAGTGATTGCAGGTTCTTTACAACCTTTTGTTAAAACAGGTGTTTGCCAAATACATGTATGTAGGATGTTGCAAAGTGCTACACTCCAGGTTGTTTACAACAATTTTGTCAAAACAGGTGTTTGGCAAACTTATACATGTATGTGTAGGATCAATGCCTTGGTAGGATGTTGCAATGTACTGGATTTTTGAATTGGTTCTTTACAACCTTTTGTTAAAACAGGTGTTTGGCACCTGGATGCATAGCAAGATGAAAACTGAATGGCAGCATATGCTTGGTTGCAATGTTCTGGATTGTTACATTGCAAATTGTTTACAACTTATTGTTAGGGTGGTTTTTGTTATGCTAATTTTGTAATGATGAACTTGAAATCAGTTACTATCAAGAGTGTCAGTCAGTGATTACCACTGATTTATGAGTAGCTTGCAAGGGATGAGAAGAGGAGGAGAAGGGAGAATTATTTCATACTGAATGGATTATTTTGTGTAATGTCAACTGATTGTGAGCAAAGAAAAAGGTGAGTCTTACAGATGCAAAATTTTCTTAATCTTTACAATATTTGCAGAGATGCTTTAATTTGTGATTTCTTAATATGTGCCCCCCCCCCCCCCCCAGCTAGAACAACATTACAGAAAAAGCTGTGACTAGTGTGGTGCCAACACCTCAACACATTGTAATGTTGGTAAGGGTACATAAGGAACTCCTACCCATGTGTTCAAATATTTAAGCTTTTGAAGATTAAGCAGATTGAAGAAAGAATTTGCTTATTATTGAAGATTTTCATTGAAAAAAGACCAGATATTTGGGATATGAGATTCCTATACTATGCATTCATGATTGGAAGGGCCTTTTTAAACTGTTTTGAAGTTCCCTCCCAGACCATCATCCCAGCATCCCAGCTTGCCCTCCCAGCTGCATTGTCTGTACTTCTTAGCAAGTTATGGTCACGTTAATAGGTCTGTGTTACTATTTTCTAGTCCACGGAACATGCGCAATGAATACAAAAGGGAAAGTTACTTTCTGGCGCTCGTATCATTGTATTATCATCGCGGGGAATATTACTTCCATCTACCGAACAAAAAATGTCATATTTGACTTAATAAAAAATAAGTTGCTCCTGCTGGTAGATTAAAAGAAGCTCCCGGTTTTCAACAAACCTGTGAACCAGGAGCTACTGTTGATAAAAAGGTAGCTCCTGGTAAAAAAAATCTGCTATTTTGACCCTTGATAGTAATAAGTGTTAGGGTTAGGTTTAGGGTTAGGGTTAAAGGGGGTGTCCCGCAAGCATAAAATTGTGCATTATATGTTAGAAAAATAACTATCGAACCCAACTTTTGTAATTATATAGAACAAAACACCACACTTATGAAATAAATAAAAACCGCAATCTCTCAACATGCACTTTTTAAAATTTGCGGCGATTGAAAATCCCAGTGTCGATGAAGTCATAGTTATACAATACACATGCGCAAATTTGAGTACCGATACCCATGACGTCATTGACACCGGGACTTTCGATCGTCGCGAATTTTAAAAACGGCATGTTGAGTTATGGCAGGCAGTTTTATTCGTTTTTGTGACTAGTATGATGTTTTGTTCTATATAATTATATAATTTGGGCTCGATAATTATTTTTCTGACAAATAATGATCAATGTTGTGCTTGCGGAACCCTTCCTTTAAGGTTTAATGTTAGGGTTAAAACTCGGGGGTCCTTCACTAGGTTAAAAAAAGAAATTCTGCCATGGCCCACAGGTTTATACTAACCTGGTTAGGCCAGGGATACTATTAAATTTGGGATAGGAAAGTCCTATACTAACGTACGTAGCGAAAACGGTCCCTTTTGCATATTTACATAAATTATGGTAATCATCGGAATGTGTCGGTGACCGGCGTTTAACGCGTTTAACAATGTTTAACCAGGTTTAACGTAATATTTGGTCGGCATAGGTTTGAGGGCGCTGTGGATTTACACAGACGACGGTGGCCACGCGAAACGTGGCCACCGTTGTTGAGTACGTAAATGTTGAGTACGTAATGAATAACACGTAATCGCGAATGTTAATCTTATCATTTTGACAAATTCATCATAATTAGAAGAATTGTCATCGTTAACCGGGCGATGACTGTTAAAAATAATTCAAAATAGTGCACCCCCGTTGACATATTGGGTCGTCTGAGAGACGCGTGGCCAGCGTCGCGTCGTCTGCTACAATCACGCCTGATCGGTATAGCGCCACCAGTTCTATGCCGACCAACTTTTAATTTAAAAGTGGCCTCCGATCGGCAAGCTCAGTGGCACACCCCTGGTTAGGCCCAGCAAAGTTGATTTTTAGTTTCCCGTCACCTGCCCGCGCTTCATTTTCATGCCTGCATTTGAATTCATTATTGAAATTTCAGAGAAAAAAATACAGTTTTTGCAATAAAAACGTCCGAATTCATGCATTTTGTGTGATGAAGTGAAATGTTTAATCATTTGGTGACCAGAATAGCCTTTCTGTAACTTACATATATATAAATTGACCCAAGTTCATTCTTTGATAGGATGCAGCGGTGTATAACAATACGTCTGACATCTCTTTTATAATAATGAAAGTCGTAAAAATAATGAATAATAAATAATGAAAAAGTTGCCTCAATAATTTTGAAAATAAATGTTACTGGAAACTAAAATTCAACTTTGCGGGGCCTTATACTGCAATCTATCAGTGTACTCTCAAAGTGGCAAGTTGAGTTTCAGGCCCTGGTAACAGACAACGCTGGGTACAATTTGTCGTAACTTGCCAATTCGTATTGGTTTAACACGTAATCGTGGATACCATCGTCATATTCTAAATATCACATTCCTTGGTACAACTAAATAATCCCAAAACCAGAGTTGGATAACCAACTCCTGTCTAAGTGTTCTTTCTTTACATTTTTGCAAGTTAAACAAGCTCTTGAACATTAGTCCGGGTATTTTAAATTAGCCGGATATTTTAAATTAATTGATCTTATGCACCTCAATTTTGAGGCAAAATGGTAGAAAAGAGATAGTCATAGCCAATAAAATAATAATACTTGATGGTATTCTGGCCTTAAGATATTAGTTTTACGATTATTTGGGAAATAATGACTATTTAATAAGTAGTAGGTATTATAACATTCTATGCCACTTGCTTATACATCTAGTAGGGTGGCCGAGTGAATAAAGCTTTGGACTGTTACCAATTCAATTTCACGTCATGGGTTTAATACTCGTGCTAATCGCTTTTCTTTTTTGTTACAAATTATGTTTTTTTAAATTAATTTAAACATTGGAATTTTTGATTTATTTTAAACAAATGGATTTTTCCACTTGAAACTATGTAATTTAAAATAAAACTACAATAGAAGAAAATACAGGGCTTTTTCAAGAAATGGGACAGGAAGATCTCGTTCAATCCAGTGTTCCCGTTGTGTTCTTACAGATTTCACGCCACCAAATGGTTTTCCTATGCATTTACATGTAAAATGGTGGTTACAAAAAGCCCATTTCCTCGCTTATAAAACGACTGGATTTCTCAATTTGACATTTTCCTTAAATTTCATGAT
Organism: Ophiura sarsii; assembly: GCA_035610835.1. Lineage (NCBI taxonomy): Eukaryota > Metazoa > Echinodermata > Ophiuroidea > Amphilepidida > Ophiuridae > Ophiura > Ophiura sarsii. Next base: position 39,593,855 of record CM069444.1, read on the forward strand.
ATCTTTGATAATTTATCAAAACAATTATATATGGTCTCCCCGAAAGTTCCGAGAAATTAGCCCCTAGAGTTGGACAACTGGTGTAGCACCCTCATTTATCAGAAAAAGTTGAAAAATGTTACCAGAACATTGACAATCAAAATGCATCCAAAAAACCTACAAAATGCATTGAAATTTTTGCCCTGTGGTATTAGGTAATAGTCCTAAAATCAGGATTGAACTACAACTTGAATCATTTAGGAGCAATAAGTACCATTTCTGATTAATTCTATAATCAATGGGCCACAGGATGCCCAGCTGATAAAAAAAGTTTGATTGACTTCTGCAATGACTGACATTAATTACTAGTGTAGAATCTACAATACCAGGGGTCTTGCCATACTGAAATCGCATCCGCCATCGTCTGCCTGGTAGCCTATTGCTATACACTGCCCTCTATATATTGATTGGTTGTTAGTATGTGGTTGTTAAAACATGTTTGATAATACTAGTAATAACAAAATGACAGAGGGCAGTATACTATTTTTTCATCACTGCATTGGGGGGGGGGGGGGGGTACCGCGCCATTTTGTCCCGAAGCAATGGTTATGACGTCATATTTTTGTCGATTTTCAGAACTCTTGTATTGGATTTACGTGCAAAAAATATGCCCTTGGCATCATACTTTCCCAGGTGTGCAGTTCATTTTAAATTTCAGATGTTCTAAAATGGATGGTTTTCTAAACAATTCGAGAAAGAAAATGGAACTGCACACCTCAGAATTGCAAAAAAAGCATAAAACAAGTTAACTTTTTTGTGCCTTTGAACAGAGTGGCGGCCGGGATTGTAGAATTTAACACAGTGCATTAACCCATGACCCATGATATAAATAAATTATTTGCGTTAATTTTTTTCAATTAGCATGGTTAGTGTAGTGGAAAGAAAGTTGCTTGAGGAGCGAGAGGTTGTGGGTTCGAGTCCCATTAGGAGCACTTTTTGTTTTATATGCTGGATTTGCTTAGCATCATCTGTATGCTTGCCCACGCGGACACCACACTGCTGGCGTTTACCGTATCAGGGTTACGCCATTTTTTTCTCTCGAAAATGTCAAAAAAAATTACCGTTCTTTTAAAAATAAGAATTATAATCAAATTACAAACACATTTTGTGCGAAAGCAACACACACATTTGGCAAAAATGGCACAATAAAAATCCGTTCGTTATAAATAAATGGACATGGTTAAATAATAAAACTATCACAATTACAGTCGTAAATCTCTGTGGCGTGCGTAGGTTGGCCATGTCGTTGGCAATCGGAAATCACGGGTTCGAATATTTCCATTATTTTTCTATTTTTTAAACTTGATGGTATATTAATGTAACATCATTGTTATGTCAATTTTTATCAATTATAAATGCCGCCCATGCGTTTATAGTTTTATTTTTATTTATTTATCTATCATAAATGTATCCTTGATTTATTTAACTTTGTCTAAACAATTAAAATGCGTAAACAATTATATTATTGCTCGATATAGAGTGATTTAACTTGAGTTCAGTTTGATAATATGATAGCAAAACTTGTTGTAAAACCATTTTACCAGTGTGTCCAACAATTTCAAACTTTGGTAATACATTCAGAGATGTCACTTTTAGCTTGTTATAGCTAGGCTAGCAAGTTTGCGACCGGGTTTGCGACCTCTATAATTTTAGGCTGGTAACACAATCCCACAGTGCATTTCGTTAAAACAGTGTACATTATTTTTCCACGATACGTATCACGTGATAACCACGATCGATTTCGCAAAATATTGCAAAATGGCGCGGTACCCCAGCCCCCCCTATCACTGCATAGAATGTCGGACATCCACGTAGTGTCATTCACAAATATTCAAGTTTCAATTATGCAAACAAGGCTATTTAATTAATCAAATATGAAAAACTGTTAATGATGAACACATTTAAAAAAAACCACCAACTTACACTGGGGTTGATTTTCCAACTCCTAACAGGTTGAAGTACACTTTTCCCCACGGCCATTCCTGTCCACAACAATAGCCCTGTAGAAACACTGCTTTTACCCTGTGTGCCAGTCAACTATCATGCAGTAAGCATGAGCATGCGTGACCAAAGATTTACCAGACACCCTTAACGTGTGTTTCTTCTGAAGCCAAAATTCACCTTAAAATGAGGTTTTTGCATGTTTTTCTTTCTCCCCAAGATAGCACATATCTACTGAAGATAGCACCAAACTCATTTTGCATTTGATATGGCTTTTCGGCATTTGCTATCTACAGAAGATAGCAACCACCATATCAGTCATATCTTAATGTAAAATGTGTTTGGTGCTATCTTCAGTAGATAGCGCCCACCGAAAAGTCATGTATGCGTAAAAACAAAATGTGTTTGGTGTTATCTTCTATAGATAGCACCCACAGAAAAGTCATATCTTAATACAAAATGTGTTTGGTGCTATCTTGAAAGGATCTTCCAAGATTTTGCAGCATGGTCAATGATGTTCCAAGGTGTTTTATAATGTACAAATATGTTCCAGTAATGTGCAAGGATGTTTGAAAATGTTGCAGTATGTGCCAGAATGCTCAAAGATGTTTTACTATGGGGTATACTCCGACAAATGCACGATGAGTAAGTTAAGTTTGTACATTGAATTTTTTTAACATGGCGTCCTTTCTAATTATAACTTTATTAAACTTTCAAACTAGCGGTCCTTATTTCATTTTCAAACTACACTGTAAAAAAATGGACGCCTCAAAAGGTGTTCTGGCTATTAACACCAATTGGTGTTCTATGATTTTAAACTTTTATATTGAAAATATTTACACATATTATCAGTTTTCTCTTATTTAAACAGTATCCTATATCCACAAATATTTGAAAAACATCAAAATCAATATTATCATTACAGGATTAAGTCAGCTGAAAATTGAACGTGTTCTATTTTGAACACCGTGTTAAACAAAGGAACATCATTCGTTCACCTTTCTTAACACCTTTTCTGTAACAGTTTGGGAACACCAATGTGTTCTAGAACACGTCTGTGAACACATTGGTGTTCCCAAACTGTTACAGAAAAGGTGTTAAGAAAGGTGTAAGAAAGGTGTTCCTTTGTTTAACACAGTGTTCAAAATAGAACACGTTCAATTTTCAGCTGACTTAATCCTGTAATGATAATATTGATTTTGATGTTTTTCAAATATTTGTGGATATAGGATACTATTTAAATAAGAGAAAACTGATAATATGTGTAAATATTTTCAATATAAAAGTTTAAAATCATAGAACACCAATTGGTGTTAATAGCCAGCACACCTTTTGAGGCGTCCATTTTTTTTACAGTGTAGCGGATATATTTTTTAATTCTGACTAGCTGATCGTATTTATAATTCTGACTAACGGATCTGATATTATTGTTTTAGTAGTAGCAGCCCGTTTTAAATTTGAAATAGCGAACCTAATTTGATTTTTGGACTGGCAGACCTTTTCTATTTTTTGGACAAGCGATCCCTATTTTTGGACTAGTGGACCTCAATTTCATTTTCGGACTAGCAGACCACAAGGTATAGCAAAATCACTGTTCGGACTAGCGGACCATCGGACTAGCGGGTATTCGAACCATAGGCGTAAATCCAATATTTGACCGTGGGGGGGGGGGGGGGGGGGGGAGAGGGGATGGCCTGTGCAATCATCCCCTGACGTTATGCATGATAAAATGCTCACCGTAATAGAAATGTCTAATTCAGACCAAATTAAGCTAATTTCAAGCAATTTCTACAATAAAAGCCAAAATGTTGTCACGCTTCGAGCGCATTTTTCACCCACTTTTTTCTCTCTACACCGTTACCCCCCTATAATGTTGAGGCTGACTGGTCAATCATCCCCCAATGCCAACAACAAATTTACGCCATTAACAATTTTTTAACACATTTTCGCATGTTTTTACACATTTCTTTTACACGTTTTTAACAAAGGGGGGGGGGGGGTGGTTAGGAGTAGCGACCCGTTTTAAATTCGAAATAGTGAACCTAATTTGATTTTTGGACTGGCAGACCTTTTCTATTTTTCGGACAAGCGGTTCCTATTTTCGGAATAGTGGAGGGGGGGGGGGAGATATACCCCACCAATATTTGACCATGGGGGATATACGACCCCCAATATTTGACCAAGGGGGATGGTCTGTGCAATCACCCCCCACCCAATGTTATGCATGATAAAATGATCACCGTAATAGAAATGTCTAATTCAGAACAAATTAAGCTAATTTCAAGCAATTTCTACAATAAAAGCCAAAATGTTCTCACACTTCACACACATTATCCTCCCACCCCCTCCCCAATTGGTTTTAGCGCGCTTCATGCACATTTTTTTACCCACTTTTTTTTCACTCCACGGGTACCCACCCTATAATGTTGAGGCTGGTGCCGCTACTGGTCAATCATCCTCTACGCCAACAACAAATGTACGTCACTGATTCAAACAATCGGACAGGAACCCTCCGAGCACGTTTTCACAGGTAAAACTGCAAATCTCTGAGCATCGATAGAATAGATGAGGTGACCGTTGTTTACATTTAGGACGCCCTCTGTTGATTTGAGACAAAGCACACCGGGCAAGAGTTCCTATAGTTTATATAGGCCAGATCAGGTTTTCTAACTAGATTGTAGTGTCACAGCAAATTGTTATCAAAACTGTCTTTAAACTTGCTTAGGAATGCTATAAGCTATCGCATTTCACACAAACAATTAAAAATAAATGAGTTTTACAATTCATTAGAAAGAAATTTCATGTTGTCTTCATTAACTTTACTGTATATTCTGCCTGGAGGGAATCAACAGAGGGTGTCCCATTTGTAAATACATGACGTCACCGGTCACACCATCTATACTGAAATGCTTGATCAGTTACCAATAATACTTGTCAAGTTAAAGATTATGACCTACCTGTAGGCCTATATATATTATTTTGGAGGGGAATAGGTTATAATTTTCTGGGTCAATCTTTCATGCTCTGATCATTTCTTGCTTTCCATTAGGCAAAAAAAAAATGTTGTGTTGCCCTCAATTGTGCCAAAAAACGGGTCGGTCGGTCGGAAATTTGTTTTTCTTTTTTTTCTTCAAATTTGTTTTTCAATTATTATTTTTTGGGCTGAAAAATATATGGTTTATGTCAAGACAAAATTGGTATAGGCCCATATGTCAATTTAACCAATGTTTTTACTGTGATAATAGTCTAAAAAACATTTATTTTGGCTTACTTATTCATTTCAAGCAAGAAATAGTAACATTTAGACACCCCTAAAAAAAAAAAATGCAACCCTAGTTTTTACGATTTTAGGGTCGGTCACTGAGGGCAACACAACTTCTTTTTTTTTGCCTTACATAATAAAGTACTAATATGGTGTTTTTTTGCATTTAAATTTGTTCAAAGTGACAAAGCAATGTGAGTGTAAAATGTTGTACAGTATGGCAAAATAGATATGGCTTGGTAATGAATTATCTATAAATATTTAGGCTAACCCTAGCACTCTTTATATACAATATGACAAATTAAGGCTATAAAAAGAAGATTTGTGATGTGATCTAATGGACTAGTGGAAAATATGCACCATTCAGTATAACCTGATGGACTAAATTTGATGGGGTTGATTTGATGTTTGTAAAAATGCAAAGTGAGGAATTGTTGGTATAATGTCCTACAAAAGTTTGAGTTAACTTCCTTAAACCTAAATGATAGGGGATTGACTGTATTTTTCATTAGAAATAGTAGGCAAATAGTGAATACTGTTTATTGTTAAAATATCATAAAAAATAATATTTTATGGTAAACTTGTTTTTAAAAAAGGCGAAAGTGATTTTGAATATTTTGCACAATGGGAATTGGGAAACTGAACCAAATATTTTGTTGTTGCCATTGGCCAAAATGTTTAAAGTGGTTTACAAATAAGGCAAACAATTATGGGTCCCACTCAGACGCACTCAAATTGACTTTAGGAAAAGTGTTCCAGGCAAATATTGTGGGAAGATGGCAAAGAATTGTAACCACTCTTGTTTTCTCATCATGTAAGCACTTGATATGTGCCAACACCCACAGAATTTATAGCTAATTTAATTAATATCTTGGATTGAATTGTGTGCTATTTTACTCATGATGTGTCATAGAAATATGTGTACAGTATTGTTTGCTATTATGAATTTGATTTATTTATTTATATATCATTATTATAGTTGTTAATTATTAACAGTGGTGATATATGTTTTATTTCTTATTTCAGTGTCCTCTGTGAGACCTCTAGGCTCTACCCCCTTTTGTGTTTTCCTCAGTTATAATGACCCATTTTTCTCAAAAGGTTTGACTCACACAAATTTGTTTCATTGGTTGTATTTATTAGTTTACACCTTGATATATTTTCTACAAACCCTGTACAATGACCTTGAGATTGACAAATGCTTACAGAAAATGTATACCTTTCCCATACTCCCATTCATACTTATTTTAACTTTTTAAAATGCTATAAATGTTGGAAGCAAAACCCTCGTGATTTTTGGGTCCCAACTCATGGCAAAATATTTTCTTTGTGGAATAAACATCACAGATCTATTCTTCATTTATTTTTATAACTTGACACTTTGACTTCATCTTTCATTGTTTGAAAAACAGAAAGAAAGAAAGATCGAAAAGATTTATCAGGTAAACAAGGATAAAAGGTTTAATATCTTGGTGCTATTTGTGTTGAAAGGATAATTATTGTATACATTTGGTGTCAAGGTTGTGACTTAAAAATGTCTATTCTATTATGAGTACAAAAGTCAGTTATTTGTGCATGGTTTCGTGAATTTTGTGAACAACTCTGCATGTAGTCATTGTTATACATGAACAATTTTGAATAAGCCCTATTTCAAAGTAATATCTATGTTTGGTTCATTTTCATTATGCTAACATATCCAATACCAAAAATATACTTATAGTAATATACCCATGTGGAATGAATATTGAGTTCCTTCCCAGCTAGGTGGATACAATATTGCATGCATTTTACAATATAAATAAAGTTTCAAAGATTAACCATAACCTAACTGAGTACTCCAAAATACTCCAATCAAGACTATCTCCATGTATAATGTACGGACAGTTTTTGATGACGTAATCAACCAAGCCTATATAGTGAACGTATACTGCGCGAACGAGTAGCTGAGAGCGCTTGCCTTAAGGGGGTTAGGGGGCCCAGGATTTTGGGTCTGGAGGGTCCCCGGTTTGAACCCCGGTCGGGTCGCGTAAATTTATTTGTTGATTTTTCATCCAAAATTGCGATATCGGTTAAAAACCTTGTTTGGGGATTAGGGTTAAGGAAATGCATCTGTACGTAGTGTTCTCAAAGAAAATGACTGATCATTTTGTATCAATGTCTACATTGCTTTCCCACTTGCAAGAAAGTTTAACTCAAACGATCACAGAAAACAGAAACCGATTTAAAATAAGCCTATTTCAAGAATTACTTAATCTGGCACACTTGCAGTGTTACATAAGAACATATTTTTGTTATGTTAATACTAGGCCTATTGAATGGTTTTTAAAATACACAGAAGATGGACGTTCCTGTTTTTTTGTAGGAATCTTGCGTGATTTTTATTTTAAGAAAGTCATTTATTTGTGTGCATCAGGCTTCATCTTCTGGCATTGAGTGACTAGTAGGAAAGCATTACAGAAACCACAAAACCTTAAACCAAATTTCTGAGTGTGCTTTTAAGATTTGATTGCACGGATTGTGCTTCAAATCAATTTGCTATGGGACGAAGCTTGCCAATTTGGTATCAAACAAACTGTAGTTAGGCCAAACAAAAAAATAGGTTTGTCTCAAAGCTTGCGCGCGCATTGGTTTTGAAATGCCAAAATACCGCGTCTGAAATGCAGGAAATTGTAAAATCAATTTTTATTTTCCCTACAAATTTTTATTTCAAGTTTTTATCAAAAATATCGGCAGATTTTCCTTTTCTCAAACTTTTACATGACTCAGTTCTTCAAAAAACGCTTCAAAATTGATTTTTACACAACTACATCACAATATTCATTTCAAATAGAAAAAAAACAATATCAGAAAGTGTCAACGGTTGCAAATAGTAAGAGTACACAAATAAAAAAATTGTAAAAAAAAAAAAGGAAGACAAAAAAAACGCGCGCGTCGCCCGATTTTGAAGCCTTCGCAAGCTTTGAGACAAACCTTTTTTTTTGCCTTATGGAAAGAAAACCTCATTTCAGTACAGTCTTCGCTGTTTAATTGGGATTCTCATAAATGGGATTTTCGGATAATCCACATGCTACATGAAGTTCAGGAAATTGTTTCTGTACATGCAAAAACTGCCTGTTAATCAGGATGTTCCGCAGGTTAATCGGGACATGTTTCTTCACATTAGTCGTTAATTTGACCATCTAAACCAAGAAAACATACAGAAGTTTCCAAAACATTAAGTATTTTTCACACTAATGTGCATTTTCTGAGTTTAATTAACAAAATTAGTCAAAGTACACCAATAACAGATCAATTAACAATTTTTCTTCTTTTTCCCCCCTCAATTTATAACACGTCTGTCCACCCCTGACTAGACAACCTTTACGATACCAAGTACAATAATAAAAAGGTACGCATTTTGTGTAGTTTATATCATTTATTTATCTTTATATTGACAAAAACATACATTTCAATGAAGAATATTAAAATATACATTTGTCCGTATTAATTATATTCAATTAAACATGTGTTTGGTGACTTATTCGGGACAATCGAATAATCAGGAAATTATTGCTACTTCCGATTTGTCCCAATTAAGCAATTCTCCAGTCCAAATTATTGATATGAAATTTAAAAATATATGCAGCAAAAATATTTGTTTAGCATCCTATAGCCAATACCTGTTGCTATAGTGTAGTCAATGAAGCATTCATTTTTTTACAGCATGTTTTATTTTTGTTAAACAATTATAATCAAATAATGATGCATACAAATGCTTTAAACGGTGAAAATATACTATATACTTATAATACATATTACAATTTATAGTGACATACATGTCAAATTTGTAGAGTAGAGGCAAATCAAAATGCCAATAATTTGAAATTAAGAGCTATTAAAATAAGCTTGATTTCAAAATACCTGGCCGTGCCGTAATTAGTCCACTGATGTGAGACAGTGACGGATTGTAATTAGCTGAATTGACCCATAATGATGTCAATAGTATAATATTATTGATATCGTTGATACTTGGATTGCAAAGTGAAGCTATTTTTCTATGGGCAAATGAACCTCTCATGTAGGGTCGGTAGGTCGGGTGTTGTTGTTTTTTGTTTTTGTTTTTTTCTCAAAATGTATAGGAAATGTTGGTGAATTTTCAGCAATTTTAAGAAAGAGGGAAAATAATTAAATTTTAAAAAAAGTTCTAAAATGTTCGGGCCCTTAGAACAGGTTTTTTTCCGTCACCTTCTAAATAAATGTTACTTGTTATACTCTTGGACTGGACAAGAATTGTGAAAATGGTCATATCAAATGTTCAATTAATTATTTAAAAAAGGACAAATAAAAAAACAAATTTTCAATATCCATTTCTTCTAAATATAGAATGTCATTGTGACGATAGATGAGCCTATAAAATACACCTGTTGTATATTGGGTAAATATCTTGTGTCAAATGCGAACAAAATACGGCCAGCCGACATTGATGATATCGTACCATTCATTTGTTGTATTGATGCAATCATAAAAGTGCATGTTTCTGAGCATCCCTAAAAGATTAGTTATGAGAAATTTTGTTAAAAAGCTATAAATATTGGTATATATTTATATATTATTATCACTTTATACGCTTTTTTTATTCTGTGCTTTTTTATGCATATGTTATAATTGTTGCATGCATTGTGAATTGTCATTCACCAAGTATGAAATAGTATTTAAAAATTGACACATTTTAACAGAGAAGTAATTTTACTGCTTTAAAAAAAACTGGAACTGAAGATTTTAACTCACACTGCACAAGAAAATTGTTTACGCAGTTTTGATGGGAAGGCTCTGAATTTCAAAAATGCACTTGCTGATTATTGGATTGCTGTATGGGGGAATGGCCACCTGAAGCACTGACTACATTTGTTGGCTAGAATTAAAAATTTAAAATATGAATACTATTTCAAAGAAATACAGAATACTTTTAGTATGAAAAATCGTATGAAAAATCACTCTCTATTCGGGCCTAATCATACTAATATACACTTAATGATTTTTGCTTCACAGTAGGTCCTTACCAAATTTTAACTTTTTTGCCAGAGACATTACAAATTGTGCCTGCGAGTGCAATATACTCCAGTTAGTTACATTATTGGTCAAGCAAGACCTTTTGTACCATTTGGTATCACAGTTTCTTAAATACTCATTTTGATCCATTCATACATAAATGTGTGTGACTTTATGATGTATAAAGCCAAAAGCTTAAATGCAGATCCTGGAAAACCCTAACCACTTTAAAAGTGTAATTCTTGTCTGGTCGAAACTGAGACTTGCTGTTATTGTAGCAGTACACTGAGTATTGTTCCCACTGAAATGACCTGTGATAAAGTTGTATTCATATTATTCTTTGTAAGAAGCAAAATTGCCTAAAACCAAACATTTTGTGACGCTCTAAGTGCTCTTGATCCCACCTTTTATAATGAGTGATAGCCACACCATTATAGACCGGTTGGCCAATGAACTCCAGTGGACAAAGTATAATGAAGTGTGAAGGTTTCAAATGTAGCAAGATTTTTCAACTTTCAGTTCCCAAATTTGATTTACTTTTTATCTTCATCTACTGGGCAAATGAGAAAAGTACAGTATCACCTTAAATGTGTACAAAGTGAAAATCATGTTGAAAAAACTCTGCTGTAAGGGCCCGACCGACCCATTTTTTTAGAAATTGGTGAAAAAAAAGTTTCACTGCAAATGAATACAGACCTATACATTATTTTTTCCTTTACCAAAATGGCAAAATGTTTACAGTTTTATTTATATTTACAGACTTTTATACGGTCATTTTCAAGGGGAAATGATAGAAAGAAAGAAGAAAAAAATGACCAACCGACCTGACCCGAGAGGTCCGTTTTCCTGCCCGACAAAGCTGGGTGTGTTTTGTTGTCGCCTAAAGCTGATGAACTACTGGGTGAGTCAGAAAGGATAGGCACTGTTTTTGCCAAATGGGTTACACAAATTTTAGAAGCATACTTTAGGTCCCAGATACTATTATACCCGGGATTATACCAGTCTCATGCAATACTGGAACAGAAAAGTTACCAGTATCGGTCGATACTGGTACAGTCCAGAATCTGGGACCAAAAGTACACTTTTTCCGAAAGCAGTTCCATCAGGAATACGAGGAAGAAGAATTATAAAACTTTCTATAAAATGATTCTACAGGGTGTGTCAAAACAACTTTCCTGTGAAAGGAGGAAACCAATTAAAATACATCCTATGTTTTGTTGTTAAAAAATAGACTGTTGGTAAGCTGTAATGCTTCAAAATGACACCTTTGTGGTTAAGATTGGATAAGTTACGGTAAAATTGTCTTTATTTTCTTTGTTTTTCCATGCCTAATTCCATCAATATCTCAATATACATTTTACCAACAACTGCACCCTTTTGCCGTGGCAGCACACATATTCAAATATTCTGTGGTTTGTCATGGATAACATGGGTGAAAATATGTTATTCTACTCAAATTATTGAGCTGGCAACTTGTAATTGATTTTATTGGTTGTGTTCAATAACACACTGAATGACGATTGTAAAAAAAGAGTTCTCTGCACATGAAAAATGGCCAAAGTTGAATTTGACATGCCCCTGAGTAGATTTGCCATAATTTGATAACAAAAGCTCCAAAATGGATAGACAGAATTCTTTTGACACATTGAAGATTGATGAACATGAATATTACTATTTCACATCCAATCTGTCTATTTTTCATTTTTTTTACACTTCCTGTATGGTTTAACTTCAGATTTCAGACTGACCAGATAGTTTGAAGCCCTGTCACATTTCTTTGACATAATTGGTGTATGACTATTGACCCAATTGTACCAGGTCGTTTTGATTTTCTTTGATGCTTTTGACGATGTCAGCCGATGTACATCTCATGACATAACCAGAAATTGAACACTTTGTGGTTACGACTGGTCAGTGGTCATACAGCAATGAGAACAAATGTAATAGGACCACACAATTGTGGTGAAATTTCTAACAGTTGAACTTTGGAATAAGTCTATAAAAAAATTACTATAAAAAGCTAAATTTTAGGAGGAAAATATATTTTTTGAAATTACCCAAGGAGAATTTCTAAAGTGAAACTGTTTACCTGCAGTATAAATATCAATGTACAGTGAGCTATTGTTCTTTTCCAAATAAGCCTTTTAATCTTCTTATTAAACTTTGATTCTTTTAATGTTGTAATCTGCAGATCTCAGTGTTTGTACCCAAGTTGAAGAACTGCCCTGGAGCAGAAATGCTTCTGCCATTTTAACATTTTTAGAGGTGATCAGTTATGGAAATAATTTAATATAACAAAAATGATTGAAAGGAACACATTTCATTGCCCAAATTAGGGATTGCTGTATGAAAATATGTACAGTTTTGTCAATTGTCCATACTTCCTCAGTTTAAAGGGGCACTGAGAGATATGTATGGGAATGCACCCACACTGGAAATCAGGTTGTTTGCACCTGTATACTTAGTCATATACTAACTACCATCTGAAACAGTTATCTTAATTCACAGTCTATCGTATAACATTTCTCGATTTGGTCATTTCGATGTAGATCACATCGAAACTATCAGCACCACTCGCCACATAAATGGCTTCAACCAAATTTCTATCTAGCACTATTATCAACCCTTTCCCATTAATAATTACACTTCAGGGTTCCTACATACCTTATCTTTTGAAACATTTCATTTGTTAAGAATTTCATTGTTTCGGCAATCCCTCAGTGCCCCTTTCAAGTTGAGGGTCAAGCTCTCAACTAGGTCATCTTTACACTTCTTATTGAAGAAAGTATTAGAGGTAAAAAGAAAATATACAAAACAAAATGTACAAAGAAATCATGGTTTAGTTGGTATTTTTAACAGCCTAAAAAGTTGATCCCCAGGTAATAAAAGAATTGTTTCATGCATAACATTTTTTCTTGAAGCGATGGCCCATCCCGAGCTCTATAGCAACAAATTTCAAGCGGTACCTGGTTTTATTTTATATACAATCCCTTTTATGGGCATTTCAACTCCTACGTAATTATGAAAGAAGCAAACACTTCTATCAGGCGATGAAAAACACACTCCACCATGTTGTACAGATGAATAGACCTCAAGTAGGGTCGTTTGTGGGTTTTGTAAATTTTCATTAATTTAAGAAATTTAAATAAAAGTCAAAACATTTCACAACTTTCCAACAACAAAAAATTGAAACATTTCAAAAGATTAAACAAAAATCAATCTCAAATTTGAAGAGATAAAAAAATGGGTCGGCCCGTGCAACAGTTGTGTTTTTGTTGTCACCTAATAAACTTATATCGATTCAATGTAAATAATACTTGTACTTTCAATTCAATGATATTTATACTGTTTGTAGTCCTTAACAGGTCAGGGAGTCATGTCAACAAGTTTTTTCTCACATAACGCATTGGTGAGATTACAAGATGAGACATAAGAACACTTTGCAAAAACTGAGTAGAGAAAAATTATGGGAAGCTTGAGTTACTTGGGATCACCCTGTATTCTTACGCTCAGACATCCAGGTTTCCCCCCACTTTTTTGCCCCAGATGGCTGCTGCTAGTTGCTATGCCTGATGCATACAGTGTGTGGCATTCACCTAACCTAGAAAGCTTATAGGCCAAAGGCTTGTATTTGAGGAATACTTAATGATGCTATCATCTTAACAATTTTAGAAAATAGCATTTACTGCATTTGAAGCTCTTCATATGTATTACATGAATTTCACAAATATTATAACAAAATGCCTGGAAAAGTGGGGTTTTCCCTATTTTTCCCCCTTTCATTTATTTAAAATTAAAATGGGGGGGGGGGGTCGGGTCATTAATTATTTCTTATTCATTAAATACATTTCAACTTATCACCAACATGCCTAGTCTCAGCTCTAATTCAAATGTTTAGTTCTGTGAGATCCAGGGAGGTCCACAAATGAGTGCAATTGTCATAGGTTCAGTTGTTTAGTTCAATTTGGTGTAGATTTACCACATTTTACTTCCTTAACACTTTCCACGCGGCAGGCAGCTGCAGACGACATTCAAAAATTTCACAAAATGTTTCAAAAATGTCAAAATTACTGTATTTCATTACCATATTTTGAATCACCATTTGAAATGCATTGAAATAAGTACAAACATGCCTAGTGTTTGGTCAGTAATCTTTGAGATAGACTTTGAAAATTATGAAAGGTTTCTGAAAATCTGTTTTGTGTATGGTAAAAATAATAGCCGCGTGGAAAGCGTTAACCTCTTTTTGTGGGTTTGTTCTGATGCAAATCCTGGTTGTTTTTCCTACATTCTTTTCAGCTTTCTTTCCACCTTCAATGTAATGCATGCTTACATCTAAAAATTCAAAATACTACTGTTAAAGTTTAACCAGACAATAGGCTGATCGACACAATATCCCAACTATTTCCCCACTAGTGCACCGTTATGGCACGATAACAATTGAATGGTGGTTCCATTAAACCTGGGACAAAGAGTCACTTAAAAGTCAAAATATTTGTAATGTACTTGTGAGAATTAACTTGATATTAAACTGAGCAGGAAATACAAACATTCTTGCATTTTTTTTTTGATATTCGATTATTAATGGAGTTTTACACCCTCAATTGTATGATATACAGGTGAGTCAAAATATTCTGATTCTGAATTTTTTTAAACCAATTAATATGCACAAATTATATATTTATTGATATGCACACTAAACACGCATTGTTATCTATAACTTAAATTTTATTTCATTCAAATTGGGTATTCCAAACGGGAGATATGTGCATTTTCCCAAAATTCTGTGAAATTTAATCTGTTTCATCTTCCAAGGTACCTCTATGAATGCTAAAGTTTATAACACACACATTTTGAATATGTCAATCAATCAGTTGGTATTCACAAACCCTGCAATGGAAACGGGGTATATTTGCAACACTTTGGGATTTTTGCATTTTTTCGTTAATATGTTGTAATTATGGCCTGGAATAAGGTATCGTCTTGGAAATTTCACCAAGTATGAAAAAAGTATTCCTACTCCAATACCCAATGAAGAAATTGGCAAATTTTTAACAAGAAGTATTTTTCCTGATTTTCTAAAAATGGGACCTGAATATTTGGACTCACCCTGTATTGTTTTAACCCCCAAAAGGCACTACACATTTTTCTTTACATTGCTTCTTATTGGTTACTTATTCAATAATATTTTTAGTAACCAATGGGGTTACTTCTTCATAACCCTTATATAGGCACTAAAATAAGTACTGTCCTTTTCACAATGGCTCTCATTTGTTACTTGTTTGATATGATCATTAAGTAATCGATGATATGTAACCAATGGGGTAACTTCTTTTTAGGCACTATAAACTGTCCTTTTTATACAAATTAAAAAATATATAATTGGTTACTTATTTGATATAATTAACTGAGTAACCAATGGAATAACTTCTTATCTCTTACTGTCACTGTCCTTTTTACAAAGTTTCTAATTGGTTGATATGATTATCTGAGTAACCAATGGAATAACTTCTTCATTCTTACTCTCTTTTACAGTGTCAGATTTGTTACCAAGTAACATTGAAAATAATGAAAAATGACTTTTATTGAAAAATAAAGCAATTTTTTTTTTTAACATTTGAATTCTGATATTCCAATAAAGATCAATAGTCACCACCATTTGATGGAACATAGTAACCCAAACTCAGACATAAACAAACACATCCTTATATAAAATTAGGCTTGATTCAAATACTAAAATATGATACAAACATTTTATAATGCAAAAATAACACCATGACATAAAATATAAAATGGAGTAAAAAAGTTCACTTCATGATAATAAAATGACGAGCACCTTTTTACAAGCTGCTGGATTCCAAACAAACCACCTAGAGTTCCAGAACATCTGAATCTTTGCGTAGACCGTTTCCATGGTTATTCAACATCCCGTCGATATCGTTCAATACATCCGTAAACATATCATCATCCATTTGAGTAACAGGAGGAGGTGTGTCATGATCATCTGTAGTAGGTGTGGTTGTATCTTCCTTGGGTGAATTTAGCATATTAGTCTCTTCAGCAGGCTCAATGGTATCATCTTGGTCATTATTAGTCTCTGCAGCAGGCATGCTATCTTCCCCCGTATATCCATTGACTAACTGACCCGCTGGTTCGTTATCATCCATAGACTCTTCCACATGCTCATTAGGTATAGGTTCTTCAGGTATCTTAGTCTCTTCCCCAGGTCCATCTGGTACTATTTGCGCCTCTACCGAATCATTGGGACTCTCTTGCTGGTTCTCTACAGATCCATTAGGAATTGTAGACTCCTGCACATGCCCATCTGGTACTATTTGCTCCTCTACCGAAACATTGGGACTCTCTTGCTGGTTCTCTACAGATCCATTAGGAATGGTAGACTCCTGCACATGTCCATTAGTCATGGCATGGTCTACTGCCATGCTATCCGGTCTTGTCATATAACTTAACAAGTCAGCTTTTTTTACATTGTCTCCATTACTATCTTTGCCACCATGAAATGATACAAATCCAGGATTATCCTGTCCCGTCAGATCCTCATTATTTGTCTCCTCTTTTTCCGGTATATCATTGAGGCCAGTGGTCATGCCTATATACATATCCATTTCATTGGAGAGTTCACTTGTTGCTAGAGATAACTTAGCTGCACGATTGTTGTGATCTACTTCTCCCATCTCCACAGAGGGCTCACTTTCTGCAAGCGACAACTTGTAATTGGTAGGTTTCACATTCACTTTCGGGTCTTCAGGGTCTTTGCGATCTTTTATCTCATGTTTGATAAGCGGATTGTGTCGGGCAGCACATATCGTTAACGCTAAGATGATGACAGTAGCCATGAATGCACATAGTACGATTATGAGGATCCACTGGGCATTCAATTCAAAGATTGTCGTTGCGGGGGTTTCCTTCGGAGCAACTGTTTGAGTTTGAGTTTGGTACGGGGTAGGAGTAGTTGATTGCCCTTCACATATGGTGACCTCATCGATTATGTACCCCAATATATTGGAGACGTTACAAGTAGCTATGATATCAGTGTCACATCTGGACAAATCCAAAAGTGTCAAGCGTTGTCCGTTATCCTCGATAGAGTAATGTGAGCCTTCTGTTAGACTGATGTTAAAACTCCAGGCGTAGGTCATTTCCGGCACTCCAAGGGCTGAACAGTAGAAAGTGGTATTCATTTGGTTGGGCATGATTGCAATTTGCTCTGGAGGGTATTGGGCGATAAGTGGTCCAGACGTGCAAACGCCCTCATAGCTTGGTTGAGAATAGCTTGTTATGATGCATCGGTAGACAGAGCCCGTGTCATTTCTACTCGCAGACAAATTCAAATTCAACTCTATGGAAGTTTCATTAGATGTTGCTATTATAACATCATCCTGTTCCCAATAGATATCCACAGGGCTGACATTGTGTTGGCAAGTAAGCATTTGATTTTGCCCTTCTGTAAGCGTAATAGCAGTGGATGGGTTACAGGTAGGGACGCGGCAAAGAGTGATGTCAGCCATATGTGTACCAATGTTGTTGCTTGCGTTACATGTAGCACTGATGTCATATGTCTCACACGTTATGTTATCTGTTATGACCAAGTGCTGACCATTGTCGGTGATCAGATACATTGATGCATCAATTGAGGGCGCTATCGTCCAAGTAAATAAAACATCTGAGGGATTTCCACTCGCTGTGCACCAATACGACTCATACGTTGCACCATCAATTATTGTTGATGTAGGCACTATGACTACGTCATCTGGTGGGAAATAGACGTTATCTAGCGGACCAGATTGACACAAACCTTCCCACGGGGGTGATGTTTGTGTAACGCTACATGTGTACATAGTCTCTGAATCGTATCTATTTACCACAAATTCATAATCTAGTTGTGACATATCATTTGTAGATATTAGCTCCATTGCAATGACAGATGTGAGATTAGTTTTGTGCCAATTTATACCATCTACGATTCCATCTATCCAACATGATAAAGTCAAACTCTCCCCTTCCGTTTTGTTAAATGACACATAAGCTGGATTGCATCTAGGTACCTTACATAGCGTTGTGTTAACAGAGTATGTACCGACGGAATTTGATGCCTCGCATGTCGCAACGATATCCTGATCGTCACAGACTATAGTATCGAGTATTACCAAGAGTTGACCAGTCTCTGTGACAATGTATGAAGAATTGCTTATTGGTGAACTAAATGTCCAGTTGTAGGATGCAGCAGGGTTACTTGTTGCGTCACACCTAAAGGCGGTGTAAGAGTCTTCTGTTGAATTCATCTCATAGGTGGTTTGAGAGATGGCAATGTTGTCGGGTGGGTAGTGCACATTGATAGGACCAGATGTGCAAGTTGCCATCAGATTTGGAAAATTGATGACACTGGTGATGCGACACTTGTACCCATCTCTGTTGTCTGCACGAGATACGTCAAATGTGTACCTTAAATATTTCTTATCGCCCTGGACATCTGCAATTGTGCCAGGGATAGCCCCATTTTGTCCAACTAGTCTCAGCCAGGCTATATCTACCGGGGGGCTGCCCTGCTCGGTTTCACACTCAAGCGTTATGGTATCTCCTTCAGTCACTGTGAAATTATCCTTTGGTGCGCATGCAGGATATTCGGCTGACGGAAAAGACACAACAGTTAGTTGAGCAAAAGTACTCCGTATTACTGGAATATTGCCATCATTAGACTGTATTGCGCAACCGTACGCCCCTGCATCTGTACTGGTTATGTCCAGGATTGTCAAGTTGTAAACCAATGCATTATCAGTCGATTGATATACATCGATTTGATATTTTGCCTGGTCCTGTATAGTGTCATTTTGACTGAACCGTGTGTCAGCTCCTCTGTACCATGCGACATATTGTCCAACATTCAGATTTGTTACTGCACAGTCTAGGTAAGTGTCCTCTCCAGGAGTAGCCCTGATTGTTCCCTCAGGGTGGCGCGTAAATTCTTGACTGAATATTGATGACACAAACAGTAGTAAAAACACTGCGAGGGCAGATAGTAACTTGTTATCAAAACCACCCATCGTTGCTAAATTCTATCCACTATCCACTGTAGTCACCGCAAGGGGGAAAAAAATCCAAATCCTCCTTATTTCTGCAATTCATACAATCAACCAAACTCCTTCAGAGCCAGGATCTGAATATAGCCGGAACCGGGAAGTAAATTAACAAAATACTGATTAATTGTCTTCATGGTACAGCGACATTGAGAGTCAAAATGGTATGTCAAGCCATTCACTTGTTGCACTGTTATGGCATGCCATATAGAGCAATGAGTTAGTGACTTCACTGTCAAAGCCATAATTTTTACACACCGGATATTTTCATGGATTGCAAATGTAAACAATTTTTGTGTGGTTGACACTCTATAATATAAGGTTTCTCAATATCTTTACACTTGCGGTGGAATTGTGTGTCTTTATGTCCGGGGGAGGGGGAGGCACTTGAATGTGAAATTGAAATACATAAGCCTACAGGATTATGTTTTACGGTTCATTGGTATAAGATTTTTATTGTTAAAATTGGTTGTTCAATATAGAATCATAGAAAATAGAACACCTGAATATGATAAATGTACACACCTGTGTCTACCAGATAATGAATGCATGGGTATATCAGTGTAAGAATATGGGGTCATTTGGTGTGGACTGCTAAAATGGTTGACTATACGAGGGGATTCCTGAGATCCTGGGTTTAAGCTATTTGAATATTGCGTTGTGATCTAGAACAGTATTACAGGGGGTTCTTGGGTGTGGCTATATTATAACACTATTAATAACATTGGGTGATGGACCTAGGAAAATAGGACGCATGCTGATAATGTGTGCATCCCCTTCCCCTATGAGTTTGACTTTTTGCACTCACATTTTGGTGAATTTATAGTGTGAATATTATTGTGCCGCAAACATTTTAATCCTTAACTGTATCGGGTAGACACGCCCCTTCCAATAAGTGAAATGGGTATTAGACTGGTACAAGTCTTGTTTGCAGTCCATGCATGATAGATTACCAGTTGGGTGTATCATATATGTGACCCGTCACGTCAAAATGGACATGTTGGTGGCATGAGCTAATTCTGAGTTATTGTCATGACTTGAAAGAACACATTTTAAGCTTGAAAATGAGACCATGTTGAAGGTGATTGGACTTTTTAATCACAAGATATGAGTTGAAGAAGCATATTCTTTTCTATTATTTTCTTTAAATTTCACCAAATATATTGGCCTCTATCTCAAAACTGTGTTTGCCGACAACATGTCCTTTTTGACGCGACTGGTCACATATAGACTGGTACAAGTCTTCATAGCAAACCATGTCATCGGAAATGATATCTTTATGCTGTTCCAAATTAATTAATTTTAAGTAAAATCTTATACCTTCCATCCACTCGTTGTGTGTTATGCTGTGAGAAACAACGAATAATGTCATAGATGTACTTTGATTTTATTGTATATTATTATTGTTGTTTAGAAAGATGGTTTGCTAAATATCTAGAGTTCATTTTTCAAATTTTTCTCCCCATTTCCTCATAGCTGCATTAAAGGTATATGACCCGATCACTTTTTTGGGGCTATGATTTTTTTTTCACATCAAGATATTTTGGTATCAGAAGAATCCTCATATTTTTCTCATTATGTCTGTAAAATATTAGGGGCCAGAAATGTTTCATTTGGAAATTATAGGCTAAAATGTGGTGAATTACTGCCAAAGGTGGTTAACCACCAACCAGTCTATGTACTACTCAATGGGCACATGTCTTTTGACCTTGCGCTTCTAAAATAGAACCATTGGAGTTATGCAACTCAAATTTTGGAATGCAACAATTTTAAGGATGACCTTTCATGTAAATAGAAAACATCAAGTTGAAAATCGGGTCATCTACCTCTAACAGACACTGCACATTGACATTGTGTCAATAAGCTATTCTTGCCTGATCAGGTATGAAACATAAAGGGGAACTTGGGCTACCTCTACAGACGGGTGAAATCACTGTATTTTCCCTGTCAATGTGTAAAGAATGCTTATTGATATATTTTAAATCATTCATATATCAGTTAATGTCATAGAGGTGGCCCGATCCACTCAGGCGTTACACCATTGAAAGGGTTGGAAGGTTTCTAGGAACTGTGTAAAATCTATATATAAATGCACAGATCCTAAATCTGTGATGAATGCAAACCATCCCTAGATGTTACATGATCCGATGAGATTTGTTTGTTGTGGTTTTTTCGTTATGGGAAATAAACTGTACATGACAGGTGATCTGGATGACTGAATAGAAGAAGAGAATAGGGATAATTTTCACTGCTGTTTATTTTTCATATTTTGACAAGTTAGATGAGGTTTGTTGGTAGCAATGATTAAATCATTTGTTGTCATTTTGTGGGTTTCATTTTGTAAGATGACGCCACTCATAATCTCATTCTTATTCAGCGTTAAAAGGGTACTGTAAAACTCTTAAAATTTGCAGCTACTTTATTTTGCGAATTACCAAAAGCCAACATTTTCGCAAGAATTTTATTTTGCGATTCCAAAATTTGACCTGATTTTAAGCTTTTACCACAGTGTACTTTACATGGATATAATTTCACGAATTTAAGGTACTCACGAAATTCACAAAATTAAGTGGTTTTACAGTATGTTGTCAACAGAATACAATGAATGGTTAAAGATTTAGATAAAATGTTTTGAAATGGTTTAATTGCATTTCAATTTCATATTGACTTGGTCAGCAGGGGTCAGATAGCTTTCTGGAATTTAAATAATAATACATTTTTATTTGTTGATAAAGGTACGACAATATCAAAAATGATTAGGTCAAATAAGAAAATATCATTAAGTTGAAATTGTGTTTTTGAACGCTACTAAACCTAAAAGAATAAAATATGCAGGGTCATTGGTAGGCTACTCTTAACTTATCCTAACTTTTATAATAGTTATAACAGTTACGATGTGACACTTGTACTGTGTTAAATACATCTCTTCTTTCATCCCAATTGCCAACTATATACCATTACTATTTGTTGCAATTCAGATTTCTCTATTGCTATTCACTGGTATTAAATACAAAACAATAGTCATAATAAAACTCTGAGAGTAAGAATAACAGAACCGAGTAGAATGAATTGCCTTAGGACTTAAATGAGAGAGTGTTTTAAACCTATTCAAAGAATAATATAAGTGAAACCTGTAAGTTTTGACAAAGGGAAGTATTAGAAGGACATTGAACCTGAAGACAGACAGGTCATCTAGTGTTGCCAGGCTTATCTTCAGTTGCCAGGCTTATCTTCAGTTGCCAAACTCAAAGCTCTGTGTTTTCATTCAACTATAATGAGTGTTTGTAGACTTCAGATGCCTATGTGTAATGCATACAATGTGCTATCTTCAGTAGATAGCATTGGTGTAGAAGTGTACAATATAGTTCTGATAACATTAGTAATCAATAATTTGCAAATAACTGAGTCTGTGTGTAGAAAAGCAAAAAGTAAATGGAAACAACACTTTTCTTACTTTTGGTACTGTAACTTCCTTGATATCACACCATTCAAAATTTAGCTGTTATATACTTAAATTGTCAACATTTGGTCTAATTTAACCTAATTTAGCGCGGAAAAATTGCTTTTTTATGCTAAAATTGTCTCTTTTTTCAAATTTTAACTAAATCCCCCCTTGCCCCTCTGCAGTGCCGTCACTGGTAGTAAGTTACTTTTTAATGACTGTATAAACATTAGTTAGGCCTACCTATTTGAATGTGTACTATATGCTGTCTTCAGTAGACATGTGTTGTCTTCAGTAGACAGCGATGGTTAGTTGTGAACTAAAGCAGGCTTTCTCAACTAGATTTACTGATGCTCCACATTATAGTAACCAATTTGTTGAAGCTCCACTTAGGGTCCAGGGGCAAAGCCCTGTCGGTGGTCCAGGGGGAAGCTGAAGCTCTTGAGTTTTGGGGTTTATTACTGACTTAAATCGCCTCTTTTTGGTCATATTTTTTTAGAATTTACATTTCAAGTTATTTTTCAGAGGAAAACAGGACTCAGTGTGGTGGAGGGCAAGTTTTTTTTCTCGCGGGCGGTCAGTGGTTGATTTTAGTAGGCCTATGAAATCTGGCTATATCATGATATGATATGATTTTTATTTATTTTTTAAAATTTTTTTTTAACCACTCTCTCGTCACTAAGGATGCCTAGATGTGCCACAAGTGGCGCGCGCCGCCAGTTGAAAGCCTGATCTAAAGTGTATGTGACAACATACAAGTCTAAATCAAACGCTATTGATTCACAATTTTGCCTTTGGTAAGAGAAAACATTGGTGACCTGTGAGAAATGCATACCATGTGCTATCTTTAGTAGATAGCAATGGTTTGCTGTGAACCTCATTAAGGTGTGGGACATGGAAATATTAATCAAATTTCTCTGTTTCCTAATCATGCTTGTGTAGTAAACATTAATTACTGCTTTGTAATCCCAATCATGTTTTATCTGCAGTAGATAGCAAAGGTTAGATTTGTACTACTATGCAAATATATTATGGTACGAGGCAAACCTAGAGAAAGCTGAACCGCCATTCAGGAAATCCCCTTTTGACACCTGCATGTATGCATGATGGATGGCCTCTCTCTTTACTAAGGGCATACAATAGGTATATCCTCTATCAAGGCTATATTTAAACTATTTTATTTCCTGCAGGGAGCATTTATTTTTCGTGCCATTCCAATGGACGCACGTCACATGAGGTTGAGCTCACGTAAAGTATGTGAGCTCAACCTCATTTAAAAACGGTATAACGGTCATCCGTGGTGCGCACTACGTAATCTCGACCTCACGGCTCTGATTGGTTGGTGCTCAAACGTGAGAACTGAAAAACTCATGAATAAACATGAGCTGATTCATGCACCATCACGCCCCACTGCGTCGGTGGTTACGGCGCAGCGGGACCACTTCATTAAAAAGTGAAAAAGGCTTCAGTTTAAATTTGACCAATCGGGTGCTTTGTTGTTGTTGGTTGGCGGTATTTTGTGAGGTTTTTAAGCATGCGTGCGCAGCCTGATCGAAGTGCGCCAACGTATGTCGAACTGTGGCCAGGAGATGATGTGCCGTAGATCCATTGCATTTACTTTTTATTTGAGAAATGGAAAATATTAAGCAAGTTTCCATGAACTCTTTCATTTTTAAAAACAGTTTTATTTTTGAAAATGCAATGATATGGGGTATGACATCAGCCCATTTCATATTAAATCTCAATAACAGAAAGACAATTGAAATTAATAAAATAAAGCTGAAAAGGCAGAAAAAAAATCAGTTCTCAAACCGTAACAGCAATGGGCACCAAGGATGGATTCAACAACACTACGCCAACAATATAAAATGCGATAAGACCTAAAAAAGGTGTGCAATGACAACATCCAAGGATGGAAAAGGCAAAAGAAACAACACAATAAAATGGGGACCGATGTTTGGAATGCTAAAACAATTCCTTTAACAAGGCATTGGACACAATTCCTTTAACAAGGTATTGGACAAGTTAAAACAAAAAACTGTCTCTGACCAGCATAGACCTGTACACCTTTAAGCTATTTCCATAATAAAATAAAGCAACACATGTTTATTTAGATTTTAGACCTGTTACAGGTGTTTTTGGTTCATGTCAAAGTTTTTCTATAAAACTGGTCAAATTAGATGATTAAAAATTGGCCAAATTTAGTGATCATGAAATAATTAGTTATGCTGTAGAGATACACCTTATATGGTGAGGGACAAAGACTAAGCTGTATAGTTCATTTGCTTTAACACTTTCCATGCGGCAGGCATACGACAGTTCCACAATTTCACAAAATATTTCAATTTTTTTAAAGATTTTTGAATTTCATCACCATATTTGGAATCACCATTAGAAATGCATTACAATAAATACAAATATGCCTAGTATTGGTTCTGTAACCCTTGAGATAGACTTTGAAAGTTGTGAAAGGTTTCTGAAAAAAAATCTGTTTTGTGTATGGTAAAAAAAATAGCCGCATGGAAATTGTTAAAAATATACTACAGAAGGGGATGGAAGCATATGCTTAACCAGACATTTAGAGGCCAAGAGGATCAGCTCATTTGGGGACTCTTTAGAAGGGTACAGGTCTTGACCTGGTCTTTCCCTTCCCCTCCCTCTCCCCTGTCACTGAGAAGTGACTGGTTGGCAGTACAGTATACATATATTATTTCAAAGGTAAACAGAAAAATTGTTTCCATACATATTAATGCCCATTACATACTAGCCAGTCGCAGATTGTGGCGATTTGGAGTCGCTCGATGGAATATGAAATACAAATCGTCCACAACAACTCGACAGATCAAGATGACCAGTCGCGCATGAGTTGGATTGAAGTCAACTGCAGCGATTCAGGCCGTGTGACCTGGTGCGACTTTTGGAAAGTCGCTTGAGGTTGACCGCTGACTTGATTGCATTCGATTGAACAACAAAATACATAAATTACAGTCATCTGGGGTGACCTTAGTATGTTATCAGCATAAGTTGTCATGTTTATTATTTAAAAAGATTTTATTTCCCCCTTTTTTTAATCATTACAGTCAGCCATACCAAGTGTAGTACTATCGGCTGCATTTGCATTGTCCAATGTTGCAAGGGGAACTGGAGCCAATACAAGGTATGTTGTAGTGTAGGTATAATAATTATGGTGTTCTAAGTGCTTGGAAGTTATAATCCAGTGGACACATATGCCACCAACCTGTACTGAAATTGAAGAATAGAAAGTTTTTCACCTCTGCAAAGAGTAATGTTAATCTTTCTTAAACAAAATTTCACTACTTTTCACCCTTTTTTTTATCAGTATGTGTGCAGCTTCTGGTCCTCAGCTAGCTGTTAATTCAAAACATAATAATTCAAGTGGTTTTGCGTGAGAGTGGCACATTTAATTATTTTTTGCCTAATGCCTTTTTTGTTAACAGATCAATAATCGATGCTGGTGCAGCTCCCAGACTAATACATCTGCTTGGTAACCATGGTGATAATATGGAGTTACTTTCAGAAGTGGCCTGGGTACTCATGAACATCATTGCCAGGTAAGTTGAATTATCCCTCTGAGCACTGTTGTATTTCTTACAGTGTTTCTGATTGGTACTCATGAACATCATTGCCAGGTAAGTGTTGAATTATCCCTCTGAGCAC
This sequence comes from Ophiura sarsii, assembly GCA_035610835.1. Taxonomy (NCBI): domain Eukaryota; kingdom Metazoa; phylum Echinodermata; class Ophiuroidea; order Amphilepidida; family Ophiuridae; genus Ophiura; species Ophiura sarsii. The sequence continues at coordinate 39,620,340 of CM069444.1, forward strand.
TGTTGTATTTCTTACAGTGTTTCTGATTGGTACTCATGAACATCATTGCCAGGTAAGTGTTGAATTATCCCTCTGAGCACTGTTGTATTTCTTACAGTGTTTCTGATTGGTACTCATGAACATCATTGCCAGGTAAGTGTTGAATTATCCCTCTGAGCACTGTTGTATTTCTTACAGTGTTTCTGATTGGTACTCATGAACATCATTGCCAGGTAAGTGTTGAATTATCCCTCTGAGCACTGTTGTATTTCTTACAGTGTTTCTGATTGGTACTCATGAACATCATTGCCAGGTAAGTGTTGAATTATCCCTCTGAGCACTGTTGTATTTCTTACAGTGTTTCTGATTGGTACTCATGAACATCATTGCCAGGTAAGTGTTGAATTATCCCTCTGAGCACTGTTGTATTTCTTACAGTGTTTCTGATTGGTACTCATGAACATCATTGCCAGGTAAGTGTTGAATTATCCCTCTGAGCACTGTTGTATTTCTTACAGTGTTTCTGATTGGTACTCATGAACATCATTGCCAGGTAAGTGTTGAATTATCCCTCTGAGCACTGTTGTATTTCTTACAGTGTTTCTGATTGGTACTCATGAACATCATTGCCAGGTAAGTGTTGAATTATCCCTCTGAGCACTGTTGTATTTCTTACAGTGTTTCTGATTGGTTTATTGCATGACATATGCATTTGAGTACCCAGTTAGAACAGAGCTTTCGACCAAAAAGTGATTTTTTTGCAAAAAATCACTTTTTTTGCACTTTTTGGTCTAAATTTTCAAAAGTAAGGCCTAAAATAAAAAATTTAAAAATACCGCTCCTAGAGTTTTGTCTTAACATGGTTTCTAGCAAATTTCAGCATTTTTAACTCAAAATTGACTTTTGTAGCCTGTCCAAGAATCTTTTTACCAAAAAAGTGATTTTTTGCCATTTTGTCAAAAATTGACATTTTTAGTGAAATTTGATATCAAAAATGGAATCTCTGACTCATCTCCATTCCATAAATGTATACTTTTACATTCATCACAGTTATAGTTTAAAAGTTACGGCGCTCTCTATTTTTCACATTTTTGGGGTTGACACCAACCTTAAGGTAAATCATCTTCAACATTGGGCTTTTCCATTTGAAATCCATACACCCCCTATGGAAGACAGAGGACCTAAATCTTTCCCCACAGGGAATTTAGATTTCAAATGGAGTCACCCATGCAGGTAACCCCATTTGAAATTCATACTGTGGGGAAGATTAAGGTTATAATCATGTCTTCCATAGGGGTGTATGTTTTCAACTGGAATAGCCCATTGCCCCCATGGTTTCTTATGATATCTCAGATAATATGCTCAATGGATGATATACATAGCTAAAATGACAATGTATATTTGAGGGCCAATGGAGCATATTCAAGATCCTTACTTTCAATGGTAGGAGCTTGGCAACAAGACATGGGGTTAATGCTCAGACCAATTTCCACATCCCATCCCTCCTTACTTTCTGGGATAAGGACAACTTTGTTTTTATTTTTCAATTTTCAAAAATAACTGAGTTTCTAACACTGACATTTTAATTGTTGATAGACCTAATTATGTATTTATCAACTGCAGTCACTTTCAAGTACTTTTGATAGAACCCTATGGGTATAATCCTATACTTAAGCTTTCAAAAAGAGCCTCACCGTTTTCCTGATCGTGCTGCAAAATACGGGCAACATACATTTTACATGAAAACAGCCATATTTATGTGTCAATTTTGTAAAATATAAAAACCGCCCTTGTTTGTTTGTTTTTATTAGGCATCGTCAGCATAAATATAAACAAAATGATAGAAGAAGAAAAAAATACAATTTACATATACAAAGTACAATATATTACACAACAACATAATATAAATAACAAACATTTCACCACAATGCCATCCAGGATGGCAGACACTGACACCAAAACTGACATACCAGGATAGCCCATTAAGCCTGACAATAAGGAGCAAGCTTATTTCCAATGGGGTCCCAAACGAAAGCAGAGGCCGTGAAGAAGTGCGAACAAAGAAAAAACAACAACAAATTAAGGGACAGGGAAACAAGCTTACACCGTAAAATCAGACATCTCTTGATTCAGGGACATAGTGGCCAGATGTTGCTTAACATTTTGCTTAGTGGGCAAAACCTGGATCCTTGGTGGCAGTGCATTCCAATCCAGAATGGCATTGTAGCAGAATGTGCTTGAAGCAATTCCTGTAACCCTGGGAACAATATAATTAGAATTACTTGACCTGGTTCTATGGGAGTGTGCATTGGACGACCTGGTGAAATTTTGACAAAGGTAAGCTGCACCGCGGGCATTATAGATGTTAAAAACATGGTTCAGCCTCAGTTGTTTCACTCTGTCTTTGAATTTCAGTAATTTCAAAAGGTTGAGTTCAGGTTGTCCAATATGATCTCTGGAAGATAGACTCAAGATGTACCGAGCGATCTTATTTTGGGTAATTTTGAGTTTTTGTTGGTAAAGCCGAGCAATGCCACTATACCAAGATGTACAACAATAATCCATGTGGCATTGTATTAAAGCAGAACTGAGATTTTTGCGTAACTTTTGGTTAAGGATGTGGGCATGCCTATAGAGAAATTTGAGGCGGCTAGAAGCTTTTTTGATGACAGATTCAACCATGTGCTCACCAGAGAGCGTGCTTTCCATAGAAACACCAAGATAACTAATACAGTCCTGAGATTTAATTTTATAACCGTCATAGGCAACACTGAATTCAGACACTTTCTTTAGTTTAGCTTTAGTGCCAAATAGCATGCATTCTGTCTTGCCTACATGAAGTGATAATTTATTGTCAACCAGCCATTGGTTACAGGATGTAAGGTCAGACCCAAGCATATCAGCGACAGCCTTGGGTCTCTATCATATGCTAAGATAACACTATCGTCTGCATAGAGCAGCAGTTTGTTCTTCACTGCCAACTCCATATCATTGCTATAACATAAGTATAACAATGGGCCCAACAGGCTACCTTGAGGGACACCACATGTGATAGTTTGGAGAGATGATTTGATCCCATCAATGCAGACAAGTTGTGTTCTGTTACTCAGATATGACTGAAACCAACCAGAGCTGATGCCCTCCCTCTTCACTTTTCAAAGGCCAGTGCTACAAGAATCTAATATTTAATTTTAAGTGGCCTAACACATAAATATATTGTTTCTATTTTACCACAGCGGAGAACATGACATGTTACTGATATCACTTGGAATCATTCCAAATCTAGTGTCAAACATAGTCAACTTGGCAAGTAACGAACTACTTAACACAAATGTAAGTATATACTGGTTGGGGCATACTTCCAGCTACATACTTTCTTTTCAAAGGCCTATTCAGTGTAATGAAAAACATCTTATTTTTAGTATATTTTATGATTAGCTTTGAAACCCTGAAATACTCTGAAAATGTCTCCTTTTTTAAATGAGGAGAAACACTTGAAATTGAAAAAAATCTGAAAATTTCTAATGAAAGTCTCTAAGATTAATAATGCTGATCCATGTCAGTTTGTATAAAGTATATTTTATATTCATAGCAGGCTAAAACCATCCTGATGGAAAAGTGCTCAACCCTAAGGGAGCTATAGTAATCAAATTTAACCCTAACCCTACCATATACCACAATATACCACAACTGGGCACGTTGGTACAACCCGGCGTGGAAGTTTTTGGATGAAAAAATGGACCCATCCCATTATATAGTTTGCGCAATACACTGCGCAGACTAACCTTGACAGCCATGGTGTAGTGTGGAATCCTTCCCCTGTGGTGCGAGAGGTCCCTGGATCAAATCCTGGGGGGATCGGGGAGATACTTTGGTCAATTTTCCATGTTGAAGAATTTTTTTTGAAAAAAGTGGGGGTGGGGGGTAGAGTTAGGTTAAGACATTATTTTATGTATTGTTTTACTGTACTGTTTCGTGGAGACCTGAGAACAGACCCTCGCTCATCAGACACAAAAACAAATGACATAATCCAGTCTATGATGCATTTTGATTCTAAGCAGTGAGTGTCTGTTCTCAGGCCCCTACGAAAGAGTGCTATAAAACAATATCTAAAATCAAGTCTTAAATTTTATTAAATCATATTTTAGAAACAGGTTTAGCATCCGGACTTTTTTAAAAAAAGGAAGGAGGGATGCCCATTTTTATTTTAAAAAACCCTTTACGTACACATAGAAACCTTAAAGAGGAGATGGCCTCTTTAATTTTGTTTTGTTTCATAGTACTGAGTGGTTGGTCACCACAAAACTGCTTAAATGCTGATATGAAAGAAGCAAATCTGTTACTAACATCTCAAACTCTGAAATACCTAAACAAAAAAAGAGTTACTGTAATTAAGAAAAAGAAGAAAAAATATTGAAGCGGACCCAAAAAAGGAAGCTGGAGGGGACGCTAAACATGTTAATTTTTTATCAATTTCCTTACAATCCTAATCTGGCTAGAATTGTTTAACAATTGACTTTTCTATGAGAAAAATACTCAACAGTAGACTGTATCCCACCACGTGTGTAGTTACCACATTGGTAAGCTTCACACAAAGACCAAAATCCAGTTTTGAAATTTAGAGGACCCTCTTCTATACCAAACTGGCTGAGAGTGGCTTTTTAAACATGGTTGTTTTTCAGTCTTACCCGTATTTCCACTTCCTTGTTTCTCATACCTGAAAGTTGTTAGACAATATGTGTGCAGTCGCAGCAAAAGGGTGCAAAGAAAAAGTTTAAATCTTGATGCCAACAAATGAGCATTTTGAATGCTTCCAAATGACACCTTTGTGGTTAAGGTTGGATACTTCTTTCTGATTTGATGAAGACAAATTTGTGTAAAATTGTCTTTATTTTTCCATGCCTAATTCCATCAATACCTCATGCATTTTACCAATTGCAACAACTGCCCCCTTTTGCCACAAGAGTTAGTAAGCATTTTAAAAGATGACTCCAGAGGGAGCTATATCGGTTTGTGTATGCAGATAGATGAATGCGGCCAGATATATAACATTGCGACAATATTGCATACAAGGCTATTTTGGTGTGATTTGAAATAACATTGACCGTTAATCATCAAAAAACTCTTAAAATCCTGGAGTTGATTTTCCAACTCCAAATAATTTTCATCAAAAAACTAACTCAAAATTTAATTATGTGTACACACAGGAGTCTCATATCCCAAATTGAACAAATATCTCATGCAGGTCCCTTGTCCAGGGGTAGCACTGGCTCAAAAATGTGAGGAGTCCATTAAATTTTTTCAAGACCCTTTAAGGACTGCAAAAACTAAATTTAAGGGGTCCCCCAAAAATATAGGGTTCCCGAAGTTTAAGCCTATGAAAATGGTCAAAAACCGATTTAGAGAAATTAGAGGTAACAAACTAACTTATTGTTTGGTTTAAGTTAACTATTTTGGGTGAACTGCTGGCCGTGTGCAGGGTCGCAAGAAATTGCAATTGCACTTCAGGATCAGGAGAGTTGGAAATTAATGCATCCTTTTTGTTTTAGGAACATATTTTTACCGTTTGAATGTATTGCTTGACAAGAACTTCTAGATTTTTATATCTATCAAATTCAGGTTACTGTTTAGGTTTTACTTATGGTGAAGGACTAAAGGTGTCGTCAATGACTGCCCTGCTTCATGTTCTAAGGTCCGCTCCTGGTTTGATTGAGTCTTAAGACGTACAAGTTGAACACTTGCTGTAGATGCAGACACACGCTGATCTTGAAATATCACCCGTACCATTGAGTGATAGGTTTCCTTCCCACTAACTGTTTCACTTTGAATATCAATATTGTCATTGCACCCTTGAATAACACCTTGATCCGTGCTATCGTCACCTCCATCTTGTGACCATCCTGGACTCCTTCTGTGTCATGCTTACCAGCAGTTGAGAGTTGGAGTTCATCATACGAAGTAAAGTGCATAATCCATGTGAATGTCATGTATCCATAAGGGTCCTGGACCGATACTGTTGATAACGCTGGAGCATCGTCTGGATTTGTTCCGCAGCCCTCTCATTATCCCCTGGCTAGAAAAGCCAGAAGGGGATATTGTCATGACAAGGTGTGTAAGGTGTAGGCCTATGTCGTATATGACATACATGTGTTTTGGTTAGCCCTTTTGGTTAGAGTCGACCTGGTCAGTGCGCTACTGTAAAAGTGGTAATATTTGCGCCATTAATTAATTTCGCTTTGCCGATTTTGAACTGTTTTGCATGTTTTTAATTTATGATTTGAAGATTCGTTGTGTTATTATTTCCGCGGTAGCTGTTTCCATGAACAGCCATTAACTCACCATAACATTTACTTTAGGTGATGAATAAAACCTGTTGCAATGGCCCGACTGACCGACCCCATTTTTGTAGAAATTGATATAAAAAATGTGCAAATGAATATCGACCCAAATTTGTGTTTGCTTGTCGAAAAACGACAAACATTTTGCGTATTGTTATGATTTTTTACAGAAATTTTCAAAAGCCCAACCAACCGACCCAACCCAAGGAGTCAGTTTGCCCAACCCCACGGTTTGCCCGTACTGAACAAGGTGGGGTTTTTTTTCGGCGCTTTATGGGCTAAAATGTCATATTCACCATTTGTACTCTAAATTTGATTTTCTCTTTTAATACTTCAGGCAATCACACCCCTGGTGAGATGTCTAGGCAATATCTGCAGTGGGGCGGCAGAGGATTGCACTACCATAGCAACCCAAGATGGCCGCCTTCTACCAGCCATTGGTCGTCTGATGCAATGTGAACATAGACATGTACATAAAGAGACACTGTGGGCATTGAGTAACATGATAGGTAAGACCAGGTTAAGAGAATGAGTTTCTTTTTGGAGGAGGGTAGAAAGGGCATTTTATATTTATTGACAGATAAAAACATAAAATTAATTTGATGAAATGAGTGGTTTTTTTAATACAATATTAGTACATTGTCTGTCACTCTTCATTGGAGCCAAACTTGAATAAATGGTTATCTGCAAATGGACAATCAGTAATTTGATTACAAGGATTTAAAATATTCATAAAATAAATAAACTGTACTTCACTGAAGGCTCTCAAACTTCAATCTTTTCAATAAGAACCACAGTTTCAGGTTCAAGAACCTACCGTGCACCTTTTGTACATTTGAAAATAAATTCTCCCCTCAAAAATCAGGTACAGTTGTCAAAGGAGGTGTCCAGCAAGCACAACATTGCCCATTATGTGTTAGAAAAGTAATTATCGAGCCTAAATCGTGAAGTTATATTGAACAAAACATCATATTTATCATCAAACCGTATAAACACTGCCATCTCTCAACATGCAATTTTTACACAATCGCAGTGATTTAAACCCCAATATTAGAAGTCATAGTTACACATTGCACTTGCGCAAATTTGAGCACCAATCACCGTGATGCCATTGATACTGGGGCTTTAGATCACCGCAAAGATAAGTATGATGTTTTGTTCAATATGATTATGTCATTAAGGCTCGATAATTACTTTTTTAACATATGATGGACAATGTTGTGCTTGTTGGACAAATCTTTTAAGCGAAAGGTAAGATTTATTTTGTTATTCCATTTTTTCAGATAATGATTCAGTTTGCAAGCAGATTATGCAGTGTGATATACTAACCCACATAGTCTACCATTTGAGCTCTTCATTTGCCATCAAAAGAGAGGTATGGTATAATCATGATAAATGGTCGTTGTGTATGCATTTTAGTTCTAAGTGATAACACACCATTTACCCATGTATCAATCTTACACACACTCCTCACCCATCCCATCCTTGTCATATCATCGTCATGCAATTACAATGAAGCTTGGTGCGAGTCGGCTCCACACACACCCCCACATAGAAAGACAGAAGATGCATAATCATACATAAATGCTGTGCTGGTAACATCACATCACTGTCTAGAGGAAGACAAATATAGTATAGAGCATCAGATTCAAGGATCTCTTTGTTGATGGTTGAACATCAGTTGAGAGGAACCTCAACCAGATATCTTTAAGTCAAACTTGTTTTTAACATGACATTTCAGAAAGAAATGTGACAACCAAGAGATGAATAACTCCATTATGAACTTTCCTCCTCATTTATCTCGATCTCATATGCCTATCCTGTATAACCCTCCTCATTTTCTCTCTTTATTATAGGCTCTCATATGTTTAGGTAACATAGCTTACCAAGGCCCAGTATATTGCCAAGACATTTTGCAGCAGCATCCAGGTTTATTTAGAGATGTCATAACAATGTTGAAATCACCAGACTTGGATAGTGTATTACTTGCTGTGGGATTTGTTGAAATGATACTCAGACAAACAGATAAGGTGAGGTGATATCATAGTTTTCATATCATCAGTATTATGATGCTGTTCATCTAGTCACATGACCACTATTTGGGCCGGGGGTGGGGTGCTCAAATCATTTTTGACGGGGGACCCACTGACCTACTTTTGGGGTTGTTTTTACCTAAAAAGATGGCTGATTTGACTGGGTTTTATGAGATTATGGACCCATGTTTGTGGGGTTTTGTTTGCGATTTGGAAACCATGTTTAGGGTTTTCCAGCACAAATCATACCCCATGTGTTGGGAATCTTTTGCAACAAAAAAAACCCCATTAGGGACAATAGCAAGTTGATGAACCGGGACGAGGGCACCTACATGTTGAGTAATCTCTATAATCCATTACTGAAAAAGAATTTGGCAACTCTGGTTCCCGTAATTTTGGAAACACTTGTTCCTGCAGTTCCAGTAGTGGATCACAACTCTGTTGAAATCTGACTAATCAAGTCATGATGAAACATTGGTTGGTGAGTAATTTTCTAATTAGTCACCTGAACCCCCCCCCCCCCCCCCCCCCCCCCGAAAAAAACCCTGCCAGACTGACCAACCCTACTTAGTGGTCCATTTGCCCGTACAACAGGGGGATTTTTTCGTCGCCTAATGGCTGAAATAATGATTGTTTGCAAAACAATCCACAACATGTGTGAACCCAATAAAGATGGATAAATTGTTTGTAATTTTTGTAAATGTTTAACATAGCTGAATGAGTCCATTCATACATCAGTGATTGGCTGTTCATAGCTCAATCCTCCATGTATGTGTAAAGTATTTTTGTTCTTGCTTAATGTCAGGGGCTTTTGTCCTTGAGGAGTATGATGGCATCACTAGTTTAGATGCACTAGGAGTAGAATACCTCCGGCCCGTGTAAATTATTTTTGTTCTTGTTTACGTAGGGCACTTTCGTCTTTGAGGAGTATGATGGCGTCGCTAGTTTAGATGCACTAGGATACCATGGTAACCAGACAATACAGAAGCGAGCTAGTGAACTACTAGAAACATATTTTCATCGAGATAGGTAACAGACCAGGTGAGATAATATAAATGCTATAGTATTTCTTATTGGCTACTTACATGATATAATCATCTGAGTATCCAATGGGTTAAGGCGTATAGCCTCCGTAAAACTGCCGTAACTTCTTCATTATTCATTTAATCTAGATACAAGTATACTTTTTTTGCAGGAAAGGGTTCAATGAATCCAAATGTTAGTGTTCATGGTTCTACTATCTCTGAGGATGATGAAGTTAGATGCACAAATAGTGTTAACATGAACGCATTTTCATCTCTCAACGAATCCGAGGTCAGTAAGATAATAACGAGGTTTCCGAGTAAAACATGTTACTTAGACACTCTGCCCACATGGCTTGTGAAAGACAATCTTAAAATCCTTTTGCCTATATTCACTAGAGTTGTAAATAGTTCATTGATGTCTGGGGTGTTTCCAAACACATTAAAACAGTCTATTATCACTCCAGTGATTAAGAAATCTAATCTTGATAACAACATCTTAAAGAATTACAGACCTGTGGCCAACATGAAATTCATGTCCAAAGTAATCGAAAAGGCTGCTTCATGTCAAGTGACAACACATGTTGACAACAACAATATGGGCGAAGTTTACCAGTCCTCATACAAGCGGTCTCATAGTACTGAAACTGCCCTTCTGAAGGTTAAGAACGATATCAACCAGTTCGTGGATCATGATAAAGTTGTTTTCTTGGTGTTGCTTGACATGTCAGCGGCCTTTGATACAGTTGATCATTCCATTTTGTTGCATAGACTTAAATCACATTTTGGTATCGATGGCTCTGTTCTCTCTTGGTATAAATCTTATTTCAATCAGCGTAATGTCAGAGTTGCAATTAAAAACGCTATGTCTAGTGAGCACACGCTTACTTACTCTTTGCCACAGGGTTCCATAATTGGCCCTCAGGGTTTCATCATGTACACCACCCCTATTGGTGAGATCATCCGTCGTTACAAAATATCTTTCCATTGCTATGCGGATGATATTCAGCTCTATGCCGAGTTTGATCCTAAGATCCCTGGTGATCGTGAGCGTGTCCTCAATAACCTGTCTGCTTGCATATCTGATATTACCTCTTGGATGTTACACAACAAGTTGCAGCTTAATCAGGATAAAACTGAGTTTTTCATAATTGCCACAAACAGAGCTCTCACCAAACTTCCAGATATTGTATTAAATGTGGGAAATCTCTCAATAAAACCATCTGCCAGTGTTAGGAACTTAGGCGTTGTTTTTGACGGCACTCTAAATATGTCTACCCATGTTAGTAAGCTTTGTAAGACTTTGAACTTCCACATTCGTAACTTATGGCGGATTCGTCGCTTCCTTAGCCAGGAAGCGTGCCATCATGCCGTCAGAGCACTTGTCTTGTCTCGCATTGATTATGCCAATTCCCTCTTGTACGGAGCACGTGAAGCTGATCTAAAACGTTTGCAACGTATCCAAAATAAAGCTGCCAGACTAGTTTTTGCATGTGGACGAGACAGGTGTTCTGTCAAACTGTTGCGTTCCTTACACTGGCTCCCACTCAAAGAAAGAATACATTTCAAAATCATGTTGCAGGTATATAAGTGCATATCTGGTACTGCTCCGGCTTATCTACAGAATCTTGTCGCGTTGTACAATCATCCTGATACTACTAGAAGTAGGCACAGACTTCGTTCTTCATCTGACATAACAAAGCTCAATCCCGTTCGTTCACACAAAAGAGCTGGTGATTGTTGTCTCTCTGTTTTCGGACCTCAGCTCTGGAATAAGCTTCCTATTTATGTCAGAGAAGCTAGGACTGTGTCTACTTTTAAGAGTCTTCTAAAGACCTATTTATTTCCAAATGTGTAATTTTTGTATTATTGTATATGTTATGTGTATTATGTATGCCGTATATTGTTTTCGGGGGCGTTGTTTAAGCGCTGTGCTTTTTATAGAGCGCTATATAAATGCCTATTATAATGATAATAATAACCATGATCATGAAATTGACCATTTTGGAGAAAATTATAAAAAACACATTTTTTGACCCATTTTAGGTTCTGCAAAGATAACTCAAAATATATTTGGTCAAATTTTGTCATACTAGGTTTCATTATATTCCTCATACAATTCCTTAGGAATCTTTTTTTAAATTTTTAAATCTTTATTATTTTTTGAATTATAGACCAAAAGTGCTAAAAAAAATGTACCTCCAAAATCGTGAAAATCACCATTTTTGAATGGCAGGAATCACCATATTTAGAATGGCAGGAATGCAAACAGTTCAAACTTGAGAAATATTTTGTAATTTGTCATCTTGTTTTTAAAGAATTAGAATTATTGTAATGGGTGGGTCAAAAAGTGAAGTCCTTGATTTCAGGAGTGTATTAAAAGTGGGTTTATTTGCACAGCTTAGTTACTGTTTCAATATTTTGTATATAATTTTTCTTTTCTTTTTCTCTCAGGAGGTTGTCAACCAACAATCCTGATGTTCATCACTGTCACATGATATCTATGCCACATGACATCTATGCTTCACTGTCCACATCGTTGACCTTGGTGGAGCCTAATATTCCAAAAAATCAAGCCACTATGTAACCTGTGGCCAGGACCAACTTTGGCAAAGGGCAAACCCAGGACAAGGGGGAAAATCTTCAAGGGACAGGACAAGGCACAAGATCCTAGCCAAAAGGCCGGGAAGCGATAACTTTTAACAGCGGCCGCACTTTTCAGACCACGTCAGAATTTGTATATCAAATCAATGGTGTCATTTTCCGACCCTGGTATATTGTGCCCATTATTGGACCAATATTGGTTGCCAACATAATGCCAATTGAAGAGCGCCAATGTAAAACCAATATTGGTCCAATATTGCCAATGGGAAACCAACATATTGGCCCAATATTGGTCAACAAGATAATGCCAATATTGCCAATGTTGGGCCAATATTGGGCCAATATATGTATGTTGTCTGGGTAGCAGACTGCATTTACAACCTCATGAATATGCATGCCACATGCAAGCTAAGCTAATCGAATTCCAATACAAGATTGCAAGAGCAGGCTGTTGAACAAAAATGTGTAGCCACCATCATACTGTTAAGACAAAATTCATTCAAACTCGCACGCTGTGGATGACTTTCAGTGCATGCTAGAATGAATATTTGTTAAGCATGGGAAATCACTTCTGGGTAAACCCAGCATACGCCATTTTTAGACTTTTGTCTAACAGAATATGACAGCAACTATAGCTTGATGAGCACTGGAAATATATTTGCATAGGCACCGCTAGAATGTCATGAGGGGGGGGGGGGGGTGATGTCTCACCCTAAACAATTTCAGGTGACATGTTTTTAACTTCATACTGGACCATTTCAGTGTTAAAATCATCAATTATGCAAGCTTTGCACAAATAAGTCTCAATGTTTCATCAATTTAAGCTTGAATATAAGCATCAATTTGTCACACCAGATGGCTTCAGAAGTATTTTTCTGGACTATTTTGATTACAAAACTGAAATATTTTGCACCCTTCGTACACATTTTTTCTACATATTTCAATATTATCAAACAAAATGTTGGCTTGTCCCCCTACTTTATTTCTTCCACTGCCACAGTTTATTTGACATTTATACATGAATTGAACAGAGTTCAAAGATTGCAGAACAATGCCGCTCGGTTGATATGTTCCATATCCATGCGTGACCATATTACTCCCACGCTTAAAGAACTCCACTGGCTGCCCATACGGGAAAGGATTCAATTCAAACTCTGTCTTTTTGTCTTCAAAAGCATGAACAATACTGCACCTGGATATTTATGCAATTTACTGTCACCATATGTTCCTCGAAGAGCTCTTCGTTCTGCAAATGACATTACTCGCCTAAATGTTCCTAGGACAAATAAGGTCTTGGGTCAGAAATCTTTCAGTGTAGCTGGTCCACGGGCATGGAACAATCTCCCTCGTACCATAAGAGAAACTGACAATATCTCTCATTTTCGTTGTAGTCTAAAGACTCACCTTTTTCCATGCTAAATGTATTTTGTGTACTGATGTGTTACATGCGCTATGATCTAGATGGAATAGCGCTATATAAATATTAATTGTTATGTTGTTATGTTATGCTGAGGATCAACATTGTGCACATCAATTATGTAGTGTTGTGTATTCTGTTGACAGGTAGGCTTACAGGGTGAGTCAAAAACAATGGATACTTTTTGTGAAAGGCATCAAGAGTATTTCAGGCTGTTTATTAAAAATAAATAACAGTATAAGAAAGATAGTTTTATAAGAATTTTTGAAACTGATCATTGCATTAACATTTTACATACATTTAGTGGAGCCCTCTTCTTCAACGCCAATCCACGATATGACAAAGATCATGCCATTTTTCATTCTACTCAATTGCAGCGCAATTTCTTAAGTCATGACCTATACTGGGAGTTATTGCAATTGTGTGGATTGGCTTGAAAAAAGAGAGGTTTACTCAAATTGATGCAACATTATAATGCAATAACTGATTTGGACAATTCTTTTGATGAATTAAAGCTAATTCCACTCTAACTCTTGTTATAGATTTTGAGAAAAAAATGTATGAAATTTCTCTCTGACTCACTCTGTAGTTTCCTTAGATCAGTCATGGACAGGTAGAAGTAATTGTGAAAGATAATAATTTTGGTTTTCAAAGCAAATGATGCATCTTTACGAGGGCGAATCAGTAAGTTCTGTCACCAAAGGCAGTCCCAGCTACACAAGACAATGCTGTCTTTATTGTGCTATGATACACATTACACCACATTCTTAGCTCCCGCTATGTAAATGTAGTGGGGATATATAGCCTGTATAGAATTTGCCAAGCCCATTTCTGCAGCTACTTGTCTACCTGTGTAATGGAGCCTACAAAGACTGTATCGAGTCATGCTGCAGTCATGTTGCATCATGACAATGCAAGTCCTCACAAAAAATAACCATTGCTTTTTAATACAAACACTGATTACAACCATTATTATGTTTTGATGAATCCAAGTGTGATATAAAATTGGATAGATTGAGCCCATGTATTGGTCGAGCTATGAGTAGGCATAGCACACATAAAATTCAAATAATTGAGACATGTACACAATTGGTGTTAAATTTATTTTCCAAAAAGAATTATGACAATCGGTCAATGCGTTCTTGTGTTGCCGTGTTTTGAAATTCTCCGAAAATGGCCGAAAACCTGCAAAAAACAGTAAAAATGCCCAAAGGATTTAGAAAGCTTAATTTATTAATAATGTAGCATTCAAAACACCATTTACACATGTTTCTTAACAATTGAATATCTATATACCATGTTAAATTTAAAAATATGGTAAAATTATATTGCATTAAGCTAAAATAACCTATTGAAATTGACCGCAATAAAAAAATGACTAAGTCCAGCTAATTAATATGCGTAAATGTATAAATCCAGATGTGAATGGTGTATTGCAATCAAACTTGGTATACTGGCTAACTGTATGATACCCATAAGCTCATTAAATATGCAAATTAGCTAATTATCTATTCAAGTCATTAATATGCAAATGAGCAATGTCCGACAATTTTTTCCCCGTCATAAGAGTGGTCGGTAATAGATATATAACATGTATACCCAATTTGATTGACAAATATTGCTGGATTTAGAAATTACAAGCTTTTCCATTTCTCAAATACCCATATTTAAATTCTCGGTTCTTTTCCTCATATTATGCACTCAAAGGATACAAAATCTGATCATATTACTAAATGAACTGAAGTGTTTAGTACAATATCTCAGGTTAGGTTTATTTAAATCGGCCGAATATATACAAGTTCAGAGCAAATTTCGAAAATTGGTAAAAACAGTCCTAACAAAAAAAAACAGATGATAAATATTTATACCTGAATCAAGGTTATATAGTGTAAGGTCATGCCTATCATATATGGCAAGCTCACTGCCCTATAGGGAGTGCACAATGTGAGGAAACTGAATTTTATATAGGGGTGTTTTTCAAAATGTAGCTGCATACATTATATAAAGAACTTGTTTGCAAGGGCTTACAGATGACCACTCCTACATGTTACTCATTTTGCATTATTAATTAATCAAATTATTGTATGGCTGTCTTCATGACTTGGATTAGTGCATCCATGCACACCAATTGAGGCACCAACAATACAAGCCACATTCCACATAATGAATAGCCATTCATTCAATAATGCAAAATGAGTAACAGGTAGAAGTGGATGTAGGCCCTTTTGCAACACAGCTCTTCATAATGTTGTTGTTCACTGGTGTAACGCTCCCAGTGGCAGACTCTGTGTGTGTGCTATGCCTACTATGAGTTTTTAAAAATATTGGGTGAGACGCACAATATTTTAAACTCATAGTGAGACCAGTATACATTGGGCGTAAATCATCCAATTTTATCATTATTATGTTTTGGATCCAATCCACACTTGGACACCTCAAAACATAAGTTTGAAGTTGCTAAAAGTTCAATATCGTGTGTGCTCATTCAAGCAGTACCTGTGCAGTGTTCAAGCAAAGACCCTGGTTCAAGCTGCTTAAACATCCTCCTTCAATACATAATTTAGCAACTTCTGAAATGAGGTACTCCTCCTTCAAGCATTACAACACCTGCGTAGTTATAGCTCCGTTCTAGTGTTGCTGTGAACACGTACTGTATGTGTGCCAAAAATCGATTCGATGGAGTGACTCATTTTAAGAATATCAGGCATAATCTAAAGGGGAAGTTATTTTTGTTGAACTGTGTATATCATGCATGCATATTTACATATTTTTAATTTTTATCTGCCATTTCTGTTCAAGTTGTGGTTAATTTAAAACTACTCTTGCCCATTATTAGATCATATTTGAAACATTATATTGAATGACAGTTGCTTCACATTCCTACCTGGTAGCAGTTAGAAGAGAAGAACGTATTTTGAAAATGAACATTTCATCAAACTCGATAATGGGACTTTTCTATTTTCTAATATCAAATTTGATAAAACTTGAAAATGGAACGTTTCTCAATATCGAGCTTGGTTTTTATTGAATAAATTTGAAAAAAATGATTATTTTTCATGGTGGTATCCAGCATGTAAGTTCCTGTTTAGGTCATATTTGCAACATTTTATCGAATGTAAGTTGCTTGACATTCCTACCTGGTAGCAGCTACAAGAGAAAAACGTAGCTCGAAAAATGAACTTTGATCAGATTTTGAGTTTTATGAAACTCGATATTGGGACTTTTTCCAACATCTAGTTTCATGAAACTCAAAAATGGAGCTTTTTTTTCAATATCAAGTTTGGTTTATATTGAATAAATTGGAGAATAATTGAATTTTTTTCTAGGTGGTATCCAATTAAGCTTTACTGAGCATGTTAGATCGTGTTTAGATCATATTTAAAACATTTTATCGAATGACAGTTGCTTGACATTTCTACCGGGTTAGCAGTTAGAACTCGAAAATGAAAATTTGATCAGATTTTGAGTTTGATGAAACCAGACAATGGACTTTTTCCAACATCGAGTTTGATGAAAATAAAAAATGAAACTTTTCTCAATATCAAGTTTCATGAAACTCAAAACTCTATGATTTGCAACACACTTAAACTTTAACCAGACAATTGGCTGTTTGACACAATATCCCGACTATTTTTTCATATGAGTGCACCGGTATGGCACGATAACAATTGAATCAAAGAGTCACTTAAAAGTCAAACTATTTTACTGTACTTGTGAGAAATTAACTTGGTATTAAAGGCACATTAAGTGGTGTTGGAAATTTTAAATGTTTAAAAATTTACTTCAGAATTCAAGATGAACATTAAAAATGGCCATTACTGTTGTTTATTAGCAAAAACACAGCAAAACTTGATTAAAACAATATCATCGCTATTTATTGAAAAACGCCCTCTATGCAAATATGGTTCGCGTTATGTATCACGCGTACTGCAGGGGGATACTGTCGGGCGTAAAATGCTTGTCCCGCGGGACGAGCATTTTTAAAATCGACGTTTTCTTGTACATAGAGGGCTGATTTTTCTTAATCCTTATAGGTGTAAGTTCATACATGTAATACAATTATAAAAATATACTAATCCCAGTTTTTATCATAATTGAGGGCACATCCTCCAACACATCTCTTAGTGCCCCTTTAAACTGAGCAGGAAATACAAACACTCTTGCATTTTTGTTGATATTTGATCATTATTACACCCTCAATTGTATGATTTATGGTTTTAACCCCAAAAGGCACTACACATTTTTCTTTACATTGCTTCTTATTGGTTACTTATTCAATAATATTATTAGCAACCAATGGGGTTACTTCTTCATAACCCTTATATAGGCACTAAAATAAGCATTGTCCTTTTCACAATGGCTCTCATTGGTGACTTGTTTGATATGATCATTAAGTATGATATGATATGTAACCAATGTGGTTGGTTACTTCTTTCTACCCCTTATAGGCACTATAAAAACTGTCATTTTTATACTAAGTCTCTAATTGGTTACTTATTTGATGTAATTATCTGAGTAACCAATGGAATAATTTAACCATTCTTACTCTCTTTAACAGTGTCAGATTTGTTACCAAGTAACATTGAAAATAATGAAAAATGACTTTTATTGAAAAATAAAGGATTTTTTTCTTACATTTGAATTCTGATATTCCACTAAAGATCATTATTCACCACCAATTAGTGGAACATAGTAACCCAAACTGACATAAACAAACACATCCTTATGCAAGATTTATTTGGATACAAATACAAAAATATAATACAAATATTTATACGACAAAAATTACACTGTGACATAAAACATAAAATGGGGTAAAAAGTTCACTTCATGATAATAAGATGACGGAGCACCCTTTTTATAAAGCTGCTGAATTCTAAACAAACCTAGAGTTCCAGAACATCG
This sequence comes from Ophiura sarsii, assembly GCA_035610835.1. Classification (NCBI taxonomy): domain Eukaryota; kingdom Metazoa; phylum Echinodermata; class Ophiuroidea; order Amphilepidida; family Ophiuridae; genus Ophiura; species Ophiura sarsii. The sequence continues at coordinate 39,638,638 of CM069444.1, forward strand.
AATCTTTGGGTAGACTGTTGCCATGGGTATTCAACATCCCATCAATATCATTCAAAACGTCCGCAAACATATCATCATCCATTTGAGTATCAGGAGGAGGCATGTCGTGATCATCTGTAGTAGGTGTGGTTGTATCTTCCTGGGGTGAATTTAGCATATTAGTCTCTTCAGCAGGCTCGTTATATTTCGCATTCTCAGTGGTATCATCTTGATCGTTATTATAGTGCAATCAGTTCCAAATTGGGGAGAAATATTCTGTTTTTATCTCTCCGCAGGCAAAAGTAATCCACAATTATGGCTACACGCACACAGGTTTTATTGGCGGCACGCATGTGTCATGCATATGATACACAGTGCGCCCGGGTCTTTCTGTATTAATTTCGCTGCTGTAAGAAGGCTTCGCCGATTTGGAACTGAATAAACTATAGTCTTATTAGTCTCTGCAGCAGCAGGCATGCTAGTCTCTTCCCCATATCCATGTTGAATTGTTTGTGCCTCTACCCAATCATTGGGACTCCCTTGCTGACTCTCTACAGATCCATAGGAATGGTAAACTCATACACATGCCCATCTGGTACTGTTTGCGCCTCTACTGAATCATTGGGACTCTTGTGCTGGTTCTCTACAGATCCATGAGGAATGGGAGACTCATACACATGCCCATCTGGGACTGTTTGTGCCTCTACCGAATCATTGGGACTTTCTTGCTGGTTCTTTGCAGATCGATTAGGAATGGTAGACTCATACACATGCCCATCTGGTACTGTTTGCGCCTCTACCGAATCATTGGGACTCTCTTGCTGGTTCTCTGCAGATCGATTAGGAATGGTAGACCCATAAACATGCCCATCTGGTACTGTTTGCGTCTCTATCGATTCAGGTTTTACGTCCGGGTCTTTACGATCTTTTATCTCGACTTTGATAAGCAGTTTGTATCGGGCAGCACATATCGTTAACGGCACGATGATGATGACAGTAGTTATGAATGTGCATAGTACGATTATGAGGATCCACTGGGCGTTCAATTCAAAGAATGTTGTTGCGGGGGTTTCCTTCGGAACAACTGTTTGAGTTTGAGTTGGGTACGGGATAGGAGTAGTTGGCTGCCCTTCACATATGGTGACCTCATAGATTATGTACCCCAATATATTGGAGGCGTTACAAGTAGCTATCATATCAGTGTCACATCTGGTCAAATCCAAAAGTGTCAAGCGTTGTCCATTATCATCGATAAAGTAATGTGAGCCTTCTGTTAGACTGGTGTTGAAGCTCCAGGTGTAAGTCATATCCGGCACTCCAAGGGCTGAACAGTAAAAAGTTGTATTCATCTGGTTGGGCATGATTGGAATTTGCTCTGGAGGGTATTGTGCGATAAGTGGTCCAGATGTGCAAACGCCCTCATAGCTTGGTTGAGAATAGCTTGTTGTGATGCATCGGTAGACAGAGCCTGTGTCATTTCTATGCGCAGACAAATTCAAATCCAACTCTGTGGAAGTTTCATTAGAAGTTATTTTAACATCATCCTGTTCCCAATAGATGTCCACAGGGCTGACATTATGTTGGCAAGTAAGCATTTGATTTTGCCCTTCTCTAAGCATAATAGCAGTGGATGGGTTACAGGTTGGGACGTGGCAAAGAGTGATGTAAGTCATATGTGTACCAATGTTGTTACTTGCATTACATGTAGCACTGATGTCATATGTCTCGCATGTTATGTTACCTGTTATGACCAAGTGCTGACCATTGTCCGTGATCAGATACAGGGAGGTATCAAGTGAGGGCGCTATCGTCCAAGTAAATAAAACATCTGAGGGATTCCCACTCGCTGTGCACCAATACGACTCGTACGTTGCACCATCAATTATTTTTGATGTAGGCACTATGAATACGTCATCTGGTGGGAAATAGACGTTATCTAGCGGACCAGATTGACACAAACCTTCCCACGGTGGTGATGTTTGTGTAACGCTACATGTGAACATAGTCTCTGAATCGTATCTATTTACCACAAATTCATAATCTAGTTGTGACATATCATTTGTAGATTTTAGCTCCATTGCAATGTCAGATGTTAGATTAGTGAGATTAGTTTGGTGCCAATTTATACCATCTACGATTTCATCTATCCAACATGATAAAGTCAAACTCTCCCCTTCCGTTTTGTTAAATGACACATAAGCTGGATTGCATCTAGGTACCTTACATAGCGTTGTGTTAACAGAGTATGTACCGACGGAATTTGATGCCTCGCATGTCGCAACGATATCCTGATTGTCACAGGCTATAGTATCGAGTATTACCAAGAGTTGACCAGTCTCTGTGACAATGTACGAAGAATTGCTTATTGGTGAACTAAATGTCCAGGTGTAGGATGCAGCAGGGTTACCTGTTGCATCACACCTAAAGGCGGTGTAAGAGTCTTCTGTTGAATTCATCTCATAGGTGATTTGAGAGATGGCAATGTTGTCGGGTGGGTAGTGCACATTTATCGGACCAGATGTGCAAGTTGGCATCTGATCTGGAAAATTGATGACACTTGTGATGCGACACTTGTACGCATCACCATTGTCTGCACGAGATACATCAAATGTGTACCTTAAATATTTCTTTTCGCCCTGGTCATCTGAAACCGTGCCAGAGATAGCCCCATTTTGCCCAACTTTCAGCCAGGCTATATCTACCGCGGGGCTGCCCTGCTCAGTTTCACACGCTAGCATTATGGTCTCTCCTTCAGTCACTGTGAAATTATCCATTGGCGTACATGCAGGATATTCAGCTGATGGAAAAGACACGACGATCAGTTGAGCAAAAGTACTCCGTTTTACTGGAATATCATTAGCCTCTATTGCGCAACCGTATGCCCCTGCATCTGTACTGGTTATGTCCAGGATTGTCAAGTTGTAAATCAATGTATTATCAGTGGATTGATATACATCAATTTGATAATTTTCTGATTCCAGTACAGTGTCATTTTGACTTAACTGTGTGTCAGCTCCTCTGTACCATGCGACATATTGTCCAACATTCAGATTTGTTACTGCGCAGTCTAGGTAAGCGTCCTCTCCAGGAGCAGTCCTAATTGTCCCCTCAGGGTGGCGTGTAAATTCTTGACTGAATGTTGATGACACAAACAGTAGTAGAAACACTGCCAGGGCAGATAGTAACTTGTTATCAAAACCACCCATCTTTGCTAAATTCTATCCACTATATAGTCACCGCAAGGAGAGAAAAAATCCAAATCCTCCTTATTTCAGCAATTCATACAATCAACCAAACTCTTTCAGAGCCAGGATCTGAATATAGCCTGAACCGGGAAGTAAATTAACAAAATAACAATTAATTATTGAGAGTCAAAATGGTATGTAAAGCCATTTACTTGTTGCATTGTTATGGCATGTGATATACACTCTTCAAAAGAAGTTCCTTGACACTCATTGAAGTTCAAATATTTCACATAAATATTTAATATAAATTAAACAATTGCATGTCAAAATAAGCGGACAATAATTCTCTATCATGTCTGTATGAAATTAAGATGTACGCATGCATGCATGGCTGAGCACATTCATTAACCCTAACGCTACTACGTCTCACAGTCACCTCACAGCCAGCACCACGTGCGCACAAGTTCTATCTCCTGTAGCACTAAACTACGGGTATATATGGTCTCCGATTTCTTAGCCTGTGAAGCCCTCCCCCCGTGGCTGAGTGTTAGTATATCTCGCCTGTCACGCGGCCGACCCGGGTTCAACTCCCGCCGCCGGCGGACATAATTTTCCCCATTTTTTATTTAACCCCCCTCCCCCTGTTCTTCGTTCCATCCCCACTGCCACGTTCTAGGGTTAGGGTTAATACGACACCACACAGTGCATTTCTTTAACCCTAACGCTACTACGTCTCACAGTCACCTCACAGCCAGCACCACGTGGCTTGCGCGCGCACAAGTTCTATCTCCTGTAGCACTAAACTACGGGTATATATGGTCTCCGATTTCTTAGCCTGTGAAGCCCTCCCCCCGTGGCTGAGTGTTAGTATATCTCGCCTGTCACGCGGCCGACCCGGGTTCAACTCCCGGCGCCGGCGGACATAATTTTTCCCATTTTTTATTTAACCCCCCTCCCCCTGTTCTTCGTTCCATCCCCACTGCCACGTTCTAGGGTTAGGGTTAAGCAATGGTAAGGTGCCTAAAAGGAATTGCAAGAAATGAGCATTTACAGTCATTTGAATGGAGGGATTATCCAATTTTTTGCAATCTTCTTGCCATTGTCAAGTGAATGGGATCTGCCATGCATGAGTGATCATGTCTAAATTCCATGTTAAGCTGTTAGAGGATTACTTTCTGCTTATTTTGATATACAATTATATATATATAATCATATATATAATTATATATATTCTATTAAATATTAATTTAATTTAAGTGTCCAAGAACTTCTATTGCCGAGTGTATATAGAGCACTAAGTTGGTGACTCCACTGTCAAAGCCATAATTTTAAAATGTAAACATTGTTGCTCAACATCTTTGCACTTGTGGTGCATTTTTTTGTCTTTATGTCCAGGGGAGGGGGAGGCACTTGAATGTGAAATTGAAATACATAAACCTATGATTTAAGGTTCATTGGTATAAGATTTCTATTGTTAAAAGTGGTCGTTCAATATAGAAAAAGGAACAACTTAATATGAAAAACTTACACACCTGTGTCCACCAGAGAATGAATGCAGGGGTCTGTCAGTGTAATAATATGGGTCATTTCAGGGCTGGATCTTAAGCTTTTTTTGTACTAGCCAGTTGGGCAGGTAGCTTTAAAAAGTAACCAGCCCAACAAGAAATGTACCTGCCCAAATTTGTTTCTTGATTCCCAACTATAAATAATGATACACTACAAGCAGATGACAGTGTTTCCACTTGTTAAAGTTGTTTTTATTAAACATACACTGATGTTGGTCATGTTTCATTATCATATCGTGTTTGTTTGTTTTCTCATCACTATCATCACTATAAATTATTATTTAAATTCATGCAGGCTCAGAATTTTGACGCGAATCCGTGAATCAATTCGCGTAAAGATTCGCGCAAAATGCCATTTACGCGAATCCATGTTGATTCGCGTAAGACTTACAAAACATGGCAAAATGTGGGCCATAATATGCTTCAACGCGCACGGAAAAGTACAAATTATTTCCGTTCGTTGAAAATAAAAATAATTTTAGATTCCTAGTTTTACGTTGCTTCACTGCTGCTGCACATGCTCCCCTACACAAAAGAGATTTGGTAGGGTTCCAGCAAGTACAGAAATGAATCGTGAGATTTTAACCACACGTGTGATGTTCGGGGAATTTCCTTCCTCCAATGTGAACTTAAATGGTAACTCTGAGCGTGAATTTGTGTGATTTAAACGGTGAACACTATTTTTTTTTTTTTTTTTTAAATTATAGACCGAAAGGTGCCCAAAAATGTGTGATTTTGGAGGTAACAAATTTTGGGGCACGTTTTGGTCTATAATTCAAAAAATAAATAAGATATTAAAAAAATTTAAAAAAAATCTTCCTAGGGAATGTTATCATTATTCATTTAATCTATATAAAAGTACACATTTTCTTGAAGGAAAGGGTTCAATGGAATCCAATCATGAACATGAAATTGACCATTTTGGAAAAAAATATAAAATACAAGTTTTTTTACCCATATTAGGTTCGGGCAAGATAACTCAAAGTATATTTTGTCAAATTTTGTCATACTAGTTTTATTATAATCCTAATAAAATTCCCTAGGAGGCATATTTATTTTTTTAATTTCTTATTTATTTTTTTAATTATAGACAAAAAAGTGGCAAAAAAAAAATCACATTTTTGGCACTTTTTGGTCTATAATTTAAAAAATAAATTATGTTATCATTAATTACATGATACACGCGGTGGAACTTCGTTAACACAAAGTCGCTGGGTTCTTTGGTTTGAATATGTGTTATCAGGCATTGTGTGTTATCAGGATATTTTAATTGTATTGCTTTATCCACGGGTCTAAAAAGCCATTAACTTCACGTTATCAGGCATTGTGTGTTATCAGGATATTTAATACAATTATCCACGGGTCTAAAAGCCATTAAGTCCACGTCATCAGGAATTTTGTGTTATCAAACTTTATGGTAAAGACTTACTGAATTTTCATCTGTATATATTTGCACAGCCTAGTTACTTCATTAATATTTTCTACATATAATTTTTCTTTTCTTTCTGTCAGGAGGTTGTAAACCATGATGATCCTAACATACATCATTGTCACATGACATGCCACACCGTCCACACACCTTTGACTTTGGTGGAGTTCTAATATTCAGACAAATCAAGCTGCTATTTAAGAAAAACAGTTGGAACCGAAGTTCCACCATCAACTGGCCAAACCATCACCAGATAGATACTCGACTTTGTTTAGTCCCTAGATATAACCACGTAATAGCATGTTCAGTTCCAAAACGTGAGCGTGTTCAGTTCCATATCGTGAAGCATGCAGTTTCTATCTCTTCGTGTGCAATAGTATCTTGGCATATGCAAGCGTCACTCATACGATTTACAATGCGCCATGTAAGCATTTTGTTCTTCACACTGTGGTAGATGACTTTCAGTGCATGCTAGATTGAATGTTTTTTAAGCATGGGAAACATTTCTGGGTTAACTCAGCATATGCCAACATTTTTAGGAGGGCGGCCTTTTTCAAGGATCCAAGACCTAACCATAGCTGTACATTCAGAGATGAGACAATACCTACTTTAGAGTACCACCTATCTATGCTTCGAGAAGTGGAGGATTAGGATGCAAAAATGTATATAGACGTCAAGGGAATATGATTAGTTTTTGAAATGGTATTGTCATCTTCAGTAACATGGGCCAAGTGACAACACTTTTTGATCCCCCTCGTACAAACACATATTCATGACTTTGATCAGTAAAAGAAATGAATGATTTTTTTCCCAGCAAGCAATAGTTCATGAACACATGTGACAGTTAAAAACGGATTATTCTATTTGAAATCCATACACCTCCTGTGGAATACATATGACCTTAAACTTCCACAGGGAGTGTGAATTTCAAATGGAGTTACCCAGGGTATACCATACCCCATACCCAGGTAACCTCATATGAAATTCACACTCCCTGTGGAGAATATTAAAGTCATGTCTTCCATAGGATAGGGGGTGTATGGATTTTAAATGGAATGGCCCAATGCCCCGTAATACACGATCTCTGCTGCCCACATGTTATCTCATGTATTTGTATTGCTTGCTAGCTCACGACAGTATGCCTTTTTCTATCCAATCACAGTATGTGCCCGTCTGCTACATGGCCAGTAATGGCCGATTATTTATATATTAATGAATGTGTTAAAAGCTTTTTTTATTTATTTGTATATGATGTTTAAGATGAATAAAGCATTGTTTTTAAAATATAAATCAAGAGTTTTGTGTGTGGTTACTTATAATACCAGGGCACATCAGCTTCACCCCATGATTACGCATATTGACTTATTATATGAATAATCATGTAGGTAGATACAACAATTTAATGTTAGGTATCATTGTTAGTCTTATATTTGCTATCTTCAGTAGACAGAAACGTTCAATCCTTTACAACCATCTTTTATATAAACTGCTCAAAAAAAGTTCGAAAATTTGATTTAAATTGCCAAATTGTCAAATATTTTGTGGTTTAGTCATATCGTGTTTCATACCAATGAAAAGCTGATGTGTTCCTCTTTCCAACGACATATCATTCGTAGCAATCCCTTGGTTCAGTGCTTAGCCATCTGCTTATGAATGTGCCAAATTCACCTCTATTTCTTGCTCAATAGAACAACTCTTTAATGAAGTGTTACATTGACGACTACACTGTAAAACACTGTTTAAACCTTTATTAAAACAAAGCCAATTGTTTAAATACACTTCTTAAACTAATGTTTATATACGCAAACCTTGTTTAAGCAGGGTACTTGAAGAACCACTGTTGTTTAAAACTGTTAAACAACATTTTTGCTATGTTGTTGAGAGATGCTTTATTGACTTTGTAAGACAAATACTGATGATTTTGGCATTCAGATTGAAATCTCCACATATTCCCAAGCATGTTGCTGAGTTCTGAAACAAGAAATTGCTATAAAGTTGGTATCACTTAGAAAGACGAACACATCAGCTTTCAATTGGAATGCATCACAATAGGAACATGTCACAGAGCTCAGCCTCGTACTTGAGAATATATGGAGATCACAACCTGAATGTGCCAAAATCATCATAATGTTGTCCTCGGAAGTCAAATGAACATCTCTCTACAAAAAATGTTGTTTAACAATTTTAAACAACGAGGGTTGTTCAAGTACGCGGCTTAAACAAGTTTTGCGTATTCAAACATTCGTTTGAGTAGGATACTTGAACAGCAGCAGTTGTTTAAATGATAAACAGCGTTTTCACCGTGATGTAACACTTCCATTGAACAGATGCGGGAAGATCATCGAGGCTGCTGTGGTTATTCTTTTGGGCACGAAACAGTCATGAATTTGGCACATTTTGAATGAGACCCTCCCACATTCACAAGCAGGTGGCTACGCACTGACACAAGTGATTGCTACCAATGAGATATTGCTGGAAAGCGGAACACAATTGCTTCTCATTGATATGAAACACAATGTGAATATATCACGAAATATTTGAAATTCTGAACTTTTTTTGAGCAGTTTAGAAGATAAAAACATAGCATCTAATTTTAGCTAATAGGTATGAAAATCAAAGTAGCCCGATATTAGCCATCTTTAATAAATAGAATTATCAGACATCTCCAGTCGATAGCAGCGGCTTAACATTCGCTATCTTCAGTAGATAGTCACCATAATAAACAATACAAAATTAGGTACCTTGCGAGATAGCAACATTAACAATGTAATACTTGCCCTCTTCCATAGAGTGCATCATTAAAGCAATCCAATGTTAGCTTCCTTCAGTGGAAAATATAATTATTACGATGTAATATGGGCTATCTTCATGAGATAGCAATAGTGGGCTATTCCAGATAATATGTGCACACCCCCTATAGAGGGGTTCAGATTTCCGCACTTTTTAGTTCGAATGATCATCGGAAATCTTCTGTTCTAGTGATCACTGGAAATCCAGACAATGTCTATCCTATACATAAACTCTCCATATAAGGGGTTCGGAAATCTAGACTCCCTATAGCCCTAGGGTTTGGAAATCCAGATTTATTTCCAATCAATTTGACCGGAAATCCAGATTTTTTTAAAACTTGCTCTCGGAAATCCGGAAATGTTCATACATTAGAAATTACCCCTCTATAGGGGGGGGGGGGGGGGGGGGGGGGGGGGGTGCACATATTATCTGGAATAGCCCAATAATGTGAGTGAATTGTAATCACTGATCTTATATAACAATGAAGCCTACCTTTAACTGCTGTCTACTGAAGATAGCAAACCTTTGTGCACGCTATAGTCCTTCATTCTCACGGCCCTTATTTTTATTTCCCATTATAATAGTGTTTACTCTGTTTTGACATTTCAACATCCCAACGTTTTGAGCATATAGGCTATTTTGGATTTGATCTAAATTTGGTGTAATAGTATATAGCTAATCAATGTCTGTCAGTTTGTTGGGTATGATATCCAAAATACTTGAGAAATCAATATATGTTCAGCTTGATCATTATAGGCCGGGAGCCCAGAAGGTTTAATCAGCTGAGAAGGTACAAAAGGTTTGATGATCTGATTAGTTTAGTTGGGTGCCAAGAGTCAATATTTTATATTGCTGCCGTGTCGTAGCCTGTACGGGTGGCCGCTATAGAAGGTCAAAGGTCATATAGGGGTCAAAATGTAAAAAAGTTACGCTTCTATTAGTTTTATTAGGTCAATGGTCAGGAGGCTATACCGCTAATGTGTGCTGACCTTTGACCTAATGAAACTAATAGATGCTTAACTTGTAGATATGGCAAACTATTCTTTTTATGGCTTGTGGCATCCATCTGAACAATTTGAGACCATTTTCATTAAAATAGGAGCATTTTGAGAATTTGACCCCTGTGCAAAAAAATTGAGGCAAAATTTGACCTTTGACCTATTTTGCCCTATATCCCGGAAACTAAGCATCGGGTAGAAATACAACTATTTCCTTTTTTGCTCCTTTTTTTTACATTTTGACCCCTATATGACCTTTGACCTTCTATAGCGGCCACCCGTACAGGCTACGACACGGCAGCAATATAAAATATTGACTCTTAGCACCCAACTAAACGTATCAGACCATCAAACCTTTTTGCCTATTACCTCAGTACTAACAATTACTTTATGAATTCCAATCTGGCTTCCGCCCAGGGTTTTCAACTGAAACTTGTTTGATTTTTTAACTGACTACATAAGGTCTCAACTTGATCAAGGTAAATATGTTGGTATGCTTCTCTTAGACGTACTAAAGGCTTTTGACAGTGTCATAATCATGCAATTCTATGTCACAAGCTTGAGGCCATGGGCATCAAATCTGCATGGTTTAAATCTTATCTATCCAACAGGCGGCAACTTATCCAAGTAGATGGTATTCAATCTGATCTTATGCAGCTTTCCTGCGGAGTTCCGCAAGGAAGCCTGCTGGGTCCCCTTCTGTATCTTATTTATAGCAATGACATGGTTATAGCTGTGAAAAATAGACTGTTCCTGTATGCTGATGATAGCGTGATCATTTCAGCTGACAAAAACCCAGATGTGGTTGCCCGTGAATTTAGGCTTGGACTTGGAATGGGGCTTGGAATATTGTAATACCTGGCTTATCAATAACAAGTTATCTTTAAATAAATACATGTTAGTAAAACCGAGCTTATTTTATTTGGCTCCCGCAGACAACTTAAAAATGCTTCATATTTTCATGTGTCATACAATGGTCAAATCATTGAACCAGTTAATTCCATTAAATACCTTGGGGTGTCACTTGATCAACATCTATCTGGAGAAGTTATGGTTAATTCTTTTATCAGAAAAGCCACTGGCAGAAAGTTTTTGTATAGACATTCTCAATTCTTTAACAAAAAACTTCGCAAAAATCTGTTCTGCCCTACTGCAATGCCATTTATAGATTACTGTTGCACCTCATGGTTTACCGGCTTATCAAAATTCTATCAGCACAAATTGCAAAATTTTCAAAACAAAATGGTGAGATACATCCTTAATTTATCTCCCAGAACTCATGTTGACCAAATTCAATTTGATGCTGTAAAACTCCTGGATTCAAAAAACAGGGCCAGACAACTTAGACTCAACCCCCGACTCAACCACATGTTCAATATTTTTCATTCCCTTGGCCCATCATATTTTAACCAATTCTTTACCAAGTGTCTGATACACACTCCTATACCACCAGGTCTACAATCATGTTCAAAACTGTTGGGATACTTCCTGCATGTCCTGTGGAACGGTGGTCCCTCCCCCTAAACTCAATGTTGGTCCGATAAAAGCATCGTCCGGGCTGTGTTGTGTTATATATATCAGCCCCAACATTGATTGGGGGGGGGGGGGGGGGGGGGGATGGCAGCTTTACATAAACTAGTTTTGATTATCATACTTTCAACTGACAGCTTTTTACTCATTTTGGAAGATATTTCATGCGCACGTGTATAGCACGTATAAGTCCATGGTTTTACCTATATCTTATAAAGAAGTCTTTATTAAAAGTACCATTTAGGTGCGTAATTCAGACAACGCCCCTTTAAATTGAAGATATTACTAACCCATTCTTTTTTTTAAACAAACGATACTAATCGTACATTATCGCTCTCTAATATTGCCAAATATGCGTGCGCATGAAATATCTTCCAAAAGGAGTAAAAAGCTGTCAGTTGAAAGTATGATAGTCAAAACTAGTTTATGTAAAGCTGCCATCCCCCACCCCCACCCCCCAATCAATGTTGGGGCTGATATAACACAGCCCGTTGCAGGACGATGCTTTTATATGGACCAACATTGAGTTTAGGGGGAGGGACCACCGTTCCACAGGACATGCAGGAAGTGTCCCAACAGTTTTGAACATGATTGTAGACACCAGAAGCATATCACATGAATAACAACCCACGATCACGCATGTTGCCATAGCAACACATTTATTGTGCGGGGGACGGAAAATAGCGCGAGGGACGGAAAAATAATTTCCCATTATCCTGCCTTTCCAGCTGTGTAACTGTTCACTTTGAGTATACTGCATATAACAAAGCAACCAATATACTTCAATATCAATGGGAAAAAATAAAGTCACAATGAAGCATATTGCTATGGCAACGCAATTTTAAAATGCGAGGGACGGAATTGTCAAAAAAGGGCCATAGCGAAACACTCAACAGTAGCATTCTGTTTTTGCCTGTCATAAAAGCACATATGTAGATCATTCCAAAAACCCACTCAACGTGTCAAATCTACTAACAGGAAATTTAGGACAACTAAAAATGTTTCTCAAATTCCGTCCCTCGCAAAACGGAGGTTTTGGATATGGACCATTACTAATAATATAAGTCATGCGTTAACTGTTAATATCAGTTTTTAACATTTATTATAATTAATGTTAACAAACAGTAAAATTAATATATAATTAATTATTATATACGAAATATATTTCTGTTATTAATATTACCACTCAAGGGTGAAGCTATATGAGCTATACATGATTTTAGGGTCGTTCACAAATTTTGAATCGAGTAGTCGGTTCTTCAATGTTTTAGTCTGTTTTTGTTGTTTTTGTTTTATATTGTTTTTGTTGTGTTGATGTTTGAATAAAAAGCAAAATAAAACTGACATTCTATATTGATATTAAAGGCATATTATGTGATCTTTTCCAGAGAGCGCCCTCTATTCATTATTTTTTTTAGAAAGATTTTCTTGCAGATTTATATTTCTGATCATAAATCATACATACATTCCAAGTTACAGAGCGATACGATTCCTAATTACCTCAAAATCATGGTTTTAGAGTGAAAATATATCACTCTAAAATCATGATTTTGAAGTAATTAAGAATCGTATCGCCCTGTAACTTGGAATGTATGTAAGATTTATGATCAGAAATGTAAATCTGCAAGAAAATCTTCTTTCAATTTTTTGTTTTCATGTTGAGGGCGTTCCCTGGAAAGATCACATACCTTTAAATATTATACAAACTGTCACGTTGCCACATGTAGGTCCTTAGTGTTATAAAAGAAATGGCATTGCATTCTTCTTCTTCCTATAAAGTGCTGCCTTCAAATGGTTGAAGATAAACGCACTGTGGTTGTATGGATGTGTTGCCTCGGCAACAGGAAACTTAAAAACAGGTGTAATATATACAGTATTTACAGGTGTGAGTAAAAAGCATTATTGATAATCAACTGCAATGTGACTTTCTAATTATTAGTTGTCTCAAACACTTAGTGCACGAGTATATCACGACGAAAAAAACACACGTTTTCTTGGGTCCGACCACCCCGCCGACCACCCATTCGATTCAGGAAATTGCTAGTGAAAAGGTGTTTATAATAAATGTAACTTTGTTTACATACGTTATGACGAAGAATATAATACAATTAATTCCGTTTTTGGTTCGTTATAGGTCGAAATCTATTGTTTAAAATGACGTTAAGGCGAAATTATTTTGAAAAGAATTTCGCCCTACTCCACTATTAAAATCATACTAATAATGTTATTACTTAATTACATAACAATGATTTCGGAATAAATGAAATGATGTGGCTAATGTGGGCCGGGTGCGTAGTTAATGAACTGTATACATTTACAATGATAGATTAGATATCAGTATTCAAGAAATGTATCTTGGCTTTCTCCAAACCATTTTTGTAACTTTTCGTGGTTTTCTTCCGCACCGAAATATATTTGGATCATTATACCAAGTGTTGTGACGCATGTCAGAGCGAAAACAAAGTAAAATATGCACCGATCTAGCACGTTAGCTAAAAGTTTCCATTTCTTCGACATTTCTTCTTCCAACTTCTTATCTCGGTCACAATTCTCTATGTAGCGTAAGAGTTTAGCTGAATAATTTGCAGTGTCTTCGATTTCATTGTCCCGAGTCGTCAAATGTTGGTTGTTGTTTGACGAATTGTCGAGATCTGTAGTTTGTTGCTGTTCAAGTACATTGACGTTCAATACGTTGGCAGATCCATTATCAACACCGGGGTTGTCGTAATATCCGCTTTCCCGAGTAACGATGGCGTTTTTATCATCGCTAGATTTGTCCGTTGCTGTTAGACCAACACATTTTCCGAGACCGTTAATGAATATCGATTCTACCCAGCCTGGCATTGGACAAGTATTGACGCTTATGTGAATCACAATGACGGTGATGAGAACAGACGCAACTATCATACAAAACAGTATGGTAAAGTAGATACCTTAACGAAAACGGAAAAAAAAAGAATAATTAAATGTGAATGTTGAAAAGGCAAATCTCAATTAGGCCTAATTGTTAATTTGAATGATGGAGCTTCCTCTATAGTATTAGGAATAGGATATTAATTCAAACAGTTATGAGCTCTTATATTCTCTACAGGGTGAAAAGAAAAATAGGACTCTGTTTCATAGCGTGTTGTTTTTTTACTTTTCAAAACCACTGGATCATGACCAATTTACCGTCATTGCAAAGCCCAATTATTAATGATAATATTCTGAAAATCTGGGATTAATCCAATCAAAAATAAGACCGCTAGCATAATTTGCGTATACCATTATCATTTACTGGTTTGTACATGTACAATGGGATTTACACATACAAACATGTACGAGGAGCATTCAATAAATACCTGCAACCATTGAAAATCTCTGAACCGTGACATGTGTCAATAAAATAAACTTATGATACTTAAACTGCAAGTCTTACCCCTATCTCACGGAAAACTTCAAACACGTGGGTTAATTTTATCATGTAATTTCAGTACTATAAACATGTCTCTGGGCACTGAAAATTGACAAGAATCAGCATTATCAAGCGCCAATATTAACACTGTTAACTCATGTATCTTAAAGGTAGATGTTCCGATTTTCAACTTGAAGTTTTCTATTCTACATGAAAGGTCATCCTTAAAAAAGTCGTGTTCCAAAGTTTGAGTTGCATAGCTCTAGTGGTTCTTATTTTAGCGCACAAGATGCTGTGAACTGTAGCCTACCCATTGAGTAGTACACAAACTATATCGGTGGTTACCACCATTCGCGGTAATTCGACGTTATTTCATCGATTTCTCCGTAATTATACCGATTTAGGCCGTCAAATTTCAGTATGATGATGAGAAAAATACGAGCTTTCATATGATATGAAAATCTCCGTATGTTTGAAATAATTCTGTGTTACGAAAATGTGATCGGGTCATCTACCTTTAATGCATTGTCTTTCAAATTTCCCGACATTGTATAACATTTAAGTCCCTAACCAGTGCCATGAGAGCACGGTATTCACAGTGCTGAGATGTAATGATAAAAATGACCTACGTATTCGAAATTTATTTTCTGTGAGAAAAGAGTAAGACTTATCCTAAGTTTATTTTACTGACACGCGTCAGAGATTTTCAATGGTTGCAGGTATTTATTGAATGCCCCTCGTACCAGAAAATGACATGGTTTACATTTCAATACTTTGCATTTATAAATGAAGAGGTTTTTTTTGCAAAAGGGTCTGCATCCACTTTGGCTCTTATTGAGAAAAAGTCAAAAAACTGTTTCTAAATATTCAAGTTGAGCAATTGAAAAACTGAATGGATTATGAAAGAGGTACTATCACCAAGCTATCTTAAAGACAATTGACTAATTATGTATATTAATGAACCCACCTATTATGACAGTATATTAATTAACCCATTTATTATGAATATGACTATTTCCAAGTTGTAAGGATGACTTCAATACAAAACATGTTACCAGAAGGGATTATCCGCAGACAAGGCCAAACAGGATTAAGTTAAAGAAGGAATGTTATGACGTAGTCTCCATTAAGATTTCATAATGGGATTCTTGAGAAATGACCTTATATATGTAGACATTAATGTTATGGTCATCTTGTGTGGGTAGATGCTTTGTTCTGTCATTGTTTCTACTTCCTTCTTGGGGTGGATAATCATCTTAAACCTTTCCTAGAAATTATGGTAGTTGAACTTCTAAGAAAACATCACATTGAGAGATGTAATTGGTCAAGCAAATTAAGTCACCACAGGAAGTTAGTCTCTTCCTGTCTAGTGAAAATAAGCATTGTAAGCATTTAGATATAAGGTAGATGTAAAGTAAATTTAGTTAGTTAGATCGATAGGAGTTAGATCTAGACAGTTATCTCTGTACCACACTTCAAGTAACAACATGGGTTGATCCATACCTCTGCACTTCAGACTTCTTGTTAATAAACTATGTAGCTGAAACATATTATGATGTGTTGCTGAACTTCTTATTATGAGCTAATTCCTGTCTACATAACCGCCTGGTTACTCTCTAAATTTTAAAGATTAAAATTTAAATCTAAAAGATTAACTTTTTAATCTATTTCGGATTGTCCTGAAGGACAAATCTATTAGGATTAAAAAGTAATCTTTTCTTGGATTACTTTTTTTTAATCTTTAAAAAGATTACATCAATTATAATCAAATTGGATTAAAAACTAATCAGTTATGGATTAACTTTAAATCTCTTTTAGATTACCTCACACTTTGACAGCACTATATAAAAAAAATCCGTTATAATCAAATTGGATTAAAAACTAATCAGTTATGGATTAACTTTAAATCTCTTTTAGATTTTGTATTAGATTGGTTATTCTAATTTGTAAGTCGGGAAACACGAGGTCAAGAAAACCTGTATAACGGCTTTAAACATCGTGTTTATTACTTCATAAAAACAAATAATGTGCTTCTAATATACAGTATGAACAATCACTGCCTGCCATCAAGCAGTGACGTCTTGAATTCTTTTGGTTAGATATGTACCTATACTATCCTACGAATCGACTTTCCATGGTGTTATTCATGTTAGTTGTGAGATGATTTTTGCCTAATTTAGACGCCGGCATTGTGAGACATGTTTTCCAAATAGTCTTTAATCAAATCTGATTGTAGATAAGTGTCTGCCATCTCCATGATCTGTGTCGCTTCGCTATGCTCCGTCGCGTCGCTTACCGAAAGAAAGATTTCGATTTAAAAAAATCAGTCTACACATTTTAAGTATTTTCATTGGTTGAAACTTTGTATACTTTCAAATGGATATTTCGATTACTTAAATGCGCGCGAATTTGTCGATTTGTAAACCATTTCGGATTGACAACGACAATAAATAATCAAAATAGATTAAAAAAATTTGTAATCGCTCCATAGATTATTATTTTTAATCTCTCGAATTTAGAGAGTATAGTACACTACATACTAATTTAAATTGAAAACAATTTCAAATGTGCTAGTTTTCAATTTTTTTTAAATCATGTTTACATTTTTTGAAAATTTGGATGTAGGGCCTTTTGCAACAAAACTCCATCTGTTTGTACATAGAGAAAAAATATCACACAAAAAAATCATTTATTTTAATCATTTAAAAAAGAAGAAGTTTGATATAAAAATGTATAGGTCACAATCATATGATTTAAGGAAATAAAGTCATTTTTTTCAAAAAGACCTACATCTCATTGTAAATAGCCATTGAAGTTGTTGTTTTGTTGCAAAAGGGCCTGTATCCCGATTTAATTCTGGATACAGGCCCTTTTGCAACAAAACAACAATTTCAATGGCTGTTTACAATGAGATGTAGGTCTTTTTGAAAAAAATGACTTTGTTTCCTTGAAACATATGATTTCTATATCAAACTCATTTTTGAAAAAAAATGCACCATAGCCCTTTTGCAACAAAGCTCTTCAAATATTGTAAATCATCTATCAATAACAATAGCAAAGATTAGTTTGGCATTCCTCTTAAATCTGGCACAATGATTAATAGCTACATAAACCACAAATTTGATTCATTTATATTTCTGTCCAATGTTGCTCAGTGTTTTCATGAGAGGAAAAAAACACCAATAGTGTCGTCGCTGTTCTGACATAACGACACATCACAACATAATTATGTATTACACCGTACTTCTACAGGGTGAGTCAAAATAGTCCGGTCCCGTTTTCAAAAAATCAAGAAAAATACTTCTTGTACAAAATTGGTAATTGTTTTCATTGTTTGTGAGAGTAGACACACTTCTTCATACCTGGTGATGTTTTCAAGACAATATCCTATTCCACGCCAGATTTACAACATTTTTACAAAAAGACGCGTAATCCAAAGTGTTCCAAGTTTGGTGGTGGATGTTAATTCTACTGTAATATTAGTTATTCATACAACACAACACACTGTGTAACTGTTGCAATGTATACCAAAATATCATGTTTTTTGTTGTTGAATCTCTGATAAATTGAACGATATTGCATGCAAAGTATTTAAATATATTATAATATAACTCAGTATTGCACAAATATATTCATAAAAATGGACTATGCACTTTGCCTGGTAAGTTGCCAAATCACAAACTGTTTAAAGATATAAGATCTGTTTTCTCTCAGACTTCTCTCATATCAGTTCGATTAAAATAACAAGTTTCAAAATATTTTGGTCAACATTTTGTTAAAACTCAATAATGTTTGTTATAGGCTATCTCTGATTGCACGAAACCTATTGAAAACATAACCGCAAAGACAATAGAATCTCTTTTCCTATTGTAATTGCTGTGAATACCAACACGCCTTCGATTGACTTATTCAAAAGGCGCGCGTTAAACGTTAACATCCATAGGGATCCCTTAGATAAGTTGGAACAGATTTTATTTCACAGAATTTAGATAAATTATCATATCTCCCGTTTCGAATAACAAATGTTAATGAAATAAAATTTAGGTTATAGCTAGTAATGCCACCTTGCTAGGCAAGTCATTAAATATATTCATTTTAAAATTTTAACTGGTTTAAAAAATCGGTGAAATCGGGACCGGACTATTTTGACTCACCCTGTATTATAATGAGTGGCTCAAATTTGACATTTTCAAAATCGTGTTTCTTCCAATGCGCAGCAGGTATGAAAAGAACATGATGTGATTTTTAAAGTTAAAGGG
Organism: Ophiura sarsii; assembly: GCA_035610835.1. Lineage (NCBI taxonomy): Eukaryota > Metazoa > Echinodermata > Ophiuroidea > Amphilepidida > Ophiuridae > Ophiura > Ophiura sarsii. The sequence continues at coordinate 39,657,767 of CM069444.1, forward strand.
GCATTGAGAGACACGTATGGGAGTGCGCCCTCAATTATCCTGGAAATCAGGTTTTTTTGCATCAAAGTAATACTTAGGCATATACTATACCTACCATCTGAAACAGTCTACTAACATTCACCGTTGATCATATAAAATGTCATGATTTTCTTAGTTTCGATATAATCATATTGAAACTCAGGTGCTGAATTTGGAAGTTATGCATCGTTTTACTCACTGACTTTCGTGGCAAATCTCAACCCGGAAGTGCCGTTATTTGCTTATTTTGGCATGAAGGCGATGTCGGAATTGTATATATGACATTTTGGATTTGGGCTATGTTGATGATTATCTTTACGTTATTTGCTCATTTAGTATATCGATACATCTCTCTGTTACGCCTGACCTTTGGTGTAACGCCCAAGTTCAATAAATTAACTACGCATAAGTGAGGTACTATACATTTGAACGCCAATTAACACATCGTACAAATCAGATTTACCATATTTAACTATAATTTTAATTCATCATCTCCGTCACTGACTTTCTTCAGATCCATTAACATATGGATGACCTATACAATAGGTCTCATTCACATAAACAATAATATTCACAAAGTTCAAATCAAATTATAATGTCACTTCAATTATGCCTCATTTGTTGTTGTAGATGGGTTTCCCATGAATGTAATAACCTCGACGAATAATCAATGGTGTTGTTACGTCCCCAGACAATTGAAAGTGTTATTGATATATATGACGTAATAATAACCAGTGCTTACCCATTTAGCAGAATTTAATGTTATCTTACTTAATCTGCGACATCATTAGGGATTATTGGATTACATCTGTCATTTAATCAATATAGCGGTTGTTATATATTCTTGATGATCATTCAACGGTCGTAGCCAAGGTTTTTTAATGCTTGGTTGATTTCCATGTCAACAACATCAGATTCATCGGATTACCCCACATTTGGTATGCATTAATAATCGGTGATACAACTGCTAATTATATCGGCAGCCATTAACCTCCATAAACAGTAACAAGCTGTAACAGCAGTAACAGCAATAACAGCCAACGCACTGAAACAATAAATTGAAACCAAAACCTTGCAAATAATATTTTGTATTTGTAAATAAAGCTATATCCATTTCGGATACAAGTCAAAATTGTTTCTATATATTAATAGACCAAATTCAACACACATCAATTCTTTTGATACCGTATTAAAACGGCGTGTCCAAAAGTAGATTTATAATTGACATTTCAACTGATGTACTCATGAAATCTTGGGGTATTATTTCCACCACGCAACATCGGTACAACATACACAAATGAAAGTTTACTTTTATAAATCACCAGCCATATTTATTTTGCGAGAGAATTCATGATCAAATGCTAATTCGCAAAACGTCACATAATATTAGCAAGTTCATGAGTTCACTCCATACACAATACATTGTTATAAACATATATAATTTTGGGCGGGAAAAATCATGATTGTTATGCTAATTCGCATAAAGCCACACAATATCAAGAAGTCATGATTTCACCCTATTACACAACATTTATTTCATTCGGATAAAATTGTATTTACAAATATATTTACATTCAAGACATATTAATTGCATGCGGAAAGAAACCTACTATTATCCCATTTCAGCTCTATTCCAAAATATATTAAAAAGGAGTTTCCTTTTGTTATATGTTTCTTTATCCAAAACTTCCTTGCTCATGAGATAAAACAACGGATACAGACATTTTGTTTTCTTAATTTCTACGAAAACAATTAATGAAATTTCCGTAATTTTCACGGATGTAAATTTTGATATTTGAATTGCAAAGAATAACTTCATTTTATACCTTCAATGTAGTCAACTTGAATACACGGATTGGGAACATGTAATATCGTGAAATATAATTTAGACGTATTTTAAGGGACGTCAGCACGTACACGTCTATAGAAAAATAATACAATATTTATTTACACTTATTTACAAACTTACGTTAGATTCCCAAATGTGATGTCTCGTGTCTCCAGACATTCGTCGACATGATGGCACTACTTTCAGTTGTTCACCCTGGACGAAATTCTGTATGACTCGTCCATCCAACGGGGTGCTGATACCATAGCCGACGAAATTAATGATGCTAACTTTCACGTAATAACTTGATTGCCACACATTAGACCAATCGATGGGTTTGCAAACTCGCAAACTTACCCCATGAAACAAAATATACCAGGCTCACAATGACCGCAAGCTTACCCTGATAAAGATGTCGGTTTTTAGGAAGCAACCAAAATATATAGTTATCTCCAAGACATCGCATAAGGGAATGATTTTTGTTGACAACGCGATCACAATAATCCTTCGTAAAGCGCGGGAGAAATTAGTCACGCTTATACAACCTAACGCACCTGTTTATATGAACGCCATCTAGCGACCATCGCGCCAGATAGTGTAATATCAAATCATACTAGAAATACATTACTAAATCAAGCGTTAGAGCCAAGCTCTACGTAACACTCTCAATGCCCCTTTAAAGGCATAACTCAAATCAAGTGTCAACATCTCAGGTGGATTGGTTGTATAGACCAGGTTCTACACGCTTAGAAAAAATGGTTCTAAAGTTGTCCTGCCAGGAGAACCCTTAAAGGTTCTTTAAAGAACCAAAAATAGTTCCCCAAACATGATACAGAACCATTTTTGGTTGATACAGAACCATTTTTGGTTCTATTTAGAACCTTTTGGGGTTCTTCAATTTTCAAGAACCTTTTTTGAAGGTTCTGTAAAGAACCTCTCTCTTGAACCTTCAAAAAAGGTTCTTGAAAATTGAAGAACCCAAAAAGGTTCTTCATTGAACCAAAAATGGTTCTGTATCAACCAAAAATGGTTCTGTATCACGTTTGGGGAACTGTTTTTGGTTCTTTAAAGAACCTTTAAGGGTTCTCCTGGCAGGACAAAAAAGGGTTCTTTAATTTCTTAGAGTGTAGCTGTCGTACTGGCACATATGCTCATGATCGAGCGATATTGGAACACAGTTGTGTACCAGTATCGTACAATTACTGGAAACCACTACTGGTACATGTGTATCGCCCGATGGTACATAACTTAAACGTGTGGTTCGAGTGATACTTGAATACAATTTGGTCGATATTGGAACACTATTGTATCAGTATCAAGCGATACTGGTAAATTCCATGCGCCAGTACCAGCACGTGCATGGGACCTAAAGTACACTTTTCCCAAAATCTAAAACAAAAATTGATTCTGTAACATACTCCTTGTAACATTCACACGCGATTTGTGAAAATCTTACCTAATATAGGACTTTCATCCCCACTGGGCGGTATTGTGGAAGATATTAACTGCTGAAAAACTACAAGACCTAGAAGATTCGTCGTAGACAATGTCATTTTTTCATCGGACTCCAGGGGTAGATAAAACACCATTAAAGCGAGAATTGATAATAAGGCACATGGCAAAATCATGAAATTGATGTAATAATCCGGCCGTCGTTTAAATAAAACATAGTAGAATAGTTCAGAGTAAGGACGGGGACAGCAGTTGTAATCGATAAGCACACGGTTTACAGTGACGTTTACGAAATCCCATGTGCCATCTGCGAGAAACCTGAAAGAATATCAATTATAGAAACAAAAAGCAGACGTGATTAAATACATTGAATTCTGAGCATCGTGTATACTCCTGATCGAAAAATAGGAAGCGCTGCAATGCCACGTGTGACTTATACGGGACAAGAGACGTAAACGTAAGACTTATACGGTAGATTGCTATGGAACATATCGTATAAGTTTGACATATAATTCACTTATACGTTGAGTCATACGTACTAGATTTGCAGCGAAATATTGAAGAGGATTTAATTGTTTACGTAGGAGTTGTCTACGTCTGTTGGTATGTCTTCCATTACATGTATTCTATGGGGACTGATCAAATGGATGATATTCATAGCAGAAATCGTCATTTTTTTATCTAAAGTACATTTCTCTTTCGTGCTAGAATTAAAGTGCATCAAAATGCTTAAGATGTAAAATGTCGTTTTAGTCATGGTTTTAAAGTAATGAATGAATGATCTTGTGATCATATCGACACTTATTTGTCTTATGCAATACGTTAGTCTTGTCCACAACAGGACCAACATTATTCGCATACGGTTTTATGATCCAGGCACTATCTGGGTTTGTAACCGTCATTGGTCGCAAGTAATCCAATAGTGTAAGAGACGCACCATTTGATTTCCAAAGGGGGGGGGGGGGGGGGGGGGGGGGGGCGTAGGAAGTTGGGTCCGGGGGTGATTTCTTTTTGGGGGGGGGGGGCTGCCGTAAGGGGGGAATTTATTTTTTTCAATGTATTCATTCATATTGAGTTGGGTGGAGGTAGAATTTTTTTTATTTTTTTTTACTCATCAGGGGGGGAATTCTTTTTTTTTGGCCTGCATAGAGGGGGAATTTTTTTTTCTCCAAAAACTTCCTACCGCCTCCCTGGAAATCTAATGGTGCGTCCCTAATTTGGAAACCTTATGGAACATTGCTACAGTCTGTGCCTGTATGTGTAACGTTGTTCTAGTGCTGACCTCCACTATATACAGGGTGACCCGTTCTAAATAACCAATTGGAACGCAATAAAATGCAAATGAAAGCTTATTTACTCAGCTTTCATAATACATCAAGATTAGACCCGTGTGTTCCTGTCCTTTTAAGATATCTTATGTGCCCGGAGTGTTAACATTTTTTTTGAGTCACCCTGTAATTCGTCGCTGTTCTGACATACTGGCACATCACAACAGAAATAAGTAAAGAGATGTGCCGGTATGTCAGAACAGCGACGAATTGCAGCAAAGAAGACAGTCTATACTCTGTTTGGCCATCTCGAGACAGTGACGTAACTGAACAGGCGCAGCTTTTACGCACGCGTGTGTATCTTCCGCCTTTCAACGCTCGTATTTGTACGCCAAGCGCCGCGAGTATGCGCGCACGTTATGTGATGCAATTGGTAGAATACGCGGTTACGTCACTGTCTCGAGATGGCCAAACAGAGTATAGCGTGCTAAGCATGACGTCAGTGCCAACATGGCGTTTCCAACATACAAACAGTGACAAACAAATGTTGATCTAATTAGCAGAATAGTATGACTTCTTACTTCTAATACATGATATGCAATAGGCATAGCTTGGCCACATATACAAAAATAAAGAAGAGGTTGAATTCTAATCAAAACGTACATTTGTATTAGGCCCATTCGAAAGATAACGGGTCGTTTTAGAGAAACAAGAGAGGAGGACTGTATTATAAGGGGGCACAGCACTAAATAAACCGCCCATTGGATTACATGTAAATTAGGGCTAAAAGAGTCGCTATTTTGGGCCCTTAGTAACCATTTTTGGAATGTCTCGAATGCTTTATTCTAATAAACAAACATTAAAATTTCATAAAATCGTCAAGAAGTGTTACACCTTCCAATTAGATTTTACGATACGATCATTTAAACAGCGCCACCCCTATTTTTCCACGTGATAAGTTTCGATACAATCGAAAACCAATATTTTGCAATATCCTGATCAAAATACAAGAGATTATCTATCATTTTAAATATGAAATGCTACCCTCACGCCAAACTGATTCCCAAAGGACCCCATTAATCACAATATCGTTTTTTGTTTTTGCCGGAACTTACTACCATTACATAAAACGAGGAGTGATTTAGTGCTGTGCGCCCATAATGATTAAGTCACAACAACAAGTGTAATATTTGCAGCAGGATTGTTTTAATGACTCTTGTTTAACTACATTATTATAAGCCTTTCGTTGCATTAATTGCTATGCCATGGGAAACAGTGGTCACTGGCGACAGAAATCAGTGGCATATGATTTGTGAGTAATTTTCGGGCCAACCCACTTTTCTTTTTTTTGTGAGTAATTTTCGACCAACCCACTTTTTAAAAATTATATAAAATCAGACGCCGGTTTTTTGGACGAAAATCTGTCCGTAAACTTTTTTCGAATTTAATTTTTAAAAATTCTCGATTATTGGTGACATTTTAGGTAAAAAAATAAATATTAAAAATTAAACAAAATTAAACAAAACCCGGGACCGACCGACCCTGCCTGACGGGTCCGTCCTCTCGTAAAACAGGGTGGTTTTTTTTGTCGCCTTATAAAAGAAATCTTCATTGGCACTAACCTGTTCTGTGTCGTATCTTTCCCTTCCTCAGGCCAGAAATCAATTTGATCCACGTGAGCAGACCAAGACGCAAACCGTAACAAACAAACTTGTGAATCGAATGGGAAGTATTTTACTTTCTGATGACATAAGGTGGTTATGAGGGCGGGTGCTAACCACGTAACAATGCCGTCTGCTGACACAATAACATGCAAGTTAGTAGGTAGGGCAATCATTCTGTCTGAACTCACCGCTGAAAGTACAAAGTAACACAGAACTTGTCAAGATCGTGTGTAGTCTTGATTGTATATAATGGGAAGAGCATAAAGGCCAACTTGCATTTTTCAAGAGCCGGATCGGAGACCAAACTCGGCTTTCCCTCTGCAATTAAAGGTATATTATGTGATCTTTCCAAGGAACGCCCTCAACATCGAAAAAAAAATTGAAAGAAGATTCTCTTGCAGATTTTCATTTCTGATCATAAATCGTACATACATTCCAAGTTACAGGGCGATACGATTCTTAATTACTTCAAAATCATGATTTTAGAGTGAAAATAAATAAACTGTCGGATAACTCCGACAGTTTATATTTTTACTCTAAATTCACTCTAAAACCATGATTTTGAGGTAATTAGGAATCGTATCGCTCTGTAACTTGGAATGTATGTATGATTTATGATCAGAAATGTAAATCGGCAAGAAAATCTACTTTCTAAAAAAAATAATGAATAGAGGGCGCTATCTGGAAAAGATCACATAATATGCCTTTAATATTATTCGAAGCAAACTGCGATACTTTGGACACATTACCAGAGGAGACAGAGTCAACCTCCGGGGCAACCTAGCCTTCTTCCTCATGGTCCTTTTCCTTTTCCGTATCACCAGGGATACTATTAATTTTGGGATAGGAAAGTCCTATACTAACACACGTAGCGAAAACGGGGCCGTTTGCATAAATTACATAAATTATGGTAATCATCGGAATGTGTCGGTGACCGGCGTTGAACGCGTTTAACAGTGTTTAACCAGGTTTAACGTAATATTTGGTCAGCATAGGTTTGAGGGCGTTGGGGATTTACACAGACGACGGTGGCCACGCGAAACCCAAATGTTGAATACGTAATGAATAAGGTGAATAACACGTAATCGCGAATGTTAATCTTATATCATTTTGACAAATTCAGCATAATTAGAAGAATTGTCATCGTTAACCGGGCGATGACTGTTAAAAATAATTCAAAATAGTGCACTCCCGTTGACATATTGGGTCGTCTGAGAGACGCGTGGCCAGCGTCGTGTCGTCTGCTACAATCACGCCTGATCAGTATAGCGCCACCAGTTCTATGCTAACCAAATTTTCATTTAAAAGTGGACCCGATCGGCAAGCTGAGAGGCAGACCCCTGGTATCACCCTATGAACAAACACTCTCTGACTGGCTTACCGATAGAGGGCTTACTTTTTGTTACCGCTCCCATCAGACGACGGTGGCCACGCGAAACCTACATTTTGAATTCGTATTGGAATAACACGTAATCGCGAATGTTAATCTCATCATTTTGAAAAGTTCATCAAAGGTTTAGAAGATTTTTTTTCAATCCAAAACCGTTGTGGGTGGCTAACCACCCGCAGTGTCAGTATCATTTTTTGAATTTAAACCGTTGTTAAGCGTTCGTCCCATTCACTTGATCACGTCTCGTTCGCATATTTTAACCTAAATACTCGTGAATACGCCCGTGTCCAGCGTCGTCTGGCTCCCATCAGACGACGGTGGCCACGCGAAACCTACATTTTGAATTCGTATTGGAATAACACGTAATCGCGAATGTTAATCTTATCATTTTGAAAAGTTCATCATAGGTTTAGAAGATTTTTTTTCAATTTAAAACCATTGGAGTTGGCTAACCAACTCCATTGTAAAGGCTATTTTTTTAAAATTATTTTCATCGTTAACCGGGCGATGACTGTTAAAAATATTTCAAAATGGTGCACTCCCATTGTCATGGTCGTCCGAGACGCGTGGCCGTCATCGTCTGGCTCCCATCAGACTGATCTCTCAACAACAAAAAAGTTCTCGGATGGGAGAGGTTTTTGGCATGGCAAAGTATCAGTAGGGTGCTGTTGCATAGTGTGACAGTGACAGTGACAGTGAAATGAAACACGGTATATGAGGTAGACTGGTGGCTACCTAGAAAAGATGAGCATCCCAAAAACTATTGCAGGAAACGTAAATGATGGCATCTATATCTACCATGATGGATAGGAAAGTGAAAACGCATGAATAATGAGCATCTTGCAGGCCCGTACGCAGGGGGGGGGGGGGGGGGGGGGGGGGGGTGGATGTTTTGGATGCTTGAGTCTGTCAACAAAAATTGAAAGGGGGAATAAATAAGGGGTGAGCATTCCCCGTCCGCGTATTTCATTTCCCCCACTTTTGGAGCTGGGGTAATGCTCCACCCCCACCCTACCCCTTTTTGGCAACCTTAAACGCTTATCATCTTATACAATAAGAGTAATGAGGTCTGAAATGGCTTAGAAACGCCCACAAAGAGTATAGAAATTCCAAATTTTCTTATACGCCGCATAGGTTTACACTGTAGGCTACCCCCCCCCCCCAAAAAAAAACCCCACCACGGGACTATAGAGGAAACCACCTTTGACACCAAGCTTTATTTTAAAAGCAAAATGCCAGGCAAAATGTTCAAAACAATCATTGAACGTTAAAGGTAGATGTTCCGATTTTCAACTTGAAGTTTTCTATTCGACATGAAAGGTCATCCTCAAAAAAGTCGTTTTCCAAAGTTTGAGTTGCATAACTCTAATGGTTCTTATTTTAGTCGCACAAGATGCCGTGAAATGTGCCCATTGAGTTGTACACAAACTATATTGGTGGTTACCACTTTTCGCGGTAATTCGATGTTATTTCACCGATTTCTTCGTAATCGTACTGATTTGGACCGTCAAATTTCAGTATGTTAATCAGAAAAATATGATCTTTCATATGATATGACAATCTCCATGTTTGAGAAAAATCTGTGTTATAAAAATGTGATCGAGTCATCTACCTTTAAGGAAAATATAAAGTTTGTGAGCCTTAAAACGGCTTAGAAATGCCCTCAGCGAGCACCTACATATTCTCGGGACCCTTAGGGACCGTTCATTATTTATGGTGGAGGGGCGGTTGGGACAAATTCGAGACTCGTATGTTAAAATTACCTACCGCCCCCCCCCCTACAGCTGAAACTGAAAATTACATGACCCCTGCTAACCAGTAGCTTTTTACACAACACAATCACTCCAATCGGGAGATGGTTAAGGTTTAGGCCTTGGAGTTAAAATATGCCACGGGTGTGGGCGGGCGGGGGGTCTTTTAATTGAAATTTGAAAACTTTTGAATTAAAACAAAAATGTTTTAAATATTGTTCTATTCCTATGTGTTTCGTTATAAATTTTCCAACACTTATGTGTTGTTTCATTTGTAGGTGTTCTATCTGGTAGGCCCTACTCCCTAGCGGGAGAGCCCGTCCGAAGGACGGGCTTCCCGCTAGTCTTACTATAATTTGTCTTATGTTGTGACTATGTATCCATAAAAGGCTCCCTCATTTTACGTCTAAACGCCGTGAACGTTGCACTGATAAAAGATGATTATAATGTGAGTGTTATAAGCTATAAATGTCTGAAAACCGTACAGAATTGACCGAGATATGAGCAAAAGCGGGAAATCCAAAGCCTTTTCAGCCCGGCTTTTGAGACTATTTCTACGGGCCATGTTTGTTTTTCTCATGCGTACACTGTAACCATGCAGTCGGCGCGCGTAGCACATAACGCGTCGCAGTGCGCCATGCAAAATAAACGTGCCCACGCACTAACACCCACGCAACTCTACACACGCGGGCGGGCAAATATTAGAGAAATACGCTGAGCCACATGGGAGTTACGGTTTAGGCCTTGGGGTTGAGATAAGCCACGGGCGGGGGCGGAGACGCAGACGGGGACGGGGACGGGGCGGAGACGGGGCGGGGACGGGGCGGGTGGCGGCGGTAACGGCGGCGGGTCATAAGGTAACGAAATAATGTGGTTTCTGATAGAACAAAACATGATATGGTGAATCTAAATTACGTAACATGGTGTCAGATGTGGGATTTGATTCTGTATGTGACACGCGGGCGGACAAATATTGGAGAAATACGCCGCGCTACGGGAGATGGTTAAGGTGAGGCCTTGGCGTTGAGATAAGCCGCGGGGCGGGGAACTTTAGGCCTTTGGGGTTGAGATATGCCACGGGTGGGGGCGGTGACAAATGGGGGTTGTGTGTAATGATGTAATGTGGTTTGGGAGGCAGGGGGTTAATGAAGAAATGTGATGCTAAATTGCGTAACGGATATGCCACGGGGCGGGGCGGGCGGGATGGTGACGGTTGGGGTACGGGAGATGGTTAAGGTTTAGGCCTTGGAGTTAAAATATGCCACAGGCGTGGGTGGGCGGGGGGTCTTTTAATTGAAATTTGAAAACTTTTGAATTAAAACAAAAATGTTTTAAATATTGTTCTATTCCTATGTGTTTCGTTATAAATTTTCCAACACTTATGTGTTGTTTCATTTGTAGGTGTTCTATCTGGTAGGCCCTACTCCCTAGCGGGAGAGCAACTCCGAAGAACGGGCGTCCCGCTAGTCTTACTATAATTTGCCGTATGTTGTATGTGTGTGTGTATGTATCCATAAAAGGCTCTCTCATTTTACATTTAAACGCCGTGAACGTTTTACTGATAAAAGATTATTATAATGTGAGTGTTATAAGCTATAAATGGCTGAAAACCGTACAGAATTGACCGAGATATTAATCAAAAGAGGGAAATCCAGGGCCTTTTCAGCCCGGCCTTTGAGACTATTTCTACGGGCCATGTTTGTTTTTCTATGCGTATACACTGTAACCATGCAGCGGCGCGCGCAACAAATAACGCGGCGCAGTGCGCCATGCAAAATAAACGCGCACACGCACTACACCCACGCACCCCTACACACGCGGGCGGGCAAATATTGGAGAAATACGCTGCGCCACGGGAGTTGGTTACGGTTTAGGCTTTGGGGTTGAGATAAGCCACGGGGCGGGCGAAGGCGGGAACGGCGGCGGGTTGGGGACGGGGAGGGGAGGGGGGCGGCGGGCGGCGGGCGGGGCGAGGGGGGTTTAATGAAGAAATGTGATTTGGGTTTGTGTATGATGTAATGTGGTTTTGGCCCTCTTGGAGGCAGGGGGTTAATGAAGAAATGTGATGCTAAATTGCGTAACGGATATGCCACGGGGCAGGGCGGGGGATTGACGGGTGGGGTACGGGAGATGGTTAAGGTTTAGGCCTTGGAGTTGAAATATGCCACGGGGCGTGGGCGGTCGGGGGTATTATTTAATTTTTATTTGAAATTTGAAAACTTTTGAATTAAAACAAAACCTTTCGATTTAAAACAAAAATGTTTGAAATGTTGTTCTATTCCTATGTGTTTCGTTATATAAATTTTCCAACACTTATGTGTTGTTTCATTTGTAGGTGTTCTATCTGGTAGGCCATACTCCCTAGCCGGAGAGCCCGTCCGAAGGACGGGCGTCCCGCTAGTCTTACTATAATTTGCCGTATGGTGTATGTATGTATGTATGTATGTATCCATAAAAGGCTCTCTCAGTTTGCAACTATACGCCGTGAACGTTGCACTGATAAAAGATTATTATAATGTGAGTGTTATAAGCTATAAATGGCTGAAAACCGTACAGAATTGACCGAGATATAAGCAAAAGCGGGAAATCCTAAGTCTTTTCAGCCCGGCTTTTGAGACTATTTCTACGGGCCATGTTTGTTTTCTCTACGCGAACACTGTAACCATGCAGTCGGCGCGTAACACATATCGCGTCGTAGTGCGCCATGCAAATTAAACGCTCACACGCACTACACTACCCACGCACCCCTACACACGCGGGCGGGCAAATATTGGAGAAATGCACTGCGCTCGGGAGTTGGTTAATTTAGGCCTTGAAGAAAGGTGTATTTATAGCACGGGGCGATTATTTTTTCGGGAACGGCGGTAGGGGCGGGGACGGCAGGGGGAAGGGCGGGCGAGGGGAGGCCATGAAATAATGAGGTTTAGGAGGCAGGGGTTTAATGAAGAACACTACGGGAGTTGGTTAATTTAGGCCTTGAAGGTTTAGATAAGCATGGAGCGGGCGGGGCGAGGGGAGGCCATGAAGTAATGAGGTTTGGGAGGCAGGGGGTAAATGAAGAAATGTTATACTAAATTGCGTAACACTAACAGGGAGGGTCACGAGGTGGAAGGAAATAGTGTGGTTAAAAGTATAAACTAGGGGGATACAGCTTGGGGAGATGGTTAAGGTTTAGGCCATGGGGGTTGAGATATTAACACGTTGCGGGCGGCGGGCCGGCGAGGGGGTTTAATGAAGTAATGTGGTTTGGGTGGCAGGGGGTTAAATAAGAAATGCGATACTAAATTGCGTAACAGGGGGGGGGGGGGGGGGGGGGTCACGAGGTAGAATGAAATAGTATGGTTCCTTAAAAGTTATGGGATAAAACTTTGGGTAATGACGGGAAGCTTTCATTTTCAGGTCAGAATACTATTATAGGCCTGCACTATATTTTCTCATATGTATGTGATATGAGGTAATGACGGGACACATTCAATTTCAGGTAAGGAAATAGGCCTATGCAATATATTTTAACTTAAAATGTATTCTTACCAATTTCGCGACAAAATTATGTTCGTATAGCTACTTATGTGTTATTTCACCGGGGTTCTGTCTGGTAGGCGCTACTTACTAGCGGGAGCCCGTTCGAAGAACGGGCGTCCCGCTAGTGTTAATAAAGGAGCCTGACACCGACAGTCTCCGATATGAAGGGAAATTATGTATTGAAAATACACGGGCATACAAAATCGTTTTTCCGCCATTACCCAAGATAATACGGGAACCATCGCATAATCAGAAATTGCGAAAGTAATTATAAATTACATCATGGATCTAGCGATGGAACAGACACTGTGATTGGTCTTCGTATAGTAAACATTACTCGCACAAACCAATAAAAACCGCGCTTATAGAATTTTCGACGCGCGCCATGTTTGTTTCAGTTTTGTTGGTTCTGTTTCGTAATTTTGTGGCCTTGTTTGTGTGTTGCGGGAGAACTTGGACATTTTTCGTACTTCTAGTCGAAATATGGCATTGTAATGGAGCAAGTGGTGAGGGGGAACTAGCATGATTACTTTTAACGGTTTGCTATCGTTGGATATTGGGTTTTTTCACAACTCTTGCCGATTGTCATTTATAAAAATCACTTTGCCGATCATTTTTTTCCTCAAATAATTACGAACGATTTAATGTCAATTATATCGACATCCCAAAGTTGATATCGACATATCGGGATAATAGCCGATATCGACATAATGTCGACATCGTCCATGTCGATGACAGCCCTAAAATGTAAAGGAAAATATAAAATAATTAGGTCTGAAATGGCTTAAAAAGGCCCCAAAGAGCGCCTAGATTCAAAATGTTCGCGGAGCCCGCTTACGCCGAATGATGTTCAGCTTGCCACGCTTAAACGTGTATATAAGTGCCCTCACAACTTTTAGAAATATTCCGCCTCCCCTCGAAAAAAATCCTGCGTACGCACCTGGCATCTTGAATCTTTTGTAATGAACCTAGGTGATTTTGATTTAGATTGACGCTTGTCATTTTGTTTTGTTTTTTGATTTTCACCCTGGAACAAATAACCCTATATGGATTTTTCCCTTTGTAACAAAAAAAATGTGCAGGTAATTCTTACCCGCTATACAGAGTAAGATCCGGAAACCATATAGCATCATCTGGTATGTGAATTGATGTGATATTTCCCCAGTCGGCTGGATTCCATACTAGAAACTCGTCCTTCCAGGTCTGAAAGAAGAAAAAATCCTAACATTAATGATGTATTATGGAAGCAATTTTGTGGCGCTTTGAGGCAGTCAATGTTTTTTTATACGTACAGGGTGACCAAAAAAATGTTATTACTCCGGGCACATAAGATATCTTAAAAGGACAGGAACACACGGGTCTAATCTTGATGTATTATGAAAGCTGAGTAAATAAGCTTTCATTTGCATTTGATTGCGGTCCAATTGGTTATTTAGAACGGGAGATATGCTTCAGCAAACAAGAGGAAGCAAAATCGGCTTGGTCCAATCCTCTCAGTATGAAAGTAAAGCTTTTAAAATGCACGAAGCAAGAAGCAACATGATTAATCTCTTCTTTGTTCTTTTCAACGCATTCTTTCGATTCTTTTCAAGCTTAAAAGACATAAATAACTATATTCCACATAAATTATATAGGTATTTTGTTATGAGTTCAAGTTCTATACTCTTTTTCCATGTGCAATGGGTAGCTGTCAGTAAAGCAGTCTTTAAAATTGAAATTGAAACATTTCATGTTCTTGTGTTGAAATGGTCCATCCAATTAAATAAATTAACTATTATTGCATTGAAATAAAACTAGTATTGCACTGAAATTAACCATAAATCAATTGCACGTAATGAATCCTTCAGGTAAAACAAGAGCTTTCAAATAGTCAACTGAAGTCTCAAGCTGTCATAATGTTCTTGGCATTCTTACAAGTTCGTAATCATAGTTGTAATTAATGAAAATTGGACCAAGCCGATTTTGCTTCCTCATGTTTGCTGAAGCATATCTCCCGTTCTAAATAACCAATTGGAACGCAATAAATGCAAATGAAAGCGTATTTACTCAGCTTTCATAATACATAATATCTTATGTGCCCGGAGTGTTAACATTTTTTGGGTCACCCTGTATAATATATGGACGACGTGCAAACGTTCGTACATTTATCTGAAAGTCACTAATAGCAGACAGTTAAGGTAGGAAATTAGACATTTGTCTTAATTTTATTACTTTTTCATCAAACAAATCTTGTACAAAAAAAAGGTAAAAATTAGGAAATCTGAGCTTCTCAAACTCCTAAAATCCATGAGCGTCCAGGGGCGAAGCTCCCTGGACACCAAACAGGGGCCCTAAGGCGGGCACTTCTTGATTACTAATATTTGGAACATGATGCTTCATAAAAGTTAGTTGAGAGGGCCTGCTGTAGCCTATGCCCTATACTGAAATAGTAAACCGGCCAACGTATATATGTCAGTATACTACAATCTCTGATATGTTCAACTCCGAAATGTGGTATTTGGCGGGAAACACCTGCATTTTAATCAATTTTTAAAAATATTCGCGAACATTTCAAAATCTTTCTTTTAAAAAGTGATCATCGTAAAAGTAGTAGTCTGGAATCAGTGTGTTTATTTCGTAGTGCGGACTTGGCAACCACGAGTCATTGGACGTTCCCACTCCAAAACCTGCCATTCATAAAATGACTAGAGATATTTCGTCCGAGTGACACTTCAAAATCGTCAACAAAAAAATCCCAACATCAATAATGTATTGAAAACATGTGTAGCGGACAAATAGATGCAAGACCTTCCAATTATTTCCGAGGATTTGCCCTGCATTATCATAGTCAATACGGCTGTGGTTTGGCGCGAGAATTGAAAAGGGGAGTGTGACCTGATCAATACACTGTCTGTCTGTCTGTCTGTCTGGTACGCCTCCGTCATGTCTGTGATGGCTCTCCACTGTTGTCGGTCAGCAGCTAGTTTGTATACCCCTGTTAGAGGTTGTCCAGTAATATTTTTTATTCTGTCCATCCACCTTGCTCTAGGTCGCCCGCGTCTTCTTGAGCCCTCAATTTTCCCCTGCATAAAGGAACTTTTCAAGGCAGTTGTCCTGACGTCTGGCTATGTGTCCGAAGTAGCTGAGAGTCTGGCGATTGACTGAGTCAAGTAGTCTATTCTTCACACCAATATCATAGTACGCTAATATTTGTACATTTAGCAACCCAGGGGATTTTGAGCATTTTCCGCCAGCACCAGAGTTCAAATGCATTTATCCTATGCACGGTCTGCCTTGGTGAGTGACCATGTTTCACAGGAATAGGACCGGCTATGGGGAAAACAAGTGCTCGAACAAGGCGCACTTTTGTTGCTTTGGTGACTCCTCTATCTGCCCAAATTGTGGAAAGATTTGCCATGGCAGATCTTGACATTGTCAGGCGTCTTCTAATTTCTTGCTTAGGCCTACAGCTAGCTGTCATCCGTGGTGATAAGTGCTCAAAGAAAGTTGAACTGGGTTATCTGCTCAACTTCCTTCCCATCTACCATCAAAGGGTCCGTTGGCTTGACTCCACCAATGATCACGATTTTAACAACATTAGGGGGGGGGAGTCAGATTTGGCCTATGTTAGAAAACGATTTTAAGCAACTTTCCCGAATAACAACCGATAAGTGTTGTATACCATATTGTAGCACTGGATGTCTAGTTTTGAAAAACGCTTTCGGTTCCGCTCTGGTTGCCATGGTAACCGAGCAAGGGCTCTGATTGGCTAAACACGGGAACAGTCATAACTCAAAAACCAAATAACCCACTGGGATCATATTGGGGGGGGGGGGGATAGATGCATTAGAACAATGCGCACAAAATCATGTCTCCGGATTTTTGATTGGTTGCCATGGTAACCAGGCCGCAGCCAATCAGGGTATTTTACACCGTAGTTTAAAAACAAAAAGGAAATTAAAAAAAAAACTCTTCGTGATTTTGTTGGTATTGCTCTTCTTAACATCTGTGCAAATTTTCGTTACAATCATACATTGCGTTTTTGAGTTATGACTGTTCCCGTTTTCCAGATACGCGCTTTCGCTGTTTTGAGATATAGGCCTTTAAAGTTTTAAAACACATAAGGGCGATTTTGCATATCAGTCAAACATTTAATCAATTTTCTTTTGCTATTTTTAGTTGGAGATTGAATTATCATAACTTTTAATGAAAGAATCATAAAAATTGAGTGATGCGTTCTCTTTTTATTAATTATTTAGTTAATTTCCTTATATATAGCAGGGTTAAAAACAATAAAATACATAAATTCGTCGTTACAAAATTTCTAACCCCATATTTGTTTTACATAAATCCTAAAACACATTTGAGCCCAAAGTGAATGCAACATAATTGTTTTAAACTATTTATTTATAATTGTTTTTTGACCAAATTTTGAACTATTCATGTAAGTACAATCGGTCATATCTCGAAAACTACATACCCGATTGCTATCAAACAAAACCATCTGAAAGAAGAAATTCCACATATTCCGATCGCTGCATTATCTCACTTTTGCCAGTGTGTACAATATGACAAATTTTCCTGACTCAACCCCCCCCCCCCCCCCCCCCCCCCCTTAAGACGCAGACCCATAGCCTCACTCTTCGTGTTTCACTTTTTCAAGAACAAACTGAAGATCCTCAAGGGTAGCGGTGAGAAGGGTAGTATCATCTGCATACCGCAAATTGATTAGCTGCCATCCCCCAATTGACAGGTCGCCATTCCAGTTGTTAAGGTAGCTAACTCGGCTCCTACACCACTACAGAAAAACTGCTGTAATACCAAATCAATTATATCTATACTCTTTATACTGAGACCACAGTAAAGATATAAGTCTTTCCTCTACCTATTTCAGGACTTTCGGATCATTTTCGAAATTTCTTATGTTTTTCTTTATTTTTTGAAAATTCCCTAAATTTTCGCTTTTTGAATTTCTGTAGACTGATTGATTTTAGGGAAATTTTCAAAAGGCTGTAAAAAGGTCTAGAAACACTTAATTAGTAAAAACTCACGAGATAACTTTCTAAATTTAATTACCTTTAATATAACACCTTGTTTGTGCAAATTGAACATGTCGTTTTTTCTGTAGAAATTCACAAAATTTTGCGATATAGTGTTTCTAGAAAATAGTGAAAAAGTACTAACATTCCCAGTGAATAAACTATCCATCACCACTCAGTTGTGGAGGGGAAAAAATTGTGTTAAACCTTGGTGTTTGGTATCAAAATAAAATAAGTCTTTAGCATACATTGATTTTAAAGAAGAGAAAAAAATATTTACAAAACTATGTGTTTTCTGAAATTTGGCAGTATTTGGGAATTCGGCTACGCCTCCTATATTAAGTCAATGGGTTTTCAAATAACGAAAAATTCCTTAAATCAAAAACCGCTTTTTGGAAGAAAAAAATCAAAACTTTGCGTATCATCTTTTCTTATCAATATACACATCCTCTGTTATTTTGAAGCAAATCAATGCCGGTCACTGTAGCCGAGTTAGCCACCTTAAGGGCATTTCTCATGATGTATTCGGCATAGGCCTACATGTTGAAAAGTGTAGGCGAGAAAATGCAACCTTGATGCACCCATGTCCAAGCGAGAACCAGTCACTGTTTCCTTTCTCTGTATGTACAAAGGCAAGTTGGCCATCATATAGGTTCTTGATTTTATGCACAAGATGGGATGGAACTCCAAGTGCACCGTATCTTACACAGTCAAACGCCTTAGCATATTCAATGAAGCACAGAAATGCGGTCCTTTGAAATTCATTACATTTCCCTATGATCTGACGAATGTTGGCAATATGGTCTCGGGTACCCCTTCCTCTTCTGAATCCGGCCTGCTCTGGAGGGAGATCTCTCTCAAGGTGTTGTCTGAGTCTCTCATTCAGGATGTGCAGCAGGATTTTACTTGCATGAGGTATTAGTGCTTTAGTTCGATTATTTTTACATTCACTGATGTCGCCTTTCTTTAGAAGTGTCAAGAAAACAGATTTTATTCCAGTCCTCTGGCCAGACTTTTGTGCGCCAGATCTTGTTACAAAGCTGCAACATAATTCTGATTCCATTATCACCAGTGCTCGTCAGCTGCTCACCAGGAATTTCATCAATACCAGGAGATTTAGTGTTCTTCAATGTTTGCATGGCATTCCTAACCTCTGATAGCAAAATATCAGGTTCCTATTCATCTAAATCTAAGCATTTTCAATTGCTTCAATTGTATTCCACCCCGTTATTATTAATGGATAACCCCGAAATGTACCGCTATTGTCTTTCTAAGTACTCCCCTCCCCCTCTTGTTTCATTTCATCGTCATGTTTTTGTCATTTTATTATTGAAACAAATGTTAACTGTGTCAACTGATCCCAAATTTTCCTCCCACACTCATGTAGTAAAGTGCTCAACAAAGAAAGTCGTACACTTTGTTAAGGTCAATTATAGTATTTTTCGATTATTTGTTTACCAAACAAGCAAAATAGACATTTGGATGAATCTTTTAGGCACATTTTGATACCAAACATAACACCTAGCAACAAAGATAAACCATGATTAGCGCCATTTAAAGACAATTAGTCACTTTTCAAAAGTCACATTTTTAATACACTACGCCGGTGTAAAATGTGTGTGTGTGAGGTTCACCCCGTGTGTGACACTGTTAGAACCAGGATTGACCGGCGGGCAATCGATAACACAGTGCAGCCGTTTCTCCTTTACATATCCCGCACCCATGCATGACACTTTGAATTTGAATTAGCCCGCGCATTGGGGGGAATTACGCAGCGATCAACACGGGACTGATACGGCTTAGTGCTTCAGCGTGTTTTTATTAAGCAAACTGGCTTTTAGCCGGTTTAACAAAAAGGCTGTTAACAACCGGTTGCTCGCATGAGCGAGTGTTTTTAATGCAGTTTGACTGAGTCCGACGGGCGAACTTGCCGGCTGCTGTTGACCTCATTATAATAAATGCCTGGGAAAGGTCATAAGCAGGTTTGTCGCCATGCAATGTTGTATTGACCCGATCACGTTTTTCTCGCAGTGAATCTCGTGGTTTTACCACTTTCTCCGGTTTCTAAAAGTGTACCAACATTGCGGAATTACATTTTTTTTATACAGAAAACAAAATATCGAACGTAAGTGATCTTGGGGAAATACACTTCTCTAAATGTAAACAAAAGGATGTCGAGCGTGTGTAGAATAAAACTGTGAAAGTTCAAAGTTCATAATTACGGCGCATTCCCGGTTTTATTCCCGCTATAAGGCAGTAAATTGGTTGAAAAGATAATTCTTTGACACAAAAAGTCGAATTACTAGGCGACAGATAGTAATTGGAATTTAATGAACATTGTGAAACCAATGAGTTATTATAATAACAGAAATAATTCGAAGGTCATTTAATTGTCACATGTTCGTGCCCACTTCCGTTTTCCACCGGCAAACGCGATGAGCTGGAACGGCGTGTGTTTATACTGACGAAAGACTGCTTTTCTTAACCGGTATCAACCGCTATTATCCTTCGTTTTGAAGGATAAAAGGCTGCTAAAATGTAGGGAAAATAAACCGGTATGAGCGGGCAAATGCCGGTGGAGGTGTGTTTTTATTGGAGAATTTTAATCCCTTAGCAGGCATATGCCGTCTTTTTTACTTCAGTAAAAACACGCTGCTTGTTAACAATTGGTGTTTTTTCCGCGTAGTGTATTGAAAATGTGACTATGTTTGGTATCTAAATGTACCGAAAAGATTCATCCAAATGTCTATCTTGCCTGTTTGGTAAACAAATAATCGAAAGTTACTTTAAATGATCAAAACAAAGTGTACGACTTTCTTTTGTTGAGCACTTTATTACACCATCGATATAACAGAACGGCAAAACCAACCAACATGTGTGGGGCATTTGCCGCTCAACTTACCATTTTCAAGTACACATTTATCGTCAGGATCTGATCTTTGGTATTCTGCAAAAGAGAGTAATGAAGGTTTTTGAAGCATCTGTCTTTAATACTTTCGTAATCCTATAGTGCGTTTGTTTGACTCTTTGTTCACATAGTAAGTGGTTTAGCTGTTTAAACAAAAGGATATATATATATATATATAGATCATTTTTATTAAACAACAAAAGAAGATAACATACAATGCCCAGGAACAACTGAGATCCATTCCGATCTCCGATGATGATGATGAATAATGAAACACTAGAAAGAAAGCAGAAAAAGAAGAAAATAAATACCATGGCGGGAAGGAAAGCAGACTAGATAAATTCATGAACGTTCCACTGAGGTTCATATCTGGCATTGAAAATGGAGTATGAAGAACTTATCGCGGATTTTGTGATATGTTTCTTCATGACAGTGAATGTGGTAGGAATTTGAAGTTCTTTGGACAAGCGAGTTATTCTGCCTTTATTGTCGGTATCAATAAGCCCTCTTGATCCAACTTCGACAGCGATTAAGGTGCAAGAGAACCCGGCGTCGACAATGTCGGTAACGAGGGATGCGTACCGTTCGTTTTTGGTACGGTTTCTATTATGATTGAAAAGTCACAACATTGGGCAAAGAAACGTCAAATATACGAGGGGGTATCAAAAAGTTTTAGAAATAACCCAGAAGTGAAAAGGCCAGACACTTCATTTTGATATGTGATCCTTCAGACATCTTTACAAAGTCCCTGTGCGAAGTCACACATTTCTCCTACCATTTATTACGTCCACAGACCGCCATTGTAGAGATCCTCGGATTGACCGCCATTGATTGATCTTCAGATTGCCTCAGATTGTGTTGTTCCCAAAACAAAGGTCGTGTAGGGGTAATAAGAGGTCTATCCGTGTACACCCCATGTTACCCATAAGATTATTGTCACCAAGCTTGTTTGTAATGAACTTTGACCCCTTTCTGTCAAAACTTTAAACGATTTGTTGCTGTTTTGGGAATAACACAATCTGAGGCAATCTGAAAATCAATCAATGGCGGTCAATCTGAGGATCTCTACAATGGCGGTCTGTGGACAGGTAATAAATAGTAGGAGAAATGTGTGACTTTGCACAGGGACTTTGTAAAGATGTCTGAAGGATCACATATCAAAATGAAGTTACTGGCTCCATCACTACTGGGTGATTTCTAAAACTTTTTGATACCCCCTCGTATATCGAGATCCGACGCTGAGTTTACTTTAAAATAGGCAATAATGACTGTAGCCTTAGACTTAGAGTCGGGACAATTGGATTACGCTGTTCAATACTGTATAATGTTTGTTAAATATTAGTAATTGATTTTTCCAACACATCTGCCCGGTGTTAGACAATAATGATCCTGGAAATTAAAAAAACACCACACCATTCAATTGGATATCAATTGCAAACACCCAGTGCATGTATATTATTTTTGTAATACATATCACTACAAGGTATGTCAAAATGTGTCCTATGAGTTAGAAAATTAATTAAAAGTACATCCCATGTTTTTATGTTTAACAAAAATAAACCGTTGGTAAGCCCTGTTCATCTTCTATCAAAATTTGATAGAAGACGAATAGGGCTTACCAACTGTTTTATTATACAAGTTATCTCATTGAATGTTACCACCTAACTACTGAGATATGGTCAATTCAGTAACAAGAGTGTGAATCCCACTTTTGAACACAAACATGACTTTCAACTGAAAAAGGCCTCTATTATTCCGATGATGACTAGATATGTCAATGTATTCAAATATTCCGTGGTTTGTCATGGATAATATGGATGAAGATAATTATGTTTTCTTCTCTAATTCAACTAGCTATCAAGAGTTAGTAGGTAGAATATTATTGATTTTATTAATGATGTTCAATTACACACTTAATGGCGATTGTAATGAAAAGTGGCCAAAGCGAAATTTGACATGCTTAGTAGATTTGCCATAATTTTATAACGAAAGCTCTAAAATTGACAGAAACAAATTCTTATGACACATAGATTACTGAACAAAATAATTAGTATTTCACGTCCAAATTATGTATTCTTCATGGCCAAAAAAATCATGCTTCACATATGACACCTTTTTGACACGCTCTGTAGATTAGCAATCCTACCATGCTTATTAACTCTCCTAGTAGACACCTCAGTAACACCTTAGTCGGCTTGTTGCCGTCCTTCACTGGACGTGCGTATCCGTGTCCATAGTTAGACATGAGATGTTCCATAAGACCAAGTTGATAATTATCCGCCTCGATAGTAAGGCAGACCTGAAATGCTATCAATAAATATATATGATATCATAAACAGTTAGGCACTTATCGTTTTGTATTCAAACAAAGAATCTAAACAAGCATACAGCAACAACAACAAAAACACGGGGGAATAAATAAATCATTAAATGAAAATATATAAAAAATAAAAAATCAACAAGCAACTAAATAAACAAACAAACGAAACTAGATCTAGTTCTGGTCTAAGACCTGGGCACCTTGATTTTTATGAGAAAATGATCCCTAGTGACCTCTTCTTGACCTTTGACCAGGTTATGACGATTGGGTTTTTTTCTTGCCTTATCGAACCAAACAAGATAAAACAGGTCCTATCTAATTCGGAGCATGTCTTGAGTTTTACCCATGTAAAGTTCAATGACCCCTATTGACCCTTTCTTGACCTTCGACCTGGTCAATATAATTGACTTATTTTCTTATCTTATCAAACCAAACAAGATGCAACAAACCCGGTCCAAATCGGATCATGTCTTAACTGTAACCCCTGTAAAGTTCAATGACACTTATTGACCCCTTCTTGACCTTTGACCTGGTCAATATGATTGATTTATTTTCTTGGCTCATCAAACCAAACAAGATGCAAGAAACCCGGTCAGGGGTGTGCCACTGAGCTTGCCGATCGGGTCCACTTTTAAATTGAACTTAGTCAGCATAGAATTGGTGGCGCTGTTCTACCGATAAGGCGTAATTGTAGCAGACGACGCGACGCTGGCCACGCGTCTTTCAGACTACCCAATATGGCAACGGGAGTGCACCATTTTGAATTATTTTTAACAGTCATCGCCCGGTTAACGATAAAAATTCTTCTAATTATGATGAATTTGTCAAAATGATAAGTTTAATATTCGCGAATACGTGTTATTCACTACGAATTCAAAATGTAGGTTTCGCGTGGCCACCGTCGTCTGTGTAAATCTACAGCGCCCCCAAACCTATGCTGACTAACAATTCCGTTAAACCTGGTTAAACATTGTTAAACGCGTTAAACGCCGGTCACGGACGCATTCCGGACGATAACCATAATTTATTCAAATATGCAAAAGGGTCCGTTTTCGCTACGTACGTTAGTATAGGACTTTCCTATCTCAAAATTAATAGTATCCCTGACCCGGTCCAAATCGGATTATGTCTTAACTTTTACCCCTGTAAAGTTCAATGACCCCTATTGACCCCTTCTTGACCTTCGACATGGTCAATATGATTGACTTATTTTCTTGGCTCATCAATCCAAACAAGATGCAACAAACCCGGTCCAAATCGGATTATGTCTTAACTTTTACCCCTGTAAAGTTCAATGACCCCTATTGACCCTTTCTTGACCTTTGACCTGGTCAATATAATTGACTTATTTTCTTAGCTTATCAATCCAAACAAGATGCAACAAACCCGGTCCAAATCGGATTATGTCTTAACTTTTCCCCTTGTAAAGTTCAATGACCCCTATTGACCCTTTCTTGACCTTTGACCTGGTCAATATAATTGACTTATTTTCTTAGCTTATCAATCCAAACAAGATGCAACAAACCCGGTCCAAATCAGATTATGTCTTAACTTTTACCCCTGTAAAGTTCAATGACCCCTATTGACCCTTTCTTGACCTTTGACCTGGTCAATATGATTGACTTATTTTCTTAGCTCATCAATCTAAACAAGATGCAACAAACGCGGTTTAAATCCGAGCATGTCTTAACTTTTCCCCTTGTAAAGTTCAATGACCCATAGTGACCCCGCATGACACGTCAGTTATAATCGTTGAGATCGCTGTATGTGCTTGGACCCAAGGAAACTTTTGACTAATTCTGACATTCATCAGCCATTTCCTCTGAGACAAGAAGCATTTAAGTGATATGGTTAGAAAATCAACATTTTGACCCCTAGTGACCCCAAATATTTTTTGATTAAAAAAAACCTAACTATGATATATGCGTACGGTCATAAGGAATATGTTGACCGATTTTGACGATCCTAGGTCATTTCACTAAATTGGAAATGCGTTTTAAGTGAAAATCACGTTTTGACCCCTAGTGACCCCTGTGACCTTTGACTCCAAACTGTGAGGTCCTGTAATGTAGGTCTGGTAGGTGGTCCTACTGACCAAATCTGGTGATTGTAGCCTGTAAACTGTAGGAGATATATTGCCAGAAGCAGAAAGAAACGGCAGAGATAGAGTACCTCGATTTTTGATAAAATCAAGGTAAACACATACAAACACACCCCTACACAAACACACCCCCACCCACCCCTACCTACATACAAATGAATAAACTATCGAATGAACGACCCAAATAAGATTTCTTGAGCAACACAAGCAATATGCTTCACTTTCATCACACTTCACAGTGCAATGAAAGGCGGGGTGTTGTTATTAAACGAGTGTCTTTAAAGATCCAGGCATCTACTCATTCCACCAGTGGCTTAATTCATCCAATCTGCCAACCTGACACATTTGAGCAATAGAGAGCGCTGCAATACCAAATGTTTTAAATGCCTTTTACTCTTGATATCCATGTTCGGTAGACTCCGATTCCTTTTCAAAAATATAGTTAAATGTATTTTCAAATATTGTTCGTATATTGCACGTGTTTACCAAACTTATTGACCATGAACTTCTAAAATTTGGTGTAATAACTGCACCTTTTTTTTTGAGACACCCTGTAATTTTGACGATGCCCCTTTTTAAAATTAATTAAACACCATAGATTCTATATTTTGTAAATAATATCTAGTACGATTCACAGTCAGTTTGTCCACCCTTTTGTAGATGCCTGGTGCTTTAAGGAAATCCTGCTGCAAGATAGATGTGACTTCAATTCAATCATCTCTTAGCTTTTAAACCTTGTTTTTTTAAAAAATAACACATGGGCAATGTAAATTATAGTGGAGATTCTTTTCCATATGTGGCCAAGTTATGACTATATCTGTACTATATATTAGTTACAGGTGGGAGTCAGGCGACATTCAAGTGTTAATTTCATTCATCAACACATGTTTGGGTTGGTGCTGTTTGTTTTGGGGGAAAGCCATGTTGGCATTGAATCAAAAAATGCTATTAAAAACTTTATCTGGAGATAAAAGTCTCTTCAAATATTACTATTTGATTGAATTTGGCACTTTTTTACTCTAAAATTCATCACCCGCACAGATATCTGAAAAGTTAAGTGTGTAATCACCATGCACTACCTCTAGTCTCAGCTAGTAGTGCGTGTAGATAGAGGACTAAAATTATGTTATGCTGCACTTCACAACCGAACGAACGAACAAACGAACAAAGTATAACAAATAAACTATTGAACAAAATCAATCAATCTAAAGTGTATTATACATTATAGGACTGAAATTATTTTATTTTAAAAAGTCTCTTCAAATATTACTATTTGCTTAAATTTGGCACTTTTTAACTCTATGATACTTCTCCCGATCTGAACAGTTAAGTGTGTAATCACCATGCACTACCTCTTCTAGTAGCGTAATGCGTGTATAGGACTGAACCGACCGAACGAACGAACAAAACGAACAGAGTATAACAAATAAACGATTGAACAAAATAAATCAATCAAAAGTAAACAAACACACCCACAGGTCGAAAAGACCTATGAAAAAAAAAACCAAAACAAACAACAACAAAAAATATCACAAGTAAACAGAACGACCCCTCCAACAGATATCATAGTAACTAAAAATGTTGTGCCATGGCATTTATAACCGTGTTCCTTTTGAATTAACAAACACCCCGTACTTTTAAGTCATAAATCTTTATACAGGATCTCAATTAGCATTTACTATCAGTTTTGAAATAAGAAAAAGCATGAGATTGTTTTGTACAATATAGTAAAACCAATAGCCGCGTGGAAAGTGTTTTAAAACACTATACACGCCGGGCTATACAAAACAGATACACTTACTTGAGCATGCTAAAAAGTACTATCATTAATTGCAACAACCTTTCTTACTACAGGGTGAGTCAAAAAGATGTTTACCCAGATTACTTACCACAAACGGCAAGGCAGACAACTGCTCCAAAAAGCATTTTCATAATTATTCGATGTTATCTCATTTGATCAACAATGTGTACGATATTAACTCAAAATCTCTGATCTCCGGCCGAATCCATGTATCTGTTATCTCATTGACCTGTTTCAATTGTAATTAGGCTAGGCCTACAATTGAGTTACGCAATAAATACCGATATCGTCCCCTATCCGGCCCATGATACAAAGTGACATCAATATTCTATTCGGGGGCCACATATTATTCAAAGGTGGTTATCAAACTCAGGTATAAACATGATAAACTTGAGAACCGGGGTATTTCCCCATGATTTTTTTTGTCTTTAAACATGTATTTCTTGAAATATAATTATTGTTCCTTTCTTTTTTCGTACATTTCTTACCCTTTTAAACAAGATTGGCGTTCAAATTTACAATTTGATATGCGAAATAATGCCCTTTCCCCCGATCATAGTTGTTTTAACCGGCTTCGATAATCAATTAGGCATTCCCCGTAAAACAATTTCATGTTTGGATAAACCTGAATAGTGGTACTGAATCAGTCGATACTAATCAATACTACTCGATTATCACCAATGCGAGGTACTCCCATGCATCGACGACAATAATTGACATTTGTCTAAATATAAATTGGCACCGTCCATCTGAAAGTATAATTGATCATAATCCCAACATTTTGTATTTACACAGTTTGTACACTCTAAATTACTTATACTAATTAGTCAATCAATTGATAAATCAATTGAATAATTAAACACATATTCTTCAAAACATAAACAATTATTTACAATACTCCTCCCGATGTCGTCAAACATTCATGTCGACGTACTTTCATCAGGTCGAAGAACTATAACAAATATCAATACTATATATACTTCCGCCCATTTGGCAACGTACATGTAGGCCTGCATACAATGACATGCCTATTATTAGGCCTTACATTTATAATCGATGATATGTAACATAATCAGGGGTAGGGGACCACTTGTTCTGGTTTTGAGTAGATTGATTCCGTTAGAGGGTAAATGGGGCCAAATTTTGAAACAATTCATTCACAGTTTACGGAGTGCCCAAACAATTGTACGTACACTGCAAAAACTGCAGAACGTGTTCTAATGTAACAGATATAGAACATGTTCTGAACATGTTCTGATGTGTTCTGAACACCTTCAGAACATATCCAAAACACGTTCAGAACATGTTCTAAATCTGTTACATTTTGAACATGTTCTGGAACACCTGGAGAACACAACGTGAACATGTTCTGAACGCGTCATGTGTTCTGCACTTTTTGCCGTGTACAAGTGTTATTTTTACTTCAGACTCAGCTATATCCAAACTAGGTCCGAAGAACACTTGTTTTCTTTAATTACAATAAAGCAATAAAGAAATTTTAAATAATGGAAAGTGATATTTTATAAAACAGTTGAACATGTTTGCATTGGTATGTTTAGATTGTTTACAGTTTTGACGAAAATGCATTTTTGTTGAACAAATTAATTAAATTTGATATGCTTATAATCATATGTAAGAGTAAGACCGTATACTTAGATTAAATGGTTGATATTTTTTATTCAAAATAGACTTGAACATGAGAATGTGTTAAAAGTATAGATATTTTAGATGATACAGTATAAGAAACATGTTTTGATATGTATATTTGAGTTTTAAAGACAAAATGTGTTCTGATGAATTTTTTCTTCTTCTAAATTAAGTTTGCTTTAGGACATGCATGTAAACATGCACAATCATATTATGGGGATTGTATCATGCAAGAACATGAGTTTTGATGAATTAATGACTAACATAATATGAAAAGATAAACTTTCGAAAAGGATAACCTGATTAAAAAGGTACATAAATAGGTCACTAATTATAATTGCACATCTATGTATATTAGTAAATGTAATTATGGGAGACCGTTGCTAGTATGTTAAAGAAGAGTTGAGCATGAAGATGATATGATCAAAAAATAATTGTTTAGATGTTTAGAACACTATGCAATACTAACATGTTTTTATTGTAAAAATAATAAATAGACTCGGACAAACTGGCGATAATTAAATTAACAAAGACCTTAAAAATACACAGCCTTTTTATTGTGTGACAATGTTCAGAAAATGTTTGATGAATTAATGAATTTTACTTGATATGCTATATGAATTGATATATAATGTATGTTCAACTAAATTATAGAGTATTGGTAGTAAATTATGCAAATTAATGCAATAAACAGATAAATACAAAGAAATGTTCAATTTTGTTCATACAAATAATGTCGGTAATAAGTTTATGTACCGTAATATCTGATTTCCAGGTTTTCATGCTATACACATCTCTAGATATAAATTAAAAAGGGTTTTGACTTGATGCTGATTAAATATGTAATTAAATAATACCCAAATGAGGTTAATTTATGTGAAAAATTGGTGCAGACGGCGGCACACGGTGATGTCACACGGCAGGAAGTTTGACCGTTCTCAAAACTCCTGCCGGGTGAGTAAAAGCGGCGGCAAACGTTGAGAGCCCGGTTTGAGAACGGTATAAAGACGGCGCACTCGTTTCGCGCCTGTGCGCAGGGCGGTAATGGTAGGCGCCCGGGTAGGCGGCCACCTTACCGTCTAATAGAAAAACAACAGAGTCCAAACAAACAGTAAAAAATGTTAATGGGCGCATTGATTTTTGTTGGTGGTCACCGGGTCCATACCGTTCTATACCGGGTCTATGCAGGGTCCTCACCGGCCTGGTACCGGGCTCACCGTCCTCATACGTGGTAAGCTTACCGTTTTCACCGGGTGCATAACACCTCTTTACCGGTCCTTGGTCCATACCGCTCTACACCGGGTCTGTACCGGGTTCTCACCGGCCGGGTACCAAGCTCACCTCATACAGGTCTAGCTTACCGTTCTCATCGTGTCCTCACACCGTGTGCATACCACCTCGGCCATACCGGTTCCTAACCGTTCGGAACGCCGTGGTACCGGCCGAAACGGCTTGATTTAATACATCAAACCGTCCCCTTTTTAAGCTGAGCGCTCAAGCTCGCCGCTTCATTTGCATTCCGGAATTCGTACGACCAACATCTATAATACTCTCTCAATGTAAAAGAGCCAAACCTCACTCTTTCGAGAGCTCTAGGGATGGATGGCTCTTCTAAGAAGTGAAGTTCACTCTTTTCAGAGTGATTTTCCACTCTTTTCAGAGTGATTTTCCACTCTTTTCAGAGTGATTTTAACTCTTTTAGAGTAAAAATCATTCTTTTAATTTAAGAGTGAACTTCACTAAAAAAAAGAGCTGTCCCTCCTAGAGCTAAGCTCTCGAAAGAGTGAGTTTTAGCTCTTTTACCATTAGAGAGTTGCAACATACCTGCTGAGAGTCCGTTCCACGAACGGTTACCAGGCTGCATGCGGCCATTCGCAGCCCGTTGCTAAGATGGTCGACGTCCACCACCGTCCATCACCGCCCTGCGAATGGGCGCGAAACGGGTGCGAACGGGTGCGCCGTCCTTATACCGTCTTCATACCGGGTCTCATCGTTCGCCGCCGCTTTTACTCACCCGCCAGGAGTTTTGAGCATGTCCAAAACTCCGGTGGCCGACAAAGTCCCCTGAACGTGTTGACGTGTTCAACGGACGGGAAACGGCATGCATTTTAAGACTACCCAATTACGCATTTTAACGCGAGAATATGTTGACGTGTTCAACGGACGGGAAACGGCCCACCGGGTGTGCCGCCGTCCGCACCCATTTTTCACGCGGTAAGGGGCCGCCCAGCTCACACGGATACATGTGAGGGGCGCATAAGAAAATGGCTAAAATTGAAAACTTGTTTGTGTGAGCATAAGGATTCCAAAAATGTATAGTGTGCATACATCCGATGTTTCGTTACTGATTTATCAGGCACAACGTAAAGAGGTCATTGACATTTTATAAATGGGATGGGTCAACAATTAAACTTGCTCCGATACCAAGCTCTGGAGTTTCCACCACCGATGTGATTACCCCCCCCCCCCCCCCCCCCCCCTCCCCCATGGACCCTTACCACGAACAAACTAATGGCACCAACAAATAGGGTTTCGGTAGGTTAAAGTTGCAGGCAGTAGG
Source organism: Ophiura sarsii (assembly GCA_035610835.1). Taxonomy (NCBI): domain Eukaryota; kingdom Metazoa; phylum Echinodermata; class Ophiuroidea; order Amphilepidida; family Ophiuridae; genus Ophiura; species Ophiura sarsii. Next base: position 39,689,015 of record CM069444.1, read on the forward strand.
AGAATCTCACTTTGTATTGGCGTTTTTTAATATTATTGTAATTCCTATCTTGTTATGATTGATTAATAAACAATACTTCAGTGTCAGAGTCCATGCCCTTGGCCTATTTGGCAGACGACCAGCTTGTCAATGTTTACCATAGTCAGTCCGGGCCGATTTCCCATTCAGGAAGCATTCCTGAACTAGAAGTATTACCCATAATGCAATGCGATATTTTTGGGTAGTCCTCTACAGGAACCCGCTTTTCATAAGGCTAAGAGAACTGTAGCATACAAATAAACCTAGACTTGTGAAACATGTAGTATAATATAATGATAGATTTTATTGTCGTTCTCAGCGTTCAGTGGCTCATTTTAATCTCGGTATTTTGATTTGAGGGTCTATGAAGTGGACTACAAGCTAAAATGGATATCGATTCGTTATTTTAATTTGCGATAACATGCTCAAACTTGGTAATATGGAAGATCATTCAATTATGCAAATTTCTGTCGAAGGAAAAAAAAAGGTGTTAGGTGTACTTTTTAAAAAAAAAAGAGTTTGAATATTTAATGAGGTAATTAACGCAATTCCTTAATTACAATAAATTAGGAAAATCACCACAATAATATCTATTAATTATGACTGAACTGTTTGTCTTATATTTTGACTCATTTACTGATCGTCATTGATTCAAAGATCCATCATATTTGGTTAAAATAAATAAATTGGTATTTTTGGTATTACCACTACAAATACTTTGCAATATATACATTCCGGCGCAAGGGATTATGGGTAATACTTCCAGTTCAGGAATGCTTCCTGAACTGGAAGTCGGCCCGGACTGATAATATTGACAATAGTAAAACAATATTTGTTACAGATAGTTCGTCAAAACAAGGCTAACTATTTAGCTCACTTAACCAAGCAATAATACCTCACACCATCCATTCAGTGAGCTACACATTTCTATGGTTAAATGTTAGAATTGCATAACCGTAAACAGATGACGTCGGAAACAGACGACACTCGTAGCAGACGACACCGGATATGCTAGCTACATGTAGAAGACCGTTAAATCCCATTGCTTGATCCGCAAGCAGATCTCAATCATTGTCATATATCTTCAATCATAGTTGCAGGCCTTATTAGGCCTATATCGCGCCAATCTGATTCCTGTTAACCGTGGACATGCAATGTTTGTGTACAGACACGAGATGATATGAGTCTGTGTCCTTATTGCAAGTGCTTGTAATTTCAAAAAGAAACCATGGCGGTCGTCGTACTTTGCAGAATTTATATTTGATAAAATATCGAATGTTGTACCAGTGGTTGTACGATGAGCGGAAACCGGAAGTTGAAATCCTCGGAAGTTGACATGATGAGCAGAAACCGGAAGCAGGCGGGACCTGAAGTTGACTCCAGGGGTCATCAACCACTGTTGGATGTTGATAAACCAGTAGAACGGCCACCTACAAAGGGAACATCAGCCAAAGTTGGTCCACAAGTAATGCCGAAGCCAAAGGATTATAAAATGAGAAGAAGCAAGTATTGTTCCTATCATGTGCCTTCTCCCATTCCCGATGAATATCGAAACATTCTTTCAAATGAACTTGTATTTTAATACTTGTCTTAAAAGACCAGTTTGAACTCAGTGGCGTAGCTAGGGTTTTCATATTGGATGGGATGGGGGCAAGAAATACAAGTGAACCGACATGATGTTCCCGACAAAAAATGCTTGCGTAGCGCGCGAACTATTTTACACTCATTTTTGCCATGAAAACGGTACATTTTGGCTTCTTACGAGCTTCTATCTATCGAAAATTTGCAATCTTGCAGTCATATTTCCATGATTCCCCTTGCCAAATGAGCCGACAGCGCCAATCTCAACAGATACGACAGTCAATATTGATTGCCCCCTTCGACCGCCCCTCTGGCTATGCCACTGAGTTTAATAATTTGAAGTCATGTCCAATCAACTTGGAAGAATCGTGTACACTATTGTTCATGTGATCACCCCATACTGTAACCGTTATCTGTTCATACCATAATATTAATAACTGTTTGTATAAAAGTGCACGGATTGTAACGGTACTTGACCTTTATGTATGTGTGCATTGAACCATAAAATTGTTATTGTATTAAGCGTATCTGATCAAGTTCATCTTCTGAAGAAGAAAAAACGACTTTGAAAATAATCAATTTTATAAAAACAACAACAATTATATGGTTCATTGAACCCATATCAAGGTCAAGGGTTGTAACAATCCGTGCACAATTTTCTTTGATACACCCTGTATAGGACAAAACAAAAAGAACAAAGACAAAACGAAAGGGAAGACAGTATTGTCAGAAGACAAAGGATCGTCACACAATTACGTCAAAGATGAACTCCACCGAACCGACCTAGGCGAGACCACCACGACAGATTTGCCCATTTTTGCAGATGTTTCCATACATTCGTCAACACGTTCCAGTCATACTCTACCTCAAACAACGCCAAAAGGTGATGAACTATTTCCCAGACGGAAATCGAAAGGTCCCAGAGTTCCACCGAAACCAACGATTCGTCGTAAAATTGAAACAGGTAGGCCTATAGACAAAAATTATATATTCAAATTCAATTCATTATGGACAGATGGCATTCAATGGTAGATATAGTCCCCTGGAGCTATAGTGCGGCATGTACAGTAAAGTATAGGGCACTCATCTCTACACGCACCCCTACTACACTAGTTTCACGCTTCATTCCCGTTTATGTCTACGGACGCCGGACTATACTCTAGGGGGACTTTGGATATTTTCACACCGAGCGTTCGTATTATGTAGATGATATAATTGTGCATGTCGTATAATCATGTAAAAGAGGATTTGTCGTGTGAGCACCATTTAATATCTTTTTGTAGGTCCTCAAGAGAAGGAACATAAAAGAAAAAGTGATGTTTCAGTGGCAAAAGTGCCCGGTAAAGTAGCCGTGGAAGATGAACATAGGCTAACAAAACCTGTCGAGACCATTCCCGATTTACCCATATATGCCGATGAAGCCACGACAGCTCCAGCAACCAAGTTAAAACACAACGATGTAGCACCTCCTAAGCGGAGATCCAAAGAACTGGTACCGAAATCAAATAATCGTCTGCATAAAACAGGTAATTTGCATTATAGTAACAGCAGCAATATTTCACCATGTTTATATTGATCAGTGCATGTATAAAATTGAAGGCCACTATAGATTCATAAACTTTGGCCGCAATATATACCAGTTCAGTAAAGGAACTATCTTCGAATTGAGAGGGAGGCACAGGCAGTGATTTGAAATCTTAATCTGATCATTGGTATATAGGCCTAACATGCCTAATATATAATAGTTCTATGCTTAATAACTTCGTTTTCAATCACAACGTACGTAGTTTATAGGTGGTATTTACTACCACCACCACCGCCACCATGTCACCTTAAATCACCTACAATGCTACTTTCATCACTCAACACAATGCCACCAATGTTCTAAACAGTGCCACCAATATTTCACAAAATGCTGCATCCTCAACTTAAAATAGTGCTACTTATTATACACATTATGCCACTTATCCAAACCATTGCTACTCTTCAAGAACACATACCAAGTGCCATTAATTCTTTATTATGCATCTTACCTAAACCATTGTTACTCTTCAAAAACATATACCAAGTGCCATTAATTCTTTATTATGCCACTTTACTAAACCATTGTTACTCTTCAAGAGCACATACCAAGTGCCGTTATTTCTTTATTATGCCACTTACCTAAACCATTGCAACTCTTCAAGAACACATACCAAATGTCTTTAATTCTTTATTATGCCACTTACTTAAAACCATTGCTACTCTTCAAGAACACATACCAAGCGCCATTAATTCTTTATTATGCCACTTACCTAAACCATTGCTACTCTTCAAGAGCACATACCAAGTGCCATAATTTCTTTATTATGCCACTTACCTAAACCATTGCTAATCTTCAAGAACACATACCAAGTGCCATTAATTCTTTATTATGCCACTTTACTAAACAATTGCTAATCTTCAAGAACACATACCAAGTGCCATTATTTCTTTATTATGCCACTTACCTAAACCATTGCTACTCTTCAAGAGCACATACCAAGTGCCATTATTTCTTTATTATGCCACTTACCTAAACCATTGCTACTCTTCAAGAACACATACCAAGTGCCATTAATTCTTTATTATGCCACTTTTCTTAACCATTGCTACTCTTCAAGAACACATACCAAGTGCCATTAATTTTTTATTATGCCAATTACCTAAACCATTGCTACTCTTCAAGAACACATACCAAGTGCCATTAATTTTTTATTATGCCACTTACATAAACCATTGCTAATCTTCAAGAACACATACCACAGTGCCATTAATTCTTTATTATGCCACTTACCTAAACCATTGCTTCTCTTCAAGAACACATACCAAGTGCCATTTATTCTTTATTATGCCACTTACATAAACCATTGCCAATCTTCAAGAACACATACCAAATGCCATTAATTCTTTATTATGCCACTTACCTAAACCATTGCTTCTCTTCAAGAACATATACCAAGTCAGTCCAAGTGTTAGACCTGAACTTCGGTTTAACGCCCAAGTTCAAATTATTTCAAATTATACCGCATGAGTAAGGTACTATCCATTCAACGCCGAATGTCAACAATCATACAAATCAGATTTCTCTTTCAATTTTAATTCACCACTTCCTTCGTCGTCGACTCTTCAGGTCATCAACATGATGTGTACATGTACATTTGATTTCATTCATACATATTAAATCATAAAGTTCATACCAAATTATAACATTCCATTAAAAGTTAATTCCATTGTATCTGTATGTGCATGGCATCCCAGAAGCGTAGCGAGCCAGAGCTATGGTACGTTGCTTGGTTACACGTCAGTCCATTATATGGATGGCTTATCCCCACAAAGAAGCGTAGCGAGCCATAACTAGGATATATGGATTAGTAACGGTACATGGTATTTGAGCCACAATAGTATCAGCAAGAATCACTAACAGCCAACGTAGTTAAGATTCCCGGATATGATGTCCTTTACTCCCGCACTCGACGGCATGGTAACACTACTTGAGTTGTCATGACGGTCGTCGATTTAACAGTATAACGCCGACTGAAAAGTAGGATACATTCTACGCAATATATTGCATTGATGCCACAGAATACCTAAACGATGGGTTTGCAATACGCAAACTTTCCCCATGAAGCAACGTAAATCAGGCTCAGAATCCCTGAGCTTTACCCTGATATAGATGCTGGTATTTCGTCAGCAACCAAAAGATATCCGTTCAATCAGGACATCATACCAAGGAATGATTTTATTAGCCACGCCACAAATACAAATCTTTCGTATAGCGCGGGAAAATGTAATCATGCGTTATAAAGCAAGCCATAAAGCCCGCCAGCTATCGCTATTCGCGCCAGCTATCGCTATTCGCGCCAGCTAGTGTCGCACCTAACATGCCTAATCAAAATTAGTAATAATCTCCAAGATCCACGTAACACCAAGTGCCTATATTTCTTTATTATGCCACTTACCTAAACCATTGCTACTCTACAAAAACACATGCCAAGTGCCATTATTTCTTTATTATATTATGCCACTTACATAGATCATTTCTTATCTTCAAGAACACATACCAAGTGCCACTAATTCTTTATTATGCCACTTACCTAAACCATTGCTACTCTTCAAGAACACATACCAAGTGCCATTAATTATTCATTACGAAGTGAAAGTACAACCTTAAATGATCAGCCACACATTATAACCACACCTTTTACATTCATAATTGTACAGGTCCGGAGGACAATGGCAGCGATATTTTGTTCATGAAGTTAAAAACACAGCGCTGTTTGTCCCAAGGTCAGGCGAGAGAAGGAAAAAGGAAGAAGAGGAAAAAGAAAATTTCAGTTGAAAAAGAAATTTCACACAATGAAGGCAAACATGAGTATCAGCATGATCCTTCGCGAGATTTGTCATCATGTGAAACAATTGTCATAGAAGCCAAGTTCTCCCAGTCACATCTTACCACAAACAGTGATGCATCCCCTTCTAAACTGATATCGAAGGGTCCTCAAGTTATGCCAAAACCAAAACATCGTCGAATGAAAACAGGTATGTCCGGTTTAGTGGTTGTATCAGGGTGGTACGCATCTATATAAAAGTTAAATGCCATAAAACTTTTGTATTTCATTTAAAGTATATTAACGTTAACATCTAGACTTCTCGAGAAATGTGGATGTTGTTCTTCTTTTCCCTGCCGAGGAAAAGGAAATATAATATAAGAAGGCAAAGTTGAACTTTCCTATCAAAAACTCTCGTTTTTGTATTAATCCAGCGGATGGAGACACAAGCGACAATTTTGTCAATTATAAGCAAAAACAGTCTGCCATAATCGTTAAGGCGAAACCGTATTCTGGACATTACCACCCAAATGATGAAGGCACCGACGCACACTATTGCATTGGCAGTTCAACCAATGGTATATCTACAAGGCCAGCGAAAAAGCCTCAAATTATGCCGAAACCAAAGGATTATTTAAGGAAAAAAGGTGAGTCTCAAATTGTAAACTGGCTGTTACAGTTTTATACATCTGGAATAGTTTGAGACGGTATGAAACTTCCAAAGATCCACTTACATTCCATTTTGAAATTTCTCATTGACCCATTTAAAGCGTTCCTAAGATAGGACTTAACAATTTTCTTTTCGATGTTTCGAAACTAGACTTTTTAAGACTGTCCGCTGACAATAGTAATGTACAGTATTCCACCTTCTTTTAGACCAACTGTAGACTAGACCAGAGCATACTTAAGATGCCAACTAAAGAATACAGAAATGCAAGTAATGACAAATAGTCAAGATTATCAAGATGCGCCATTCCGTTAATCCTACATAGAAAGAGACACAATCATTCAACTGAAGGCGCTGCTCCCGATCCCACACCTCAGTTATGGGCACACACTGATGGGGTCCAGCAAACTATTTGGGTGTTGCAGTAATTGTGATGCGAAACGCCCAGGTACTATCATATAAGCTACTCTTCGTATAAGGGGGAATGTGTGGTAATCGTGTTGACGGTACCTGGGCATACAAATGGCAAATAAAAGTACAAATATATAAAACATCTTTATCCAAGAATGCCAAGATCTACGATTGGAGAAAAACATTAAGTGGAAACCAACCGAACCCTTTGCTCTCAAATAACACTGTCTCGGCAACAAAGTACGGTATACGTTAAAAAGGCCATTCAAGATGAGTCAAGACATAACGAAGAACAACAGACGTCTTGTGGCTGGCAAGCATCAGTAAGTTTTAAAAACCTCGACTGCAATGAAGATTGACAGTGACATTTTGAATGTTGAAGCCATCTTCTAACCGTACATACAATATCTTTACTAATGGCATGCATTCTGTAAATCTTTTATAGGTCAAAATACACACCAGCATTTCTCAATGCAAAATGAGTCTCTGAAAGGCTTCTCCTGTAAAGACAAGCCTCAAGAGCAACCATCCGTACACAAAACCCATGTACCACATTCGTCCAGGATGGCTGGTGGGGAATGTGACAGAGTATCAGGAAGAGTTCCTCCTCAAGTGATGCCGAAACCAAAGGGTTATACTATGAAGAGAGGGAAGTGTCAAAGCTTTCCCGAGGAACAATTATATTTGGTTAGTTGATGGGAAAAGAAATAACAAGATTTTGGGTCGATGATAGTTTGACATGGGCATCTGGATCTGAAGTACTCAGGGAAAAGGGCTCTACACTCCGTTCAGGAATTCAGATGACAAAGCTTTATTGTTGATGTATGTTTCGTGGTGTTTGCTTACGGGAACGTGCTAATCCATTTGAAATTCCTAAACCCTTTATGGAAGACATTACCCTAATCCTCCCCACAGGGAGTGTGGATATCAATCGGTGACTCCATTTGAAATCCCTGGGCAGAAGATTTAGGTCATGTCTTCCATATGGCGTATGAATTCCAACTGGAAAGCCCAATATATTTTTATTCGTTGAGGTGAGATCGAAGCATTGTTTTATAGTGATGAAAGGTACCAAGGATGATGTAAGGTCGTCCCCGGTTTCTTGACAGTTAACTGTCACTGGTTTCTTAAAGTGATTCATTGGGAAACGCTATTAAATGTGGGTATTAATTAAACATGTTAACAGTCTCTGCCTCTAAGAGTGTACCATTTTTTGGGTGTTGTGATTCATGGGTCCTCAGATAAACTTTTTAAAGAAATCAGTGATTCATTACCATTACACTAAAGCTAAATTTTAAAATTCCTAACATTTTTGGTTCGGCCGTAAAAACAAAAATCACCGAAATGTCATTAAAAAAACCCAGTAAAACGATTACTACGTCCCCCATAAGTATATCTATGCGCGCCATGCACATCCCAACGAAAGGAAAACATATTTTGAAACCTCCAGTTGGGTACATAACAAAAGTGAAACAAAATCGTTGGATCTCGTTGGCGCGTCACATTACGCTGACCTTGAACCCTTGACGAACAGCGCCCTTATGCAGTTTCAAGACCTCATAATTTGATGCGCCAACAAGATATCATTCAATAAACAAGGTCATATGAAAGAACTCAGAGCCTTTAACAAATTCAAAAGAAAACATTGTTGGGATCTCATTGGCGCACGGAGATAATCAAGGTCAAAGGTCAAATGTTACCATTTTGAGCCATTTTCGCACCTCCGTTAATCCGTGCGCCATCTTTAAAACACCTTGGAAATGATATCCAGTTGCAAAGATGGTTTACCTTAAATAAAAAATGAAGATACTAGTTTGGGATATTTAAGAGATTTTTTTTAAATGATTTTTAATTTTTTTCTTAAGGTCAACTTACAGTGCATGCGAGTCAGTAATAGCCCACATACATTGTTCAAGCTCTTATAAATCAGTGTGCCAACAAGATCCAATCAATGTTGTGGTTTATTTGCTTAGTTTGACTGCCATTTAATAGATACCGATATGAAAAACTTTGGGATTTTGATGGCGCTTTATTCTACATGAGCGCAAAATTGAAGCGTCATCAGCTTTTAATATTCTCAAGCTTTTTTGAGCCATTTAAGACCAGGTCCCAGGATATCAGATTACTTTGGTGAATTTTGACATGTCATATAGGACATTGTTTTCTATGCATAGATCCCAAGCTAGTTTCTTCAGTTTTTATTCAAGGTAAACCATCTTTGCAAGTAGATGGCATTTCCAAGGTGTTTTAAAGATGGCGCACGGATTTACGGAGGTGCGAAAATGGCTCAAAATTGTAAAATTTGACCTTTGACCTGAATTATCTCCGTGCGCCAACGAGATCCCAACTTGTTAAAGGCTCTGAGTTCTTCCATATGAACTTGTTTATGTATTATGGGATCTTGTTGGTGCGTCAAATTATAAGGGCTTGAAAACTGCTCAGGATGCTGTTCATCACGGTTTCAAGGTCATTGTAAAGAGTGACGCGCCAACGAGATCCCAACGAATTTGTTTCACTTTTGCTGTGTACCCAACTGGAGGTTTCAAAATATGTTTTCCTTTCGCTGGGATGTGCATGGCGCGCATATATACTTATGGGGATGGGGAACGTAGTAATCGTTTTACTGGGATTTGGTCCTGAAATTTCGATGATTATTTACGACCGAGCAATCATACTACCGATTCGAACGAAACACATTTTATTTTGTAGTGTAAAGGCCCTGTCACACCATAACGTATCGCCTCAACGTATGCCAACGTATGCGAAATATCGAAAAATACGTTGGCGTACGCTGATATAAGTTAGGGGTACGTTGGGGATACGTCGTTTACGTTAAGAGCACGCTATGATACGCTGTGACAATTTGGACCACGAAAAAATATTGAGCATGCTCAAAATTTCTCGACGTACTCAACGTGTGCTTAATACGTTCTGCATAAGTTCCCGGTAAGTTTGTGGTACGTTAAATATACGTTGACATACGCTGACATACGTTAGTGGTACGTTACTCGTACGTTACTCGTAAGTTGGTATACGTTGATGAACGTAGGCTGGGGGAAACGTACAGCCAACGTAGTGATAACGAGTTGATAACGTATATGTGCCGTATGTCGTATCACCTGAACGTATAACAACGTATGCGAAATATCGAAAAATCCGTTGGCGTACGTTGGCGTACGTTGGTGTACGCTGATACAAGTTAGGGGTAAGTTTGGGATACGTCGTATACGTTAAGAGCACGCTGTGATACGTTGTGCAAATTTGGAACACGTCGAGCCTGCGAAAAATTATTGAGCATGTTCAAAATTTCTCGACGTACTCAACGTGTGCTTAACTTACGTTCTGCATAAGTTCCCAATAGGTTCGTGGTACGTTAGACATACGTTTACAAACGCTGACATACGTTAGACATACGCTGACATACGTTAGAGGTACGTTAATCGTCTTAAGTTGTAGGTTGGACATATAGATTTACCCTTCTAGATATTTTAATAGTTATCATCTAGGCTTCGTTTACTTGAACTGGCAACACTTGTCCCGCCGTGTAAGAAACTTTAATTTCTGTAACGGCATAAGTCACGTGTTCGTTGTACGCCGAGGATACGCTGAGGATACGTCGAGCACGGCAGACATACGCTACGAATGCGTTGGTCATACGCTCGCCGATCGCATACGCTGTGATACGCTGTCATAAGTTTGTTATAAGTTAATGATACGCTATCAATACGTTAGTGATACGCTATGTATGCGTTTTAATACGCTATGGATACGTCCATTCCATCACCGATGTTGACGCAATTCGTTGGGAAGTTGGACGTTCTTGGACGTTCTCGGACTCAGACAATTTTCGAGCTATTTTTTGAATACGTCGGCATACGTTCAGGCCACACGCTATGGTGTGACAGGGCCTTTAGGAATAGTCTAGTTAGTGAGCAAAATTCAAAATAACGGCAACATCACATATATTTCTTATCAGGTTATTTATATTGTATATTATTTTGTTTCCAGCATGGTAGTTATGTGACCTGGTATTGTCATTTTACGAACTCCCTCAAAGCATTTTTTACAACGTTCAAATAATCTTCAGATTAGGACAGGACGCGTACACTACTATATAGTCTATTTGGCCATCACGAGCAGTGACGTAACTGCGTATTCTAGTAATTGCAGCTCATAACTCGCGCGCCTACTCAAGGCGCTGGCGTATACACACGAGCGTTGAAAGACGGAAGATACATACGCGTGCGTAAAATGCGACTGTTAAATTACGTCACTGTCCAGAGGAAGCCAAATAGAGTATAGCAACATTGCATCCGTAAAAGAAGTCCCAATTCTGAAATAAATCCGTTACATAAAGGGGACGCACTTCTAACGCTTGCTTAACATGCTTAACGCGCAGTCACACCTAGCCGATGTGGCTCGCCGTACATGTGGCTATACCGAAGCACACATTTGGCGATTTTCGGGGATCGGTACTACTGTATAGTTGATTCGCAGACATTGGCCGATTTACTATTTCATTCAGGCACTCGAATTTAATCGTAATATTATGACAGGTAATATGACCATTATAGGGTGAACAACTACATGTAGTTTAATATTAAACCTAGTGACAGGGAACTTGCGGCTGAAGTATCGGCATAATAACTTTGCCTGCAGACAATTGCCCGCGTATTTTCGATTTATAAAGAAGATGTGTTGTTATTCAGATAAATTGATAAAGGTATTCAGGTGGTCTCATAGACAGAAGTACATAAAGTAACGTTTTTAATCCGTATCGTGGTTGATATAACTTTTTCTTTATTTAGGACAAATGGTTTTGTAACTAGGCTTAATGTATACAAAACTGATGATTGCATTATTTCATTTTTTTCTCTCAAATTGATACGTAAAACAAATTATTTTGTATTTTAATGTTTCTCCTTTATTCCACGTTCATAATGAAAAAGGAAAATAATTACAAATATCCACTAAATTATGAATAGGTAAAATAACAAACATAATATTTTTCTTTCGAAAACTGGATACGATCAATGATGGTCGAAAATGTTTTTATTGTGGTGACCGCTTCCAGGGATAACATATTTCAAGCTGTTGGATTAAGTGTTTGGTTGTCGTGATTATAAAGCAACATGATCAGCCCTATTCATAAGCCACGCCATCATGAATAGCATTTGATTATGGAGCGCAAACAATAACATCTATAAATGTACCGCTGTTTTATCATTGGTCAAAATTGGTTCCTCTATAGCACGGTCAGACATCATTGACTTATCTCAATACTACATGCAGTATTCATAACATTATCTCAATCAATAACATTGAATATAATAGAGACATTGCATCACGGGGTATTTTGATGGGCACCGACGACTTGGGGAGAAAATGAATCAAAAGAAATCAATCATGTGTCATTCAACGATATTACAGACCATTCAGTTTATTCTTGGGATTGACGCGGGATATTTGAAAGGGAAGTAAACTCGCATGATTATGAAATGGGCTTTTTACTACTTGACGTTTTTGTGAACAAAGTTTAGTAATTCTAATGTCACAACAGTAGACGTTGTATTACCTAAATTGTTTCAAATGAGAATAAAATATAACTTGAGTATATAAGACAGTACGGAATTCCAAAAATAAATATGGTATGAACGTAATTCACTGAGAAAATAAGCTTTGAATATTACTCGTACTTGTTTTATAGAGTTTAAAACATCTTACCATTATGGAATAATAATTCCGTAATTACTTTTCTATTCTTTTATCTTACACTCCTATAGATAGTGATATCTGATGGGCTATTTCTCTAATATTTCAAAATGTTGGAACATAATGATCATTTAAATATAACGACGATAGATTACATCCCCTGTTATTATACTTAAATATTACAATGAAGCAGACGAAGTAACGCCCTATAGCGTCACTAGGCGGCGTTGATATTGCAGTTTATATCCAGGAGGCGTGACCACAGTAGCTTTCCGGTTCATGATTATTCACAAACACGCAGTTTGAACGTCAAAGAGGGCGCTCGCAATAATGTCCAATTTTTACCTTGTGTAAGGCTTGTGAGGCACGACCCCAATCTAAGTTATTGATATCAGTTGATTTAGTCATCACATAACTTAAGAAATCAGTAATCACATTCTAGGATTTAAAATGATGCACTGTGGAAAAGATAATCACACTTTCTCATCACAAATTATTGATCTCAAGAAGCAAGATTTTTCCCCTTTCAACCAACTTTATTCACTCAAGATTGGGCTACGGAAGTAACAAGTAAATGGGTGTAATGCTCTGCACATACTGCTGTATGGATGCAGTATTGAAATGTTTTGACAGTTTTACATGTACAACTACATAATGATTACATTGAAATTGAATTACATGTGGGTTAAGCAAATGGCTGTAACTCACCAACTGTATGCCTTGAATGAGCACTCAACCGTGCCCGGTGCAAGCTGACGTGCGGATCGTGTAGTCTTTAAAAGTACCGTGTATTTAAGGCATTCGGTCGATATATATTGTAAACCATTAAGGCCACAATGAAATAAACACCTGTGTGATGTATACAATCAACGCAGGACAACTCTGGGAACGAGATTTGCAGAGTTTAAAGCCATATTTTGTTTAATACGTTGTTTAAAAGATAAACTCGCGTTTAAGTTAGACACGCGTTTAGTTAGACACGGTTTTAAGCTAAAACCGTGTTTAGTACGAGAATACGGCCCAATATCTTTACAGGTTATCATCCATATTTACTTGTTCACACATCAACATCAGCACACATGCATTGATTTGTTCAATTTCTCTCAAAACAACACATACACAATTGTTGAGGAAGGTCATACACTCTCAGAAAAAAGGTTCTAAATGTGTCCTCTATTTAGAACCCTCAATGGTTCTTGAATGGAACAAAAAATGGCTCTTCAGACACCTTGCAGAACCATTTTTAGTCGTTATAGAACCATAAAAGGTTCTCAAAAGGGTTTTTAATTTTGAAAGAACCTTTTTTGAATGTTCTATGAGGAACCTATCTCTTGAACCTTCGAAAAAGGTGCTTGACAATTTGAGAACCATTTGGAGAACCATAAAGAGACCAAAAATGGTTCTGTAAGGTGTCTGAAGACCCAATTTTGGTTCTACTCAAGAACCATTTAGGGTTCTAAATAGAGGACAAAAAAGGGTTCTTTAATTTCGTAGAGTGTAGGCTTAACAACATGCCAAATCTGAAAACATATCGAACTTTAAAGATTGGGCCGTATTCTCGTACTAAACACAGTTTTAGCTTAGAACATGTCAAAGTGTAACGGGATTGCAAAGATCAATCAATTAATTACCCAAAATGGGCGAGCTATTTGTTTTAAGGACTTTTCTTGTATTTCTTGTATTTCTTGTACTTCTGGTATTTTTGGCATTCCTGCATTATACTGCATTAATTAGGGCATGCCGGGATAGCACTGCAGTACACCAGTTTTCAATCAATTAGTGAGTAGGCCAATCGGGCGCGCGCGCGCGATGACTTCCGTCCGACACGCACGCACGCCCAGAAATTACCTCATTGCGAATTTGATAATTGAAGCGGATAGTTGGATGCGAGAGTTTTATGTGACGATTTTTTTTGAAGGATTATACCGGAGAATATTTTAAGTGATTTGGAGCAGAGTCTTGTAGGAGTTTTATCTTTGAAGAGTTAAGGTAAACCCCGAGGTGTTACAAGTTCTTTTTGGAGTGATGTTTTTGAAGTGGAGGGTTGTTGTTGTTTTTGGAGTAGAGTATTGTTTGGAGCAGAGTAAAGTTTTTGTCTAGTCTTGTGATATCTTATTGTTGGTGGCCGGCGTAGAAGTGTTAAATAAATAAATATTGTATGAAATAAAATCAAAGTTGTTCGACGTGTTTGTCTTTCGTCAGAGAGCGTGGGGTTCTATCCCCACAACGGACCCGGGCGCCTAATATTAAATTAAGGAAACAGGTTCCTATTAACCCCTGTGCCCAGAAAAAAATAGGTGGTGTCAGATTGTGTTCAAACACACTAACAGCAGCTCGTCGCCCCGCGACATAAGTAAATGCGTGTCTAAC
Source organism: Ophiura sarsii (assembly GCA_035610835.1). Taxonomy (NCBI): domain Eukaryota; kingdom Metazoa; phylum Echinodermata; class Ophiuroidea; order Amphilepidida; family Ophiuridae; genus Ophiura; species Ophiura sarsii. The sequence continues at coordinate 39,704,123 of CM069444.1, forward strand.
TTAAACGCGAGTTTATCTTTTAAACAACGTGTTTAACAAAACACGGGTTTAATCTCCGCGAATCTCGTCCCCAGAGTGGTCGTGCGTTACTGTATACAAGTATTTATTTTTGTTGTGGCCCTAATGGACATGGATTACAATAGATATCGACCGAATACCTCAAAAGCATGTGTATTTTTAATACTACACGATCTGAACTGAGACCTGTAATGTAAAAGGTGTCAGGGGACACATTTAAGATCCATTAAAGATACCTTTTAGGTGTCCCCTGACACCTTTTAGGTGTCCCCTGACACCTTTTACAGGTATCCTGACACCTTTAAAGTGTCCCTTGACCCTTTCAAGTGTCTCCCAACACCACTTTCGGCGTCAAATTACACCCAAAAAATGGGTCCTGAGGCGCTACCAAAAAGGTGTCGAAATCGTTTTGACACCCTAAAGGTGCCATCTTTAACCGCAAATTTAGGAGTCCACAAGACATTCTAACGGTGTCACTTTGATTCCTTTTTGGGATCGCCTCAGGACCCAAAGTTGGACACCCAAAAAGGTGTCTATTGAGCTCTTTTATTTTTACAGTGTATGTGGTGATTTGTTCACTATTTTCATGCCAAAAACTTAGAATCAACTTTTAGATATATATTTCGTTTGATCTATACAGAAATCTTAAATCTTTTCCTCATCGCAAATCTGATAATCAGATTGACATTAAGCTACACAGCCGTTTCGTCAATCATTACAAATGTGTTCCCATTGGCTTTTCCTTTACGGTCCAAACAACTAAACAAAGAATTACCTATGATAGTATACAAGAATGGATTGAGTGCGGAATTTATGGGAAGTATAAAACCAATTATCCATGCAAAAATTTCAGGAGATACCTCCACCATCTCAGCCTGTACCAAAATACCTATGATCACAATTGGCAACCAGCATAGCAAATCAGTTAATGTGATCAGCGCCATCTTGAAAGCCATTCTCAGATCAGTTTTCAATCGGGACATGTGTGATCTTTGAATTTGAATGAATAAACTGATATAACACACTGCAACAGTTACACAGCAGACGAAATTGACTCCAAGAAAAATGACAATTGAATACATAGGGCTTAGTTGGCTGCCCACCTTTTCATATGAAGACAATTGTATAATGTCATCATCTCTATCATCAAGTGTGTCATAGGAGATTGTTAAATTGCTAAGTTTTACACGGGTAACTAATCTTCTGGCTAATGGCAACCCTATACACACCTCTGAAAATTGATAAAAATTATCTTTTTCCAACCCAACTCCCAAGGAACTTAAAACAAGTGCAAGCATCCATATCAAAATTGTAACAAGTATTTTTGACCAAGTTCTTAGAAATAGTTTCCGACTAGCAACAGTATTCCTAAATGCCCAAAGCCTGTCGATACCTATCAAAACAATGAGAAACAGAGAGGCTTCACTTGAAAGAACAGATAGGAAACTTGCCAATTTGCAAACTGCATGATTCTGCCAATGTTCAGCTTCTAAAGGGAAATATTGTGCATAGTACTGATTAGCTGATGCAATTATTAGCATGTATACCCCCATAAGGAAATCGGCAGCAGCAAGGTTTGTTATAAAAAGCAATTGTTTTGTGTAATCCGTTTGCGCTTTCCCTCTTATTAGTTTCATGCACCCTGTTATCAAAATATACGTGTTTGCTAATAATGCAAATACACCAATAATCCACATGGAATATTTGATCAATGTATTCGGTACGAGCTCGTTGCAGGTCATATACTCTGATTTTGGTTCAGTTGCTATACACTGAGGCCCATCTTTAGATGTATCGATCATACAACATATGGCAGGGGTGTCTACTGCTAGAGTAGTGGTATTAGGGAGACCTGCAAAAGATTCAGACGTTATTTGTAATAGAGCATTATCTAGCAGAGACATGTACTTAATGTTGGTTAGATTAACAAATGCATGTTGTTCAATTCGAGTTATTTGATTACTATCGAGCTCAAGTACCACAAGATTGTGGAATCCACTGAAAGAATATGTGTCAATTTTGGATAGGTTGTTGTCAAATAAAGACAGAATTTTCAAGCTTGTCAAATCTCTAAAGATTCCAATTTCTAATGTGTCCATCTTGTTATTATTCAGCCTTAAATCAACCAAATTAACCAAACCTTGAAAAAGGTCTATGTGTAGATAGGATAAATGATTATCAGACAAGTAAAGTAGTATTAATTGTCTCAGATCTCTGAATACACTAGGATCCAAAGTAGTCAGGTTGTTAGTATCTAGCTGCAAATCAGATAGATTAACCAAACCTTGAAATAGGTCTACGTGTAGATAGGATAACTGATTATGATACAAGTAAAGTAGTGTTAATTGTCTCAGATGTCTGAATACACCAGGATCCAAAGTGGTCAGGTTGTTAGTATCTAGCTGCAAATCAGATAGATTAACCAAACCTTGAAATAGGTCTACGTGTAGATATGACAACTGATTATTAGACAAGTAAAGTAGTGTTAATTGTCTCAGATCTCTGAATACACCAGGATCCAATGTGGTCAGGTTGTTAGTATGTAGCTGCAAATCAGATAAATTAACCAAACCTTTAAATAGGTCTACGTGAAGATGGGATAAGTGATTATTAGACAAGTAAAGTAGTGCTAAATTGCCTTGATCCCTGAATACCCCAGGATCCAATGTAGTTTGGTTGTTAGTATCTAAATGCAAATCAGATAAATTAACCAACCCTTGAAATAGGTCTACATGTAGATGGGATAACTGATTATTAGACAAGTAAAGTAGTGTTAATTGTCTCAGGTCCCTGAATACCCCAGGATCCAATGTGGTCAGGTTGTTAGTGTGTAGCCGCAAATCAGATAAATTAACCAAACCTTTAAATAGGTCTATATGCAGATCAGACAACTGATTATCATACAAGGTAAGTAGTGTTAATTGTCTCAGATCTCTGAATACACCAGGATCCAATGTGGTCAGGTTGTTAGTATGTAGCTGCAAATCAGATAAATTAACCAAACCTTTAAATAGGTCTACGTGAAGATGGGATAAGTGATTATTAGACAAGTAAAGTAGTGCTAAATTGCCTTGATCCCTGAATACCCCAGGATCCACTGTAGTTTGGTTGTTAGTATCTAAATGCAAATCAGATAAATTAACCAACCCTTGAAATAGGTCTACATGTAGATGGGATAACTGATTATTAGACAAGTAAAGTAGTGTTAATTGTCTCAGGTCCCTGAATACCCCAGGATCCAATGTGGTCAGGTTGTTAGTGTGTAGCCGCAAATCAGATAAATTAACCAAACCTTTAAATAGGTCTATATGCAGATCAGACAACTGATTATCATACAAGGTAAGTAGTGTTAATTGTCTCAGATCTCTGAATACACCAGGATCCAATGTGGTCAGGTTGTTAGTATGTAGCTGCAAATCAGATAAATTAACCAAACCTTTAAATAGGTCTACATGCAGATTGGACAACTGATTACCATACAATGGAAGGTCAGTTAATGTGTTAAGTTCCCTGAATACACCTGGTTCTAATGTAGTTAGGCTGTTGTTGTGTAACCACAATTCAGATAAATGAACCAAACCTTGAAATAGGTCTACGTGTAGATAGGATAACTGATTATGATACAAGTAAAGTAGTGTTAATTGTCTCAGATCTCTGAATACACCAGGATCCAATGTGGTCAGGCTGTTGTTGTGTAACCACAATTCAGATAAATGAACCAAACCTTGAAATAGGTCTACGTGTAGATAGGATAACTGATTATGATACAAGTAAAGTAGTGTTAATTGTCTCAGATCTCTGAATACACCAGGATCCAATGTGGTCAGGTTGTTAGTATCTAGCTGCAAAACAGATAAATTAACCAACCCTTGAAATTGGTCTATATGTAGATAGGATAACTGATTATCATACAAGTAAAGTACTGTTATTTGTCTCAGATCTCTGAATACCCCAGGATCCAATGTGGTCAGGTTGTTAGTGTGTAGCCGCAAATCAGATAAATTAACCAAACCTTTAAATAGGTCTACATGCAGATTGGACAACTGATTACCATACAATGGAAGGTCAGTTAATGTGTTAAGTTCCCTGAATACACCTGGTTCTAATGTAGTCAGGCTGTTGTTGTGTAACCACAATTCAGATAAATTAACCAAACCTTGAAATAGGTCTACATGTAGATGGGATAACTGATTATCAGACAAGTAAAGTAGTGTTAATTGTCTCAGATCTCTGAATACACCAGGATCCAAAGTGGTCAGGTTGTTAGTATCTAGCTGCAAATCAGATAGATTAACCAAACCTTGAAATATGTCTACGTGTAGATATGACAACTGATTATGATACAAGTAAAGTAGTGTTAATTGTCTCAGATGTCTGAATACACCAGGATCCAGTGTGGTCAGGTTGTTAGTATGTAGCCGCAAATCAGATAAATTAACCAAACCTTTAAACAGGTCTACATGCAGATTGGATAACTGATTATCATACAAGTAAAGTAGTGTTAAATTGCATAGATCTCTGAATACACCAGGATCCAACGTGGTCAGGTTGTTAGTATCTAGCAGCAAATCAGATAAATTAACCAACCCTTGAAATAGGTCTACATGGAGATGGGATAATTGATTATCAGACAAGGAAAGCTGAGTTAAATTTCCAAGATCCCTTAGTAAACCTGGATCCAATGTTGACAATGAGTTAACATGCAGCCACAGTAAAGATAAGTTGCCCAACCCTTGAAAGCTGTCTACGTGAAGACTGGATAATTGGTTATTGAATAAATATAGGTATTTCAAGCAAGCGAGATCTTTGAATGCACCTTGTGCCACTGTCTCTAGTTTATTTCTTTGCAGTGATACACTAATTAGAGTGGATAGCCCTTTGAATACATCATCATTGAGATAAGCCATCTTGTTATCAGCCAAGTTGAGATCTGTCAACCGAGCCAGATCCTGAAATACACTCAAATTGTTCGTACTTGGAAATGTTTGTATTTGATTCCCTTGTAATGATAAATGTGTCATGTTATGGAGGTTATTAAATGCATCTATGTCTACTTTATTGAGGATGTTTTCAGAAAGGTCAAGATACAGCAAGTTGTTTAAACCGAAAAATAATGTTGGGCCTAACTGGACTATAAAGTTGTCAAATAAGGATAGGACCTGGATTTTCTCTAAATCTGTAAATGTGTTTGGATCCAAGGAGGAAATCAAATTTCCAGATAAATACAGTACTTCTAAATCATGTAACCCTATGAACATGTTTGCTGTTAAGTTAAGTAATACATTGCCATTCAAGAACAGTTGTTGTAAGTTGCTAAGACCTGAAAATGAACAAGATTTTACATTTAACAGTTCATTATAGGAGAGATCTAGTACCTGCAGTTGAGATAGTCCTTCAAAGTTGCCTCCATTAATACTGGAGATCATATTGCGATCCAAAAGAAGAATATCAATGTTGGTTAGATTTCTGAAGCTACCAGATGCGATGTGGGCTAGTTGCCTTCCACTGCCATCGAGCGCGGATGTGTTGAAATCGGTTGACACTGTGTCATAGAGGAGTAGTGTTTCCTCGTGGCGCCCATCGTCAAAGTAGTCCATTATAAATCGATTGAAACGCAAGCCGCAGGAACACCGAGCAGGACACTTTGGGAACTTGGCAATGTGTATAACACCCTCATAGTACGACTCTGTGAATTTTGGGATTTCCGCCGTGATCAGACGGGAACCAAGAAATGTTAGCTTCAGGGATGGATGATGCAGGGTCAACTCTTGGTAGTATTCAGTGTTTGTGTAAGCGACGTGATAGACATCAGTCCAATTCCGCAAGGACTCCATATGTCGTGAATCAGACATACGGGCCGATGTAGTCTTGGTTCCAATCTGCAAGGAGTCTTTATAATATTGTGAGTCAAACACATTCGCCAATGCTGTCTTGGTCTCATCGTGATAAGAGTCTGCAAATACATTAGCTTCTGTAGTCTTAGTTCCATTGTGCCATAAGTCTATATATCGCGAGTCATTCACATTCGCCGCTAAAGTCTTGGTTCCGTCCTGCGAAGGGTCCATATTTCGCGAGTAAGACATATCAGCCTCTGTAGTCTTGGTTACATTATTCTGCGAAGAGTCCGTATATTTGGAGTAAGACACATCAGCCTCTGTAGTCTTTATTCCATTCTGCGAAGAGTCCATATGTCGCGAGTAAGACACAACAGCCTCGGCAGTATTGGGTCCATTCTGTGAAGAGAGTGTATGCTGTGGGTTATTCACAGTCTTGGTCACATACGGCGAAGAGTCTGTGTGTTGAGATTTAGACACATAGGGGGCTGTAGCCTTAGTCACATCATGTGAAGAGTCCGTACTGTGGGAGTCAATCACATTAACTGCTATAGTCTTGGTTTGATTTTGCGAAAAGTGTGTCTGTCGTGGATCAGACACATTAGCCGGTATAGCCTTGTTCATATGTTGTGAGGAGGCCTTAGTATATTGCAAATCGGATGCATTAGCAAGGGTAGTTTTATTTCCATTAGCAGAGGAGCCCGTATATTGAGAATAATTAGGTTCAATATTCACAGCAGATGTGGCTCCGATATGATCAATGTTATCAGCGGCTATGCTGTCGGCATTCAAATTTCTCTGGTTTTCATGGTTTAACTCAGTCTCATATTTGGTTGCATTCTTGTCTAGGCTAATCCTATCCGTATCAGACACTGAGTATACAGGTTTGATACCAAAGATGCAGGCTAGCACTAACACCGCTGCAAAGAGCCGCATGATGAACTTAGTGAAGACACTCATCATTTGACAGATAATACATTTATAACTGTCTTACTTAGGCATATTATAAAGAAATATAACTCGCGTATGGGCGAATACAACTTCAACTTCCTTGTGGTATAAGCTGGTATAAGTCAACTTAACCTTACTTCCTTTTTGTACCGAAACACTGGTGATCATGAGTGATGAGGTAAAAATAGATTGGGACTGAATTGGCAGTTTTGACTAATAGTTGGGGCTGTTAGGGCATCACAGGGGAGGTTTGGTTCATTTTCTTCTAAAAGCACCAAAGTTGGCCCATGTTGCCCATACCATACTCTTTTATTTTTGATGGATGCCAACATTTGAGCCTTTTGGGACTGCCATAATGGCCAATTCCAATATGGCCGCCATACTGGGGGATCAAAAATTAAAGTGGGGCAAACTATACATTTTTGGAATCCTTGTGCTCAGACAAACAATTTGGTATGCTTCTCAGCTTATTAAGCAATTTGAATTTTTGATCCCCCAGTATGGCGGCCATTAAATATGGCAGTCCCAAAAGGCTCAAATTTTGGCATCTATAACAAATCAAAAGAGTACGGTATGAGCAACATATGGACCAAATTTGGTGCTTTTAGAAGAATGTGAACCAAATATCCCTTAGCCCCCCCCCCCCCCAACTATAACATTCAAAACCAACTCCGGGATCCGAGGCATATTAAGTCAGTCTCAATAGCCACGCTACCTGTTGTTTCCTCTGACAATCTGAATGGCCGGAAATGTTAGTGTCATGATAGTTATTTATAAAGTCAAATCATTGACAGTTGTCGAATCCAGGTCTCAGGATGTTCGATTAAAGGTGTGTTTTCCCTAAGAAAACACATTTGTTAGGCAGGGGGAGTTCCAAATGGTTCTCGTGTCCTCCCTCTGACAATCTCTTATCCTGTTATGTTAGCGTCACCCTGTTAGAAAATTTCATTTGATATCCTGAAGTGAAAATTTCACAAAGGGCATTCTTAAACAGCTAAGAATGTTTAAGCAATTCTCATTGGTTCTCAGAGAAATCGGCGTCATTTATATGAGACAACTTTTAACACGGCGGCGTAAATTAGTTGGGTGATGGGCCCCTCACATGTATCCGTGTGAGCTGGGCGGCCCCTTACCGTCTTATAGAAAAACACGGTGAAAAATCAGCAAAACATGTCAACGGCCGCATTGATTTTTTTTGTCACCGGGTTCATACTGTTCTATACACTCTAAGAAAAAAGGGTGCTTCAGGGGTTCTTGGCTGTCCCGTATATGGAACCCTTTATAGAACATTTAAAGGTTCCAAACATTTCCAAAAAGAACCTTTAAAGGTTCCAAAAGAACGAAAAAGGCGTCTTTAGAACCTTTAAAGGTTCTTAACAGAAGTTTTTTTGGTTCTTTAATTTAAAAGAACCTTTAAACCGGAGGGTCCCATATACAGGACAGCCAAGAACCCATGAAGCACCCTTTTTTCCAAGAGTGTACCGGGTCCTTATCGGCCTAGAACCGGGCTCATACCACCTCTTCACCAGGTCCTCACCGGCCCAAACGCTTGGGTACCGACCTAACCGCCTTGATAACGTCATCAAACTGCCCTGTATAAGCTGAGCGCTCAAGCTCGCCGTTTCGCTCACATTCCGGGAATCTCTGTAAAATACATTTGTACTCACATGTATCCGTGTGAGCTGGCCGGCTCATTACCGTGTGACAAATTGGTGCAGACGGTGGCACACGGTGATGTCACACGGTGGGCCGTTTCCCGTCCGTTGAACACGTTGCCGGGGACATTGTCGGCCATCCGCGCCCGGCAGGAAGTTTGACCATTCTCAAAACTCTTTCCGGGTGAGTAAAAGCGGCGGCAAACGGTGAGAGCCTGGTTTGAGGACGGTATAAGGACGGCGCACCCGTTTCGCGCCCGTTCGCAGGGCGGTAATGGTAGGCGGGCGGCCACCTTACCGTCTAATAGAAAAAACAACAGAGTCCATACAATCAGTAAAAAATGTCAACGGGCGCATTAATCTTTTGTTGTGGCCACCGGGTCCATAACGTTATATACAGGGTCTAAACCGGGTCCTCACCGGTCGGGTACCGGGCTCACCGTCCTCATACATTTCTAGCTTACCGTTCTTACCGGGTGCATAACACCTCCTCACCAGGTCCTCCTCGGTCCATATCGTTCTACACCGGGTCTGTCCCGGGTTCTCACCGGCCTTGTCCCGGGATCCCCGGCCTCATACAGTTCTAGCTTACCGTTCTCACCGTGTCCTCACCGTGTGCATACCACCGGTTCCTAACCGGTCGGAACGCCTGGGTACCGGCCGAAACGTCTTGATTACATCATCAAACCGCCCTTTTCAAGCCGAGCGCTCAAGCTCGCCGCTTCATTTGCATTCCAGAATTCGTACGACCAACATCTATAATACTCTCTAAATATAAAAGAGCTAAACCTGACTCTTTCGAGAGCTTTAGGAGGGACGGCTCTTCTAAGAAGTGAAGTTCACTCTTTTCAGAGGGGATTTGTCACTCTTTTAAGAGTGATTTCCACTCTTTTCAGAGTGATTTTAACTCTTTTTAAAGTGAAAATCGCTCTTTTAAGAGTGAACTTCACTCCAAAAAAAAAAGAACTGTCCCTCCTAGATCTCTCGAAAGAGTGAGTTTTAGCTCTTTTACATTTAGAGAGTTGCAACATGCCTGCTGAGAGTCCGTTCCGCGAACGGTTACCAGGCTGCATGCGGCCATTCGCTGTCCGTCGCTAAGATGGTCAACGTCCACCACCGTCCATCACCGCCCTGCGAATGGGCGCGAAACGGGTGCAAAACGGGTACGAACGGGTGCGCCGTCCTTATACCGTCTTAATACCGGGCTCTCATCGTTCGCCGCCGCTTTTACTCACCCGCGAGGAGTTTTGAGCATGTTCAAAACTCCGGTGGCCGGCAAAGTCCACTGAACGTGTTCAACGGACGGGAAACGGCCCACCGTGTGTTCCGCCGTCCGCACCCATTTTTCACACGGTAAGGGGCCGCTCAGCTCACATGGATACATGTGAGGGCCCCATGACCACCCTTGCGCAGTACGTGCACTGCAAAATCAAATTTTAATATTTGAACACTTTTATTAACACCGTATAGAGTAACATTTAATTAACACGTTCATATGTTAATGATGGACACGTTCAAGTGTTCATCATTAACACATGAACATGTTCATGAATAGCATCATCGTTAACATAACTGTGCTGCCAGGCAATAACGTCCATGTTAATACTTTAACATTAATGTTAGGTATTAACATGTTCATATGTTAATAATATTTAACACGTTGACACGTTAATAAGAAGTAACACTTAATTAACACTTCACTGCGTTAATGACTTATTTTATTAATGCTACTGTTCACATTTTAACACATGCTATTTAACACGAGCATTAAAAACCATAAACATCAATGTTTACAACATTATTGTTGAACGCCAATGTTCAATCCATAAACCATTTTCTTTTTTTAACACCACTGTTCACACAATGAATACCAGTGTTATATTTACATATCAATGTTATAAGAACAATACTAAGGGCCAAGAATGCGTAAACACCACTGTTCAGATAATGAACACCAGTGTTATATCAATGTTATATATAACAATACCTAACGGCCAAGAATTTACAGAAAGTTGGCTTGGAAACAGCATTTATTACACAAATGCAGAGGCAGAATCATGATACCACTTTGCAATGTTGTGTATTAAAATGACTGTTTGTGCTGTGTGTTTGTGACCAAGCTTGTGGGTGATTCCATTAATACAGGTACCTGTGGTAAATTTGCATTGTCTATATCCAAATGGTTCAACATCCTGTTATAAGTCCATAAAGTTGCACTGGTATAACACCACAACATGTATATCATATTAACATTTTTTCTTATTTTGGTGAAAATTCGGCAACATTTCCTACAATTTGGGCAAAAAAGTGACATTAAAAGACAGGGAGGGTCAAACTATAAACAATATGGTGTTTTGTTTAGAGTAAATTGTGTAATCTGTAGGCTAAATGATCAATAACAAACTTAACTGCTAAAAAAAAGTTCGGAAATTTGATTTCAATCGCTAAATTGTCAAATATTTCGAGATATAGTCATATTGTGTTTTATATCAATGAAAAGTGGATGTGTTTTTCTTTCCAAAGACACCTCATTCGTAGCAATTGCTTGTTTCAGTGCTTAGCTATCTGTTTGTGAATGTGGGGAGGTCTCATTCAAAATGTTCCAATTAACCACTATTTCGTACTCAAAAGAACAACTCTTCAATGAAGTGTTACATTGACAGCTACACTGTAAAACACTGTTTAAAGCCTTTCAACAACGCCAGTTGTTTAAATACCCTGCTTAAATGAATGTTTAGATACGCAAAGCAGGGTACTTAAAGAACCGCTGTTGTTTAAAACTATTAAATAACATTTATGTTATGTTGTAGAGAGATGCTCTATTGACTTTTGAGGACAATTCCGATTGAGACGTCCACATACTCTCAAGCACGTGGCTGAGCTCTGAAACAAGTAATTGCTATAAAGTTTGTATCACTGGAAAAAGAACACATCAGCTTTTAATTGATATGCAACACAATATGAACATGTCCTAGAGCTCAGCCACGTACTTGAGAATATGAGGAGATATCAACCTGTATAAGTATGTGCCAAAATCATCACTATTTTGTCCTCAGAGTCTCTCTAACACAGCAAAAATGCTGTTTAACAGTTTAATGGGCCCCTCACATGTATCCGTGTGAGCTGGGCGGCCTAGTCTTACCGTGTGAAAAATGGGTGCGGACGGCGGCACACACGGTGGGCCGTTTCCCGTCCGTTGAACATGTTCAGGGGACTTTGCCGGCCACTGGAGTTTTGAACATGCTCAAAACTCCTGGCGGGTGAGTAAAAGCGGCGGCGAACGATGAGAGCCCGGTATGAAGACGGTATAAAGACGGCGCACCCGTTTCGCGCCCATTTGCAGGGCGGTGATGGACGGTGGTGGACGTCGACCATCTTAGCGACGGGCAGCGAATGGCCGCATGCAGCTTGGTAACCGTTCGCGGAACGGACTCTCAGCAGGCATGTTGCAACTCTCTAAATGAGCTAAAACTCACTCTTTCGAGAGCTCTAGGAGGGACAGCTCTTTTTTTGGAGTGAAGTACACTCTTAAAAGAGCGATTTTCACTCTAAAAAGAGTTCAAATCACTCTGAAAAGAGTGAAAAATCACTCTGAAAAGAGTGAAAAATCACTCTGAAAAGAGTGAAGTTTACTTCTTAGAAGAGCCGTCCCTCCTAGAGCTCTCGAAAGAGTGAGGTTTAGCTCTTTTAGTATACGTATTTTAGATTTGACACCTTGGAAATCATATTGATACGTAATTATATGCCAACACACTCAAGGGGCTGGTGGTCGGGGAGGTAAAAACAAGGACGGCACAAGCTATAACTATAAATTGGATATCCTACAATCTTAAACTATAAATATTGGATATCCTACATTCTTAAACTACTTTGTCAGTGTTATTGCGATTTATTCCGTACGCCTTAAAATGCGTCAAATATGCAAAATACAGCAATAAATGAGATGCGTGATATATGGTCACGCGTTATGAACTCGCCTCCCAATAGGGTGGTGCCGTTACATTTTTTAGCTTCATGCTGTCATTTTCCTCAAATGTTTTTAAAACCACAAAAGCTATCTCAACAAATTTGGTATCATTTTAAAGCCCTAATAACAAGCTATCTGCCTGCCAAATGGCATTGGTATAGCTAATACAGAAAGGGAGATACAGCTGTTTGATGTTTGGGGACCAGGGGTGGTGCTGGAAGGGGTGTTTCTGGAAGGGGTGCTGCCTGTACAAACTCAATGGGGATAATCCCATGCTTTGTTCTTTTTACAATAACTAGTCATCCCCTAATGTTAAAAACACAATTTTGGTCCCATTTCAAAGGATATTTAGTAGTCATTAAGTATGTGGTTCAATAGACTTGTCAACTATTATTAACAACTAATTAATTATGGATAAGACAATGATCATCAGCTTTCTTCCTATTCGCTACACAGTCAACATGAATAATCAGCCTTAATTTACCGGATTTATAAAAATGACTATAACAGAAAAAGTTTTCAACCTATGATAGCAAAAGTATACATTTTTGGAAAGCTTGTAACTAGAGGAATTCAGAAATTCAGTTTATATCATGGAAGGATTCATCCTTAAACAAATATTTCTGAAAATTCTAAAAATATATAAAATAAAAATTTGAGATATTCACTAGCCGGTATAATTACCATACCGACGTAGTAACTTTGACAAATATATATCATCTAATGGGTAATTTCATGAGGAATTCAAATATGTAAACAAAATAATGATAGGGATAGGTATACAAAATATATGGATCTCAAATTAAAAATTAAAAAACTCTGATATTTTCCGAAATTTCCGATCATACCATTTTAGTTCTTGGTCGTACTATAATTTTAATGACATATTTGGTTTCCTCATGCAATTTCCCTTCAGAAAATGTATACTTTTACTACCTCAGGGGGGTATACAAGCAAATATAAATGTGTAAAGTTAAATTCATGTCGCGAAAGCCAAAATCCGTGTGTAACGCGAAAGGAGGCGAGCTTAAAACACATGACCATATGCATTTTAAGGTAGAGGATGGGGTGACCATTACCGCCCTGCGAACGGGCGCGAAACGGGTGCGCCGTCTTTATACCGTCCTCAAACCGGGCTCTCACCGTTTGCCGCCGCTTTTACTCACCCGGCAGGAGTTTTGAGAACGGTCAAACTTCCTGCCGGGCGCGGATGGCCAGCAATGTCCCCGGCAACATGTTCAACGGACGGGAAACGACCCACTGTGTGACATCACCGTGTGCCGCCGTCTGCACAATTTGTCACACGGTAATGGGCCGGCCAGCTCACACGGATACATGTGAGTAATACAGAGATTCCCGGAATCTGAGTGAAGCGGCGAGCGTGAGCGCTCAGCTTATACAGGGCAGTTTGATGACGTTATCAAGGCGGTTCGGTCGGTACCCAAGCGTTTCGGCTGGTGAGGAGGTGGTATGAGCCCGGTTCCAGGACCCGGTATAAAACAGTATGAACCCGGTGTGAAATCAATGCGGCCGTTGACATTTTTTGCTGATTGTTTACCGTGTTGGACTCTGTATCACATGTATCCGTGTGAGCTGGACGGCCCCTTACCGTCTTATAGAAAAACAACAGAGTCCAACACGGTGAACAATCAGCAAAACATGTCAACGGCCGCATTGATTTTTGTTTTGGTCACCGGGTTCATACTGTTCTATACCGGTTCCTTATCGGCATGGAACCGGGCTCATACCACCTCCTCACCAGGTCATCACCGACCGAAACGCTTGGGTACCGACCGAACCGCCTTGATACGTCATCAAACTGCCCTGTATAAGCTGAGCGCTCAAGCTCGCCGCTTCGCTCACATTCCAGGAATGTCTGTAAAATACATTTGTACTCACATGTATCCGTGTGAGCTGGCCGGCCCATTACCGTGTGACAAATTGGTGCAGACGGTGGCACACGGTGATGTCACACGATGGGCCGTTTCCCGTCCGTTGAACACGTTGCCGGGGACATTGCCGGCCATCCGCGCCCGGCAGGAAGTTTGACCATTCTCAAAACTCTTGCCGGGTGAGTAAAAGCGGTGGCAAACGGTGAGAGCCTGGTTTGAGTACGGTATACAGACGGCGCACCCGTTTCGCGCCCGTTCGCAGGGCGGTAATGGTAGGCGGCCACCTTACCGTCTAATAGAAAAACAACAGAGTCCAAACAATCAGTAAAAAATGTCAACGGGCGCATTAAACTTTTGTTGTGGCCACCGGGTCCATAACGTTATATACAGGGCTATACCAAGTCCTCACCGGTCGGGTACCGGGCTCACCGTCCTCATACATTTCTAGCTTACCGTTCTTACCGGGTGCATAACACCTCCTCACCGGGTCCTCGGTCCATACCGTTCTACACCGGGTCTGTCTCGGGTTCTCACCGGCCTTGTCCCGGGATCACCGGCCCCATACAGTTCTAGCTTACCGTTCTCACCGTGTCCTCACCGTGTGCATACCACCTCCATACCGGTTCCTAAGCGGTCGAAACGCCTGGGTACCGGCCGAAACGTCTTGATTACGTCATTAAACCGCCCTTTTTTAAGCTCGCCGCTTCATTTGCATTCCGGAATTCGTATGACCAACATCTATGATACTCTCTAAATGTAAAAGAGCCAAACCTCACTCTTTCGAGAGCTTTAGGATGGACGGCTCTAATAAGAAGTTAAGTTCACTCTTTTCAGAGTGATTTGTCACTCTTTTAAGAGTGATTTTAACTCTTTTTAGAGTGAAAATCGCTCAAAAGTGCAAAGTCCCCTGAACGTGTTCAACGGACGGGAAACGGCCCACCGTGTGTGCCGCCGTCCGCACCCATTTTTAACACGGTAAGGGGCCGCTCAGCTCACACGGATACATGTGAGGGCCCCATGAAACAATGTTGGTTCTCCAACTACCCGGCTTAAACAAGTTGTGCGTATTTAAACAACAGCAGTTGTTTAAAGTTTTAAACAGCGTTTTTACACTGTATGTAACACTTCATTGAACGGATGACAGAGTTGTTCTTTTGGGCACGAAATAGTGGTATAAATATGGTGAATTTGGCATATTTTGAATGACACCCTCCCACATTCACAAGCAGGTGGCTAAGCACTGACACAAGCGATTGCTACAAATGAGGTATCGCTTGAAAGCGGATGTATCACTTGAAAGCGGAACACATCAGCTTTTCATTGATATAAAACACAATACGAATACCTTATAATACGAAATATTTGAAAAATCGGCGATTGAAAACAAATTTCCGACCTTTTTTTGAACAGTTTAGTTTCAATCAATCAATTAATTAAATATTGTCATAACAGCAGTATTATTATTTCAAGATACAGTATAGGGCCTAAGTAGTGAGCAAAAAAGGAAGGGTCTAAAACAAGTGCTTTTTTAACATCAAAGTTAAAGACAACAAAAAGTTTAAATAAATTAACACTAGCATCATTGTTTTTATATTACTCCAGTAATTTCTGAACACCGGCATTCATAGTGTAACGTCAAAACGTTATAAATCAACATTGATGTTCTTGTTTTAACACTTCCATAATAATAACGTTTGAACATGTTAACATAACACCTTTAATACACACAGTGCTTATTCATCAGCATGTTCAACAAAGTGATCGAACACTAACGTTTAGAAATTAACACTAGAGTGCTATGATTAACACTAGTAATGCCGCATAAACACTTCTATAACAATGTCTTAACAGTTGTGTTGATAATGTAACATTTGAATGTTAATATATAAGTTAACATTTGTGTTATTTTAATAACACTAACATAACGATTTTAACATTTTGTAGTGTGGTAACTATAGATTTTCCTGTGTGCTTATGCGGCGCATTGCGCCGACGCATGGCGTATTCGACTCATGGCGTACTCGACGCATTGCGTGCTCGACGCATGGCGTACTCGACGCACAGGAATGGGAATGTTGTGTGTTATTCGATACTATAATAGTTTAATCAGTTCCAAATTGGCGAGAAATATTCGGTTTTAATCTGTCCGCAAGCAAAAGTAATCCAAGCGTACGCGCGAGATTATGGCCACACGCACGCGGCTTTGTTCACACGCACGCGGTTTTGTTCACACGCACGCGGTTTTGTTTGCACGCACGCGTCCCGTAAACAATGCGTTCGGTAGCATTTTTTCTCTCCACCTGCGGCATCGTTAATACTACAGCCCCACAGAATTATAAAGGAGAATCCAGACGAAATGTATTGCCCTATCTCTTTACGTGTAACGGGCGCCATTTTGGATTTCCACCATGGGGGAAAATTGAAGGTATGTCGGTATTTTTCGGAACTTCACGGAAAAGAACGAATGCAGCAGCGTGCGCACACTTGAGCCGTGTCTCTCTCCGCGTAAATCGCAGTCGTTGCGTGCATGGTTGCGTGGGCGCAATGGCGCGCATTTACTTCACACGCCAGTGTATTTTTCACGAACTGTCACAATAGACCATATTCACGCGGCACGGCAGCCATTTTCTAAAATTTTTCACCCAAGCCTCGTTCTCGTTACGTATACCTGCGCCTGCGTGACGTGCGTGAGGATGCGTACGCCGCGCGCTTTGGTACCACGCTTCTCGCGCAGTTCTATTGTGCAGCGCGCGGCGCAGGTAGACCAAACGGGAACGAGGCTTGGGTGGCATATTTTGGAAAATGGCTGCCGCGTGGATAGAGTCTATAATCGAAAGTTGCCGCCATATTTGAACCGTATACAATACCGCGCTACACGGACGGTGACCGGTTATCATGCTGATTTAATCAAAAGGTAAGATTTATCTTAAATATGATACCGTATTTTGTTTAATCTTCTTTACAAACAACATACAATGATCATTTAAAAACTACGGCTGCAAACAGCTTTAGGTTAGTCAAGCTGGATGGACTAGCTTTAGGTTTGTCAAGGCACTGAGATAAAACATCAATGGCGGCATGCAGATAAGACGTACTTCATCGCCGGTCCGGTTTTGCTAGCCAATCCAGAAGTAATTTGCAGTAGTTATTTCATTGTGTGGCCATATTGTGTTCATCATAGTGTTTGCCAACATCTGTAGACTATTTTATGCTACATTTTGTTTGGAATAACGACTCGGAGTAGGAAAAAACTGTAAAGAACGATGGTGGCGCGGGCATCTCGAACGCTAACATGGTCAATACGAGAGCTATGGAACAGACAGCAGAGCAATCACCCGTGGCGAAACCAAGTACTGCTACGCAACGTGAACAATTTGAGTCAGGCGGGATCTACTAAAGGGTTCAACAAAAGCAAGTCGTACACTTTGTTTAGGTCATTTAAAGTAACTTTCAATTAGTTTTTTACCAAACAGGTAGACATTTGAATGAATCTTTTCGGCGCATTTGAATACCAAACATAACACCTAACAACAAAGATAAACCATGCTTAGCACCATTTATCGAAAATTAGTCACTTTTCAAAAGTCACATTTTCAATACGCGGAAGAAAACACCAATTGTTAACAAGCACATACGCCGTATTATCAGTCCCGTGTTGATCGCTGCGCATTTCCCCTCAATGGGCGGGCTAATTCAAATTCAAAGTGTCATGCATGGGTGAGGGATATGAATATAAAGGGATTCTTATGGAATGGAGAAACGGCTGCACTGTGTGTTCGATTGCCCGTCGGTCAATCCTGGTTATAACAGTGTCACACACGGAATGAACCTCACACACACCCATTTTCCTCCCGCGTAGTGTATTGAAAATGTGACTTTTGAAAAGTGACTAATTCTAAGGGGTTTCATGACACATAGAGTACGCGCAAGCCGTTTTCACCTTTTTTCACCAACTTGAAAGTGCTAGCGTATTCCGCTGTATGCGCTTGCAAACACGCGAATTTTGACGCAAGCTGTCGCGTTTTTAAATGTTAAAACATTTCAACAACGCACGCATTCAATGTGTAAATCATTCGTGCGCGGCGGCAAGACAATTTGATGGTCGATTTACATCATCAGTGGGCCATATATAATCCGCCGGCTCCTTGGCGGTTGCAAATTTGAAAAACTAGCCTTGGTGTGCTGTTTACAAACTAAACACTGAAAGGTACAACCCGTTCTCGATGTAGACGGAGAGTGCATGACGCGAATGACTAGCCAGTCATGCCAGTAGGCCGTATACTGCCATATTGAACTCCTATTTGAACCTATGATTACTAAATTACCCTATTTTTAGTTATAAATATCTAAATTATCCTTTATTTAATAACTTAACACTGAATGAAACCCTATATTGTAAAAACACGATATAATAATTGTGAGATATTATGGGATTCTCATTGAAAGAACATTATCCTAATTATTATTATTAACATTATAATTAACATTAATTTAATCTATCGAAATTACTCTTTTAAAGGTAGATGTTCCGATTTTCAACTTGAAGTTTTCTCTTCTACATGAAAGGTCATCCTTAAAAAAGTCGTGTTCCAAAGTTTGAGTTGCATAGCTCTAATGGTTCCTATTTTAGACGCACAAGATGCTGTGAACTGTACCCATTGAGTAGTACACAAACTATATCGGTGGTTACCACCATTCGCGGTAATTCGACGTTATTTCATCGATTTCTCCGTAATTATACCGATTTAGGCCGTCAAATTTCAGTATGATGATGAGAAAAATACGAGCTTTCATATGATATGAAATCTCCGTATGTTTGAAATAATTCTGTGTTACGAAAATGTGATCGGGTCATCTACCTTTAATAACTTTACTGAATAAAACCCTGTTTGTAAAATCATCATCTTAGTGAAACCCATTTTGCAAACGAAATTTGAATTTGAAGATATAGTAAGTCGACATGCTAAAATCTCGAGTTTTCTTTTTTAAACATTAAAATAATGAATTCCCAATTACAATTGTTTTGATTTGGGTGCTAGGTGGGGGAAATCGGGGTGGGGCGAGGCAGGACAGACAGGGGTGGACGGGGTTTGATGACCAATATGAATATGGTTTATATTATGATGACACGCACGTTTGCGGTGCACACCAAATTACTCAGGTTTGAATTTACTGCATAATACTGCGAGGATAAGAATTTCCCCGCTTTCCAATTACTAGCGTATGTCTATAGGCTATAGTCACAAAACAATTTTCAGACATCGTCAAGCAATTGTGTACGCTGGTTTTCGTTGGAAAATGTGAAAAAGGACTACTATACTTTTCAAGTAACGCCAAGCATGTCTGAGAGCTGATGTCCTTTAGCTGATCACGACATAAACTGCGCGACTCGAAGTTCAAAGTTGCCTCTGCGTCACAGATAAACGAAACGCTTTATTCCTAACGCACCGTACGCGCGAAGATTATCTTTTGCTGCATGCGCATCTAACGTGTGTTTACGCGCTAAACGGTACACTTAAATTTGCAGGGATTTTCTCATTTAAAGCCAATTATCAGAGCAAGTAAGCCGGTGACCCTATAGCCCCAATATTGCCTTTCTTTTCCGTTTCCTTTTCTTCTCTTAATTTTCCTTTTTTTGTCTCCTTTCCTCTTCCCCCTTACCTTTTCTTTCTCCCCTTTTTTTCTTTTTTCTTCTTCATACCCCGGGGTGCTGCAGCCACCGCAGCAACCCCCCTGGATCCGCCCCTGTGAGGCTATCTTGGTTTTAAAGTATGTTATTACAATGCAAACATACTGGATATGGTATAGTGGTCTAATGCATACACCCAAATGTTAAATCTATACTTTCAACATACATTTTGTTTGATATTATCCCATTTTATGGAATTCCAACAATTTGTTCAGTCATTTTGGGACCCATTTTGGGGGCCATTTTGGATTTCTAAGTATGTTAACAAAGCACAAATACTAGATGAGAGTTACTAGTGGTCTAATACATACATCCCATCATTTAAACTATATTTTCATCATACATTTAGGTTGATATTATCCCATTTTATGGAATTTGACAATTTTTGCAGCCACTTCGGGAACAATTTTGGGGGCCATTTTGGCAACAATTTTGGATTTTGAACTATGTTAACAGAGCAAAAATACTGGATATGAGTTACAAATGGTCTAACACATACATTTCATCGTTAAAACTATATTTTTATCATACATTTCGGTTGATATTATGCTATTTTATGGAATTTTGACCACTTTTGACCATTAATTTGACGGCCATTTTTGTTTTAAAGTATGTTAACAAAGCAAAAATACTAGATATGAGTTTCTAGTGTTCTAACACATACATCCCATTGTTAAAACTATACTCTGATCATACATGTTGGTTTATATATGCCAATATATCGAATTTTACCAATTTTGGCGGCCATTTTGGCGGCTATCTTGGATTTAGGTGCGTTAACAAAGCAAAAGTTCTGGATATGAGTGTCTAGTGGTCTAATACATACATCCCACTATTAAAACTATACTTTCACTATACAATTTGATTGCTATATGTCATTTTATGAGATTTGATTTGACCAGTTATGGCGGCCATTTTGGACGCCATCTTGCATAACCCCTTAGCAATATGAACATATTTTTGGTAACATCCTGATTATGTCTTAGGATCATAATAGGAAGTAAAAAAGTTGGTTTGGGGGAGTCCTGGGGGGGGGGGGGGGGGGTGCACACTAACCCTCCGTAGATCCCCGACTAAAATGATATGATGAACTTGCATCATTGGGCAAAACTAAGTGATAGGTGGAAAATTCAAATACTTATTATTATTTTATTAAAATGTTTAAAAGATATAAGTCCAACCTATTTATCATCCAATTTTTGAATTTGTACTTAAAGGGACATTAAGTGGTGTTGAACATTTTAAATGTTTAAAAATTTACTTCAGAATTCAAGATGAACATTAAAAATTGCCATTATTGTTGTTTCTACTAACAAAAAACACAGCAAAACTAGATTTAAACAATATCATCGCTATTTATTGAAAAACGCCCTCTATGCAAATATGGTTCGCGTTATGTATCACGCGTACTGCACGGGGATACTGTCGGACGTAAAATGCTGGTCCCGCGGGATAAGCATTTTTTGAATCGACGTTTTCTTGTACAAAAAGAGCTGATTTTTCTTAATCCTTGTAGGTGTAAGTTCATACATGTAATACAATTATAAAAATAAACTAATCTCAGATTTTATCATAATTGAGGGCGCTGCCTCCAACACATCTCTTAGTGTCCCTTTAACTATCACAATCATACTACCAGGAATCATTCGAGTAATGCTTTAATCATTCCTAAAATCAACACAAATTCTGGTATGCGCACTATTCTTTTCAGATCTGGTCATAAATGATGATGTGGTGGAGGCTAAAACAGACAAGTGACAATGTAAGGTTGTTACAGTCCCATATATGCACAAGCTACCTATTATTTAAGCTCAGTTTTAAGGGCATTGAAATGCTGCTGGGAAATAATAGAAGTATTCCAGCAAACCTCTGCCATGGTGTTTAAAATTGTATCCAGGCCTAGTGAACTGAGGTGCAGGCAATCGAACCTGAAAAGGTTGTAATCTGTGGGGTTAGGGAGTGTTCAGAAATACTTTGGTGGGGGTTGGCCAAAACGGGGGGGGGGGGGGGGGGTGGGGGGGGGGTCTAAAAAGTTTGAAGTCTCAAAAAGGGGGTGGGGGGGGGACTAAAAAGTTTTACCCACTCAAGAGGGGGGGTCAAAAAAGTTAGGCCAAATAGGTAGTCGTTAACGGGAAAAATACCAAAATTTTCTGCGCTACGTGCAAAAGAAATACTGCAATATTAACATTTATATAACAAATTATACAGATTTCCGCACGCTCCGCGCAAATCTTTGTAAAAACCTGAGACGATTATAACTATAATCGTCTCAGGTAAAAACATTGTGCCGACAGCAGAATTTGTTATACAAAATGTGGCTAACCAGTGTCCACAATTTTTATTTGAGAACTGTTGATAAGGGTGATCGTCAACAGGGTTATATAAACATTTCCGCGCGCTACACATGATTTTGAACGCAGTTGACCAAATTTCTGCGCGCTCCGCGCGTGTCTTTGTGAAAACAATGTGCAGACAGCAGGATTTGTTATACAAAGTGTGACTAAACAGTGTCCACAATTTTTACTTCACAACCGTTGGTAAGGGTGATCAACAACAGGATTCAAATCTTTGTGAAAGTATTGTGTAGATAGAAGGACTTGTATACAAAGAGTAACTTTTTACAATTGGAAAAAGAACCCGTTTTTAAAAAGGCTATAACATGATAAATACAAATCACCGAAAAATACAATTCGGAGGCTTGAAAGATATGCTTCAAGTGAATTTGAAATGTTGCAAATTGATTGCCAGCTATAATATACACAGTTCTGACTGTAAGCGTCATAGAACTTGAGTCAAATGTCTATCTACATCTGACAGTAGGGGCGGGGGGGGGGGGGGGGGGGTCAAAAAAGTTTTTCACCCGGTTAAAGGGGGGGGGTCAGAAAAGTTTGTCAATTTGTAAAGGGGGGGGGGGTCAAAAAGTTTAGACACCGACAATTTTTTTTGGCCAACCCCCCCCCCCCCCACCCCACCAAAGTATTTCTGAACACTCCCTTATTTATTAATTTTTCTAACAAAAATCATAGGTATTTACACTTTTTATCCCCCTTATGACGAAGATATCCCTGAGTAAGTCATTGTTATCAAGTTAAAGGCAAAACTTTGATGACGTCAGTCCGATGCGCAAATGCAACGCATGGACGGTTCATGGGCAAAATCGGAAAAAACGGGTTCTGACCACGCTGTATGCAAAGCTTTGTATTTATACAAGGCGGTTCTCGAACGGCGCGTCTCGCCTGTTCATCAAAAGTGACTTGAAAGAAATGATGATGAAACATATGATACAATGTAGCACTGTCACAGAGGTATGCATTGTAGTTAATGCAAGGGATGTAATACCTTAAGGGATGCTCAAATGTTACCCAGTACTAAAAAAATTGCGGAACACAAACGAATCGTTTCCGCTTTATGGCCCTTCAAAGTTTAGATGGTACCCCACCTCCTTTGGACTATGCAGTGGCGGCGCCAGCATCATAATTATTTTTTTTTGGGGGGGGGGGGGGGGGAAAGGAGGACACACCACCCCCCCCCTTCCCTCCACCAAATCCCATCAAGATAGGCGGCCTTACTGATCTATTTGACCCCGATGACCCCGAAAAATTAATCAACAAAAAGAACACACCATCCCTCTTCCGTCCACCAAATCCCATCAAGATAGGCCTTACGGATCTATTTCACCCCCGATGACCCCGAAAAATTAATCAACAAAAAAAACACACCATCCTTCTTCCGTCCACCAAATCCCATCAAGATAGGCCTTACGGATCTTATTTGACCCCAGATGACCTTGAATGACCTCCAATGACCTTGAAAATTTAATCAGCAAAAAAAATACACCACGCCCTTCCCTCCACCAAATCCAATCAAGATAGGCCTTACGGATCTTATTTGACCCCCGATGACCTTGAATGACCTCTGATGACCTTGAAAATTTATTCAGCAAAAAGAACACACCACTCCCCTTCCCTCCACCAAATCTCATCAATATAGGCCTTACTGATCTATTTGACCCCGATGACCTCTGGTGACCTTAAAAATTTAATCAGCAAAAAGAACACACCACCCCCCTTCCCTCCACCAAATCCCATCAAGATAGGCCTTACTGATCTATTTGACCCCATATTTGACCCCCGATGACCTTGAATGACCTCTGATGACCTTGAAAATTTATTCAGCAAAAAGAACACACCACTCCCCTTCCCTCCACCAAATCTCATCAATATAGGCCTTACCGATCTATTTGACCCCATATTTGACCCCGATGACCTCTGGTGGCCTTGAAAATTTAATCAGCAAAAAGAACACACCACCCCCCTTCCCTCCACCAAATTTCATCAAGATAGGCCTTACTGATCTATTTGACCCCATATTTGACCCCCGATGACCTTGAATGACCTCCGATGACCTTGAAAATTTAATCAGCAAAAAGAACACACCACCCCCTTCCCTCCACCAAATCCCATCAAGATCGGCCTTACGGATCTTATTTTACCCCATATTTGACCCCGATGACCTTGAATGACCTCCAATGACCTAGAAAATCTAATTAGCAAAAGAACACCCCACCCCCTTCCCTGACATCAAGTCCCATCAAGATAGGCCTTACGGATCTCTAGATATCGCGTCACAACGCATCACAAAAGTTTTAAGCATATTTGACCCCGATGACCTTGAATGACCTCCGATGAACTTGAAAAATCAATCAGCAACAGAACGCACCACCCCCCTTCCCTCCACCAAGTCCCATCACGATAGGCCTTACGGATCTTCAGATATCGCGTCACAAAGGTATTTCTCAGCATAGACTAATTAGCACACGGCAGACGCCATACGCCATACGCCGTACGCCATACGCCGTACGCAGGACGCCGTACGCAGGACGCCGGACAGAAATAGTGATAACATAGTCTCTTTCTGATTACATCAGGCGAGACAAAAACCTGACATCCGATTGGTCTTATAATTTCACCAAATAATGTTAGATATATTTACTTTTATATTCCTAAACATGAAGCATCTATGTTTCCCATATTTTAAGTTATAAGCTCTGAAAGTTTTGGACCCAGTTTTTTGGGATACGCTGTATAGCACTGATTCTATCGACAACGTTAATGCGCTCGCTACAATGAACAATGGCTCGCTACAATGAACAATGTACCGTACAATAACAGGCGCGTGCCCAGGGGGGGGGCTTGGGGGCTCAAGCCCCCCGGGTCCCCAGAGGGTAAAAAAAGAGGGGAGAAAAGGGAGGGGAGGGGAGGAGAGGAGGAGGAGGGGAGGGGGGGGGGGGGAGGGGGAGGGGAGAGGAGGAAAGGAGGGGGAGGGGAGGAGGAGCCCGGGGGCACTGGCATTGGAAAAGGGTATATATATAATACGGTTGAGTGCCCGGGAGGAGGAGAGGAGGAAAAAGGAGAGGCCGGGAGCTTTTATTAGTGTCTCTCACTTTATCTCTACGTCTCTGAACCATGTGAGTGTTTTATAACGAAAGTAAATATTGATAGCAAGGAGAGTTGTAGGTCATCCATGCAAGTTAAAACCCAACAAGTTAAAACCCAACAACTCGCCAGTGGCGTCACCCGGGGGACAGCGCCCCCCCCCCCCCCCCCCCCCCCCATTTGCAAAAGAGTAAAAAAATAAAAAGGAAGATAAGGAGGAAGGGTAACGAGCATAGACAGTGCAAGCGGGGAATGCCCCCCCCCCATCATTGTCACGGTGGGGACGATGCCCCCCCCCCCCCAAAAAAAAGCCGGTTTTTTGCGCGAATTAGTTTCAATGTTTAACTATTCAACAGTGGCGTCGCCAGAGGGGGGGGGGGCGATCGCCCCCCGCCCAATTTTGACGTCGTGTCGGTTGAGATTGGCACTGTGGGATCATTTGATCACAGGATTCATGGAATTATGATGGTCAAAACAGATGACAATTTTTCGCGCGCTGCGCTCGCATAATGTGTCCCCAAAACAACATTTTTTGCTACAAGCTTGTTTAGAGCCAAATTGTACCTCGATCGTGCCCAAAATAGGTGTAAAGTCGAAAAATTTCGCGCGCTACGCGCGCATTTCTTGGCTCACACAAGTCTTGTCGGTTCATTTTCCTTTCTCGCGCCCCAATATGAATAACCGGGCTACGCCACTGCTATTCAAGCTTAACAACATGTTTTCAGGAACGTTTTTCTGGACCATTTTAGTTTAAAAAACTGACAGTTTGTACGCTCAGGAACGTTTTTCTAGAGCTTTTTAGTGTTAAAATTGCCATTTTTTTGTGCGCTTTGCGCGAATTGGTTTCAATGTTTATTCAAGCTTTATTACAATGTTGCAACGTGTTTCAAGAACGTTTTCTGGACCACTTTAGTTAGTAAACTATACATTTTTGCGCGTTTCGAGCCAAATGGTTTCTTTTTTATTATTATTTAAGCTTAAACAATATGGCTTTATGAACGTTTTTCAGGACCATTTTAGTGTTAAAATAACCAGTTTTTGCACAAATTATTTTCAATGTTTTATTATTCAAGCTTAACAAGATTGCTTCAGGAACGTTTTCAGGATCATGTCAGAGTAAAAATAACCAATTTTTGCGCGCTACGCGCGAATTAGTTGGAATGTTTTATTATTCAAGTTTAACAAGATGGTTTCAGGAACGGTTTTTTAACCTTTTTTTTACAATAGCAATTTTTTTTAAATATTTTGTTATTCAATTTGAACAAGATGGCTTCAGAAACGTTTTCTGGACCTTTTTATTGTTAAGATATACATTTTTTTTGCGCGCTACGCGCGTATTAGTTTCACTGATTATTTATTATTCAAGCTTAACAAGATAGCTTCAGAAACGTTTTTCTAAACCTTCATTTTTACAATAGCCATTTTTTTCGCGCTCCGCGGGAATTATTTTTTATTTTGTGTTATTCAATTTCAACAAGATGGCTTCATAAACGTTTTCTGAAACTTTTTAGTGTTAACATTTTTAAAAAAATCACGCTCCGCACCAATTATTTGTATACTATCTACTTTGTTATTCAATTGGAACAAGATGGCTTCAGAAACGTTTTCTGGACCTCTTTAGTGTTAAAATAGACATTTTTGGCGCGCTGCGCGCAAATAAGTTTCACTGTTTAATTATCAGTCAAACAACATGGCTTCGGGAACGGTTTGTTAAACCTTTCTTTTGACAATAGCCAACATTCAAAAAAATCCAAGCCAAGCCAAAAATCCAATCTATTAAAGGGGGGCACATCCCCCTCAGACTCCCTCCACCCTCCCCTGTCCGCGTTACCGCGGATAGCGGTGCGAACCAATGACATTTATTTTTAATCCCCCGGGTAAAAAAATCCTGCGCACGCCTATGAATAACGCAGATTTACCAAAATCTCTGTAGCCTACTACTGCAAATCAGTCATAGCTTCGAAAATCAACTACCCAGGCGTTATTCAGGCGTTGTATGTCCTATCCCTTTGCACCAATATGATCATATAACTACTTTGATCGTGAAACATCTAAGAAGAAAAACTCCAAACACCGCGTTCAATTTCGGCTCTTTAATCGACACACGTATGATAAAATCGTGGGTGCCAACCTGCCCAACGTGTGTGTACGGGGGATGGGGAGGCTAATAAAATTAAGAAGGGCGTTCAATTAGCCAATCTTTGTTTTAGAGAACATTGCAGTCGTTATAAGCTCTAAGGGTAAGTATGATTAATACGTAATAAACCAGTTTGCTAAGGTTAATATTGCAACCAGCGTTTGGGTTTGAGATGTTATCACTTAGTTAGGTGTTACTTTAACCTGTGTAACGGGACGATCATTTATGAGCGGAATATGACGGCACGTCACAGACATGATTCAATGACGAACCGGGTTGCACAGCAGCTCCGTTATTTTCCCGTCAAATATGTTGAACTGGTTTCCGACATACCTCTTGGTGATCACGTGTAATTTGGAAACTGTTGGTTTATATTTTCAAAAGAAAGAATGTGTATACTAGGTCCTAAAGGGTACTAGAAAATGGGGATTTTATACCAACATAAGTCTTTCATTTTAACATCATTCGGGCATAGCATTGCCTTCGCTGTCACCGCCAGTCGACTTCATGCCCTTGATGTGAGTTGTAGAATTTAGTCCAACATCTTGTCTGTCT
This sequence comes from Ophiura sarsii, assembly GCA_035610835.1. Taxonomy (NCBI): domain Eukaryota; kingdom Metazoa; phylum Echinodermata; class Ophiuroidea; order Amphilepidida; family Ophiuridae; genus Ophiura; species Ophiura sarsii. The sequence continues at coordinate 39,732,256 of CM069444.1, forward strand.
TTCAACTTCACAAACACCCAGTTAAATGTGAAGAATACAAACTCTAAGGCTATAATGAGTGACGTCGTGATCCCAAAAACGCGCCGGAAGTGTTCAATGTCGTATACCCAGCATGCACCACGCTTGTCACATGTGTACTGCCATAAATTACACGCAGTGTCGATTAATGTGCCGTAAATGATTGGTCCCGGAATAGAACCTGTCAAGAAATAGGAAAATAATGACAGGAGTGCCGAAATGGTCTCGAGATAGAGACTAGCAAGACATTTAACGAACATTTTCAAATATCACAAACATTCATAAGACCCGTGTTTAGGTCCTCTCTTACTTCACTATAAAACAATTACATGAGTTTCACATCGCTGGGCATGTCATGTGTAACGAAAGCCCGCCTTCATAATCATGTAATTAGATACATACCCAAAAGGAGCATTATGACACGTGACACACCAATAGCCAATGATTTGTCTGTTTCCGTCACACAGCTGTAAAATAAAAATATTTTGATAATAATTATTATATATCATTATACAATACAAAATAAAGCGTGAGGAAGCATCCTAACTTTTTGAAACAACAGTAGTAGAGCGCATTTTAGACGAACAAGATCTTATTGTGAGAAAGGCTTTTACGACGGGTAGGCCTATTCATAATATAAGTTCAAAGTTTAACGGGTTCGCCGTCGGACAAGTTTTAATCTGTCAAGCTTTCGTCAGGATTAGTTCTTCTTCAGGACCAAATTATTATAATATTAGGCAAAACATAGAGATTGCCACTTCTCTTGTTATCATCATTTGGGCTGCCCCTTGTCCGATGATGTGAGAGTAGGTGCCCTTTCCTACTTGTGAAAAAATTGGTGGCTCTGAAAAGAGCCGTTCAGGTGGATTGCCGCTTTTCCATTGAACAGAGATGGTGGCTCTGAAAAGAGCTCTACACGTAGGTTGCCACTGGCTTACTATTTATAAATTTGCTCTAATAGAACCGCCAAAGGACTGCCCTTTGACCAATGGAAATAACGTAGAGACTGCCCCTTGTCTACTACAGACTACAAAAAGTCGAATGCATAGTAGAGCGATCACTGATCTGTAAAGATCGTTTGACAGGATTTTCACACGAAAAAGGTCGAAATAAGAAGTGAATGTTTTTACTTGTAAATTGTTAAGTTGCAAATTGTAAAAAGTATGTACTCATCAACCGCAAGTAGTAGTTGACACATGTATACCAATCCTCCATGTAAGCTGTGAGGTAACTAGTGTAAATACTCTATTACGGAATAAAGATGTATAATCCTTTATCCTTTAACATAGATTTCGTGTTAGGATACACCAATATTGGTGACAAATAACGTCCTTAGTCTTTGATGTTGTGTTTGAATGTGAATTTGTGTTGACTGTTGTAAATTTTATAATCATATAGAACATCACCGATTCGAGTGCATAAGGACTACACCGACATTTCCAATAGCTGTAGTGGAGATAAAAGGAAACACGTTATACATGTATTAATGACGTTGTTAATCAATGTTGTCATTGGAAGCAAAATACCTTACAATGATGACAATTCTAGGTGACACAATTCCAGACAGCATAAAATTGCCGAAGAACATCAGTATCAGAAACGTGACTAAACTACTGCATCCCATGTACGCACATGGACCACTCGTTGCGAGGTTCTCTTGATCCGCTTCTGTTTGGACACATGAGCAGTCGGAATAGGTCTGTAAAGATACATGAAAATGATAGCTAGTCTGTAAGGGGCATGGAGATATTCATTTTTGTTCAGAAGATGGAATTTTCACACATTGCGCAATAATTACACATGTACTATCTACCATCTGAAATTATAAAGCTTAAATTACAATCTTTCGTGTACATTGTATGTATACACATGGAAAAAAGTATCGCACCACTTTTTTTTCTTTGAAAAGTGCAAATGTGGCCTCGAATTTTGCCACCATGGTGTGATATTAAGGATCATTTGTTTGCGTAAGCTGTCCAACAAAATGTTGTGCAATAAAAGGGCCACATTAGAGTTTGTGACGTAATCGATGTAATGTTTTTTCAAGGCCATGGGGAAAATGCATGATTTTGTCCAGAAACATTCATGAAACAAGTTTGGGTATAACGCGATATTGAATAGACTTTTTAAAGAAACTTAAAATAGTCATTATATTAGTCACCGTTGATTTTGTTTTTGTTTATTTGACCTAGGTCAACACCTTCGCAATATTGCTTTTGTCATTTGAACTTCTTTAAAATTTGACCAATTTTGACCTTAGACCCCATAACCGTTGGGCGTACGAAAAAGGGAGTTTTTTGGTTTAATTTGACCCCAGATGACCTTTGGCCTTGGAATACTTAATTGTGTTACCAAAGATTACAACTTTAGAGATTAATCATCGGGCCTCTCAATATCGCGTTATACCAAAACTTTTTTCATGCATGTTTTTGGACAAAAACATGCATTTTCCCCTTGGCCTTGAAAAATCATTACATCGATTACGTCACAAACTCAAATGTGGCCCTTTTATTGCACAACATTTTGTTGGACAGCTTACGCAAATAAATGATCCTTAATATCACACCATGGTGGCAAAATTCGAGGCCACATTTGCACTTTTCAAAGAAGAAAAAAGTGGTCGATACTTTTTTCCATGTGTATATTTCATAGTTTCACTAACCTACTCGATTTAAAAAAAAGAAGAAGATAATAATCATTTAGGCAGCGCAAGCGGTGGGGGGGGGGGGGGGGGGGGGGGGAGAGGGGTCACCCCCCACCCCCTACATATTTTATTGTTGCTTTCGCCGTCACTGGTAATACTAATAATTCCTCGTTTCATGTGAGAAATCTCCCGGGTCTCTTTAACCTCATTTGATCGTTATACACTTACTCGGCTAAATAACTGTCACTGGCTAAATGTGATGCATATGTACAGTAAGTCTCCAGGAGGCTCTGGGATCTAGGGAAGATGCTAGCCATTAACCAAAACACTGACATTTGCAAAATATATATATTGATTTTGATTGATTTTGATTTATTGCCACCATAACATGGCGGCCCAAGGGCCGAATTGTTCTATACGCAAAATACAATGTATTATGAACAGGAAACTTACACGTAAATAGAAAACATACACGTAAAAGTGTATGTAAATGTAATGAACACAGACACCCCAGAGAGGAAAAGAGATGCGTGTAGATAGCTGTAGAAGGTATAGAGGTTATCCATATAACCGTGCATGCATGCTCAACAGACTACAAAGGGTAATCGCACCCGGTCTATTCACCGTCAATTGCATCGGTGCACGTCCAATTCATTGCATGAACCATGTTACCAAATCATGCAAATTGGCCGCACGAACGAGCATATCATGAAACAGGTGTATATCTTCTTTAAAAAAAACACAGTTAATATTCCCCACAAGATGGCAGCTAATCCATACATGGATAACCTCTATATTGAACGTTTAGTAGATATGTCTGTGTGGGTTATTGCGGTACGATTTCGTGTTCGCCTTCGCCTATCCTGACTTTCCAGTCTGTTCCGAGCAAGTTTCATGTGTTTGAAATCCACCTGTGAGACGTGGACGTTCTTTCACCCTCTACTAGTCTACCCCCCCCCCCCCCCCCCCCCCAGCCATGTTTGCAGGACGATGACGTGGCCTCAGGACAATGAACATTAATTTATTTATTTTTATTATTTTTTTTAAGAATATTCATTTTTGTTATTGTTGATAAGTTACAAAGAAAAATGAACATTAATTATAGCCTTTAATCAATTCCAAATTGGTGAGAAATTTGCGGTTTTTTATATCTCCGCGAGCAAAAGTAATCCAAGCGTACGCCCACATGACCACACGCACGCGGTATTGGGCGCACGCACGCGTCACGCATATGATGCACTGTGCGCCTGTTGCCTTAATGCGCGTCGCGCCCGCGTCCTTCTGTATTCATTCGCTGCTGTAAGGCGGCTTCGCCAATTTGGAACTGATCAAACGTGTAATATCCCTACTCAACTCATTGTTCATCCAACTCCTTAAGCTGAAACGAACTGGCAACTCTGGCTTGGATTGGACCGCATGTGCGGACACGATGCATAGATCCGGGACATTCATATCTATGCATCTATCATACGAATCATTACTGAGCTCAATAAATATTCAGATATCTTTTATACATCTATATCATCATTTGTGTTAATTGTGTATTAATTAACTTTATTATATTGGCGACGAGGTATTCGAACTATAAACGCGAATTCATCTAAGGATCTTTACTATCAACGATTCGTGGACATTTAAATAGCTGTGATGGCCGTGCGTATACCAGTTGTTGAACATGCCAGTTTGGCTTAGCATTACGGTTTGAATAAATTTGCATACTGATCTCACACTCATAGCTTGCTCTTATATTACGGGTCAGTTATAAAATAAACTTACGGAATTTCACCTGTCTTTCAGTAAGGGACAACAATTTCTATGATGAGTTTTACGCTATGATGGTCCCAAATCTTTAATAGTAGGAGTTGTTAAAAAGTTGAGACCTTCGCCGCTATCGCTTTTATATAATGGTTAACTTATGTAAATTTCAATATTAACTGCGGGTCTGGTAAGGTTTTTAACTAGATCATCAACTTTTCCCTATAACATGGCCGATTAATATCACTTTAAGAGCATTATGACTTCTGAGCATATAAAGAGCGACCACCTGATGCTCCTAAAAACAATATTTGCTTCACCCACCTTATTTTCATCGGCTTCAAGACAGCCAGCGTAACACGGGGAAAAATAGGTGATACCATCGCTTCCACATACCGGTGAATAATCCGATGATGATGAACAACCACAGTTTGCATTGCACGTTGAGGGAAGAGACGGAGCCTCCTGTAAACTGTGATAACGATTATAGTTATACATGTACAATATTTAAGAGGTGCTGATTCTCTTTGAATGAATGACAAACCACGGCATTTGGGCGTTGGAGAAGGGTGTTCAAGTATTAATAAAGTAGATTCTGTTATTATTTGCCAAACAAAGCAATAAGCATCAAAATGAGTTTACCAATTTTAACAAACTTCTAAATAGGCCTAAAGGGTTCAAAAAAGTAAGTCCCCTAAAATTAGTCATGTTTGTTTGCATAACTCTACACAAAATTGGACGTTTTGCGAGATTGAAACACTTATAAAATGGAAAAACACTTGGCTACCCATAGAAAGTTCCCCCTTTCAATATTTTCACTTTTGCCAACAAACGTGATTCAATTTTAGGGGGGGGGGGGGGGCTTACTTCTTCTTTTTTAACCCTTTATAATTTATTACTATTTGCTAGAGTCTTACCTCCGATTTTGGTACCCAGTGGTAATACCCGCCACTGGTTGATTTGGGCATCCTAAAAAGATGAAGGAAATCGCCAGAATGCAAGCAAGAAAACTCAATATCATAGACAGCATTGCTGAACCCTGGGCTTTCAAATTCATTCGCTTTACTAAAATTCCGCCGAATATGGCGCCGAACCCATAAGCTGGAACAAGCACAAACCCTGAAATAAATAGTGAACCAAAGTGCTGTTAGAATATCGAATAGTAAAATGGTGTGTGGCTTGTTTCATCTGGGCCTGTGTTGAACAAACGGGCCATGAGAGTGGTTAACTGAGCTTGAGAAAATGACACCTAAAACTTTCACAATGCTCTATGATAACTGACGAATCTGTCCAGTTCAACGACAATTTTTCATTTCCTGAATTCCCTTTTTTTAAGCATCAAATTGATGAATTTATTATAGCAACTTCATTCTCAAGTTTCTTAGTTGAAAACCTGAACGCAAGCCGCAAGCGGTGGCCCAAAAACGACCGATACATTTACTTATTATTAGGACTAGCAGGATGCCCTCGTTACGCTCGGGCTCGCTAGATGAGCAAATGAGGTTTCCAGATTTATAATAAGATTAAACAACACTTTATCCTTGTGTTGACAAAACATTACATTCCCCTTTTTCTATCTCAACTAGTGTGATAGGGTCAGAGAAAATCAATTTTAGCTATAGTTTGATCAGTTCCGAATTGGCAAAGCCTCCTTACAGCAGCGAAGGAATATAGATGAACGCGGGCGCAAGTAAAGTGTACTGTGTTTCATATGCGTGATGCAAGCGTGCGTCCAAAATCTCGTGTGTGACCATAGCGCGAGTACGCTTGGATTACTTTTACGCGCGGAAAGATAAAACCGAAACATTCTCGCCAAATTGGAACTGATTAAACTATAGTATACTAACTTTCCATGGATATTATGCAACATTGGTAATGTGATTGCAGCCCCAAATTATCTCTTGACCGAAAGTCAATTGCATATTATTTGCTATCAATGTAAATAGTAACACTATCGTATGGGGGCGCTAGACGATGTTGATTGAGAATTATTCCACTGTTCTATATACTTATACCGGTGATATAGAATGGTTATTTCCAATGGTTTTACACTACCTGAATACTCTTAAAGAAAGTTGTATATATTCCGTTTTATGACGTAACGAGTTATCAATCACAAGAAATTGCCAACCTACCTACGGTAATATTAGCTTTATTCGTTTGAAGACCGAACTCGCTCTCGAGATACTTTGGCAGAAAGGCACTGAATGAGTAGATGATTGCTCCTTGCATCATCATAGTTGCACACAGAGACACGAATATTTTATTGAGACACAGACGCCACAGGGAAAACAACAACTCTGAAATAAAACGAATATGAAATAAAAGGGAATCTCAACTAACATAAAATAGCTTAATTTAAAGGGACGTCACACACGTATTAATTTGTTTTTTAAATTTGCTTCAGAATTCAAGATGATCATTAAAAATTGCCATTATAGTTGTTTCTACTAACAAATACACAGCAAAACTTGATTAAAACAATACCATCTTGATTAAAACAATACGCCCTCTATCATGTCTATGCAAATATGGTTCACGTTATTTATCACGCGTACTGCAGGGGGATACTGTCTGACGTAAAAATGCTGATCGGGCCCGATCAGCATTTTTTGAATCGATGTTTTGTCGTACAAAGAGGGCTGATTTTTCTTAATCCTTATAGGTATAAGTTCATACATGTAATACAATCGTATAAATATACTAATCCCAGTTTTTATCATAATTGAGGGCGCAGCCTCCGACACATCTCGTGCCCCTGTTAAATGCCAATCGTTTTCAAACATTACTATGAGGCTATGGGTGTTTTTTAAAAAACAGAATAATTCTGTTTGGTTGAGGCTGTTAATAACACAAATTAAATTTAAAGGTAGAACTACTGCATTGCATCAACAGTGCACCGATTAACTTCCAACACAAAATTAATCATAAATAAGTCTCAAAATTCGAAATAAATATTATCATGTGCATTTTGATACTTTGTAAACGATGATACAACAGGCCTACATTTAATGACCCTGAATTTCGCAGACTTATGTTTGATCTAATTTGTCCAGAACTTCTTCTTTTTTGACTCACCCTGTAGGTCATCACCTAATTATTAAAGCGGAACATGTTGTGTGTGTTTAGTGATTATCAGGAGAACTATCGTCAAAACAAAAATTACAGTGTGAACGTCATCATCCGATCATAAAGCCATTTAGCAGTGTTTACCAGGATATTAAACTATAATGTCGAAACAAACTGATAATGGGCCGTATTCTCGTACGTATTTAAACACGGTTTTAAGCTAAACGCGGGTTTAATTTTGACTTTAAACACATTGCTTAACTTAATGCAATTCTCGGAATTTTGTTAAACTTAAATACACTGAAAGTGTCTAACTTTAAACATGGACATGGGGGGTAGTTTTACACTTTCCACGCGGCAGGTGTCTGCAGACGACATTCCAAAATGTCATATTTGGAATCACCATAAGAAATGCAATAAAATAAGTACAAACATGCCTATAATTGGTTCAGTAATTCTTGAGATAGACACTGAAATCTGGGAAAGGTTTCTGAAAGATTTGTTTTGTATAATGACCTAATAGCCGCGTGGGAAGTGTTAACGCGTGTTTAACTAAACTCGTGCACGACGTGCAGATCGTGTAGTCTTAAAATACAGTGCACTTGAGGAATTTGGTCGATATTTAGACTAATGTAACCAATTTGGGCCACAAATAATATATTTTAAAAAAATACCCTTAAATGACGAGTCGCCTCGCTTGTTTCTCCGCCGCTGGTTATCTGGTTTGCTCAAGTTTCCGTTATGTCGCTGAGGGCATCCTTTATTTGGCAACCATCGTGGAAATCCCCAAAATGGTGTGGCGAAAAAAATAAACAGCGAAGAAGCAACAAGGAGCCCAAGCCACCAGGCACCAACATAACGTGGATCTCGTGGCGTGATATCGATGGTTCCCGTGTCCACTCGATAGAAGTCCACCCATAAACCGATTGTAGTGGCGCTAATCTGAAAACCGATGATTCCACCAATTCCCCACATACTCTCTATGATACCTATAAAAACAAAATAATTTACAAATAAAAACACATTTAGAATTCTCTTACGTGTAATTTGTAGTCTCGCCTGCTTTCGCGACCGCCTTCTTGTGCGATATTGTAGAAATTAAATCTGAACTGCTCATGTAAGAGCATTTTCTAAATTGCTTGGACTGCACAGACCTTCAAAATTGAATCAGGCAAAAACACGCAACCCTCTTCCCTTCACCAAGTCCCATCAACTTAGGCTTTAATTGACCCCAGATGACCTTGAATGACCTCCAATGACCTTGAAAATGTAATCAGCAAAAAAAAAAACCACAACCCCCTTCCCTCAACCAAGTCCCATCAAGATAGGCCTTACGGATCTTATTTGACTCCAGATAACCTTGAATGACCTCCAATGACCTTGAAAATGTAATCAGCAAAATAACTACCACCCCCTTCCCTCTACCAAGTCCTATCAAGATAAGCCTTACGGATCTCCAGATATCACGCTCACAAGGTGTACGGACGGACAGACACCACAGACGGACAGACAGACAAAAAAGTGACCAGTCTCCTGAACATAGTTCAGGCGAGACAAAAAGGGCATAAATGATGAATTGCTTTTCAGTCGCACCGAAATAAAGGAGTAATGGTGAACCTCCTTCCGTTGGCACTTAGCATAATTCTGAGGGTAAATCTCGAGAGACACCGAAAGCCCAGATTCCGTTTGATGTTAAAACACGTACACGAGGCAGTCGTCTGCAAACGACAGTTCAACAATTTCACAAAATGCTTCAAAAATGTCCATATTATTGAATTTCATTAACATTTTGGAATCACTATACAGCGTGTCCCAAAAAACTGGGTCAAAAACTGGAGAGCTTATAAGTGAAAAAGTAGGCAATATAACTGCTTCAAATTAAGAGAAAGAAAATATATCTGACCTTAATTGGTAAAATTAGTGTGGTCAGAACCCGTTTGTCCCTATTTTGCCCATGAACCGCCCATTGCGTTTGTGCATTGTTCTGACTTCATCAAAGTTTTGCCTTTGAATTTATTCTTTAAAATGACTTGGGAAGGAAACATAATATCTTCGTCATACCTATAACATTATTTAGAAGAAGAAAAATCCCAGCAATTTTAAGTCATTCATATTATCAAAGAATATATGTATACACTCGTCCAAAGAAGTTCCTTGCCACTTAGTAAAGTCCAAATATTTCAAATTAATATTTAATAGAATATATATAATTGTATATCAAAATAAGCAGAAAGTAATCCTCTAACAGCTTAACATGGAATTTAGACATGATCACTCATGCATGGCAGATCCCATTCACTTGACAATGGCAAGGTCTGTGGAAGAAGATTGCAAAAAAACTGGACAATCCCTCCATTCAATGTTAATGATTGAACACAATATGAACCTTATTGCTTAATGAATGTGCTCAGCCATGCATGAATGCGTACATCTTAATTTCATACAGACATGATAGAGAATTATTGTCTGCTTATTTTGACATGCAATTGTTTAATTTATATTAAATATTTATATGAAATATTTTAACTTCAATATTTTAACTTCAATGAGTGGCAAGGAACTTCTTTGGACGAGTGTATATTTCTTCTTCTTAATCGACATGCTGTAACCATGACTACAACAACGAATCATATTCATATCAGCCAGTAGTTTATGCCTCTCTTTATACCTTAAGATACATTAAGCCAAGAAGACGGTATAGGCATATGTTAGGATTACATCAAATGAGTCATGAGAGATTTCGTTGGGGATTTATAAAATGTATTAAATTCCATGGACCTGCTATGTATGAGAATGTGAGCCGGGATATGGTTAATCATGATTACGAGTTCTTTTAAAAGTTATCGTAGACTAGTATTATAGGTTAAGGATGATGTCAATGGTATGGGATACCTTATACGCCGCAAATGTCGGGTTATAGGATCAGGAAGCAGTAGCGTAGCTGGATTTTTCATATGGCTAGTGCTTTGGCGCTATAGATGTGCACAGAGCACAAAAATCGGTGGTAAATGTTGCTGTTAATTTGAAGTCAAGAGTAGAGATCTAGACAAATCAAAAACTTGAAGATCTGAAACTTAAAAGATTGGAGCCTCTTTGTGCTAAACTGGTTCGAGAGGATCAGCCAATTTAAGAGACGTTAACCAAAAAACGAACACCCCGCCAAACAAACACCCCAACAAACATAATTAGCCTCAATATGATTAGATGTTGGGCGGGCTTCACATTTGGTTTATGTTCACAACATGCTTGGTGTAATAAACATACAAAAATATATAATAAATAAGTGCGCCTCAAGCCCGGCATTAAACTTCCTCAAACAATGTTATATCACTGACCCTATAGCGTCCATGGTTATATATAGCCTACCAAATACATGACCTACACGACCTTTCAATATCCCAAAAAGTTCCAATCTTGGATTTCTTCACCGGCCAACTATTCCATCTCATCAGCTCATGACAGCTTCAAAGCTGCCCTTGTTATGCTAAAGGTGTGGATTTCTGCAATATACACCATTTCATTGCCGGGCGATGAAAGATTCTACAAGCATCAATAACAAATACCGTTTAAAAGCTTGTATGTATTTTGCTCCAAAGAGTATTTTAGTTGTAACGTTACGCCCATGACTACTACCAAGATTTCTTTGCATCGATCTGCAAATTAGACGTTTGGTTGTCATGGTTGTGTAAAATAAATGTAAATACGATCCACTCTGCTGACATTTTCTTGGAAACAAACCTCTTTAGTCTTATCGTATAGTCTTCAGAAATGTTATATCGAACCATATCAGTCGTCAACGGTGGCTTAAACCCCGCTTGTCATGGTTATGTTTTGTTTCAACTGAGTTCCAAGCAATTAAAGTATTAGACTTCAGAGTCTCGCGTCCGAACTCGATACATTCGGTTAAACCCCTCAAATATCCCGCGGTGGGTCATGGGTAAAGTTCACTTAAAGGGTACCGACCTTCGTTAAACTTTTTGTACGCGTAAACATTACAACTTTTAGGGTATCCTTACATGTATATTACTTACTTCAGCTTCGTTATTCTTTAAAACATTTGAACCTAATTTCATACAATGGATTACAAAAAGGTCCACAAAAATTTCACCTGTCAGATTATAGAATGGATTAAAGGTTGGACTTCTTAATTTGCCTAAGCTTATCCATAAATACTGGGAAGAAATTGCTTGTAAATTTAATTCAATAAACGATAATAGAGTTACGGACGAAAGAAACCGACAATACGCAATTGCTATACTCACCTGAATAAAGCCCCGTAGTTGACGTGTCTGTGTGGTCATCGATGAAAGCCAACGCCAGTGGCATTAAGGGACCGTACCCCAAACCTATTACAAGTTGTCCAAGAATAATCAATATATACGCCACGTAACTCTCGCGCACCATTTCAGTCTTTTCGATGTCACAGTTCAACGGTGTTGTAGTTGGGATATAGTCTGGTTCACACGTGCCATATACAGACGATGTTGAATTGTCTAACATCGAGCTGTATTCATACGGCCCAAATATGAATTGTGGCAAACAAATAATAAAACACCCGGTTGCCATGGAAACAGCACCAATTCCAATCCAAAATGGACGATGACTTTTTGGTTTCCCGCCAAAATGTGAGACGAATATCGTAGAAACCACGCTTCCAACAGTGAACATAGAGCTGGCAAGTCCTAATTGTGAGGCACTTAGTTGGTATCTGGTTTCTGTCGTTGTTAAGCTTCCCTAAAAAGAAATAGACATATATTGTCACACCTTTCACAATTTCATTCATATAGGATTTCAGACAGGTACGGAAGCATCTAAGTGCCATCCTACTTGACGACATAGCGAGATAACATATCTTGACATGATGTCAGTATTATGTCGACATGGTCAGATAATTTTCCTTTCCATGTCGACTTAAAACACTGTATTAAGTCGTCATGGCGAAATAGATTATCTTGCCAAGTCAACTTCACAAAAGTAGATGTCGTCATTGCGAGTTAGACTATCCTGACAAGCCGACTTCAAAAAAAAGTAGATGTCGTCATGGCGAGATAGATTATTAAAATTGTAACAACATCGATGGAGCAGTTTCTTAAAAAATACACGTAGGCCTGCATGTATGTTCGGTCTTATAAAATATTATTCGTATTGATATGTTTGGTAATATCACAATAGGAACTAATTTGAGAGCTTGTTAATTCAGTATATAAAAAAATGCAGATGGGAAAACCTGTTGAAAAGAAAGAACAGCAATAAAGCATTGTTAACTATTTGCTATATAAAAAAGTATGTTTTGTTTTTTAATCATTTTTGTTCATCACTTTTAAAATTTCTGTCATCAATTTTGTTAAGTCGACCTGGCAAGATAATCTATCTCGCCATGACAACACCTACTTTTTGTGAAATCGACTTGGCAAGATAATCTATCTCGCCATGACGACATCTACTGTTTGGTGAAGTCGACTTGGCAAGATAATCTATCTGGCCATGACGACTTCTATGCGTAGTGCACTAAAGATACCCGGGTATACAAATCATGTAGACTTTTAAGATTTCACCAAAACACATGCTTACAACATACAATTCTTCTAGATTTATAAACGGTCCCTCTAAAATTGCAGGTAATTCCTATAGACCTACATATAAATCCTCAAGAAAAACACATAATTCATCTAAAATGACAATTCCTTAAAAAATTGAATACAATTTACTGCAATTACTCACAATTCCCCTAAAATTGGACATGATTCCTGATTCTAGAAATGCAGACAAATCCTTTAGCACTGTATGCAATTCCCCTATTGTACATAGCTCTCAAATAATATACAATTTTTCGTGAATTGCAGATATTTTTTCGTGAATTGCAGACAATTTATGATTCGTGAATTGCAGACAATTTTAGCACAGGCAATTCACCCATATATATATACATACAATTCCTTAAGAATGGAATGTTATCCACTTGTTATTTCACACGCAATTCATGTGGAATTACACATTTCTTTTAATTGCACAAGTGATCAATCAACCCTCCTTTGGATGCAATTAATTTAGAATTTCCCATTAACATAGGATCGTTAACAACCTCGATATATATACATTAATAAATGCATGCAATTCTTCGAGAAATGCATACAACTCCTCTGGATTTCATGGAATTCCTCTAGAATTGCACACGATTTCTCTAGAATTGCAAACAATTCCACTAGATTTGCAAAATAGTTCCTCCAGAATTGCACACGATTCCTCCAGAATTGCAAACAATTCCTCTAGAACAACAATACCTCTAGAACTGCAAACAATTCCTCTAGAACTGCAAACAATTCCTCTAGAACTGCAAACAATTCCTCTAGAACTGCAAACAATTCCTCTAGAACTGCAAACAATTCCTCTAGAACTGCAAACAATTCCTCTAGAACTGCAAACAATTCCCCTAGAACTGCAAACAATTCCTCTAGAACTGCAAACAATTCCTCTAGAACTGCAAACAATTCCTCTAGAACTGCAAACAATTCCTCTAGAACTGCAAACAATTCCTCTACAGTTGCAAATAATGTCTCTACAATTGCAAATAATTCCTCTAGAATGGCAAACAATTCCTCTAGAACTGCAAACAATTCTTCTAGAATGGCAAACAATTCCTCTAGAATGGCAAACAATTCCTCTAGAATGGCAAACAATTCCTCTAGAACTGCAAACAATTCCTCTAGAACTGCAAACAATTCTTCTAGAATGGCAAACAATTCCTCTAGAATGGTAAACAATTCCTCTAGAATGGCAAACAATTCCTCTAGAACTGCAAACAATTCCTCTAGAACTGCAAACAATTCCTCTAGAACTGCAAACAATTCCTCTAGAACTGCAAACAATTCCTCTAGAACTGCAAACAATTCCTCTAGAACTGCAAACAATTCCTCTACAGTTGCAAATAATTTCTCTACAATTGCAAACAATTCCTCTAGAATGGCAAACAATTCCTCTAGAATTGCAAACTATTCCTCTAGAATTATTACGCACTATTCATATACGGTAGTTATATATAGAAATCACAAACCTACCTGGAATATCCCAATCATGACAGCGGTATTCATCACCAGCAGGCATATAAACACAACGAACCATTTTACATTAGCAAAACACTGGAGGAAGCCTGGATGTCTACAACAGCAACAATACCTGAGACGTTTTGAAATGTAAAAAAACGCCAACACGTTACCATGATTACTGCATAGGTTGTGCCATAATGATTAGTACCCATCGATGCCCAAATGTCATGAATTTGTGTCATCATAAAATTCAATGATATTAGGTTCGTTGTTTTTTAAATCCACTTTGAAATATTGTAACATTTCATTAGAATTTGGGATCGTGGACTTCCTATAATAGTGTATAGTGTCCATTAAAGTTGTTAAATAAGATCACATTAACTAGATTACGAGGATGTTTATAAAATTAATAGTGATAAGAGTCAGCTTCACCATTTTTGTGAACGAATGGTCACTTAAGAACAGTTTTTAGACTAACCGGGGTTTTCCCGATGCTTACTGATATGACCCCGAACTTTCAGATGGTTCGAAACTTGAACATTGTTGTTGTAAAACCTAAACCATTACCAAGGTTGTTCTTGAAAATACATGATCTTGAAAATAACATTCGTCCACATTTGAAAATGTTTCCTCTAAATTCATGAAATTGGCTCAGATTTTCACATTGAATCTGAAAATACACAGACTTACAGTTGTAAAGAAAACCCGTAAAGAAAATAGCGCTAGTTCTTCCACACAGGGAGCGGTGTTTGTAGATTTCAAATGGAGTTATCCATACCATACAGGTAACACCATTTGATATTTGCAACACTTGTTGACGGATAGGGGTGTATGAACGGATCGCCCACTTGAAACCCAAAACTTATGATAAACTTGTTAAAACGCAGACTGTTAAGATCACATTAACTAGATTACGAGGATGTTTCTAAAATAAAAATAAATATTGATTATAGTCAGCTTCACCCATTTTGTGAACGAATGGTCACTTGAGAACAGTTTTTAGAATAACCGGGGTTTTCCCGATGCTTACTGATATGACCCCGAACTTTCAGATGGTTCGAAACTTGAACATCGTTGTTGTATACATAGTGTACATACATACATACATCTATACATATATCAAGTATTTTATTGCTCAATTTCAACACAGTAATATAATACAAATTATAATTACAAGCATAGTATAGAAAAGCAATAAATATGCAAATTATCAAGAGAAACAAAGGGAAACAAAAAGCAGATGACGGTCACTAGGCCTTCGCCAAACTCATTGACAAACCTCATGACCATGATGACATTAGTTAGGAAAACAATAACAAACGGGCGCGTTTTTCCATACGATGTTTGAACCAATGGCAGCGCTATGCCGATGTATTTGGCAATGGCCTTACACCGTCTGTTTGGTAAACCTAGCATTTTTAACCCAGATGCTACTTTACTGTGGATGGTACCTAGACTGCCAATAATGATGATGATTGTTTACATGAGTATGGAGTTGCAATATTGATAAGCTCATTGAGTGGTTGGTAATATATAGGGTCATGTGTTTTAAGCTCGCCTCCTTTCGCGTTACACACGGATTTTGGCTTTCGCGACATGAATTTAACTTTACACATTTATATTTGCTTGTATACCCCCCCTGAGGTAGTAAAAGTATACATTTTCTGAAGGGAAATTGCATGAGGAAACCAAATATGTCATTAAAATTATAGTACGACCAAGAACTAAAATGGTATGATCGAAAATGTTCGGAAAATATCAGAGTTTTTAATTTTTAATTTGAGATCCATATATTTTGTATACCTATCCCTATCATTATTTTGTTTACATATTTGAATTTCTCATGAAATTACCCATTAGATGATATATATTTGTCAAAGTTACTACGTCGGTATGGTAATTATACCGGCTAGTGAATATCTCAAATTTTTATTTTATATATTTTTAGAATTTTCAGAAATATTTGTTTAAGGATGAACCCTTCCCTGATATAAACGGCATTTCTGAATTCCTCTAGTTACAAGCTTTCCAAAAATGTATACTTTTGCTATCATAGGTTGAACACTTTTTCTGTTATAGTCATTTTTATAAATCCGGTAAATTGAGGCTGATTATTCATGTTGACTGTGTAGCGAATAGGAAGAAAGCTGATGATCATTGTCTTATCCATAATTAATTAGTTGTTAATAATAGTTGACAAGTCTGTTGAACCACATACTTAATAACTACTAAATATCCTTTGAAATGGGACCAAAATTGTGTTTTTAACATTAGGGGATGACTAGTTATTGTAAAAAGAACAAAGCATGGGATTATCCCCATTGAGTTTGTACAGGCGGCACCCCTTCCAGAAACACCCCTTCCAGCACCACCCCTGGTCCCCAAACATCAAACAGCTGTATCTCCCTTTCTGTATTAGCTATACCAATGCCATTTGGCAGGCGGATAGCTTGTTATTAGGGCTTTAAAATGATACCAAATTTGTTGAGATAGCTTTTGTGGTTTTAAAAATATTTGAGGAAAATGACAGCATGAAGCTAAAAAATGTAACGGCACCACCCTATTGGGAGGCGAGTTCATAACGCGTGACCATAGTTGAATTTTGTGGTGTAGTATGTGTTCACAAAAGCATCATACGGACAGGAAATTTCAACAATGAAAGACTTCATGGTCTGACGGTCACAAACTAGGAGATCGGGTTTACGATGATGAATGAAATTAAAATCGGTTTGGCTGTCCAAAAAGTCGCCCGTTATGAGCTGGTCACTAAAAATATTGACATTGGGGTGTTGTTTCATGATCATGATGATCTCATCTCTAACATGCTCTAACATACATACATACATACATACATACATACATACAATAAGCTTTATATACCGCCATTTCATTTAGATCACAGCGGTTTGTGATGATACAAAGAACATATACAACCTAGCAAAGTAAACAACATGATAAAAACAAAACATACAAAGAGCAATATCAATAAGGAAATAGGTGATTTTTTGAAAACATTCACAGAGACCGCAGAACGAAGAGTACGTGGGACATTGTTCTAGAAAGTAGTAGGCGCTGCAAAAGAGAATGAACTGTCAGCAGCAGATTTAAGGTTTCTGGCAAAAGTAAAACCTAAACCATTACCAAGGTTGTTCTTGAAAATACTTGGTCTTGAAAATTACATTCGTCCACATTTGAAAATGTTTCCTCTAAATTTGCTCAGATGTCCACATTGAATCTGAAAATACACAGACCTACAGTTGTAAAGAAAACCCGGAAAGAAAATAGCGCTAGTTTCAAAACTTGATATTTCATGGACGTGTTTTGATACTGCTATCGCATTTCAAACATTTTTGGCCCATGCTAAACCCCCTATGAGCGATGAGCTAAATCTTCCACACAGGGAGCGGTGTTTGTAGATTTCAAATGGAGTTATCCATTCCATACAGGTAACACCATTTGAAATTCGCACTCATTGTTGACGGATAGGGTGTATGAACGGATCGCCCGCTTGAAACCCAAAACAATGGTAAACTTATTAAAACGCAGCCTGTTAAGAGGCATTCGCTTGCAGATGTAAATAAATCATACATATTTTATTCGGAAGAGGAATTTATCAAAGTATTTTCCCCATTTTTCCATCATCGTTTGTGACATCTGAGTTCCAATTATTATAGGTCACTTATTCAATGAGATTTCAAAGTCAACTTTGACCTCTAACTTGTCATCGCCGTTTACCATTTGTCATTTTGTTAAGTTACAGAATGCACTAATTGTCATACAGGTGATAGAAGGACAGGCGGGTTATAGTCTGCGCGGTGTTGAGAGGCGGGACATTATATCAAACTTCTATCAAAGGGTTGACAATAGAGCTGGTTTTGATTGTGAAAATATTGAGAAAAAATGAGCTTTTCATTCCATCTTACTTCTGATCTGTTCTACAAAGGAAACTTGCTGTACTACAAACGAACGTAGCTGAGACACATATTTAGAATATTTGTCTCAGGTTGTACGACTACATGTCACTTATAGTAGATTCGCAGACTTTGGGCGCGGTTTACCATTTGGCCAATTCCACCGTTACGGACGTTACAGATACATGCAACTTGCAACTTTTAATTGAATAGCACATCTGTTTGCTGATAAGATAACACTTTATTTCTTAGTATGCTAGTAGTAAACACTCTAATGTTTAATATAATGAAGCAAATTTTGTTTTAGCTTTCTTAGTTAATTAGCAACAAAAATTAGAAACGAGCGTTACGGACGTTACCTTGAAAGGAAGTGCCTTTTTGACTATGGTACATATCCTTAAATCTCTGTTCAGTTCCCTGTTTTATTTTTTTCTGTCAACTATATTGAGCAAGCCCTGACTCCATTCTATGTTAACATGAAAAAGCAAGTTTGAAATTAATACTCCCGTATCGTCCAACGCTGTTGATTTAGTGTTACGGACGTTACATTTTGAAGCGTTACGGACGTTACAGGTATTAAAATCAATAATAAAACAAGATTTATAATATCAAAATGGGACATTTTGTCCCTAATTTGTCATATAATCCATGTGTTTTTCTTGTGTTACTTTGATGTTAGGGACCGTTCATTATTTATGGTGGAGGTAGGGGGGGCGTAAACTATAGGGGGTCATGTTACTTTCATATGTTAAAATGGGGGGGGGGTATGTAACTTTTTATTCTTGAACAGGGGGGGGGGGGCTTCGCGCATATTTTCTTAAAACCTATCGACTTCAAAAACTTTACTATCAGACGACTTCTGGACAACAAATCGAATAGCTTTTTTTTTAAAATTACTCTATAGGGTCCAATTTCGTTAATTGGTTAGCAGGGGGTCATGTAATTTTCAGTTTCAGCTGTAGGGGGGTTAGGTAATTTTAACATACGAGTCTCGAATTTGTCCCCCCCCCCCCCCCCCCCCCCCCCCTCCACCATAAATAATGAACGGTCCCTTAGTTGGTTAAAGTTGTAAAATAATGGAAGGGGTAGTCTGAAAACATCTATTTATGTTTTATGGTATATTTACTACAGAGTATGCTAATTGTTTTCATTCACACAAAGCTTGTTTGTGTTTTAGGTATCTATATTAAAGGTTATTAACACTACCCACTCTAACACTATCAAGTATATCTCTACCACTGAAAATGGAAAAGAAGAAAAAAATCTTATGAAAAACACTTGTTTTTCGTCACTTTAGAGGGCAAAAGTTTTCATACACAAAAGATGTAACTGTCACAGAACTGTTTAACATATTTTAAACAATGCTTATCAGAAACTACTCTGAAAGTTTCAAGTTCATATAGCATAATATGTGGCAAGACAACACAGTATCAAAGAATTACATAGTGTTACACTCCTGACTTGTCAACTTTGCAAATGTCAACAGTACTTTTTCCTTAATTGGGCTACACTGACTATGTAGCAGTACACAAGTCTAAACCATTGTTGAAGAAAATGTGGTCTAATTTGTCAAATTAGACCACATTTTTGACAAATTAATATTTTCAGTGTTACAGCTCACAAAGGTGTGTCATTTAGAAGCTCTTCAAAGCCTTGAGTAAAAGCTGTAACGTCCGTAACGATTTATGTAACGTCCGTAACGATTTATGTAATGTCCGTAACGCTCGTTAAGGTATTTCTAATTATAGATTTTTATTTATTTTTGCTCAATGATTTAACCCATCACAAACTAACAGTGAATGTGTGATGTTATTAAAATCAGCCAATTAGTTTTCTCCCAGAGGAAAAAAAAGATAAAAAATGTTACGGACGTTACGCGATCCAATGGAAAAAATGAACGTAAAAATGATAACTCGCATTGCGCCCTTCGCAAGTGATATCACTTTTTTGCTTTTTACTTTCATTGGAAGCTTTATTTAGAATAACTAAATCACAAATAGCATTTAAAAAGCAATACTTTATATTACAAAAATAATACACTTTCTTAACTAGCTTTTTTCAAGCCAAATTAAAAAAGCATTATCCTTTTTGCGCACCTATTTTCAAACGATGATGTAATGACCAAAACGAACAAATTGAGGTGAGATCATATCAGACTTGATAAATAGAGATATACCCCTTACCAACAATAGAGGAGAAAAACTTGTATAACCAATTTGAAATTTTGGCTGTTTTTCACATTTGGCATGGAATTGGCCATTTCAGTATCTTCCATTATCATCGAACCTGTTGATTGAAGGGGAGGCAGTGATTTAGAATCTTAATCGGATCATTAACACACGGTGTTCTATGCTTCCCTGTGTCTTGAATCACATCGTTTGTAGTTCATATGAAGAATGGTGACAAAGTTCTCTCGTGCGGTGTCCAAATTGATTTTAATTATAACAGAATCCTCATCTATTCAAGAAGGATTAGAAATGATGATCAATATGTGTTGTTTACTTGAGTAGTTTGAATTCATGCATGGATGCTTGGTACATTGCTTCAACGCTTGGAAGTTCATTATATTTCAGTGAAAACAATAGCGTCGTGATTGGGTTTGTGGTTCCTAAAACGTTAAATGAAATAGGTCCAAATCAATAGCCGATTGGCCAATGTTTATGAATCTACTATACAGGGTGAGTCAAAAAACTGCAATAGTGAAAAGGAGCCATTTTGTTTTCAAAACCAAGGGGAAGTTTAAAACCTTAATTAACGTTGCAAGAATAATATATTTATTCCTGACTCTGTGTGAACAAAATGAAGTCGACCGCATTTTCCGTTTGTTTTTGGTGACACTTTTTGCCTCACCATCCAATTTACGTGTTTGTCCACGAACATAAGGATTTTCGATTAAAATGGCTCACATTGCATTTTCATGTGTGAATATCTCGCCAACGAATTGGAATAATTTCATATTTTTTTCAAATTTGGTCCATTATAAGCAATCCATAGCATGAGTAAGGTAAACTGATTATGTTAACTCCCATGTAAACAAGAAAGGATGCATTAATTCCAATTACGTCAACAAATTACTCAAGTTTCCACATTTGAATGAGAGACCCCTATACAAGGGTATAGGCTACCCCTATACATCTATACCCCAACTCAACACAAAAGTTGGTAACCATGACTGTTCTAAAAATCGCGGAATAGGGGTATATTTTCGATTGTCAGCGCTGACAGCGAAATCATGAAAATAGGGGGTATTTCATGAATTAGTCTCCGCGAAATTCGAAAAACTGGGTATTTTATGAAGAGGAAAAAACAAAAAACATCACAGTTTGGATTTAATCATTTGATTAGAGCATGTTAACAACCCAAATACACCATTTGGGGATGGGGAACACCAGTTTATAACACAGGACCATAAACGCCTGTTACTGTTGGGAGCAACAAGTTGTTATCTATTTCATGTATGTATTTAAAGTGTCTTTGAAAAGGGGTGTTTGAAATTATTGTCATTGAAAAGCAAAAAAAGGGGTATTTTTCACCCCAATTTTGTCCTCGTTTTTGCCAAAAAAGGGGGGTAAAATAGTTGAAAAATCCTTGCAAAGGGGTACTTTGAAAAAATGAAGAACAGTCATGGTTACCAACTTTTGTGTTGAGTTGGGGGGCCGGGATAGTCGAGCACCAACCCATGTGAGGACCCGTATTAAAACACGTTTCAAAAAGTATAGAAATTACAGTCAATCTGAGGACATTTTATTTTTTGTACCATATACACCTAGGGACATTTGTATGGTATGTGTAATGACGTCTAATGGAGGACATGGTCATACACCCTTAGGGAGGTAAGGATCCAACTTCTAAACGTTTTTATGCAGGAAAAAAGACAGGACTTCAAAAAAGGTCCTCACTTTTTTTTGTCCTCACACTGCCGGCTGGAAGGGACAAAGGTCCTCGGATTGGCGGGTTCAACATTACAGGGGTTAAAAAGATCATGATATACTAAACAGTGAATGAGTAGTGGAAGAGACATGCAAGGGCTCTGTGGATGATAGTAAACAGTGGATGAGTAGCGGATGGGACATTCAAGGACTCTATGGATGAAAGTAAACAGTGGATGAGTAGCGGATGGGACATTCAAGGACTCTATGGATGATAGTAAACAGGGGATGAGTAGCGGATGGGACATTCAAGGACTCTATGGATGATAGTAAACAGTGGATGAGTAGCGGATGGGACATTCAAGGACTCTATGGATGATAGTATACAGTGGATGAGTAGCGGATGGGACATTCAAGGGCTCTGTGGATGATAGTAAACAGTGGATGAGTAGCGGATGGGACATTCAAGGACTCTATGGATGAAAGTAAACAGTGGATGAGTAGCGGATGGGACATTCAAGGACTCTATGGATGATAGTAAACAGTGGATGAGTAGCGGATGGGACATTCAATGACTCTATGGATGATAGTAAACAGTGGATGAGTAGCGGATGGGACATTCAAGGACTCTATATGGATGATAGTAAACAGTAGATGAGTAGCGGATGGGACATTCAAGGGCTCTGTGGATGATAGTAAACAGTGGATGAGTAGCGGATGGGACATTCAAGGGCTCTATGGATGATAGTAAACAGGGGATGAGTAGCGGATGGGACATTCAAGGGCTCTATGGATGATAGTAAACAGGGGATGAGTAGCGGATGGGACATTCAAGGACTCTATATGGATGATAGTAAACAGTGGATGAGTAGCGGATGGGACATTCAAGGACTCTATGGATGATAGTAAACAGTGGATGAGTAGCGGATGGGACATTCAAGGACTCTATGGATGATAGTAAACAGTGGATGAGTAGCGGATGGGACATTCAAGGACTCTATGGATGATAGTAAACAGTGGATGAGTAGCGGATGGGACATTCAAGGACTCTATGGATGATAGTAAACAGTGGATGAGTAGCGGATGGGACATTCAAGGACTCTATGGATGATAGTAAACAGTGGATGAGTAGCGGATGGGACATTCAAGGACTCTATGGATGATAGTAAACAGTGGATGAGTAGCGGATGGGACATTCAAGGGCTCTATGGATGATAGTAAACAGTGGATGAGTAGCGGATGGGACATTCAAGGACTCTATGGATGATAGTAAACAGGGGATGAGTAGCGGATGGGACATTCAAGGACTCTATGGATGATAGTAAACAGGGGATGAGTAGCGGATGGGACATTCAAGGACTCTATGGATGATAGTATACAGTGGATGAGTAGCGGATGGGACATTCAATGACTCTATGGATGATAGTAAACAGTGGATGAGTAGCGGATGGGACATTCAAGGACTCTATGGATGATAGTAAACAGGGGATGAGTAGCGGATGGGACATTCAAGGACTCTATGGATGATAGTAAACAGGGGATGAGTAGCGGATGGGACATTCAAGGGCTCTATGGATGATAGTAAACAGTGGATGAGTAGCGGATGGGACATTCAAGGGCTCTATGGATGATAGTAAACAGTGGATGAGTAGCGGATGGGACATTCAAGGGCTCTATGGATGATAGTAAACAGTGGATGAGTAGCGGATGGGACATTCAAGGACTCTATATGGATGATAGTAAACAGGGGATGAGTAGCGGATGGGACATTCAAGGACTCTATGGATGATAGTAAACAGTGGATGAGTAGCGGATGGGACATTCAAGGACTCTATGGATGATAGTAAACAGGGGATGAGTAGCGGATGGGACATTCAAGGACTCTATGGATGATAGTAAACAGTGGATGAGTAGCGGATGGGACATTCAAGGACTCTATGGATGATAGTAAACAGGGGATGAGTAGCGGATGGGACATTCAAGGGCTCTATGGATGATAGTAAACAGTGGATGAGTAGCGGATGGGACATTCAAGGGCTCTATGGATGATAGTAAACAGTGGATGAGTAGCGGATGGGACATTCAAGGGTTCTATGGATGATAGTAAACAGTGGATGAGTAGCGGATGGGACATTCAAGGACTCTATGGATGATAGTAAACAGTAGATGAGTAGCGGATGGGACATTCAAGGGCTCTATGGATGATAGTAAACAGTGGATGAGTAGCGGATGGGACATTCAAGGGCTCTATGGATGATAGTAAACAGTGGATGAGTAGCGGATGGGACATTCAAGGACTCTATGGATGATAGTAAACAGGGGATGAGTAGCGGATGGGACATTCAAGGACTCTATGGATGATAGTAAACAGGGGATGAGTAGCGGATGGGACATTCAAGGGCTCTATGGATGATAGTAAACAGTGGATGAGTAGCGGATGGGACATTCAAGGGCTCTATGGATGATAGTAAACAGGGGATGAGTAGCGGATGGGACATTCAAGGGCTCTATGGATGATAGTAAACAGGGGATGAGTAGCGGATGGGACATTCAAGGACTCTATGGATGATAGTAAACAGGGGATGAGTAGCGGATGGGACATTCAAGGACTCTATGGATGATAGTAAACAGGGGATGAGTAGCGGATGGGACATTCAAGGGCTCTATGGATGATAGTAAACAGTGGATGAGTAGCGGATGGGACATTCAAGGACTCTATGGATGATAGTAAACAGGGGATGAGTAGCGGATGGGACATTCAAGGGCTCTATGGATGATAGTAAACAGTGGATGAGTAGCGGATGGGACATTCAAGGACTCTATGGATGATAGTAAACAGTGGATGAGTAGCGGATGGGACATTCAAGGACTCTATGGATGATAGTAAACAGGGGATGAGTAGCGGATGGGACATTCAAGGACTCTATGGATGATAGTAAACAGGGGATGAGTAGCGGATGGGACATTCAAGGGCTCTATGGATGATAGTAAACAGTGGATGAGTAGCGGATGGGACATTCAAGGACTCTATGGATGATAGTAAACAGTGGATGAGTAGCGGATGGGACATTCAAGGGCTCTATGGATGATAGTAAACAGTGGATGAGTAGCGGATGGGACATTCAAGGACTCTATATGGATGATAGTAAACAGGGGATGAGTAGCGGATGGGACATTCAAGGGCTCTATGGATGATAGTAAACAGTGGATGAGTAGCGGATGGGACATTCAAGGACTCTATGGATGATAGTAAACAGGGGATGAGTAGCGGATGGGACATTCAAGGACTCTATGGATGATAGTAAACAGGGGATGAGTAGCGGATGGGACATTCAAGGGCTCTATGGATGATAGTAAACAGTGGATGAGTAGCGGATGGGACATTCAAGGACTCTATGGATGATAGTAAACAGGGGATGAGTAGCGGATGGGACATTCAAGGGCTCTATGGATGATAGTAAACAGTGGATGAGTAGCGGATGGGACATTCAAGGGCTCTATGGATGATAGTAAACAGTGGATGAGTAGCGGATGGGACATTCAAGGGCTCTATGGATGATAGTAAAGAGGGGATGAGTAGCGGATGGGACATTCAAGGGCTCTATGGATGATAGTAAACAGGGGATGAGTAGCGGATGGGACATTCAAGGACTCTATGGATGATAGTAAACAGGGGATGAGTAGCGGATGGGACATTCAAGGACTCTATGGATGATAGTAAACAGTGGATGAGTAGCGGATGGGACATTCAAGGGCTCTATGGATGATAGTAAACAGTGGATGAGTAGCGGATGGGACATTCAAGGACTCTATATGGATGATAGTAAACAGGGGATGAGTAGCGGATGGGACATTCAAGGGCTCTATGGATGATAGTAAACAGTGGATGAGTAGCGGATGGGACATTCAAGGGCTCTATGGATGATAGTAAACAGTGGATGAGTAGCGGATGGGACATTCAAGGGCTCTATGGATGATAGTAAACAGTGGATGAGTAGCGGATGGGACATTCAAGGACTCTATGGATGATAGTAAACAGGGGATGAGTAGCGGATGGGACATTCAAGGGCTCTGTGGATGATAGTAAACAGTGGATGAGTAGCGGATGGGACATTCAAGGACTCTATGGATGATAGTAAACAGGGGATGAGTAGCGGATGGGACATTCAAGGACTCTATGGATGATAGTAAACAGGGGATGAGTAGCGGATGGGACATTCAAGGACTCTATGGATGATAGTAAACAGGGGATGAGTAGCGGATGGGACATTCAAGGACTCTATGGATGATAGTAAACAGGGGATGAGTAGCGGATGGGACATTCAAGGGCTCTGTGGATGATAGTAAACAGGGGATGAGTAGCGGATGGGACATTCAAGGACTCTATGGATGATAGTAAACAGGGGATGAGTAGCGGATGGGACATTCAAGGGCTCTGTGGATGATAGTAAACAGGGGATGAGTAGCGGATGGGACATTCAAGGACTCTATGGATGATAGTAAACAGGGGATGAGTAGCGGATGGGACATTCAAGGGCTCTATGGATGATAGTAAACAGTGGATGAGTAGCGGATGGGACATTCAAGGGCTCTATGGATGATAGTAAACAGTGGATGAGTAGCGGATGGGACATTCAAGGACTCTATATGGATGATAGTAAACAGGGGATGAGTAGCGGATGGGACATTCAATGAATCTATGGATGATAGTAAACAGTGGATGAGTAGCGGATGGGACATTCAAGGACTCTATGGATGATAGTAAACAGGGGATGAGTAGCGGATGGGACATTCAAGGACTCTATGGATGATAGTAAACAGGGGATGAGTAGCGGATGGGACATTCAAGGACTCTATGGATGATAGTAAACAGGGGATGAGTAGCGGATGGGACATTCAAGGACTCTATGGATGATAGTAAACAGGGGATGAGTAGCGGATGGGACATTCAAGGACTCTATGGATGATAGTAAACAGGGGATGAGTAGCGGATGGGACATTCAAGGACTCTATGGATGATAGTAAACAGGGGATGAGTAGCGGATGGGACATTCAAGGACTCTATGGATGATAGTAAAGAGGGGATGAGTAGCGGATGGGACATTCAAGGACTCTATGGATGATAGTAAACAGGGGATGAGTAGCGGATGGGACATTCAAGGACTCTATGGATGATAGTAAACAGGGGATGAGTAGCGGATGGGACATTCAAGGACTCTATGGATGATAGTAAACAGGGGGTGAGTAGCGGATGGGACATTCAAGGACTCTATGGATGATAGTAAAGAGGGGATGAGTAGCGGATGGGACATTCAAGGACTCTATGGATGATAGTAAACAGGGGATGAGTAGCGGATGGGACATTCAAGGACTCTATGGATGATAGTAAACAGGGGATGAGTAGCGGATGGGACATTCAAGGACTCTATGGATGATAGTAAACAGGGGATGAGTAGCGGATGGGACATTCAAGGACTCTATGGATGATAGTAAACAGGGGATGAGTAGCGGATGGGACATTCAAGGACTCTATGGATGATAGTAAACAGGGGATGAGTAGCGGATGGGACATTCAAGGACTCTATGGATGATAGTAAACAGGGGATGAGTAGCGGATGGGACATTCAAGGACTCTATGGATGATAGTAAACAGGGGATGAGTAGCGGATGGGACATTCAAGGACTCTATGGATGATAGTAAACAGGGGATGAGTAGCGGATGGGACATTCAAGGACTCTATATGGATGATAGTAAACAGGGGATGAGTAGCGGATGGGACATTCAAGGACTCTATGGATGATAGTAAACAGGGGATGAGTAGCGGATGGGACATTCAAGGACTCTATGGATGATAGTAAACAGGGGATGAGTAGCGGATGGGACATTCAAGGACTCTATGGATGATAGTAAACAGGGGATGAGTAGCGGATGGGACATTCAAGGACTCTATGGATGATAGTAAACAGTGGATGAGTAGCGGATGGGACATTCAAGGACTCTATGGATGATAGTAAACAGGGGATGAGTAGCGGATGGGACATTCAAGGACTCTATGGATGATAGTAAACAGGGGATGAGTAGCGGATGGGACATTCAAGGACTCTATGGATGATAGTAAACAGGGGATGAGTAGCGGATGGGACATTCAAGGACTCTATGGATGATAGTAAACAGGGGATGAGTAGCGGATGGGACATTCAAGGACTCTATGGATGATAGTAAACAGGGGATGAGTAGCGGATGGGACATTCAAGGACTCTATGGATGATAGTAAACAGGGGATGAGTAGCGGATGGGACATTCAAGGACTCTATATGGATGATAGTAAACAGGGGATGAGTAGCGGATGGGACATTCAAGGACTCTATGGATGATAGTAAACAGGGGATGAGTAGCGGATGGGACATTCAAGGACTCTATGGATGATAGTAAACAGGGGATGAGTAGCGGATGGGACATTCAAGGACTCTATGGATGATAGTAAACAGGGGATGAGTAGCGGATGGGACATTCAAGGACTCTATGGATGATAGTAAACAGGGGATGAGTAGCGGATGGGACATTCAAGGACTCTATGGATGATAGTAAAGAGGGGATGAGTAGCGGATGGGACATTCAAGGACTCTATGGATGATAGTAAACAGAGGATGAGTAGCGGATGGGACATTCAATGACTCTATGGATGATAGTAAACAGGGGATGAGTAGCGGATGGGACATTCAAGGACTCTATGGATGATAGTAAACAGGGGATGAGTAGCGGATGGGACATTCAAGGACTCTATATGGATGATAGTAAACAGGGGATGAGTAGCGGATGGGACATTCAAGGACTCTATGGATGATAGTAAACAGGGGATGAGTAGCGGATGGGACATTCAAGGACTCTATGGATGATAGTAAACAGTGGATGAGTAGCGGATGGGACATTCAAGGACTCTATGGATGATAGTAAACAGGGGATGAGTAGCGGATGGGACATTCAATGACTCTATGGATGATAGTAAACAGGGGATGAGTAGCGGATGGGACATTCAAGGACTCTATGGATGATAGTAAACAGTGGATGAGTAGCGGATGGGACATTCAATGACTCTATGGATGATAGTAAACAGGGGATGAGTAGCGGATGGGACATTCAAGGACTCTATATGGATGATAGTAAACAGGGGATGAGTAGCGGATGGGACATTCAAGGACTCTATGGATGATAGTAAACAGGGGATGAGTAGCGGATGGGACATTCAAGGACTCTATGGATGATAGTAAACAGGGGATGAGTAGCGGATGGGACATTCAAGGACTCTATGGATGATAGTAAACAGGGGATGAGTAGCGGATGGGACATTCAAGGACTCTATGGATGATAGTAAAGAGGGGATGAGTAGCGGATGGGACATTCAAGGACTCTATGGATGATAGTAAACAGAGGATGAGTAGCGGATGGGACATTCAATGACTCTATGGATGATAGTAAACAGGGGATGAGTAGCGGATGGGACATTCAAGGACTCTATGGATGATAGTAAACAGGGGATGAGTAGCGGATGGGACATTCAAGGACTCTATGGATGATAGTAAACAGGGGATGAGTAGCGGATGGGACATTCAAGGACTCTATGGATGATAGTAAACAGGGGATGAGTAGCGGATGGGACATTCAAGGGTTCTAGGATGATAGTAAACAGGGGATGAGTAGCGGATGGGACATTCAAGGGCTCTATGGATGATAGTATACAATGGATTGGTAGGGATCTATGAATGACGGTGTACAATGCAAAAGGTACTGGATAATATCATAGACAGTGAATTCACCGTCTATGATAATATAGTCATCATGTTCGAGGGTATGAAACGTGGACACTGTGAGGTATAATAGTGAATGGGGCATTCAAGGATTCTATCATTCCACCAGGTTGGGACACGATGTGTGACATGAGTATGTATCACCAAAAGTACCAATGCTTTTGATTCAGTTATTGTATGTAACATTCACCTTTAGGTGTTTAAGTATTTGACAAAGTTTGAAGTCATTCAAATGTGTCTTAAGAAAAATATGATGGAAATATGATGGAAAATGTATCACTTTGGCGTAACATTGACACGGTGTAAAAGTTACGTCAGCATTTCACTTATTTGCATTTTTTGCACACTTACATTGTGAAATATTCAAAATCATTTTGTATACTAATTACAGTACATGAATTGCACCAAAACAAGGTTGATTATGGTAGTCAGTGGCTAAATAAAGCAGGCATCACATAATTTGTAATTAAAAACGGTGTAAATGTTACGTCAGCACTTTTAGAAATATATTTTTACATTTTCTGTTTTTTCTGCTAGATCATGACATCTATACAATAACAAACGTTTTTCTTGTTGCAGTTTGTGTCTTTTAATAAGTACATATATCGAGTTTGCATGATTACTTATTTTAGTATTGTAAATTTCAAACAATTAAATGTAAATTTTCATGTCACACCTATATTTACATTGATTTTTTTGCCATTTTCAATACAAAAATAACTAACAATGCAAACTCAATATATGTACTTATTAAAAAACACAAACTGCAACAAGAAAAACTTTTGTTATGGTAGCAAATGTCCGGATTAAGCAGAAAGAACAGAAAATGTGAAAGTCTATTTTTAAAAGTGCTGACGTAACATTTACACCGTTTCAAATTACAAAATCTGTGATTCCTGCTTTATGTGGCCACTGACTACCATAATTAAACTTTGTTTTGATACACTACATGCCTTGTAATTAGTATACAAAATGATTCTGAATAATTTTTACTGTAAGTGTGAAAAAAATGTGAATAAGTGAAATGCTGACGTAACATTTACACCGTGTCAATGTTACGCCAAAGTGATACATTTTACCTCATATTTTTCTTAAGACACATTTGAATGACTTCAAACTTGGTCAAATACTTAAACACCTGAAGGTGAATGTTACATAAAATAACAGAATCAAAAGCATTGGCACTTTTGACGATACATACTCATGTCACACATTGTGTCCCAACCTGGTGGAATGACCCATAATAGAGACATGCTAGAAGAAAATGGGCAGTGCGGGACCGCAGCTGGGTAGTGAATGGGGAGCTTCAATGACAATGAACAATGCAATACCGTGAATAAATAGTGAATATAGGGTATTCATGGGCTCTAATGATGAATGAAAATGAATAATGTGAGACGTGGCTTGGTAGTGGATGGAACATTCAAGGGCGCTATGAATGACATGGACCATGGACTTAGTAGTGAAACGGGTATTCAAAAGGGTATCAATGATGTTAAACAATGTGAGCCCGTTGGTAATGGACCATTCAAGGACTGTATGAATGATATTGAACGGTGCGAGACCATGGCTTGGTAGAGGCCGGATTAAAGGGCGTTTTGAATGGCGACAGTGCAAGACCATGGATGTATAGCGAATGGGACATTTAAGTGTTTAAGGATTACATGAAAGGAAGTGGACAGCGCAATACCGTGGATTAGTATGACGGACTCTTTGAATGAACGTTTGTAGATGGGGCATTCATGGGCTCTTCAAAAGCGTGGACAGTGATGAAAGACCTTGAATAGGGATCCTTCATAGGATCACACAGTGGAGAGTGACCGAGTCGTTAAATAGTCATTTAAGGGCTCTATTATACGAGTATAGCGCTTAAAACAGGCAAATCATACGATTTGATGCTTTTGTTGGCAATAGTCGTATGGTCATAATTCTGTTACCAAATGCACGAGAAATCGGTCAAAATATTAGCCAATCTGTACCTAAATTTGACAATAGGAAATGGGAACAGACTTTTCGGATGTCAATCATGTTTTATTATCTGGTAAACAGTATGATAAAACGTGGTTAAGTGACTTATTAATATGGTCGCTATGGGAATTACGCCATTATAGGGAGTGTGTAACCTTTTTCGTCTGCGGGTGTAACATGTATCACAAGCAACATTTTGACAAATGTAAGGATTGATATATCCGGGCCAAATATAATTCGAATTGGGTTATTATTGCGAAAGGACTTAGGAATTATGCCTTTTTTGTACCGACCCATTTTTTCAGAATTTAAAAAAATAAATTGTTTTTTATTTTTGTTGTTGAAATGTTTAAGAAGTTCTGAAATTATTTCAAAAGTTTTGAAGTGTTGTTGAAGCCGATTATAAACATGCTATTGCTAACTGATTGAAATGAAAGCAAGAAAAAGGTCAAGGTGGACGAAATAAATGTGCTTATAACTCTAAAAAGATAACTCGTACTTAGAAATATCAAATAATTAAGTTGTTGACAAATTTCTCTTATTTAATTCGAGATATTGCACGTTAAGAATGGTTGAAAGTTTCAATCCGAAATGTAGGGTCAAGTGCGATTTTCGCATTTTTCTTTTCAACACGGGGAGAGTATGACCGGTAACATGTGTGTGACCGTAATTGATCCATCGGAACAATGCGGCCGACTTTAGTATCCACATCGCATTATCAACAGCACTACAGTAATCAATCATTTGCCCGTAATTGAGTCCGCGTGTAAAAAGCAAATGGGAAAATGGAAACCGTACTTTATCTTTCTGTAACTTCTTCGATATCAACCCATTCTTCAAATTTCTCAACATTTTCGTAATTTGATATTTTTAAGTAGGAGTTATACTTTTAGAGTTATAAGCATATTTATTATCGGGTAAGTTACTTTTATTAAAGTGAAGTTAAGCCTCTCTCATGCCCCTTTAAATATAGGATTAGGATACGCCACTCTACATTTAATTTGATATTACGGTTAACAGTCTCACGAATTATTTCAGAGACAAGTGATTTGAAATATCCTTCTTTCTTAAGTGAGTAATATTCCCTGAACTCTCACAATTGTCATACTAACTCTGATGACAGGACATGGGGGTAAACACTGACTTGTCTAATAATAACATAACCCAAAGCATGGGAAATGTAATCGAAACAAACATAATCTGCGCAAAAGAAGCATCAAATTAAGGTGGATTTATTGGGGTTAAGGGTACGTGCGCTGCGTCATCTTGCGATATTATGAATAATTACGTGCGCTGCGTCATCTTAGCGATATTATGAAAATTTGACCTATTTTGTTGGCTAATGAAAATATCAAATATTTGTATTCGCAGAAAAAATCACCAAAGACTATAATTCAGGAGAGAGATCGAAGCGATGGCTATAGGCCAACATGTTTGAATTCAGGAGAGAGATCGAAGCGATGGCTATAGGCCAACATGTTTGAATAAATGAGGTACTATATATAGATGACAACTAAATGCTGCCTACGTTTCCAATTTTATAAAACTAAAAAAGTGGCG
Organism: Ophiura sarsii; assembly: GCA_035610835.1. NCBI lineage: Eukaryota > Metazoa > Echinodermata > Ophiuroidea > Amphilepidida > Ophiuridae > Ophiura > Ophiura sarsii. Next base: position 39,765,899 of record CM069444.1, read on the forward strand.
TTTTGTTATTCATATACTCTGCAATCCTTATTAGGCCTACAATGTATATCCGACTAGGTGTAATTAAAGCAGCTTTGCATTTACATCTTTTAACATTCTCTACGCATGAAAATAATATTAAAATACCAAGGGCGCGGCCACCAAAATTGTATTTGAAAGGCTCACCTCGGTGTGCCGTCAATCATTCGCCCTAACACCTTAACCTTAATAATAGTTATGTGTTCACTGTACCAATAACAGCGTTAGGCATGGCTAATATTCGGTAGTAACTTGCTGTATGCTTTAATCACATGGATAATCTGAGCTACAGGGTGTCTCAGAAAAAATTACAACGCACCCTTAGAGGATTGTAACTTTCTGAATAAGTGTCAGAATAGAACAACTCAAACAACAAAATAAAGGCAAAATAGTGTGCTATACTTTAGAGAAAACCGGATGTGATTCGGTTCAGTAATTCCAGAGAAATGAGCAATTACGTAACATTAGTCTGGGAACACTTCCATCCAAGTTTGCTCATATTGAGTGATTCAGACAGCACATACATGAAATCAATACTTCTCTTCAAAATGACATGGATTAACGTGTTTTTATGGTTCTAGATTTTTATTTTACACCAAATAATATGCCAGATGAGAGCAAAGTTTAACACAAAATATAAAAATAAAAGTTAAGAACAGTAAAATTTAAAATTTGTAGGATAATAAGTTCAATCTATTATAACAATTGGAAACAAAATTATAGTAATTTTTAGTAAATATGAAAATCGCGTTATTAAACCAAGTTCAAGATCTAATAACATCGCGCATACAACTTATCCAGCTTCTAGTCTTCACATTTGCAACTTAAAGGCTGAAATCATGTATATTATAAAATTATCGCCAATTTTGCGCATGATGGTTAAATTATTAGTATCGCAATTGAAAACAAAAATAAATGTTTTGTTTACATTAAAAGAGTATGGTCATATCTCTCTCCTTACAATGAGTTGTATTGTTTTTGTGTTTTCTGGGTGATATGAGTGTTATGATCGATTATTCAGTATTTTTAGATCACAAATTGAACTTTTTTATCATAGTATTAAACAGTGCTGGCTAATTGAACATTAATGAGTAAGTAACCAGCCGCACAAGTGAAAATCTGTCAAAATATGCAAATTTGGATGGAAGTGTTCCGTGAGTACTCTTACGTAAATACAGATATCTCCATAATTACTTAACAAAATTAAACGCTGTTTTCTTCCAATTGTAGAAAACTAATTTGGCCTCATTTTACCGTTTGAATTGTAAAATTCAGATACTTAATTAAGAAGTTATGATTGCCTAATGGTGCGTTGTAATTTTTTTTGAGACACCCTGTATAGTAAGGTGTGGTTCTAATCTATTGATTGCCTGCCGACACCATTGAAGTCCTATTTAATGATTGAGTGTACACTTGGTCTATATACTAACCTCGTGTTAGGTCCTTGATTCTCCTCCCCAAGCTCAATACTATTGTAGTCTCCGTGAATGTCCGTAACAAGCTCTGCCCTCGAGGACGAGTTATTAGCAGACGACGAGGGTCCGGGTACGTCTAATTTTCGCGGTTCCTCATTGCCGCCCTGATCACCAGACGACAGATAAGCATTCATCGGAACGTTACCATCTTTTTCGGCTGACATTGTTGGTTGTGATAATATGGCTTTCTTCTGTGAAATGGAGCTAATACACTTTTTCCTTCCTAGAATCGTCTGCATAAATGTGAATACAAAATCTGATCAATATTAGCATTTTGTACGAAATTATAAGCACACGCAATGAATGGTGAAATACGTAATATTTCATTTGCGTAAATCGAAGTGCACCTGATTCGAGCTGATGAAATATTTGTGGCTCGTATAACGAAAGTTGTCCCCAAATTCAGATACTCGGAATTAATCAAATTTACTGTTTTATTGCTCTCTGATTCATATCACGATATGATTAATACAAGATGACATAGTAATAAATAAGAATTAATTCTTCATTTTTGGTTTATGCTATACTGGGACAAATATCCCTCACGAGATAAGAAACGAACCAATTAATGGTCTATTGTTATCAGCTCAATCAACCATATCGAACCATGTCCGTCGCGGCAATTCTTCGATCTGGTCAATGATGGTGCTATGAAATGTATAGTTGATAACTTGATATGGACTAAAGACCTTAAAAACATGTAAATCTGTCCCATTTTGTAATTCAATTCAATATACGACTTTAATTAAACATACCAAATTTATAATTACAACTGGCACTTCTCAAAGCTTACATGTTTGACCTTAGATAACATAACCTAAAATGTGACAATATCAGTCTAGGGCCCAGCACTATACAGACCTATATAAAATTGATGTAGAAGGGAATTTGTATGTTGATTCGAGTAATATATAGGCCTACATATAGATTCAAAATGGCCGTGGTGGAAAATTCACAACCCTGGCAAACTCTTGGTATGGCCATATTTAAAATGGCCACCAGCGGCCATTTGGCAATCTTGGCTATCTTTGGCACTTGATAAGCTAGAATGATGTATGAGGTGTCATTCTTCACTTATCTTGGCATTACATATCCGATGGAATGGTTATTGTAGAGTTTTAGGGGTCCGATGACTCATAAAATCCAAGATGACTGCAGTCGGCCATCTTAAAACACTTAAACTGTTATATCTCTTGAAATAGGTGTCGTTATTTTACATTAATCCAATGTAGGTGAAGTTTAGGGGTGATTCTGACCTCTTAAATGAGTCATTGTGAAGTTTAGAGGTGATTCTGACCTCTTAAATGACCACGGTCAGCCATTTTGAAAACCTCGAATATGCCGTCCTTGGCACCAATTTTAGAGTATCCATACTCCTACTGGGGTAGGCCCCCTGTTTGTATATTATAATAATAGTAGCTTTTATTTTGTTTTTCAGCGGGCTTGCGCGATGTATGATATCATTTGTTCATAATGAAATTAAAACTGTACTGGTGCATGTACATTACGCTCGTTGAAGAGTTGAGCTTAATTGCTAGCAAGGTCACATCATGGATACAGTGGGCATTTGGAACTATGCTACCTTACCTATGTATAGCGTTACAAGCCAACTAAACGTCCAAGTAAACTTGGTTTCAGTTGGTAAAGGGTTGTGTGTTAAAACACACAACCCTGTCAACCGATAACCGCAGCAGACATAACTGATATTGGTATAATATCTATATACACAGATGTGACTTTTTTTGCATGCATCATGCCTAAACATTGTTTAAAGATATTGGGAGTTTATTTTAATGGGTTTTACTCATTAAGATTGGTAAAATGGAAGTACAGTTACTAGTATCTGACACATGCCTCATCACACTCCAAATATTTAGTTTACAAATGATGCATTATATGTTATTAGTATTATGATGTAGAGAGACCGTCAACTTTAAGAACTTGCAGCAAGCAAAATGGTTAGGCCAGTTCGTATGTGAAGTGCGCATGAGGACCGGTCAGCAGCATTCAATCGTGTAAACGTATATGGTCGAATCCAACGAAAAGTGTCCACGGCTAGATATTTAGGGTCCAGTTTCAAAATGCTTCAATCTCTTATTCCTTTTCCCAACTCAAAGTCAACATATCAAGCTTGTATGGAAAAAAAGTGCCATCACTAATCTCTCCAATTGACCACGTGGCGGAATGATGAAGTTGAAGGTACACTTCTCAATGTTACCTACAAATACAAGTACCATATTTTAATCAAGTGATGATTATTCCACATATTTACATATTTCATTCAAATTTGTGATTGTATTGTATTCAGAAGATGCTAATGCTGATAGAAAGTGATCATATTTGTCCAGGTGCTCATTTTTTGTTTTCATTTTAGATTCACACAGTTAGGTAGCATTTGCAGACTCTCAATACCATGAAACATGAGGTTGAGTCACTTTGTGTACTTTCACCAAGATGATTTTAATGAACATTTGTTTTCATGTACCTCAAAGAGGGGGAATGACCCTTTCTGTAAAATTTAGAATTTTGAGCATGCGCCCAAAACCTAAGTACATAGAGGAATGTGGAAAGTTGGAATTCGAAGGTAACAGGTAATGTATACGTAGGTAAGAGAAGTAAAACTGTAATAAATTAATGTTCTGCTTAATTTATGTTACATTTTGGGGTGAAATAATTATGCAGGGCTGTTAACAATATTTGGTTTTTTAAATAAACATGTTGAAACATGTTTAAATCCTAATATTATGAACATATTCCCAGAAGTATACTTTAAATAGATACTAGAATATTAATTTAATGTTAAAAAAAATATACAATATCTAACTGTCAGTTGTAATTTTGAAAAGGTTTATTAAGAACAATATATCAGGCAACATTTTTAAGCATTCCTATAAGAGAAAAACATGTTAAGACTTAAAACACAGTAGCTTACATTGCAATAATCAAAGTATTCGTAGGTAACACATTTGTACTCAACTTCAACTTCGTTGACTAAGAACAATTGAATCTGTTGATTTGACATAGGTTTAAGGGCAAAATTGTACTCGACGTAGTTTTTTATGCCCTGAATCGCGTGTGAGGGGGAATTATCGTATCAAAATGGTGTCTTGATTGACTTTGTAAGTAGATTTAAAAATGTGCACTCAGCGCGGCTTTTACAAAACAACCATGTTCCTATTTCTAAGATATAAAAGAAAACACCCTAAGCATCAGTAACCTCACTAGTGATAGACATATAGGCTACTGAATAGAATTAACCTTTTACACATGATAATTATGGCAGAAAATGTTTTATTATGCTAACGTATCTGATCATCAAATTTTGTTAGTGTCTTTCTTGCTTGACTTTCAATTATTAAGAATGTGCGTTTAACTTCTACAAAACAGTCAGAAGTGTGTAATATTTAACATCTGATTTAGGGCAAGATGATGACAACATACATATCGTTCTGGGTTAAAATTTCGTAAAGGTATAGTTAAACAATCAATTCACTCGCTAGTAATAGTAATATAATTACTGATCTAATTTGGTAAAAAGCATGTTCATCATTAAAACTAAACATGATAAAAACTTTATTAAGAAACATCTGATCATTCAGCCTCGTGATCATTCAGCCTTATCTCTAATCTCTACTTAACAAGTTTAGTGGTTCTTGATGTATTCTGTGTGTAATTAGTTCTTTAGGTCTCTCATGTCGCGAGGATAAATATATAATAGAACTTAATTACTCTTTGTTTATTATATAGGACATTCTAGAATGTTAAGAATGAACGTTTCAGTTTCCGTGTGAATCCAAAGTATTGGATCGAATCAACTATTGAATAGTTCACCGAGCCATCTTTAATTAGAAAGCGAGCGGTTTCCTTTAAGCAAACAGTTTGATTTGCCTGTAATTCATAGTCTTGAATGTCAGGTTATTTGTTTTAAGCAATAAAACAACCGGTTGCCTTCCTCAATTTGTTCTAAATAAAGGAGGCAAGTGAGGTCTTCTGGAAGTTATCATTTTGAATAGCTGTTTTAAACACGAAAGCCAGATCGCCTTTTGATTCATTAATATATACTTTGAAATAATTTCATATCAGACCATATATATATATAAGTTTAATATGAGCCTAACATGTTCAAAGTCAAAGAACATTCAAATATTTTGCCTTTCAGTCCACAACGGAATAAAGCACGTACAACTTTCTGCACTGAGACATTCAGTTGTCAGATTAGAATTAAGATATAATTTCCTAGTTTGGAATTTGTATCATTCTGAATGTCGTACATAGTCAGACTTTATCGAGTTTCAACCGGAGGCAGACCCCGTTTGACATAGAATCACCATTATGATATATTTTGTCAGATGTAGACAAACTAGTAATTTTATGTTTAGAAATACAATGTTGTTTGATTTAACAACACTAATCTAATAAGTTTTGCCACGACAGAGATATTGTCGGGCATGTGCCTTTCATTATGATTTGTTTTAAAAATCAACCACTGCTTAGTTCAATTACACTAAGAAATAAATGTCGGAAGCATTATTCATGAGCAATTTTTATTTATTTAAGACTGAAATCAGTATAGGCCTACCCTCGATTCCCTCACAACTTTAAAAAAAATGAAAAGGTTTTACTAAATTTCTTGTTCACTTAAAATACGTTTCGGTGACATTACACAACCTGCCAGAGCAAAAATGAAGCAAGTTATTGTATATTGTTACACATGAATTCCATATTCAAATACAACTACAATAATGGCCAATATTAAGTACCTCAGTAGTCACTGCTCTGCAATTCCTGGGGAAATTGGATAACTACGCATACATCATATCGACAAGCTGGTTTAAAACAATATTACGCACCAAACAATATTATTCCCGTCTTATACATTCCTACATAATATTTACATAATGTTAGGTGCGAATGAAAGCGACAAACAATGCAGGAATTGTACCATGCCCATTAACTAATATATAAGTAACCTACGAATACAAAATGGAATATGAGAAAATTGATTATGAAGCCGAAATTTCATGGATATTATGACTAAATGTACCCATTTCAAGACGATCAACGTGTAATCTATGGATATAAATAACATTCATTCACTCTAACTCTAACAAAAAATATGTTCTCGGCAAAACCAGTGTGATTACACCATGCATTTTATTTAAATTAACACCTCCTATTTTCATTTAATAAGGGAATATTAATTTTTTCCCTCCAAATATAAATATAATAATATATCCAGTCAGATTGAATGATTGCGCACTGCTTTTATGTAAAATAAAATCATTTAGGGCCAATATGCACCGTGTATATTATTGAATGTTGCCTACATACATGTTACCTCCGAATACAACATGAAGTCAATGCACGAGAAGCTGTTCCTGATTATTTATATAAACATTAATCACCCCCATTGCGATTTAAATCAACTGTCAGAGGATGTCTTTGCGTGAATAACATAAACAACTACACTAATAGGAGTAACAAGATTGAGACATAGGGAGGCTATATTCAATCAACTTTTAAGACAACAACAAATTATTGATGCACTTGTACGCAAACTACAGAATTTTGTGAAAAGTTACTTACAAAAGCTGAAAGATTGATGCAAAACTTCTCTGTGGCTTGCCGAACGCAGCACACATATCTACTTTATTCCAGTCGATACAAGTATGTAACAACAGAGGGAATAACCACGGTATCGTTATTTGTATTTGAAGGTAAAAGTTCATATTTCAAATTTGCCTACGAATACAGCCTTTTATTGCTGATATTTCAAAAAATGTTGCCTTCAAAATGATAAAACTTGGCACACATGTACATTGTATCACACTTCGCTTATTCTATAGATATCATTCACTAATCTGTGTTTATATTAAAATGGCAGTGTTTTAAATAGGTATTCGGAGGTTATGCATTTTTTTTACCAAACCGATCGTTTCCGCTTTTAAAATTTCTAACAGCTTTATCAAAAAATCGACTTGAATGTGGACAATGCATTTAAGTATTTAACATATTTAGGTATCCTTACAGCACAAATTACACTACCTCAGGTGAATTCTTCCCCGAAAGTGAGATTTAACAAAACATGTATTGGTAGGTAACGTCAAAACTTACCACAGCCAAAAAAATCACAACAATTCAGGGGATTGATCAAAAGTAACAAAAATTACAAGAGGCATTCTTGAGATATCCACCAATCAAACAGGTAAAATTATTTCCGCTTAAGCTCGTTTTCATCTAAACGGTTATATGTCTAAAATAAAACCTTAACAACTATTTTGTAAAAAGGGTGAAAAATAGCAGGTTTATTGCTCGCATAAGCCCAATTGTGCATAGAAGTTAGTCATATTATATATGGCGCGAAGCGTCTCATCGAGGCGGATACGTATAACACAAAAATAAAATAGTCAAGATATAGATTATTTTATTATAGGCCTGAACATCACGTGTACACTTTTCGTTGGATTCGACCATATACATGCAACATATTTGTACATCTTTTTTTCATAACAGTTATAATATTGTCTATAATTCGTGTTGTTGCTGTTGTTGTTGTTGTTGTTGTTGTTGTTATTGTAGTTAACGTGTAACAGTTGACATATGATATATTCTGTTTCGATTATATCTGTTTGTTTGGTAATAACTAATATGAATAAAACTCTTTCGCCTTTTGAACTTTGTTGTTGGAATCACTGACAGGAACTTGAGGAACCATAGTGTTTATCATTTTTCACACATTTTGTATTGTCTTTCGACCATTAAATATAACTACCAATGCTTGGTGAACACAACTCCTTACTTGTCACCTTATACTTGTGATTCAAATGTGTTGTTCAAAATATCACTGGCAGTGGAAAAAAAACATACTTGATTGTCTTTTGACCGTTAAAGAGCCGAGTTTAGTGACCATGCCACTTAACCATCAACATAATAGTTGTCGTCACCAATTCATATAGCAACCAAAAGCTCCCATAAAATTTGACATGCTGACCCTTTCTCTTTCTGTGGTGTGATATGCCCTTAGTTGACATCACTTTATCCAAAACAAATCCCTCCACAAATATTAGAGGTTCATACAGGGTGTCCCACAAAGATTTATACCCTGTTTGAAATAATTATAAAAATATGAAAACAGCATTGCAGTCCAAGTCTAATCCTGCGATATAATGGGGAACATGTTTCTGCTTACTCTGTTAATTTCATCAAAATATCTTTATCAATTCCGATATGGTATGACATTAGAGAAAATCGGTGAAACCAGTTTTTCACTTTCAGCATATTTCAATTGATGAAGCTCACATCAAAACTTCAAAACGGCTGCTTAAGAAAGTATGATATAGAACGCTCAGAGCAGGACAATTCCTTCGACCCATTCAAGTATTGCTTCATAAAACATCACCAACAGTTGGTATATTAATTTGAAAGTGGAATTCAAAAGAGGACAAAGATAATTACCTATGTCACTTAAATTGAGCTTTTTGCCGAAGATGGTCAATTATGTTATGAGTTTCAATAACGGTAAATTTGGTCAAACTTGGAATTTACCATTTTTACAAAAGAGTCCATATTTTCTGTCAGAAAAGTCTTATTTTTAAAATTCAAAATTCCTCACAGAAGCACTTTGACCGATAACGATGGTATTGGCTTATGAACCTTTCCCGATATCAGTCATTCTGAGACACCATGTACACATGTCATGGGAAGAGATGTAGTGGAGGCAGCGCCCTCAATTACAAAAATGTATGATAAAAACTGGGATTTGCATATTTTTACAATTGTATTACATGTATGTATGAACTTACACCTGTAAGGATTAAGAAAAATCAGCCCTCCTTGTACAACAAAACGTCATTCAAAAATGCTGGTAGAGCCGCAACCAGCATTTTACATGGTTAGGGGTGGTATTCCAACATATTTAAAACATTGTTTTAATCAAGTTTTGCTGGTTTTTTTTATAGTGGAAACAACAGTAATGGCAATTTTTAATGTTCATCTTGAATTCTGAAGAAAATAAATTAAAATTAAAAAAATTCAACATGACATTGTGTCCCTTTAAAGACTGTTCTTGTTACTAATACGTTTGGAGTAAATTCTAAATGACAAACGCAGGTCAACAAGAGAACAGTAATTCTCAGTGTATTCCATTTTATCCAACCTACATTCTATTATTAAATAGGTGTCATACCAACAACTTCTTGTTCCTACATGTACTGCAACAATATTCTACTACATGAGTTGCCAAAACTTCGGTTCAATACTATTATATTACTGCTCCAAATACTCATGTGCAATTTTCGGCTATATCAAACAGGATATTTTAAAGCATGCCTAAATCTCAAAGCATGTCAATACTCATTTAACAAATATTATATCATAATAAGACAATGTACATTTTAACATTTATTTGTTTATAACTTTTATACCGTAGTGTTTTTGTACTGAACACCAGCGACTAGGAGCAATAAATTATAATACTATAACAAAACAATGCCTATATAGACTTATTCTTCAAATTTCAACTTATTTATTCTGTTCACATTTCCCAGGAATTGCAGCCACAAAGCCTCTATAATAACATGGGTGACCCACTCAAATTCACATAAATTAATACTTTGGGTGCCAGATACAATAGTTTCCAAAATGTAGGATGAAAGTTGTTCCTTAAACAATTTGCTAATGCAGTAATAATTTTCCTTTAGGTAGAGAAAATTCATTTTTATGTCAACTCTATCTAAAATTTGAATTGATTTTTTGTTTCCATCACACAAGCCATTGAAGCAATACACAAATAATCATCATACTGTAGTGACAAAGAAATACTGACATCTGATCATCCACCTGTGAATGCACTTTTTTCACAAATATTGTGTACCTCAAGTCTACTGCAAATATTAAAACCTCAATATGACAGCTGCAACAACATTTCAGTCAAACTTTATAACATTTCAAAGACAATACATCACCTTAAATCTCATGTTTCAGGGTGTGACTGATAACACCTTTCACCACTCTTACATCACATTTTCCTCTTTATTCATATTTACCCCTTCTGAGCGCTTTACCCTTTTTAAGACTCTTCTTGTTTGGTTCACTGCTTGAATTTGGATTTAAAACCGATATCATTTAATTGGGACAACGGGAGACACCGTTGAACTGTTAAACTATGACAACAAAATGAACTTCCATTGGATAATTTAAAGACCCAACTGGTCGTTTAATTACCCCGGATGATAATTAATTGACCCCAAGTGATAGTGTAATGACCCAAAGTAATAATTTAATGACTCAATTGGTCATTTAATACCTCTACATGGTGGTGATCATTATGACCACAAGTGACTTTCATTTACCCCCAAGAGATATTGTAATGACCTCGAGTGACCATTGGATGATCCAAAGTGATGGTGTAATGACCCCAAGTGATCATTTAATGACTCAATTGGTCATTTTAATACCTCTACATGGAGGTGATTATTATATGACCACAAGTGACTTTCATTTACCCCAAGTTATATTGTAATGACCTCGAGTGACCATTGGATGATGATGGTGTAATGACCCCAAGTGATATCTAATGACTCGAGTGTTCATTTGATAACCCCAGGGATCAGTTAAAGGGGCATTGAGAGATTGCCGAGAAAAAAAGACATTTGGAAAGAAAAACAAAGGAATTGTTTCAATAGATAAGGTACGTAAGAACCCTAGAGTGTATGATGTATGGGAAAATGGTTAAATAATGGCGCTAGATTGAAATTTGGCTGAAGCAAGTTATGAGCTAAAAAGTTTCCATTTTTTCTCACTTTTTTGGCACTCAAAAAATATTGTTAAAAAATTAGAAATTCGTCCCTAAGTTTATGTCTTTACATCATAATCAAGCGATTTGGTGAATCATGTGAATTTTGTGATTTTCTCAAAAAAATCAACATTTTTGGTCAACATTTACGTCAAATTTGGATTCTCTGATCCATTTCCTTTCCAAAAATGTATAGTCCTACTTGTATAGTTATAATAGTTCAATATTTACAGCACTCACAAAATTCAAAAAATCAAATCAAAAACTGCCTTGAGTCCCCCTTAATGAGCCCGGGCGGCCATTGAATGACCCTAAGTAATAATGTAATGTCACAAAGCAATTATATAATGACACAATCGATCATTTAATAACTAGGTGATCATTTTAATGACCACAAGTGACTGTTAATTGACCTCAAGTGATATTGTAATGACCACAAGCAATCATGTAATGACCCGAGTGGTCATTAAATGACTACTATTATAGGTGATAATTTTAATGACCACAAGTAACTATTCATTAACCTGAAGTGATATTGTAATGACCCCGAATGGCCATTGAATGATTCAAAGTAATGGTGTATAATAATGAAACCCTAGTGATCATTTAATTTCCCCCAGATGATCATTTAATGACCCCAGTGATAGTGTAATGACCAAAAGCAATCATTTAATGAACAATGATCCCCCACCATTCAACAAAACAGCAACAGACAGACAAACTCGCCAAAATTAGTATTATAGATGTAGGCCTATGTATAGCCTAATACAAATGTGTACATTTCTTAATAAAATCATTCATTACATGCTACACTGCACACTGTTAAAAATTGCCGTAATTTTACGGACAAAATTTAACAGAAATCCTCTGTAAACGGTAAAATACGGAATAAAATTGTAAATTTACGGATTTCTACGGAAAACTAGTAAAATTTACAGAAAAATCAGGTAAATGATAAATTTTACAGACGATGTCCGTAATTGTACAGAAGATCATTATTGAAAGGAGACGTTTACGGTACATCTTGTAAATTTACAGGAAATTAGCTGTAGTTTTACGGACAAATTAACAGTTAGTAAAAAAACCCACCATGGAATGCATATTTGTATTGAAAATACTATTCCATTTTCGGCCCATCCTGAACAAGACCGTACTTTTAAGGATCAAGCTATCAAATAAATGATAAATTTTACAGACGATGTCCGTAATTGTACAGAAGATCAAAGATCGTAAAAAAAATTGAATTCTGTAATCTGTTATTTTTACGGAAATGTGTAAATTTACATGGGAATTTTGTAAAAGTTACGCAAAAGGAATCCGTAAAATTACGGATTTAAAAAAAAAATCCGGCAGCAAAATTTCCGGACAATTTTTTTTGTTCCGTTATTTATTTTTACGGAATTATGTTAATTTACGTCAAGTTTCTGTAAAATTTCCGTAAATAGAATCTGTATTTTCACAAATTATAATTTACGGAATTTTGTATATTTTACAGGAACTTTTCCGTAAATTTCAACTTTCTGTAAATTTACGGGCAAAAAAAAAGAGTCCGGAAATTTTGCTGCCGGAATTTTTCTGTAAAAAAACGGAAAATTTTCTAACAGTGCATGAAATGGTCTGGTCTGTTACTTTCATGATGCTACCGACACCATTATCATGATTATCCTGTCTATTTTACTTTGCTTTCAAGTGTCTCACTGATAACATCAAACAAATGCTAATTGCCATAAATTGGTATGAACTCCACTTCTCTAAATTCGTATAAACCAAACACTTCTCACAGTTCAACCAAGCACCGCTCTTCCATTTCTTAATACAGCTCATCTGCTATAGACAAACACCAGCCATGCATGTACTTCCTCTAGACTATACTGTTATTATTCGTTTGATCGCCCCTTTCCTTTTTAAAAGAATTTGTATTTTATTTATTTGGATAAATGTGTCAATGATGACAAAACAAAAAAATTGAATCGAAACATATTTCCATTTGGTTTCAATTGCTCCGAAATGGAGTGAAACATAAATTTATTAGACAGTAGACTGATGGGATGATAAGTCGAAACTTTCAACGAAAATAATTCGGAATGGGCTGTTCTATTTAGAACCCATACACCCCCTGTGGAAGACATAACCTTAACCCTAACCCTAGAACGTGGCAGTGGGGATGGAACGAAGAACAGGGGGAGGGGGTTAAATTAAAAATTGGAAAAATTATGTCCGCCGGCCCCGGGAATTAGAACTTGTGCGCGCGCAAGCCAAGCCAAGTCTGCAAGTGGTGCTGGCCGTGGTGTTACTGTGATACGTAGTAGGGTTAGGTTAACCTTTTACATAGGGAATGTATATTTCAATGGAGTCCCATGCAGGTAACCCCACCCATTTGAAATTCGCACTCCCTTTTGGGACGATTAAGGCCTAACGTCTTCCAATTCCATAGGGGGTGTATGGATTTCAAATGGAATAGCCTATTGCAACATTAATGTATAAAACCCAGAGGTCGGCGTACTGAAGCATGAAATAGATATGGGTGACGGCTTGCACTTTCAAACTGGGGCATGGCATTCGGTTACAAATATTGAATATGGAAACAAATAATAATAAAGGGGGGAAATCGAAGAAAAAAAAGAGACCGAAATGCCAAATTGTTTTGGATTTTGTTTCTTTTAAATGTAATTGCTATTATTATTAAGCCTACATGTAGGGTTGGTTCTCGGGATGAAAGTGAGGCCAAAATGCTGTCCTTATCACTTTCCACGTACGCGGCTATTTGTTTTACCATTTATACAAAACAGATTTTTCAGAAAGCTTCCCAACTTTTAAGGTCTATCTCAAGGATCAACCAATACTGGCATGTTTGTACTTATTTAAATGCATTTCTCATGGTAATTCCAAATATGGTATTGAAATTTAATCATTTTAACAATTTTGAAACATTTTGTACAATTTTGGAATGTCGTCTGCAGACGCCGCGTGGAAAGTGTTAACAACAGCCTTATGCGTTCTCCGAATAGGCCCTATAGGAGTGCTTTCTCGGATGCGAATAGGCTATTTGTACCTATCAATTCGAACAAAGTTCAAAATGTATTAATGTTCATGTTTACAATGGGCCCTGGTAAACGAGGCCGGGTCGTATCATTATGAACTTGAACGAGGTATCAGGACCACACATGTATGAATTAATAGTCTTTCTCTAGAGCATTGTAAAGTGTTATATATGAATCATGAATCAGAATTCAAGCCATTGAATGAAGGCATTCCTGTTTTATAGAGGTAACTTTGGAAATATTTATGCAATTTATGTGATTATATTACAGCAAAACTATCGTCTACAGGTTCATAGGTTCCAGGGTGTTTCAATATGATCTTAATGGTTGGGCGACGATGCATGTTTAGCCCCACTAATTAAAGGGCCCAAGACTTTTCTATCGTAGTTAATTAAGCATAGGCCTAATTACCATTTTATACAGACATAAGCTGTGTTAGTTGATTTGGTATTAACAGATTTTACCACAAATTATTTCATATCATGGAAAACGGCACGTATGTATAAATGCCAAACGTTTTGCATGTTTTGCATGTAAAGATGGTACTGTTGATTATATACTGCTTGGTCATAAAGGTTTTTTTGTAAGATGAAAATAATACTTCGTATTCAATGGCTTTTAAAGCACTTATATAGGCCTATAACATTTAATATTTTAAAGAACCTACATTTTTTTCTGCCAGGTGCTGGATGCTATAAATATAATCCCAGGTCGCTCAATTTTTCGAGATGTTTTGGTAAATATTTCTTGATTATGAATAAGTGTGGTGTTTGGCTTTAAACATGTTCAACTGAGTTATTTTCTGAGATTAACTATTAAAGCAGCTCCAATATGTAAACTGGCAATTGAAGATTATCCTTATTCCTAAATATTCTCTATTAATTCCTTGGATTTTAAGTCTAAGCGGACTGGTATTAACGGACTGGCATAACTCCGCTTGGGATTTAAAAACGATTCTTTTAGATTCAAAAATAAATCTTTACGTGGCTTTCATAAATAGTTTTAAATCCATTTGAAGTTATTTTGAAGTGTATAACTGAAGCACAAATTTTAAATCAAAACAAGGATTTATCCCTCAAACAGTGTTGGAGCCGAGTTCTTACATCTCGAGTCCGAATCCGAGACCGAGTCTTTACTGTCCGAGTCCGAGACCGAGTCCGGGTCCTTGATGTCCGAGTCCGAGTCCCACTGAGTCCTTATATGTATTCTCTCTTAAATCAAAAGATTGAAAATGTCCGTCTTGTACAGATTGACTTTTTTCTCAATCTATTAGATTGGATTTAGATTGAAAACATGATAAAAACTCGTTACAATGAGTAGATTTTGAGTCAATCTGGAAAGAGATTGATACATATAACTGCACTCTACACGTGTGTGTGTACCGTCAATCTCGACTAAAGTGTCAATCTAAAAAAAGATTGAATTCAACACAGCAGTTAGGTAGGTCATATTGGTTTCGTAACACTTTGGATTGTATATTTATATATTTCAACAAATGATTCGATCTGCAACATAAACTATTTCATAATTAAATGGCAAGTAAGAACATTGATTCACAAAAAAACTATAGGCCTACACATGAACAATTTTTTTGGAGAATGTTAATAAAAAGCCTAATGATATTGTTCTTCCAATTGCCAGTCATTTATTCGTGTGTACGAAAATATCAATCTTTCACCACAGATTGAAAACTTTTCAATCGAAAAACGATTGAAACTTTCAATCCAATGGATTGAATAGTTCAATCTAAATTCTGGATTGGAAATTTTTCAATCCAAATTAGATTGAACATATCAATCTAATAGATTGACACCTTAATATTTTCCAGATTGAAACCTTCCAATCCAAAAAAAGATTGAATGTCAATCTTAAAAGTTTGTTCCCTCACGGCAATCTATGAAAGATTGAAAAGTCAATCTTTTAGATTGAATTTTCAATCTTTGGAGAGTTCTGTCATTTATTTTGTACGCATATATGGAGCTTTCTTTAGGACAACACATAAGCGATGTTAACATAATAACACCGTAGTTGTAAACGGTGGCGTAACCAGAGGGGAGGGGGTGTATTCCCCCTGCCAGAAGGCTTGCCCCCCTGATGGCCCCCAAATGAAATGACAAACTCTATGCATAATGTATACTTAAAAATAGTCATCAGATATGCCCCCCCCCCTGATGATATGCCTGTCCCCCAACATGCCCCCCAATTGAAGACCCTAGTTACGCTACTGGTTGTTAACCTTCGCATTCATGGACCGTGAGATGTTGATGCATTTTTAATGGTGTGCCTCCTGGAATTGATTCAGAGATTCAAAAAGTGTTCAGATGTTCATAGATTGAGAAATTACAAACTTATAAAAGGTGTGATATGCTGGTAGAGCAATCACCATTCCCCTGCTGTCATTTCGCGTATTTTCTCTACCTTGAAAGTTTCATCCCCAATTCCAATTCGTGTCCGTGGGGTGGGGTTAGGTTCAAATGTTAAATAGAGCTCTCTCGGAAACTGAAAGTTGCCAATGAATACATTTCCTTGGTCTCAAGTGTGTTTAAAAGTCGGATAGCCTAACTGCCTCGCATTTATCTGGAAAAATACTCGGCTTTTTATATCCGTTACAAAAATCATTTGCTATACAACTAAGTTGAACTTACACTAGTCACTCTAGTGAAGAAATTTATCTCGGATTTTTGGTACCGATTATTGAATTTGAATTAGTAGCTCATACTAGACACCTGGTCTGGAACTTTTTGTGTTAGGTGTATGTGTCCATTCACAGTCATTCAAAATGGCCAAACATTCGTCTGTCTCTTGATGTCGTACGGTGTATTGTTCTCGCGTTGACAGTAACTCAGCAATGAACCTTGTGATGGACCGATGGGCGGGATTTTGACAAAAGGTTTCTTTCAACATATTCAACAACCGCTGTTTCTTATTTTTTATCATTTCACAACATAAAACCTTCAGTTAAGTTTAATAAGGATCCCTGATGATAGTGGTGTACTGCATGGGTGTCCCAGAATCTAATATGGGGAATATGTTTCCTTACTAGGCCTAATGATTGATTTCATATTTTCATTCATCATATCATGATCATGTTAATATCGTTATTCGTTCCGATATGGCATGCCTATTTCAATTGATAAAACGAAGACTCTTCAAAATCAAAACTGCCTCTTAACATGCTTAAGAAAATAAGTTACTGTGCATATCGTAGCCTATAATATTTTTACAGGTAGGCCTATTATAGGTGTTCTGATTGCTGTTCCGATTTTCAACTTGATGTTTTCTTTTCTACATGAAGGATCATCCTTTAAAATAGTTGTATTCCAAAGTTTGAGTTGCATAAATCCAATAGTTCTCATTTAGAAGCACAAGACGACATCGAATTTGCCCATTGAGTGTATTATATATACAAACTGGCCAGGTGGTTAACCACCTTTGGCAGTAATTAACTGCACTTGGCCGGGCCTATAACGTCTAAATGGAACATATATTACGCCTAAGATTTTACAGAATAATGAGACAGATATGGGTTTTCTTCTGATAGCAAAATATTTTGAAGTGAAAAAAGAAGCCAAATTGATCGGAACATACACCTTTAAAGGTATATGACCCGATCACTTTTTGGAGGCTATGATTTTTTTTCACATCAAGATATTTTGGTATCAGAAGAATCCCCATATTTTTCTCATTAGCCTATGTCTGTAAAATATTAGGGGCCAGAAATGTTTCATTTGGAAATTATAGGCTAAAATGTGGTGAATTACTGCTAAAGGCGGTTAACCACCAACCAGTCTGTGTACTACTCAATGGGCACATGTCTTTTGACCTTGCGCTTCTAAAAATAGAACCATTGGAGTTATGCAACTCAAACTTTGGAATGCAACCATTTTAAGGATGACCTTTCATGTAAAATAGAAAACATCCAGTTGAAAATCGGGTCATCTACCTTTAAGTGGCACGAACAGATTTAAATGTCTGAAAGTTATTATAAATACCTATAACTCTATAATAACTTGCGTTTCGGAAAAATTAGATTTCAATCAATTATTTCTTTGAACCAATTTCTTTGTGGACTCTTTGGACTATCTTAACACTTTCCACGCGGCTATTAATATTTACCAAACATAAAACAGATTTATCAGAAACATTTCACAATTTTGAAAGTCTATATCAAGGATAACTGAACCAATACTAGGTATGTTTGTACTTATTTCATTGCATTTCATGTGGTGTTTCCAAATATGGTTATGATATTTAAAAATTTTGACATTTTTGAAACATTTTGTGAAATTTTGGAATGTCGTCTGCAGCTGCCTGTCGCGTGGAAAATGTTAACCTTTGTTCATTGTTCATTGTTCGCGGAAATGGCAGTGCTCATTAAGATTTGTAAAACAAAAGAAGGAATGAATTATGATAGAGTTTTACGTGAACTTCAACACAACCAATAGCTTTCAAATGAAGTTTGGGAGTTCATTTCCCTACCACTTCATGTCTTCAATTAATAGGGACTTTAAACAACGACCCATACCATGCATACACTTTTACACAGTGAGGAATAAAAATATGGTAGGGTATTCTAAATATTACCCGCAAGTGTGTTGTTGTGATATAAATATCAGACTGCTCGATTTAACTTACACCACTCAAAGTCGGTTGAAAATTATGATAAAAACAGTATCCAAACCAAACCAAACGTTTACAGCAACTGTTTTACATACACATGCACTGAAAAACTTAAACTAAAAGTCAATCCTCGTAAATGAGCAATTCTGTCGGTATAGTCAGTGGTTACACTGGCTCAAGTGTGTAAGTGCAGACAAAATGGCTTAATTGTTTACGATACTGACTCATTATCTGTTTTGTATGCGGAAGATGTTTTTAAAATTACACTACTTTTGATTTTGGTAGCTCAAAGTCATCTTTGGATTTAATATGGATAGGCGAAAGTATAAAAGACAAATAAGCGACATCGGAAGAGTGAATTTTTAAAAACTCGTTTAGCTGAAACTGATCAAATCCAAGTAGGCCTAGTGGGTGTTTGAAAGCCCGACTTTTAGCGTTTGTAATTGATAAGAATATCTTTAGATCCATAGAATCATAACGGTAGAGTCACAAACGGTCTATACGGGAGGAGGGAAGAGGAGGAAAATAATTCCTTACCTTGTTCTGTTTAGGGTATATCCAAATCCACCTCGTCTATTCCATGATCTTTTTGACTCACAAGAAAACTGTGTTATCCTTCTGATGGCTACTGACCTACTATTCTAATCGCATATGTTTCATCACATTTCATATTTCTCCAATGGGTTAAAAAAAAGAGGCGTTTGGAGGCGGGACCGGGGAAGTGCCGTGACGATTGATGATATGTTACGAGAAAATGGCATGGATTACCAGACATCAGCCATCGCCTGCTTTAAAGTCAGATTTGATATCAGCCCGCCCCAGTGCTCGGTCCGACCGACCGGCCGGCCATCCAACCTGACGCCAGCGCATTGAACTTGAGTGATCCAAGTTCAAGAAATATATCCAGCAACATAATTCTATGTCAAAACAAAATCGGATATATTCTGTATTGTATTCGAATCCAGCTTTCGGCAGCTTGGTGCTAAGCATTAGTTTCCAGTTTCCAATACGATTTATTCCGTAAAATATATACTACCGGGTTCCAAATTGTCGGTTCCTTTCTTCATCTATGCTTAGCACCAAGCTGCTCAAAATGAGATTCATTGTATTGAGGTGAGGAGTCGCGAACATTTTGTCTAAGAGTCGTCACTCAATGCTCAAAACAGTTTGGTAGGCCGACTATGCAATATAAATATAATTATGCGGGGAATAAATTAAATGTAGATGTTCTGATTGCTGGCCCAATTTTCAACTTAATGTTTTCTATTTTACATGAAAGGTCATTCTTAAAATTGTCACATTCCAAATATAGTTTGAGTTGCATAACTCCAATGGTTCTAAGTTTAAAAGCACAAGGTCACACGAAATGTACCCATAGTACACAAATTTGCTGTTGGTTAACCACCTTTGGCAGTAATTCACCACATTTTAGCCTATAATTTCTAACATTTCGGGCCCTTAAGATTTTACTGACATAATGAGAAAAAATATGGGGATTCTTCTGATATCAAAATATCTTGATGTGAAAAAAAAATCATAGCCCCAAAAAAGTGATCGGAACATAAAATGATAACGAATTATCATTTTAAATACAAAAATATAAACAATTGTATATGAGAAATATTAATAATCATGTTCAGCAATTTGAATGTGTCATACGAATTTTCTCTCCATTTTGGAGCTTTCGTCATCAAATTATGGCAAATCTACTCAGGCATATCAAAATCAGCTTTGACCACTTTTCATGTGCAGAGGAATCTTTATTAGCATGCGTCATTCAGTGTGTAATTGAACAAATGCAGGTTTTTTCAGTTACAAATCCAATTCCTATTTAAAGTGGCTAAAGTGGGATTCGCACTCTTGTTACTGAATCAAGCCCCTGGGAGTGTGGGTGCTAGGGTGCTGCAGTACCCCATGTTTGTTTTCAAGGGGTGCGCAGCACACCTTAAGATTTCAAGATTTAAAAAAAATGTGTCCAATAATAAGTTCAAGAGCCGGAGCTTGATGGAGGGAAGAGAAGGGGTAGGCTTACACTAATCTATACTGTATTATAAAAAGGGTATTGCACTACACAACGATTTAATATGACCAAGTAGAAATTCAACATAATTAGTTTCAATTGTTTAATTATTCAAGTATAACAAGATGGCTCTATAACGTTTTCTGGACCATTATTAGTTTAAAAAACTTGATTGGTTTGCGCGTTTCGCGCGTAATAGTTCAATGTTAATTATTTAATCATAACAAAATGGTTTCAGGAACGTTTTTAGAACCATTTATATTTAAAAATGGAAATTTAGGCGCGCTTCGCGCGTATTGGTTTTAATGTTAATTATTCAAGCATAACGCGATGGCTTCAGGAACGTTTTGGGGCCCATTTTAGTTTACAAAAAATGGATTTTTTTTTGCGCGCTTCAAACATACACTGAGCCAAAAATGAAACTTATAAAAAAAAAAAGCTTATAACATTTTAACAGATCACCAAATAAAATTCTGTGCATGAAAATGTACCAAATTTGGATACAATATTACTGCAATGGATTGCTTCAAATGGCTGTCAATAACCAATTGTTTGCTTCAATGACACAAGAGAAATGTGTACTGACCCTATGGTGATCTGTTAAAATTGTATAAGTTTCTTTTTTGGCTCAGTGTATTAGCTTCAATGTTTAATTATTCAAGGATAACAAGATGGCTTCAGGAACGTTTTCATGACCATTTTAGTGCGCCGTATTTATGTTCAATATTTAATTAATCAAGCCCAACAAGATGGATTCAGGAACGTTTTCTGGACCATTTTAGTTTAAAAAACTTGAAATTTTTGCGCGCTTCGCGCATAATTCAATATTTCATTATTCAAGTATAGCAAGATCGCTTCAAGAACGTTTGTCAGGGCAGGGCAGGGTAGGGCAGGGTAGGGCAGGGTAGGGCAAGAACGTTTCAAGAACGGTATGGCAGGACAGGGCAAGACAAGACAAGACAAGACAAGACAAGACAAGACAAGACAAGGCAAGACAAGACAAGACAAGACAAGACAAGGCAAGACAAGACAAGACAAGACAAGACAAGACAAGACAAGACAAGACAAGACAAGACAAGACAAGACAAGACAAGACAAGACAAGACAAGACAAGACAAGACAAGACAAGTCAAGACAAGATTTTATTATTCAAGCATAACAAGATGGATTCAAGAACGTTTTGCAGGACAGGGTAGGGGCAGGGTAGGGCAGGGTAGGGCAGGGCAGGGCAGGGCAGGGCAGGGCAGGGCAGGGCAGGGCAGGGCAGGGCAGGGCAGGGCAGGGCAGGGCAGGGTAGGGCAGGGCAGGGCAGGGCAGGGCAGGGCAGGGCAGGGCAGGGCAGGGCAGGGCAGGGCAGGGCAGGGCAGGACAGGGCAGGACAAGACAAGACAAGACAAGACAAGACAAGACAAGACAAGACAAGACAAGACAAGACAAGACAAGACAAGACAATATTTTATTATAAGCATAACAAGATGGCTTCAAGAACGTTTTGCAGGGCAGGGCAGGGCAGGGCAGGGCAGGGCAGGGCAGGGCAGGGCAGGGCAGGGCAGGGCAGGGCAGGGCAGGGCAGGGCAGGGCAGGGCAGGGCAGGGCAGGGCAGGGCAGGGCAGGGCAGGGCAGGGCAGGGCAGGGCAGGGCAGGGCAGGGCAGGGCAGGGCAGGGCAAGACAAGACAAGACAAGACAAGACTTGTGTTTTTAGCAGGGTCTTACGTGTATTTAGTGGCGTGGGCAATATGCAATTTCCATTTTTTAACTTCCAAATGACAATAAATGTGATATTGCCCATGCTTACTTTCTGGAATGAAAAATATGGCGAGCAGTGGAGGGAATACGGGTATGTGTGTATTTAGTTTTTCATGACGCAGCAGTATGCAAACCAATCAAATACAGAAGAAATCAGACGCTATTAAAAATAAGAGGATGTCAGCTATGTTTTATCGTTTTCATAGCAATCATGTTGAAAATGAGCGAGCTATTGAGACCTTTCAAAAAGCGATTATCTCCCCGAGTGCAGAATTCGACAACCACGAACATGACGAATGCGTTTCTTTTGTGATTGTTCGATTCGATTCGATTGATTGATTATTTGATTGATTGATTAATTGATTGATTGACTAATTAATTGATTGATTGAATATTAATTGCTGATTTGTTGATTGACTGATTGTTTGGCTTCATTGAAGGCAATATCTTGATAGACGTCCCGTAACTCTAGGTGCGCATGCTCAAACCAATTAAAATACGTCGTTTGGGCGGACCTACGTCACGCCGGTGAAAACAAATCAAACGCCGGTAAAATCAAAAACAACTTGCGCAGATCAATCAGTTAAGGCATCTGCACATTGCGCCTACTTGCCAAAAACTGTGCAGAAAAAGTTTGCTGAGTCATGGCCATTAGACATTCTCCCATAGAAATCTGTGCTAATTTAAAACCCCCGGGGTGCTCAGTGATCATTACAAGAGGGGTATCATGCGTGTCCAAGAAATCACGTAATTGGGGTACTTTTTCTAGCTGGGGCACGTTACCATTAGGGTACTTTTTCTAGCTGGGGTACGTAACGTGAATAGGGTATCAAAACAAGCCAAATTAAGAAAAAGGGTATACTTTTTACATCATTGGCTTTCGTATTAGGGTCCTTATTTGCTCCATGAGAATTATAAATAGCAATGATACATGGGCGAGATATATTTCTCAAATTGTATAGGGAAGGAAAAAGGGGTTAGAAATGTGTCATACGCGGTAAGAGGTTTAAACTATACAAATTACTTGCTTAGGGTATCAAAATATTTTGAGTACTTGTTTAGGGTATTGGAAATACTGATATTACTTGCTTAGGATATGTAAAATACTGTGCCATACTTGTTTAGGGGTGCTTTTTCACATTAACACAATTACGTATTTAGGGTACTTTTTGAAAGTCCTTGGACACTCATGATACCCCCTTGTAATGACCACTGAGCACTCCGGATTAAAACCATTTTTGCTTAAATGAGCTTTACTTTCTTTTGTCCAGTTGCTTGTGTGTGGTTATATAGGCATCGGTGAATGCATCCAGAATCTTAACAACTCTGGATTTCAAAGTCCTGAGTAAACATGGATGTTTCATTCCCCCCCCCCCCCCCCCCCACACCCCCATTTACACAGTAAAGCAGCACCCTGCCAAATTCTGCACACATGGTCATGATTGATGATGGTACACAACTTTGGTCATAAAGGACGCCCTCTATGATCCATAATGTAAACTTATTGTTATGAGCATGTGCACATCAGTTATGGGACGTCTAGCAAGACATTGCAACATGCCAAAATGTATGTTGGATGATGGACTTATGGTTGGATCAATGCATTATTTCAGTGTAAACAGTTGGAAATTATTGATGAAAAAGTATTTTGATGGTCAAAAAACTGGACAGATTTTTTGACCAAAAAGTGCCAACAATGTTTTTTTAACCTAAAAAAAATGCAATGTGTGACTTTACTGGTCCTAGAAAGATGTCTTTAGATGATTTTGGTGCAATTTCAGCATTTTTTACCAAAAATTGATTTTGTTACGTTGTCCAAAAAAATAAATTGAGTAAAAAAAAGTGATTTTGGGGTCAAAAAAAATAAAAGCCAGCAATTCAAGTGAAATTTGATACCAAAAATGGTTTCTCTAACTCATTTCCATTCTAAAAATGTATACGTCTATTAAAACATGTATATATACATCACATGAAAATAATAAAAAAGTTACAGCGCTCAATACATTTTTATATATAGGGTTAACACCCCTTAAACTAGAGAATTCGCCCATAGTTGAATAAATGTGTAATTATTTTAATTTATGGAATTGATAATTAATAATTTCTTGACATGTTTTATCTCTCAGAAGATTCAACAGATCCAGGTCGAGAATCCGATCAACCGTCCGCCAAATCCATCAAAATGGACGAGACCACCGAGAACAGTAATCCAGATAATCAGGAGACGACACCAAAAACAACTACAGAACAAAAGACTGAAGAAGCAGGGTCATCAAATGTGCATGAAACAAACAATAAAAATGAACCTGTTGCCATGGTCACCGAAGAAGGTGATGCAAACACTGGTGAAAGTGCAACAACTGACACTGACACTGTAAAGGGTAGTGAAGGGTCGGACAACCCTGTTGGTGAATCTGAGGGGGCGTCAAAAAGCAGTGAGCCCTCGTCCGAAGCAGGTGTCACAACGGCGTCAGACTCGCAAACCACACCCTCAGTGCCTAAAGAAACAGTGAACATGAAAGTGATGTATAATAAAAAGAAATATGATGTGACCTTTGACCTTGATGGAGATGTATCAGCATTGAAAGCCCACATCCAGACAATCACAGGTTTGTTCATGTAGAGCTTTTGTCATAATATTAGCTATTCTTAAACAGCTTAGAATGATTAAGCAATTCTCATTGGTTCTCAGAGAAATCAGCGACATTTATATAAGACATCTTAAAACACTACGTACGTTAATTAGCATGACCACCCTCGTGCAGTGCGTGGTAACTATAGTTTTGTTAGGTTGTATTATTTTTTGCGTAGACCAACTCCGCCTGCGACGGCGTTGTTTGTTCCACCAAAATAATACTACCGCCTGCATTTATGTCAGACAATATAACATGGGTACGGTCTAAAATCAATACCTTTATCTCTAATTTTAAACTCACATCTGATAGTGTACAAAAGCGTGTTATGTGTCAGTTCTTTACCACAATGTACTTGCCTTGTTCGACTCATTTGTTTCCCCTTTTTATGACCAAACTACCTTCACTACGTTGTGTTAACCTTATCCTTCCTCAGCACTACAAAATACTACATAACTATAATCAAAACAAAGATTTGTCGATCACAGCATATACGATTCCCCAGCGCCCCATGTGACTTGTGCGTAACAGTGTCATTCGCGATGGCCAGGGCGCAGTTAAACCGATAGATGTGACATATTTGTAAACAAATAGGAATTGACCAATCGCGGCCCTAATCAATAAGACCCCACACCGCGTTGCGACTGTTTTGGAACGCACTACATGCAAGGACACGCTCAACCTTGATATGATCACGAGGGCTCGGGTTATGATGCTGTGATCAACAAATGTTTGTTTTGATTATAGGTGGAGTGATTAGACAAGCCATTATTATGTTCTGTCAAATGCGGTTTTCACCAAATGTTGCGAAATGATTAAACTTCACAAAACTATGAATGTCACTACATTTGGATATTTAATTTTGAAGTTACGATCACTGGAAGAGCAAGGAGTACTACCAGCACAGGTTCTTTTGTATTCTGTGGTATAATTTGTGTATATGGTTAAATATCCGTTTTGATAGCCTATCACAGAATTGACTGGTTTGTATGTGTATGTAAATTCCCTTCATGTCACAGGTGTACCACCAGCTATGCAGAAGTTGATGTTTAAAGGTCTGATGAAGGATGACAAGACACTACGAGAGCTCAAAGTTGCCAATGGGGCTAAACTAATGCTGGTTGGATCGACTATAACAGACGTTCTAGAAGTCACTAAACCAGTCACCAAGGGGGTAGCGGAAAAAGAAGCTGAAGGTATGAGTGATGGTGAGGGCCAAGCCTCCAAATAATCGGGCACCCCAGGAGTATTTTATCCAATGGTTGCCGAGTTTTGGCTCCTGGTGTTTTCCAAATGTTGCACAGAAAAAGTATAGGACCAGGAGCTATTTTTGTAAAAAAGAGAGTAAACAGTAGCTCCTGGTCCATGCACACTTTGGATGCATGGTGAGGGGTTATACATATGTAGGGATGGGACACTGATAGATAAACAGAGAGGTGTCTGCTTATTTGAAACCATTAAATTCATGACCATGTCATACTCTGACCAATATCTGCCCTCAAATTCTTCCCAACTATATCACTGAATTATTCCTAATCAAATAGCAGACATGAGCTTTAATTGGCTTTCAGTAAACAAAACATTAACCAAATGGATTTTGCAGTTTGGTTCAGTTTTCATGTGGATTCAAAACTGTCTCATTCAAAACAGTTTTTATGGCCAAAGCTATTCAGTTTGCAGACTGGAAAATGAGACTTATTAATCAAAATAACATAACTACTCACCACAGCAATTAATTTGAAAATCTCAAAGTACCCGTGAAACAGAAGGATTCAACCATTCAAATCCTCAATTGTTTAACCACTATGCTCTTTTAGTCGGAGGAAATCTGTGAATATTCTGACTCGCCCTGTATAGTATAGACTTGCTGTAGTAATTTCTAGTGCTCAGTTGGGTTAGGGTTAATGAACACAAATTGTATTAAATACAATGGTTGATATAGTGATTGAAGCTTTACTTTACTTAATTTTCATGTCTTGGTGGTTCTGTAAGGATCTTATACATTCTTCTGGCTTTCCGTTTTCATGATTTATTGTGAAATCTATTTTATTAATATATTTATTTGTTAAAGCGCCCCTTGAGATGGTAATGCTTTTTGCTCTTCTGTGCATGAATTAACCTTGTTTTCATTGAAATATGCTTAGGCTTCTGAAGTGTACTTAGGCAACAACAACAAAAAAACCTGTTGAAGGGCCCAACCGACCTATTTTTTAGAAATCGGTGGAAAATGTGTTCACGTGCAAATGAATATGGTAAATACCGACCGACCCAAATTTGTTGTTTTTGCAGCAGAACTTGTACAGATATTTTGGGGTTTTATGGTAAATTCTCAAGGGAAAATAAGAAGAAAAATAAAGAGAGAAAAAAAGCCCGACCGACCTACCTGACCTGAGAGGTCCGTTTGCCCATACAACAGGGTCTCTTTTTTTCGTTGTCTTATGGTTAAATATTTTTTAACTTTTACAGTTGTGGCTTTTTGCCCTTCCACATTTACTCTTCACAAACAAAACTTCAGTGTATACATCATGAGAACTGTTTGCTTTGAAAAGGCAAAGTACAGCAAATTTAGAGCGCTGTAGACATAATTTCTATTTACTAATGTACACATTTGTTTTTCATTGCAGCGGCAGCAGCAGCTAAAGAATCGCTTTGTAAACAGAAAATACACAAGAAAGTGTTGGATAAAGGAAAACCTGAAGATGCAATGCCTGGAATCAAGAAGAGAAAGGTGAACATTGTTTGGAAACTAAAGTTATTAATAGTTCATATTGGCGAGCCTCCTTATAGCAGTGAATTAATACATTTTGTGTGTGATATCATGTGAGTGACACATGTGTATTCCAAAATTGCTTGCGTACGTTTGGATTAATTTTTAGGGGGGGGGGGGGGGGGCATAAAAATGTGCATTTCTCGCCAATTTGCAACTGATTAAAGTATAGTTCACAAGGTACACAAGCTTGATATCAACCTTGTGAACTAAGAAACAAGATGCATTTTTGATGCTTTCATTCCAAATGTCCTCTATTTGCCATCACATGGTAGAGCAGGATTGAGAATTTTGCGTGAATCCATTTAGATCATGTTAGATTCTTGTAGCATAATTTTATGAGAATCCTTGATTATAAAGGTTTTCAAGAATCTATTTAGATTCTCGTGGAATTGCTTAGGTGAATATCCACAAGAAAGGATCTTGGATTCTTGCAGAAAGTCTAACCATGTATACAGGGTGAGTCAAAAAGAAGTTGTACGCGAATGAATATTTGTTTAAAAATAGACTTAACAAAATTTACAAACCAATGAGACTCGTATCCAAAGAGTAACTTATTTCGCTCATATGACAAAAGAAATCATTGAAATCGATCAATTATATCAGGAGCTATGCCTGTTTTAATAAAAGAACCCCTTTTTCTTAGCTGTCCACAGAACGCTTAATTCTCTTGATATCAACCTATTCTAAGTGGGCAGCAAAATGTACACACGGTCATTCATATTCAAATAAGATTAAAGCCGGGGAGTTTCAAACACAGGTGGGAATGGTGTGCCTAAAATAAATAATCAGTGACTACAGTAAGACTTTAACCTTCTTTTTGACGGATTCTATGATTTTGCATTATGAGGAATAAAACAATTACTTCCTGATATGATAATGATGAGTTTTAAACATTTTCTTTACTTTGTTCTGTTTTACATATCAGTGGACAGCTAGAAATAGGTTTTTTTTTAGTAAAATAGCTATAACTCTGGATAGGAATGATCGATTTCAGTCATTTATTTTCTTCAAATGATCGGTAGAATATTCTCGTCCAAATATCGCTTGAGTTTTAGGTCAATTTTCTTTTTCTTTCTCAGGAAAAAAATATTCAAATCCGTACAACTTCTTTTTGACTCGCCCTGTAGTGTTTGGCCCAGTGATGAAATTATTTTCTCATTTCTTGACCACTTTAAGTGAGAAATCATTTTTGGAAATTGCTTCCCCCTTGCGAATTTTAAAGTACTTTGAATTCATGCTTAATTTCATTGAATTATTATGTAGGCTAAGATATCTGCATCCTGTTTGTCCCTCAGAGAAACGGAAGGAATAATATTTAATATGGGACTTTTGAAAGATCCTGGGCATGTACAGGGTGTCCCAAAAAAATGTTAACACTCCGGGCACATAAGATATCTTAAAAGGACTGGAACACAAGGGTCTAATCTCGATGTATTATGAAAGCCGAGTAACTAAGCTTTCATTTGCATTTTATTGCGTTCCAATTGGTTATTTAGAACGGGAGATATGCTTCAGCAAACATGAGGAAGCAAAATCGGCTTGGTCCAATCCTCTCAGTATGAAAGTAAAGCTTTTAAAATGCACGAAGCAAGTAGCAACATGATTAAGTCACACACACACATCAGTTAATCTCTTCTTTGTACTTTTCAACACATTCTTTCGATTCTCTTCAAGCTTAAAAGACATAAATAAATATATTCCACATAAATTATATAAGTATTTTGTCATGAGTTCAAGTTCTATACTCTTTTTCCATGTGCAATGGGTAGCTGTCAGTAAAGCAGTCTTTAAAATTGAAATTGAAACATTTCATGTTCTTTGTTAAAATGGTCCATCCAATTAAATAAATTAACTAATATTGCACTGAAATAAAACTAGTATTGCTCTGAAATTAACCATAAATCAGTTTAAGCTTGAAAAGAATCAAAAGAATGCGTTGAAAAGAACAAAGAAGAGATTAACTGATGTGTGTGTGTGACTTAATCATGTTTCTTCTTGCTTAGTGCATTTAAAAAGCTTTACCTTCATACTGAGAGGATTGGACCAAGCTGATTTTGCTTCCTCATGTTTGCTGAAGCATATCTCGCGTTCTAAATAAACAATTGGAACGCAATAAAATGCAAATGAAAGTTTGTTTACTCAGCTCTCATAATACATCAAGATTAGACCCGTGTGTTCGGGTCCTTTTAAGATATCTTATGTGCCCGGAGTGTTAACATTTTTTTGGGACACCCTGTAGATATATAGTTCTTAATAATAATAATAATACATGGGACTTATTAAGTGCCTTACGATGTAAACAGCCTCAAGGCCCTGCACAGAAAAATCTACAGTAAAATATTAAAATCTAAAACAGGACATATGCAGAAATATATACAATCAATATAACTATTAAATACATACTAAAATAAAACAAAACCTGATAATCAATACAAATATATAATTATTAATGCTTTGATACCAATTCATAGTGTCGAACCAATCAGAAAGCAAGAATCTAAAATATGTGGAGTGCATTGAAAGTGTCTAATGCACTCTGCACTCCGTGAGAGCTGTTCAATGCGAGCAACACCCGCTTTGTTTTGATTCATTGTTTAGGCATCGTGGGTTCGCTGATATTCACTGTAACAAACTTGTTAACATGATTTTATTTGTTTTACATAGATCAAAATTATGCTACAATTGTGAATTTTGATTTCTAATTTGTATAGTGTCATGTATGAATTAGGTAAATACATGCGTATTTTTTGTTTCTCGATAAATTAGATGAATCAATTCACTTTCACAAATGTTTATATGCTCACTATAGCACTCCCCCTACGGGGTCGTGCCATTATTCACACATCAACATCAGCATGTGTGCATTGATTTTTATAATTTCTCTTGAAACAACACATACACATGTATCTTACTATAAATCTAGAAACGGTGTGTGTTTGTGTGTTTATTTGTTATCCTTATTTCTCCGTTAGTTGTGATCAAAGTGGCGCCTAATTCGCATGAAAGATAGAGGAAATAACGAGAAGTGTGTTAAAGTTTATTCCACTGAAATTTGTTAACAATTGGCTCCAAAAACAGCAAAAAACCTCTCAGATTTGGCTCAGATCCACTAGAATTGAACAACATTGTGCGTTGCGCGTACTACAGCGTAATCTTACTGTGGTAACGCGTCGCGTGCATGTTTGCGCAAGGTCTCACTGCCGCGGCACACGCACTCCTACACATGGCGCAGAAGCCACACGGGAAATGGTTATTATAGGCCTGTACAGTGTTGGTAGGGTATTTGGTGTCATGTTGGGGAAGGGGGGGGGGGGGGGGCGGTGTAAAACCACAGGAAATGGTTTAGGATAGGCCTAGGGTTATAATGGTACACTAACGTTTTTCGGGGGTTAATGAAGCAACCTGATTTCTTTACTTTAAGTTGGCATGCCAAACAATCTAAGGGACCAAGGGTTAATAAGTAGCCACAGGAAATGGTTTAGGGAGGGTTGTGGTTATTTATTATAATAAATAAAACTGGTTTGGGTGTGTGCAGGGGGTGGGGGGGGTAAAACCATGGGAAACGTTTTAGGATAGTGTTACGAGTTAATGAAGTAGCCGGGGTAAATGGTTAGGAGGATTATGATTATAAATCCACCTGGTTGGTGTAGTTGCAGTGGCCGGGGGCGATTGTAGGGGGTTTATGTGGTTTTAAAAGTACCGAGGATTACTTTGAGGCGGTTTGAGAGTTAGGGGTTAATAAAGTAGCCACGGTAAATGGTTTAGGAAGGATATGGTTATAAATCAACCTGATTGGGGTGGGTGGGGTTGTAGGGGGTTTATGATGCCTTTAGAAGGGATATGGTTACAAATCAACCTGGTTTTGGGGGTGTTGTAGGGGGTTTATGTGGTTTCAGAGGTAGGTAATGTAGGGGGGTGTAGGGGTATAATGCCGTTAGGTGATGCGGTTTGAGAGGTAGGGGTTAATAAAGTAGCCACGGTAAATGGTTTATGAGGGACATGGTTATACACCAACCTGATTGGGGGAGGGGGTTTATAATGCCTTTAGAAGGGATATGGTTATAAATCAACCTGGTTTGGGGGTGTTGTAGGGGGTTTATGTGGTTTCAGAGGTAGGTAATGTGGCATAACTATCTAGCGGGGACCCGAGCGTAGCGAGGGTACGTTGTAGTGACCTATAATAATCCATGTTGGCTGGTTAGACTATAGTCGGTGTCATAATGCTATGGACATAATTACAACAATGTGTCCAGGGGTGTGTGTGCGTACAGGGGTAGAATTTCGTAACCAACCGCGACAGATTCTCGCGGAAGGATTTTGCGAGAATCCAGATTCTCGCCAATTTTGAGAATCCATGGATTATTGCGAAATTAATGAAAATAATATCCAGAATAAGGCTATAAGCTTGCACAACTTCCAAATTCGGCATGTTTGTGGACTAAGGGTCAACTACCAGTCATCTTATGTCCTGTTTTGGACTTACAAAAAAAGGAAAGATTTTTTTTGTTTTTTGTTGTTGCGGGAATCCAATTGGATTCGCGCGGTAGTGATTTGACGCGAATCTTCACGATCGATTCGCGCCGAAATTCTACCCCTGGCTTACATACATTCATGCGTATGAGTTCACATGTGCAAACTAAGAAGTGCATACCGGATGCTTTCAAAAAATGACTATGCGTCAATCAAGAAATCGTCACACTCATGCATATATCATGACGCAGCTCGGTGAACAACAACAAAACACGCTTGCTTGAAATAGCTTTAATTTCATCCATAGCAGTATTGCAGTGACTATTAGTAAAGGGAAGGTTACAAGTTGAATACCCTGTCAAGGAAATATAATTTTTCATTTCTTGTCCACTACAAAGGAAAAATTATTGTTGACATATTATCATTGTCAGCCTATTTTTTCAGTTGACTTTCGTAATTTACTGCGTGTCAGTGTAAGACTAGCTGTTCAATATTAAAAATAAGATGCATCAATGGGTAGAAAACTTGATATTTAATAATCTCTTCTTCTCCTGTTTTGTAGGATCCTCTGCCGACTGTTCCCATTTCTGGCATGTACAACAAGAACGGTGGTAAAGTAAGGCTGACCTTTAAATTAGAATTAGATCAATTATGGATTGGCACAAAAGGTACGTATCAAATACACTTGTGTTGTCCGACTCTTGAATAAAATGTGGCGCACATTTATAGTGCTTTTAATACCCCTCAATTGGAGTCAATCAATGTATACCCCATTCAACAGTCAACATTTTGATTTACATCTGTGAGATATCAGCGCTAGACAATATAGAGGGCGCTATAACTCATTACTAGGGCTCTCTCACAAGGCACATGCCGTCTGATACGTTACTAAATAAAGTACGGTTACGAAAGTATCTATTACTCATGTCTCCTGTTATATAATTGAACCCACAAGAAGTTGTTAACATCTAATAAAGAAATTGCCACATGGAGATTTTGTCCATAACCAAACCCCTGCACTTTAGGGAAATAATTGCCAAAATATCTAGACTAACACAAAGCGCTTAGAACCAGGTTTGAAGATACTATATTTGGAATCAGATTGCCTTGTTGGGCTTTGGACCGTTTCAGGTTTTTGTGTGCATGCCTCCCAAAATATAATGCAAGTGAATTACACAGTGATGCATTATGCGTTGAACATCGTGTATGCATGCGTTTTGGGCTAAGGGATTCTGAATCGGACTATGGTAAGGTTCTGGTTAAGTATAGAGGACTCTATTTGCTTCATGACTATCAGTAGTCAGTATAGGGGACGTCCATAAGCACAGCAATATTGATCTTTTGCTAGATCTGTGGTAGTTGTTACTTATTTACTGAAACCTACCATCTCCACAATTTTAGGTCTGACAACAAGGTTGATGGATGGTCAGAATCGTGATTCTCATAGAATGGTTCGTCATGGCCACTGAAACTAACATAGACAAAATCCATCAAAAACCTATCATTGTAAAGCCTTTAATAACATAAATATTAGTGCCAAATAGAGACTTATTTCATATAATGATTTTATTTTCTTCTTCCCACCAGAACGAACAGAGAAAGTTCCGATGACCTCCATCAAGAATGTTATAAGTGAACCAATAGAAGGGCATGAGGAGTATCATATACTGGTAGGTTACATAACATACATACATATACATATACATAATCAACATTTATAAGGCGCCTTTTCAGAAAGATCAAAGCGCCATAAAACAAAAAATAAACGAAAACAAAATAGAACAATGCAAACAGAGTCAATATACACCCATCAAAATATGTAAGTTCCCCCCTAGCATATACTAAAATATTTCCACAAATATTTGATGGATTTAAATAATTGTCAGCTAGAAAGATGCACCCTTAGGCACATTTTGATACCAAATTTGTTGGCCTTGAGACAATGCAACGATATGAAATTGTGCCATTTACCAATCTTTTTACAGACAAAAAATTGGCACTAAATCTCACTGGCTATGGCTGGTTTTGTCCATAAAATTAACAAACAAGATTATCAGTAGCGTGCGCAAAGGGGGGGGGGGGCGCGGGGCACTATTGACTCAGTCGGGGGAAACTACTGCCAGTCGGGGGCTTGGCTGTCGGTAGAAGTTTTTTGTGTGGCGAGGGGGTGTAATCCAAAAGACAAATTGTCTGCAAATTTGTACATGTAGTCGACAAATGTATGCACAAGTTGGTAAAAAAAGGAAATGTTATAGAGAAAAGTGATGAAAACTCTCATAATTGTTCCTTAGCTAGTTGTTGACTGTGCTGTATTTTTGACTGTGCGATTTTGGGACTGCGATATTTTTTTTTACGGTGCGAATTTTTTTGACCGTGCACATTTTTTTAAATCCCCCCCCCCCCCACCACTTACGTGAAATTCACGAGGTGACTGCCAAAAAAATTGGGGCTACCTTTTACTATTTTTTTGGTACATCGGGGGAATTGAGGAGAATCTGAGTCGGGGGAATTTCATTTATGGCCAGGTGGCCCCCCACTCACAATATCCTGCGCGAGCCACTGAAGATTATGATCTGCTTATTGATTATGATCTGCTTATTGATGTATGGACAATCCAGCCATAGCCAGTGAGATTTAGTGCCACTTTTTTTTCTGTATACAAATTGGTAAATGGCACAATTTCTTATCGTTGCATTGTCTCAAGGCCAACAAATTTGCTATCAAAATGTGCCTAACAATTGGGTGCATCTTTCTAGCTCAAAAAATTATTTAAATCCATCAAATATTTTTTGGAAATATTTTAGTATATGCTAGGGGGGAACTTACATAATTTGATGGGTGTAATATGATGGATAGAAATGAGACTTCAAAATCTTCATGAAACTAAGCAGTGTACATGCCTCCCTGATGTTTTCAGGCTGTTCCACAGTGAGGGTGCAGAAACATAGAATGAATTATCCCCAATACGATTTTTTCCCCATATGAACAGTAAGAAGAAAATGTCCAATGAAGAACGTGTAGTAGGTCCTAGTTGCAGGTTTGACTTTATGAGAAAGAAAGAAGTTTTTAAGGTAATCTGGTGCATTACCCTGCATACATCTGAAGACATACATGCAGATCTTAAATTTGATGCGCTCCCGTATGGGTAACTAATGTAGTCAATCCATGAGAGGTGATGGGCTATCATACTTGTCAGCAGAGAATATAAGTTGATATAGACTATTTGTGTTATAAAATCACCATAACTCTGTACACATCATGGAACTAACATTGTATACCCTTGTGATGTGCATGTGATTCTCCACGGAAAACACAAAGATCTTGTATCAATAATGTTATCGGTGAAACCCAAATAAGTTGTCGGTCTGAGACACAAGGACCAACAATGATCATACAGGTGGCTGAAATGATACTATTTTTCCAAACACACTGTAACCTACACTGTGCTTGAAATCATCACATGATACTCTTGTAAGTTTGAACACTATCAGGGGAGAAAAACAGGTCAAATTGTTTTGGGGAAATCACTCTTCGTCAGCAGCAATATAACATTATTTTCAATTTTGCAAACAAGGAGGGAATGAGAAGGACATCCTTATGTTACAGTAGCTTACTTCCTTGTTTTATTTAGACAATAATTAAGACAATAATTTTGTGTTTATTTCCATTTGTTACACAGGCTATTCAATTAGGCCCAACGGAGGCCTCACGGTACTGGTTGTACTGGGTACCGGCGCAGTACACCATGTCTATCAAAGATGCCATCCTTGGCAAATGGCAGTACTTTTGATGGGACCTCATGCGTTTGCCACGGTAACAACAAGCATTTTACTCAGATACTGGTTTCCCCCTGCAATGTTTTGATGCAAAACTGGAATAAGACTCACCACCATACAAGTAACAACTGATGATAAAAGAGAATGTGTATTGATTTGCAATTGTTACTGTAGCGTATCAGGTGATAGCTTGATGATTCTTGATGAAATCAATTTTAAAGTGTGTGTTTTTATGGCAATATGTCTAATTGAATGCAACATTTATTCAGTGAAAAGCTTGTATCCACATGGATAACAGGTTTCCACTCTTGGAGTTAACTATATAGAAATGCAGTAATGGAAATACCCACATGACTGTCGACTCAGGGTGGACGATCATGTGTGTCGCAGCTCTCTACTCCTAATATTGTGTGTAATAGTAATATCGCTTTATTCCGTACTGTGTAAGAGGGATTAAAATCATGTCCTTGCCAGTTCACCTCTCGCTAGTCTAGTGGTTGAGAGATATGCTTTGCAATGCAGTGGTCATGGTTCGATTCCCACTAGGACCACTTTTTCAACTGATTTATTTCTTTTTGTAAAAGTTAGGATTAGAAATATTCCTTGTGCACAAAGTGTATAGTTCCTACCTAGACAACCCCAGGTAGACAGGCATGTGGGTAAATCCATTACTGCACATAGAATCATGGTGCGAGGGTTTAGTGCAACAAGGTACCTATATGTTATAGCTGCCATTTATCAGATGTATTTATACAAGTAAACTGCCAGGCAGCCAGGGATATATTAACACACAGCAGCTATTGAAGATTACGCCTTGTCACATAGCATATGATGCAAGTGTGATAAGGTATAATCTGATAGAGCCACTACCCTCAGGCCGAAAAAAATAGAAGAAGTTGACTTGCCCCGTGCGACCGACCGACCGACCCACATATCTGAAAATCTAGGGTAGTTTTGTTGCTGTTGTAATATCATTTTTTGTCAATTAATAGCCCAGATGTTGCCACTTAAGGGTAAGTCAACTATTTTAGGGGCCTCATGTACATCCATTTTATATCATGCCGTCAGCATAATTAACTTGTATATGAGACTGATGTGAGCAGCAAAGGACTTTGTAGCACTAAACTATCAATCCGCACAAAGACTATACTAGGATCTAGGGTGGTTTTCACAGCAAAGTTTACCACCATAAATGTTTTGTCTGAAAGTTAGCATAACTATTTTTGTTTAAATACACCCTAAAGTTAAGATGCGAAATGCAATTTCACCATTTTGATCAATTTAAGATTTATGAAAATAAAGGTTTGTGTTATATATCCGTGATATCAACTCAAAACTGAAAATAGCCGTTTATAGCGTTTTGCATCTAGACTCCTTTTGATTGTCTGTACAATCCTTGTCTATCATCTATCAAATATGATTAATGATGAGGTGACAAAAAAATCACCCTGTTCTACGGGCAAACGGACCTCGGGTAGGGCCGGTCGGTTAGGCGTTTTTCTTTTTGTTTTTTTCCCCCCAAAATGTTTGTGAAAATGTTGACTAATCTTTGACATTTAAAAATTAAAAAAAATTGTCCAAATAACAAAATCAACATTTTTCAAAAAATTGCAAACTAATGGGTCGGTCAGGCCCGTAGAACACGTAGAACAGGGTAAGTATTTTCTTTGTTGCCTTAGCAATGTGTAGAGCCATGGGCTACATTCACAGTCTGATTCACAATTAACTGCACATAGCAAGGCTTCAATAGCACTCAAGACCTTGTGCGTACTCGAGACCTTGTGCGTAATCGAGGCATTGGCTAGTGTATAAACACACATGTAAAAAGGAGGGAGATACATGCGTGCGTGAATGTTGCACTTGTAAAAGATACGTCACTGTCCACAAGAGGTAAAATCAAGTATAGTTAGCTTTATTGCATGGAAAAAGCCAGCAGAAAATGTTCATTCAAACATGTTTTAGAATATATTTTCTTTTCTCATTATGCATGATTTCTCTCAAAGAAAAATGTTATCGGTGAAACGGTACCAATTCGGACAAACCAGGGCTCTTGATGACTACTGGGCTTCAAGGACTTGGTTGAGTCTGTGGTGAATTTGCCTCAAAATATGGCTTCAGGATTTTGAATACAGTGGTATATTTCACTACAGCCTGAATTTTCATATATATTAAGGTTTCCCTAAATGAATAATTGGATTAACTCAAGATGAAAATGTTAACGTCGCACCCACGCATTGCACCAACTCAAGATCGATCGATATATCAGTGACCTTTGTACCCAGAGATATCAATATCTTGGCTTTCTGTCACGCATGACATGTATTGGAAAATGGACAATAACTGTGAGTAAGTTGTTTGTTTACTAGTTGAGCTCTTGGGTTTTAGAAATAAGAAAAAGGAACACTGAGAACTTATTTAATTGTTGATGTAAACAAGAATCTAAGAACTTGTAGGATGATGGCGCTATGAAGCCATGATTTTGTGCATATGTCTATGGGAACCGAGATGAATCGGGGACCAGATTTACAGCGTTTTGCAAAAATGCAATGCATTGTGGTGCTGTCTTTACAATCTTCTTTGTGTGTACCTATGTTGGATCTTTGTAGCAGAGACTGGCATTAGCATTTTGAACAATTCAACTCAAATAATATCTAGACAACCTCCCCCACCTCACTTCTGATACATCAAATCTAATAATTGTGTATCTATTTGGTATTACTTGTTTATTCTCTGGTGAATAGAGCCTAGTAATCCTCACCTTCCTCATACAAAACACTAGGTGCTGTAGTGGTGCAATCAGGTGGCTATCATATGCGTAGGTAAATCTTCACATTTGTGGCTCAATCAAGTAGGGGCTGGATTGCCATGCAGGTGACCTGGGTTGATCCTAGGCGCCCGAAATGGCAAACTCCCACCCCCCCCCATCTGTTTTTCTCTCCTTTTATTCCACAAAAAACCCCACTTCTTGGGGGTTAGGTTTAAGTAGAGGTTTTAATTGTGTAGAGCAATGACAGCATTCTTACATGTATGTCTGATCGCAGAAATTAAGCACACAATATAGGGTTGAATGTATCTGTTATCTTAACTGAACTATGCTTTTCAGACATTATAAGGGTCTTTAAAAAGCAAAGTTGTGATATAAATTCAGTTGAGCTTTATTCAAATTGTATGTAATAATGCCAAAGTGAAGCCCTTTTGTTTTACCTTCTACCATTCAAAAGGCTTAAATTACTACAACATCAATTGTTATATATATATATCTTTTTTATATATCATTCATCTCAAGACCCATTACTGTGTAGTTTTATATCACTACACAGGTGAGTCGGACCAGCTACTGGTTTGTAAAAACATCACAGTGGCGTGTATTCAAAATAAAAATACTGCTAGAAATATTGAATCAAAAAGATGTTTATACGATCATTGCATTGAAATATTACACCATTTTTAATACCATGGAATATATCATTTCTAAACCTTGTATGTTTATCTGGCCCTTCAACATGTATGTAGTAACACTGCCCTATGGTTATGCATAGGAATGGTTGTTTTAAACATGTTCAGGGGCATGAGCACTTAGAAGGTTTCAATTCAGCATCGTTTCATGTAATCCGATTATCACTATGTTAACTAGATTATGCTTTTGAGTACTGAACCCCGATCGAAATGATCGCCACATAAAGTCTATGGCGTGAACCATCACAACAATAGGGGCGTGATCCCATTACCAGGGGGTTATATAATCACTTTGATAGTGAATAGATGTGTGTTTTGGCCCTTAGAGCAGACTGCCTAAAGGTTATACATAGGAAGAACTACTTTATACATTCTGAAGGGCCGGATGGTGATACAAGGTTTTGACAGAACAGCGATGATATTTGTGTAACATAGAGCCCTGTAAAAGTAGAGTTATTGTGAGGCATGAAATATTTACAGCATGAAAATTTTACTAATTGCCAACAATAGCCAAATTCATGCCATGACAATTGGGCAATTGGGCAATTGTCAAATTCGCATACATGATACAGTTGATTTTGAAACTATTTGGTACTCTAGGTCGCTAAACATGATTAGAATTTGGTCTTTCTCTAGGGAGGTCCTTATCCGGGTGAGCGCTTAGCTTTTGAAACTGTAGCGAGTATCATGATCAAAGCAAATGATTAACTGAAAAGATAATATTAGTTTTTCCCTGTTTTATAACGCAATGTGGGAAGATACCTACAGTTGGGTGCCATAGGCCGAAGGTCTAGGGCTGGACCATACAGTGTATATATAAGCTGGTATCTCTTCAGTTAATCATTTGATCTGATCTTCATGATCATGACACTGGCTAGAGTTTCGAAAGCTTAGTGATATGGACCTCTCTAGGGAAATACCAAACTATAATCGCATGATACAGTTGTTTACTACATTATGATGTACAGATGTTGAAAGGGAAAATATTCTCTGCATGAAAATGTTTAAAGTGAACATGAATATGTCATGCTATTACAGTATTGCTATTGGATCAACTAGTATACCCTTTCGCTTGAATGGTGCTCAGTCTGATAGTCATATTTTGTCATCTGAAGTACTATAAAAGTAGAAATGTTTGCGCTACATTTATTTTCGAACTTTTCATGTACGAACCAGCTACTGCAAAAATGATAACATGCAAATATATTTCTTTAGCGCATATGTCTATGTGATTAAACTACAAATTGCAAATTTAAAAACACACAAAACAGTTGAAAATCTGCAAAGTGCGAGCAAGTAATTGTGTGAAAATGACCACCTTTACAGTAATTAAAAATGTTACCAGTAGAAAGCCTATGTACAAAGAATGCACACATATTTTCTCTCCTTGATTTGCTGTCAGGGATGGAACTTCAGATTTTTTTCAACTAGCCAGTCGGGCAGGTAACTCACGGAATTTACTTGCCCGACAAAAATTCTACCAGCCCAAGGTTTTTTCATAACATTTTGCAGCAAACAAATGCAAGACTACTTTTAAACTACATTTACATGTTTTAGTCTTTATTGTACGATGTTCCACTATTGTGTAACCCTAGCCCGTAACAGCTCCTCGTATTCATCATGTTCATCAATCCAATACTCTCTTTAATCTCCTATCAACCTGATCTCCTCTATCATACGATCATCTGATGATGAAATTACCCTGAACTTACTGTTACTTACACTTTGAGCTTCAAAAATTTTACCCGCCAGTCGGACGGGTACCTTTGAATCTTCACCCGCCCGACACAAAAGTTACCCGCTATGGGCTGGGGGGGGGGGGGGGGGGGGGGGTCTTATTTCCATCCCTGTTTGCTGTAATTCAGAAGTTGAGCTGAACTACATTTCCGATTTTGTTGCACACATCAGTCTTTTGGAACATCTTGCAAACGCAAACATTTTCAATCTATAGGGTGCATAAAGGTTAAAAGTTTTCAACAAATTATTGAACATTTTCAAATTTCTAGATGCGAAAATCTAATAGAACAGAGTTTTTTAATCATTGTTTATATACTCTTTACATTAAGTGATTACGAGGGTAATATGTTTAAAATCCGATGAGCACCCTTAATACATGTGTGTCCAGTGTATACTACTGTATGGTATTCTATGGTATTCTTTTCCTATAGGAATTATCACCATTTCATGTGTCATTTATATCATCCCACAGGGGTCATTGTATCAATAAGATGTATACAGGTTACTGAACTATGCCTGTTGTAATGAGACTGTTTCTGTGTAAATAAATAGTTTATTGAACTCTATTTGCCTGTTTATTTGTTTATTGTTAATTTATTTAGATAAACAAGGTTTTTGATGTCCTTTTAGAAAATGGATTTAAAAAAAGATAATTTCAAAGTTTATGTTGAGTAATGACTTAAAGGTAGGTGTTCGTTCCAATTGCTGGCCCAATTTTCAACTTTATGTTTTCTGTTCATTCATATTCTGTTTCATATCAATAAAAAGCTGATTTGTTCTCCTTTCCAACGGTACCTCATTCGCAGTAATCACTTGTTTCAGTGCTTAGCCACTTGCTTGTGAATGTGAGGAGGTCTCAGTCAAAATGTGCCAAATTCATGGCTAATTTCATGCTCAAAAGAACAAACTCTGTCATCTGTTCAATAAAGTGTTACATTGAGAGCTACAGTATAAAAACGCTGTTTAAAACTTTTAAACAACTGATGTTGTTCTGGTACTCTGCTCAAACGAATGTTTAAATATGCAAAGCTTGTTTAAGCAGGGACTTGAAGAACCCCCGTTGTTTAACAATGTTAAACATCATTTTGCCTGTATTGTAGAGAGATACTCTTTTGAGGACAAAATGGTGATGATTTTGGCACATTCAGATTGAAACTTCCCCATATTCTCAAGCACGTGGCTGAACTCTGGGACATGTTCTAATTGTGTTGCATATCATTTGAAAGCTGATGTGTTAATCTTTCCAGTGTTACCAAACGTGTAGGAAATTACATATTTCAGAGCTCAGTCACGTGCTTGATAATATGGGGAAGTCACAATCTGATTGCCAAAATCATCACTATTTTGTCCTCAAAAATCAATAGCGCAAAATCCCTCTACGACACAGCAAAAATGTTTAACAGTTTCAAACAACAGGGGTTCTTCAAGTACCCTGTTTAACACGTTTTTCGTATTTAACATTTATTTAAGCAGGTACTTAAACGATTGTTACGAACTAGGTATCGTTGGAAAGAGGAATATATCGGCTTGTTATTGATACGAAACCCAATATGAATATATCATGAAATATTAGGAACATTTGCGATTGAAAACAAATTTCCAAACTTTTTTTGAGCAGTTTAGTTGCGTTCCAAAGTTTGAGTTGCATAACTATAATAATAATAATAATAATAATGGCATTTATAATGCGCCGTCAATCTAGGTAAAACTATTCCGAGGCGCAAACATATAAAACAAAAAAAACAAATTAACATGAAAAATACATAAACAAGGATGATGTGCATATACATGTACATATGTATAATACAAAGAAATCAATTATAAACTGAGTCAAATAATCTTGTTTTTAACAAGTTCTTAAAAGAGTCAAGTGAATCACAGCATCTTAAATTATAAGGTAGTGAGTTCCAGAGAGTTGGTGCAGCAACCGAAAATGCGCGATCTCCAAATGAAGAAGTAGTCCGTGGAACAACAAGTAAAAGTTTATCAGTGGACCGGAGAGTACGTTTTGGATGATATGGTACAAGAAGATTAGCAATATATGTTGGTGAAGTGCCATGCAAAGCTTTCCAAGTTAAAAGAAGAAGTTTAAAATGAATTCTTTCGCGAACAGGAAGCCAGTGGAGATCTTTCAATATTGGAGTGATATGATCGAATTTCCTTGTCTTTGTGAGAACGCGAGCAGCTGCATTTTGAGCAAGTTGTAGTTTGTGAAGTAAGTGATCAGTGATGCCAAAAAGAAGAGAATTGCCATTGTCAATACGAGAAGTTATAAGAGCATGGACAATAGTAGCTGCGGTTTCAAATGTTAACATTTTCCTTATACTATTGACATTCCGTATATGATAATACACTGATTGGCATATCCGTCGAACTTGAACATCCATACATAGATTATTATCAAACACAATTCCTAAGTTCCGAGCAGATTTTGAAGCAAGAACAGAAGAAGTGTCGATATTGATATGATGATCAATTATTTTACATTGATTGAATCTGGAGGTCATAATTAAAAACTCTGTCTTATCATCATTCAATTTCAGCTTGTTTACAGACATCCACGACTTGATTTCTAAAATACAAGCTTCTGCGCGTTGACGGGCCGACATTTCATCATTACGATCATTTAAATTAAAAGGCACATATAGTTGCGTATCGTCCGCGTAAGAATGAACATCTAATCCGTGTTTGCGAGCAATGCTAGCA
Source organism: Ophiura sarsii (assembly GCA_035610835.1). Classification (NCBI taxonomy): domain Eukaryota; kingdom Metazoa; phylum Echinodermata; class Ophiuroidea; order Amphilepidida; family Ophiuridae; genus Ophiura; species Ophiura sarsii. The sequence continues at coordinate 39,810,161 of CM069444.1, forward strand.
ATGGGAGAGGAATAGATGGTGAATAGTATAGGTCCAAGCACAGATCCTTGAGGAACGCCATATTTTAGCGGAACATGTGTAGAAATAGTTCCATTTATGTTTACTGCTTGAGTTCTGTTTTTGAGATAGGACTGAAACCATTTCAGAGCTGAATCCTTGACACCAATTGACTCAAGACGCCTGAACAGAATATCATGGTCAATGGTGTCGAAGGCGGCAGAGAGGTCGAGAAGAATGAGAAAAATGCCACGTTTACCATCCAATTCACGTAAAATGTCATTGTGTACTTTAAGAAGAGCGGTCTCTGTACCATGATATTTTCTGTATGCTGATTGATGTTGTTCATATAAGTTGTTTAGACATAAATGAGCAGCAAGACGATGTGCTACAACTTTTTCAACAATTTTTGATAACTCCAATGGTTCTTATTTTAAGTACACGTAGTACAAAATGACATGAAATTTGCCCATTGAGTATATCAGATCAGTACACAAACTGGTGGTTGTGGTTAACCACCTTTGGCAGTAATTTACCACATTTTGGGCTGTCAATCTAAATGAAACATATCTTGGGCTAAACATTTTACAGAAATAATGAGAAATATAGGGAGTTTTTTATGTCAAAATTTGTTGATAAATAAAAGCTAAAGTGATCGAAACATCCATACATTTCGAAAGACAATGTTAAAATAAAGGTACAAAAAGGCTGTTTTTAAAGAGCCTTTTTGTACCTAAGCCTCTGATAAGTATTTTTATGCGCTGGAAATAAAACAAGATAACATTTAGGCATTTAACTGATTTTAACATCAAATGTGTACGATCAGCATAACAAGTAAACATATTTGCTATCAGCAGTAGATAGCAGTTCGACATAAAGTGTTCAAAAAAGTAAGCCCCCACCCCACCAAAATTAGATCACGTTTGTTTGCATAACTTTGTACACAATTGAACGTTTTGAGAGATGGAAACGCTTATGAAATTCAAAAACACTTGGCTACCCATAGAAAGTTTTCCCATTTCAATATAATTATTACCAAAATAGTCACATTTCCCAAACATGAAGTTTTCAGAATAAGTGGCAATTTTCAAGATCCTGGACGAGTTTGTTTGCATAACTCCACACACAATTAAGCGTTTTGAGAGATTGAAACAATTCCGAAAAGGGAAAACGCTTGGCCACCCGCACAAAATGTCCCTTTTTCAATACCATGTTTACTTTTCTTTAAAACATTCATATTCCCCAAAATGATGTTTCCGAAAAGTGACACTTTTCAACGATACAGGGAAGTTTATTGACGTAAATGGTGGACACTATTGGCTAGTCATGCATAAAAGAAGAAAAAATCATTTTTATTTTTTATTTCAAATAAGGACCAGCTAAAGAAAGAAAAGACTTTCTTTTAATTGAAAATGAAGACAACTGAAATGAATTTTATAAAGCACTGGAGACTTTTTTGTAACTTTCTTGCAAACGATTTTGAAAAGTGTCACTTTTTCTGAAAACATCATTTTGGGGAAATGTGAATGTTTTGAAAAGTGAACATGGTATTGAAATGAAGAAAAAAAAGTTCTATGGGTAGCCAAGTGTTTTCCCTCTTCATAAATGTTTTAATTTTTCAAAACGAACAATTGTGTGTGGAGTTATGCAAACAAACGTGATCTAATTTTTGTTGTTGGGGGGACTTACCTTTTTTGAACCCTTTATAACTGTTACATGTAGCATGGAAGTATTGTTGTATTGAAAGCATATACTAGCAATCAGCAGGACTATCACTTTCACAAGAAATTGCCATCAGCCAACATGTTTAGACTTAAACACAAGAATATACAGCAGCACACATAATTGCTGTCAGCAGTATAGATATAAGTTCCCTATATGGGCAATTCCACAAAAATGGGACCACTTGGCTTTTTATCATTCTTTGATCCGGGAAATCTTACTATAAGTATATATCACACTTTTTTTTAAATATTATGCTAGAACTTGATGAGTTCTACTCGGAACACCATGGTTTGCCATGCTTTAAATAACATTATCAGGTTCAAATTTACACTGAAAGCCCCCCAAAACCACAAAAACACGGTTTCCTCGACCAGATGTCGCAATTTTAAACTGTTGGATTTGACTCTCAATTCAAGTTTTTCTAAGGTCTTGTCACGAATAAATCAAGCAAAGGTACCAACAAAATATATAAAGGCATTAATTTCTGCATACAGTAAATTTAATGTGCACTTTTAAATTAAAATGAACTTTCCACGAAATGTGTGTAGTTTCCGATATCCGTACACCTGATATATCATTATAAACTGAATGTTCTAAATATGCAATAGTTTATGAGCAATCGCGTAGCAAACCGACCACGCTATTGAAATTATAGCACCTCGAAAGTCTCTGGCACATCATTTGGCTTATAAAAAATGTTGAAGTTCATTATTTAAAACGACTGTTTTAAGCTTGTAATTTCCGTTATCGATGTTTCTCTGGGAAGTAGGTATCCTGTTAACTTTGAAAGGTATTATGTTATAGGTCTATTGGTTCTTATACTAAATGTATCGGAAAAAAATAGAAATTCAACTACACGGCTTGCAGAAGGTCAGAAAGGGACGAAAACGAATACAAACGTGATCGGCGTTATCGTGAACGGCGTTATCCTGTAAAGTGTTATCACCCTCATTTGAAGAAAATATTGCAAGAGCACAATCTTTCTTCTTTGGAAAATCTTTAGAAGTCTAGATACAGCAGCGAAACATTGAAAACAGTGAGTTTGCTTCTTCTTTTGTGTTCTATATAACACATTTCACTTTGTGAACCAAACGGTTTCTTTTAGAATATGCTGTAAGTGTAAATATATGGCTCATAGTCCACACATATGAGTGTTTACTACCGCGCTACACATAGCGAAATCGCTCTATTTAGCAAGTATTGAGCATGTGTTTTCGTCAGGCTTATTTCGCGTGTGTATGTCAGGATAACCATGGATAACGTTGTTCACAGGGATAACGGAATTTACCCTAAAATGTCCATATCAATCAAAAAAAGAGAACAACTTCACAATATGCGATGCAGTGTGCATGTAATTGAATACAATAGTTAATGTAATGGTACATACCCCTTTTAAACGAAAATGCAAGCTATATAAATCATTTAAAGTGATAATTAAATATTTGACCACTGTTTGACGGTCAATATTGGGAAATTCAGCCCAAATGTATGGTTTAAATCATTTTTTCGTATTAAAATTGATATAACAAATAAAGTTTCTCCAACAGCTACACGATTTATGTCAGTTTCAATTGTTTTATCTTTGTTTCAATCCCATAACTGGCATACACGTGAACGGCGTTATCCAAGAATAATACCATTAAAAATAGCATATAAAGTTATCTTTATATAATGACATACAATTTCAATGTTGGGTTGACAATTGATACATTACAGAAGGGAGTATTCTTCTACTAGAGTAAAATTGAAAAAAAACAAGTTTTGGAAAAAGGTACAAAATTGAAAGCACATAGTTGTCAAAAGCGTTGATTCATAGCAAGAGATTTGTTGAGGCTAAAAAATGAAATTCATTCTTCTGTTGCATCGGCTTGTCAAATATTGTTATGGGGAGACCTCTCAACGACAAAAACAATAATTTGAATATCATATTCGGACTTAGTTAGGGATGCAATGACTGACAATGCAATATGACACTAGATAACACCGTTCACCGAGTGAAAAAAACCCATATAAAACACCTGAATTACATGGTTTCGTGCGTACAAATGTGAGCAGTGGTGTCGCAAACATTATTGTTCTAGTAACTTTAGCATATTGGGTCATCAAAAACAATAAAAGTAAGCAGATTTGAAACATTTTATTTTCATAATTTTCCAAAGCTGAAGTGGTCCCATTTTTGTGGAATGGCCCATATTGTTTTTCTTTGTGGTTATGAAGTTCATGTTAATTTCCCCCAACTTAAGAGCCAACTAACTGATTCAATCAGGGGCGTAACAGAGGTTGGTTGTCAGGGGGGGGGGGGGGGGGGGGGGGCACAGCCAACAAAAATCCTGGTTTTCCCTTCCCCCATTTTTCCTGGTGGGTAGGTTTGAATTTCCTGCTGAGCACCTTCAGGGGGGTGGGGCACTGTGCCCCCCTGTCCCCCCGGCTGTTACGCCACTGGATTCACTCAAATCATTTTTTTAATTGAAGATCAAGATCCTGTACACAAAACCCAATCAAGAAAATGGTCCTTGAAAATACATGCATATATCCTTCACTTTCAAAAAAAGAGACATGCTGGTTCGTGCCGCCATTGCACTTATGTCACACAGACATTGGAATGCCATAAGCTCTCTGAGTAAAAAATAAAAAATAATTGCCCTCATACTTGCCCCTCCCCCCCCCCCCCCCCCCCCCAACTTAAGCCCCACCCCATTTTGTCCCTCGAAATCGAAAATGTTGACTTCTAATGTAACCTGAAAGGGCAAAGGTCGTGACTGGGGGGGGGGGGGGGGCATTCCTCCCTGCCCCCTAGAAGACAGCAATTACATTACATTTCAGTGGCTATATACTGCTGATAGCAATTTCTGTGGCTATCTACTACTGACAATAATTACATTTCTATGGCTATTTACTGCTGACAGCAATTACATTTATATGGCTATCTACTGCTGACAGCAATTGCATTTCTATGGCTGTATACTGCTGACAGCAGTAACATTTCTGTGGCTATCTACTGCTGACAGCAATTGCATTTCTATGGCTATCTAGGCCTACTGCTGACAGCAATTACATTTCTGTGGTTATCTACTGCTGACAGCAATTACATTTCTGCGGGCTATCTGCTGACAGCAATTACATTTCTATGGCTATCTACTGCTGACAGCAATTACATTTCTATGGCTATCTACTGCTGACAGCAATTACATTAATATGGCTATCTACTGCTGACAGCAATTACATTTCTGTGGCTATCTACTGCTGACAGCAATTACATTTCTGTGGCTATCTACTGCTGATAGCAATTACATTTCTATGCCTATCTGCTTCTGCAGTAGATTACATTATTTAGCTATCTACTGCTGACAGCAATTACATTTCTATATGGCTATCTGCTGACAGCAATTACATTTCTGCGGGCTATCTGCTGACAGCAATTACATTTCTATGGCTATCTACTGCTGACAGCAATTACATTTTATAGCTATCTACTGCTAGCTAGCTATCTACTGATAGCTATCTACTGCTGACAGCAATTACTTCTGCAGTAGATTACATTATTTAGCTATCTACTGCTGACAGCAATTACATTTCTATATGGCTATCTGCTGACAGCAATTACATTTCTGCGGGCTATCTGCTGACAGCAATTACATTTCTATGGCTATCTACTGCTGACAGCAATTACATTTTATAGCTATCTACTGCTGACAGCAATTACATTTTGTATCTACTGCTGACTGACCAATTACATTTTTATGGCTATCTGCTGTTGACAGCAATTACATTTCAGTGGCTATATCTATACTGCTGACAGCAATTACATTTCTGTGGCTATCTACTGCTGACAGCAATTACATTTCTATATGGCTTTCTGCTGACAGCAATTACATTTATGCGGGCTATCGGCTGACAGCAATTACATTTCTATAGCTATCTACTGCTGACAGCATTTACATTTCTATGCTAGGCCTATCTACTGCTGACAGCAATTACATTTCTATGGCTATCTACTGCTGACAGCAATTACATTTCTGTGGCTATCTACTGCTGATAGCAATTACATTTCTATGCCTATCTGCTGACAGAAATTACATTATTTAGCTATCTACTGCTGACAGCAATTACATTTCTATATCGCTATCTGCTGACAGCAATTACATTTCTGATTACATTATTTAGCTATCTACTGCTGACAGCAATTACATTTCTATTTCACTATCTGCTGACAGCAATTACATTTCTGCGGGCTATCTGCTGACAGCAATTACATTTATATGGCTATCTACTGCTGACAGCAATTACATTTATATGCTATCTACTGCTGACAGCAATTACATTTCTATGGCTATCTACTGCTGACAGTAATTACATTTCTGTGGCTATCTACTGCTGACAGCAATCACATTTATATGCTATCTACTGCTGACAGCAATTACATTTCTATGGCTATCTACTGCTGACAGTAATTACATTTCTGTGGCTATCTACTGCTGACAGCAATCACGTTTTTTAGCTATCTACTGCTGATAGAAAGTACATTTCTGGATGTACTGCTGATTGACAGCAATTACATTTCTATGGCTATCTACTGCTGACTGACCAATAACATTTCTATGGCTATCTACTGTGACAGCAATTACATTTCTGTGGCTATCTAGGCTGCTGACAACAATTACATTTCTGTTTCTACTGCTGACTGACCAATTACATTTCTATGGCTATCTACTGTTGACAGCAATTACATTTCTGTGGCTATCTACTACTGACATCAATTACATTTCTATGGCTATCTACTGCTGACTGACCAATAACATTTCTATGGCTATCTACTGTGACAGCAATTACATTTCTGTGGCTATCTAGGCTGCTGACAACAATTACATTTCTGTTTCTACTGCTGACTGACCAATTACATTTCTATGACTATCTACTGTTGACAGCAATTACATTTCTGTGGCTATCTACTACTGACAGCAATTACATTTCTGTGGGCTATCTACTGCTGACAGCAATTGCATTTCTGTGGTTATCTACTGCTGACAGCAATTCACTACATCTTTCGGAAAGCAATCCCGGCATTTTTCTACATCGTACTAAATTCGTGAAAATAAAATGACGCGAAAACTTTAGTTTCAACAGTATTTTCTTGGTATACCATTTTCTCTGGGACAACGTGTGATGATACCGCCCAACACTAGTTTTGTGTTCTATGGCTATCTACTGCTGACAGCAATTACATTTTTGTGGCTATCTAGCTTACTGCTGACAGCAATCACGTTTTTTAGCTATCTAGTGCTGATAGCAAGTACATTTCTGGATCTACAGCTGATTGACAGCAATTACATTTCTATGGCTATCTACTGCTGACTGACCAATAACATTTCTATGGCTATCTAGGCTGCTGACAACAATTACATTTCTGTATCTACTGCTGACTGACCAATTACATTTCTATGGCTATCTACTACTGACAGCAATTGCATTTCTGTGGCTATCTACTGCTGACAGCAATTCACTACATCTTTCGGAAAGCAATCCCGGCACTTAGAATGCTAACTCCCGTTGATAAAAATCACATTACTTTTCCCTATAGGCCTACGCCTGAGAGCTGATATGCCATTTCCATAAAGACTATAATTTGTATGTGTGCTATCTACTGCTGAGTGTGAGACAAGGCCTTTCTAAGCAATAAAACTTGAGAGTATCCAACATTACGGTCCATATTTTCAGTGCGACGCCACTCGTGTGAAGGAATAATACTAACTCAGACATAGACTCCCAATTTGCAATTAGTTTTACCTGAGACTAGAATGGTATTCTCCCGGGGGTATTCTAGTCTCAGGTTTTACTGTATTTTTATAGCGTAAGTATTCTAGCCTACCGAAAATATCCGTCAGACACTCTCAAAATTCATTTATATAGTCATCCATCGCAATTGGTGCAGCGCCTGCTCTGCTAAAGCCTAAAACAGCAAATTCCGCTGTAAAATTAAGTTATACTAATAGAATTTCAAAATGTCTCTTTATCTGGTGCCGTTTCTACATCGTACTAAATTCGTGAAAATAAAATGACGCGAAAACTTTAGTTTCAACAGTATTTGTCTCGGTATACCATTTTCTCTGGGACAACGTGTGATGATACCGCCCAACACTAGTTTTGTGTATCAACCCGGAAGTGAATTAATCAATTAGCGTTTACAAATAAACATAATACACACTATCGTTATTCAACACTTTAAAACACTTTTTCATGAAGCAAGAGTGTTTTCCAATTCTGTATCTTAAATCAATGGCATTTTTTAATAATTTAATCAAATAAAATGGACCATAGACTTGTATTAATTTATTTTTTTGAGAATTTCTTGTGAAAATAAATCTAGCAACACTTTGCCAACGTCAGGAAGTTGGTCAATCATCACTTCGCTGCACTTGCTTGCACACACACGGAAGGTTACCCACACGGAACGACCGATGGGTTCATAGATCTAGTACTACTGTGTATCGTGTTGTTGTTATGTTTACTACTAAACAGCATGATTTGGTACCCACAAAACTGGAATGACTATGCTAGCAGCGAATGTAAAGAGCTAATAAACCATTTGGATTCATCCATTTTTGTCTGGGAACTTGTCAAACACACTTGAACAACTTGGCCTGGCACGCTGAGCTGACTAGCACTTTCGCCGGTATCCTCCAACGTAAACAACAGACTGTCAACAACCCGCTTGTTGTTCATCGTTTAGAGCTGGACCCCAGAGAGTCACCAGGAACGCAAGAAATATGTCTGGGCAAATTAATTGTAGTTGTTAATTGTAATTACTCTGATTATCATCATACATACAGATTGATAAATGATAACTGCTTGTGCTAGCTAGCTGAATCTTAAAAAATATAAATTAATTATTAAGCGTCATCATTTGATACGTCTTCAAAATGGCAAGTTAGCACGATGTCTCAAAGAGCATCGTGAATCTTGCCATACTCAAGGTATCAAGCCATTTCATCTTTTACAAATATCTCGGTTTAAACTCTAGCAGTCGCAGGTCTAATATTATTCTATAACTCAAGGCTGGTTTTTAGTGTCCATCATGGCAGCGTCATCGTCAAGTAAAAATTCCATCCAACGGTCAGCTAGATTTTGCTACAGATACCGGTTTGTGCTGTACGTTGCTGGACTCATTGTGGGGGTTCAGTGCCTCGTAGCATGGAGTTTTCTATCCATCGACAGTCAGGAGAGCGAGAGAAGTCGAGAGGTTGGGCGGAAAAGAAGAGGAGGAGGAGTGATAGAGGTGAGTTAATTGATTTTTATGTAGCTGATCGTCAGTTCAGCTAGACTTGATAATTAAATACAGGCCTGGAAATAGCGCTTGCCCATAGCGGGTAACTTTTGCGTTGGGCTGGTGAAGATGCAAAAGTACCCGACGGGCTGGCGGGTAAGGCTAATGAAATATGATTGATACCAAGTTTCCTGTTCCATATTTTTTCATGACTGAGTAGGGGACTATTTCAGTATTCAGGAAATTCATTATTTTCAAATTTTCATTATCGGCTCAAAGTTAAGTGTGGAATGCTATATAATAGTATATTTTGAGGCCCAAAACAAGTAAATAATGACCAGGCTTCATTTATGACGGGACCCAGTACCAAATGACTAAATAAATTTGAACGTATACGTGGTGGTGTTTGTTCGCTTCATAGCAGGGTTCACGTGTAAAGAATAAAAATTTAACAAATAAATAATTTGATCATAAATTGAATTTATTTAACTAAACTAAATATGAAAAAATCAGAATTAAATTTATTTTGAAGTTGTCTATACGTATGACGTATGTAGCGTGCTACCCAGTGCACGGTAGAAATATCCATTGAAAACCTAGTCTTTAAGTCAATGCTCCTGCCGTGTGGTAGTTCCGTATACTGTATACACAACGCAGCGTTTCCAAAGACTAGTCATAAGTCAATCGATCCATCAGTAAATACGCTGGTTGATACCCACAAATTTTGTCTCACAGAACACACAAAGTGAAGCGTCCAAGGAGCAGGGAACCAGCTTACATTGGTAATTGATTTGAGAACCTGATGTTTCGATGCCTTGTACCGGCTGTGCCATCGTAAAAAGGGCTGAAAATGTATCTTTCGTGTGAAAGATTACATTAAAACCATCTTTTTTTTCTTTAAAGGTTGAAAATATGAAATAATGAAAATGCAGAAATGCAGAAATATTTGATCTGCATTTTTTTTCTGACCGGAACTTTTTTTTTCTGACCGGAACTTTTTTTTTCTGACCGGAACTTTTTTTTCTGGCTGGAACTTTCATTATATTAGCCTAAAAAGTTTCAAACCCAAAGTGTAAAAGTGAGTTGGTTTACACTGGCTGGTGGAATTTCCGTTGGGCAGGTATTTTTGAGAGTAATACCTGCCCAACTGGCTGGTTTTTATCAAATCTGAAGTTCCATTATACTAATGCTGGCAGTTTGAAAGGGAGGCTACAATTGTGTGTAATGGCTGACCCAGGGCTTTTCATACCAAAAATTACCAATCACTCATGAAGTATTTATTTGGACAGGCCTAGATATGACACATTTTAGTATTGTTAGGCCAAGTAAAAAAATTAAGTAGTTTCTTGTCCCCTCACACATCCTTTTTCCAGGAATTCTGTAAAGTTCTTTTTTCTCTTGATATTTCTTCCATAATTTGTTGTTAAAATATTTAAAAGCTGACATCTTGGTACACGTGTACATGTATTACTTGAGTCCAATGAGCATTTTAAAGCAGGTTTTGTGTTAACCAACCCCCAGAACCATGAAATAAAAAGATTTTACAAAGGACTCATGGTGGTAATATTGATTTTGCATTGTTTATTTCCAATTTTTATAAAAGAGAAGACAAAAAGTGCCCTCAAATCAGTCGTTTTTGGCAGGAAATTTATCAAAAAGATTTTACAAAGGTCTCATCAGGTAATGGAGATTTCGCATTGTTAATTGTTTATTTTTGAAAAAGAAGAAAAAAAGTGCCCCCAGGCGAGGAAAAACAACAACCTTGTTTTACGGGCCTGGCCGACCCACTTTGCGTTTTTCAAAAACAAAAAAAGTTAAAAAAAGTTATAGAGTTTTTTTCTTCTCAAATCATGTAACATCAGCTGTTTTTTTGGCTGAAAATCTGTTGAATTTCTTTTTAAAAAAATATCCAGATTTTTACAGATTTTGGTGACATTTTAAGTTACAAAAGTTAGGTCGAGACTTTTTTATTTGGTCTTATAGGGTACTGTAGAATGGGGATACTTTGACTAATCTAATATTTTTTGAAATTTTGACCAGAAAGTGCTATAAAATTGAAATAAAATGGAAACTATTTTTTGGGGCAGTGTTTAGTCAAAATTTCAAAAAAATATTAGATTAGGTTAACAAATAAGAAATTCATCCCTAAGTGAGTGTCTTTACATCATCATCAAGCGATTTGGGCAGTTTTTACTCAAAATTATTTTTGATAGCTTTGTTCAAACAAATTGGGTTGAAAAGTGATTCTTTGTGATTTTCTCAAAAATCTCTGATCCATTCATTTCCTTTCCAAAAATGAATACTTTTATATACATTTGAGTCATAGTTCAATAAGGCCAACAATTTTTTTTTGTTATATTGGCGTAACCCGCCCGACCCTAAAAATACGCCCGACCCTAAAAATACGCCCGACCCTACACTTTTCTTTTTTTTTTTCAGTGAAAAAAAAACAAAAAAAACAACCGACCGACCCAAAAAAATGAAAAAAATAAATGTTTTTTCTCGAACGAAATACGACGGTGCTCCTCGAATAAACGGAAATTCCTTCCGAAAATATGGTTTATTGTGTTTTATTTGTATATAGACTTGTACTGAGGGGTACTTCTAACAAACAATAGGGAATGTTTAAACTCGGTTAACATTGTTCAAAAACAGCTGCTAAAAAACAAAAAAACAAAAAAAACCTACCTACCTTCCCTATTTTTGTTCAGCCCGTTACGCCAATATAACAATTATTTTTTTTTGGCCTAATTACAGCACTCACAAAATTAAAAGAGTGACTTCCTTGAGTCTCCCCTTAACACCCACCCAGGCTAGATTGATGAGTCCATTTAAAAAACAAGAGCTCTGTTAAGGTTCAATGAGCGTGTTTCTACTGGGGCACTGCAAAAAGTAAATGCTAATAAACGCTAAGTTTTTAATTCCCCCTGTTTCTACTTTTGTATAACCCATCGTGACACGGTTCACGGCGCAAACCGCTAAGATTAATCGCCTTTCTGTTTCTATTGGGTTTATTGCCGATTATTGATGGTTCCAAACCTTTTGTGAAGGTGAAAATAGTATTGTTCCAAAACTTACAAATTATAAGTAAGAAAATAGTAAAAAATACTTCAAATAAGCGACTATATATTCTCATCAATTGTCATTAACTTTTGCCTTAAAATGTGCATTCTGTCCTCCAAAATTGTCATGAATTGTGTAACAAAAGCCCAGATAGGACTTAAAAATTACTTTGTTTAGGGCACCCTGGGCACTTTAACCCTGATACTCTTGAGTCCTACGAATCACTACGATGCGGTGTGCTTGTGTCACCCGGCTCGGCAGTTTTTCGATGAAATAATGGCCCCAAGGTATATGCAGGGCGGAATATACTCCGCCATGCATGGTTTCCCCTGTGGCCTAGCGGTAGATAGTCAGCCTCTGAACCCAGAGGTCTGGGGTTCGAGTCCCGGGGGAGTGTGGGTACTTTTCCCCCTCGCTATCTTTGTAAAAGTTGCCTCGGGGGTTAGGGTTATTAGGGATAATACAGGACTTTTAAAATTTTAAAATGTTCCATACATGTTTGTACATCAGGATTCTAGCCAGGACCATTTTAGTGCCGGGTAAATTTACTGACGGCGAACGGAGAAAGTGTAGCGAACGAAGTGCAGTGGATCATGGCATGGGATCCAGAGGCCTTCTTAATGTCTTTTTAGGGTTTTTTAATGCACTTTGAGGGTTCCTGCCACATAATTTCTTGTTTTATGAGGCAGTTTAATGATTTTATCCATAAATTGTTAAAAAAATAATCCCCAAAAAAGAAGTTTTTTAAAATTTTTTTTAGAGTGCCGGGCGGCCCCGACCAGTGCCGCCCACCATAGCTAGAACCCTGATGTACATGAATGCAAATGGACTAACTATTAAGTATCACACTTGTTTGAAACACACTGTACAAGTCGTGTCACTCCGTCATCATCGCAGTAATTTCATGATCTTCCCTGCAAACGTACGAGGATTTAAAATGTGACTCTTGATAGCTGAAGATAGTCGTTTAGCTATCCCCGACTGTTGATGGACAAATTGGATTTACACTTGTTCGTTAACCCAGATTTTTAACCATATATGTACACCCACATTGACTGTGTAAAATTGAAAGGGTTAGATTTCATGGATGAGGGGGTATTTGTTCATGGTAAATTGCAGTAATTGCTTATTGTTAGCTTATCCTTCGTCAGTACCCAATCAAAATTTCCCCCCCAGCAATCATTCATTTAAAACAAATTAGGTGATGACCCCCACCCCCGTTCTACAGGCCCAAGAAACCCTGATTTCATTTTTGTTTAAAACAAAAGCGTTTTGAAAAATGTTTGAGAATGTTTGAATTGTTTCGAAATTCACCAAAAACAACAGCAACAACAACAAAATGCTTGAGTGACCGACCCATAGAACAGGATGGTCTTTCTCGTCTCCTAAGTGTGGGTACTTTTTAAAAACATTTGAACACAAAATGTATCTTCTGGCCCTTTTATTCATACACAGTTCAACAAGTTCCCCTTTACATAGGTTATGCTGTGCACAATGTACATTATATGTGCAAAAACTCGTTTCGATGGAGTATCTCATTTTAAAAATATCAGGCATAATCTAAAGGGGAACTTATTTTTGTTGAACTGTGTAGAACATGAATAGAACAAATATTGGATTTATACAGCTTTGAGTAACGACTTATAATTGTAAAGTACACATATAATACCTTGTACCATTGAGACTCATCTGGTAAGATGAAACTCAGGTCTTGTATCATTAATTTTTTTTTTTAAATAACCAAAAGATATAACTACAACAAGAATAGATATTAGATTGTGTCCTTAAGGGAAATATACTAGTACAAATTGAGAATTGATGATATATGCTAACTAAAGTAACCATGTTGAAAGTTACTGCAGGCATAAGTTAGTAGTATTAATGATGCCCGTGGATGTATGTAATTTGAGATCTCATTCATCAAGCGTAGTTTTCTGCTTCTACTCCGGGGGGAGAGGGGGTGGGTATGTATTCTTGTAGGTTACGCATGAAAGGTTGTTAATGGTAAAATCCCCTCTTTTAATTCAGCCTCACTGTCACCAGATCTTTTGAATAATCATGATCAACCCCAGGGCTCCAAACCTAGTATAGGATTGTTAATCAGTAATCACTCAAAATCCCCTTAAATTCTTTAGACAATTTTGTTTTATTTTTTCACTCAGAAACCTTTTTGATATGGTAAAATAATTAGCATATTTTATAGTCAATTTGGTGATTAAGCATTCGCTTTTAAATCCAAAAGGCCTAGTTTTTGGATTGTTCTCTGTCACTGAATACTACTAAGACATACATGTATCAAGTTCATACTTAAAAAAACCCAATCCTTTCCCCTCCCCCGCTCATTTTTGGTCTTTTTAGCCTGATTTGACACCCTTTTTTAGGTTTTTCAAATGTCTGTGCCTGTAGTTTTAGATACAATTGCACCAAGATATAGGATGTCTTTTTGTTCAAGTTTGTTCATGAGCCATTCACTCAATGTTTTTTAGTCTTCACATTGTGTTTTAAAGATTGGAAGGGTTCGGTCCAGGCTCATACCACTAATTTACTTGTCGCCCTAAATCGAACCATTGTGACAACACCCAACAACTAAAATTATGCAATATATTTGGGGTTAACGCCTATTGTACAATCCTGTTCTGACTTAACCTCATTAAATAAACAAATTTTATTTTCTTGTTGAAAACATGAAGAAGGGTATTCCCCCAACCCAAAGGTTGGTTGGATTTGGAATGGGGAATGAGTGGATCAGAGTTTTACTCACCAGAGTAATGCACTTATCAATTGCAGTCCCGGCCCCGGGGGACCCGGGGCATGGCGGGGACTATGCGGGGACCGTACGCAAACGTACAACAAACATGGCCCGGCTATGCGGGGGCGTGCACCTGAGGCGTACAAAACGTGCTCCCGCTAGCCGGGGAGTGTAGCCGGGGCATAGCGGGGACGTACATTACTGAAAAAATAGGCCGGGCATTGTAGCGGGGGCGTACACTAGGGTACACGAATGTACACCGCGGGGCATAGCCGGGGCGTACACATACATAGCGGGGACGTACGCTAAGGTACAAAAAATGTACACCCCGGTGTGTAGCTGGGGTGTACGCACACATAGCGGGAATGTACGCTATTGTACATATCATCCACACCGGGGCATAGAGATATAAAATGCAATATATTAAACTTTAAAATTAGTCACCGCGATTGATCAATGCCTGGATTTTCACTACCGTGACTACGGTAAATTTAGTACAATTTGACCATATAGTGCTTTTGCCTGGAATAATGTACACGGAGGGCCCGGACAGATAGACGACACCTACTTGCAGACCCACCTCAATTCCCCCTCCCAAGTCCCCAAGAAGGTCCAAAATCCCCCTCACAAGTCAATTAGATCAATCATCATGTTGTCGGTCCATTTTTAAAACTTAAATACGGTTTGTTCATAATAAATTAATTGGATCAAAACTCTCCAATGTTGCCGGTGGGTACGCATGATCTATCAAAAATAAAGCTACACAATATGATATCCATAAAGTGATATTTTGACTCGATTCTGGTTGACAGCAGACTGAGATAGATCATGCCAACATTATAGTATTTTTTAGTTATAGGCCTCTGGTAAGTTTTGTTCTGGAGCACTGTATAAACTAAACTATTCACAAAACCATATAGTAGTGAACGGTAAATCATGAAAATGCTCGCAGTGAACCGTGTAACATGATAACGATTCGCTAATATTGCCCCGGCTGTCTGTAGCCGGGGTGTAGCCGGGGCGTACACTATGCCCCGGCTATGGGGGCCGGGACCGTACGCCGTCGTACACTTTGTCCCGGCTATGGGGGGCCGGGACCGTACGCCGGCGTACACTTTGTCCCGGCCATGGGGGGCCGGGACTGTAGCGGGGGCGTACAAAAAGTGGTGCCCCGCCCTGCAGGGACCGTACACGACTGTAGCCGGGACGTCACATCGGCAATTTGTACGTCCCGGCCCTAATCCCCGCTATTCCCGGGTCCCCCGGGCCGGGGCTGCAATTGATAAGTGCATAACTTAAAAATGAACATTATGATTAAGACAAGAATGGTTTTAAAGGGGTTCCTGGGTTTTGCATAGGAAGACCTTGAAGTTACTCTAAAGAACCAAATGTTTCCACTGAGACATCTAACATAAGTTGGTTATGGCTCTTGGTCTGGAACCCACATCGGCATTGTTGCATCTACAGTGTAGGGGAGATTGGGGTAAGTGGAACACAGGGTTAGTTGGAACATTGAAATCTCTTTCTGGCAAGTACTACACAAAATGTACCACCAATGTAGCGTACCCATTTAGCAGCCATCCACTAAGTCCAAAAAAATGGTTGCGTTGCCCTCAAGTGCTAAAAATTTAAAATTGGGTCGTTCGGTCGGAAATCTTTTTTTCCCCCTTATTTTCTTCTTTTTTTTGGCTTAAAAATATATGGTTTATGTCAAGACAAAATTGGTATATGCCCATATTTCAACTTAACGTATGTTTCTAGTGTGATAATAGTCTAAACACATTTAGTAAAGCTAACTTATTCATTTCAAGTAAGAAATAGTAACATTTAGACACTTCAAGGACAAATTTAAATCTAACAATTTAAAAAAAAAATTGGAAAAGAAATTGTGAAAAAAAAGAAGACAAAATGTGACCCTAATGTTTGCAGTTTTAGGGTCGTTCGCTGAGGGCAAGACAACTCTTTCTTTTTTTGGCCTAATAGCAGCTGCGAGCAGGTACACTCTGGTAGTATTTTATAAATAAATTATATGCCTGACAGATATCTCAATGTTCCAACTAAACTGTAAAACCAGAAATGTTCATAGGTGCATTTAAATTTCGCTAATTTCACGAAGAGCATTTACTCGTGAAAATGTCATGCCACCAATATTTCCAATCTACCTTGAAGCAGTGCATTGCAAAGTTACACAATGTCACTTCAAAGTTTTCATGCCATGAATTAGGCCAGTATTGCCGATTCGTGAAATGTTAAACTCGCGAGCATTTCTGGTTAAATTACAGTAACCATGTGTTCCAAGTAACCCCCATCTTCACTGTTATAGGAGACAGCACAACAGTGGTTCTTATGTCTTATTTTGCCTTCTCTTGTCTTGTCCCCGTGTCGGTATTCTGCTCAATGCCTCAAGCTAATTGAGCAAATTCAATGGTAAGCAGTGATGATTTTGTGGTTTATGTACATGAATGCAGTGATGATTTTGTGGTGATAGGTGATTGCTCCTTTCTTGGTATGATCTCCAGTAGTTGATCCCAGTCTCTAATAGCCAGCTTGTAAATAATTTGAAAAAAGAAAGTTTTTGTTAGCTGGTTAGGTGATGTAGCTGGGTTTTTTAAACGAGTGCTGCAGTGTTTGCATTTGATTGCAAGGTTACTGCCCCCTGCTCTGTTGAAGTAATGTGAGTCTATCGATTAGACGGCACTCAACATAAGGCCAGATACTCAGTGTACCCACCTGTGACACTGCATGCTAACTCAACCATAGTTGTTCATCATGATAAACCTAACAGCCCTTCTCTAAACAGCTTCAAGTCTTGTTTTGAATGGATCTAAAATCAGGCATGGCAGCTCAATGGGCTATTCCAGTTAAAATCCATACACCCTCTACAGAAGATATAATCTTTCCAATTGGTAATAACCAGCATGGGTGACACCCTTTGAAATGTACATTTTAGGCTAGTATAATGTCATTTACAGTTTCCCGTTTCCCTACCGACCCAACTTTTCAGTTTTACCAAAACTTTCATTATTTTGTGCAAAATTACATTTTCTGACAAACTTGAATAAAAATCAAAACTTTTAGTGGCTCAAAATACCAGGCTTATCTTCCTGTTGATTTTAAGGGATTTTTATGGCAGTGGTGTCATGGTATATGGTTGATAATGAAATTGTTTGCATTACCTACTCAGATTTCAGATGTAATTGACGTTGCAATATTTCAGACAGATTTGTTGACATTTTCAATAACACATCTACAAATGCTTCTTTAATTGTTTTTCAAAGTGTTAAAGTGTTAATTAAGGTGTAATATATACAAATCAATAGGTAGTTAGTAGTTAACACCCCTTTCAGATGCAATAATGAAATTGAGTGAAATAATGAATAATGAATAATGAATAATGAAATAGACACCTACCCACTCTTTTAAAAATATGAAACGGGAAACTGGGAATCATATTTTATTAGCCTTATGTGTGGAAAATTAAGGTCATGTCTTCCATAGGGGTATGATCTCAAGTGGAATAGCCCAATCGCGCACGACAGCTCAATATTAGACAGTTATGTCGCAGACAGAGGTGCGGAGTTGCCGCTAGCTGTCTCCGCCGTAACTAACAGAGCAGTTGAGCCCACGGGTGCCACGCTAGTCTATCTCGGAGAAGTTAGGTGAAAGGATGGCAAACGGTTGCACTATATTCATCAAATATGTGACCCGTCACATTAAAATGGACATGTTGGAGGCCAGAGTCAAATATGAGTTATTGGTATGACTTGAAAGAGCTTATTTTAAGCTTTGAAATGATACCATGTTGAAGGTAATCAGACTTTGTAATCACAATATATGATTTGAAGAAGCATATCTTTTTCTATTATTTTCTTTATATTTCACAAAATACATTGGCCTCTATCTCAAAACTGTGTTTGCCGACAACATGTCCTTTTCGACGCAACTGGTCACATATGGGGTTAAGGTGATGAAGAAAAAAACCCTGTTCTACGGGCCCGACCGACCAATTTTTTCTCAAATTTTTAAATTTTTTATTTTGTTAGAATTATTTTTTTAAATGTGTGCAAATGTTTGGCAAATGTTAATTTTTATTATTCTTTTAAAATAATTGATTTTTGTCGTTGATTTTGTTGATTTTTTGAAATTTTCAAAAAAAATCAACAGATTGCTGAAAGTTCACCAACATTCCCCCCACCCCAAAAGCCCGACCGACTGTGCGACCCTATCTGAGAGGTCTGTTTGCCTGTAGAACATGTTTTGTTCCTGTCACCTAGTCAAGTTTATAAGCCATGTTTTGATTTACTTTCTACAGAATCTTGAGGTTGTTGTCCTCAAAGTCAATGAGTTGTAAAGTCCTTTACTACCTTGTAGCTATGTACGAACACCATTCGAAAATACGGCACATTATCTTTTCAAAGAAATTAAATTTGCATGCGCTGTCACAGCAGCGTACCAGGACAAATCAATTGTGACTGTCTCCACAAAAAGTAATTAGCAATTTATATGTCCGGCAAAGTTGTGATGACGATGGGGTGCACGCTTGAAATGTGGTTATTCTTATTCCACAATTAACTGCTCAATTCTTAGCCACATTTTTGGATTGTCCGTTATCCTATTCATTTTTCAAAACTATTATACCAACATTTCTTGTTTATTTTCCTACAAAATATTAGGCAAAATCATGCAAAGCAAAAGCAAACCCTACCTCATAGAGCCAAAATGTGAAAGAAAAAAGTTCTGCATTCAGTCTGTTGAACTTTTTCACCCAAGAGTCAGTAAAGTGAATGTACACTCTCAGAAACCACCCTGGCCTAGGCTAAAGGCGACCAAATTGTTTCAATTTTAATTTTATTGTCAATAAGTTTGTTTTCGTAATTTGAAAACTTGGCTCAAGCTATAATTAAAACCGCTAGCATGGATTCTTTGTCGAAAGCGACCTTATTTTTGCAAACCAGCGATTTTCATACTGTTAACACTCGCCCACCTCTTGTGTGTTTTGTTGAAATAAAGTGCACATTTTAATCTTCATCTTTTTTCATGCTGATCTTAACAATTGTGTTATCTTAATGTTCACGGGGCTTTTTGCCAAATATTGAATAGATTTTTTGTATAGGCTTGCCTGAAACTTGATAGCTGATGCATTCTGTTTCCATTAGAAATGTTGGAATTTGCCAAAAGAGTGTTTTTGGGGTTAAATCCCTGTTAAAACATGGATTAAGGTAAGTAGACTTGAAATTGGAAATTAAATTCAATTGCAGCATTGAATATGCATTTTCAATGAGCTGTACACACGTAATACTGAGGTTTGAAGCAATAAATTTAAAACGTGGGGAAAGCATGGACAAATAATGACAGGAAAATGGTGTGTGCTGCCCCCGGGGATTGAACCCTGGCTGCTGCGCCTGGAGTCCAGGTAATTGTGCATCACACTACAGGGGTCATGCTCCCAAAAATAAATTTTCGGAGCCTGTATGTACCTTTGTGTGATTATGCAATGATTGGGGAATGGGGGTCCAAGGCAGCGTGTTGCCTCTGTTGGATTTTGATAGATTTACGAGGAATAGGGTTATTGATCCATCTTCTAATGTTTTAAAACTAGCATAAGTTTCGTTCTCTGTGGCAAAAATACAAATGAATTATCATGGATGAAGATGGGAAAAAAATAATGCAAGATAAAATGTATTTATTTATTTATTTATTTTTTCTTCCGAAAATATCTTTCAGCTTAACCCTAACTCTACCCCCTCCACTTTTTTCTGAATTGTTTCTTCAACGTGGAAAATCGACCAAAATATCCCCCTGATCCCTCGGGATTTGCTCCAGGTACCTCTCCCATCAGAGGCGACGAACTCCCCACTAGACCACGGCTGTCAAGGTTTGTTTGTGCAGTGTATTGCGCAAACTATATGTTCTGGGTCCATTTTTTCATCCAAAAACTTCCACGCCGGGTGGTACCAACGTGCCCAGTCGTGGTATATTGTGGTATATGGTAGGGTTAGGGTTATAGGTGACCTTTCTTGTATGGCTTGATATCATTCATACCCATAATAACCAATTAGTGCGGTCATTTAAAAACAGACAATTTAGCAGCCACACAAATTATTTTTAATGTGGGTGGGTAATAACTTCCATTTCCTCAAATGTCTGGAATAGTTTTTTAACGAGCCATAAAGTGGTTATTAAAATCTGAATCGGAGCTTTTCATCTAATTTCCTTTATACAATCAATTATGATGGTTGTTATTTTTGCAACGGACGATCAATAATATCGTATCTTTCTCTATTTTGACGCCATCAATTCCAGGCATCAATACTACATGTATTTAGTGTTTCATCAATATGGGTGCGTATGGCCAGAAGGGGAATTCTGATAGAGTGGTTGGATACCATGGAGAGGTGAAAAAACTCTGGTATAGTTCAATCAGTTCCAAATTGGCAAGAAATACACATTTTTCTATCTCTCCGCATGTAAAAGTAATCCAAACGTGCATGATTTTGGCCATACGCACCCGTCTCACATTTGATGCACATTGCACTTCTTGCGTTCATGTGTGCCTGCCCCTTCTGTATTAATTCGCTGCTGTAAGGAGGCTCACCAATTTGGAGCTGATGAAGCTATAGTGATCAACATTTATCATTTCATTTTCTTGAACGATGAAACACCAGGCCACACCCTTTGGCAAGCAGATAATTTGAGCGTTTTGTTATCGCTTCCGTAGTAATCATCACAATGATAAGGCCAAAAAAACCCCAATCCTGTTCTGACTAAACCTCTTTAAATAAACGAATTTTACAAAGTGTGTTCAGTTGGGATACATGTAACGTCTCATTTTTTCTCTTCTCAGAAATTGTAATATGAAACCAAAAATTCACATTTAACAGACGCCTGATGATTACACAGCTACAATGCAAGGCACTGCATTATTCAGTAAGGTTGATCTTATCTTCCAGATTACCATACTTTTCATTTAATTTCAGCCCATTTTTGGTCTTTTTAGCCTGATTTGACACACTTTTTTAGGTTTTTTCAAATGTGTCTATGCCTGTAGTTTTAGATACAATTGCTAGGCACCAAGATATAGGATGTCTTTTTAATCAAGTTTGTTCATGAGCCATTCACTCAATGTTTTTTCAGTCTTCACATTGAGAATCCTTACACAGGATGTGATTTAAAGATTGGAAGGGTTCAGTCCCGGCTCTTACAACTAATTTACTTGTCGCCCTAAATCGAACCATTGTGACAACACCCAACAACTAAATTATGCAACATCTTTTGGGATAACGCCTATGTACAATCTGACTTAACCTCTTTAAATAAAAAAATTAAATTTTTTTTTGAAAAAATGAAGTTAAGGGTATTCCCCCAACACAAAGGTTGGTTGGGTTTGGAATGGGGACTGAGTGGATCAGAGTTTTACTCACTAGAGTAACTTAAAAATGAACACTATAATTAAGACAAGAATGGTTTTAAAAGGGTTCCTGGGTTTTGCATAGGAAGACCTTGAAGTTACTCTAAAGATTAAAATAACCAAATGTTTCAACTGAGACATCTAATATTAGTTGATTATGGCTCTTGGTCTGGAACCCACATAGGTACAGTGTAGGGGAGATTGGAGTAAGTGGAACACGACCAATGTAGTGTACCCATTAGCAGCCATTCACTCTAGTCCCACGTTTTTCAGACAATGTTGCCAGCTTGTAAATAATTTGAAGTTTTTGTTGGCTGGTAAGGTGATGTAGCTGTTTCTGTTTGTGTATAAGACTAGAGTGTTGAAGGGCAGACCAGGCATAGTAGTGTTTGCATATGATTGCTAGGTTACTGCCCTCAGCTCTGTTGAAGTTTGTGAGTCTATTGATTAGACTGCACTCAACATAAGGCCAGATACTCAGTTTAACCCACCTGTGACACTGCTAACTTAACCATATAGTTGTTCATCATGATAAACCTAACAGCCCTTCTCTAAACAGCTTCAAGTCTGGTTTTGAATGGCTCTAAAATCAGGCATGGCAGCTCAATGGGTATTCCAGTTAAAATCCATACACCCTCTACAGAAGATATAATCTTTGTCACAGGGATTGTGAATTCTAATGGCGGGAAAAAGAGGGCAAAACAGCAAGCTCCTTGCCAGGAAATGTTGCCATCTTGCGGGAAATCCCCCCCCCCCCCCAAGATAAGATATTTTTAGAGTAATAGGCACTATACAGCCAATATAACATAAAAGGATGCATTATGGCATCAATTAGACCTTAATTTTCCAAAAAGCTTAAGCCTCTGAGGGGGGCAGTCCCCTCAGACACCCCATCCGCTGCTAAAGCAGTGGGAAATCCAACTTCATCGAATTTCCCTTGCAGGGAAACTTTGCATTTTTTCCAGCCCTGGTCCAAATGAGATTACTAGCATGGGTGACTCCCTTTGAAATGTACACTCTATGTGTGGAAAATTAAGGTCATGTCTTCCATAGGGGTGTATGATTTCAAGTGGAATAGTCCAATAGCGCACGACAGCTCAATATTAGACAGTTATGTCGCAGACATAGGTGCGGAGTTGCCGCTAGCTGTCTCCGCCGTAACTAACAGAGCAGTTGAGCCCACGCTAGTCTATCTCGGAGAAGTTGAGCCCACGGGTGCCACGCTAGTCTATCTCAGAGCAGTTGAGCCCACGGGTGCCACGCTAGTCTATCTCAGAGCAGTTGAGCCCACGGGTGCCACGCTAGTCTATCTCAGAGAAGTTGAGCCCACGGGTGCCACGCTGGTCTATCTCAGAGCAGTTGAGCCCACGGGTGCCACGCTAGTCTATCTCAGAGAAGTTGAGCCCACGGGTGCCACGCTAGTCTATCTCAGAGAAGTTGAGCCCACGGGTGCCACGCTAGTCTATCTCGGAGAAGTTGGGTGATAGGATGGCAAACGGTTGCACTATTTTTATCAAAGATGGGGTTAAGGTGATGAAAAAAAACACCCTGTTCTACGGGCCCGACCGACACATTTTTTCTCAAATTTTTTAAAATTTTATTTTGTTAGAATTTTGTTTGAAAATGTGTGCAAATGTTTGGCAAATGTTAATTTTTATTATTCTTTTAAAATAATTGATTTTTGTTGTTGATTTTTTGAAATTTTCAAAAAAAATCAACAGATTGCTGAAAGTTCACCAACATAATTCCCCCCACCCCAAAAGCCTGACCGACTGTGCGACCCTACCTGAGAGGTCTGTTTGCCTGTAGAACATTTTGTTCCTGTCGCCTAGTCAAGTTTATAAGCCATGTTTTGATTTACCTTCTACAGAATCATGAGGTTGTTGTCCTCTCAATGAGTTGAAAAGTCCTTTACTACCTTGTAGCTATGTACGTACACCAGTTGATAATACTGCACATTATCTTTTTTAAGAAATTAATTTTGCATGCGCTGTCACAGCAGCGTACCAAGACAAATCAATTGTGACCGTCTCCACAAAAAGTAATTAGCAATTTGTATGTCCAGCAAAGTTGTGATGACGATGGGGTGCACGCTTGAAATGTGGTTATTCTTATTCCACAATTAACTGCTTAATTCTTAGCCACGTTTTTGGATTTTCCATTGTCCCATTCATTTTTCAAAACTATTAAATTAAACCAACATTTCTTCTTTTTTTTCTACAAAATATTAGGCAAAATCATGGAAAGCAAATACAAACCCAACCTCATAGAGCCAAAATGTGCAAGAAAGAAGTTTTGCATTCAGTCTGTTAAACTTTTCCCCCAAGATTCAGTAAAGTGAATATACAAATGTACACTCTCAGACACCACCCTGGCCTAGGCAACCACATTTTCAATTTTCAATTTTATTTTCAATATTTTTTTCTCGTATTTTTGCAAATTCTTGAATTTTCTCTGCAATTTTGTGGCATTTTTGAAATATTTTGAACAATTTTAAAATTTCGAAAAATACCAAAAATTCACCAAAACATCCCCCTGATCTACCGATCCTACTTGAGGGAGCACACCATTAAGTCACTAAGTAAGGTAAAATCCTAGATTCCATGTCTCATATGGCTCCGATCCATGTGCATTGCACAATTATATAAATCAAAGTCGGGTTTCACCCAAATCTATGAGTAGCCTTCAGATCTGGCCAGTTTGTTCTCGTATTTAGGCCAATTTAGTCGGGTTTGACAAGGACCGGGGGGGGGGGGGGGGGGGGGTTGCTCTTTTTTATACACAAAATGTGACCTTTTCAGTTGCTATGTTATAGTTCAACATTATCAATGACTGATCAAAATCAAAATTGGTTGGATTTGACTCAAAAAATTGAATTTTCTTGAGCGTAGGCCTAGAACGCCGCGTGGAGATAGGATAAAAAAAACCAAAAATAGCAGAATAGTGATTTTTACGCAAAGATGCGGCCTCCGTAATCAGGGCGTATCTCTAAAACGGAATGATTGATTGACATAATATTTGGCTACTTTATTCAAAATTTCATGCTGAACAAGTTGATATCAAATTTTTAATGATTCTGAAAATAAGTGGTACCTTGAAGGGAGCACACCACTAAGTCGGGTTTGCGCGGCACTTCCGGCAAAACTTGAGTACGATAATAGTTCCTTTTGACCAAATGAATATGCAAAATTGGCATCAATTTGAGAGGTAATAATATCAAATTTGTGTTTTATGGATTTTATGGATTATATATTTAATGTTTAGAACAGAAAATTCGATGAATTTAGCTGAAATATAAATAACGGGCCGATTTACACACATGGTGCATGAACGGGAAATAACCGAATATTGACTCGCGTAATCATACCATTTATTTTCGCCGACTTCTAGCAAAAAATCTTGACGATGATTTGTAGTTCATATTAAGATATGTTAAAGATCACGGATGGTTCTAAAACATATCAAAATTTCATTGATCTAGTCACTAGCACTCTGGATTTACAGCGTTTTGAATATGGAGTACTCGCCGTGTAAAGTCTATGGCACGCGACATAGTGTTGTGCTCCCTTACGGTAAAATCCTAGATTCCATGTCTCATATGGCTCCGATCCATGTGCATTGCACAATTATATAAATCAAAGTCGGGTTTCACCCAAATCTATGCGTAGCCTTCAGATCTGGCCAGTTTGTTCTCGTATTTAGGCCAATTTAGTCAGGTTTGACAAGGACCAGGGGGGGGGGGGGTTGCTCTTTTTTATACACAAAATGTGACCTTTTCAGTTGCTATGTTATAGTTCAACATTATCATTGACTGATCAAAATCAAAATTGGTTGGATTTGACTCAAAAAATTGAATTTTCTTGAGCGTAGGCCTAGAACGCCGCGTGGAGATATAGGATAAAAAAACCCAAAAATAGCAGAATAGTGATTTTTACGCAAAGATGCGGCCTCCGTAATCAGGGCGTATCTCTAAAACGGAATGATTGATTGACATAATATTTGGCTACTTTATTCAAAATTTCATGCTGAACAAGTTGATATCAAATTTTTAATGATTCTGAAAATAAGTGGTACCTTGAAGGGAGCACACCACTAAGTCGGGTTTGCGCGGCACTTCCGGCAAAACTTGAGTACGATAATAGTTCCTTTTGACCAAATGAATGTGCAAAATTGGCATCAATTTGAGAGGTAATGATATCAAATTTGTGTTTTATGGATTTTATGGATTATATATTTAATGTTTAGAACAGAAAATTCGATGAATTTAGCTGAAATATAAATAACGGGCCGATTTACACACATGGTGCATGAACGGGAAATAACCGAATATTGACTCGCGTAATCATACCATTTATTTTCGCCGACTTCTAGCAAAAAATCTTGACGATGATTTGTAGTTCATATTAAGATATGTTAAAGATCACGGATGGTTCTAAAACATATCAAAATTTCATTGATCTAGTCACTAGCACTCTGGATTTACAGCGTTTTGAATATGGAGTACTCGCCGTGTAAAGTCTATGGCACGCGACATAGTGTTGTGCTCCCTTGAGAGGTCCTTCTATAACATTCTTTTTTCTTCGCCTAAGCACTGATTGCCAGGGAAGTGAAAAACCTACCCCTTTACTTTAAAACAAGGATTTCAGTCCGTGCAAATGGGTTCAAATTCACACTATATTATTGCTGTGGTTTTATGATGCTTGGCTCAAGCTATGATAAAAACCGCTAGCATGGATTCTTTGTCAAAAGCGACCTTATTTTTGCAAACCAGCGATTTTCATACTGTTTACACTCGCCCACCTCTTGAGAATAGGGTTATTGATCCATCTTCTAATGTTTTAAAACCAGCATAAGTTTCGTTCTCTTTGGCAAAAATACAAATGAATTATCATGGATGAAGATGGAAAAAAAATAATGCAAGATAAAATTTATTTATCTATTTATTTTTATTTTCTTCCGAAAATATCTTTCAGCTTAACCCTAACTCTACCCCCCCCCCCACTTTCTTCAACGTGGAAAATCGACCAAAATATCCCCCTGATCCCCCTGGGATTTGATCCAGGGACCTCTCGCACCAGAGGCGACGAACTCCTCACTAGACCGCGGCTGTCAAGGTTTGTTTGTGCAGTGTATTGCGCAAACTATATGTTCTGGGTCCATTTTTTCATCCAAAAACTTCCACGGCGGGTGGTACCAACGTGCCCAGTTGTGGTATATTGTGGTATATGGTAGGGTTATGGTTATGTGACCTTTCTTGCATGGCATGACATCATTCATACCCATAATAACAATTAGTGCGGTCATTTAAAAACAGACAATTTAGCAGCCACACAAATTATTTTTAATGTGGATGGGTAATAACTTCCATTTCCTCAAATGTCTGGAATAGTTTTTTAACGAGCCATAAAGTGGTTAGTAAAATCTGAATCGGAGCTTTTCATCTAATTACCTTTATACAATCAATTGTGATGGTTGTTATTTTTGCAACGGACGATCAATAAAATCATATCTTTCTCTATTTTGACGCCATCAATTCCATGCATCAATACTACATGTATTTAGTGTTTCATCAATAATGGGTGCGTATATGGCCAAAAGGGGAATTCTGATAGAGTGGTTGGATACCATGGAGAGGTGAAAAAACTCTGTTATAGTATAATCAATTCCAAATTGGCAAGAAATACACATTTTTCTATCTCTCCGCATGTAAAAGTAATCCAAACGTGCATGATTTTGGCCATAGGCACCCATCACGCATTTGATGCACAGTGCACTCCTTGCGTTCTTGTGTGCCTGCCCCCTTCTGTATTAATTCGCTGCTGTAAGGAGGCTCGCCAAACTGGAGCTGATCAAGCTATAGTTAAAGGTAGATGTTCCGATCACATTTTCATAACACAAATTTTTCTCAAACATATGGAGATTTTCATATCATATGAAAGATCATATTTTTCTGATCAACATACTGAAATTTGACATTCCAAATTAGTATGATAACGAAGAAATCGGCGAAATAACATCGAATTACGGCGAAAAGTGGTTAACCACCAATATAGTTTGTGTACAACTCAATGGGCACATTTCACGGCATCTTGTGCGTCTAAAATAAGAACCATTAGAGTTATGCAACTCAAACTTTGGAATACGACTTTTTTAAGGATGATCTTTCATGTAGAATAGAAAACTTCAAGTTGAAAATCGGAACATCTACCTTTAAGAGTGATCAACATTTTTTGATACTCATTTCATTTTATTGAACGATAAAACACCAGGCCACACCCTTCACTTTGGCAAGCAGATAATTTAAGCATTTTTGTTATCGCTTCCATAGATATCATCACAATGATAACCAGCCTTAAGGACTACAGACAACTCAGAATCAGTGTAATATCAAAATGAATATTAATTGTGAAAAGCACATTGGTTCTGGCTGTGTCAATATTGAAATGAAGCATTCACAATGTACTTCTAATTCGAGAGAGGATGGAGATTTTCCTGTTCATTGACACGGGAGGGGGGGGGGGGGGGGGAAGGGGAGGGGGAGACAACTTATCTGGTAAAATGTCCACATAATCTCTTTCTGTAACAGTGTTTTGGAGTTAAATTTAAGGATCCCTTTGGCCACATAATTATCAAAGCTTTTTGATCACATCTTTTCGGTTTATATTGTTGAACTCCCAATTATTTGTTTTTAGTATCAGTTAAAATTAATTGTCAATTTTTTGTTTTTTGTTATCAGACCCCTGTACCTTTAAAACTCTACCACTGAGACTTGATATCGTTCAGGATTGAATTATTGCTGCTGACCACATTCAATCTGAAATGCTCAAAAATTGAGTACCGGTAGGCTACCTTATTAATTATTGTGTATAGTCAAATTATGTGATACAAATTCAGAATCATTATAGTATTCCCACTGCAAAGTGAAATGATGCTTGTAAAAAATCTGTCCAGGCTGAAATACATATATATTATTGGGCTATCCGTTCAATAATTCATCTCTGTTTGTGTGTATTATAATACTATTTTGCTCCTTGAGGGCATCTTCCAGATTTGCGCGCCATCATCATCACCAATCCCAACATCTCGTATTATTATCACGCTTGTCTACACACCGTGTTGTGTCACCTAGCTAAATACTGCATCGTGTTTACGTTGATACCCTAATAAAATGTAACCAATTCACCAGATTGAGTAAGAAAACAATTTAGGAACGACTCGGTAGCAGCAGTGTGTATGTTTGTACCCCACACTGGTGTTGTTTCCACATGGTAATCGAATCAGAC
This sequence comes from Ophiura sarsii, assembly GCA_035610835.1. NCBI lineage: Eukaryota > Metazoa > Echinodermata > Ophiuroidea > Amphilepidida > Ophiuridae > Ophiura > Ophiura sarsii. Next base: position 39,839,647 of record CM069444.1, read on the forward strand.
ATGTTCTTTGACTCGTTCACCGCACAATTAACGGCTTAGCTACAAAAGTATAATGTGATCAGACTTGGGGATCTCACTTGCTGTAAATATGCATACATGCATGTATGAAAAGTAAAGCTATTTAGGCAAAGTGTAAAAATTGTTACTTTCACGAGCATTTTTTTTCGCATACCGACAAATTCAAATAACAGTTTTGTGTGTTGATTAATTTTGAGATTAGAAGTTTACTGTTTACTTATTCCCATTACAGAAACATATTTGTGCTATTTTGTCTTAATGTGACTGCTATGGCCTGCAAAAAGATCCCACAAGTAAAATCTCAATTTTTTATTTTTCACCATAAATTCTTTTCAAATATTGAAAAAGATTCTGATCTGTCTTTAATTTCAACGCTGTGATCGCTTTGCAACAATATGGTGTTGAAAAGCACCTTCCTACATTATATATATTCAGCATCGGTATTTATTAGATCTGTATAAAACCATTTACTTAAATGGATATAAAAATACCCTGGAGGAAAGGAGGGGGGGGGGGGTTGATACTCAGATATTTTGGTATGGTATGTTGTCAGCAAAATTAAAATGGACACATTGTACCTGCAGTGAGCCTTAATGTCCCTTATTATTTGACAAATTTCAAAAACATTTTAAGAAAAATGTAGCAAAATTGTAGAAATTGAACAAATTGATTCACCAAAATTGGTGTGAATTTTTGTTCAACCTGAGTATTCCTCCCCCCCCCCCCCCCACACTCCCGGTGAAAATACAATCTCCGAAATATCCTCTAGTGATATCGGGGAAAACTTATCATGGTATGATGGTAAATGGATTTTATCGTAATAGAAGCGCTTGAAATCAGATTTAAATTTGGCATCCATTTTAGGATTACAAATACATTATGTAGATCCCATTATCTCCAATGCTTTTAGTCAAAGTGTTTGCTTGTGTATATTTAATAAAAATCTTATTGAATCTGCAGTAATTTACTCTTCCTTGACCTAAGGCTCAACACAAGGGGATACATTCAGAATTGTCAGGCGCATAAAAGGGGTCATTTATCGGAGAAGCAAAACTACAGTTTGGAGTACATATCCCTAGCCCGATTCCTAGTCATTTGGGAGATTCTCCCAGTCAGTGAGTAAAAAAGAGCCAAAATGAGCAAGGTGTTTTTTTAGCACCATGGAAATTGTTAGGCAGGAGGGGGGGGGGGGGGGGGGGGGGGGGGGGGGGGGGGGGGTGGGGGGGGGGGGGGAGCACCATGGAAACTGTTAGGTAGGGGGGACTACCCCAACCCTCCCAGCTTTCTAGATTACTTGATACATTTGGACTACATTGTACTCAGTTTATGGAACATGATTCGTTATTCAACTATTTTGGTTTAATATACATAGAGTTTGTCATTTCATTCAGAAGGCATCGGGGGAGGGGGAGCAGCCTTCTAGTTACACCCATGAGAATGGAGTACAGATGCTATCTATGATTACATTGTAGTAAAAATGTTTCAAAACAAAACAGTAACCATTATGTTTTTTCTCTCTCTTCTGCATATTCCTCCTCTCCATTGATGTATTGGAAACACAGGTAAGTGTTATATTTATTGCAATCAAAATAACATACTCAATACTTGAAATGAGCGGACTTTCCAAAAAGCCAGGAGCACATTCAAGCTCTTTTCATGGAGCTGAGATACTTTTGTTGTTTAGTGAAGTTGAATGTCCTTGTTAGAATAAGTGTGCCCAGATAGTCACAAGTCTCAAGTAGTTGAGTTTTTGCGCTACATTACAGAAGTCGAGTCATCTCATAATGTTGAGATGAGTTAAGTGGACAAAAGATGTTGAGTTGAGTCAAGTTGAGTCATTTTCAAATCACTTACAAGGGGTTTGCTTGTGAATGTTTTCAACATTTACTTTTTTGTGGTAGTATTGTACCCATTTACACATTTTACACGGCCCACATTTACATATTTAACAGTGATTTGTGGCCAGAAAAAATGAACATTAAGGTATGCCAGTGTGGGTAGCAAAATATTGTTTAGTGAATTTAATTCTAAAATCTGTATGTCCCTTTATGACCAATGAATTACATTTTTTAATTTTTATTATACAATGTATTCCCTTAATTTACCTACATTTGTCCAGGGCTTGAAATAAGTGGGAGCAGGGAGCAAATTTACCCCTGCTAAATCCCAAAATGCCCCTGGTTCTTCCGGGGGGGGGGGGGGGGGGGGGGGGGGGGTACTCCCCTAAGACGGTATACGGGGGTGTGCCGCTCTAATGGGTAGCTTTTGGGGCACAAAATCCCTAAACATGGGGTATGATTTTGTGCCGGAAATCCCTAATAATGGGGTCACTTTTTACAAATGGGTCTATTTGCGCGAAATTTTTGTCTATTTTCTCGAAAATTTGCAAAAAATTAGGTCTATTTTCGCGAAAATGTGCAAAAAATAGGTTTATTTTCCCAATAATTTGCAAAAATGTGGTCTAAAATGAAGCAAAACCCCTAAAAATGGGTACCGATTTGTCTAAAATCACCCCTAAAAATGGGTATGGGTTTTGAATCTCCAGCGGCACACCCCCGACCAAACCAAATCCCCCCCCCCCCCGGGTGGTTCTTATGTACATTTTGTTTCCAGGAGCAACTTTTTTCATTGAAAATTGCCCCTGGTTATTCCTTTGCACTAATTTTCTGGATGACATATTTCTGTGGGTTTACCCTTTAATAGCCCCTGGTATGTGACAAATTTCCCCTGATCCAGGAGAAAAATCCGTGAACCAGGGGCAAATTTGTTTAAAAAGTAGCTCCTGGTTCTTCATTCCTTATTTCAAGCCCTGCTTTCCCATTTTAAAGGGAACAACACAGGTGTTTGTTAATTTCCATTATTGGGCTGTATCAAAATTTTTAGACAAAAACTGGAGTTGCAAGTTATTGGTTTAAGTATACAGCTGTACGCTGATATGACCTAAAGGCAAGTATTACTCACCTCTATAAAATATTGGAAATATTACTCGGTTGAGATGTAGCATTTAATTTAATGAATGAATGTATAATACCTATCACTAGGGTAGGTGAATCTATGGTTTGGGCATTGAATGAATGTATGGGTATAGCACTTTCCACGCGGCAGTTGTCTGCAGACGACAGTCCAACATTTCACAAAAATGTTTCAAAAATGTCAATGTTATTGAATGTCATCACCAAATTTGGAATCCCCATGAGAAATGCATTAAAATAAGTACAAACATGCCTAGTATTGGTTCAGTTATTCCTGAGATAGACTTTGAAAGTTTTCTGGAAAGGTTTCTGACAAATCTGTTTGTGTATGGTTAAACTAATAGCTGCGTGGAAAGTGTTAATGTTGGGTGAAGTAGTCTGGTGCTGAAGTGGAAAGAAGTAACTGGCAAAATGAAAAGGAATGCACCGGCATGGCTACCTGAGAATTCTTGAAATGTCATCCATTCAGTGGAGAATTTCCTGGGATCCGCATACAGAGAATGTGGAGCATGTCCATCCAACTAAAAAGCCAATGTGTATAATGCCCTGAAATGAGTCCACATTTATAGTATTGTAATATGTGGATTGGCAATTAGTTAGAGTTTCCTTTCATAAGAGGAGAGATGACACATCTGACCAATTCCATTCACAGGTATCACAGGAGATTAGCTTACAGTTTAATTAAAGTAATGTATAAATTGTTCTCCTACATGTCTAGCTTATATATTGAATTAAGAAAATGTTTCTAAAAGGCAATTTTCCTCTTTTGGAACCATTGGAGTATTGGACAATGTGACCAAACTGATTGCACTAATGGTGGAGCTCGAAAAAAGTGAATTTTTTCAAGACCTTTTGATAGCTCGCCGGATCGTGCCATGAGATATACCCATCAAGCATGTGGCACAGCTCGTGTTGTGCTCTTAATTAAGGCACTTTACCATCGCCACTCCTCTATCCACCTAAAGACATCAAAAAAAGTAACTCGGCTGTTGTAAAAGCACCTATAATTTAAAATTGTTACTCATATCCTAAAAATGAAAATACCAGGAGACGGAAAATTTAATTACGGTGATTTTGACACCTTGTTTGTTAAAATCGATAAAGTATTGTTGTCGCGGTATGTGCTTACAGATGAAAAGTGCCCGTTTCCATTGTCGCAGTAACTCCTATTGATCTCTCTGATTCAGAGTTAAGATAATAGCGGGAATTTTGATAGTTTGCCCATGGCGATGACCTGTCCTGTCTGTCTTCTCGGACCTTCTGAGCATTTGGAGTTTTAAATTCATCCTTTTTAATTGTAAAGAAGTACGCCTGTCATCCCCATTAAATTTGTCCCGGATTATGCTAATCAAGTTAACAGCACAACAAGAACATCTAATCAAAATTCCTGCTATTATCTTCACGCTGAATCAGAGAGATCAATAGGAGTTACTGCAACAATGGAAATGGGCACTTTTCATCTGTAAGCACATACCGCGACAACAGTACTTTATCGATTTTAACAAACAAGGTGTCAAAATCACCGTAATTAAATTTTCCGTCTCCTGGTATTTTCATTTTCAGAATATGAGTAACAATTTTAAAATTATAGGTGCTTTTACAACAGCCGAGTTACTTTTTTTGATGTCTTTAGATACAGGTGTATTTTAATGGGTACATGTACTGGCAGTGACGGGAAGGTAACAGACTTGCTGTGGAGGATATAATGTTTAGCAATCCCCACACAACAAAATGATAAAAGGAATGAGCCTGGCCCAATCGTTTAGAAAGAGAGATAGGCATTTTTCTCTTGAGAAAACAGGATCGGCCGCCTTTAACTACACCTGTAACAATAGCTCATGTATTATTATTTAAATTTTTATCAAGAGTCTAATGCACAGCACCATGGAGATATGACTAGTGAGGGAACCGGCATGGATATTGTTTTTTGAAAAAAGAGGGGGGGGGGGGGGGATGTGCACGGAAATGTGGGCTTTCTATGTAAAAAATTGCCTGAAATTAGCTTAATTTGGTCAGAATTGGGACATTTCAGACCAATTTAAGCTAATTTTAAGTAATTTTGACATTAAAAGTCAACATTTTCGATTGTTAAAATGACTTGGGACTGAGTTGGGTGGGGGAAATATCATGACTGGAGGGGGGGGGGGGGGTAAGAGGGGGGATATCATGACTGGGGGGGGGGGAGGTGGCAAATTCCCCCATATTGCCGCCACTGGATATGTCACACGGCAGCCATAGCAGATTCTCTCAGCACTCCGATCACTACATCCCTAGTGGATTTCATATTCTTCATCCACCATAAGAAAATGATGAAATCACCAAGTCACTGACATTGCTATTTGGAACAGTGAGAATTGAATGCATTTAACTGGCATACAAAGTTACCAATTTGAATGGTGGACTGGTGGTGTAAGTGATACATACACCTGAGCTCTTACAGGAAATAGGTAAGTGATACATTGGTCAGAATCTGATGATAGGTGACCATTTTAGGACAAGGACATTAGGCTATTAACCCAGGGGAAAGGGGGGGGGGGGGGCCTCATGTATAAAAGTTGTAAAAAGTGCACTTTCAAAAACTACCCTTATCATGGATTCTAAGGTTGCTACAACTTTGCATATGTCAAGTTCTGTAGTTATCAAGATGAATTCATTGTTTCTAATCTAAATGTATTAACCCATTTCTTAGACATTTGGTATAATATTTTGTTTACCCGAGGATAGAACATTATGTGAGAATTTTAATTTAAAGGTGTGCGACTTAAAAGTTATACACCTTTTGAACTCAATATTGCACCTAGCACAATTCCTGTTCAGGTACTATAATGCTTTAATTTAAGCCATCAAGTAAAACAATTAATAATAAGTTCTGAATCATAAATTTGATATTTCTTAAAATATATTATCCCCCCCCCCCCCCCCCCCACTGCCGCAATTTTGCATGCAAATCATATTTCATGTATTTTCAATCTACTTTTTAATCTTCTCGAGGTATTTAAAATTACTTTGGTTCATCTAATCCCTCTTAATATAAAAACTAACGAGGGTCTCATTAAGCAACAAAACAAATCCTGTTCTAATGTCATAGAAATGTAAACATTTCCAAATTGTAAACATTTTTTAGATCCACTTATTTTTCTATTAAAAGTTTTCCAGAAATTAATAAATGTATGAACAAAAAAAACAAAAATTGGCAAATTGTTGGTCAGTTGAACGTGAAGAAAATCTACATTAAAACAATAGTATAGGAGCCTTTAAAAATAAGGTTATATGATGAGTAACAAGTTTTTTTACTTGGGCTTATACAGAGTTTATCAAGGATTTGTTGGCTTGTTGTAATTTCCTGTAATCGTGAGACTAGAATGACAATTACCTATATTAAAAAGAGCAAAATACATAGGACACTTGAAGTCAGGATGGAAGGATTGTGTTTGTACAGAATTATAATGTCTGCCCTGTGAATAAAATTGGAACAGTGGTATCTTTTTCAACATTCAGTTCAATGACATATTTTGTATAAGCATGAATGGTATAAGGTGATAAAAACCCACCCTGTGCTATGGTTAGTTATAACAAGGAAAGATGATTTTTCAATCTACGGGCCTGACCGGCCCATTTTTTTCATAGAATTGTTTTGATAATTTTTGCGTTTAAAAATAAATTACATTTTTTGAAATATTTTGAAATTCAGAACATTACTGAAAATTCACCAAAATCGATTATTTGTTAGGGTAAAATCCCCCCAAAACACGCCCAACTGACCGACTTTACCTGAGAGGTCCGGTTGGCTGTCCCGGGGGGGGGCACTGACATTGGAAAAGGGTATAGGTATGTGCCGCGCTGAAGACCCCTTTTTCACCCTCTGCTGCCAGCTCTTATGACCTCCCTTTTGAGCCTGCATCAGTTCTTAATTCTTAAGACCCCAATTTTATTGAAAATTCAAAAATTGCGAAATTTTGCGTTCCAAAGCCCCAATTCTTCGAAAATTTTGCATTCTAAAACCCCCAAAAATTGAACATTTGTGTTCTTGTTAATCAAAATTGAACTATAGGCCAGTTCTCAAGACCTACTTTTTTGAGAAAAAAAATCAGTTCCTAAGACCCTATTTTTCGTCCCAAAATCCACTCAGTTCAGTTCTGTAGCCCCCCTTTTTGAGACCCTGTGCGGCACACCCCTACCCAAATACCCCTACCCCTGTAAGTTGAGTGCCCCCCCCCCCCCCGGTTGCCTGTAGAACAAATTTTGAAATTTTGAATCAAATATTTTGAAATTTTAAATCAAATATTTTTGAAATTTTAAATCAAATATTTTGAAATTTTGAATCAAATATTTTGAAATTTTTGATCAATATTGTTGAAATTTTGAATCAAATTTGGTATCAAATATTGGCAAAATTAGCCCATATGAATTGTCCGAAATAATCTGGATGGAATTATGTCACTGAAACGTATGTATGAGTGGCCCCTGAATATGTTTAAAGCAAAATCTCCTGTATCACATATTGACTGTTTTGTATTGTACATTTTCATGGGCCAACAATTACATGGTGGTTTTTCCTTCCCAATAACAATTGAGAAGCATCGCTTTCCCAGGATTTGTTTTTCAGCATGAAATGAAATTGATTTTGCTAGATTACTTTATGCCAAGTGCGACCCACGTTTTAATGAAATTACCCAAATTGGTCGGTGTTAAATTGCCTGCAATATTGCTGCGAAATGCTTGACCAACTGGAGTGTCTTATTGACCACGGTGTGACTAACCAATTTAATTGAGCTAGGTATACACAGATTGTAAATATATGAATCCCGGGGAGGGGGGGGGGGCACCGACATTTGAAGGTGGTATGTAGGTTCCATCCTAAAAACTCGTCTTCCATCTTGCATCACCCTTTATGTGTCTCTCAATCTTTACTTTTTCAGTCCCCAATTTTGCTTTAAAATGTTAAAATTGTTGAGAGTTTAGTTGTAAAGTGAATCAGATAATCCCTCACTTTTAAGAACCAGTATGGCACACACCTGTTCCAGAAAAATGCAAGTGCCCCCTCACCCCAGATAACGGTTTGCGGTTTCTAGGCTAATTCAGGACTACATACATCACTAGCCTTTCGCATGGTGGGGGGAATTAAAGAAATTGAATTTGGTTAACCAAGTATACATGTATACATTAAGTATCATGTGTTGGCGGTTTAAATTATATTTACAGAGTAAATTGATTTGGTACCCATTCTAAGATGTCACTTGTTAAGGTCATGATAATTGTATTAGCCCTATAACCCACTAGCTCCCACTGCTTGGTGTATTGTAAAATGTTGTAGGGCTGAGGTAGCAATCTCCATGGAAAATGGAAATCTTGGATCTAAAGATGGAGTTGAATGGAATGTTAACAAATCAGTAAAAGTGGTGATTTAGCATGATTATTTTTCTGCTGAAGGCGGTCTATATTGGCGACCGTAGGAAGGCGCATTTGGGCGGTATATTGCGCGTGCTACATTGACAACATAGGGGTAAACTGCAAAAAACATCGTATTACTTGCATTAATGGAATATAGTACAATGTATACGATACCTGAAAAGGTTAAGCCGTTGGCCTGAAAGTCATGATTAGAAAGTTTCATGTTCATATAGGGAAATTGGGCGGATTGTCAAGACGCGAAGTGGGTGTTTTGTTTGACACAGAGTCGTTTCACAAGTCACTCGAGCTATTCGTAATGAGATTTATTTAACATTTACTTCATTAGCATATTATATGCATATGAAGCAGCTAATGGTTCCATTGACGGATAGGGTGGATTTCTGGGGTAGGGGAGTTGTCAAATTTCAGTTCATGCTATATCATTATCAATAAAATGTTTGTTTAAAGTAATCTCAATCAGTGGCATAGCTAGGTTTGTCATATTATGGGGGGATTGGGGGGGGGGGGCAAGAAAAAAAATGTGACCGTCATATTCCATGATTCACCTTACCTTGTCAAATGAACCACAGAATCAATCTCAACAGACATACTCAAATATTGGGGTGGGGGTGGGGAGGGAATGCCCCGCCTCTACATGTAGCTACACCACTGATCTCAATTAAATCAAATGGACACATTTCGTCTCTTTGGTGCTACTTTTATTGGGCTGTCCATACTTGTTTGATATTCCCCATGCATAGGAACATTGGCCCCATAACAACGTTTTCACGAAACCTTACAGCGTGCCTGACTAGCAGGGTTCCACTGTAGCAGCGATACCTGTAGTGTTGTTTGTGTGGTTTGCCATCACATTATTATTGCTCCAGGTTTATGGGTTTTGTATAGAGATGACTACTGTAAAAATGGAAATGTTCGCGCTACATTTATTTTCGCGCTTGCCACAGCTACCGCAAAAATAATAACAGACAGATATATTTATTTTGCGTATAGGTCTATGTGATGAAGCTGCAAACACAAATTTAAAAACATACAAAACGGTTCAAAATTGGCAAGCGCAAAAATTAATCGCGTGAAAATATACCACTTTACAGTATATAAAGGCCAACTTATTTTTTGCCTGCTACCCTCCAAGACCTAAAACATCTCTAAAGTGATTACATTTATCATTATTAAAGGTTAATAGTCATCAAATAGGAATGCTATCACGCTATCTCAGCCCAAATAAATACAAAGAACTGTCGCTACTGGCGAGAATGAATTCTCGGATTCTCATTGAATTTCACCCCTGCATGACCCAAAATGGAGGATCCACAACACAAAATAAATCCCCTTTGCCTACCGTGTAAAATGACCTCGAATAAAAGTGCCATTTTCTCGTATAAAAAGCGACTGGACGTTACTCCAATTTTCATTTCGGAAGAAGATGGGAGTCTTAGCATTTATAGAGATATGCGCCGTCAAAGATATGCATGCTTTTAGAGTGATTCCAGTGGCATAACCAGCGGGGGACAGGGGGGGTTTCGCCCCCCCCCCCCCACTTTGAACCCTTGCCCCCCAAATGAAATCAATCGGTGTAGGTATGGAATGGAGCCCCCATTAGGAGCCCCCCCCCCCCAAATTTCAAGTCACTGCCCCTTCTTGCTCCCCCCCCAAAAGGTCTAGTTACGCCTCTGGTGAGCGCCCAGGCGTAGCCTAGGTCTTAGTTATTCTAATCAGGTATTGAAATCTCTAAAATCCGGGGGGGGGGGGGGGGGGTACTCGCCTAAGACGGTATACGGGGGGGGGGGGGGGGTGCCGCTCTAATGGGTAGCTTTTTTGGCAAAAAATATCCCTAAACATGGGGTATGATTTTGTGCTGGAAATCCCTAATAATGGGTCACTTTTGCAAATGGGTCTATTTCGCGAAATTTGTGTCTATTTACGCGAACATTTGCAAATTAGGTCCATTTTCTCGATAATTTGCGAAAATTGGGTCTAAAATGAAGCAAAACCCTTAGAAATGGGTACTGTTTTTCTCAAAATTACCCCTAAAATTGGGTAGGGGTTTGAATCTCCAGCGGCACACCCCGACCAAACCAAATCCCCCGGGTCTAAAATGACTAAAAATCATACAAAATTGGACAAAAGAAGAAAATTTGTACGAAAATTTGTACTGATATTGTTTGATAATCTTCATTTAATGATCATCTGATCAAAATTTCAGCCAAAACAAACAACTTTTGGAGCATTTTCATATCGTTCTCTTAGACCAGTGTCATCGCACCAAATTCAACAGGCCTTCGCTGTCTGCTCCATCATTTATTTAGTTTACTCTGGTCAAAAGTATATTTGTGACCCGTCGCATCAAAATGGACATGTTGGAGGCAAGACTCCAATTTGAGTTACACATATCAGCTAAGAGAGCACCTTTTAAGCTTTAAAATGATACCTTGTTGACGGGAATTGGATTTTGGAATCACAAGATATAATTATGAGAACTAGATTTTTTACTATTATTTTCTTTATATTTCACCAACTTTATTGGCTTCTATTTCAAAACTGTGTTTGCCAACAACTTGTCCTTTTTGATGGGACTGGTCACATTTGTGTTGTGATTTATAGGTAGATTCGACCTCACAGATCTGATGAGTCCCTAGAATTAATGGGGCACTGAGATATATATATATGGGAGTGCACCCTCAATTTTCCTGGAAATCAGGTTTTTTGCACCTATTGGCCATATATTAACTACCATCTGAAACCGCTTACCTTAATTTGCCATGTATCGTGTACAATTTCACGATTTGGTCATTTGGATGTAGATCATGTGTCGAAATGATCAGCACCTATCAGGGGCGTAACTACTTTTTTTGAGTGGGGGGATGAAAATTATCAGACTCAAATACGGCAGGGCTGTCAAGTTCAGAGTAATGTTCAGAGTGAGACTTTTTTAACCTCAAAATATTTTTTTACTCGCTACGCTCGTAAAACTATTGCCCGCCTTTTGTAACCCAAATAATACACTTTTTACAGATTGGGCTCATTTTGTAGCCCAAAAATTCAGGAATAATGCACTTGTCAATTGTCATTTTATGCCATCGGATTTAGGACTTTGGACCAACTATGTATTCTCTTACAGGCGCGGCGGAGCGTATTTGAAAATGGGGGGGGGCACGAAAATGACGATCATGCAAGCGAAACTAGCGAAGCGAGTGGAGCGCCTTGCGGCGTGGGGTCCGGGGCCCGCTTAAGGGCCCGGGAAATTTTGGGTTTTGATATGCGCTCAGGGGCCATTTCATGGCGTATTTTGGTATAATTAACACATTCATGACATTGTAAAAGGCTGTACTTTATACAGCAATAATTAAAAAAAATTAAAAAATCCGCAACAAGATGAAAATGCTCTCATACTTTTGGACGGAAAAAACTACTATGGACTGAGACGAATTCGTCTCAGCTACAACATAAGAAGGACATTGATACTCTCAATCAGTGGCAGTACCACCAGCATAAAGAAAATGGGGCCAAAGGGTGTTTCGTGAAAAAAAAATTGCAAGGAAAAACGTTCGTTTTAAAATGCGCTCTTTTAATGCAAAATTGCCTGTAGTTTAAGAGAATTTCATGTATTTTTGACACTAAATGTCAATCTTTTCAATTATTTTGGGGTCAAAAATGTTGTGGAGCTCGTTAAAGGAGTTCAGCCACAACTTTTCTAGGGGGGCACAGTGCACATGGTGTCCCACCACTTTCACGGATGGGGGGGGCACGTACCCCCCTGGCCCCCCCGGTTCCGCCGCCCTTGTTCTCTTATATACACTAGCCTATTGTGACTTTCTTTTCCCTTGCAACCAGATTGCTATAATATGAGTGTGCCTACAAAGTGTGCAGTGTGTGAATCTTTACGCCCACCTATTTGTTTAAATACGTCACTTTTAAAATTATTGGTTATGAAAAATCTGGGGGGGATGATTACATTAGGCATCCCCCCCCATCCCCCCCTGTTGTTACGCCAGTGGCACCTATTAGGCCCCTATAACTAAATGGTGTGTCTCCCGTCACCGGCCCTAGTTACGTTTTAGAAATGGCCAAAACTGTCAATATTTTCATTGAATTTAAATTATTTACACTTAAGCCTTGACTTTATCAAAATGTTCAATAGTCAAAATATCTATTACATCCTCCTAATTATTTCATCAGGTTATCCTAGCAGTAGGGGTAGAGCATCAGGCAAATAATGAAAATGTAAGGATTCCCTCGTTAGTTCTTGATCATCAATGCAGACCTTGTATTTGGTTGATTCTCGGATTGGAAGTATCAGAGGGTGTTGTTCGATTGTGTGACAGTGAAATTATACACGGTATACATGTACATAGTCGACTACATTCATAGGAGCTGAAAAAAAATGTGAGGGGGGGGGGGGGCTCAGAATCGAGTTTCATTGGCCTTATGCCTGTTATAAAGTCTGTTAGTCTGTTTGCCCTTGACACTTGACCTGGGTTATGTGATATAGACACTGACCTGGTAGATCACCAATACACGTCCACAGACATTTAAAGGGATCCAAAGAGTTTTCTCTCAATGAAACTAGAAATTATTACCTTGTTTAAAATACATGTAAAAAAATCCCATTAGTAATGATTTCTACAAAAAAGTAAATAAAACCTGAAATTACAAGACATTTTCTGAGCTTTACTGAAGACCACTTCATGTTTTTCACTGCTTTTGAATCTTGATTAAAGATCACTGCCAAGTGCTGATTGAATCAGAGAAATGTTACCGTGCTTCAGATCACAAATCTTGGCTGATCTTCAAAGGTTATTCATGTTACACATGGCAATTAGAATTGGGTAGAAGCCATAATCTGTGGTGATTTAGATTAATAATATATGTTTATATGGATCCATAGCAAAATATATCAAATTCATGAAATTTACATGAAAGATGGCACATTAAGCTCAATGATTTCAGGTGGTAGTTAATACATGTGTGTAAGCATAAGAAAAAATAAAATTACCCTCTCCAAAAAAGAACACCCACACACCATACACACATCAAAGAAGATAAAAACCGGAAAAAACACTAAGGTAAGAAAGAGTCGCTGCGATATTTGTAAACAAAGCTCCGAAAGTGGCTTATTTTTTTTCACCACTGAAACTAACGTGAATCATCCAGTCAATCATCTATCTGCTGTGTATCTCTTGGACAAGGCATGAAGAACAAAGTATTGTTTTAAAAGTCAAGTTAAAATGGTGTGTCCAACTATTAAAGTTGCTTTGTGGGGGGGGGGGGGGGGGGGGGGGAGGCAATTAAAAAACCCAAAACAAACATTTATAATAAAAAAGCGACCCCAGATTTTTGTGTTTTTGGGCAGTTGGGTGGGGGGGGGGGGGGGGGGGAACAAACAACTATTTTTGCTTTACATATGTGTGAAAACCCATTTATTTTTATTTTAGGGCTTCTTTTCGGAGTATCTCTCATCTCAATGCCCCTTTAAGACATGAGTAAAATGTAGGGACACAGAATGGATTTGTACTAAGATTATGGAAACCATGACTGACCTCAAAAGGCCAATGCAAAACGCAATAATTTGTACTACAGTATAATTTTGGCAATTTTTTGCATGCCATAACAATTGAGCGAAAATAAAACAGCTCAAATATTTATCTTTTCTTAATTTAAGCCTTTTTGTCTGTTATATTATGTGGAATTCGTTCAAATTTTGTGGAACATGAAAAATTATACATGTGAAATTCCTGGGGTGAAATTAACCATTTTGTTAAAATTATTAGACTTGCTGAGGACAGCAGAAACTCTTAACATAGGGTGTAGACCTTCAATAATGTGCAAAACATGTACCCTGATATATACAGGGTGTCCCAAAAGTTTTGAAACCATTTAAAGCTTTATATCTCCAGTCAAATAATTTGCAGAATAAATGTAAAATCATGCTTGGATGAAGAAGACTTGTAGATTAATTTGGTACCAAACTTAGAATACCAGCTATCTGTGTTGCCATTGTACAAGTGAAAGGTGTCTGAACTTTAAACTGGCACTTTCATATAAACGGGAAGGGAACGAGAGAGGAAACAAGGTAGTGCTGATAAAAGAGGCTGTCTAAAAAGATTCCTTTTAGTTTTAGATCAAAATAATCTGTAATATAAACACTATTAATGTTGTGCACAAAATGTTATAAGTGGATGCCTTTTCGGAAAACAATTATGAATAGAATGTGAGGAACAACCAAAATGTCCAAAATGTGATTACAGCGACGTTCACTTATGAGTCCTGTAAAATGAACAAATTTATAATTTTGTGAGTTTAGTATGTGACCAAACCTTTTAGCGAGTGCTTTTTCTTAAGGGGTCCTCACAAAGGGATCATGCTTGGTAGCAAAATAATTCTACAAGTTTTCTCGATCTAAATGTGTTTTCATTTCGGTATTGCAAACTATTTAAAGACGGATACAAAGCTTTAAAAAGATTTCGAAACTTATGGGACACCCTGTATTTTTCTTTGTCTCAAATTGGAACAAAATAATAAGGAAGAGTAACAATTGATTTATTTTGCGTTTGTTTAATTCCCTACCTGTGACCAGTAGGCAGGGTACATACATTAATGCTAGTTACGATAATTCCTCTCGACATTTGATTTGCTACATCTGTGGAGTTTGTGAAAATAAAACACTCCCTAAAATCTTCACAGATAGTTCAGTGTGCCTATATGAAAGGCAAATGTTGTTTTCATGCTTGTAGTTGTAGACTATTATTATTTGATAGTATGTACAGTATAACTTACATCAAAACACAACTAAAGTGTCCCTAAATCCAAGGGGGGGGATCTGTTATGCGCGTAATCATAGACAGTATGGCGTAATGCGCCCTTTTCTAAAAAACAACCCTTAAAACACGTTTTTGTGGTCATGCATGCTTTAATACAGTGTATGGATGACTGGCCCCGTGGGATATTATGTTCTCCCTCCCCTGGAATGTTTTCCACTTATAGGGTCAATACAACTTATTTCTGTCTATACCTGCATCGTGTTTGGCACTATTTTGTGCAGCTCTCAATAAAATTGCACTCTCATTGTGAAGTTAAACTCTGCTACTGTTGGCAAGATATACTCATCAATAGTGAGGGTGTTGAACTTCCTTAGTTCATGTTTAGTTCAATTCAATAACAATTGAATCAGTCCCAGTGTTGATAAGTGTGTTGTGAATTATGCACCACTAATTGGTTGGTTAGACACACAAGGGGGTATGTAAGATGGATGGATGGATGGAAGTTTTACCTTGTAAAAGCTGTAAGGTTGTTTACCTCAATGTTGTGATCATTGAGTGTGACTTGTGGGCATGAAATGTATCATTACATTATCAAATCAGTGACATTTAAAAGCTGCCACTGACCCAACACACTGTGTAAAAAGACAATTTCATGGAAGGGTAATGTACGCTTGTACATTGCTCAAAGTGTCACAACTAAATTTGAAAAAGCGTATGTTTTGGAGTGTAAAAACACGGAACTGCTTGTTTTGTGAACAGAAATGTAGGAAAAAGGGAGGACATTTTGTTGCAATACTTGTTAACGTTTAGAGTATATTTGGATCATGAGAAAAAACTGTCCACCCTAGCATATTACACCACAACTTAGTAAAAAGCTTTATAACCAACTTTTTATTAAAGTGACATAACACCCCCTCAATCGATTCTTACATTTAGAGAAACACAACATTTTTTACCCTATCCCTACATGTCGCATTTTCAACTTCGACTCTGCTATAGTTAGAAAAATATGTTCAATGATGAGGCCAGTGAACTTCCTTATTTCATGTTTGGTTCAATAGCATTCAATTAGACCTTTTGAATCAGACACAGTGTTGATAGTTGTGTTGTGAACTATGTAGCACTAATTGGTTAGTTGGGTAGACATACAAGAGATGGGTATGATAGATAGAAGTATTTTCATTATCAAGTTCAATTCTATCTGCTTGTGATGACAAGATCTGCTATCATTATCTGATTATGAGGCTGTTGAACTTCCTTAGCTCATATTTGGTTCGATATCGATTCAATTAGACCTTTCAGCTTTCAGTGTTGATAAATGTGTTGTGAATTATAAAGCACTATTTTAGTTGGTTAACACATAGATGGATGGGTACATGTAAGCATTTTCATTATCAAGTTCAATTCTGTAAGATCTGCTATCATTATGAGGCTGTTGAACTTCCCTAGTTCATATTTGGTTTGGAATCAGAACTAGTGTGTTGCGAATTATGTGCCACTGATTGGTTAGATACACAAGGTGACAGGTAAGATGGATGGATAGATGGAAGTTTTACCTTGTAAAAACTGTAAGGTTAATTACCTCAGCTATTCAAGTCTGATGCAAGGGTACAATTACTTTTGGAATTGGCAAACTTTGGGGTGAAAGCCGGCGGTGTATTATTTTTATTCCAAAGGAAAACTGTTTCAAAAGTACACTTATATCCAGATTTTTCACTGATCTTGTAGGTCAGCATACGACTTCAGAAGAAATATTGATTATTATGCGACAAAAAAACCCCAACCCTGTTTATGGGCAAACGGACCTCTCGGGTAGGACCGGTCAGGCGTTTTTGTTTTTGTTTTTGTTTTTTTCTTCAAAAATGTCGGGACATTTTGGTAAATTTTCAGCATTTTTCGAAATTTGCAACAAAAAAAGTCAACCAAAAAAGTGCAAAAAATGCGCAAACATTTTCTAATTTTTGTTGTTGTTGTTGTTGAAAATTCTAACAAATTGGTCGGGTCCCTAGAACAGGCTTTTGTTTTGTTGATAAGGATGGTGACATGATTTGTTTTAACAAGGAAATCAAATAAGGGACTTGGTGGATTGGGTGATGAGAACACAATGAAGAGAGATGAAGGGCCCATCAACCTGTGCCAACAACAGAGTGTGATAAACAAAAAAGCTATATTATTTATTGCAGCAATTGTGAGATAGATGTAGATGCTTTAGTTTGATTGATGATTCAATTATATCATGTCAGCAAGACAGCAACCACTACTGATGAGCAAGGTCTTAGGCAGGATTTGAAGATGTGGGTGTGTAAATGTGTAAAAATTCAAAAACTGGGTGTGTAAATTTAAGGATTTGTGTACAAAGTATAGGCCATGTGGACAAAAACTGGGTGTGAAAAGAAAAAACTGAATTTACAAAAGTGGGTGTGTAAAACACTCCCTACAAGGCTGGCTGCCTAAGCTTTTGCCGATGAGGGTTATTCAGGTAACACGGACTGTAAATATACTTGACAGTGAGGCGGAATCAGTGAGTACGGCTACTCAATGGAGAAAGAAGGAAAATGAAAGCGCTCAAATAAACACATGACGGGAGAACACATGTAATACTAGCTTTATTGGATTCCTAAAGTAGGCTTCAATTGCGTCTATTTGGCTCTCACGTGGGACCTCTGTTGTGATGCTGTCCCGGTTGTTCCTGGTAACTTCGCTAGATGAATGATAAGAACTGATGCACCAATTCATTTATACATGTAGATGAGTATGCATTCTAGTATGTTAGTGACCAGGCACTGTTTTAACTGTGAATATTTTATGTGGCTATAGCATGATAGTGTTCATTCACTTGCCTGGAAAAGGCAGGCACTATTCTTAATGTCCAGGTTGAATTGAAATTGAATTTTTATTTTTGCACCTCTTTTGATAAAGACAATAGTTTGTTTGCAACATTTTGCATTTGTTTGTTTTTGTGGGGGTGATTCACATTCATATTTTGGAAGGGAAGTGGCACTTCTGCGTCCAATGATAAAACACAGCATCCTGGACGTCTATCGGAACTACTGGTTATCACTAATGACTGTCTGATAATATTTAATAAGCACTAATAGGTCATTTATGCTTTATGCTTTTTTAAGAAAAGCTTTTAACATTATGCAATGTATTAGTTGCTTTTATGTCTATGGTTAATAGTTGTTTTAAAAATGCTACCGGCATTTCACTGACCATTATGGGAAGCTTGTTAATTACAAATGATCCTTGTTTAAACGATTAAAAAAGAGAGTAAAAAGTACACCACACACACCCATCCCTGGTGGTTTCAGTCAACATTGACTTTGGGTACGCATGATCGTTCCAAAATCGCGGAAAAGGGGGGTTTTCTGTACCATGTCCGCAATTTCCCCAAATTAGGGGTGCTTTTTGAAGCTATGTCCAGGATTTCAAAAAAAGAAGGGTCATTTTGGAAGCTATGTCCGCGATTTCAAAAAATTAGAATGAGTATTGTGTCATATCAAATTGTCATGGGAATAGGGAAAAGTGTTAGTTGGAACCAGATGTGTCCTCGTTTTTTGCGCAAAAAGGGGGATATTTCATTATCCTGGAACGATCATGTGTTACCCCTCTGAATATGAAGAGAGAATTCAGGGCACCCACCCCCTTGCCCCACACACATACAATTTCCATGTAACTCTGGAAAACTAAAATAATAATAATTCTTTATTTATTGTATCAGTCAGAGATGTGGTTAGTGGTGAAGGGGGAGGTGGTCATTTTAAAAATTGTTTGGAGTTCTTTCCATTCTTTTGTAGTTACAATTATTATATTATATAAGCATTCAATCAAACGATTCTTTGATAAAGAGCAGCAGTACTGATGATGTTAATTCGGGTAACATGACAAAATACTTGACAGTGAGGCGGACTCATTGAGTACAGGTACTCGGTGGAAAGAGAAGGAGAGAAAGCGCGCAAATAAACACATGACGGGAGAACACGTGTAATACTAGCTTTATTGGATTCCTAAAGTAGGCTTCAATTGCCTCTATTTGGCTCTCACGTGGGACCTTATTTACTGTTGTGATGCTATCCCGGTTGTTCCTGGTAACTTCGATAGACAACTGATGCACCAATTTGTTTGTAGATTTGTTCTAGTATATGTTTTGGTGACCAAGCACCGTTTGTATTTGTTAATATTTTATGTGGCAAGCATGGTAAGTGCTAATTCACTTGCCTGAGAAAGGCCCGGAGGGTGGGGGAGAGGAATGACATTGGAAAGGGGTAAAGGTATGTGTCGCCCTGAAAACCCCTTCTTCACCCTCTTCTGCTTGCTCTTAAGACCCCCTTTTTGAGCCTGCATCAGCTCTTAGCCCCGTTTTATTGAAAATTTAAAAATCGTGAACATTTGCATTCCAAAGCCCCAATTTTTTTGAAAATATTGCGTTCTAAAACGCTCTAGAAAAATGACGTTCTTATACTAAACAAATTTGGGGAAAAGTCAGTGCCCCCACCGGGAAAGGCAGGCACTATTCTAAATGTTAAATGTCCAGAATGGATTGAATTTGACTATTCACGAGCTGTATTTTACACCTCTTTTCAAACAGGAAACATTGACTTGGTGACGTTAGCACTTAATTTTATTTTAAAAATTAGGGGGGAGGGGGGAGGTCTGAATTGTGTGTAAACATGTTAGAAGGATGTGCCATTACAAAACCAAAATCAGCACAATCAATACTGTATTTTCCCAATAGATGGCCCTACTCTATAAATGCTTCCCAAACATTTTTTCATACAAATAAATCAATTTGTAATGAATATTCGTATCCACGCCATTAAAACACATTTGTTACCTAAGGGTAAGCTTATTGATGCCAATCTGTCCTGGGATAGATGCCATATTTAGCTACTACTCTTAAAAAAAGATGTTATAATACAGAATTATGAAAATGTACCACAAATCATTGACTTTTCCAATCAGAATGCACTTGGGTAAATTTCCACCAGTTCTATCTTTGTTCGCGAATGGCATTTGATCTGACTGTAGATGGCGCCCTTACATGGGAGCAGAGGGACTTGGACATGATAAAACCATTAATTTAGGTATAAAAATCAATCTCTGAATAATCCCTTTCCTTCCATCCAGGAGTGTCAATTTTTCCAGAAAACCTAAATTATTTCTAGTGATACTGTCGTCAAATACTCCAAAAGATGATATAATACATATTTTGATTCACCACTTGACGTGGAGAAGGAACTTACAACTCAGTGCATATATTTGTAAAGCTATCCTTCCCCATCTATTTGTGGGAAATGAACAAGCTTGACCCGAGCAGAGACTGTGCAAATTGTTTGCCCTCAGAAAATTTGACTTTTTATGTGAAATAAAATTCCTTCCCTATAAATGATGCAAAGCAACTGGAGGCATGTTTATGCCCACCATTATGACAAGTCTTCCCTTGTTATGTTAATTGATTGATTTCCTGATCCCATCTCATCGTTTGGAGAAGAAGGAGCTTGTCAGAACACCACAACCCACCACACAGAATGGTACAGACACAGAATGGTACAGACACAGAATGGTACAGACACAGATTATACTCAAAACTTTACCCTAGAAAAAATACTACTCAGATGAGGTACAGTTAATCCACACAAACCCAACTTTCCCCTGATATCCATGTCATTTCCTTCCCTATCTTTTTTTACTTGAACATGATGGGCTTTTATAGAGTAAGGTTGGTTGGCAAAACCACTAGTTGCAACATGATCATTGGTTTTTTTCACATGACTACTTGAGAACACGGCTGTTTGACTGTCCGCTTTATGATTAAAATTATAGGATAAAAAAGATTACATAGTGGCCCATTTATGGTTTGACCTGATTTAGGTAACGCTAATGAATACGAGTATACGGTGAAAACTTAAAGGAAATTGTTCGAGCCCTTTTTAAATTATCAGCATTTTCTACTTGACACACATTTTCCATGTATTAAACTCTATGGGAAATGTGGCCAATGAGGGCGCTATTATAGTAAATAATAATATTCAAAGCTCTATTTCTCAGAATTGGCACCAACAAATGTTCTGTAATTTCTACAAAAGATGGCCGGTACTTGAATGAGTTAAAACTAGAACCGGGCCAGCAAATTACGGTGTTCTCAGAATAAATCGGACACATTATGTGGGATCAAACAGCCGTGAGAAACCTTGGATCTTTGAAACAAAGAGCTAGATTCGGTTGTCGATATCACGCGATGCTGTGTTATGATTGTGATTCCTAAGACTATGAATGACTATTTGGGATGTCTCAAGTATAGTTCAATTTCAGATTTGATCGCGTTATACCATTGATCATACCAGTGAGGAGGGTTGTAAATGTGAAACTACCAGCTGTTATTTTATTCACTCATTCACAGCATTTATTACTGATCACCTGGAATAAATTGGTAATTGTTCTACAGCATGTCCCAAAAAACTGGGTCAAAAAACTGCAGAGCTAATAACTCAAAAAGAAGGAAACTTAACTGCTCCTTATTTAGGGAGATTAGGGTAAACATACCTGACATCACCTGGTAAAGTTGTGGGACCAAAGGAATAACAACTTTTTGAAATACAAAGCTTTCAATACAGCGTGGTCAGATCCTGTTTTTTCCAATTTAACAATAAACAACCCATGTTGCAACTCTGCATTGTGTGCAAGTTTTCCCTGTATGGTGTTTATATTTTCCGAAATAACTTATGGTTGGTAAAAAAGGTTTAAATTACAGGTATTTTGGATCAATATTCAGCGTATGAAAAGGTATTTACACTTTTTAATCACCCTTAAGACAAATTTCCTGAGTAATAATAAAGTCAAAGGCAAAACTTTGATGAAGTCAGTACGATGCGCAAATGCAAAATCACGGGCAAAATAAAAAAACAAAAACAGGTTCTGACCATGCTATATACAGAGCTTTGTATTTCAAAAATCTAGTACCGATTCGTCTCATAATTTCACCAATTTATTTCAGATATATTTACTTTTATATCCTCAAATATTGAAGTTATGTTTCCTATATTACTAGTTATAAGCCCTCCGGTTTTTGGACCCAGTTTTTTGGGACACGCTGTACTAACAAAAGCTAAAATTTACGCGCTCCAGGATTTGCTTAATCAAGTTCTATTCAGTCTTCATCAGTATTCCAAATTGATCATTTTATTCAACAATTGTAGCAATGGGCCTTTATTGTAATTAACAAGTGATGAAAGGATGGATGCCAGGTTTCATTAATAATCATATATTTTGCTCCCATTTATTGGGCAATGTCAAAACCGTTCGAAGGATACGATCCATTTTGGAAGTGATAATTGTATGTATTATCTGCAGAGTAAATGAGTAAATTTAGTAACAAAATCATCAGATTTACCATATCATTTTATTCTGCTTCTGACATTTGGATTCTTAACCAAAAACTTGTCTCACTTCTGCCAATGGGTTGTATGCCTCGGGTCCATTTGTGGAACAATTTACCGCAACACATCAGGCAAGCCTCATCACTGACTCAATTTAAGAAGATGTTAAATACTCATTTATTCAACCGTCATTAAGGGCAAGTGATATTTAGGCGACGAAGAAACTCTACTCTGTTGTAAGGGCCCGACCGACCCATTTTGGAATTTAAAAAAAGAAATAGACACATTTTGGGGACATTGTTTTGAACATTTTGCTTCAAAAAAAATAATGTGTTTGAAAATTTCAAAAAATGTTGAAAATGCCCCCCAAATTCCAGATTTTTTTACCCCCCTAAAAACACCCGACCGACAGACCCTACCTGAGAGGTCCGTTTGCCTGTACAACAGGGTGGGGTTTTACGTCAACTTAACACGGTTTTTATAATCTTATGTTTTTATTTTGTTAATGGCTGTGGTGCATTTGAATAATCTGTAAAAGTACTATATACATACGTTATGTTATGTTATGCTATCAGATGCAATCACATAAGTAAAATTCAAACCTTCAAACGCACTCCCCATGTCATAACAATAATTTGAGTACCCCCTGACATACAAGTGTGAATGGCCTTATAAAAACAGGCAATTCAGATTTAAGGTGCCAATCTTAAGCTTGCCTATAAGCGATTCGAAAATATGCGATTAAAATCTATAAAACCGTTCATATTATTCCCCCTGTGAGTTGTGTGTATTTTGCGTATTTATTTACAAGTCAAATTGCGGATCGGGGTATAGAGACTGCAATGAAATAGGTATTAAACAAACATGTCCATGCGCCCCTTGGGGGCACTGTCGGGCCCCAAGGTGGATTGCCATCTACTGCATCGGCGCCCTCAGGCTAATTAAAACCAAAAGAGGCATTACATGTAAACTATATTCCTTGTTTATTCATAGTGTAAAATGTGACATGTTCTTGAATTTGTTGAAACACTGATTTTGGGAACAGTGCTATGTTACTTATCTTTCTCCAGAGTTGGCCACCATGTGCACATAAATAAATGTTGAAAAATTGTGTTTATAATTAGAATTGAACCAGCAACCTTTGCATGATCCTCATATCATATCTATTGCATGAGCTTACAGAGGGAATGGACAGATTTTAATCATGTGAAAAATGTTCTTCAATATCTTAGCAGAAGTCACCAGGACGATGAATGACATTATACTTCGATAATGTGAAATTTTACTTTTAAGAATGGGTTGGCATTGCATGTAGCAATAATGTAAAACAAACATTTTAGTTTTGCTGAAATTGAGTGTGTACGAGCGTGATGACATTCGTTCCAACATTTTCACAATTTAAAACACTCAGCGCACATTTGCAACCTCGAGGAACTGGATTCCGCCGTGGTCGTCCTCATTGTCACCGTTTTAATTTGTGATTCAGTGCCGTTACATGCCTCGCAGCTCTGAAATGGAGCGAGTCACACGGTGCCAGAATAATGTTGTCTGTTGTCGTTATTTTACGCTTCTAGCCCTTGAATCTAAATTTATTTGCTGACAATTGTCAGCTTTCATTGGCACAATGTGGAGTAAGGACCTTGATAAATGGAAAGTGTTATATACCTGAGGGGTGAAGTGAAAGGGGAGGGGAAAGGTATTCATGTATAACGTGCGTAGGAGGGGAGGGGAGGGGTGGGGTACACTCCTATTTAAGGGAGAGGTATGGGATTCCCATATGTAAGGTACTCAGGAGTAAATTTAAAAAGGGGGAGGGGAAAGGTATAATGTATCAAGTGCGTCAGAGGGGAGGGGAGAGATGGGGTAAGCACCTATTTTATAATGGAGAGGTGTGGGGTACTCGTATATAAGGCACACAGGAATGAAAGAGATGAGAGGAGGAATTTAGGAAGGGTACTTGTTTGTTTCGTACCTAGTGGTGAAGGGGGGAGTGTACAGGTCAGCGCCCATCGACTCAATTTATACCAACTTTTAAACAAAACTGTTACTTTAATAATAAAGCTCATGCTCCAGCCTGTATTGAACAAAGTATAGGCACTCAACCAGTTTGTAACATTGACCATAATACTTGCATACAGGCCAGAGAAGATACCATGCCTTACCCATAATGCTTTGTAACTAGGTACAATCAGTTACCTCACAGCATTACATCATACTATTAAATTTGGGATAAGAAACTGTTATACTGTGCATACTTAAATAACAGGTTACGTTTTCTAATAATGATAATGTCAAGCTCAGAGAGCTCAATATCGTCATTTGATGTCATTAATACAACAGCGCCACTTTATGAGAACCAGGAAAATACAGTCCGTGAGTAGATTTGAGAGCTGATTCGTCAACACTGTTCGAAAATATGCAAGGATAACAAACAATGAAACATGAATTATCATATTTCAAGCTTGTAAATACTATCCAGCACGTAAGTTTTATCATAATTTACGAAACCGCACAATTTTCCAGGAAATTTACCAACAATTCCGTGTGAACTTCAATTAAGTCTATACTTAGGCAGACGACAAACATCACCCATCGTGCCACCAAGATATGAGAACCAAGATTATTACTCAATATAGATTGTTAAGGAAATCAAAAATTATATGCAAAATCTGGCAGTGTTCATCGAGTCATTTTTTGTGCCACCATCAATCAACCTATGCTGAATAGCAAATTAGAACAGAAAATTAAGCAGAACATTGCATTCTGGGAATTGTTAGGTAACTCCTCTGCCTAGAGGGTGCCTTATAGACATCTTCTATTTCCCCTCCTTTAACATGACATCCTTTTCCAGCCTCCTCCTTCAAGCCCTCTTCTCTCTCCCACACATTTCAAAAATTAAGAGCTACTGGAAAAGGTTGAAAATAGCTTGCTACATTAAGGAGATGGCCAATACGCTTCACTGTAACAAGATGAATACAGATGATGCATGGGCAAGGATTATATAATTAACAATTCACCGCCCGAGAAAATTGTATTTTACGAAGTGAATTTGTGAGCTTGGTCGAATCAGTAACTGTCACTGGTCGAACTGACATATTAAAATTGTGAGAGTGAAGTATCACACTGGGAATTGAGCACACATTCAACATTTATGAGGTATATGCCAATCCATGTGGATCAGTTACTGAACTCATACCGGAAATGTTGAGTGCATTGCATTGCTGCATGCTGGCTCAAATCTTCACCAATTCAGTTTTTTTTCTTCCTCACTCTCTACATTAAGTTGTGCTCTTTCAGGAAATTTTGTTCAGATTCCTTAGTTTCAGGAAGTTTTATCTGTACTCTGTACAAAAGTATAGTAATGTCTGTACACAGTACAGGAAAATTGAAATTTACAGGTTTTTCAGGAAATTTTGAAACCACCCAGTGGCATATCTGCTCTTTCTATGTACCATAACAACTGTGTTTCCCCTCTTTCTCCTGTCACCCCCACTTCACCTATCCCCTTTCCCCCTTCACACAAATCAATGTTTCAATCCACTTGCGTGGCTGCTAAAGACACAACTCAGATAATCATTGATTTGAGGAGATGAGAGTTACATTTGACAAGCTGCAGACCAAAGTGTGTAGTACCCACCTCACGATCATTGTACATCACCAACACTAACTAATTCCTATTTGTATTCCATAGAGATGGTGCCAGGTGTCAAAATTGAATATTTACCGACTTTGTTACGGGTCACGCTTTTTATACTCCCGTAAAATATAAATGGATGACTAAACCTAGAATAAATACCACAGAATATGTGTATTTCATTCCTGTGTTTTGTATTCCATGGAACTAATGTAAAGCTAAGACACACAGAGTCCCAGATTCAAGAAAAAAGGAATTTAAACAAAACCAAATTAGCAGAGGTGAAGTATTGTACAGCGTATAAAAGAACCCCCTACTGCACTTTAAGACAGTAGCCGCCGCCGAGTAATTTGTTATGATATTAAAGTCATGTTCTCATTTTCTTGTGCCTCTGGAGAATGCCATCGGGTGTTTCATCAAATACACAAATAAAATCAAAGTTGGGTCCCTTGTTTAAATTATACTCAATCTGGGTGCTTTGAGCGGCATCATCAGAATGCTAATACGCGCTAATGGTAGACGAATTGGTCTAATTAGTTATTGCGTTGGCCCGCCGCGTCTGATTTGCTAGCGGCCGTATCGATAATATACATAAAGCGTAGATTGATGAATCTTAAATGGTTTAAATGGATTTGAGGTAGTTTGGTTTAGTGTGTCAAGTGTGTTTTGAGGCTTCAGAAATATATACAAAAGTCATTTTGAATATATGCACTTTGAATAAAGATTGAAAAAATGATGTCCACAATCAATGGAAGGGGGTTAAAATTTAGGGTTTTGTAGTATTTTTCAGGTCAAATTAAGCCACATTTTCTAATTCATTGTCTAAAATGAGGGGCAATTTTCGCTCTTTGTTTGTTTGTTTGTTGTTTATTTGGCAAATTGACAAAACAATACAAAAAATTACAAAGCAATCAATACACAAAGAGCAAATATATGATAAGTACACACAAAAATAGACAACCAAATCAATATGCCAGGATAGCCCATAAAGTTGGCTAAATATGCCAACTTATTTCCAATGGGGTCCAGTAAAGAAAAAGGAGCCTGCAAAAGTGTGAAAAAACAAAGCAAGACAGGACAAAGAAGAGGACCAATAGAAATAAGTTTAAGCATACTCAGCCAACTCCCGGTTCAACGAACTTTGAGACAAGTGTGCTTTGACATGGGCTTTGAAGGCATGTTTAACAGGGATGGATTTAACATGGTTAGGTAGAGAATTCCAGTCAATGATACCATTGTAATAAAAAGTATCAGCAGCAAGGCCTTTGTGATGTGGAACATGAAAGTTATAGGATCTTGAACGAGTGCCATGGGAGTGAACATTGGACACTTTGGAGAAAAACTGCTGTAAATAGGATGGACCGGATGCATGGAAGACATTGAACACATGATTGAGGCGCAACTGTTTGACTCTATCCTGGATGTCAAGTATTTTGATAGAGTTCAAGTGAACCTGACCAATATGCTCTCTAGGAGGTAAATTCAGAATAAAACGAACCATTTTGTTCTGGAACGTTTTCAGTTTCTTTTGTTTAGTGGAAGTGAGACCAGAAAACCATGAGGTGCAGCAGTAATCAATGTGACACTGAATAAGAGCCGAACATAAGTTTTTGCGCAATTTCTGGTTGAAATATTGAGAGTGTCTGTAGAGAAATTTTAGTCTGCCATTGACTTTGCTCATGATGGAATTAAACATATTGTCACCAGAGAGACATTGGTCTAGCGTCACACCCAAATATTTGATGGAATCCTGGCTTTTGATAATTTGATCGTTATAAGAAATGTTAAAATCACCTGTTTGGCCAAGTTTGATTTTTGTTCCAAAAAGGATACATTCAGTTTTGCCAACATGGAGGGAAAGTTTGTTAGCGATCAACCAATCATTGCATGATTTCAAATCAGTACATAAGTTAATTCTTCTCCAAAAATATGTTGGGGTAAATTTGTTGTAAGATTTAAACTATGGAAAAATTCCATTACAGAATAAAGCAGTAACAATCTTTGAATAAGTTCATCTGGATTGTTATTAAACATCTGAGATATGATTTCGTTGTGAACAAATCCAATAAAATGTGAATGTAATACTCACAATTTTAGTTACGTTTCACTGCTAAACTAGCAGCTTCGTCAGACTGGCAACTCTGTCTGGAGGCAACAGGAATTAGGGATTTCCTGTTGCTGGAAACCGCCGTTGTAGAGGGCGTAATTCCGACGAGTTGATCGTAGATGTTGTGCAGTGTGTAAGACCCCTCATCTTTGTTGAGTGTGTTCTCCCCCCTTCTCCGAATCCAAATTGCTTCTTTAAGCCATCTAGTTGTTCTGTCTGATTCGCGGTCTATAGTTCTGGCCTTGTCCCAATCGATGGTGTGATTTGTAGCCGCTACATGGTCGGTAATTGCTGATTTGTGTTGTACCGAAGTAGAGTCTTTCCTCGTGGAACGAGTGTATGGTTTCTTTTCAAATTTCTGAACCTCTTTCTTGTGTTCTTGTAAGCGGGTTCCGAAAGCTCGACCTGTTTCACCAATGTACGATTTAGGGCAACCAGAGCAAGGAATCTCGTAGACAGTTTCAGCTTTTTGTTGGAGGTCTATCTTGTCCTTGGGGTGCACAAGTAAATTGCGTAATGTCTGGTGTGGTTTGAAACAAGTCGAAAAACCATGTTTTTTGTAGACTCTGGCGATGCGTTCAGATACACCTGCCACATAGGGGACAACAACTAAGCCCTTGTTAGGATTATCGCTGTCCTTTTTCTTTTTGGTAGACTCCTTCTTAGATTGCTTTAAACGTCTGTCTTTCTTCACTTTGTCTATGGTCCACTCGGGATAACCGCACGTTGCAAGAGCTTTTTTGATGTGTTGCTCCTCTAACACGCGATCTGCCTCCTCTGTCACAATTGACTCACTCCTGTCTAACAATGTCCTGATCACACCCAATTTCTGATGTAAAGGATGATGAGATGAAAATTGGAGATATTGGTCGGTGTGTGTTTTCTTACGATAGATGCAGAGTTTTACCGAACCGTCAGGTTTGCGCATAATAAGAGTGTCAAGGAAAGGAATGCAACTGTTCTGTTCCTGCTCGTGAGTGAACCGGATGCTACCAGAGGGATCAGTTTGGTTGAGATGCTCTGTTAAGTTATCCACTTCACCTTTGCGTATAATCTCAAGAATATCGTCTACATAACGACGCCACAGGCGGGGACGACAGTTTATGGGTGCTGTAGAGATGGCTTGCTGTTCCAACCATTCCATGAAAATGTTGCAACCAATAGGACTAAGAGGGCTACCCATGGCCATGCCAAAGCATTGTCTGTAGATGATATCCGAGTATCGGAAATAGGCTACCGTGGAAAGACAGAATTTTGCCAGGTCTAGAATGTCGTCGATGCTAAGGCGGGTTCTATTAACAAAATCTGTGTCTAGTTCGAGTTTAGCTCTGATAATCTGAAGTGTCATCTCAATTGGAGTGTTAGTGAACAGAGCAATAACATCGTGAGAGTTCAAAAGTTCATCTTCTTCTACCGTTATGTCCCGGAAGTCCTCCGCTAAGCTTTTTGAATTTAGGACGTGATGTTCCGTTTTTCCAACAATAGGACCCAAAATCTCGGCAAGGGACTTGGCAACGTTGTATCCTATAGAACCAGTGAAATCCACTATGGGCCGCAATGGTGTGCCGTCCTTATGAATTTTGGGACTGCCATATATGCGCGGGATGTATTCCGTGGTCGGGTAAAGGAATTGTTTGTCCTCTTTGCGGATTTTGCCTTCTTTTTCAAGTCTTTGAAGGATTGTGACAAGTTCCCTCTGAAACTGTCTACGAGATTCCTTGCTCTGGTTGCCCTAAATCGTACATTGGTGAAACAGGTCGAGCTTTCGGAACCCGCTTACAAGAACACAAGAAAGAGGTTCAGAAATTTGAAAAGAAACCATACACTCGTTCCACGAGGAAAGACTCTACTTCGGTACAACACAAATCAGCAATTACCGACCATGTAGCGGCTACAAATCACACCATCGATTGGGACAAGGCCAGAACTATAGACCGCGAATCAGACAGAACAACTAGATGGCTTAAAGAAGCAATTTGGATTCGGAGAAGGGGGAGAACACACTCAACAAAGATGAGGGGTCTTACACACTGCACAACATCTACGATCAACTCGTCGGAATTACGCCCTCTACAACGGCGGTTTCCAGCAACAGGAAATCCCTAATTTCTGTTGCCTCCAGACAGAGTTGCCAGTCTGACGAAGCTGCTAGTTTAGCAGTGAAACGTAACTAAAATTGTGAGTATTACATTCACATTTTATTGGATTTGTTCACAACGAAATCATATCTCAGAAGCAGTAACAATGTTCTTATTATCCTTTGATAAATGAAATTGTGTTAGGCTAATTCCATTCATTCTGAATCCCATATTCGGAACTATTCTAATTTTGTGGAAAGCAGTATTCCTACAAAAGCATATGAGGATAACCTCGTCATTGGGCCGTGTTGCCTGTACTGACGGCACTATGGAGGGCATGGGGGATGCCCCCTTGTCAGCTCCAAGCCCACTCCATTTTGTCTCCAAACCATCGAAAAAGTGGACTTTTAATATCAAAAATACTTAAAATGATGTTAAAAGTGGTCAGACCAAATTAAGCTTATTTCTTTGAATTTTTACATTAAATTTTCTCTTGCCCACTAGATTTGTTCTTTTCCCCCGTGCCCCCCTCCCCCAAAAATGATGCTGGTGCCGGCACTGTTTGCCTGATAGTGCATGGTTGTGATATCAATGGCATGTTGGGGATATTTGCTACAAGATACCTCTTGACTAGTATAGATATAGTGCATCGAGTTGAACTCGTATGTATTTATTCTGTAACTTAAAACGTTGTCCATATTATCGAATCGTGCCTATTACTTAATCACGTTCAAAGTAGGCATTTTTGGCCACCATCACGTTTTGCCTTTTTTCATAGTGAAATGTTTGAAAGAAAATAGTGTGTGTGAACATATAGCTATTAATTATAAAAATGTATTTGAAGAGATAAATGTACTTGAAATTTTACCAATGAGGTAAAGATTATACATACATGTACATAGTGGCGCAAAAGATATGACACCATTTTTAAGCCTGGAATTTTTAGTAAGATACGATTTGGAGTGTGACAATGAACAGTGGGTTTGCCAAGGTTTTAGAAATAAGGAGCCATACATTTTAGATTTGCCGAAAAAAAAGTATGGTCCATACCCCAAGTTCTCTGTGATTGCCACAATTGATGACATTCTTGTAATTTCTAAAAATGAGATGCAGAACATGAAAAGGGAGGACTTTGCGGCTGTGTGTTTTTGAAGATATAGATGAAAACGGACAGAAAATGGTGTTAATAATAAGAATTTAGGGGTCATTTTCACTCGTAAAATGTGAATGCCTTGATTAATTTTGATAAATTTGGTGTCATTTTAAAAGCTTAGAAAATGCTCTGAGAGCACACATAATAAACTTAAAATAAAATTCACCCGCAACGTCCCCCTCTTTTGATGTGCTGCATCACAAACAAAGAAGTACATAGAACATATGGTTAGATTTGTCATCACAATTTGTGTCTTATATTTCTTTAAAGTCTGTCGTCATTTCCACCACGGATGCGCGTGGCAATATAGTGATCACCTAAATAGAGGGGTTCAAAATATTGATCTGCAAAGATTTTCCTTGAGCATAGACGTGACTGACTCGTCCAGAAGTAAACAACCTTCCTTACACGTAGTGCAATGAGTCTCACCTAGTTGAGGAGAACCTTTGTTTGACGGAGCACAACTTTTACTCTAAACTGCCATTTTATATGTTAAAAATATTTAATTAAAGCATGATACTTTCTCCCTCTTTTACATATCATTTTGAAAAAAGTATGTAATTAGGCATTGATAAATAAAACCCCTGTTCTATGGGCCAGACTATACCATTTTTTTCCATTTTTCTTTTTTTCCCCTTCAATTATTTGTTTTAAAAAAACTTTTATGAAAATTAACCAAAAAAATAATGTCAGTTAATTTGAGCTAGATTTCTTGCGCCGGTTTGGGAGATGCCACTTCAACCCCTTAAGTTCCTGACTTGCCGGAGAGAGAAAAAAACTAAAAACGCCCGACCTACATGGGAGATTTGTTTGCCCGTAGATCAGGGTGGCTTTTTTTCTAAAAAAAATTAAAACATTTCTGTAAAAAATTCAACAACAAAATCTGAAATTTCAAATATATGATAGGTCGTGCCCAAAGAAAGAATGTTTCCTTTTTCCTTTGACTTTTGATTTATAATATTCTATTGAAAGGTTTTTTCCTCAGAAATACTGAACGACCTCAAGCAAGTTTCAGACAACTACTTAGTACATGTATATAAATGACTTGACCATATACCTGATAGCAAAAGCAAGCAATCAATGATGACCAGTTTTAACCTCGGTCAAATGAGCAGCAGGGCCAGTCCAGAGCCCTGCTGGTCTTACATTATAATGTCGTAATATCGCGCCATGCTATACCCTATTTCTTCCCGTATCTGACATAATGACATTTTGTCCGCTGTTGGGTAAATGTCTGTGTAGACCAAATGAAAAAGTCAATAATTAAATTATAGGTCTATTATGAACTGGTCATGGAATAAGGCCAGGAGGCGTTCAGTTGTTAGACAAGAAAACATTATTTTGGTATATATTTACCCTATAATTTACCATAACTTTTTTTCTTCAAATTTCAAATACATTTGTGTCAAAATAATTGATAACAACACACATTTGTATGAAAACATAGTATAAGTTTTACATTTTTTTAAATTGCATTGTTGTGTATAAATTTTACAAAATAATAATAAAATAAAATATAATATATTTTACATTCAATTACAGGCTTTGAAAAAAAACGTTGTTTAAGCATTTTTGTTTTTTATATTTTTTGTTTAAACATGTTTGTTAATATATTTTTCATTTTTCATATAATTTTACATTTATATTTAGCTTTTAATTAGAGATCAAAGGAAAGACTTATTAAAATTTACCCAAGGTAACAAAAATAATCTTAAAAGGTTTATTTTGAGATGGTCATGAACATTTAATTTGTAATGATACGAGAGCTTGTAGTAGAGCAAGTAGAGAGGAAGGTTCTCTCAGGAAAAATATAAATATTGTTGTGTTGCCCTCAGTGGCTGACCCTAAAATCTCAAAAATGAGGGTCGGGCACATTTTGTTTTGTTTTGGTAACTCTGATTGTCAAAATATTACCATTTTCTGCTTGAAATGAATGTTTACTAATATTACACCAGTAGCGTAGCCAGGCAAGGGGGGGGGGGGGGGCCCTGAAAGAAAATTTGACCGGGAAAATCGGGAGGCAGAGGAAAATCGGGAAGGGAGAAGAGGAGAAAAGGAAAGGGAAAAGGGAAAGGAAACTGACAGAAAGGAGAAAGAAAGACAGGCAAAATTGTTGGAAAATTGCAGTCCCCCCCCCCCCCCCCCCCCCCCCCCCCCCCGGCAACACAGCAATTATTATTTTTGCTTCATTATACCCACTGAAATGCGAGGAAGAATGGTATTTGATCATTTAGATGGGATATTGGTATCCTCATTTTTCCTGACCTTGCTGAAGGTTTAAAATAATCATTGTTAGGCTAAACAAAAAAAGTTTGTTTCCAGTAGTGCACATGCATTTAACTGAGACCCTTGATTCTTGCGCATTTAAAAAAATAATAATAATAGAAAAAAACAGAAACAAATATTTTTAGGGCGCCATCTTTTGTCGAAATTGTGTCCAACATGTCTTAAGATGGCGATTGTCCACATATGGCAAACACGAAAGTGAAAATCCGCAGGCGAAAATCAAGTTTTAGGGAGCATAAGAATAACAAAAATGCACATATTTGACTAAATAAAACCATTTCAAGTGAATCTCCACTATGAATTTTAGCAAAAAAACACACACAAACAACACATTTTGCATTTGACTTTTCCGGCTTGCTACTGGAAACAAACTTAGTTTTTTTTGGCCGTATATGTGATGCAATCCAGCAAAATGAGTCTGGAGTAAAAAATATGACATTCTTAGTTTTTACTTGATAGTATCAGTTATTTTTAAAGATATATTTTGCAGAAAATCCCATTATAAATGAAAGTAGTCCAAAGAATGGGTTTAACAATAGAAAACAAACAAATTTCTATTCCTTTGTTTGGTTATATTATATCTAACAATCAATTTTCCCGACTTCTGATGTGATAGTTAAAAACTATTAAAAATAGGTAATGCAAGAAATCCAAATCCAGGGAATGCCACTGATCTATTCTGTTATGTATGGTTCTAATGATATTTTCTTTTTTACTTCTTTTCTTTTCATGTGCTTTCTTCTCATCCATCCTCTGCTGTTGGTGTGTCTCAAATAGCAGGTGAGTTATAATGAGTATACATGAGTACAGGGTGGGGGAGAGGGATAGACAGGAGCAGGGCAGGGATGAATCAAGTCAATGATCTGACTTGACTTGACTCGGATTAAAGTCACTATTTTTGATGACTTGACATAACTGGAGTCGTGTTACTGAGAATAATTACTTCAGGCCCGTTAGAACCGCTACGGCAGGTACAGCAGCTGCTGTACTGCCGTACTACTTTTTTCATGGAAATGATCTAGCTTCAAGTAAGGGGGTACCCCCTTACCCCCTTGAACACCCACGCAGGGACCTTCACCCCAGACCCCTGGTACTGTCGTATCACTTAAAAAATTGGTTCTGACAGGCCTGAATGACTTGACTTGATTTTCGACTTGACTTGACCTATTAGTTTGACCTGACTGCACTTAACTCGAGGACAATTGAGAAAGACTTGACTTGACTCAAGTCAACCAGTGACTTAATTTGACTTGTGTCTCAAGTTTTGGTAAGTTTGTCACAACGATAAAGTGGGAGGGATGAATTGAAACCATATTTTCTATTCTCATGTTGCATTCATTATTGTGGCAGCCACAAGGTTGCCAACTTTTGTTATCTCATCACAAAAGATTCTAGATTTTTAGTAGTTGTTTTAGAAGAACAATTTGAAAACTAATCCAAGGCTCTAGTTTTGGCAAAAGAAGTTCTTGTGGTGAGCAACAACAACTATGGGCAAAAGGACATTTCAAGTTGGTAGGTTGGGCGTTTTTTGTTAGGTTGATTTTCTGTTTTAATCACAAAATACTGCTGTCTTTCAAAATAAAATGTTTGAAGATTTGCTTACAATTTATAAAAATGTTTTGAAAATTTGAATGACAAATTATGAATTGGTGGGATCTGCAGAACACTACTCCCCTCTCCGTTGATGCCTAATCTCATATTTTTCGCAAGTTTAGTCCTGAAGCTCCTACTTTTGAGATGGTACTCTTTTACCCAAAAAGAGGTGCCCCCCTCTATAATAGTAAAACTGCCCATTTAGTACCTCCCACAGGTGATCCACAGGTGTTGGTGTTCATTTACCATTTGCAGAATACTTGAAACTTGATGGTGGATCTGGTTACATTGGCCCTATGTAATGTGAATCCCAGAATGAGACTTTCCATTCTAAGCTTGAAGTTACTCACGAGAGAAGTACAGGTGTTACACGCGCTGTTTTGTATAATTGCCTCCTTTTTGTATCCTTCATATTTATCTGGGAGAGAGATTTATTTGAGAATGTTAGAAAACTGTTTGTAAAGCCTTGTTTTGCACTATCATTATTGTCAAAAGATGAAATAAGTGAGCAATGACAATCGGGCAAGTATAGAGCAGGATTTAAACTGGCAACCTTCCCCTGGCCAGTTTCTCAGTATATATTAATTTCATAAACAATATTTGTAATGCAATGTTCAAAGAATACAGGGTTCAAAATGCACATTCATGCAAAAGCAACAACAGGGAAGAGGGCATGAACATCAACAAAATAAAACCTAAATGTATCTTTTTTACAATCTTTCAAAAGACCCATTTCATCCACAGGCAGACACATTTGATGTCCAGAACTGTTAGAGTAACAATTCTCCTTCATCATTGGCTGGAATTTCAAACTGGATGACAAGTTGTTGCTAGAAGAGGGCGCTTTTCATGTGTTAAGCACTCATACTGTAAAAGTGGAAATTTGTGCGCGTGTCAATTTTTCACGCAGACTATCTTACTGGCAAAGAACTGTAACATGTGTAATAAGATAAATCAATCAATCAAACAATCAATTGAGCAATCAATCAATCAATCAATCAATCAATCAATCAATCAATCAATCAATCAATTGAGCAATCAATCAATCAATCAATCAATCAATCAATCAATCAATTGAGCAATTGAGCAATCAATCAATCCATTCTGATCGATCAATCAATCCAGCAATCAATCAATCATTCAATCAATTGTCACATGATAATGAACCAAAATGCCGCATAAGTTCCAGGGCTGGAAAAAATGCAAAGTTTCCTTGCAAGGGAAATTCGACGAATTTGAATTTCCCGCTGCTTTAGCGGCTGATGGGGTGTCTGAGGGGGGCTGTCCCCTCAGGTGCTCAAGTTTTTTTTGGAAAATTAAGGTCCAATTGATGCCATGGTGCATCATTTTATGTAATATTGGCTGTATTGTGCCTTATTACTCTAAAAAAATAAAACACTTTTTTTTCTTTCTTTTTTTTAAGATTTTTTGTTTGTTTGGGGGGGGGGGGGGGGGGGGGGCATTTCCCGCGAGATGGCAACATTTCCCGGCAAGGAGCTTGCCGTTTTACCCTCTTTTTCCCGCCCTGCGCATAACAATTGATTTGATTGAAAAATAAAAGCCTTGATTTACCACCAGGTATTCTTCTTGCTGTTAACCAAATGTGCAAAGTTTATGTGCAGAAATGTAAAACCAGTAACAAACAAACAAATAAACAATATTATCACGCAGGGCTTTTTAATAGATAACCCAACATTTTCCTAAATCTAGCATCCTTACTACAACGTCAAATATTTATTCAAAAGTTTGACTATTAAATACCGGCAACAACTTTGTGTAAGATCCATCTAATAAGCGAGGCAACACGCCATCGCCTATTACACGTGAAGGATCAAGACCGTATGAAGCGAGTGCTTCTAGCATCCATCATTTGCCTTTTCAAAATATCTCCAAATATCATCGATGTTCAGTCAAAACCTCATCTGTTCTTCTGGCCTTTCAACATTTTTAAAGTAAAACTGTGCAACGGTTATGCATATTCAGGGGCAAGAACACTCACAAGGTTTTGATAGATGTGTTCTTGCATGGCCCTTGAACATGTTTAGAGCAGACTGCCTAAAGGTTATACATAGGAGGTATTTCTTTATACATGCTGAAGGGCCAGATGGATATACAAGGTTTTGACAGACGATATGCTGAATAGTGTCACCTAAACTAGTTCTTAACATTTAAGAAGGAATAGGTAGACTGAGCAGATTAGAAATAAACAAGCCATAAGGACTAAATGGGACCATCACAAGACACTCCTTCCATGATTATTTTGCCGCAGGAATAGCCGTGTTAAATATTAATAAATCGCAATAAGCGTCGCATATCTTGGGAGATAACATTTCCGGTATGCAGCGATGGTGGCTTAAAACATATTGATGCGCAGAAATTATTGATGACGGGCGGGGGGAAATTGGGACGATTTTTTGTCCGTGTATGACAAAGTTTTTAACTCTTTTTGTATGTAGAGTATTCTTTATCAAGATTGACTGGTCTTTTTCTGTCTGCCATTTTGAAACAATTTGACATATATTTTAGCATTTACAACTTTGTTTTTCTCGTTAGAAATGTAACTTCCTTACGATGCATGGGGACACTTTTACAGTATAGTCGTACATTAAAACTGTAAAAGGTGACATTTACATGATGTATAAATTGGTACGCTTTTGGGAACTGCAGTAGTTGTGCAAAAGTAAAACTGTATAAATGTACTTTTAAAACTTGTCAGAATGCAAAAAAAGAATGAACAAATTGGTTGATTTCCAATGGATGTTGTGACAATGCTTGATCATTTATTCACTAGTTCGATAGGGGTTAAGTTAAGAGGACTGGTTTAAGAGGTCATATAGAATTAGTGTTTAGTTGAAAAAAGAGGCTGAGTTAAACTAGGGTTAGATATTCAAGGGATTCAAAGTATCCACTTTGGTGCATAGCATTTTGGAAGTTTTGGTACACAGAAGTCAAAGGGTTATTACTTTCCAGTAGTATTTAAATATGCCTATAGGGGATATTGATGAACTCTGTAATGGGAAGTGAGAATACAAATTGAGTGCCTGTAGTCTCATCTTGATGGCATAGTTCAGTAACTTCAATAAAAAATGTGTTAAGTACTATTATAGCCGACTGGTATCTACATGTAGGAACTGGAACCTCAGTGTTGGATATATGGTTGAAAACTAGAGAACTATGATCAATATATCATACTTTATAGGTAAAAGTCACACTGAAAAATGGAACTTTTACAACAAATGTGTACAGCCGCAGCAAAAGGGTGCAGTTGTCTCTTAAAGAAAATGTTTAGATCTTATACCAACAAAAGGAGTTTTTTGAATTCTTCAAAATGATACCTTTGTATTGGATTGGATACTGTTTTTTGACTTTATGAAGAAAAACTACTGGAAAATGTTATTTTCCATCCCTAAATCCATCAATATCCTAAAATGCATTTTAGCGACAACTGCACCCTTTTCCCGCAACAGTACACAAATGGTAACTTTTATAGCAAAATATAGATAACCTTTGAATAAACATCCCTACCTTTTTGAAAATGTAACACTTTTGGGTTGTTCATTAGATAGAATGCAGCACATTTTGTGCTCCATCAAAAGCATATAAAAACACTTTTTTTGGTGTGGAGTATGTATCAACAAGATGTATGTTTTCACAGCTCTCGCAAACCTTGATATACCAAACATGACATTTCTAACACGGCACTTCAACGCGCGATAACAAATCCCGGAACTCATCTCCATCCAGGCAATTGAAACACTTTTTTCCTATTGACAAAGCATAGCAAATAGGCTTTGGTTTGTACATCGTCTGTTAATCGCTAGATTGAGGCGTGGTATGTCATGCGTACCAACTAAGACTTGTCATGTTGCGTGTGAAGTTTCTGTTGAAAAATAACTAAATGTGTCGCTTTACGCATCACTGCCAAAGGTTTGTTTAACCCCCTAGGGTCTACCTGTCTATCTTACCGTGGTTCTGATTGGTTTATGTACTCATATGAATAGCCAATTCAAATGCAGCTTGTAAAATGTTTCACTCCCATCTTTATCAGGGATACAATTATTCTAACAATGTCTCTCATTGGTGCAATAAATGATGTATCCATCTTTTTAACCAATCGGCCGGTAGTTCTCAGGGGGTTAATAGCATTAAAGTAGCTTCTTATCGGACCCTGAAATTTGATAAATTCTAGTACTCCTTATTGAGACAAAACAGTTTAAAGATCTTAGTTTTGTCTTACACCAATGTTGATCGGCAAACAAGATGGCAATAACATATCCTGAACCAATGAGGGGCCTGCTATAAATTGATGTTAACAATTTAAAGGTGTATCCCTAAGTTTCTATACGGTGATTTTTTATTTGGTTATTCAGTTAACTATACAGGGTGAGTAAAAAAACCTGAAATAGTGGAAGCCATCTTGTTTTTAAAACCAAGTTGAATGAAGTTTGCATTTTTTAAACGTTATAAAAATACCAGATTTGTTACTAAATTTGTGTGTAAAAATGAAGTCAATATCATTATCCGTTTAACTTTGGTGAACCTTTTTACCTGCACCCATTTCACACGTTTGTCCACGAGATACCCAAAACATGCATAAGATCACAAAATGTGTCCCTCATTTAAATTTGGAAACTTGAGTACATTTGTGATGTTATTGGAAATTAATGCATCTTTTCTTGTTTACATGTGAGTTAACATAATTAATTTACACTACCCATGCTATGAAATGCTTATAATGCTCTAAATTTAAATAAAACACTTTTTGTTGGCAGGATATTCAAATATGAAAATGCAATGTATCATGTATGCAATTTCAATTGAAAATTGTGCTTGTGGACCAACATGTAAATTGGATAGTGCAGCAAAGAGGGTCACCAAAGACAAACAGAAAATGCGATCGACTTCATTTTTTTCACACAAAGCTAGGATCAAATATATCATTCTTGCAACGTTTAAAAAGTGTTAACATTTAACTTTGTTTTGAAAACAAAATGGATTCTTCTTCTATTGCAGTTTCTTTTGACTCACCCTGTATCATATATTTACCCAAAGGAGGTAGTGCTCACAGTAGTTTAACTTGTTACACTGTCCCTTTACATATTCTGATATGCTAAATCTGACAAGTATGATTATTTAACAACTCAAAATATAACAAATATTTGCTGAGTACATGAAAAAAGTAATCGCAGAAGAAGAAGTTAAAACTGTTTTGGGTAGTTTAGCGATTCAAGTCTCATCTTTCAAACATCTCTGTAATACAAACCTCACAAATCTGCAGGAGTGACTAGGGCAGGATGAGGTGTATTTGAGTAAGAAGTGTTCTGTTGCATATAGCTGCCTTCTGGAATCAATGGTTCATAGCGGGTGGTTATATTGTGCTTCAAGAATTTATAAAGTAACCACAAAACAATAGCTTTAATTAAGATCAGTTTTAAATAGCGTTCAATTGAACTAAAAACCTTTCCTTTATTAAGATATTCCATTGCAGACCTAAATGTCTTTATTTCAATACTGCAATACCTCAAGGCTCTATATAGGCAAGAAAAGGTGAAATGGGGGAGTGCAGCTCTTGTGGTGTGTTGGCTGAGTCCCTCAACTGCCACCTAGGCAACTCATTTTAAACAGACCATCTTCAAAGTTCAAGAGTTTCCAAACTAGTGTTTTTCAGAAACCCAACCGAATTTGAAATGGTAGACAAGCCTTGTCATGATATCAGAAGGCAGCATTTGTATTAATGTTTGCTCGTGCCACGATGGTTTCAGTTTGCATGATGCTGTAGGCGTGCATGTCCCGGATATGGAGAGGTCTATGTGATATTTGTACAAACATCTTCATGTAGGTGTCAGTGTCAACTAGCCTAAAACAACCTAGCTTGAAATCTGTGTCATCCTCTAAACCCAGTTGATTGGTTTATAAAGAGGCTTAAAATCATTTATTGGACCAATCAGAGACCTGGAAGTGATTGATGTCATGAGTAAAGGGTGGATCAAGAAGAAAGACAAATATAAGATTCAGATCCAAGTGTTTTTTGTGAAGGGATGTAGGCTTGTTATTTATAAGAAATAAAAACATACATTTTGATTGAAAGACCTTGTTCACAGTTAAAGGTACATGTAGGTGTTCGGATTGCTGGCCCGATTTTCAACTAGATGTTTCTATTCTACATGAAGGGTCATCCTTAAAATAGTCATATTCCAAAGTTTGAGTTGCACTATAACATGAAATATTCCCATTAAGTAGTGCACAAAATGGCTGGGTGGTTAACTACCTATGCAGTTCACTGCATTTTGGCCTATATCTTCTAATTGGAATATATCTTGCACCAAATATTTTACAAAAATGATGAGAAAAATATGGGGTTTCTTCCAACATCAAAATATGTTGATGGGGAAAAAGCTAAAGTGATTGGGTCAAAATAACAGAAGAAACAAGCGCGTCACAAGCAAGAACGCAAGAATGAGCAGAGCGCGACAAAAGGGGCGTAATTGCGAATAAATATGCTGATCTGCTGACCAAGACTCTCGCCATATAAAGTGAAGGAAAGAAAAGAGCTAAAAGGAAGAGAAGGTAAAGGAGGGAGAAAGACATGAGGAGGAAAAAAGTGGAGGCAAAGGAGGGAGAACGATTCGAGGAGAAAAGAATGAGAAAGACGAAAACAAAACCTGAAAGTGAAAATTATATCAAATATAATTACAAATATGAACATGATCAGGCCAACAACAAAAAACAAGTTTGTCTCAGAAGAAACCTGAAGGCTCTGTGAAGCAAAAATGCTATGAGACAGGCTCTGTGAAGCAAGAAAATGAAGCTGATAATTATATGGTACTTCACAATGTGAAATTAAAATTTGAAGAAGCATAGTCACTGTACTGGGGTCAGCTGTTTTTCTTGCGTTTAAATACTGTTTTGTTTTAATATTGGGAAAAAAACATTCCATACTGTCGCAACTTGGCTCACACCATCATTTTTGAAGCTTGACTCCGTGGCATAATCAGGTAGGGGGCAGGAAAGAGCAAACCAAATATTCAAAATGTCTATGAAATTTACATCACCAAAAAGGCATTCAGACTCACAGTGATAGGGCATATCTAGATGAACATCATCAGAAATATCTTTAAAAATGTCACAAAATACAGGGTGTCCCAAAAGTCTATGCACAACTTTGAAGCTTTGTATTTCACAAAATATATAAGTCGTATTGAAAATATGAATACATATTTAGAAAGAGGAGATGTGGGCAATAATTTTGATACCAAACATTGGAGTAACATCTGTTTGTAATGCCACCCTAGAAGTAAAATATGTATTACTGCAAAAATGTAATTTTATACTTCGGAGGAATAAAGTTCATAAATCCATACCTATTAAGTTTAACAAAAAGACGGGTAGAGTTGGTGTTGGTTACACAGAAAGTGATACATTACAGTGATTCCATCA
This sequence comes from Ophiura sarsii, assembly GCA_035610835.1. Taxonomy (NCBI): domain Eukaryota; kingdom Metazoa; phylum Echinodermata; class Ophiuroidea; order Amphilepidida; family Ophiuridae; genus Ophiura; species Ophiura sarsii. The sequence goes on from CM069444.1 coordinate 39,882,471, forward strand.
TAATAACAAACTATATCACACACAATTTTCGTTTCTATAGTGAGATCTAGTTTAAATGTTTTCCATTTATACAGAGACGTGTGCTAAAATTTTGTGAACAGTTGATATTTTGTTTTCTGCGGAAAGTCGGCGAATAGATCTCTTTTGACTTTTGGCTACTGCATGTCTTATGACATCAATGTGACTTGTTGATCTACCAGTCTTTTTTCTACCACATCGAGACAAATCATGCACAGTTCCTGTGTTCAAAAATGTAGCCACCAACTTCAGAATGGATATTCTTCCTGGTGCGCGTTTCATTTTGAAATGTTTTCTGAACTTTCCTTGAGTAGGTTGAACTGAATTTGTTTCAGCGTATAACCATACAATTTGTATTCGCTTATCTATGCTGTAAACCATCTTGAATGATGAGTTTTTCTGTGCAATTTGTCTACTACGCCTGTTTATGTTGTGAGTGACCGAGTTTATTAAAAATTAATGTTGCAAGGTGAGCAGTGAACTGTGACTAATGCGCAACGTTGCTTTCATACCGTTAATTTATGCACACCTGATTTTAGCAACAATGTGTGGCACTTGGTAGGGTGGGTCTGGCACATGGCCAAAACTTTCAACCAGTTTTTGTCTCGCCTGATGTAATCAGAAAGAGACTATGTTATCACTATTTCTGTCCGGCGTCCGCCGTATGCCGTATGCCGTATGCCGTATGCCGTCCGCCGTCAGCCGTGTGCTAGGAAATACCTTTGTGACGCGATATCTGGAGATCCGTAAGGCCTATCGTGATGGGACTTGGTGGAGGGAAGGGGGGTGGTGCGTTCTGTTGCTGATTGATTTTTCAAGGTCATTGGGGGTCATACAAGGTCATCGGGGTCAAATATGCTTAAAACTTTTGAGACGCGTTGTGACGCGATATCTAGAGATCCGTAAGGCCTATCTTGATGGGACTTGATGTCAGGAAAGTGGGTGGGGTGTTCTTTTGCTGATTAGATTTTCAAGGTCATTGGAGGTCATTCAAGGTCATCGGGGTCAAATATGCGGTCAAATAAGATCTGTAAGGCCGATCTTGATGGGATTTGGTGGAGAGAAGGGGGTGGTGTGTTCTTTTTGCTGATTAAATTTTCAAGGTCAATGAGGTCATTCAAGGTCATCGGGGGTCAAATATGGGGTCAAATAGATCAGTAAGGCCTATCTTGATGGGATTTGGTGGAGGGAAGGGGGGTGGTGTGTTCTTTTTGCTGATTAAATTTTCAAGGTCACCAGAGGTCATCGGGGTCAAATATGGGGTCAAATAGATCAGTAAGGCCTATATTGATGAGATTTGGTGGAGGGAAGGGGAGTGGTGTGTTCTTTTTGCTGAATAAATTTTCAAGGTCATCAGAGGTCATTCAAGGTCATCGGGGGTCAAATAAGATCCATAAGGCCTATCTTGATTGGATTTGGTGGAGGGAAGGGGGATGGTGTGTTCTTTTTCTTAATTTTTCGGGGTCATCAGGGGTCAAATATGGGGTCAAATAGATCAGTAAGGCCTATCTTGATGGGATTTGGTGGAGGGAAGGGGGGGTGTGTTCTTTTTGTTGATTAATTTTTCGGGGTCATCGGGGGTCAAATATGGGGTCAAATAGATCAGTAAGGCCTATCTTGATGGGATTTGATGGACGGAAGAGGGACGGTGTGTTCTTTTTGTTGATTAATTTTTCGGGGTCATTGGGGGTCAAATATGGGGTCAAATAGATCAGTAAGGCCTATCTTGATGGGATTTGGTGGAGGGAAGGGGGTGGTGTGTTCTTTTTGTTGATTATTTTTTCGGGGTCATCGAGGGGTCAAATATGGGGTCAAATAGATCAGTAAGGCCTATCTTGATGGGATTTGGTCGACGGAAGAGGGATGGTGTGTTCTTTTTGTTGATTACTTTTTCGGGGTCATCGGGGGTCAAATATGGGGTCAAATAGATCAGTTAGGCCTATCTTGATGAGATTTGGTGGACGGAAGAGGGATGGTGTGTTCTTTTTGTTGATTAATTTTTCGGGGTCATCGGGGTCAAATATGGGGTCAAATAGATCAGTAAGGCCTATCTTGATGGGATTTGGTGGACGGAAGAGGGATGGGGTGTTCTTTTTGTTGATTATTTTTTCGGGGTCATCGGGGGTCAAATATGGGGTCAAATAGATCAGTAAGGCCTATCTTGATGGGATTTGGTGGACGGAAGAGAGATGGTGTGTTCTTTTTGTTGATTAATTTTTCGGGGTCATCGGGGGTCAAATATGGGGTCAAATAGATCAGTAAGGCCTATCTTGATGGGATTTGGTAGAGGGAAGGGGGGTGGTGTGTTCTTTTTGTTGATTAATTTTTCGGGGTCATCGGGGGTCAAATATGGGGTCAAATAGATCAGTAAGGCCTATCTTGATGGGATTTGGTGGACGGAAGAGGGATGGTGTGTTCTTTTTGTTGATTAATTTTTCGGGGTCATCGGGGGTCAAATATGGGGTCAAATAGATCAGTAAGGCCTATCTTGATTGGATTTGGTGGAGGGAAGGGAGGTGGTGTATTCTTTTTGCTGATTAAATTTTCAAGGTCATCGGAGGTCATTCAAGGTAATCTGGGGTCAAATAAGATCCGTAAGGCCTATCTTGATGGGATTTGGTGGACGGAAGAGGGATGGTGTGTTCTTTTTGTTGATTAATTTGTCGAGGTCATCAGAGGTCATCTGGGGTCAAATAAGATCCGTAAGGCCTATCTTGATGTGATTTGGTGGAGGGAAGGGGGTTGGTGTGTTCTTTTTGCTGATTAAATGTTCAAGGTCATCAGAGGTCATCTGGGGTCAAATAAGATCTATAAGGCCTATCTTGATGTGATTTGGTGTAGGGAAGGGGGTTGGTGTGTTCTTTTTGTTGATTAAATTGTTCAAGGTATTACATCCCTTGCATTAACTACAATGCATACCTCTGTGACAGTGCTACATTGTATCATATGTTTCATCATCATTTCTTTCAAGTCACTTTTGATGAACAGGCGAGACGCGCCGTTCGAGAACCGCCTTGTATAATGTTGTGGGTTCACCAATAGGGCTGTGTTTGGTATCAAATTAATGTCCCAAATCTCGTCTATCAAAATATTGGTTACATTTACACCATATAATTTATATTTTATGAGATATGACTCTTCAAAAACGTGCATAGACTTTTGGGACACCCTGTAGTTCAGAAAATTTCAACATTATTGAATTTCATTACCATATTTGGAATCACCTTGAGAAATGCATTGAAATAAGTACAAACATGCCTAGTATTGGAAAATTGGGAAAGGTTTCTGAAAAAAAAGAGTTTTTTATATGGTAAAACTAATAGCCAAGTGGAAAGTGTTAATTACTAGTACATAGCTTCACAGTAAGCCTTTAATGGACATACACTTGCTTTATGTTCAAAGCCCTCCGTTCATCGAACCCTCTCTCAGGCTATTCTTTTCTGTCATCCCATATCGTGCGCCATTTTATTTTTAGCCTCTAACAATAAAACCTAGTTAATGTTTTTTTCTCTCGACTGATATCGTAGCAGTGTCCCACTTCATTTTAAAGCACTTGTTTAACCTTGCAGATGGACTAAAGAGGGCAGTGAAGAGGACCATATATATCTATATAGCTGCCATGTTGAAATTATATAGTCGTGTACGTTGATCTTTTGATGAAAACTTACAAAGAATCAAAGGGCAGCTATTTTACGTATTACAAAGAAACTGTGCAGCCCAGAATAGCTGCCTCTGTTATATTTTTAGCACACTTTGATACTGTGGAAGTTCAACATGGACCGAGCCAGAATCAGGATATTCAAAGGGTGGGGGGGGGGGGGGGGTAGGGGTAGGGGGGAGGACCTCTGAGTGGGATGGCTTGAAGAGTAGGAGCCCTGTTCTTGGTTTGGTGGTCATAGTGAAAAACCGTGAGATATTGCAGGATTTCCTCACATGGTTCCCTTTCCTCCCTGAGGCCACGGCAACAAATACCCTGTTCTACGGGAAAATGGACCTCAACGTTAGGTCGGTCGATCATGCATTTTTTGTGTGTGTGTGTGAATTTTCTGCAATTTTCGAACAAAAAAGGGTAGTTCAGGCCTGTAGAACAAGTTTCCTTTGTGTGTGGCTTTATTTCTTCTTTTTCCCACCTCTCCCCCATATACAAATTATACGGGACAGCCTCGCCCTTGTGACACCCACCGTGAAAGAGTTTTGCTGTTTTAGACTCGTTTAATAGCTGCTCTAAGTCATTTCATTGGTAATCTGTGTTTGGCCCTGAAGAAAGAACGAATCATTTCAGTGACGGCAGCTATGCAAAGGGCTTTCACACATTGAAATTTGAAGAGAGTTGATGGGAGGAGAATGCTCGTCGGAAACTTGTAGTTTTGAAGTAGCTGTGTAAAGCATTCAATGTCTGCGTGCGTGTATAAATATTTCACACATTTTGTATCTGGCAAGGTTTCACAATTGCAAATGTTTCATTACCTTAAGATGTTCTTTTAATGAAATGTTGTGATTCAAGATATTTCATATTGCAATTTTGTTTTGTTTTTGCAACAGTGAAAAATTGAAGCTGCATAAATGATTATGCTTATCTTTATACAATGAAATGGACATTATCTAAAGGCATTAAAAGTCAAAACCAGATCTTCTCTTTACAACACAAAAATCCCCAATTCTTTCATGACTTTTGCTTATACTGGGAGAGGCCTGCATGGTTTATTTTGTAGTTTTTCTTTTTTTCAAGTTTATTTGATGACTTTTGGAGTCCTTCAAGAGCTTTGCAGAACATTTTCTAATTTGCTAGCCCTATATAACATGCTACTTTTAAGCAACACACATGAAATGATGTCAATGAAATCTGAGCCATTGTCACCCCAAGACAAGATAATTCTTTGCCCTTTTTGGACAGTAAGAACCCACCCGCGCGCTTTGATGATATCTTTGTGCCCGGCCAATCATCCTGTAATCGCATCCTCCCCTTCTCATCCTCTTGACATCGTTGGGTTTCTCGTTTGATATGAGACCGTCTCCTTCAACACGCCATTATCTGAGAGGCGCACCATTAGCAGGGTCTCGTTAAGTGAGCGTATAAATCTTTTGGCTTTTCCGCTAACGCCGGCAGACGACACCATTAATACGAGTAGCAGACGACTTTCGCTACGATCAATTACACCTTTAGCGAGTGTCAGTCTTGCTGGTTGCCACCACTTTTCACCCAAATGGAGAATTTTGAAACCAGGTTGTTATTTTCGTGACTCTGTAGCCTGGGGCGCCACTCAGGTATGAAGTTGTAAAACATAGGCTTGAATGAGAATAGGGGTTACGTACGGGTGCTCTTTCGACCATAAAGCAGGTCTGTATGGGTCTGTGCTATCTAAGGGTATTGACATTGCTAATTGTTAAAAATATGGGTGTTTTTATTAACAACTTAACATTTTGCGTTAACTGTAGCTTGAGTGTGGGGGCCGCCCCAACTTTAGAATCCTTACCTCCCATTTGAAAGCGATCGAACCAGATTGGATGATTACACCACTGGCATTATTGACCCAAATATCCTGGTTTAGAATCGAGATAATGCCACAAAATGCCAATCTTTACATTTTTAGGAATTTATTGATCAGTATCGGATAAACAGGGCATACAATGTGTAGTTGGAGTCAGACAAGTTATGTTGTTCTTTTCTTTTCTTATTTCAAAATATTTTTTGAGTGAAGTTTTTCTCTCCAGTTTTCAAGATCAAAACAAGGTCGGACAAGTAACAAAATATTTTAAATTTGGCCCGCGCTAATTGTTTGTAGCCTGGGGAGGAAGGATGCTGTAGTTTTATAGAGCGAATTGCTTTTAAGCAATTCAGTTCAACTGCAACAGCATCCTTAACAGATCATGAAACATTTAACAGTCAACTCAGAATTCTTCTTTGCATAATTGAGGAATGCCATTTACATCTGTTCCCATGGTTGTGTAATAATACTAGTAATACATGGGACTTATTTAAAGCGCCTTACGATGTAAACAGCCTCAAGGCACTGCACAGAAAAATCTTAAAAACTACTGAAAATCATTAAAACTACAACAGGACATATGCTAAAAATATACAATCAATATAACTGTTATTTATACATGCTAATATAATATATAATCCAAATTAAATCCTTGTTATTTCATTTACACTGAAGTACACCTAGCACTAGCACTAGCACATGGAAGTCCCTGACCAGGTGATTTGAGGTTAGCTAATTCAAAATAGATAATCGGTACATTTGTACATTGAATGAGCAAATTTCTTCTCCGCAGTATGATACCTCAATCAACAAAATTGAATGGATACTTTGAAGTTATGGCGATTTCAATGACCGTGCATAACAACAGCAAAGTTGCACTAGGTATAGGAAATCATTGATTTGTATGTGATTACGCACTGAAAAAACTCACAGCTAATCAGCTAAGACTTGTATTCTTCACAGCCAGTCACACCCTTTGTCCTGGAACTTGCGGTTATCACTCCAGACCCATTCATCTGTCTCGTTCAGATAGCACACAGTTATGACAGTAATCACACACGCATATCAATGATTCCTATACCTAGTGCAACTTTTCTGTTGCTATGCGCGGTCATTGAAATCGCAATAACTTTCAAAGTATCCATTCGATTTTGTTGAATGAGGTATCAAACTGCGGAGAAGAAATTTGCTCATTTAATGTATATCTCAGATTTTTGGTACCGATTATATATTTTGAATTAGCCAACCTCAAAGCACCTGGTCAGGGACTTTATGTGCTAGGTGTACTGTTTAATACAGCCAATATGGCTGCACTCCTCATGTGTATCGTCTGACGACTGCGAAAGCATGAAACTCAGAGTTACAACTTCTATTCCAGAAGGTTTTTACTTTGAATTTTTATGAATATTATAATAATAATATATATATAACTGTTATACATCTACATACATCACATGTGTGCCTCGATCATGCTGTGTTGTGATATTGAAATCACCTTTCCTTAAGTTACAAGTCAAGTCAAGTTACAAGAAGAAGATACCAGAGACACATCTCTGTCAGTTTTCGTCAAGTCAAATCAATTCAATTTAAGTTGATCTGATAGTACAAGTCAAGTCAAATTATTAGGTCAAGTCAAGCAAAGTTAAGTCTATTTTGTAAAAATGCACACAAAAAGGCAGCAGTTGATATAAAGCTAGTCTTGTTAGGGAGGGTAGCTATAGTATTGGTATGCCTTCCTTCCACCATTGACCCTAGAACTACCGTCCATGCTTCCACCACATATTTTCAATGGAGACTTTTTAAAAAAGAACAAAACAAAGCACATAGTGAACCATCAAAAGCCGTCTTCTGAAACCGTGAAAAAGTTACTTAAGTGTTAACTCTGTTCCCCATATAACTTGTACCATGTTACAAATGTGCTGTTGCATTTTCCATCATCGCATTCCCCGCATACTCGCGCATAAAATGTTCACGTAAGTGTGACTCCCGATTGCGAGGAACATGTCGTCTGCCGCCTGGTGCGTTCAATCAAGAGTCAACACCATTAAGATTTAGCGTGGTCTTTGAATTGAGTTTAAATTATGTACATGCAAAGTTGAGACTGCCTGATGAGTAGAAGGCCAAAAGGAAATATAGCCATGTTGCCCTACATGGGAAAAATTCAAATTTAATTTTTTTTGGCTTTTTTTACATTATGAAAACAAACAAATCTTGGAAGTAAAACTCAAAGTGAAATGAATGATTTTGTCATTTTAAAGGCCCTGAATTGTTGTTCGTTTTGTGCTTGGAATAGTGATAATTTGAAGAAAAAAGTGACACAAATGTCGAGACCAATTTTCCAGGGCAACACAGGATTATTATTTTGTTTGGCCTGAAGTACAAGGCTACGAGGCGGGTATCCGTGTTTCGTGGATTACGGCCTGAAAACTGTTTTCCAATCATTCGCTAGGGGATGCCTATGTAAAATATTCAGGTGATTAATTTACTTATAAGATTAGAACTGTGGGTGGCTCTGTTGTAGAGTAGCTCCAATGGTGTCATTTATGTTTAATGGAAATGAATATGACATGAGCAAAATTTCATTTTCTTAAGGTATCTCTGATTGGCTATCAATCATATCATCTGTTGGAAAACACCAATCAAATTAGGGTCCTTTTCCAAAATTAATTAACAAGACAAACAGACCGTGGTAGTTTTGTGCATCCTGGTGGAAGCACATTCATGATGGCGATTTTCTTGTCTGATATTTGCCTATCGGTGATATACTCCATTTGTAATAAAGTATAGTGTCATATTGTGGAGCGGAAATTTGCTCGTTTAAAGTTTTAGATTTTTGATACTGATTACTGATTTTAAATGAGCTAGCATAAAAGCACCTAGTCTGGAACTGTGTTATGCAGAGCTGGAACTTCAGATATTTTCAGGTAACTCACAAAAATACCTGCCCAACAGAAATTGCACCAGTCAGTGTAACTCTCTTACACTGTGAGTTTGAAAATGTTTACCCGCCAGTTGGGCAGGTGCTTTAGTATCTTCACCCGCCCGACGCAAAAGTTACCCGTTATGGGCAGGCGGGCGGGTGCTATTTCCAGGCCTGGTGTTATGTGTATATAAAATGTACGGGGTCATGTGGTTTACATGGGGAATGACACTATAAAAGAAAAGATGGTACTTTAGAGTAGCACCATTAAAGGATTTAAGGATTATAGTGAAAGAGAATTGGCTAAGCAGATGTCATTTGTACTATATCTATGATTTGTGAAGATGCAATTACCTCATGAAACAATGCAATTAAACCATTAAGATTGATGGGGAGAAGTAGATGGTAAATCTGTATGTAATCCTTGATTTGCACAATGACTGAGATAATTGATGCAAACAAGAAACAACATTGCAAATCAGAAATATAAAATTCACTAGGATTAAGTATAAAACGTTAGTGTCTGTACTTGGCTAATGGTCGGTGTGTTTTTGAAAATGGGCGAACATGCCCTGGTCTTCCCTATAACATACAGCTTTAGTCAGTGGTTACAACTCATGATCAATTAATGTAATAAAGAATAGGAACTTTATTTGCTGTGATTACAGCATACAGAGTGGCAGGTTCATCGAGCTGTATATCGGCCCATCCCAGATATCCTCCTCGTTGGTGCAAAGATGCCCTCGGGGTAAAAACAGCATATGCGACATTCGGCACGGACAACGATATGGCTAACTAGACTTGGAGCCAATCAGGACACTACCTGAGGCGCAATCAATAGCGATATTAGCTACCACCGGCTGGAGAAGATGTGTAGTTTTATCTAATATACATTGTGGGTTGCAAGCTGATTCAAGGCCAATTCAATATATGAGTTTAAATTTAAAACCACACAGCGTTTTTTGCTACAATACCAGTTTTCAGTAAATCCTGTGTTCTGGATTCTTTTCGTCAAAATGTGTGCCATGTTATTTTTTCAGCTCTTTTAAAGGCTTTTTTTACTTGAATTTAAGAGTTGTTGACAAATTGTTTTACCATATATGATTTTGATTGACCATTTCGAATTTTAAAGAGATTCTGTGTCCAGGAATTGTTTTTGTCGGAATGTGTGCCATGTTATTTTTTAACCTTATTTAAGGCATTTTTGCCTGAATTTAAGAATGGTTGACAATTTTTTACCATTTCCAGATTTTAAGAGGTGCTGAATGGTATCTCTAAAAGATTTTCTTTCTGCATTTTTTGATTTAGAACATTGCGTCATAATGTTACAACACTTTGAGTAGAACCCGGTATTTTTAAACCAATCCACAGAATGGCAATAGTACACAGTATTGTGGGGTGGCTGATCAGTGATGCCAACCAATGAAACTAGTGAAAAACATGAAAAGGCGCATGAATATTGGATACAAAATCTTAGAATGACCAGAAATTAATAGAACTGTGGAATTATGAGTAATTAAGCCTGGATTCAAGGGGGGAAGTGAAAAGAGACATTTCAGCTAATTCAGAATGCGAACCTCATTCAGGAATTGCTTGATAATTCTACCATCCCGTGGATTGGCTTCAAAAGTTGGGGCTTTACAAAAATTAGTGTAACATGACAATGCAATGGTCGATTTTTAAAATTCTTCTTTTGAATAAAAGCCTAATTATAGATCTTTATAGTGCTACCATTGATTTTGAATATGCACGCATACATTTTTTGGTGACGCCTTTGTGAAAAAAGTGCCCTTTCTTTCTGACTCACCCTGTATGTATCTATTTAACATCTGTGAATATCTTTCCAAATCTATGCTCATGCATCCTTGTTAAAAATGGCAAATTTGTTTATTATCTAAAATTGTCAATGTGTAACAGATTCAACATGGTGCTTTAGTTCCTGAATTTATGTAACAACACTATGTAGTTGCAACTTTAAGTGGCGGCATAGTTTCTTTTTGAAACCAAGATGTTACTTTGTATTAAGGAATAAAGCTGTGTGCCAAATACAAGTTACAGAGTAAGCTTTTTAAAGCTTAAAGCTTAAAAGCTTATTCTGCTACTGGGCATTTATGTAGACATTGCCTAAGTGACTAACCTAAAAGCAGGGCTGTCTCAAAATCACTGAACTCTGTGTAGCCATGTTTGTATTTATTTGACCTACATTTGACATACATGTTGCACACATGAGATATACATGTGGTGCGCATGTGACAGAGTTTTCTCAAGAGCCTCTGTAGCAGGATTAAGGGAACATGAACTAAGAAGTGTTTTAACCCAACTCCCCCAGACATGTTTTGGGGAATGAAATTATCAGGGGAGAAAAACCAGTCAAATTGGAGGAAAATCAGTCTCCACATGTGTGTTGGATCGAAGCTTGTGTGGAAGTCACATGCCTTATCGACTGCGCTAACTGGTCAGCTTAAGATTTGTTCGCCATTTAATAGCCTGCCGGATCTTAGCACGAGATAGACCAGGCAAGTGCGCTGTACCAGCAGCGTAGAGATTTTTAGTGTGTAGGATGGTTTGGGTTAACCCTTTGAACCCGAAAAGTTGGAAATCCTATGAAAGTGATACAACCTGAAAAGTCGGAAAACCGGCTTTCACAAACTACTGCTTTAGGCCAATCAGAGCAGCGTTTACAACAGCCTTAGGCCACCTAGTGATAGGTCAAAGTTCAATATGAGTGTCATATTATTATTCAATGGTGTTTTTTGACTAGTTCTGTGCAGACAAATTGGAAAAATGGCTAGAAAAAACCTTTCTACTGTCAAAGCGCTGGCGCGAATAGAAGCAGATGATACTGAAGAAGATCTGGACGAGTCGGATTATGGAAATTCAAGTGATTTCAAGAGTGAAATGGAGGATATGAGCGAGGATTCTGACAACAGTATTGTGTACGATCATGGTAGTGGAGATACACGAATAAACGACATGTCGCAGCACCATTGATGCCAAAATAACCCTACATTTTTTGTACATTATATACCCCAGGAAATAACTAGGGGTGGGGTGCTGATAGGTAAAAATATTTCGGGTTTAAAGGGTTAAACCAATTTGGATTTATTTGATGAACATTTGATTAACATGTGAATGTGATATTTTCAAGTTGATGCACATGTGGCAGGGCTATCTCAAGAGCCAGTGAGCCCGGACTAGTCATGTTTTATAACAGATAACAGTTGTTTCAATTATGGTCATTGGAATAATAATTTTAAGAATGTTGACAAAACCTGTTAACAAATCAACTGTGCCATGCTACCAATATATATGCGTGGCGTTAAAAGCTATCTGAGGCCTGGGGGACGTTAGGAGAAGCCGGATTTGTCATAAGTGATTTTCGCAATATATATGTTTATGTTTATGATTTCTCAATATGTGGCCGCAGGGACAGTTCCTGTGTTCGTAAACGTGAACGAAAATTAATGAAGTCTGTACACTTACTGCCTTAGATGTATTCATACACCTCTTGACCAGCCTAAGAAATGGCTCACACTATCCCATGCACTAACATTATGTACTAGAGTATGTGTTATTGCAACATGAGCATTGATTTTGCCTATACAGTTTGCTGGTCGTTCGGCAAGCTGCCTCGAACGGATTAACCAGAATTTAATTTGGATTACATTTTAATATCTGTACATTTTGTTTGTTTTTACTTTTACAGGAACCCAAGGACCACGCCTATCCATCAGCCAATCAGAATCCAGATAACGATGTCCCTGTGAAAGTATTGCCAAATTCAAATCTTCCATCTCTGCAACTGCACGCTGACAAGAGCAAACAATCTCTGCCACAATCCAATGGTGCTAATGTAAATAATAATTTAAATAAGAATGACAATGTCAAAAATATTCCAAAAAGAACTAGAAAACTCCAAAGAGGGCGCCAGAACAATAGCGATGCAATAAACGACAGAACTAAGTTAGAAAACCCCGCTGACAGGGGTGTGGCGGACAATAATGCTGGCGCCCCCGTGGATCAAGAAACAGACAACTCAAATCATTTATCAAACAGTGCCCATGTGCAGAATCAAAATCAGCCAGTCATCCCAGCCGCCGAGGATCAAAAAGACGCCCTCGGCAAGCAGTATCGCAGCACCATGGTGCGTATAACACCGACGGGTAATGTGACTTTGACTTTGAACTACCAAGCGAAGTGTTCGATTGAGAGCAAAGATGCCATCTCGGCACTGAGTCGTGCTAAGACCGCTCAGTGTAAGCAGGAGATTGCAGATATTGTTTGCCAGAAGGAGAAAGAACCATTATATCCAATGCATCTGCCGAGATACTGCCCCATAGAAGGTGAGAAAAATGAGCAAATAAAAGGCCCTGTATTGTAACTTATTATAAATATATATTTTTTGGCCAGAAATCCTTTAATATGGGTCCTGTTGAGGTTAAACAATCCTTGTGAAGTGAAGAAACAGTCAAATCATGACAATTTTTGTGAAAAGTCTTAATGTGGATATGACAAGAAAATTAAAAAAAAGGGAAGAAACAATGTTCGTTAGAAAGTCTTTGACAGTATGAACGAAGTGCATCATATTTTTTCATGTATACATGATATTTCTTAAACAGCTAAGAAAGTTTAAGCAATCTCATTGGTTCTCAGAGAAATCGGCGACATCTAGATGAGACAACTTAACACGGGGAGGGGGGGCTTACGTCTTAACAGTGCGCCCGACCTTCACAATGCGTGGTTTGCCCCATAACGCGCACTTCTGCAGTGTGTCTTTAGCGCTTTTCCTGCATTTACGCCGGCGCCGCGACGCTTACGCATGGTTTACTCATCGCATGTGATTTGATGGAATGTTTGTGGGTTATTCGATCCTAGCAGGGGTAAAAGTTGTCAAATGTGGACAATAATGTATTATGTCTTTGATAAACGTCTAAAGTATGATTGTTTAAGAATGAGAATACAGGTATTGTTTTTAGACCGTACTATAGTATTATTTTTTGCGTGAACTCCGCCTGCGGCGTCGTTGTTCTACTTAAAATAATACTATCGTCCGCATTTATGTCAGACAATATAACACTGGTACGGTCTAAAAATAATACCTTTATTCTCTAATTATAGTGCATTTTGGTCAAATTAAATTTTTGATGTAGAAAAACCTTTGATATATGGATAAGGTTTTGAACCTCCAGCTACACGACACGCCTTGTCAAATAATTTAAATTACACCCCTCTGGGTCGGAGATGTGATGTGATAAAGTTGCATAAATGACTTTATTCATTATATCAATTGGCAATGTAACATTTCAGAGAGGGATGGCGATACTGAGACACATTTTTGTAATATCTATAATTTAATACTCCTGGGTTGTCAATACTGTTGCAACCTTTGCCTCTACACAATAGGCTAAACAATCAAAAGGCTCGTATCGGATAACACAGTTTATCACTTTATGGCATTGATAAACACATTACTCAAGTGTAAAACATGAACTATCAGATCATATTTCATATATAATCATATTTATCATTTTGAATCATGTATTGTCTGCGAGTGTGTGATTGTTATACATAATTGTATTATAGCTGCCCAATACCAGTTTTGTTACCTTGTGTTGTGACTCGATCACCCAAGCAAGAATTGCTGCAATTATTTTTTACAGGAAATTATTGTGTATCATGCAGAATTCAAAAGGCGTGTGACATAACAAGATCCACTTGTCCACATCAAAATTGATATTTAAATGTGAGAAGAAGCCCGAAGTGGTGAGTGTGGTGAACATTTAGTTTCCTGTAGATGGTGTAAACATGGTAAAGCGACGAGAAAAACACACCTTGTTCTACGGGCAAACGGTCCTCTCAGGTAGGGTCGGTCGGTTGGTCGGGCGTTCCCCCCACCCCAAATGCCTGGGAGTGGCGCGAAAATTGAGAGTGGGGGTTGAGGTTGGCGGCCATGAAACTTACGCGCACAAAAAAACCAAGCTCAATCACCAAAAGTATGCTGCTGTTATTTTTTATTTTGGTTATTTTTCAAAATATTTCACATTTCATTTTTAAACAATTTCAAAATTTTCTAAAAAATAGTAATCATAGAACAGGTTTTTTGTGTGTGGCCTAATGCAGGGATCAATGTGCAGCTTGAACCTACCCTCCTCAAGCATTTACCTGTATACACCTTTTCTTCAAGATAGATTAGGTCAAGATTAGGTCTATCCTGCAATTTGTAGGGTAAAGATTCACCATAGTGAACCATGTTCGTTCAATAGTAATATGTGGGAGAAGTTGAAATATAGGTGAAGATTCACCATAGATTCACCTGTCCAATGTATAAATTAGTTCAAGATTCACCTCTCCAAAAATATTACTAGGCAAAGATTAGGCGTCTTATCTTTGCCTAACCTTGAGGAGGGTAGGTTCAAGCTGCACACTGATCCCTGCATAAGAGAATTGTGTTTATTCTAGTGGTCATTGGTGTTTGTTATCTCTGGGTGAAATGTTTAGTAAATCTGCTGCAGTGGTGCACTGACATGAAACCCCTGATGAAACCCTATATCATATCTCTACCAGGCAGCTTTGGTTTTTATTTTCTGTGTTTGGTCTCTTTGCATGGACACCTGGCTGGCTAGTAATCATCCTATGCTTTTATCAGATTCTATTTCACC
Source organism: Ophiura sarsii (assembly GCA_035610835.1). Taxonomy (NCBI): domain Eukaryota; kingdom Metazoa; phylum Echinodermata; class Ophiuroidea; order Amphilepidida; family Ophiuridae; genus Ophiura; species Ophiura sarsii. The sequence goes on from CM069444.1 coordinate 39,897,554, forward strand.
TGATAATTTGTTTTAAAGAGAATGCAAAATTGACACCTGATGAGTACATATACACGTACACACAATGGAAGACCATTAAAACATAGACCATGTCAATTAAAGCTATGGAAAATCATATGTAACAAACAAGTACTGGGAATGACCTCTCTAGTGGGTTTGTAGGTTTGGGAAAACATCTCTTATATCACTATTTGAACCTCCTATGTAACACCGAGCATACATTTTAGATGAGGAGGTGTTCATAATGTATCTCTGATTACTACTGACAGGATTATATACCAAATGATCTATGATACAAGTTCAAAGGGGCATGTCAGCTGTCATGTTGGTGTTAAACATTGGTTTAACTTGTCATTTTTTTTTAATATCTTTCTGATTCCTGTACCAAATGTTCCTGATTAGGCACACAAAAATAAGGAGTTGTGTTGCCCTCAAGTGCTAAAATTTTTAAATTGGGTTGGTCGGAAATCTGGTTTTTTTTTATGTCAAGACAATATTGGTATAGGCCCATAAGTCAATTTAATTAATATTTCTAGTTTGATAATATTCTAAAAACATTTAATAAAGTTAACTTATTCATTTCAAGCTAGGAATAGTAACGTTTAGACACTTTAAGGACAAATTTAAATCTAAAAAAAAGAAGAAGAAAAAAAAAGAAGAAAAAAAAGAAATTTTAAAGAAAGTTTTGTTGTTGAAAAACTGAAGTGTTTTTTTGCCTTATAAGATGGTGATATTGGTAGCTCTGGTTTCATGGTTCAAATTAGAAAGGAACAGAGTAACACATTGTATGTTTGAAAATAATTAGGTGGGTATAAAACACCCCATAATCTAAAATTTGTGTTTGGTTTGGTGTCACAGGGGGCCACTCATGTTTAAAAGTTGTAATCATCCGTGTGAATCCACTCTCAAAAACTACCCTAACACAGATTCTCAAAGAAGAAAAAAGTTACCCTTAACAAGGATTACAACTCGAAGAATCATACTCATACAAAGGATATAGGCTCTCAAGACAATTTAGACTTAGATTTAGCGTGTTATTATTAGATTTACATGAATGTATGAAGTAAGTGCGTGATTCTGAAATTGGCGATTTTGAAACCCCTAGCATGGGTCCACGCGGACCCGCGTTGTGGTTGAAAAAGCACCCATATTCCACGTTTTCGTTCATGCGGATGATTACAACATTATGCCTGACTGGCCCCCCTCAGGCAATCTTGAGGCAAGGGTTTGGCCCAAAAGCAGTGTAGCACAGATATTGAGAGTTGGTATCTCCATTGTCTTCAAAATAACAAATAAATAAAACTGTATGGTTGGTAAAGCCCCATTTTCTTGGAATAATTTGAGTTAATAAATTCACTCAAAGTTGGGTCACCTCGCAAAGCCTTACTTTTCCAACAAAAATAGTTAGGCCCTAAGTGTTGACAAGAATGTAACAAGTCTGCGTTTGACCACCTCAATACATATTTTGGATAGGTTTATTTCAAGAACTAAGGCCTATATAATGTTTTAACATAAACCGCCAAACATTTAAGTTGTTAACCTTTCTTTTTTGTCTTATATTACATTTTAAATATAAAGAGAAAACACCAAACAAAAACCCAACCAAATATTTTAAATTGTAGAAAATGCCCAAATGTGTAAGTTTTACCCCAATTTTTTTTAGATTACATTTAAAATGTAATAAGAAAGAGAAAAGAAAAGAATCGAAAATAATGACATTGGCCACCGACTATACATTGACAACACTAGCCCTTCTGTGTACTGTCTTAAAGACTGATGAGATTGCTAAACAGAATATTATTAGTATCATACCCTCCCCATCAAATGGAATCCTACTTGAATCTGGGCTTTTCCTTTTAAAGGGAATTTTTATTAGCTTTGTGAACTAATGTTGGTCTTTTCTTTCCTTCCCCATTCCCTTATACAGGCAAATCTACAACTCATATAGACAACGAAGAAATGTACAAATTTGGCGAAAGCGGCAGTATACGAATCGCATATGTGATATGCGTGCACGGGAGGGCGCTCCGACAAGTGAAACGGCTCATCAAATTGTTATATCATAAGAATCACTATTTCTACATACACGTTGATGTGGTAAGTTGAGGAATCATTTGGCATTGGGTACTAGATTCTGACCCGCAGGGGCCAGTCATTTATAACAGTTGTAATCATTTGTGGGCATGAATCCATTTTCAAAATCTATCCTTAAGGGGGCTGTGCACCTTCAGGTACAGCCTCCGTAAAACTGCCGTAACTTCTTTATTATTCATCATTAAATCTATATAAAAGTATACATTTTCATGCAGAAAAGGGTTCAATGAATCCAACCATGATCATGAAATTGACCATTTCGGGAGAAAATTATAAAAAACACGTTTTTTGACCCATTTTAGGTTTGGATAAATTTTATCATACTAGTTTTATTATATTCCTCATGCAATTCCCTAGGAATCGTTTAAAAAAAAATTAAAAAAACTTCATTATTTTTTGAATTATCGAACAAAAAGTGCCAAAAAATATGATTTTTTTACCAAAGTAAAATTTAAAAAAAAAAAATTCCTAGGGAATTGCATGAGGAATATAATAAAACTAGTATGACAAAATTTAACAAAATATATTTTAAGTTATCTTTTCCAAACCTAAAATGGGTCAAAAAACATGTTTTTTATCATTTTCTCCAAAATGGTCAATTTCATGATCATAGTTGGATTCATTGAACCCTTTCCTGCAAAAAAATGTATATTTTTATTGAGATTAAATGAATAATGAAGAAGTTACGGCAGTTTTACGGAGGCTATGCGAATGTGCACAGCCCCCTTAATGCGGATTCTCAAAGAAGGAAAAAGTGACCCTTAACATGGATCATAGCTCAACGAATCATACTCATATAGCAGTGCTCAAGATGGAGTGTAGACTCAAATGAACGTATGAAGTAAGTGTATGATTCAGTTTTGTTAGTAAATTGTTTTACAAGCCTAACCATTTTTGGCTATTTTTACAATGATGACATGTGACTATCGGCCCACGCAACCCTTATTGCAGATTCGGGTTGAAAAAGACACCCTTATTCTCTGAAATTGCCAATTTTGTTACCTTTAGCACAGGCCCGCACAGGCCAGCCTTGTGGTCGAAAAGGCACCCTTAATCCGTGTTTTTGTTCACGCGAATGATTACAACATTATAGTGGAGTAGTCCCCCCCCCCCCCTCTGGATTTTGAGATTGAGGTGAGGAAATTTTCAGCCAAGGGGTATACAATTTCAAATTTCACCAAAGATTTTTGAAAAAAAGAATAGCATTCTTAAAACCCTATTTTGGAGCACCTCCCAGTAATCTCAAACTATTGAGTTCCCATGGCAAGTTTGATATTAATTAAATAAAGGACACAACTATTGGTATGCCTATAACCCTAACCCTACCATATACTCCAAAATACCACGACTAGGCACGTTGATACCACCCGGCTTGGGAGTTTTTTGATGAAAAAATGGACCCAGCCCATAAAGTTTGCGCAAGTATACTGCGCAAACTAGCCTTGACAGCCGTGGTGTAGTGGGGAATTGTTCGCCTCTGGTGCTAGAAGTCCCTGGGCCCTGGATCAAATCCCGGGGGGATATTTTGGTCAATTTTCCACGTTTGAAGAAAAAATTCTGAAATAGGGGGGAGGGGGGGGGGGGGGGGGGGGTAGAATTAGGGTTAAAGAAAGTTTCCCTTTATAGACACTTTTCAAATAAAGACCAGACACTTTGTTTTTCAATTGTTACGGTTTAATTCATAATAAACATGCATTTTGATGTACTCCCTTGGGGATGGCTATATGGCGAGTTGTGAAAGAGCGAGTTGTTCTTTGGCGAGTTGTAGAGCGAGTTGTAGAGCGAGTTGTAGAGCGAGTTGTAGAGCGAGTTGTGAGGCGAGTTGTAGCTATTGTATGTAATGTAACTAATAGCTCTATTGTGTGGAGAGTTGTGGGGCGAGTTGTAATCAATCAAGATTGCATGATAATATAAATTAGATTATTTTTTTAAACTTCTAATTGAAACAAAGTGGGGAAGGAGTGGGGGGGGGGAGAGTGTTTTTTCCAAAACTGATCAAAAAATTGAATTCAATTATAATTTGTCCAAAAAACATCTGTCCAGGTGGGAATGTTATGATACTTTCCCCTATTTTCCACCTACCAGGTCAACCAACCCCCAACCCCTGCACCCCTAGGCTACTCCCGCACCCCAAATCACCTTTATTTATTTATGCTTTATTTATTGAGGGTAAGATACTTCAGTGTACAAACACTGCTTTCCAAGTAGGCCCTCATTTTATGCATACATAAACAGATTATTTACAAAGAAGAAAGAAAAGGTATACACATAAATATACACTCGTCAAAAGAAGTTCCTGGACACTCATTGAAGTTCAAATATTTCACATAAATATTTAATATAAATTAAACAATTGCATGTCAAAATAAGCAGACAATAATTCTCTATCATGTCTGTATGAAATTAAGATGTACGCATTCATGCATGGCTGAGCACATTCATTAAGCAATGGTAAGGTGCGTAAAAGGAAATTGCAAGAAATGAGCATTTACAGTCATTTGAATGGAGGGATTATCCAATTTTTTGCAATCTTCTTGCCATTGTCAAGTGAATGGGATCTGCCATGCATGAGTGATCATGTCTAAATTCCATGTTAAGCTGTTAGAGGATTACTTTCTGCTTATTTTGATATACAATTATATATATATATAATCATATATATAATTATATATATTCTATTAAATATTAATTTAATTTAAGTGTCCAAGAACTTCTTTTGCCGAGTGTATAATACTATACTAAATAATTATAATTTAGTTTGAAGTAGTGAAACATGACTTAAATTGACTGCCGTTTAGTTATCTCTTGGACTTTTTAAAGAAACATGATAAAAGGTAGCTTATTATTATACCTTTTTGAAGTACATAGTAATTCAACATTTTGGTGCAAAACTTGCTATTATTTTTGCTTTTTGCAAAACATGCACGTGGAAACCTTACATTTTAATGAAATTCCACTCAACCAATGTGAGGGACACACGAGTTTCTTTAAGTTCTAAGAAACTCATTATTAGCTATGATTGTCTCACCCAAATTCATGTTTTCGTGGCATGATCAAAGGTGAGGCAATAAGATATATTCGAAACTCCAGTTCGGAGGATGAATATGAGTACAAACTTGATTTCTTTACCTCAAAACTTCTCACAAGAGGATATAAGAAGCAAGAAGTACTATCATGCCTAGCAGACATATCATACAATAGAAGATATGCTTACTTGGAGGATGTTCCTAAAACTTCTAAGGAAATACCTTTAGTTTTCTGCACGCATCACTTCCCACAAAGAGGTAATGCAAAAATCAAAAAGGCACTTCTCAGGAACTGGCAATTTATATCAAATAATCAAAACCTGTGCAAAATCTTCCCTTGTCCCCCTATACTAGCTTTAAGACGAACCCAAAACTTAGGGGAACGACTTATCCGAGCAAAGATAACTCAAAACCAAAACCATAATATATCTTTGTCTCGGACCACGCAAAATATAGAGGATGATAACTCCGAAGTCGGAATTTGCCCTATGTCTCCTACACTAAGAGATCTGATTGCTCTATTAGATGAAAACTAATTATCTAGTATTGCGTTTATCCATGAATGTTTCTTTACGAGCTTTCGTTGACACTTTAGTTGGTTTGAAACTATTTATTGCGTTATAAATATACGGACCTATTTCCAAATATAATGTTATTTAAAACTTGTAGGCCTTATATGGAACCATATAAAACCATGCCCAATCGGACATGCATATGCGTCTCATAAATACGGACCTCTTGTACATCAAATACATTACATGATAGGCCTATCTTTAAAACTATATTAAAAAGAATCATGTCTTAAATAGACTTTGTGCACCATAGTTAAAACCAATAAAAACAAACATGTTATATTTTATAACTTTTCTTCACCATGTCTCTTCCTATCTTATATAGATAGGATATCCACATGATGAAGAATTAAACATAATATAACACGCTTGTGCGCTTGATTAAATACACAACCAGTGTTTTGAATGTCAAAAAACAGAAGACAACTCAAAATGTTCAGTCCATGTGTGTAACAAATCAGCCTAAATTGGGCAATTATTTAAAATCAAGCACAGCAAAATGTAGCTGATGAGATTAACGAAAAAGATCAAATAAATTTGATCATAGTTAATCGAAACGCGTCCTACAATCATAGCTAATAATGAGTTTCTTAAAACTTAAAGAAACTTGTGTGTCCCTCACATTGGTTGAGTGGAATTTCATTAAAAACCACGTAAGGTTTCCACGTGCATGTTTTGCAAAAAGCAAAAATAATAGCAAGTTTTGCACCAAAATGTTGAATTACTATGTACTTCAATAAGGTATAATAATAAGCTACCTTTATCATGTTTCTTTAAAAAGTCCAAGAGATAACTAAACGGCAGGTTGCATAACTCTATCACCTTTTAAACAAAAACAAAAAATTTATCAATTTTTAGTATGACAATAATGTCATACCGTTTGTACAACGAGAAGACCATAGCAAAAAATAGGCATTTATAAGGCTTTTCTCCCTCACCACCGCTCTTTTACTGGGGGTGCGCACTCCCTCTGCCCCCCCCCCACTTGATCCGCGCCTGCCAAACCCACCACAACCCCAACCCAACCAAAGAGGTTTGCCTCTACTCCACACAATAGAGCTTCAACTCGCCCCACAACTCTCCACACAATAGAGCTATTAGTTACATTACATACAATAGCTACAACTCGCCTCACAACTCGCCTCACAACTCGCTCCACAACTCGCTTCTCAACTCGCCCCACAACTCGCCAATATACAACTCGCTGTTACACAACTCGCTACTTAGACAACCCCGCTTTCCTCATAGCCTCTCTCCTCTAACCCCTTTCCCAATCTCCTTCCTTCTTCCCGCCTCCCCTAATTGGTTAAGTATATCACAGATGTGAGCATATCATAGAGCAGACATGTATTTCAAATCCTACAACATATTAAAAACATGGTATTGGTAATATGATATGCATATCTCTGCCCTTGTTCAGTCTTGGAGTAACAGGTGCCTCATTACTTGTTCTTATTCAATCAATTCTATATGCAAACAAAATATTTAGTTACTGGTTCTACCTCACCAGATTTGGATAAGAAATGATAACAATGCTCACATAAGGCCAAGAAAAATAAGGATCTATCTCATATACCCTGTGCGCGCATAAGTATGTAGAGTTACTTTTTCACAAATTGTCCGTGTAATAAATGGGCTCCTATAAGGGGGAGGGGGTGGGGGGGGGGGGGGGGGGGGGGGAGGGGATTTCCAAATGTATGTGAGACAGAACTTCTTTTTTTTAAAACAAAGATTGTACATTGTGTTGGGATACATTTTCCCAATTTCCAATCCAATAGACAGATGATTTAGAAAATTTGATTTTCACGATAGAATAAGTTTAACGACCTTGTTCATGGATTGCCCCCTAACCTGTTATCCAGGCATTCTCAGACTCTCACACTTTCAGTCGCTTTGAAAATGTTTTCCCCTCAATGGTTTTGTTTTCTCCAATTTTACAAGATGAGCTCATCAATGGAATGGATATCTTCCATTAAATAGCTATCTTGCAAACATGTCATATAAAATGTACAGAGTCTATTGGAAGAAACAAGGCAAGCTTGGAATACTAATCACATTCTGTCCGTTTTGTTTCTGTTTGTGAAAATATATGTGCAATGAAAAAGACACCCCACTGTTTGGGATGGTTCAAGGCCAGTGCTAACCCCCATCTACTGCCTCTTTTTCCATACAGTAAGTAGCACGTCCCTCCACGTGGAGAGGGGAAATCTCTGGATGCACTTTGATATATTTTTCTCAATAGGTGATGAAACTGGAGTTGCAACTCTAAAATAATTTAGATTTAAAAGTGTGTCAAGCAGCAAGCCATCTGTTATGAGAAGCCAAGCAACCTTTTGATTGGGGATGAGGGGCCTATACTGTATGATGTTACTCACAAATACTCTAAAAATGTGTGTAACATTTACATTATTTTTGAGTGTGGGCCATCACCAAAGGTCGAGGTGGCGCAGTCGGTTAGAGCGTCGTACACTGCTGCGCACCGTAGTTCTGTTGGTGGATCGTTTATGAGTGAGAGTTCAAAAACGATACACCAACACAGCCTCGTCCCCATGCCTCCTATAGACCGTGCAGACTGAAGTTGGCATGTTCATGGCGCATTGTGCTTCGGAAGGTACGTAGAAATGTTGGTCCCGTGTATCGGAAGAGCTATCCCCGAGCACGTTAAAAGGTCACAGACTCCTTCGTAAAGAGTAGGGGATCATCCCGGTCTGTGTCTGTACGCTCATGTTTGTATTCCTAGGTTCCAGGGATACATTGTGCGAGTATACTCAATATTGAGGTTTATGCACAGTATAGGTAGATGAGATGAGATGATTCAATGTTTTTTTGCTCTCCTAGTAGATTATTTTAAAAGAAAATACCTCATTCAATGAACTCTGTGCACTGACTTCAGTGCATATTCTGGTGATTGCTGCCCATCATTGTGCTTGTAAATTTATGCACTGCCGTAAGGACCCACATAAAAGGAAAGATGAATGCATAAATGCTGCGTGGATGACAAGAAAGGCTGTGACGTCACTACACAGAGTAAGATGAATGAAGTATAGGGAAATGCAAAGATTCTATATAGAAACACTGAATTAGAAGCCATCCTAACCATGGCACTCCATGGGACGGATCTCGGGTTGTCAGGGGTTCCTGGAGCGGGAGCACATCTTAGTGTTAATAGGCGCAGATAGTAAACTAATAGGATCATGTAGTAGTCATGTTAGTGGTATGTCTTTTCCTTATCCTTATAGTCTCATAGGAAAGCCATCATGCGTGATATTCTGAGAACTATGCGCCAGAAGGCCTTAAATGTGATAGCTGCTAGGTATCAATCTTAAGTCTGAACCTTTGATTTAAACTCACAGGGCCTAGCAAATTGTTGTGTTGCCCTCAAGTGGCAAACATTTTAAGTCGGTCGGTTGATTTTTTTCTGATTTTTTTCCTTCTTAATTGCTGAAAAATATTACTGCCAGACCATGGCTATCGTGGTTCATATCAAGACAAAATTGGTAAATGTCAATTTTACTAATGTTTCTGTGATAATAGTTGTTCAAAAGCTATTTATTCAAACAAACACATTAATTTCAAACAGAAAATAGTATTAACACCTAATCTAGGCTTAGCTAATAGATATTTCAAAAACCTACAATAGCTGCCTTAAAGTGTTGTATACTTTTGTTGCTCTAATTATGTTCTTTTGTAGAAAGCACAAGGTGGCAAATAGCAGCTATGGAAGACCTGCCTTTGTTGGAACCAATACATTGACTATGTCTTTATTAAATAGAGCAGGCAGGTGAAACGCTGTCAAGCACGTTGAGACCATCGGATTTAAATTGGATATCGCGTACCAAACTAAGCGTACACAACTATGATAAAATCTTCATCTTTCTAGTTGGTCGTAGTCGTTGGAATGATGCATAACTAATGTGACACATTTCAATGTTGGTCCAAGGCTTATGGGTGTCATAGCATGTTGTTATTTAAAGGCATATTATGTGATCTTTTCCAGGGGCGCCCTTTATTCATGATTATTTTTAGAAAGTAGATTTTCTTGCAGATTTACATTTCTGATCATAAATCATAAAATATAGTCCGAGTTACAGAGCGATACAATTCGTAATTACTTCAAAATCATGGATTAAGGAGTGAAAATAAACTGTCAGATCTGTGCGACAACTTATTTTCCAATCTAAATTCACTCTAAAACCATGATTTTGAAGTAATTAGGAATCGTATCACTCTGTAACTCAGAATATATTTATGATTTATGATCAGAAATATAAATCTGCAAGAAAATCTCCTTTCTATAAAAAAAAATCATGAATAGAGGGTGCCCCCTGGAAAAGATCACATAATATGCCTTTATATGGCCCATTCACTGATGTTCAACAAAATTATCATTTTTTCTGGATTTTATAAAAAATTCTTTAAAATTGATAGAAAAGAGGGGAAATATTAATTGTTGTCATTTGCTATATAAAGTTAACCATGCAGCCAAGCGGAATGGACTACAAAGGGGATACTACCATCCATGAGGCCAAGCGGAACAGACTACAAAGGGGATATTTATGCACATGTTCTATTGTAGTCAATCAAGTTGTTGCATGATGTCTATCTAATTCATAGCATGAATTATATTATCAATTTCATACAATGAAATTATAATAATTTGGGGAATAAAATAGATATCAGGGGAGAAAAACGGGTCAAATCTTGAAGGATAAACCGGCACTGCCGACACCGGGGATTGAACCGGGTCGCCTGCATAGCGCTCTGGTACTTAGCCAACTGAGCCAAGGAGGCAGCTTGCAAAATCTTAAAATTGGGGAACTGGGGGACCACGCTGCCAGTACCTAGTAGAGTAGTATTTTGTAGTACTCATCAGGGCTTCTAAGTTATAAGGGTTAATCACAGTTTGATATTCCCAACAAGATGGCGGCTAATACAGAACATGGATAACCTCTATTGAAAAGTAATTAGAACTGTTTTCATTTTAAACATTTGCCTATTAATTGAATGAGTTCATATCAACCAGCAATCTACAATTTCAAAGCCAAGGCAAAACAGGTCAGCTTATACAGTAATATGCAGTCATCAAAGATGTTCAAAGATCAAGAGCCCTTATATCCATGGTCTATGAAAAAACAGAATCAATGTTTCACCATCCTCTTCAGACAGGTGCATTAGTGATAGAGCGGCTTTAGAGCCCATAAGCTGTCTTGCGCTATTGATGTGAGAAATCGACCAAAACAGGGCTAGACTTCTTAGACAACATTATGTTGTATTGTTACCTTGTTTAAAGTCATAGATAGACACTCCAAGGTTCCACCTCCTGCTTGGGATGACAATAAGGGAGGGGTAGGGAAGGGAGAGGACACTCACTCAAAAACCATGTTGGCCAGAGGCACTGTGTTAGAGGCATGTATTATGTTAAGGTTACTGACTTTATCTCTCTTGATAATAATGTTGAAAAAGCAGTGAATTTAAAAAAGAATCTTTTTGAAATTTTCTGCACTTGAATAGTTGATTGTAAAATGGTGCAATTTTTGAGTTTTCACTCTAAAAAAGACACAAGCAATTTCAATTTGAAAGACCTTTTTTGACAATTCAAACACCTTTTTTGTTAGGATTTTGTTTTGTTAGAATTATTTTTCTTCTTTTTTTAAATATCACTACCAATATCATATTCTTATTTTATCAAAACGTCTACTGATATGCGGTGAAATATAACGCAACATTGTTGAAACTAACCTAGTCATCCATCTACCCTCTGTGAATAGTGGTACATCCCGCCAGGTGTTGTTGAAGGAATGTTTAATGTTGTGTGTTGTTCATGTAATGAAGCAGACTGGACCAGTATCTCCCCACTTGATTGAATTGAAATGGATTGGATTGAATTCTGCAGAGACATAGTCAGCGAGTGGCAGAAGAAAAAAAAGAAGAAAAAAAGAGGTTTGCAAATTAGATAACGATAAATATTTTAAAAATACCTTTTTTACAGCCTGACCGACCGATCCATTTGTTTAGTGATTGGTGAGAGAAATTTTCATATAATCATGTGCAAATAAATACTGACCCAAACATTTTTTTGGTTTGTCAAAAACGGACGATGTTTTACAGATTTTAAAAAATAGTCATTTTGAAGGGGAAAAGAAAAAGGATAAAAAACAAAGAACAAAAAACCCTGACTGAAATATAATTGTGTTTGTGGTCACAAACTCTAACTTCCCATCAAAGTGATTGAATAACTCTGGTTATCAGAGCTGTCTGCACCTCAAAATACTAATACAATGTTTACAACTTCAGGCAGCAAGGGTCCCTCGTTGGACATTGATTGGGGTAGCTAAGTCAGAGCATGGAAGTAATTCCATGGTCAGAGTATCTATATATCCGGGGTAGCTAGTCAGAGTATCTTCGATTCGGGTGCAAAACGCCCTCAACGGACACTAGATTGGGGTAGTCAGAGGATCTACTATTAGATCTAATAACTCCCTGGTAACTGGATTACGCACCTTTGAAGAATGATAGCACATCCCATAGACTTCATGTAGCAATCATTTCAGTCGGGGTTCAGGACTCAAGAGCAGGATCCAGTAGGTGTAGTGATAATCAGATTACTTAAAACACTTGTTGGCAAATTTAAAAAGTAAGGAACTGCAAAGCTGAGAACCACAAATGTCTAGTCTAGGCAGGAAAATTTTCAGTTTTAAAACTGAATTCAAATTTCCGCAATTTCTTTTAATTTCAGCCTGTTTTTGTTTGGCCTTTTTAGCCCGATTTCATGCACATTTTCAGTTTTTTTTAATGTTTTTTCATTCTCATGCCCAAAATAACATACCATACTACTTTCATAAAATATTCTCTTACATATTTTTATATTAATCATGTTCATCGTATGATATCAGATTTATGACTTGAAAGCATTGAAATATGCCGGTATATATGTCTTAATGACGATGACATTTATGATTATGATATAAGTATTGATCGTCTGGTAAATGATTTCTAGATGATTAATTCCTCCGCACTTTTTAAGTGCTAATCAATACTGAACTGATTGCACCCACGATAGAAAGCACTAGACATTTATATACTCTACATCTATTACTCTAATTGCAGAGATTTAGCAACTGATCAAAGAGAAAGATGGTGGTATAGCCTTTCTTTCGGTAGTCATTGTCGGCTATCTTGTAAGTCAATCAATGACACGCTACTTCATTTGTCGGATATATCAAGGGTTTGTCTGCTAGCCTACAGTCTGTTTGGTATAAAATTGGTAGGAATTCGAAAGCTTTTCTAGAAATTCTACAAATATTTCTGTCCTATGACTAATTTAGAGTGACAACAGATTGAATGTTAAAGAGAGCTTGTCACAATTATATCAACTGCTGCAATGAATAACACTAGGTTTTGTAGGGTAAAACAAGTTTGTTGTCAGAAAAATTGAAATGCGACACTATAGTTCAGTCAGTTCCAAATTGGCGAAACCTGTTTACAGCAGGGAAAGATTCCAGAAGAGCGACGTGCGGAAAACGCTCGCATGGCGCAATATGGCGCAGTGACATTGTATGCATGACGCTTGCGTATGCCAAAATCGCGCTTATACACTTGGATTACTTTTGAAAGCACAGAGAGATAAAAAACAAGTATTTCTCGCCAATTTGGAACTGATTAAACTATAGGAAGGTGGTGGAAGCATTCGACTGCCATGTATGGCAAAAAACTTTATTATCTGGTAAAAAATTAAACTTAATCAGATTAAGTTCCGAATAACATCAGTATCTTTGTGTAGTCATGAGGAATAAAACTATGCCATATTGATTTAGCTCTAGAAATCTCGGCAATAAATATTGCAGATAAATAAAGCATCTTTCAAATTTGTTCCTTCTTTATGGAATGGGTATTATCCATTGGTTTATTCATTTGAAAAAATGATGAATTAATAATAGTGCAAGTTGTGTGTATTAACCCAATCGGATGTTCCAAGTTTATTTTTATTTCATCATCTTTATTATAACTAGCGGCGTACCCTCGCTACGCTCGGGTCCCCGCTAGATGGATATGCCACATTACCTACCTCTGAAACCACATAAACCCCCTACAACACCCCCACACCGGGTTGATTTATAACCATATTCCTTTTAAAGGCATTATAAACCCCATACAACCCCCCCCCCCCCCCAAAAAAAAAAATCAGGTTGATTTATAACCATGTCCCTCCTAAACCATTTACCGTGGCTACTTTATTAACCCCTACCTCTCAAACCGCATCAAGTTAACCTTCGGTACTTTTAAAACCACATAAACCCCCTACAATCGCCCCCCCCCCCCACTACACCAACCAGGTGGATTTATAATCATAACCCTCCTAACCATTTCCCGCGGCTACTTCATTAACTCTTAACCCTATCCTAAACCCCCCCAAAAAAAATAAATAAATAAATAAATAAATAAAAATAGGTTGATTTATAACCGATTTATAACCATGTCCCTCCTAAACCATTTACCGTGGCTACTTTATTAACCCCTACCTCTCAAACCGCATCAAGTTAACCTTCGGTACTTTTAAAACCACATAAACCCTCTACAATCGCCCCCCCCCCCCTGCAACTACACCAACCAGATGGTTTTATAATCACAACCCTCCTAACCATTTCCCGCGGCTACTTCATTAACTCTTAACCCTATCCTAAAAACATTTCCCGTGGTTTTACAGCCCCCCCCCCCCCCCCCCGGCCCCATGCACACACCCAAACCAGTTTGATTTATAATCACAACCCTCCCTAAACCATTTCCCGTGGCTACTTCATTAACCCTCGGTCCCTTAGATTGTTTGGCATGCCAACTTAGAGTAAAGAAATCAGGTTGTTTCATTAACCCCCGCAAAACGCTATCCATTATAACCCTAGGCCTATCCTAAATCATTTCCCCGTGGTTTTACACCACTCCTTCCTCCCCCCCCCCTTCCTCCCCAACATGACACCAAATACCCAACCAACACACTGTACTGGCCTATAACCATTATCCCGTGTGGCTTCTGCGCCATGTGTAGGGGTGCGTGTGCCGCGCGCTGCAGTGAGCCCTTACGCAAACATGCACGCGACGTGTTACCACGGTATGATTACGCGGTAGTACGCGCAACGCACAATGTTGTTCAATTCTAGTGGCATTTATAAGCCAAATCTGAGCGTTTTTTTGCTGTTTTTGGAGCCAATTGTTAACCAATTTCACTGAAATAAACTTTAACACCCTTCCCGTTATTTCCTCTATCTTTCATGCGAATACGGCGCCACTTTGATCACAACTAACGGAGAAATAAGGATAACAAACACACAAACACACAAACAAACAAACACACAAACACACACCGTTTCCAGATTTATAGTAAGATAATATAAAGAAGCAAACACACAAACCCAAAAAAAAAATCTACATTTTCAGTAAAAGTGAAAGGAAGTAAAAGCATCTATCTATCTTTAATATTTCCCAGACTGTTTTGATGACACCTCCTATATAATATGTCAAGGAAGGAATTTTCTTTTCTTCTCAAATTGCACAAAACTGTGTTAAGTTGTCTTTGCACAGTGATGGAAATGGGATATTGCAATGCATAACAACTACTTCGTGGGGAAAAACAAAAAGCTATAAAATATTGAGTGAAAAAGATGATCCTCCAATTAGATCAAATTACTGCTTGTTGAAGCTTTTGTGGAACAGACAAATTTGATTTCTCGCCAAAGATGTGTATTCTGACTGGATTACCTGTTTAAAGTAGGGATATTGAGTTTCTTGTTACGGCCAAAATAAAAAAGTGTTATGGAGTCCTCTGCTTCTGATCCATATCTTGTTGGAAAGGTTTTGAAATTTTATTAAAGAATTACAAGTAACTTGATTTTCAGTCATTTTGTTACAACTTTGCAAAAACTGACTACCCCTTGTCTTTGTAAGGAGATTGGAGAGGTAACAGCCCTGTAGTGGTATAGAAATCACCTGATGCTACCATGGAATTGTGATCTGTATTCTATAATCTGTGTCAGCAAAATGGGATATGACATCGGTGTGTCATCTAGTTATAGACACAGCACTTTGTGCACTACCGCAACATTTATCTTTGATTGCGCGAATGCATGCGCATTGGAGTGGGTTTTGCACAGGTTATCATGTCGTTTTCACCGGTATACGTCCTGACGTTACCTCAACTTGAACTGACACAAAGTATAGGGCTTACAGCTGAAGTCAAAAGTAAGGGGGGAGGGGAGGAGTGTTTGCCATAATAACCAGTTATATGCTAGTAGGGGTAACCACCCCCTTGGAAGGAAAGTTTAATCAAAATTCATATTTTGCTTAACCTTACCCAAATTCTGAGTATTCTAAATCTTCTGTTGTTATTAATGCCCAAATTACAGGATGAAAACGCCTGTCAATTAAGCATCAGGCGACAGATAAAAACATCTCAGGTACGATCGGTCGGTTGGTTGTTTTGTTTGTTTTTAAACCAAAATTACAGGATTTTGGGTCAATTTCAAACAATTTTCATTAAAACAAAATATTTCCCCAAAATATTTGTGGTCTAACATTTAAACATGCCTTACAAATCAAGATATTCAAAAGAGGAAAAAAATCTGCTGGTCTGCCCAGACAATTTGTTGGCTGTTAGGTAACACACACCAACAGAACAGGCCAGAATTGAGTTGATTGAGTACCTCCATCAAGCGTATGTGTTCAGCTGTAGCAGATGTCAAGAACGAAATCTCTTCCCATTTCAGATCAACACTTCCTAGTATTTTCCCCATAGTATCTTGGGCCATGAACAGAATTTATCTCAGCTTTGCCTCAAACCAGTAAGTGGTTCACATGTGAGATATTAATTCTTAATTATTTTCCTTCAGATACAACTTAGGGCGTGTTCACACTATAACTTTTTCCTCAACCCGGGTCGGACCCGGGTCGAACCCGGATTGATTGATATTTCATTTTCTGTTCACACTAGCGCTGAAGTATCTGTGAATTTTTTCTATAGAGTGCTTTGATTTGATTTTGACATTGCTCAATGTTACGGTGAAAACCCATTGCCTCCATCTGGCGTGATATATTGGTGTAAATATCCTTATTGTGGATCATTGAGTTCAAACTAGTTTACACGGTCTCATCCACCCAGAGTTCCATCATGGCTTTCGTTTCAATTTGACTCCATTTATTTGTCATTTTGATAAAGATTTCAACCAGAACCAGAGGCAGAAGAGAACTTGCGAAGCAAAGCTCGAAACTGACGTAAACAACTATACCATGCCAAACCACGGTCAGAGGTTAGGTCAGCATTCAGGTTATCTTCTTCCGGTAACCCGGGTCGAAACAGCAATTTCTGTTCACACTACAGTGTTCTACCCTTCACTTTCTTAGGGTTGTAATTTTTGACCCGGGTCGGTTTTTTGAGCCTATTTTTCTGTTCACACCAGACTTCAACCCAGGTCCGACCTGGGTCGTGGAGAAAACTAGTTATAGTGTAAACACGCCCTTAGTGTAAAATAAAGTAATTCATTTTATAAAGAATAAGTATTTAAATTGCAGGGCAAGGTGGTGCAAAGAGGGTGCATGACTGAGAATAGAATTGTGGTGAGGATTGGGTGAGGACAAAAGATGCCTGAGAGGAACACAAAAATTAACCAGACATTTCAGACTAAATTAGGCTAATTTATGGTGGTGGGGGGGGGGGGGGGGGGGGGTGGGCTGATGGCAAGAACAACATTCATTGGTAGAAAATCCCCCATTGGCACCATGAACGCTAGAAACTGAAACATATTTTCATGTCTTAAAAGTTTCCTTTTTCCTGGTGAATAATGAGGCAATTTGTGTTTCGGTAGACAAAGCCTTTTAAAGGTAGATTTTGAGGCCCATTTCTTTAGGAATGCTTCCTTTTGAATGATTAATGAGTACTATCTGAGGATTTACTATTGATACTGAAATTGTGGTGTAATTAGGCCAACTAATTTCCACGCAAGATTGCTGTTGTGAATATCGATCAAAGTGCACACAGGATGATGAATATACGGTATGTGTAACATATGGTTATGGCCTCTGGAAGGGGGTGGGGTGGTGGTTGGAGTTGCTATGTTCTTCTAATTCAAAACTGATTTCCACTGAAAAAACAGAGGTTTCGACAAAACTGGGTGTAGGTCGGAACCAGGTGTTGAGAACCTAAATTTTAACAGAAAATATAGGTTACCAGAGCAGATTTTTTGGTGTGAATTTTTATTTTTTAGAAGTTTCTTGAGAATGGTGTTACCTGTACCTAATAACTTCAAATTCCATGTGATCAGTCATTCTCCTGTCTCTCCCCCTCCCCCTGTCAAATTAATAACCTAGATGCCCGCAGTGCTATTTATAATACAAATATGGTATGTTTTTGTGCAACTCCATCAGGAAAAAGTAAAACCCAATTTGTTTCATTTTTTTGTCATAATTGCAATCATCTCAGGTTTTAGCTCTATAAGTCGAAATATGCAATTGCTGCCTCATGGTATTTTGTATGGTGTTATCAAGTGATATACATAGACTCCCAATAATTGAACGCATGGCAGCTTTTTCATTTTTGGTAATCTGGAACTAAACTTGACAATGGCTCCCCTTAGTTACTTTGGTTAGATTTTTAAGGATTTTATTTGGAATATTAAAGTAAGCATGTGGCAGCTTTTGCATATTAAGGTTTCTTGGCATTGAATCTACAATGGCTGCTATTTGCTATATTTTTAGATTTTGATAAGAACTCTACACAGACTTCTTAATATATCCATAAACCTGAATAACTTCCATTATACTATAGTTTTGTCAGTTTCAAATTGTCAAAAATTGTGCAGTTTTGATCTCTCTGTACACAAAAGTAATCCATACGTATGTGAGAGATTTTGGCCACACATGCTTGATTCTGACCGCATGCACGCTTTAACGCATATGATAATGCGCTGTTTGCATTCATGCATGCCTGTACCCTTCTGTATTCAATCGCTGCTGTAAGCAGGCCGGATCGCCAAATTTGGAACTGATAGACAACTTTTTGGTAACTGACCAATATCCATATGTTTTCATGGATGTTCAGCAACTTAACTGCAAAACTAGTTCTGAGCATCAAGTTTCTCCTATTAAAGGTAGATGTTCCGATTTTCAACTTGGAAGTTTTCTATTCTACATGAAAGGTCATCCTTAAAAAAGTCGTGTTCCAAAGTTTGAGTTGCATAGCTCTAATGGTTCTTATTTTAGACGCACAAGATGCTGTGAACTGTACCCATTGAGTAGTACACAAACTATATCGGTGGTTACCACCATTCACGGTAATTCGACGTTATTTCATCGATTTCTCCGTAATTATACCGATTTAGGCCGTCAAATTTCAGTATGATGATGAGAAAAATACGAGCTTTCATATGATATGAAAATCTCCGTATGTTTGAAATAATTCTGTGTTACGAAAATGTGATCGGGTCATCTACCTTTAATTAACCTAGTATTTTCCTCACACTCAGATGGGAAGAAACGTGTCTATATCCATTATCCAGCACCATTAGTCATAACATAATGGTTGGAGATTCCTCTTGTATCTGTGCACATTAGACGCCAGGTACACAGACTTGGTGAAAATGCTTTTCCATGATACATATTTATATAAGAAAAGCTTTTACTATAATTGGACTCAATTTAATATTTCTCTGTACATACAGCAGCACATGGCAGCCACGCCATATTTTGTCATTTTCTCTCATCTTTGGAACGTGATTTCCCTTCGGATTCCAAACCAATTTGTATCACATGGCAAAAGATCATGCTGTAGTGTGTAATAATACCCACAAACTCTAATTTACTACAGCGACGGACTATTATGACAATAAACATTGCGCATATATAATGCTTGTAGGATTCAATTCATTTTTTTGAGTGGAAATCATCAGTTACACATCAAGATTGTCATGATGGTGTAACTGTGTTCCATAGGTACGAACCATAGGTACAATATGGTCCTACATGTGTATTTTATCCATGGAGTTCCTTCATTTTGTGTATACAGCAAGTTCTCTCGATCTTAGGCCCAATCATGTTAACACAGAGTTCTCAATGTTTCAATCCATGTATGGACTACACAATGGTCCAAAGATGTATGTAAGTAAGGTTATACGTCTCTGGGTAATTCTATGTTTATTTTCAATATTCATGATACTGACAAATGTAGCTCAATTTATCATTTAAAAAAATAAATATCGTAGTTGCAAGTGACAAGTAATAAGTACCACATTGTTAGGAAGTCATCATACAGAGGCAGTGCCAGATCAGAAAAGGTTATTCTAATCAGTGAATTCCATGATCTAATGAAGTGTTGAATATAACATTATGTGATGAAAATGTCAAAGTTAATTTATTTTACAATGGATTAGGGGAAAAAGTGAACAAGCAATTTCTGTTAAGAATGCAATGAAAATGCAGTTCACAAACTTTTTATTGATGTAATTCTTGCTTAAATAGAGTTGTTACACTGTATTCCATTTTGTACTTTCGTTTGAAATCGAGTGTGCATTGTATTCAGTAGTAGTAACCATGGTTAAACCTCTTAATAAGCAAGTTTGCTCTCTACTCCTTCCTCTTGCATAAGTTAAATAAATATTGAAACATCAAATTTATCCATAAAACATTGATTTTGTGAGGATTTTTATTTTTAAATTTTACCATTTCCACCCATTTTTATCAGGGGAAAATAAACAATTGGAAAAAAATAATCTGCATTCACATTTAAAAATCCATTTTTAAATGTTGGTTGTTCATTTTAAGATGTTTTCAACCTTTTAAAGTGATTGTCCTCATTTATTTGTTTTGGCTTCTCAAACCCCTCATAGCACCAAAAAGTAGGAGAAACAAAGGAAAATCACATTAGCACTCAACTTATCTGGCCAGTCACTGTAAACTTAGACAACTATTTCTTGTCCTAAGATGAAATGAATGTGAACCTGAACATTTAAGAAATCTTAATTTATGCGAACACCATCATAACAAGTGAATGGTGCTATCAGTATTTGGAAAAAGATCCAAGAATCGGTGGTATTTAATACCACCTAGATGCACCAATTATATACAAGACTATACCCTGTTCTGTTTAAGTTGAAACATGACCACAGTTTGAAGAATCCCTCTTTTATAGTCTTGAATTCAATACCACCTGAATATATGCAGCAATTATAAACCTATACTCCATTCTCTTTAAGTTAAAACATTCCCTATAGTGAAGAATCCTTCTTTATAGTCTGGAAATCAAAACCACCTGGATATGCAACAATTACAAACCTATACTATACTCCATTAAAACATGACCTCATAGTAAAGAATCACTGACTAACATTTGATGCCGGCACAAAATGCAACCAACCCATTCTCTGTAACCCTAACCCCGGTTTAGGATTTTTGACCAGGATCAAAATTTTCGAGGAAAAAACCATCAACTAAATCTCCGGGAACCTGCCGGGATTCGATCCGTTGACCCTCCATTCTCAAGCCCCACGTCCCACCCACTAAGCCATCGAAAACCGGCGGCGCATGCTCTTGGAGAGGGACTTAGTCACTTAGGATTAGCATTTTTAGCATTCAGGGGGGTTAGGTAGGGTTGAGATGATCCATGACCTCATTGCTTAGAATTCATCTAAATATGTAAGGATTTTGATATTCCTTGGATCTGCCACAATTACAAACCTACAATCAGGCGAGAAAAAATGGGTCAAATTAGGGTAGAGTTTGGCCGCACCAGCGCCAGGAATGGAACCCTGGTCACCGAGTGGCAGTCCGGCACCTAGGTTGAAAAATCTTAAGATTTTCCTACGCATATTCCAACGAGGGAATTTACTAAACTGAATTACCTTTAATATGACACCTTATTTGTAAAAATTGAACGTTTACTTTCTTGAAGGAAATTCACACACTTTGGCAATATAGTGTTTCTATAAAATAGTGGAAAAGTACTAACATTCCCATTGAAAATACCATCCATCATCACTGAGCTGTGGAGAAAAAAATGTATAATACCTTGATGTTTTGGTATCAAAAAAAAAAATCAAAAAAATTAGCATATATTGATTTAAAAGAGGTGAAAAAAATGTTTACAAAAAATGTGTTTTCAGGAATTTGGCAATATTTGGGCATTTGGCAATGTCTCCTGTAGTAAGTCAATAGGTTTTCAAATAACGAAAAAATTATGTAAATCAAAAACGCCTTTTTGGAAAACTTGGCATATCTTCTTTTTTTTATTAATATACACATCCTCCGCTATTTTGAAGCAAATTAATACCGATTTTCGTAGCCGAGTTAGCCACCTTAAAACCCAAATTGTTCTTCTCCAAAGTTCAATAGGCGTGTTTAACCTAAACCCATACACTAAACATGTACATATGTATTACTATTAGCACAAATGTCCTGTATAAAGAACTTAAAAGAGCATTCCCGCTATGTGTCACTGAATGGGTCGCATGCGGGCACATTTTTCACGCACAGTTTGAGATGGGAACGGTTGCCGTCGAGCTCTTACTAGAAATAACATCCGGCTTGTTATCTGAGTCGTACTCGGACGTCAGTCGCAATGAGCACCACGCAGAGTGATTGGAAGATCTGCGGGGATTGCAGGTCATGTTTATGTACTAAATGTAATAGTAATTTCTTGTTAACCCTTTGCATACAACAGCGTGTAATACCTCTGGCAAGGCAGTCACGGTTAAAATATAACTTGATCCATTGTCATCTTCTGTTCATCTTTCTGTCAGCTGTACATTTGTTGCTGTCATATTTGGTGTTTTAAGATTCTTCATGGTGCCGTGTTCTCTATAAAACTTGCCAATTACTACTATTAGTATTATCATTATCAGCCCAATTATTGATACATTCAAATTTTGCACCTGTACGGTGATCTGGTATTGATACAATACTAGTGGCTCGGGTGACTCCATGTTTGTTTTCTTATGCGGCCACCAAACACCACCAAATGACACCAAACACGGGTACGATCATGTTAGATCAGATGCCTGGATGTGGAGTTTTCAATTCTAGAAATGAAAAAGATAATCTTGGTGATAGTTCCAGATATTATATCTATAAATAGCTGCTCTTTGGTGTATTCAGCATTTTACTAAGTGCCCAGCACAGTGCTTATGAATAATTAACACATGGCAGCATTCTTAGAACTTGCGATCTGCTACTTTAAGTCACTAGGAGTCTCTCTTATTCTGCAATAGCTGCCATTTGTTTTATATAAAATCCTTTTCATGGACGTACCATCTCAATAACCAGGGATATAGCACTAGGCAGCAATATTGGAGGTTGAACTTTCTGGTTTGAAATCCTTGAAATGTAGAAGGCTGACATCAGAGCTGACATCTATCAAGACCAATTAGGGTGCACAACAACCATGTATTGAAATGAAAATTGAACTGCTAAAAAGTTGTATCTATCAATAGCTGTTCTAATGTTATTTTGAGTTTTTATTAAAATCCAACCCACAGTACTATGATAATATGACTTATGGCAGCAGTTGTAGATCAGACATACCTGCACCAACCCTTTGATATATGTCAAAGAAGATTGTAGGGTCTTCCCACAATGCATTGTACCAACTAAATTTTTTTTCACACGATGCATTTGTCAAGCTCTTAAGTTTTAGAAATAAGAAAAAGGAACATTGATAAGTAATTTATTCATTGATGTAAACTAGAACCAAAGGGCTCCAACGATGAACACGCTATGAAGCCATGATTGTGTGCACACGTCTATAGGAACCGAGACAAATTGGAGACCAGAATTAGGGCATTTTTCAAAAATGCAATGCATTGTGGTGGTGTCTTTAAAATCATCTTTGGATATATGTATTGGGCACAAGAACGTGACTCAAACTGAAGAAATGTCAGACGAGAGACAAAATGTCATTTTATCTTCTTGTACATATTTGGATGAGTTTGAGACTAATTATAGCTGATCTATTTAGTAGCAGAGACATGTAAGGATTCTATCAGGGCAAATGGCTTCTGCAAAACACAAGAACATTGTTGGCAACCTGAGTTCTTTAGTCATTGGGAAGGTGTGGGAATGAGGTTGGATTTCAACTAGTTTTGATGGGAATGTGGTGCTAGAGATTCAAAACCTGACCCAAATCATAGGTTTCCAACTTACAAAATGGCTGATTTGACAGGGATATTTGAGCAAATTAGGGCTCATGTCTAAGAATTTTTCATTAATTTGACATCTGTAAATAATACTTGCCAAAAAAAGCAATCCTAAAAAGCCGCCGTCACATCCATAAACATACACTTTAAAAAAATGTGAACATTATTTACTACATTGCTTTCACAATATACAAAATGAGGGCCTGCTTGGAAAGCAGTGCAAGTCACTGAAGCATATTACCCTCAATAAAGAAAGCATTAATAATAATAAAAACAAGACATTACATTTCAAAAGCATGTGACAATAATAAGATGTCTCCTCAATTTTGAGATTCATGTCAGGATAAGTATCCTCCTTATTTTGACCACTCTGTATAGCAATCTAGTTTTAGTAAGAAACCAGTGTGATATTTTCAATTGTAATATCATCAAATTAAAAAAATGGCTTTGATAGTAGTCTGCAAAACTCACATCGGTCAACATTTATTTGCAAGAATCAAGCTCCCCGCTTATCCATATAGCTGATGCCTTCCAATATATTTCTAATATGTTTCATCCCAACTATTGAAATGAGCGGTGTTTTCGGTGTCATCCTGCGATTGTTAGCTTATTTGACAAGCAGCTTGTTTATGAAAGAGTGCTAGGTTATATTGGCAAGATGAGTACGATCAACTTCTGACAATTTTTGTACCTGATTGGGAGTACACATGATGGTTCTGTTTTGTTTGGCAAACGAGCAAAGTATGGATGTCCTACATATGGAGGGCTAAGTGCCATAAGGTCCTATCGCTAATAGCTGCCAGTTGTTATTATTTGGGCTAGTATATACACTAGGCAATTGATATAAACTAAATGTGCCTCAGAGCAGCTATTGCAGATATGGTCTTTTTGTTCAGATACCAAGTGATGTGAAATAGGACTATCTGTAATAGCTGCCATACGTTATACACTTATGGTGCACCCTTGTGATAATGCAATCTTGCACATGGCAGCCATTGTAGATAGGGCCTTGTGGCTCCAAACCCTAGATATACAAAAAGTGGTGTCTTGTGTCACTTTGAAAACGGAAAGCATTCGTGTTTGATTTATAGTCTGAAAGAAATCGCCCCAAGGTTGTGCCGTAAATCTGCTACAAAGAGCCACCGATTTGTCGGACGAACCCATGAGGCTTCAGCTGGCCTTCGTTTGTGTTACGAACCGCGTTATTGATCAAGTTGTCGGTCGATAAGTGCAGTATGAAATACAACGAGCTCCATCTCCGTCAGTCATCTAAAAAGTGTGCTATTCATTACAACCCACTTGTGCTGGTGCCACGCGATACGCAAAGCCTCGGGCCAGATTTTCTTGACTTCTTGGTTGTCATGGGGATAATGTATCTCTTAGTGATTTGTTTCTTTTGTATAGATTTTGTACAGGTGTGCAAAGTGGTGACTTTACACACAGGTAATAATGTTATATATCGTCGCTGTTCTGTCAAAACATTGTATCTCCATCTGGCCCTTCAGCATGTATAAAATCTACTGACCATCGGTTATGCATAGGAAGTGTTGCTTTATACATGTTCAGGGGCAAGAGCACTTACAAGGTTTGAATATATGTGTTTGGCCCTTCAACATGCTTAAAGCAGACTGCCCTAAGGTTATACATAGGATGTGTTACTTTACACATACTGAAGGGCCAGATGGAGATACAAGGTTTTTGATAGAACAGCTACGATATGTCATTCCTTGTGGACACCATGGCTTTACTTGATGGCTCAATTCATTTCAAGAAATTCCATCATGAAATTAATTCTAAGATGGCCACGATAGATTTATTAAATTACCACCTAGGGCAAGGACCTTTATACCAGAATTGCTGTATATTAATTATTATGTATCCTCTAAAACATTTGTGAACATGCAAGGGTAGTAGAACCTTATCTCTCGCATAAAATCATAAATTTTCAGTGAATTTGCTGTGCAATAGGCCAACATGTTACAATTATAAATTGTACAAAATACTGATTCAAATAAGGTATGGTCAGCAAATGTTGCTATTTGAATTATACATTTTTTACTAAAGCTTACATCTTCAGTTTAAAAAGTCTGTGGGTCTTATAAGAATGTTATATTTATTCTCAATTTTCCGGCCTTAAAAACATCTAAAGATTCCATTTATCTATTTGCCCTCCATTTGACACTGAAAGCCCTTGTATGTTTTCCCAACAGAAATCTGATCATTCTTGCCCTTCATTATTAGTTATCAGGCCTGAGAACTGAAACTCGAGTTGAGTATTCTAGATACTGGAGGAGATGGGTAATAGTGACAAATGTCAGAACACTCTTAGAATAAAGGGTTCCAAATAGAATCTAAACCTGTCCTGTTTGTGGAACCTCTTAACACTTTTCACAAAGCTTTGTCTTAGTTTTGCCAACTATATATCGGATTTTTCAGAACCTTTCCCAACTTTCAAAGTTTTGTCTCAAGAATTACTGAACCAATACTAGGCATGTTTGTACTTATTTTAATGCATTTCTCATGGTGATACCAAATATGGTGATGAAATTCAATAATTGTGAAATTTTGGAAATGTCGTCTGCAGACGACTGCCGCATGGAATGCGTTATGGTTCTATGAATTAACCAAAATGGTTCATGGAAGAGCCTTTTTAGGTTGAGCCTTTTTAGGTTCTTTCTTGTTTTTAGGTTCTTTTTTTGGGTTTAGAACCTAAATTGGTTAAAGTACCTTTTGGGGTTCTTTCTAGAACCTTTAAATTTATATAACCCTTTTTTCACTGATGGTTCTCTCAGAAAAAACCAAGAAGCATTTTTTCTAAGAGTGTAATGGGTATCTGTGACACACTTCCAATAAGATTTCATGTTCCAATACAAATATTTATGAGGACATTGAATGTTATTGCGAAATGTATTCACGTAGAAAGTTAAGTGAAATGAAACCGTTGTGTTTATTGTGCCAACAATGCGAGAGTCTTATAGAAATAGCATTAGCCCATTTTTTAATAAAGAGCATTTAGCAACATCGGGGTGGATGGATATATACCTTATATACGATGTTGTTTTGATCAATATCGACAGTCGTGCTGTGTTTGAATAAAAAGCAAAGTTGATACAACCCCCTAGTTTTGAGAATGAGGGCAGAACACTACAAATAAAAGTTCAGTACCAGCTATGTAAATTTGCTCTATTCTGTAGTCCGTATAGTAGAGGAAGGAATGGGCTATTACAGTTAAAATCCATACACCCCCTGTGGAAGACACAACTTTAATCTTCCACACAGGGAGTGTAGATTTCAAATGGAATAACACATCAAGGTAAACCCATTTCACACTTAAATTAAAGTCATTGTTTATATTCCATAGGGGAGCTTAAATATAATAAACCAATTAGAAATTGTAAGAATTCACTTGGTAAACTCCTCAAAAAAAGTATTTTCAATCTCCAATCTTTCAAATATTTCATAATATATTGATATTGTGTTTCATATCAATGAAAGCTGTTGTGTTCCGCTTTCCAATTATGATACTTCATTTGTAGCAATCACTTATTCCAGTGCTTAGGCCAGGGGTTCTCAACATTATCTAATGGAGCGCCACAATTATGAGATAAAATGTATGATAAAGCGCCAAATGCACCCATTTTCTTATGTATTTCTTTATTTTTTTGAGGAGTCCAAGCACCAAGCACTATTGATCCATTTGTTGTGTGTGCCACCAGAATAAGGGGAGGTCTCAAAATCACAGCTATTTTGTGCCAATAGAGAGAGCATCGTCATCAATATAACACTTCATTGAACTGACAACAGAGTTTGTTGTTCTTTTGAGCACGAAATAGTGGTGAATTTGGCACATTTTGAATGAAATCTCCCCAGATACTCAAGCAAGTGGCTAGGCATTGAAACAAGTAGTGGCTATGAATGAGGTGAAAATTGGTGATTGAAAAAATAATTATGAACTTTTTCTGACCAGTTTATTTTACCCAAAGATGCATGTATCCAAGGAATATTTACTTAATCACCACTCATGATTAAAAGTGGCCCAGTGTTGTGACCAATTCATTTAACCACAAGACACTTGTGAATTGTGTCATGTCAAGCCTTGTCTTTTTCATTATTTCCTTAATTCAAATCAAGCAAATCATATAGAGCATTGGCTTAAATCAAGTCAAAGCATATCACTGAATTTGTTCAAATTATATAAAGTCTATGAACATGACATGATTGTTCAATGTACTGTTATGACCTATAAAGTCATGCACAAGTTTTAAAGTAAATTATTTCAGATAAGTGCCTTGAATTTAAAACGTTTTGAAATCAAGTCACAAATCAAGTCAAGTCATTCTCATAACTTGAGTTAGGCCAAGTCATCCAAAATGGCGACTTAGATCCAAGTCAAGTCACAGACAATAGTGTCACAGTTTCACTTGGTTTACTCAAATCCTTTAATACTGTATTTATCATGCCATGCCCATTTAAATTATTGAAGCGCTGTTTATAGCACTACTCTAATGTAATGTCAGATTGTGTGTATGTACCATTAGATTGAATCGCGCATTCTCCGGCAAGTTAACCACAATATGTCAAACTTGCATTCCTAACAATACAACCTAATTCAATTGCTGCCATTTCCGAACCCAAGGTTGCCTCCCTTGTAAGAATCCCATGTAGTAGCGAGAGAAGTCGGGATATAATCTTACACTTTGAATACAAGGCATTTGGAGTAATGTGATTATCGGTGTCCTATAACAAGATGAGAGAGAACATTACCAGTTCTTGTAATGCGATAAAAATGTAAATTTTGCATCGCCTTGTATCTGCAATGATGCACCAAGCGGCGGTCTATTTTCTCAAGCCTAGTCTGATCACGTTTGCTAGGCAAAATCATAACATTTTAAAGTGTAGACTCCCAAAAATTGGGTTAACAAATATTAGAGTCCCAGAAATTGGGTTAACAAACATTAGAGCAGAAACTATTAAAACGAAAGAAATCACTTCTTCACATTTCAGAGTTTGAAGTACATTTATCAGCCGTTTCTAATAAGATAACCCTAACCCAGATATGTGGTTTGCAGGAATATAGCTAACAGTGGGGGCGTGGGGAAGGGACATGGACCAAATAACAATAGAATAGGAGGGGTCTATTTTCCCCTGGGCTCAAACATGGGCCACTGCGGTTGGAGTCCAGACTTAGGGGGACACACTCTATATATGCCTTTCTGTGGTTGTGCAATGGGAGAGAGGGAGGGGATGTCACCGATGCAACGCTTGTGTTGGATTTTTGTGAATTTGGCGGGTTAGGATTATAACAACAAGACACATTATTGAGCACAACATTAACATAGAGAACTTAAACCATTAGTGGAACCAAGTTTGAACCAATTTGCACTTAAGAAGGACTTTCTGAGAGAGTCATGCACTATGGGAAAATCTGTGCAGATGGGGGTCAGCCAATTTTAATCATATTTTGGTGATTTAATATGTTTGGTCAAATATTCACAAAAATCAGTATTAAAAATTCTGGCATACACCCTCCCAGAAAATAGGAACCCCCCCTGGAATGGTCCCCTTGAACAGTCTTCTCAGACCTGAAAAATACAGTTTTGTGTCAAATTTAGACTAGGGTTTCATACCTAAGATGAGGATCTACGAACTTCATCGTTTCTGCATAGGATGTTTTATCCTTTGTCTTTATCATACATGCAGAAAAAAAATGTTATCATTTGGAATATTCCATTTCTGAACAGGGGGGTGAGCCTATTTTTGATAATTTTCAAAAATTCAAAAAAATGAAATTTAGGTCTATTTTACTCTTGCATTGTACCAATCCCAGCAAAGTTAGAATATTGATCTTTGGTAGGAACAATGCCTCATCCAAGGTGATTGATAAAATGCATTCAAAACGACGGAGACTTTTACACTCTTAATAACTCCCAACCATTTATTACCCTAACTTTCAACATTAGTCAAGTTCACCTGTGTCAAACCAATGGTAAAATCGTTGTATTTTCTCTCTATTACTCACTATTTCTTCAGTGAATTATCATGATATGCATGATATTGATTGCAAAATGTATGCAATACATTATAAAAGTATAATGATGTTGGATTGTTCCACTTTTGCCACAGGGGTACCATTAAAATATTCAAAAATCAGATGAAAATTCATGTTTTTGTAGGCATGTCAATCATTTTCAATGTGAAGGCAACACAGAGTATAGGAAGTAAAGATCCTGTTATTGCCCGTTGTTTACTGTTTCTTTTAAAATGTAAACGTTGTTGAGTGCCCTTGATTTGCTCCATTATATTCCGTAGGGGTGTGTTTTTGAATAGCAAATTGTGTTTTGCGACACTTTTAAGCAGATATCTGAGAAAGTCAGGCACTATGGGAAAATGTGTACAGATGGGGGTCAGCAGTGGGGCCAGCCAGTTTCAAACATATTTTGGTGATTTAACATGTTTGGTCCAATATTCACAAAAAAATTAACTATTACAAAATCTGACATAGCCCCTCCCAGAAAACTCGACCCCTCCCCTAAAATGGTCCCCAGGAACCTACTTTTCAGACCTGAAAAATACTGTTTCATACCAAATCTAGACTAGGGTTTGATACCCAAGATGAAGGATCTATGAACACTATCTTTAGTACATTATGATGTTTCATCCCTTGTCTTTATCACGCACACAGAAAAAGTTGTTATCATTGGAATATTCCATTATCATACAGGGGGGGGGGGGGGGGGGGGGGTGAGCTTATTTTCGAAAGTTTTTAAAATTTCGAAAACTCTAAAATGTAGGTATATTTTACAATGCCACTGTACCTTTCCCAGTGTAGTTAAAGATTGATCTTTACTGGAAGCAACCTCTCATCTAAGGTGGTTAATAAAATGCATTAAAAACGAAGGAGACTCAACTTTTTTATTACTCACAACCATCTTTTATATAACATTGGTCCAATTTAACCCGTATCATACAGGAAGTACAATCGTTGTATTTTTTCAGTATTACTCACTATTTCTTCAGTGAAATATCATGATATTGATTGCAAAAGACTACAAAATATATAAAATACATTTAAAAAGTATAATGATGTTGGATTGTTCCATTCTTTCACAGGGTTACTATTCAAATGTTCAAAATCTTTTGTAGGTGTGGCAATTCATTCAATGAGAAGGCAACACACTATATGTATGTGGAAGTCTTGGTATTACTTGTTCTTTATTGTTTGTTTTAAACTGTGAACGTCCTGTAGTTTTGACTATCAAATGGTGTTTTGCGACACCTACAGGTAGGCGGCCTTGGTAGGCCTTCTTTAGATGATCGATATTGGCTATCATTTAGCCTAAATTGAATCTCACTGAAATTGAAGTGTGAATGTCATTAAGTACTCTTGGATTATTCCATTAGGCCTATATTAAATAGGGGTGTAGGTTTGACTAGCAAATGGTGTTTTTCAACACTTACAGATACTTTAGATGATCGATATATTGGCTAATATTTAGCCTAAAGTGAATCTCTAACTGAAAGTTAGATCAGAAGTTCCTTTCTCTTTATAAAAAACGAGAAATAACATATTGTGAAATAAGTTACTCAACCGGGTGTCAAAATTGTCAAACTCTAACCATAAAGTGACTTACGAAATAGTAACAACTTTTTTTAGAGAAGTCTTTGAAATGGGTATCATCCCGGGTATCATATTTGAGCAAACGTTTCGTTCCGGCATTAATTCATGTTGGGTAGTAAAACAGACTCGTTGTGCGGGAGGAGTGGCGACCCCCCCACAGCCATATATTAGCCTACATGGGGGAGTCTGGCCCAAACGCTAATGAAAGAGAGATGCTCGGCGCGAGTCTTTACTTTTACTTTTTTTAATGGAAATACTTCATGACTGTCAACCCGGAGTTGACGCTCATGTGTGTCGCAGCTCTGATTAACAATATTATGTGCAGTGATCATAACAGTAGTCTAAATATAGACAAAGTACTTTTGAATAGGCGTTTTATGTCTTTGTAAATGAAAAACAAACAAACAAACACCCCAACAAATTTATTTATAACAAAAACACAGCTATCAAACCAGCCATCAAATCAAAGTTATATTATCAATTCTAAATCTTTTGGAGTTTGCATGCACAATATATTTATAGCATTAGGCGTATGTTAATAGCTTACAGTATATTATCAACAAAATATGTATTGTATTGATATACATACTACACTATTTTGATAGTTGGGAGATTGAACCAACATGTCAGATAGTCGGATCTTACATGGAAATAACTATATATTTCTGTAACTATAAATTCTCCTAGAAAACTATGGCATAGCATGAACAGTGCTGTCTTAAAAATATAAATTGTACATTGTCATCAGTTGAACTGATTGGTCAAACGTATTGCAAATTCATACTGCCCGGATATAACAAAACACCCCTCTTTAATGAGTGGAATAGTCTCATTTTGGGCTATTCCTGATATTAATGGTACCCCCCCCCCCCCCCCCCCACACACCACCCACATGGAAGGTGTGTGAATTCTTCAAACTACTTTTTCGCTGGTGAGAATTCCCCAGAAAACATCCATGTCCCTTCTGAATGGTATAGAAGGCATAGGAACTCCCAGAATTGTCTGTTAACAAATGTTTGCCTTCTATATGGGGGGGGGGGGGGGGTACCATTAACTTATGGAATAGCACATTTCCATCGCACTATTGTAAGTACATTTAAAGAATATTATTGTCATTTGCTTAATATACTAGCACGAGTTTTATGTTACGATGCATCATCACAAAACCTGACTTTTCACATATTCAGGATTTTTTTGTATGAATTACCCATGAAAATAATGGAACAGTCCAATTTTATTTTATCTTATTAACTTTATTTGTAGAAATGAACAATATTGGTCTTGTTTGTAAGAAATAATTATTTTAACCGCAACATTCATTCAGTTGAGAGAACTAATTTACTAAATTAACGCCAAGTATGAAAATACTAAAATCTGTATTTTTAGAAAATGGCCCGAGTATATGGTGTGAATATATTAATAATGAACAAGTCTCCGTCGTTTTTATTTGTTGAATTATTTCATCTATGTCTATTGGTGCTCTGAGGAAAACAACAATAGCAAAAAATCACTGGCAATTTTGCTATGCTATTGCAAACTTGACCTTCATTTTGCCTTTTCTCCATTTAATGAAAACCCTGAAAATGCCATTATACCCCCCTCTAAAAATGGAACAATCCAATATCTTAATTTTTTTATTATTATTGCATTGTAAAGACAAAAGATGAATGTTTGATGGAAAGCATAACTGAAATGATATTATAATGTTGTCAGTAATTGGCACTAGTCTGAAAATTGTGAAAAATTACTTTTTTCACTTCTGAAAATGTACTATTAAGGGTCATTAGTAGGGGGGTCATATATCTCCCAGTAGGGGGGTACCCAGAATTTTTTATTACCATCATTGTAAATCTTCATGGACATGTATCTTATCCCCAAAGTACAAAAAAAATTGGCCGACCCCCATCTGCACACCTCTGCCTGACTCTCTCAGAAAGTTCTTCTTAAATGTCGTCCACTCGATGTCATACCAGTACTCCCAATGGATGAAATAGTTTTACTACATGACAATTCTATATCTGTCCTCAGACCCTCTTGTCAATGATGACCGATATAAGCTCAGCTGAGAGGTTTTGATAACCACTGACATGCATATCAAATTTGCCTCACAATTTTTTTTGCAATGATAATATAATCCCACGGCGTACCTTCACTCTGGCTCCCGTGAGTTTCTTGTTGTTCAAAAAAGCAAATTGAAGTCTTTTGGTGATAGAGCTTTCTCCATCGCCAAGCCCTAAATTATGGAACACTCTCTCAATGGACATACGCCAGGCAGGTTCAGTTCAGGAGTTCAAGTCGTGACTTAAGACCTACTTGTTAACTTAGAAATCTAAAAGTTTGTGTTTTTGATCATGATCTTTCATTTTATATGCATTTTAATGCCATACACTGTATTTCGTATCTCATGTTTTTTGTCTAAAATATGCTTTTGACTCTGTATGTATATTTTTGCTTTATTGTTTTTGAATTTTTTATTCATTTGTTGTAAAGAGATTTGAGTTTAGATCTCCCAAAAGTAAAGCTCTCTATAAATATGTGTTATTATTAATTGTTATATTTTATCTTCTTTATTCAATTTCTCATCCTTACAGCGGTCTGATTATCTTCACCGTGAACTCACCAAGATTATCCAGGACTATCCCAATATGCGTATGACACCATGGAGAATGGCCACCATATGGGGCGGGGCTAGCCTTCTCAAAGTATATCTCCAATGCATGCAAGATCTGTCTGCGATGAAGGACTGGAAATGGGATTTCTTTATTAATCTTAGCGAATCAGATTTCCCAATTAGGTAAGTTTTCAAGCATGGTATTTAAAAATTCTTAAATATTTCAAAAAGGTGTTTAGACGAATTATATTTCACAAATTTTCAAAATATTTAAAAAAATGCATTAACAAATTTCAAAACATTTCAAAAAAATAGTTTATTTTCTTTCTTTCTTCAAAAACTAAAACACAAACCATTTTTTTAAAATATGGGTTGGTCAGGCCTTGGTAACCCTTTGTCCTAAATGCAAATTTAAAAAAGGATTCACGTAGAGCACGTGTGGTCTAGTGGAACAGCGCAGGTTTCACGATACAAAGACTGTGAGTTCGAGCCCCGCTACGGCCAACGTGTTTGTATCCTTGGGCAAGGTACTTAGTCTCAATTGCCTCGTCGACCCAAACGAGATCGGGAAGCTGTTAGGGGGATATTACAATCTAAGTGCTGATACATTTGTGTGCCCCTCGGCTGCCCGTGTAAGTGAAGCGAAGTGATTCTGACGATTTCCTAATGGCAGCAAAAAATACCGTGGTTCGGAAGTCACGTAGAAATGGTGGTCCCGTGCATCGGAAGAGCAATACCCGAGCACGTTAAAAAAGTTACAGACTCGTTCGCAAAGAGTAGGGGATCATCCCGGTCTGTATCTGTTCACACATCTTTCGGATGAGCGCTACGATATCGATGTAGCAGCGCTATATAAATGCTTCTATGTATGTATGTATGTATGTATGTATTCAGAATTTTGGACCATCAAAACTGAGAATCAACACCATTATTTCCGTTCCTGAGCCCTTTTGAAACATTTTGAGGCCGCACATATTGTTGAGGGAGCGAGGAGGCCATAGTGCCCATGCTGGCATGAAAATACTCAGCTTTTCTGTTCCACTTTTCAGCTTTTTCAGCCTGTTTGATCCAGCAGCTATTTATTTGAAGCTACAGAACACACTAGCACGTTGTCAGCTATGTTTGATTTTTAAACCCTTGATGGCTCTTTGTATTCTTCCTACCTACAGATCAAATGAAATGCTGGTCAACTTCCTCTCAAGATACAGAAAGTATAATTTCCTTAAGTCACATGGTAGAGACGACAACAGGTGAGTTGATGCCGCCATTATCATATTAGCTTACAAATTCCTTCCCGGGTGTGTGGGAATGATCAGTGTGTGAAGCTATCCCAGAATCCTCCTTGTTTTGTGCATTAACAGTAGAACAGCTTTGGGCCCCCCCCCCCCCAAAAAAAAGGATGTCTCACATACAGTTGGGAAAATAGCTATGCGATATGTGATTTAAATTATAAAAAAATAGCTATGCTAAATGGGGAAGTGTTTTTGGCCCACTCCCCGCTCCCCCTTTTTCGGAGCCAATTTTTTTCAATTTTGTTTTAACAACTAAAAAAAGAGCCCCAAATCAGGCTCATCACGTAGGGTTATGCAGCAAAAGTGACTCCACATACTTAAGTGACAGGTATGTGCGACAGATTTTTTTCTTCTTGGCCTTAGTATCTGGTGATATAAAAGCTTTTTAGCTTCCTCAACCTGGCTGTGAAGTGGCTGCTCTACCTAAGAAAAGAGGAAAGATTAAATGTGAATGTGTCAGGGCTTCAATGTGTCATGGGATTCCAAGACAATTCCGTTCACGTTTTAGACGAATACCTTTTCCCTGTCTCTTGGTGCGAGCTTGCATTTGAAGATGACAGCCATACTGTGGAACCCAGTCTAGTTGTAATCATGGCGTATCTATAAGGATCATGGGAAACATATTCCTATGGTGGGGTTATCATTTACTGGAGAGTTCTGTAAGATTGCCAAAATAGTATGAGTAAAGAAAATGTGATAATCACCTGGGTGTAGAGTACTGATAATAGACCGCTTGATGTGATGGTACACTTTGTGATCCAACTGTTCACCAGGATCATAGTGCAGGGAAAATGATTCTATGAGTAAGCTATCAACAATTTAAAAAAATTGAGTCTAGTGCAAAGACTTACTACCCTAGTGCTACCTTACCTCTTTTGTAAGATTAAAGTCACTCCCTTGGCACCGACAGCCTAGCAGATCTAGTGGTTATGACTCTGGGCCCGAATGGGTCTGGATTCAAATCGTCAGATGTTATTTGCTTTCAATTAATTGTTCTCAAAATGGGGACAGAGTTTCTAAGTCGGAAGACTTGCGACTAGGCTAATTTGTGATAGCCTGCCTATTCACGGGTAACAGCAGAAATATAGGGAAACATTGTTCTTTAGGTCCTAGCCATGCATCAAGTCTTTGACGAAATAAAGCGCATCATTTAGTTTTAATGATGTAAATGATTCTACCGGGTTACTGATGCGCGCCTGGGACATTTGCAGGCACAAATGGAGAGTGTGTGCTTCCACTTGGGTCATATTTGTCAGCTCCAAAGGTAATCTTTTGTCAGCTCCAAAGGTAATCTTTTGTCAGCTCCAAAGATTACCCAAGTGGAGCATGTCCTCTCCTTGTGTGCCCTCCAATATTTCAAAAAGGCCTATGAAGTATACTCTATACATCAATAGATGGCATCCTGTCATGGTATTCTCCTAGATAAGATAACATTACCATATTTTTGCGCCTAAAAATCCTCTTATGAACTGAATTTCCTCCATTTATATTTGTCCAAGAAAATGAACCTTTTTGCCGTCTGTGCAAGCTTCCTCAACCCCATTATTTTGAACTTTTGTAAAATAATTCAAAATAAGGTGAAGCACCTCTTCTGAAAAGAAGAGTACAGTTTTTCCCCCTTGATCTGTTGAAGTTCAACTTGATTTGTTTCATTAGGCAATGCAAATATTTGATATTTGTTAACCAGTGTTTTGTAACATGAAGCGACTGATATTATATAGGCAGAAAAATCATTTTAGATTAGTGAATATTTCATGAAAGTCACCGTGGAGTGTTGTCAGAAATCCCATATTTCGAAATAGCTGCCAGATGTTATATATCCCGCATCTTGTGTTGTGCCCTTTGAGAAAAATCTCCATTCTCACAAATGGCAGCTATCACTTTAAGGGTCGTTTAGCATCATCTTGATGTTTTCACCGGAAGATGGCCTCTGTGCATGTTTTCTAAATTCATCAGGGATGTTTTGAATTTTAATTTGAAAATATTGTATTACTCTGAATTTGAGGATATTGGCAACCATATAGCACAAGGTTGCCGACCTATGTTTGGGAACATTGTAAAAAGAACAACGCCCCGTCAAGTTTAGTTTGAGGATAACCCAAGTGCATAAAGCATGAAATTAAAGGGATGTGACCCGATTATTTTGCATGGTAGAAGCAAACAGTCACTTAAAGGTAGATGTTCTCATTGCTGGCCCGATTTTCAATTCGATGTTTTCTATTTCACATGAAAGGTCATCCTTAATATTGTCACATTCCAAAGTTTAAGTTGCATAACTCCAAAGGTTCTGATTTTAGAAGCACAAGGTCACAAGATATTTGCCCATTGAATAGTACACAAACTGGCGGATGGTTAACCACCTTTGACAGTAATTCACCACATTTTAGCCTATAATTTCGGAATGGCCCCTAACATTTTACAGACATGAGAAAAATGTGGGAATTCTTCTGATTTAAAAATATCTTGATATGAAAGAAAAATCATAGCCCCAAAAAAGTTATCAGAACATACACCTTTAAAATGTGAGTGTAGACTGGAACACAAATTTCTCTTGTGATATGTCACATTTTGGGAGCAATCACTACTTTTATTGCTCATCAAGAGTATCTAACAGAAATTTATTTTAGGCCTTATATTTGAAAAGTAATGAGAAACATATGGGCTTTCTTCTGATATCAAAATCTCAATTTGATGGGGAAAATTGTTTGGATGGGGTCGCACACCTTTGATTTAAATTTGTTGTCACAAAATTCTCGCTGTGTAATGTACATAGTTCTGCATTACAGGGGCGTAACTAAAGGACGATTTGCCTCCCCCTGTCATAAGGCTCGCCCCTCCTGACCCCCCAAATAAAATTACAAACTGTCGATTATGCCCCCCACCTGATCACAGGCCTATCCCCCTCCCCAAATTGAAGACCCTAGTTACGCCACTGCTCTATTATGGTTAGTAGTTTCTTCTTAGAAAGAGTTTTCTGCTCTCAGAACAAGGGCAAAGATTTTGTTTATTCATGTCTTATGTAAAAAGCAGTTTCTACCCTACCTCTTTTTGTACGAGTAAAATCGCTACCTCGGTACCGGCAGCCTAGCTGGTCTAGTGGTTATGACATTCGCTTTGGGACCTAAAGGTCATGGGTTTGAATCCCAGTACCGTCAGATTTATGTAAAAACTTGGCTAAGTCTAAGTCGGAAGACTTACAACTAGGCTAATTCGTGATATAGCGTACTCTGAGGTAACAACATTATCATGCTATTCTCAATCTGTATGATTAATCAGTGTACACAAAAACATTCCAACCATCCATTTTTTTGGTCAAAACGTCATTCAGAGCAACAGAACAATTTTTCCACGGTTGGCCTTTATCAACGTCGCTCCGATATCAGTCTAACCTGAGATTCTCCGCACGGATATTGTTGCCAAAATTGATGGTATATAGGTTAATGTCATTTGACATGTTTACCTGTATTACATCCCGAGGTTGCCGGGGTAAGGTTTTTTGTGATGAACATGAACCGCCACATCACTCTATTATTCTAGGCTAACCCGTTCTGTCATTACACAACCGCCTGCATACTCTGCTTGTATTATACGGTCATGTTCAGATAATCGTTCCCCCAGGATCAATAAAAAGAAAAGTCAAAATTGATTATTATTATTATTTTTCTTCAACTTCCTTGGCACCGTCGTCTTTTTGTATGTTCTGTTGGATTGGTCGCTTACGTGATAAAATTATCTGAATAACCAATCAAACTAGAGCTTTGATATACTCTGAAGCTTTAACCAGTTCAACGGCTTTACACATAACCAATGTCTCTGATTGTTCCAATAGACTTTTTTGTTGCATGTTTTGTAACCAATTATGATCATTGTAAGGCCCTAAAAAGCGTCTGTCT
Source organism: Ophiura sarsii (assembly GCA_035610835.1). Lineage (NCBI taxonomy): Eukaryota > Metazoa > Echinodermata > Ophiuroidea > Amphilepidida > Ophiuridae > Ophiura > Ophiura sarsii. The sequence continues at coordinate 39,936,824 of CM069444.1, forward strand.
TACATACATTTGGGGAAATAGCTATGCGATATGCGATTATTTTTTTTAATAGAAAAAATAGCTATGCTAAATGTGGAAATTCTTTTTTTATTGTGGTTTGACCCACTTCCCCTTTCGGAGCCGTTTTTTTGACAACTAAAGAAGAGAGCCCAAAATTGAGCTCCTCGCATGCAGGGTATGTGAGACAAAGCTTTTGTCTTCTTTTTGGCCTAACAGAACAGTTCCATGTTTCATGTGTGATGATTTATTTTGTATGAGAATTTGAGACAAGTTGTTCAGAAATCACCATGCAGAAAGCTTGTGGAGAAGTTTGTAGTATGGAACAGCAAATGGAGAAAAAGAACCAGCAAACCTGTACTTTTTTAAGAAATTGAAAAACCCAATCAAAACCTTTCCTTTTTAAAGTCAATATTTATTAAACATCAAATGACAGCATTTGATTCACAACACCACCCCTCCGACATAAATATCAGTCTTTCACCAAACAAACCATTCTTTTCCTGTTAACAGATTCATCAAGAAACAAGGTCTCGACAAGACGTTCTACGAGTGCGACGCACATATGTGGAGGCTTGGCGACCGCACACTACCGACCGGGGTATCACTGGATGGCGGTTCTGATTGGATCATTGTAAACCGAGACTTTGTGAACTATCTGATGACGGCTGACAACGCTCTCATACGAGGGTTAAGGGAAATGTACAAGTATACTCTACTACCTGCAGAGGTGTGTATATATGTTAACACTGTCCACGTGGCTATTAGTTTTGCCATATACAAAACAAATTTTTCGGAAACCTTTCCCAGCTTTCAAAGTCTTATCTCAAGAATAACTGAACCAATACTATACATGTTTGTACTTACTTTAATGCATTTCTCATGGTGATTCTAAATATGGTGATGAAATTAAATAATTTTGACATTTTTAATAATTTTGGAATTGTAGTCTGCAGACTCCTGCCGTATGAAAAGCTTTAAGAGTTTATGGCCACAAGGCGCTATCTTAAATGGCTGCCCCTTGAGAGGTTTTGTTTGCGTTTGCTATTATGCACCAAAGAAAAATCCCTTGTTGTGCAAATTTGTGGACCTATAAGCTCAAGAATGGCTCCCAATCCGAGAACTGCTATCAACCAGAGAACCGCCCTGTGTGGTATTTCCACAACTAGGTATAGCATGACTCAGTATTTCTATATTAAATCTTAGTATTTCCCTGTTATAGGCTAATTTTTAAAATAGCAGCCGTAGGGTTGGTCAAAATATTGTCCTATTTTGAAAAAGGTTCAGTAAATAAAATGTTCCTTATTTTACTGAAAGTTTATTTTGTTTCGCTTCTTGGGGGAAACGATTTGGAGGCATCCCCTAGGTGTTACACCAGTGGTTATAAATATGAGTATAAATCAGCTTTCCATTAATACATGCTATGAACAGGTCACAGAATTTAGGAAATTGTGGTTTTATATTGAAAATTTACTCTCATTTTTGAAAATGCAAGAGTGGAGGTTCTTAGGGGAAATATGGTGTTTTTCTAATTTTCTATTTGAATTAATTTGGCTAAAACCATGCATTTTTCAATTAATTAGGATTGTGGCAAATCCTCCAAAAAGGATTATTTATGGCATATATGTATTTTAAACTTAATAACTGGCTGTATTTGAATTGAAAATTTCCCTCAATCTTGTCATGAATATTTATGGCTGCAGTTTTCATGCATATTTTTATTCTAAAGTAGTTTTGCCAAAATTTAAAGGCAGAATTTGACTCATTTTTAGACAGGTTTGGTTGTTGTCCAAATTTCTGCACTTTTAAATTCAGTCCATTATTGGCCATTTTTAGCCCAATTCCATAGTTTTTCAGATATTTAGATTGTATCCATTCTCATGCCTGCATTTTGAGTATACTAGATATGACATTGCCCATTTACTGTCACAATGAAAAAACCAATATATAGGAAGAAAATGTTACTTTACAAGTGGTAATATCATGCATCATTTTGTTGTCCTGCAGAACGGTTGCGTGCAAAGATTAAGGACTCACATATATGTTTCTACATAAAATGGTGAATCCAACAACAATCAACATACTGATTTTTGTAAATGAGGCCAAACATGAGCATGCATTTGAAAATACCAACTTTTACAGACCTACTTTTCAGCATTCATTGGACCTACTAGACAATACTGTATACATTAGACTTATGTAATCAATACTGTTTGCAAGGTATTATACCAATGCTTCCGTTCAATGTCTCATACATGGTAAGCTTTCTTCACAATCCATTCAGTCATGAATAAACATAGCCATGGATTATAACAGATTTGCAAAGTATAATATGATTTTTAATATTATGCATAGAAGAGTTGTCTTCTTTTCAAAGTACAGTCTGTATGATGATGAACCTACTGCATCACTTGACATATATGACTGAGGTGCAAACTCAAGTAAAACCATGTATGACATAATGCATACATTTATTCTGGTCGTGATTAATCAATTTTAAAGCATGCAATTGATTTAATCAAATATTCTTATTGCTTTTCTATCATTTTACCTCAAACATATCCAAATTTGAGGATTTGGGAAAGTTTTTCTTCTTCAGCCAAATTCTCTCTGTTTTTAACCCCATGTATACTTTGTTTTTTAAGAATTTTCACTTGCGGCGGGTAGGTGCTTTATAAATTACCATTATTATTATTTATTATTATTTGTATTTCCCGCCCATCTCTCCCACTTCTAGTCCTTCTTCCATACAGTATTAGAAAACAGCGAGCTCTGCGAAACATATGTGGACAACAATCTACGAATCACCAACTGGAAGCGTAAACTGGGTTGCCAGTGCCAATACAAACATATAGTGGACTGGTGCGGATGCTCACCGAACGACTTCAAACCTGAGGATTTTTTTAAAGTCAAGGTGAGGGAAATATTTGCGTAACAATCAAATGGATTAACATTGTTATATTATTCTACTTCTTTTGTACGCAGTCTTACTTTCACTCGGTGTTGCAGAACAGCGAGCTCTGCGAAACATACGTGGACAACAACCTACGAAAGACCAACTGGAATCGTCGTCTCGGCTGTCAGTGCCAGACGAAACTGGTGGTCGATTGGTGCGGGTGTTCCCCCAATGTATTCTTGTCAGATGAGTTAATTAAGCTACAGGTATGTGTATGGAATGGCTCCTGATTGGCTGGCTGCCTGCCTGCTGCAAAATGCATGGAAGACTTTCTCTACTCTTTCGTAGAGGGTGCTGTTTATCTGCTCTGGCTGTCTTGGCAAGATTATTTGCATTGTATGCACTTTGGCCTTTGTCTATCTTGAGACAAGTGGGTGTTTTCAAATAAATAGTACTCTGTTTTCGAACCAACTTAAAATCTGTTTGAAATACAAGAATAATGCATCTAAGGACAAGAACAAATAATGACTGTTAATTCTAAGGAAGAAAAAAAAGGGCAACCTTAGAAAAAGGAATAATATGTCACTTTTCCAACAGCTATCACATTTTCATTCTGCCTACAGACATAGACAAGGCATGATGGACATTGTATTATATATTTTTTCAAGCCATTGCATAGGTCTTAGGTCCATTAGCCTAGGCCTATAAATCATTCGTCTGATCGGTCTAATTGATTCATCTCCCAATGTTTGAGTCTCATTTGCCATCAGAGTACATCAAAATTCAAAAATAATCCTATACCGTAAGGCATTCCGATCGATGGTTCAAATAGGCCCCAAATGGCCTGCTTTGGATGTGCTGGATCTGCCCTTGGTGAGATTTTAGTTATCATGGGCGAGTGGTGATGGTGTCATGTTAGTCAGTTTTGAAGTAATATATCAGTGTTTTTGTTGAAAAACTCCCTGAAACCGCCTGCAACTAGCTGCAACATGACAACTTACGCGTTAGCTCAAGTGCTTTCTTGGTTGATAGTCACAAACCATTCACAGGGGTGGGGCGTAGGCTAGTTAAAACTAGCCTACGCCCCACCCCTGTCAACAATATCTGAATATGCACCTGTCACTCAACAAATAACATTCATCAATCCAAACTCGATTGGCTATCTTCAGTAGATAGCAATTAGTGTCATAAATAGTACAGTGCAGTGCCATATCATGAACCATTTGAAAAAACTTTAAAATGTACTATTGATCAGAAAAAATACACTGACATGTTTAAAACTCTCAGTTGTAAATATTCTGCATGTTTGGTGGACCATATACATGTACAGACATCCTGAATTCACTCTTTGCAAGGAGAGCCTCAAACTGGAATCAGATTGAATAAAATTAATTAAAAGCTCATAAGATACAGAGTCATATTTTTTTTATTGAAACACCCGTAATCGGTCAAAAATTATCTTATGTCAGCACTTATTAACTGGCTATTAAAGGATTGTAACTATTCTATCACTATGATTGGCCTATATTTTCTTCTGATAAAGCATTGTGATTGGCTGATGATTGTAACTTTTGGGGCTCTGTTATCTCAACAAGATGTTCTCAACTTCTCAAGCATGTCTTCTGGCTATATACGTCATGTGTTTTTCAAGCACTGTGAAGTGATTGCGCTATATTTGATTCGGTCTTTAATTTTTGATTTGTCACTTTTCTTGTTCTTCTGTTAAACAAGCACCTATGATTGGTCAATCCTTGTTCTCATTCAAGCTCTGCTGAATAGTGATTGGTTGACACTTTGTTAATAAACTACACAAGAATCTATGATTGGTCAATACTTGTTGACATACAAGCTCTGTTGAATTGTGATTGGTTGACACTGTGTTTTTAAACTTCACAAGCACCTATGATTGGTCAATACCTGTTCTCATTTAAGCTCTGTAAAATTGTGATTACTCAACACTTAGTGTTAGAATTTGCAAACACCAATGATGTGTCAATACTTCTCATTCATGCTCTGTTGAATTATGATTGGTCAATACTTTATCATAATTTGACTTCACTTGTACAAGCAACTGGTAAATAATCATTCAAGCTCCATTGAATAGTGATTGATTGACACTTTGTTATAAAGATTTCACAAACACCAATGATTGGTTAATACTTGTTGTTATTCAAGCTCTGTTGAAATTGTGATTGGTTGATAATTCATACCTGCCAACTGTTCCGATTTTAACTATAATTAAATAATGTTTCTAAGAAAATACAAATGATTATTTCATAATAAATAATCATATTATGATGATTGATCAATCTTTGTTCTTATTCAAGTTTGTTTAATAATGGTTGGTTAACACTTTGTGATACATATGATTGATAAATTCTTGTCATTGTCATTCAAGCTCTGCTGAATAGTGATTGGTTGACACTTTGTTATAATGTATGATTGGTCAATTCTTGTCATTCAAGCTCTGCGGAATAGTGATTGGTTGACACTTTGTTATAATGTATGATTGGTCAATTCTTGTCATTCAAGCTCTGCTGAATAGTGATTGGTTGACACTTTGTTATAATGTATGATTGGTCAATTCTTGTCATTCAAGCTCTGCGAAATAGTGATTGGTTGACACTTCGTTATAATGTATGATTGATCAATTCTTGTGATTCAAGCTCTGCTGAAAAGTGATTGGTTAACACTAAAGCTCTGCTGAATAGTAATTGGTTAACACTGTGTTGTTTACTCATATTTGTTATGGCACCCTTTCTAATGGAAATACCCAACACCCTTGGGAATTTACAGAAACATCTTTCTCATACATTACAAGACGGCTTACTTGACGGGTACCATTGTTGATCCTCGCAATATCTTCTATTCTTCTGCATTTATGGCATTGTCTTGTTGATTTACACATCACTCTTCTCTTCAATACACTCTTGTCATGAATATAGATGTCATGAGAATGGTGTTGCGCAAATACACACTCTACTTTCCATTTAAATTTGCATTATTACTTCTTTACTATGAATTTACGACTGAATTCATATTTCTCATATCATTGGGCAACTTTCTTTTGTAATTCACATCACACATTTCTCATGATTTTACATTAGGCTAATGAAAGTCAATTACCAGTTTCCCATTACTTTCTTTTTGCTGAGTGATTTCATTATTCATTATTCATTATTTGATTAGATTCATTATTGACATATAAATGCATGTTTGATCAACCCATATTGATACAGGGGCTTCACGAAAGGTATTTACAATAAAAAGGTATTTACAATAAAAAGCCCTGCTTTTGAGCCTAGTTCACAGTTTCATATTTTACAAAGTGATTGTAAGCTAAAACTCGCTCCAATGATGTTTTGAAAATAAATATAATGAATTTTTTGGCAATCTTAAAATGTTGATGTGGGTTAAAAAAATTGTATTCGACTTTCAGGTGCCTTATAGCTTTTGATAATATTATAAGTGAAAATGTGGTACACATTTCATGTGAATAAAGTTTGAATTTGGCATACCTGATCATGTCTTATAGTGAAGGGTTTGGGAATGTTGAAAAACTCTAATAAAAAAAAAATCTATTTTTTTTTAAATGGGCCAAATATGGCCATTGTTCTATATAATTGTGTACCATAACTTGTTTCAAGGACCAGAATTGAGATGTATGTCATTACAGCCTATAGCTTTACTAGATCAATTAATATCCAATTACTAAAAAGCAGACAGTCATTGCCATTGGATATATGTGGAGACTGTCAGGTGTATATTTCACAGCTTACAGGCAATGACAAAACAACCTCTGCTGTACGGGCTCGACCGACTTTTTTTTGGTCTGAATTTTGATTATTTTGTTTTAACATTTTTGGAAAATGTGTGTGATTTTTTTTTAATTTTGAAAATTGCTTAAATTCACCAGCATTTACTGACCTTTTTGAGAAAAAAACAAGAAAGAAAAAAAACCACGCTCAGCCGTTTGCCCATAGAACGGTGTTTTTTATTTCTCCTAACAGGAGATATTTTTGCCTACCAGGGTTTGTACTTAAACTTACCTATAGCACCATAGCACTTTGTGGGAAATTCCCTTATTGATGTTGTACATTAAAGTCTCAGTATTTGTCTGGTGAAAGTTTTGTTATGTCTTTTGAATTCTCGGGCGAGTCCATTAGAATACAGGTATCATGTTCGCATCAGTTTTTGAGTTTATACTTGGTGTAAGTTAAACTAGTGGTAAGACCCCATTATGAAATAAAGTTGTATGATCCTTTAATCCGTCAATAGAGGATTTTGTGCTAGGCTAATCCAATGCTGTCTTACACCAAGGATAAATCTTTAGTGAGCTAGAAGCAAGCTGCAGTCCGTTATTCTGGGATAGCCTTACCCTGGTACTCAATTAAAACATCATGTAGGTGTCACATGGGTCTTCACATGGGTGTCACATGGGTCTTCACATGGGTGTCACATAGATGACACATGACCCATTTGCATTTTAACTACCTTGTATCATTCGTCTGCCAGTTATTTACAAAACAGGTAACCTGTTCTCATCATATTTGAGCCAGAAGCAAGTTGCAGTCACTTATTCTGGGATAGCCTACGTCTGTCCAGTTACCCTGCTACTCAATTGAAACATCACATGAGTGTCACATGGATAACATGGGACCCATCCCAACTAAATTCTGAGTCATTCTGATCAAAGCTGTCCTTTCCTCTATTATGGGTGTCAAATGGATATCACATGGGTGTCAACTATATATGACATATGACCCGTTCCCAATCTCAGATATGGCTGATCAGGGAAGCCCTTTTTACTCTATTTTCACATATGGGTGTCACATTAACTTATTCAGAGCTAGCTATACTTGGTCATTTTGAGATATGGCTGAACAAAATAACCTAGCTATACTCTACCATCATTGGATAGTGACGTAACTTTACATGCGCAGCATTTGCACATGCGTATGTATCTTCCGTATCTCCTGTGCGCCACATAGGCGCACACGTTAGTGTGCTGCAATTAGTAGAACATGCGGTTACGTCACTGTCTCGTGATGGATAATTAGACTATAGTCCATTCAAACACTGTATGGATTTCACATGGGTTTTCCTTGGGTTTCACATAGTTGTCAAATGGATGACAGGTGGGTGACTCACAACTACTACATTAGAAGTGATGGTTAATTTACCCTCCTACTCTATATTGAAACACCAATGGATATCACATGGCCATCACATGTGTTTCACATGTAAACAGAAACACTCTTGTGCATGTGCATTATGGCAGTGCATATTTAACTTGAAAGAATAATTTCTTTGCAAGTTTTTAAACACAAACATTTTCTTACAGACACATCTTTATGATATGTCCAGCAACAACTAATAGCATCTACATATTTAAATTCACAAACTAGTACTACAGCTTAATCAGTTCCAAATTGGTGAGAAATATTCGGTTTTTATCTATCCGAGCACAAAGTAATCCAAGGGTATGCGCGCGATTATGGTCTCACGCTCGTGATTGTAGACGCACACACACACGACATCACGCATATGATGCACAGTATGCTTGTTGTCTTCACGCGTGCCTGCCTCCTTCTGTATTCATTCGCTGCTGTAAGGAGGCTTCGCCAATTTGGAACTGATCAAAATATAGTAAATGAAGGATTTGTTATTCATTATTCATTATACATTTTCTACAGCAAACCCCAAGACCAGCCTTCTTTGCCCGCAAATTCGAGGCCATAATCAATCAGCGAATAATCAACGACATCGACTTCTGGCTGTATGGATATTACAAAGCAGACGACATCACGTCCATCAATTCATACTGGCAGAACTCATACCACAAGGAAGATACTGTCACAATGACATCCGATGCCCACATGACCATATATCAGAGTTTTATACGACTTATAGCAGCGCATATTAATTGGAGGGCTCAGGTAAAATCTTGGGGGAATGTTTTGGCCATTTTATGGATGTATGCTGGGGAATATTGTTTTGTCTTACTTGATTTAATGCCTCAATTTCGCTGTGAAAACTTGACAGCTCTTAATCTGCCGGGGTAACAAATTGTAGCAAACTGTACATTTACTCAATGTAAATTTAGCAATTCCTAAATTCCAGCAGTTTAGAAATAATGGGATCAAAAATTTTGAGAGTAGGAAGAGACATATTTTTGTTGTCAATTAAAAGTCATTCACTTTTGAAAGTACAGTCCGACCTCTTATAGACCGACCCTCTTTTATCCCGATAACTCTGTTATTCGGCTGAAGAAAATAAGTTTTTTACAGCTTAATCACATCTTTTTTTAAACAGCTGAATCACCTTTTTTTGGTGCTTAAATAATATATTTCTCATTGATATAACCCCTCATTCAGTACTCTCGTATTGTCCAATTGTTTAGCATTTCATACAGTCAATTTAGAATTACTCATAATTCGCTTATCCAGATTGTTCACTTATCTGGCCATTGATTGGTCCCATCATGTCCAGAAAAAAGAGATTAGACTGTACTTGCATAAAGTTATCATAAACATTTAAACAACTTTATGTAACACCCCTCACAATCTTCTTTTGACACGGTAAGGATTATTTCTGTTGTACCAAATTTGCAATCAGTTTTCTATACACATGGCTAATATTCATCCCTCAAAAAATCCCTCAAAAATAATAGTGGACATAGAGCTTTTTTGAATGATGCTATTAGGCGACTAAAAAAGCCGAACCCTGTTCTATGGGCAAACGAACCTCTTAGGTAGTTGTTCAGGGGGGGGGGGGGGGGGGCGGTGGGTACAAACATTTTGGGAATTTTTGGGGAAAGTTCAAACAATTTCTTATTTTTTAAAATCATTTTTTTTATTTTTTATTTCCTCAAAATTTGCACACACAAAAATTGCCTTATATTTTCATGTTTCTAGTGATAAACTTTTATTATGAATTAATCACAGGCTGATAACCTAGCAGCTGACTGCCACTATCAGGTGAAAGCCACACCACATGAGGTCAACTACTTCATGCAGAATGATGAATTCCAGGGTGTCGTCGTCAAAGTCCTCGGCAAGACGCCCACCGGCGAGACGGATGCCATGGAGGCGTGGCTCGCCTCGTCTAAACTCTTCCAAATTGTGAGCTCTGTTGGGCCATTGGTCAGACTGCTTTCTTTTCAGGTAGGTTTGAAATGTGTGAATGTAACAAGGACTCTTGATTGGTTGGTTGCTTACGAGTTTGTTAAAAGTGACCAATCAGAATCTAGATCTCATAACACTTTATTAACCTACCACCTTTCTGATTGGCTCAATAAATAATATAATGGCTCTTTTTTGTGAACAAAAATTGATTTATTATTTGATTCAAGAGTATCTCCTCTGTCCCCACTGTACTCCTCCAAACATCAAATTTTTAGGTAATATTTGTTGGTTAAAGTGGTTTAGAAAATAGAGTTGAAACAATTTTTTTCGAACTTGTTTTTGGATTGGTAAACCTATTGTTAAATTAGATATGGAAATAAATTCTATATGGCGATTTAAAGAACCCAGCAATTTTTGGTATGTTCTAAAGCAATTATTATTGTTTAAATAAAAAAGAAAAGAATTAGTAAATAAAAAGAGAATATGCACTAAGACTAAGACATGTCTGTGGTGAGGCCACAAAAACAACAACCCTGTTCTATGGGCCTGACCGACCCATTTTTTCTTCAAAATGTTTAGAAAATTTTTGGGAAATTTTAGCAATATATTTGCAAAAATAAAATTTGTTTAAAATGTTTAAATGCTAATTTTTTGTTAAAATTGACCATTTTCCATTTTGTTTGTTTGTTGGAAAAACGGAATAAAACAAAAAAAGAAAATGCCTGAACCACCGACCCTACCTTAGAGGTCCGTTGGCCCGTAGAACAGGGTTTTTTTCTTTGTCGCCTGATGCCTCGCACAGACATCTCATCACTTGACACATTCTCATTAATAGCTATTAGAAGGAGTTGGTCTGTGTGGTACCTCACAAGGGTATATGGCATGACTCCGTGAAAGATGTACTACATAATCTGTCCTGGCAAAATCACTTGTAAACAGGCCTCAAATCAAGAAATGGAGAGGGCACTGCTATTTAAGGCAATTTGAAAGGGACACCAACTTTCTCCAAGGAAATTATGTACTTTTGAATAAGTGAAAACAGCCAGAAATTGACGGCATCAAGGCAACTAGGTGGGGCATCCAAGGCAATTGCCTTGGATATAAAGATTTCTTACATTGTAAGATATTTTAAGAGTGCATAGTTTTGTATACAGGGTGCGCAAAAATGAATAGACTAAAACAAAATACCCATAATCCTATTTGGGAGAACCATAGTTTTGAAATGTGAAAATATTTTCTTTTTGGTTCGTATTGTTATCTATTTTCAAAGTTCCATTATTTACTGTCATTTTTCAAATTTGAGTCTGGTACAGTTCACTTGTCCTATAAGTAGAATATTAAAAGAGTGAAATATTTCTCCTAATGTTGGGAGGTATCAACATTATTCATATTCATACTGAAATTTGAAATTTATGAGGTTTTTTTTTTGGGGGGGGGGGGGGGTTTCATCCAAATATATTGTGATTACATTTCAGGATCATAATGATTTTAAATTAAGATTTTAAAATCTTCTGAAATCTTTTGTTACCCCTTTGGTCAAATATTAAGGTTCTGTATTATTGAGATAATATTAAGAATTTAACAATAACATTTTTCTTTTCGTTACTCGCAGGTTGGCACAGACTTTGATGCCAAAGAGCGTGTTTTCCGCAATTTTGCCCGACTTATGGGTCCCGAGGATGACCCTTGTGTCTTCCTGCGTTGGACCACGGGTGAACAGTACTTTGTCACCTTAACCTGGATTGACCCCGCTGACCACATAGCGGGGTCATTTGATACTACCGTGGAGCGAGATCGGGAAGAAACGCACCACACACCGCCTTTTATCAAGCCTCTCCGGCCAGGCCGATGGACGGTCAAGATGCTGTACCAGTGGATGGTCATCGCCGAAGTGCATTTTCTTATCGCCCCGGTGACTTTAAAAAACCATAAACCGATATCAATGGAGGAATCCATCGCATTGAATTCCGGTCCGCCCGATAATAATTACGTGAATAAAGACTTCTCTAGTATGAAATCGTTGTTTAATTTACAAAACTCTAAGGAGCTGGTAGAAGCGTCTAAAACCAAAGCGGCGAGTAAAGGCGAGGAACTCCACGCATGGGTGGATGATTACGTAGAACAGTTCTGGTCGGTGCTAGGTTTCTGTGTGACTTCACCGGAGAAAGCAGCTAAGTCAAGAACTGGATGCACAGGTTTTAAGCTGTGCGAGACTCAAGCGTGGAGTACCTATTACCCGGATCCGAAGACAGAATTAGTGCCGGTGAAACCGGACGGACGGATTAGGTAGAACTTAAGGTGGTGTCGCCTCAGCCATTTGTAACTCATTTTGCTGTGTGTGGCATAATTTGATGTGTAACATACATAACAGGGAATGACTTAAGAATACCCTTCTCAACATGCCTAAGCCAAGAGTACCCTGCCAAAGTGTCCTTATTGTAACTATTTCACTCAAATCTTACAATTTTTTAATTAATAACGATGGACTTATTGTGTAATGCATGGCACAACATTTGATATAATATCGTCCTCCAGTGTTTCCCTTACAAAGTAAAACATGTAGTAGGGTATTCTTTAATCATTCCATAATAATAAATATCTTGAATGTTCTCATAAACTGTTGAATATGCATATTTGGACAAGTGAAGTGAAAGACAGGTTTCGTTTTTTAGAAATTGGGATATAGTGTGTATAGGCCAACAGTTTGTGGTACTTTGTACTACAACCAATCATGTTAAAGGTATATTATGTGATCTTTCCAGGGAACGCCCTCAACATCGAAAAAAAAAATAGAAAGCAGATTTTCTTGCAGATTTATATTTCTGATCATAAATCATGCATACATTCCAAGTTACAGGGCGATACGATTCTTAATTACTTCAAAATCATGGTTTTAGAGTGAAAATAAACTGTCGGAATCCCGACAGTTTATATTTTTCACTCTAAATTCACTCTAAAACCATGATTTTGAGGTAATTAGGAATCGTATCGCTCTGTAACTTGGAATGTATGTATGATTTATGATCGGAAATGTAAATCTGCAAGAAAATCTACTTTCTAAAAAAAATCATGAATAGAGGGCGCCCTCTGGAAAAGATCACATAATATGCCTTTAACCAAAGACATTAACTGAATTCCTATCAAAATTGTATACTCCAGGAATACTTATGCTATGTTATGCTCTTGGACCACTAACCCTATAATGAATGGCATTAAGAGTCCGCCTCTGACAAGTAAGTTCACCAAGGTGAAAAAGGGTACCGTAAAACCATAAATGTTTGCGAGTCAAAATTTCACAAATCAGCAATACTGGCCTAATGCACTGCGTGAACATTTCACGAATGTAAATTTTGCAATTCACTGCTACAAGGTATATTGGAAATATTCGTGGCATGAAATTTTCGCGAGTAGGTGCTCCTTGCGAAATAAGCGAAAATTGAAATGCTCGCAAACATTTCTGGATTAACTGTATATAGCCTGCCATGATTGCGTAATGAGGGAACTGTGGTCTACAGGCATGGTGTAGCTGTAATGGTTCATAGTGCTAAGGAATGCTTAAAATGGATATCCAACAGTTTGTTAGCAATACAACTATATATTTGACCAGATGATTTATATTGATGATATCTAAGGAGGTGTGTGTGAAGTGTATGGTGTGGATACGGAAAACCCCCCAACCCAGTTCTACGGGCAGCTAGGGTTTGTCGGTCAGGTTTTTTAGTGGGTGTTCTCCTTTAAAATTGGTATACATTTTGTGAAATTTTCATCAATAAAATCAAAAAAATTCAAAAAGGGTCGGACCTGTACAGTAGAACGGGTGTGGTTGTTAGTTTTTCGTCACCCATGGGATGATTTACGTATGTGGCTATAGTTTGATTGGTAATATATTGGCAGGCTGTACAAAGTCAATTTTTCGGGCTACATTAATGTAAGCTCTTTTATACCAATACTTTTTTGCGCTAAAATTTGCAAAATTTGCCACAACAATACTGCTTGTAACGTACTGATCGGACTATAGTATAGGCCAAATAAATAAAGGTTCTGTGTCAGCTTCTTTATGTAGGCCTAATAGGCTAAGTTTTTCTCAAATCATGTAAAATCAGCCGTTTTTTGGCCGAAAATATGTCGAAACAATATTTCACAATTTTTTTTAAAAAAATTATGTTTTTTGTTTTTTGCATATTTTGGTGACATTTTAGGTTTTGAAAAAAGAAGAAATCACCCAACCGACCGACCCTACTTAACAGGTCCGTCTGCCTATAAAACAGGGATGGTTTTCTTTCTGAAAGGGTCAACATTTTCTAAAAGGGTCACCATTTTCTTCCTTAAAAATGAAAAAAAAAATATTTGAAAAAGCAGTGCAAATATAGGACACATTTTAAAAGCTAGGCAGCTTTGAAGCTAACACGGAACTTTTTATTTGTTGGCCTTAGGGTATGCATATTCATGAATCCATAGGGATAGGGTATGCATATTGATGAATCCATCCATAAGGATCATGCACTTGTTTCTTGTATATCTGTCAGTTTGAATCATGTATTATTGTGATTTTCTACAAAAACATGATAATGGTTTTGATATTGAACAATCAATCAGTGTGGCTGTGTTAAACACGGATATTATAGTTTTATAAATGTGTGTGTGTTTAGAATGGACCAATGTTAAATAGAATGGATTATACTGTAGTTTGATCAGCTCCAAATTGGCGAAGCATCCTTACAGCAGCGAATGAATACAGAAGGACGCTGGCGCACAAGGCGGGTGTTGCCCGTGCATGTTGTGTGTGACGCGTGCGTGCTACCAAAACCGTGTGTGTGTGGTCATAGTCGCGGGTACACTTGGATTACATAAAAACAGAATAATTCTTGCCAATTTGGAACTGATTAAACTATAGACCTTATTGGTAGTGAGACCCTTTCCACCTTGCGAGGCGAGTAAACAAAGAGTCTTTTATAGTTTAATTTAACATGATATGGTATTGCATGACTTTTTTTTTTGGAGGGTTTTATTTTTCGCGCTTTTCATGATGAACAATAAATCCACAAATTTAAAAGCCCATGATTTTTCTTTTATATCTATAGGGTTTATATAGTGTACAGGTGTTCAAACTACCAAACTATAAAATTGCAAACAAAATAAGTGCTGTGAAAATTATACCCCTTCAAGTGCGAGGTTCCAATCACAAATGTGACACATCACATCGAATCAGATCAGTTGTCAGTCAGCAAACCTTAATTGCAAAAAAGAACAAAAAAAGATGAGAATAAATATAGAAAATATGAAATGAATTGATCGCCTCTCAAGCTGCACACAATCTGTGGTTTGTGTTTCATTAAGTTAGGTGTCATTTGAAAGCTAAAAATCTATTTTGCAACATGAAATTGAAATATCAATTTTCCTTTTTGGAGACAACTGGTCTGTTTTGATTTGATGGGTCACAAATATGGTCTATAAAGGTGAACATTTTGTTGTGGAAATAAGCTTGACTCTGATTGTTTGGACTCCTTATTGTAGCGGACGATTGTTGATTATGAATGTATTATAACTGAAGGAAAGGAGTTGACAGGGTAGTGTTATTATTATTGGTTGACATGCGTTTATTTCTTTATTTTTACATTGTATAGTATTATTATTGTACTGACCCCATGTATAATCCACTTTTTTGTTTGTAATTGTAAATTAGTCACAACAAATTTTGCAGTTAGGTGGGAGTGTGCTGGGTCAGGAAATTGTGATATATAGTGTTACCATCTTGCCATTTATATTCTAAAATCAATGAATTGAGATATTTTTGAAGATATATAAAATGATGTTTTGCCTATTGTAAGTGAGTTTTTTGCAAATAGATATTTCCTCCAATGGAAGAAAGAGGAACATCACACAAATTGATAAATTTGAATTTGACATTGGTTGAAAGGTGTATTATTTCAAGATTTAATTTAATTTTGTTATTTCATTTCGTTAATTTCAGGGTACTGAACTTGTTTGGAAACTCTGTGGTACAGTATTGATAAATGTTATGTGTGGCAGTGCTTCCAGGTATTATGTTTTCCTTTGTATTTACTGTAGTTCCTCATTATATTGCACAGTTCAATGACCCATATACATCAGTGTGCGAAGAGATTGACCCAGTGGTCTCTAAGTATGAGTTTATGATACCCAGACAAATTCAAAAATCTGATAAAAAATGCGCATATTGAGCCGTATTCTTGTACGAAACACGGTTTTAGCCTAAAACGTCGCTAACTAAACTCATGTTTAAGTTAAACGCAAGTTGTCTTTTAGACAGGACGTTTAACATTACATTATATTATTCTTAAAAGTTATGTAAGCGTGTTATTGCATGGAATTATATTTATTCAATAATCATCAATTCAAATGGGTTATAATAGAAATAAAAAGAATGCATCAAATGTATGTCTATTCTACATCTATTGTTCAACTCGAAATTCACCCAACATATACGTCATGGCATTAAACTACCCCATACCCAAGTTTAAAGTTAGACACTTTTCAACAGTTAGACACATTTTTTCGAGAATAGCGTTTACTTTAACGATGTGGTTGACGTCAAATTTAAATTCGTCTTTAGCTTAAAACTGCATTTAAATACATACAAGAATACGGCCTAACAGACTGTAATACTCTGTCAAAACATTCATATTTGTTGAGGTACCATTTAAGTGTGTCCTGGTATTGGGGAGAGGAGGAGGGATGGGCAATGCAGCTTGAACCCCTCCCTTTGGTACAGCCCTGCATAAATGAGATAGTGAACAAAGCTCGTGTGTGAATTGCATTGTAAATTAGTTTTATTTTGTTGTTGCTATGCACTTCCAATAAATGTATTTATCAGAAATATTATTGTACAGCTAATCAATATTCTCAAGATATTATGATAAACATCTCATGCGAAGAACAGATCCAGCGAAAATATCATTTAGTAGAGATTGTTTATTTCTTTAATGTTAATATGTTTTTTACCCAAGATGAAATTGGTAAAATGTTATGATTTTAATCGTGATTGATAAACAGGTCGTCGTGTGGGTGAACATGGGCGGAGTGTACAATGGAATGGGTACTTTGAACAACGACGATGCTAGGTAACAACCCGTTGTGTACAGTACAGTGTGATAGATAGTATATATTTTTTACAAATTGTAGGGAGCGTAATAAACAACAATTGATGAGCTTGTTAAACAATTAGTTCATTTCAAGGATTGCCCCCTCTATATTATTTCCTTTACTGAATATCGCACAAAGAAATGTTGGCAATATAACTTGTTTTTATAGATATTTGTGAAATATAACTAGCGCTGTTGCCCCCTACTTTTCAAAATTATAGTTTTGTTTGTAGGTCTTTTCTGCTATAATATTTGTCCACTCAATTAATAAAATGTGGTTTTTTTCTGCAGGCAGATTGTACTTGTTTTCGAAAATGCTCACCAGATGAGAATATATATTGAAGTGTGTTATTTTATGTATGTATACATGAACGTGCATCTATTTGATTTACAGGGTTTATGACCTTTAAGGTCAACCTGGTATGTACATACATACAGCCATTGTGATTGGGTGCATTCAAGTGACCTTAAGGTCAAACTTGTTATGTACTTGCAACTATTTAATTTACAGGGCTATGATCTTCATATTATACATGAAGCCATTTGTTTAATAGGTACATGCACATGACTTCCAGGCGACAACAAACCCTACCCTGTTCTACAGGTAAACAGACCTCTCAGGTAGGGTTGGACATATTTGGTGTTTTTTCAGGAAAATGTTGGTGAATTTTCAAAAAAAAAAATGAAATGTATCAAATTTTAATGCTATATTAAAAAAATCCTTCGTCTCAAAGCTCCTGCACGTAAAAAGAAGAAGAAAAAAAATGTTTTATTTTTTTAATTTTTAATATTTATAAAAATAAAATTAAAAAAAACTTTAAAAAAAAACGCATTCCGCATTAGGTTTTGAAAAACTGAAGAGCTTTGAGACAAAAGATTTGTTTAATACAGCATAAAAACAAAACAACCCAACATGGGTTGGTCGTGCTTGTAGAACAGGGATTTGTTGTTGCCAAAGTTAAATGTACATGTGGCTCTCTGACCTGAAGTTCAACCACGGTATATGTACATGTATCCATTTGTTCAACGGGGTATATTCGCATGATCTCTATGCATACATTGTTTTACAGGGGAAGTGTATGCGCTGAGACCTAAAGGTCAACCCGTATTGAAAATGTTTGATTAGTACCAAATTGGCAGGAGAGGGTACTAATGTATATAAGGTATTTGCCGCTCAAATGGGTCACTTTTTTGCAAACACTTCCTAATCATGGGGTATGATTTGTGCTGGAAAACCCTAAACATGGGTCCCAAAAACCCAGTCAAATTAGGCATTTTCTGGGTAAACACACCCCTAAACATGTGTTAGGATTTCAAACCTCCAGGCAAATTGGCAAGCTACTTCTATTTCTTAACTTCTTAACTTCAATTGTTTAGCTTTGGCAAAAGAAACCCCCTGTTATACGGGCGGATGGACCTCTTGGGTTAGGTCGGTGTGAGGCCTTTCTGTGTGTGTCATCTTTCCCTCTTCAAAATGACACAAAAATCACACATTTAAAAAAAGAAATTGCCTTTTTTGGACAAAATAAAAAATAAAAATAAATCAAAATTTTGGGTCAGTATTCATTTTCGGTCGGGCCAGAAGAGCTAGGTTTATTATTTTGTTGTCTTATCTGTTCAAAATTGTATAAAAAATTGAATTGCATGTCTTTGATTTGGACTTTGAAAAAAGAAATATTTTGTATACAAGTAATACTTTTCACAAGTAATGTGATTATTAAGCAATTAAGTCTATGTTATTTTATCAGTTGATTTATTATTTCAATATTTTATGCTAATTTTTAATCATAATTTTGTTTATTGTGTCTTTGTAGGGATAATTATGTTAAACATTGTTGTTTCAAAGTAATTGGAAAATTGAAGAAAGCTAAACTTTGACATAAAAAATGTATATGCAAAATGCAGTATTTCATATATTTTATTTTGACATCATTTTGTTATAAATGTTTAGTTTTTGCTTGACATCTAAAAACCAAAAATTTGAATATTTTTATGTTTAACATTGTATAATACCATTGGGTATTATTATTATTTTTAAGGTGAAGGAGGCAGTACATAATTATGTGATGCAGTACATCAAAAAGGGTGGGGGGGGGGGGGGGGCGCTTTGCGGCTGTGTGATTTTCAAGATATAGATGAAAACTTTGGGTATCCCTTGCCTGATCATAGACATGATATAAGTTATACTGTCTCCACCCTCACCATATAACTTATCTGATACGTAACAATTTTGTTTTTTTAACCATGCCATGCACTTGCCTATTAAAGGCCAAGTAAAAAAGTAACTAGTTTCTCATTCCCTCGCACATCCTTTTTTTCTCTCCAGAAATTGTCTAAAATTATTTCCTTTTATTTTTTAAGAAGGTAACATTGTGGTAATAGATTTACTCAAGTCCACAGAAGCGTTACACCATAAACAATTATACAAGGAGTTGTCCCCTTGTCACACAACCAATACATCGCATTGATCATTAAGGGGTGGGGGTGGGGGGGGGGGGGTAATAAAAAGTGCCTCATCCTCTTATTGTTTCAAAAGATTATGACAAAAAACTAGGCATCTGTTTTACTTGGCCAATGATATTGGTTATGATATTTACACAAATGTGGATTTTTGTTTCATGTCAAGACAGAAAATCCACTACTATTCTTTTTTGATCATATTCTGTAGTAGGTGTTTTAACACAACACAAATCACAAATCACAAAAGCACAAATCTGATCATTCTAAACAGTAATGCAAACCTCTTTCTATAGGATGATTGTCACTTTTGAAACTGGACCCACGACCATTGAAATTACAATAACTCCGCTCCGCAACATCGTATCTCATCGATCGAGGTGTCAAAATACGCAGGACAAAATTATGCACTTGATTATTTGCTTCGATTAATGCGTACCCTTTCGAGCCGTTATATATTTGACCATTTCTAAGTGTTTCAATACTTTTTGTGAGCAGTTTAGAAACATGATGTAAATTGTTTTAACAGAGAATGCTCTGATTATGACAATAAATTAGGTTTGTTATTGGTAATGTTTACCAAAAATGTTGATTTTCGTTTTGGTATAGATTGATTTAATTAACCTGTCCAAATTTGAATATTGGCTGAAAACAAATTTTGATATTTAAAAATAGAAACATTGTGTAAAATTTTATGACAATTTTTTCCCTTTACTTAGACAATGGTGGTTTTCATTTCCTATTGTAAAGACAACATCATCCACCAGTCTAAATTGTATTATAATTTCTATTGGTTACAAACAGTTGTATTTATATTGTAAACTAGAAATATGATGTAGCGTAATAAGTTTGAAGAGTTGATGCTCAACCTATGACAAGATTTTAAAACATTTTGCCTAAGATATTGGTTATAACATGTACAGAAAGTTTTAATATTGGTTTTTTTATCATAATAATGACGGCAAATTGTCAACCAGTCTGAATTTGACTATCATTTTATATATTTACAAACAATGGTGTTTGTTACTATCTAGAAACATTATGTTGAATATTTATGAGTTAATAAAAAATAGATAATAGACTGTTCTTATATAGCGCTTTCCAGCTTGCAAGCACAGTCCCAAGCGCTTTTGGCCAATTATTATTGCTGCCAGTTTTATTCAGAACCCTTTCGTTGCTACACTTGGGTGGCTACCGCCCAACAGTGTAGAGTTGAGGCTCTAAATATGCTATAATTAATGTTAGGGCTGTATAATCAAAAGACTTACCATGCTCTGTGTAATTCACTTTAAAATAATAACATGTATGATAAGCAGAAAATATCACTTGATTTAAAGCTGAATATTTTGAACAAGAACTATTTTGCAGTGATGTTTGATATGAAACAAACTGTTCATGTCTGAGCTGTACTAATCAAGTTTTCAGTGTCTCTGTAATGATTTTGTAACTATTTTATAATACAGACTTTGTTACTTTTTGGGACACCATGTACCATATTGGGATTTTTTATTTTTTGTGTCTTTACGAAATCACCCACCGATTTTCAAACCCTAGACATTTAAATATAGATATATATATAATAATCCGTTATATTGATGTTATGTTTTATGATTTTAAGCAGGTATGGTATAAGCATGATCTGTGAAGTGTGAGATCAATACAAATTCAAATGAATTTGTACAATTCGTGATTAACTTAAGGGGCTGTCATTTTCTTCAGAAGGGTGGGTCCCAAATATACAAATTGACGCAGCCACATTTTTGTGACCCCCCCCCCATATCCTCTATCTGATCCCTGATGATTTTGTGACCCCCCACCCCTTGTCATTCCAAGATATGGGAATGTGGAACTGTATTGAATAACGTGTCTTATAATGTGAATGGCGAGCGTAGCAGGCAAAACATTTTTTGCATTTCAGACGTTTTTCGCATGATATTCCTAGCCAGAGACATATGACATATGATCAAACAATAATGACCAGGACCCCGTACATTTGAGACTTACCCTACCAAAGAAAATGACAGCCCTACGTATGTAGGCATATTTTGAACTTTTATTTGTAATAAGCTGCTCTGTTGTTATCCATTGGTTGCAAAACAATATTGACATACTAAAGAATTACATCTTTTGATATTTTAGTCTGATTCGTTTGTAATATTGTGTAAGGCAACCATTATTTATCTCATACAGAAAGGTAAAAGATGGTCATTGAATGTAATATGGATAAAATGATTAAGGTTCCAGGTTCGCATCAACTACACACTGTGTTTTCACTCACCCTATGCAAAGGGTGAAATACCCTTCACTTTTGACTTTCACCCTTCAACATTTTTCTCAAGAGTGAAAAATGTTGAAAATGTCATTGTTTTACTGCCCAAAACACTGCGCGAGCACACGTTTTGGCCATCATTTTGGGTTTTTCACCCTCGAGAAATAAACCCAGTGAAATTGCTGTATAAATAAACACAGTTATTTTCTTATGCCTGGCAACATGGTTACTTGACTGCCAGTACCTGTACAGGTAGTGTATGAGTAGAACGTACCTGCATGGACACTGTACAGTATCTGTGCGGTACAACCGGAATAGCCACACACTAGCAGAAGTACTGGTACTGTGCAGCTGTGCGTATAGAGGAATCAAGTGTTTCATGCTATCAACATGATTATAGATCAATAAATGCATAGGTTTTGTTTCGAGAGAAATAAGACAAATCAATGCATGCGCGGTGATGTTGATGTGTGAATAATGGCACGACCCCGCAGTGGGAGTGCTATTGTGAGCATATCAACATTTGCGCAAGTGCATTGATTTGTCTAATTTTTCAAGAAACAAAACATTTGCATGTATTGACCTAATCCATACATTACACTATACAATTCAATGTGCATACTTTTAATCTCTTTAATAACAAATAAAAACACGTTAACAAGTTTGCTACTACCAGCAGTAACTATCGGCGAACCAAAGCTGCTTGAACAACGAATCAAAACAGTGTGCGTGGAATGCACGGAATGCAATTAGACGCTTTCAATGCATTCCTCGTATTCTAATTTCCTGCTTTCTGATTGGTTCGATACTACTAAGAGTGTATGAATACACTTTATTCCACCAAACACTTGAATCGTGCCTGGCACCTAAAGTACAATTAAGTTAAAGAGCTCCATATTTCATTGTTTTCAAAATAATATTCTTTAAATATTATTCAGGAAACATTGACTCTCAAGAGATAAAAGAGAAGATACAACAACTCAACATCCATTTTATGCAGGGAATTGTGGCTACCGACACTCGGAAATATTGTTAGATCACAAATTCAGCAATGTAACAACTAACAATGTATGTGTGTGTTTTTGTTTCGATTATACTTTGGTCTAGCGTAATAAATAAAGGTCACAAAATGAGCACCGTCAAAGTATTACATTTTATTGATTTGATACTCAACAGTAATGGTATGATTGCTTGAAGATTTCAATACAAAGTCCCCCTCTAAACATTGATAATATCACAGTATTTATTTTATGAAAAGAGAACAAAGCAATCTACAGGTATCAGTGTTGCCAAACATCGACCAAATTCTGTCATTATCAAAGTTGCTCAGTTCATATATGCCTTATAATGTTATCTTCTTTTAAAAGAAGCAAGCTCCATATAAGGCAACGAAAAACCCAAACCTATTGTATGGGCCCGACCGACCTGTTTTTTCTTCTTCAAATGTTCAATTTGAGAAAAATTATAAAAACAATTGATTTGTAAAAAGAAAATGTTAACAATCTTACCAATTGCTTAAATCTTTTGCATATTTTTGAAATGTTTAGAAAATTTTGCAAAAAAACAAATTCACCAACAATTCCTGAAATCTGTTGGGGAAGAATACACACACAAAAAACCACCAGACACTACATGTACATGAGAGGTCCATTTGCCCATACAACAGGGTATTTTGTTGTTGCCTAGCACTATTAAAACTTTAACAATACATTGACTTGACTCAAAGTTATACCAAAGTATTTTGTATTATAAATAAATATATACTGGATGAATGAATTGATGACTAATAAACTCAGATTGGTTGATACTATGAATATTTTGTGTATACTTGTGCATTCATTTTGTATTATTCTAAATACTCCAAAAGGGGTAGGGATAATCTTGTGTGATATTGGGTAGGGGTAGCACAGTCCAAAATGAAAGCCTTAAAGGCATATTATGTGATCTTTTCTGGAGAGGGCCCTCTGTTCATTATTTTTTTTAGAAAGAAGATTTTCTTGCAGATTTACATTTCTGATCATAAATCATACATACATTCCAAGTTACAGAGCGATACGATTCCTAATTACCTCAAAATCATTGTTTTAGAGTGAATTTCGAGTGAAAATATAAACTGTCGGTGTTATCCGACAGTTTATTTTCACTCTAAAATCATGATTTTGAAGTAATTAAGAATCGTATCACCCTGTAACCTGGAATGTATGTACGATTTATGATCAGAAATGTAAATCTGCAAGAAAATCTTCTTTCAATTTTTTTTCTCGATCGGCGCATAAGATATCTATGAAGATCACATAATATACCTTTAAGGCTGTATACATCTAGGTAGCTTCTTTAATGTTAGCTAAATTAAAATCAGTAATCAGTATCAATAATCTAAGAAACTCTTAAACAAGTAAATTTCCTTTCCACAATATGACATCTCATTCAAAAATTAAGTGGATACCTTTAAGTTATGATGCTATTAGTAACCACACCTAACAAAAAAAGGTGTTGTATTTGTATGGGATGTCATTGATATGTATTGAAAAAAGAGACAAGGAATTTGCTCGTTTAATGTATATCTTGACATTTTGATACCGATTACTGGTTTTAAATTAGCTTACATTAAAGCACCTGTTCACAAACTTTTTGTGTTAGGTGTATATGAATTTACAGCGAGTATCTTCCACACAGAAATACCCAAATGGAGTTGACCACAGTTCAGACTTCCTCCCATTGTAAAGGCATTTCCCCTTTCTCAACATTTTTAACTCTGTTTGACTCTGAATAAATTATTCATAGCATTATTTCGTTCATGAGTTGAGTAAAGTTCACTTTATTCTGTTTGAATGCGGATCCGAATAAAGCATCATTTACTAAAGAAATTCTTTTTAAACAAATCAACTAATTTTACTCAACTCAAGTACGAAAAAAACCCACCCCTGTGAAGCGTTATCTATCTCTGCATGTGACGTGGTGTCAAGAGTATTCCACTGCTCAGCGTTACATCAATCCACCAGTCTTCTAACAATATCGCTTGCACATAAAAAATAATGAGGCCGACGTTGATGGGGCTGTGTAGAGTCAGTCTAGATAAGCTAGTCATTTGCGCGTAAGTGTTGTGAAGCTACCATAGATCGCTTGATCATGTGATATAAGGTGTAATCACTGGAAAATGCTGTCATGTAATTGCACGTAGATAGACATTAGAATATATTAATTTCAATGTACTCAAACTCAAAATAGGGATGAGCTATGATCCGTCAAGCTATGATCCGTCAAACTATGTTCAAGTCGAGCTACGATCGAGTTGAGCTACGATCAAGCCGAGTCATGATCAAGTCGAGCTACCTTTATATGCACATTTAAATGAAATGAATGTTTTGGTCGACCGTGAATGTTTCAGGCGCTTCCAGTTCTGTTGTATTCAACGTTGGGGTAACATTCTGCAAAAATCAAGTTTGTAAAAGGATACATTATAATTATAGCATGTTCTGTAACAGATGCATTGCCTGTCTAGAGTAGATAGTGATATTTTACAATAGCTACTTAGTAGATTGCAATTTTGATATGAGCCATCTTCAGTAGAAATAGTATTACAGAAGCTCGTATGAGTTATCTTCATTAGATAGCAATGATATTGCAATATGATAAGCTGTCTTCTTTAGTATATTTAGAATATAGCAAAAATATCACAACCCCAAATGAGCTATCTTCAGTAGACAGCAACGTAATTAACAATTTGATATAAGGCCAAACAAAGAAGACGGTCTGTCTCAGAAGCTCACCCGCATTGGTATGTGAAATGAGCTACGGCGCATAGGTCTATGCACTGAGGGCTAAAAAACCTTCTTTTTTTTGATTTTTTTAATTTTTTTTGATTTTTTTTTTGATTTTTAAAAAAAAGGTTAAAAAAAGTTCTCTGTAAGCTTGGATGAGCAACAACAACAAAAAATAGCAAAAAATCAATTTAAAAAATCGCATAGCTCATAGCCTATTTACAAAAAAATTCTGAGACAGACTATCTTCTTTGTATTCCTGGATAAACTGTACAGCCCTTGATCCATATATTTTGGTTTAGGCGACGGAAAAACCCCTGTTCTACAGGTAAACGGACCACCCATGTAGGGTAGGTCGGGCGTTTGTTTTTGTTTTAGTTTTCCCCCACAATATCTGGACATTGTGGTGAATTTTCAACAGCAATTTTCTTTCCCCCCCCCCCCCCACCTTTTTTTCCGATTTGCAAACATTTTTCAAACATTTTTTTTTTTTAATTCAAAAAAAATTGTATCGGTCGGGCCCATAGAACAGGTGTTTTGTTGTCCCCTTATTGCTTTATGAAATTTTACTCGTAGCTTAATTAAGATTGGTGTAATTATACTGTTAATTTTAATTAAATTATCAGTGGGTAGAGAGCAATATTACAGCAATCTGAAATTATTTATCTATAAAGATGGTAAAACTGTATATTATCTTTAATAATATCGTGCTATTTTCTATATTGCTAGCAAAGCAATCCGACATAAGATATACCTATCTTCAGAAGATAGAAACATAGCAAAGAAATGAGCTTTCATCTGTAAATAGCAAAAAACATCATGATATAAGCTTTCAGTAGAAAGCAAAATTATATGGATCTAATGAGAGCTATCTTCAGTAAATAGCAACACTATAACATTTGTAATAAGTTATCTTCAGTAGATAGCAACATCTAAAGTTCTATGAGCTATGTTCAGAAATAAGCAGGGTTATCCAATCTAAAATTGGGATGATATATCTTCAAATATATCAACATAACTATCTTATCATGGTTATGTTTTATTAACACTAGTATTATATCAAAATGATACAAGCTGCCTTCTGATGATATTAAATCAACCATTTACTGACACTGACACTTCCCCCTCCCCAATATCAGATCATCTAATCATACGTACCTGTAGGACTTTTGTCAGGTGTAATGACACGTTTTCCTTTGTTCCGAATGACGTACAGGAATGCCGCCGCAATAACTATGCAAAAGATGACGGTTAACAGTCCAACCAGGGCATATGTTGTCACGGCGTAACCATGGTAACCAGTAGGGACATTTTTTCCTGATGGTGGGTGTAAGCTCATATCCAATGGATATATTTGTTGACCATCAGCTAAAACGAAATATATCATTAATATTTCAATAATTGATCATGAACACATACGGGTATTCAGTAGCATAACTAGGGTCTTCAATTTGGGGAGGGGGTGAGGGGGTCCTGTGATCAGGGGGGGGCGGCATAACCGACTATTTTTGTATATATACATAGAGTTCATCATTTCATTTGCATCTGGGGGAAGCCTTCTGGCAGGGGGATGCCCCTGCCCCCTCTAGTTACGCTCCTGCGGGTATTTCCCTAAACTGTACCGTCGGGAAGTCAATGATAAACACCCTTTTACAACCCCAATATTACATTGAAATCTAGGCTAAAGATTTATCTTTAAGTCAGTCGTGAAACAATATTGCTATTGAAGAGCTTTGATTTAGTTGGAATTAATGTTGACATTTGGATTATTCCTTAATAATCTCCTTACCTTTAGTTTTTGTTGTTGCTGCGTTAGTTGTGGTTTCTGATATTTCTATAATGTAAACAAATAAGTCACAATGTTAACAACAATATTTTACCTATTGAAATTAATATTTTGATATCGTATTAATAACTAAATACTTATTTATTAAACATTTAATCACACAATGATAAAATGAGGTTGTATCAATTATTTTATCTGTTATAGTTAATCTAAGTACACAACTAAATGATGATTTAGGTATGTTTTAATTTGTTTGGGAAAGCAATCCAACAGAAAAAACATTATACGTTATTACGGTAACGGAATAACTGGATATTTGACCCAACTACAGTTAAGCCCACAATTATTCATACCCTTTGACAAATATGAGTTGTTTGCGTTATTCTCATATCTATATCAGCTGGAGTGGTGGAACTTTCGCTTTACACTAAAGACAATTAGTTTGCAGTACAAATCAATATATTGGGGGGGGGGGGGGGGATCAACATTTTTTGCATAACAATAGAATTGAACAAGAATTGTGTTTTTATGCCTGTCCAAAATTATTCATACCCCATACCAAGTCTCAGGATTGAGGCCATTGTTTTTGTGACAATACACATGTTTTTGACATTTCAAACATTCTTTATATTGTGTGATAGGCTTTTACTCGTATATTGTTATGCAATTATTCCATGATGTGTGCATTCAATGTGGATGCATTATAAATGTGAATGTACAGTGAATGTACAGTGAAGGATGTTATAGGACAACACTCTAGCTCTTTGTCAGCATGGGGACTGAAGATCAAATAACTCAGTGACGACCAAATTACTCAGTGAGGACCTTTTTGTGTGCATATTGTGAATGCTCACAAAGAGGGGAAAGGCTACAGAGCTATTTCGAAACAGAGCAATTACGAAACAATTCCAAGTGCCAGAATCCACCATATAAAGCATCATTAGGAAGGCCAACAACAATTCACAGATCACCATCAATGCTCTCCTGAACAGCCTTGGCAATTCTTGGACCAAGATATCATGGCAGACACTCCAGCAGACATTGCACATGAGAGGTTTCCACGGAGGCCGACCAAGAAAGACTCTACTCCTGAAAAGAGACACAGAGAAACTGACAACCCCAACACTGAGGACCAAAAGCTTGGATCTTTGTCCAGAAGTGCTCTTGCAAATGCTAGACGAGTTTCTCTTTGTCTCTTTTCAGGAGTAGAGTCTTTCTTGGTCGGAGTCCATGGAGAACTCTAGTGTGCAATGTCTGCTGGAGTGTCTGCCTTAATATCCTGGTCCAAGATTCAACAAGGTTGTTCAGGAGAGCATTAACGGTGATCTGTGTATTGTTGTTGGCCTTTCACCATACTTTTCTTGTCAAACAAGGGGACACCGTTGGCTTCCGACCGTGTCTTTCAAGGTTTTAAACTAAATTGAACGTCTTGTTCTTCCTAATTATGCTTTGTATGGTAGAATCTGGCACTTGGAATTGCTTCGAAATAGCTTTGTAGCCTTTCCCGTATTTGTGAGCATTCACAATATGCACACACAAAGGTCCTCACTGAGTTTTTGGCCTTCTTCGCTATGCTGATAAAGAGCTGTTGTCCTATAATATCCCTCACTGTACATTCAATAGGACCCATTTGTAATGCATCCACATTGTATGCACACATCATGGAATAATTGCATGACAATATAAAAGCCTATCACACAATATAAAGAACGTTTGGAATGTCAACAACATGTGTATTATCACAAAAAATGGCTTCAATCCTGAGACTTGGTATGGGGTATGAATAATTTTGGACAGACATAAAAACACAATTCTTTTTTAATTCTATTGTTATGCAAAAATGTTGAGCCCAAATATATTGATTTGTACTTGCAAACTAACTATCTTTTGTGTAAAGCGAAAATGTCACCACTCCAGCTAGTATAGATATGAGAAAAATGCAAAAAACTCATATTTTAAGGGTATGAATAATTGTGGGTTTAACTGTATTTAAATGAACGGTAGGCGTGTAGCCAGTGGCGTAGACGAGAAATGATGGCGAAGATGGGAGCGAAGTGTTTACCCCCAGAGTTTAACCCTTCCCTCTCTTCCCCTCCCCTATTAAAGCCAAACAAAATACAGAATATAAAACAAAACCTACTTAATGCAAAATGGTACGACGCATGGAATCCTCTCGCATTGGTCACTGCGTCACTCTCAAAATAAAGCGATAGCGTTCTGCCGATAGATCTAATCTCGAGAGGCATGTCTATTTTATCCCAGTGCAAAGTGTCAAGTTCCAGCTGATTGTCATTGTATACACGAAGAGTGTCGTTGTTCTCTGAACTCGAGGCTATGTCCCCCTGCAGTTCTAAATCGTTGATAGTGAGTAATACATTGTGTTTTTCCGGCGCGGTGATTGTTGTAGTACATACCGCATTGTTGGGATAATTCTTTGGATAAAAGGGTGACGTAATGGTTCCAGGTGAGGTGTCGAAGTGCTCATCGCAAAACCAGTCTGCGGAGGTATAACGGTACAAGAACTGAAACGTTAAGTACGACAGATTAGAAACACTCACATTGACATTGATACCTCCAAATTTTGAAAAGGTGATGGAAAGGTTTTTAAACCTTTTAAACGTGGTATATTATGTGTCCACCTTAAAAGGTGGACACATAATATACCACGCCATTATCAGAAAGGCGAATGTGGAGAGAGAGTGTGGAGCGGGGACCGGATCGGATAGACCTACACTGGCACTGAACCAGCCACCGTGCAGTCAAGGCTCAATCAAAACTACTTATTCAGAATGATTAGGATATCTTGTCCGAGGGACATTTGACATAAATCTTGTCAAACTGATCAGATTATCAGAAATCTAGTCAAAATAAGCACACTCGATCGAAGGTCCCTATATCCGCCTGTGTGGCAAATGAGATTGGATCAAGACTTCTCATGTCCGAAGGCTGACAGCAAAATTGTTAACTTTATTTGTTAGATGTGGCTCTTTGTACTTCATTCTTTTCTTCCATCTTTTCTAACTTTCATTTCATTCAGCCAGCATGCTTATAGGCTTTTTAAACCTGGCCCAAGCATTTTGCTTGAGCCTGGTCCCTTCAGGACCCAAGCGTGTGTCCGTACGGACCAACCGTGTAAACAAACATAAAAATGTATTGAAAACGTAGCTGACAAATGAGTTATGGTCACGCGTTCGAAGCTCACCTTCTTTCGTGTTACGCACGGATTTTGACTTGCGCGACATGATTTTTAACTTTACACATTAATATTTGCTTGTATACCCCCTAAGGTAGTACAACTTTTAATATAAAAGTATACACTTTCTGAAGGGAAATTGCACGAGGAAACCAAATATGCAATTGAAATTAAAGTACGACCAAGGATTAAAATGGGGTTTATCCTTCATGTAATTCTGCACGGAATTAGCCTAGCACGAAATCTGTGTTAAACTGTGTTAAAGGATTAAAGGATTAGACAGCTTTATTCAGTAATAGAGTCTTTTAAGATATCTAACTAATGAATGAATTACACCAATGATACACCTAAAATGGTATGATTCACAATGTTCGAAAAAATATCAGATCTTTTTATTTTTTAAATTTGAGATCCATATATTTTTTATACCTACCCCTATCATTATTTACTTTACATATTTGAATTCCTCATGAAATTACCCATCAGGTGATATATAATTGTCAAAGGTTACTACGTCGGTAAGGTAATATCTCCAATTTTAATTTTAGAAATTTTTAGAATTTTCAGAAAGTTTTTTTTAAGTATGTACCCTTCCCTGATTTAAAACAGCATTTCTGAATTCCACTAGTTACAAGCTTTCCAAAAAATGTATACTTTTGCTATCATAGGTTGAAAACTTTTTCTGTTATAGTCATTTTTAATAGATCCGGTAAATTGAGGTTGATTATGCATGTTGACTGTGTAGGAGACGGCTACCAGATTCATACGGATTGAAAAACGTTCGACGCATTGACAAAACGCACTGGCTGTCCGTACTAGGGAGTTGTTCATTGCGTTCGATGACCATCGCTAAACACATTTCCCGAAACACCGAATTGACACACGGGGAAGCAAGCAAACAAACGGTGAGAAGTGGCCTATTGCTATCCGATAATTGGTTTGCTTTACTATTGACCAATTATACGCGGACAATATACTATATCGATCGAAAAATACCTATAAAGTTGGCAATTACGACGGAGCAAACATTATTTTTCGTATTGGCGGGTCATTATTTAACTGCATTCCGTTCATCTACACAACTGTCCGTTTATCCCATTGCGTTTACCCTCTCCGTTCGACGGTTTTCAATCCATACCAATCTGGATGCCATCGCTAGCGAAAAGGAAAAAAGCTGATGATCATGGCCTTATCCATAATTAACTAGTTGTTACAAATAGTTGACAAGTCTGTTA
Source organism: Ophiura sarsii (assembly GCA_035610835.1). Classification (NCBI taxonomy): domain Eukaryota; kingdom Metazoa; phylum Echinodermata; class Ophiuroidea; order Amphilepidida; family Ophiuridae; genus Ophiura; species Ophiura sarsii. The sequence continues at coordinate 39,968,666 of CM069444.1, forward strand.
AACCACATACTTAAAGACTACTAAATACGGTCTTGCATAATATGGTCGATCGAATGGTTCTTAAAACAAAACGGGACTTATATAAATGTGTCAAAGGTATAACAATGTACAGGTCGCGCATATCCATATTTGTCAGCTACGTGTTCAATACATTTTATGTTTTGTAATATTTAACACATGTTTAAGATCAAACATCAGGTATTAAAAAGTCTATTCTTACATGCTTTGAAATCCGCAATAAATCCAAATTCCTCTGCGTTGACGGTATAAAATTCCAATCTGGCAACGTTGTTATGTAATTCTATTGTTTCCGGTAACTGGTTCAGACAATAGTGTTTCACCACCGGGGCATTGAACTCGTCACCCTCTCGAATCACAACATAACTCTCTGTTGTTGTGTGTTTGCACTCAGTCGCCGGGTCACCGTGGAGTTTCCGACGGAAGTTCAAAACAATTGTGTTTGTCTGGAAGATGACATCATTAGGCTTGAATATCCAGATGTAGGATGACGTAGATGCTGATGTCATACTTGGTAACCATCTCGGTGTTGCTATTCTACCCATGTTTGTTGTTATAGTTTTTCCAGATACTACGTAAACAAATGATAAACGATTAATAATAGTGAATTAGATGAGATTGATCATACTATTTGGTGGAGAATCCGGGTAAATAAGTGTTATATAGATCCTCAACGTTTTCTGCTTTTCTGATAAATATTTGATGATTTATTTATGAATAGCATATTACCCATACATTTTTTTTTATACCTATATATTAGAAACAATACATATGGTACAAATGTCTTCATCTTCAAATTAGCTATTATGTAACACCACTATTAAGATTTTAAAACACGAAATCTGACATGGGAAAGGAGGCGGGGCATTACACCACCCGGGGTCAAGGGACTGGTCTTGGCACTGGGTCATTTTTAATCAACCCTGTTGTTAGTTGCTATAACGTACCTGGAAACTTTTCCATTTCAAAATGGAGTGTGTCCCAATCCGAGGAACTCACGACTCTAAAATCTCGCGCCGCGAGATAACACGTGTGGTTTTTGAAATCAAATGCCATACATGTGTATCCGGTGGTTTCTAAACACATTTGGGCACAGTGTTCTAAGTCGACTGCTGTAGTTCGTTTTTCCGATATTGAAGACTCGTCGAGTTTTACTGCAAATATTGGGTCGAAATACATCGTTTCTTTTCCTATAAAATAAAAGCATAATAACAATCGTGAAATTATTGTTGTATAACTTTGACGATTTGTGCACCGCGTTTGAAATCATTTGATACGGATCTGATTGTCTTGGCGGTAAAGAGAGACAATGAATAGTCAAGAACGTACTTATTTGAGGTTACTACGCCTTAGTCCTACGGTCTTCCAGATGATTGCGGCATCTCATTAAAACCTTCAAGTGAATTTGTTCGAAATTGGAAAGCTTCTATTTGATATGCACTTGAATCAATCCAAAACGTCTTGCACATCGTGACTGTTGTTACGATACAACCCACAGAAAGTACTGATGTTAGTAACCCAATGAGAGCTTTCCATTTTGAGGTCATTGAGGAAACCAACAAAGTACGTACAGCTGTATCTTGCTAGACGTCCCATACGGAATAAAACTCATTTTAATTGCATTGACATGCGCACATCAGTTTATGGGACGTCTAGCAAGACAGTGCCGCACTTACCACAATATTCTTCGTCCGTGTTGTAATAGCACCCTTCATCGTGGACTCTGTTGCACTTGAGGGAGTAGTCTATGCACCAGCCGTCTTCACAGAGGAATTCATCATATCGGCATTCGCTTGGTTCTGGAATGAATAAGTAGTGTACTGACTAGACATGATCGACAGATATTAGTCCAGATGTATGCACAGTTATGAAGATTATAAATTGGTGGTTTATCTATCAGACTATCATATAAACAGTCATACCATATGCCCTACAAGTGTTTGATAGTGTAAAATATAACAAGATAACTAACTTAGAATCAATACCTGATCCATTTGATGAGAAAGAATGCAGAAATTCAGTAGCGCAACTCAGCCGTCTCTTAAATATGGAATCATACCCTTATACTGTTTGGAATATCAAATCTGTGGATCTATATGGCGTACACATTCACGGAATTTCCAGGGATAATACTGATAGTCTGGAATTGCCAGTTTAGATATTGGAGTTGCTGAATCTCACAAAATATTTCCATTTCGGAGCAGAACATCCCAACTTCTTCATGATTGAGACTTTTTTTGCCGAAATCGGAATGATTGAAGATGAACTAAAACCAGCCTTGGGATGACATTCATAGTCTACTTACCATGCTTATAGAAAATGTAAGAGCTTTAGAGAGCCATAAATGTATTTCTGTTATTTTGCAACATAACAAAATCCATTACCTACACAGAATATTGATTGGAAACCGACATAAACCCCGCACAAAAAGAAACTAACCACTTTTTTCGAGACACCCTGTGTTTTATTTCTAGGAGCCTAAATAAATCCAAAATATGGAGAAAAAAAAGGCATTTTCTTCTGCACATTTTGAAACCCCGTTTGTTACAATAGCATCAATATTGACGAAGCAGTCTTCATTTGAATACAAAATGATGCAGTTTCCATTGTTGCACTTAACCCTATAATACCCATTGAATAAAGAATGAGTTACGCAAATGATAAGGATGGAAACTGCATCATTTTGTATTCAAATGGAGACTGCTTCATCCATAATTGTGCTATTGTAACAAATGAGGTGTCAAAATGTGCGGGAGAATATTCCGGTTCTTTTGATTAAACAAAGCCCACGAGCAAAACAAACCTTGCTTATCATCCTTATGCGTATGTGAACTTATTCTTTATTTCATGGGTATAGGGTTAAGTGCAACAATGGAAACTGCATCATTTTGTATTCAAATGGAGACTGCTTCATCAATGTTGGTGCTATTGTAAAAAATGAGGTTTCTAAATGTGCGGAAGAAAATTCCGGTTCTTTTCAATATTTTGGATTTATTTAGGTTCCTAAAAATAAAACACAGGGTGTCTCGAAAAAAGTGGTTAGTTTCTTTTTGTGAGGTGTTTATTTCGTGTGTACAGACCCGGGGTACAGACTTTTCATTTGATTTGTGCATTTAAAAATAGTTATGAACAACAACCTTTACCATTAATCCCGATAAATCTGTATCGAATCTTACTTTGCTCCGGTTCTCGCCCATGGAATATGGGATCCAACCAGTCTATGAACGCTGTAATTTTGGTGTTGACACCAATAACCTTGTTTGTCATATGACATCCATTTGCCGCGCCGACAACACCGGTCAGGTACCACCTGTCCCAAACCTTACAAACCACGGGGCTGCCTATGTCTCCCTAGAAAATACAAACATGTTGTATACTAATGAATAGCGATTTATAGATATTTACATAGGATCATACTGTGTATACTTCTTTCCCCTTTGTAAATGACTTCCCCTTTGTAAACAAGATTGTAATTGAAAATGATCAAATAATACGTCTGCGTGACCTCGTCTGTTTGAAGCTGACGGCATTCTACAAGGAAATCTATTGAGTGTCAACCCATCAGAATTGCTTCAGTTTGTGGTTCACATCTCCACTCCACGAAAGGAAGCTCTCAAACTATTGATGTGTGTGTCGGATGAGCATGTTACATCTTAAGAATCTGACGTGACACTTCAAGCGCTCTATACATAATGGGCCCTCACATGTATCCGTGTGATCTGGGCGGCCCCTTATACCGTGTGAAAAAATGGGTGCAGACGGCAGCACCCACGGTGGGCCGTTTCCCGTTCGTTACGTTCAGGGGACTTTGCCGGCCACCGGATTTTGAGCATGCTCAAAACTCCTCATAAACTCCTGGCGGGTGAGTAAAAACGGTAGCGAACGTTGAGAGCCCGGTATGAGGACGGTATAAGGACGGCGCACCCGTTTCGCGCCCGTTCGCAGGGCGGTGATGGACGGTGGTGTACGTCGACCATCTCAGCGACGGGCTGCGAATGGGCGCATGTCGCCTGGTTAATCGTTCGCGGAACGGACTCTCAGCAGGCATGTTGTATTATAGATGTTGGTCGTACGAATTTCGGAATGCAAATGAAGCGGCGAGCTTGAGCGCTCAGCTTAAAAGGGCAGTTTGATGACGAAATGAGGACGGTTCGGCCGGTACCCAGTCGTTCCGATCGGTGAGGACCCGGTATGGAGGTGGTATACACACGGTGAGGACACGGTGATAACGGTAAGCTAGAACTGTATGAGGCCGGTGAGCCTGGTACCAGGCCGGTGAGAACCCGGTACAGCCCCGGGGTAGAACGGCATGGACCGAGGACCCGGTGAGGATGCCCGGTGAGAAGGTGACCCAGCGAGGAGGTGTGAGAACGGTAAGCTAGAAATGTATGCGGAGGACGGTGAGCCCGGTACCAGGCCGGTAAGGACCCGGTATATAACGGTATGGACCCGGTGACCACAAACAACAAATAAATGCGCCCGTTGACACTTTTTACTGATTGTTTGGACTCTGTTTTTTTAATTATTAGACGGTAAGGTGGCCGCCTACCACCGCCGCCTTGCGAACGGGCGCAAAACGGGTGCGCCGTCTTTATACCGAGACCGTCATCAAACCGGGCTCTCACCGTTTGCCGCCGCTTTTACTCACCCAGCAGGCACTTTGAGAACTGTCAAAATTCCTGCCGGGCGTGGATGGCCGGCAATGTCCCGGCAACGTGTTCAACGGACGGGAAACGGACTCCGCGTGTCCTCATGTGTCCTCCCCGTGTGCCGCCGTCTGCACCAATTTGTCACTATTAGGGGCCGGCCAGCTCACAAAGGGCGGTTTGATCACGTTATCAAGGCGGTTCGGCCATTACCCAGGCGTTCTGGCCGGCGAGGACCTGGTGAGGAATGAGCCCGGTTCCAGGCCGATAAGGACCCGGTATAGAACGGTATGAACCCGGTGACAAATAAAATCAATGCGGCCGTTGACTTTTTTGATGATTGTTCACCGTGTAGGACTCTGTTGTTTTGCTATGAGACGGTATAAGGGCCGCCCAGCTCACACGGATATATGTAAGGGGTCATAAGGAAGATTGAGTAGGGGTACACACGGAGTAGAAGCAATACAAACAGTTTCGAGCGGCCTGATAATGGTATTTAATGCAACTCCTTTTCATCATGTTTTGTTGACCATACCGGTGTGGGCTGGAGTATCCGGATTAAATTGACCAGAGCGCCTGGCCAATTCTCAATGGTCACCGTTACATGCTGTATTAGTTTTTTGGTATCTACAGTGTTTCTAGAACTTGGATTCATTCGATAAAAATGGGGGAAACTAGGCGGGTAAAAATGGGAAAATCTAAGGCTCTAAAGCAGAGCTATATCAAATACTGTCAGTCAAATTGTGCACCACTTACCGAACAGGCTTCAGTTTCGTCTTCGGGGTACCCGACACAGAACATGTTGTCCGTAATTGTTTCCGTGGCGTACGTGTCTTGGCACACATCTCGATTATATTGCGATACCTCAACTTCAGTGACTATGAAATGGGACAAAAAAGAGAGAAAATGTCAACGGTAGTAGTACTTTGTCTTCATAGTCCTTGTTATATATAAGCGAAGGCCTCATTCACAAGGTGTCATAACTAGATCAGGACTATATCTAAAGGCTCCGTGATAATGTATTTAAATGCATTTGGTCATTTTTTCTTACTTATAGCCTACATTAACCTGATTGTCTAGTCTTTCTGGAAATTCAATAAATATGGTCGACATATTTCCTAAATTTATTCCGGTATGGCAGGACGTGTGTTATTGAAAATAAGTAAACAGTTGTATAAAACAGTTAGTATTGAACACTGTAGAACACTTTGATTTAGACTTTTACCTTTCTTTCCTGTGATCTCCCACCCTGTGATAGTGAATACAGGTCCAGGAATATCTTGCGGTGCTAGACATATCGTTCTGACATAATCATTTATCGTGAATGGGCGCGACACTCGGATGAGTGCTATGTCCCAGTCTGTTCCGGGAAGGGTGTAGTTAGAGTGCACGTAGACGCCTGACACTCGCCTTCTTTGCGCGTTGATGGATGGTTTAGTGAGGTCCATGCTCCCCATGTGGATTATGTAGACAGAGAGATCGTTGAGGAATGGCCTGAAATGGAACCAAATATGGAGTAGTATGAGCTAGTATTGCTTAAAACGGCGATTTAGGACCTCTCAAATGAGTTAGTATCGAGTTCCAATTTCCAAACAGTTGAGAGTAGTTGTCGAGAAAGCTATGAAACACACTTTGGTGCAGATGCACCTTAGGGTATTTTTAGAGCAAAGCTGTGCCTACAGTGGAAGCTTGAGAACCTTGTTAAAGATGAACCGTCTGGTTGTATAAGTATATATATAGGTTCTCTGAACAGGAGCGAAGAGTACGGAGCAGGAGCATGATGCTGAAGATGGTTTGTTAGCGAAGGTTATAATGTGTGAATTTATAGTGATTTGATACATTTTAGGCCAAGTTGAACTTCAATTTGATGAATGATTTTAAGCCATTAAAAATTCCGTTGTGACGACACTCCTGGGTTTTTGTTGTACTTTGTTAAAGATAACTGAATCTATAGATAAAGCTCGGAGAATGGGATGCCGCGGAATAAACGTTGGTACTTACCCCAGGAAATCGCTTTGGGGTGGGGGGGGGGGTGGCGGTATATAACTTAAGCATTGCTTTTCAGTGGATCTGTAAGACCTCTCTTTCAAGTCTCAGCACTCTTTTTTCATGTTTCTAACATAGATTTGACTCTTTTTTTTTATGGTATCAATCATTTTGTTCACATTTTCCAGTCCTTAAAGATTCGAGCGTACCACCCTTACCACCTTAGCCCCTGTAAACTTTCTAATCCGGAGGTAAAATACTAAAGCAATAAACCTTACGTGCAAATTGCTGACGTCACGAGCCATTCAGGCGAAATTAATGTTGCGCCACAGTAAAATATATTGTTGACATAGAGGGCGGCCTGCCACGGCCACTTTCCATCTTGTGTTTGTTTTAAATCAGCGGTGTCCCCCAGTACCCGTATTGGGTCCAGTTCTGCAGTTGTGCGACCACAATCCTGATTGCCTGAGTAGTAGTAATATCGGACATCTTTATATCGTTTTTCATTATATATTTGAAATGGAGCGAGGAGGGAAAGGGAGAGCATCCACACATACGCAGAGATTTGTTTTGTTACAAACGAGGGCGGTACTACAAACGGGGTGCGGTACTATAACCTGGTAACTGAACTTTGTTTTAGAAATTCGAAATTGAAGATCATCGTTAAAAATGTTCTCAATACATACAATACAATACAATATAAAATTTGTCATTTATTATCGATTTAATAACAAGTTTGGCATGTAATGTCTCGTCAGGTAAAAAGTCCAAATGGGGCAACCGAATGAAAATCCTGGGCCTTGTGAATGGGACGGATTGGCAGCAGAGATTTGCGGGAAAACCTTTTGATTAAAATCGTGTAAGGTTCCCTGCCTATTAAAGACAAATGCGCGTGTACTGGTACGCGAAAAACTAGAAAGAAATGTTTTAACATTTTACAAATTTATTAGAGGTTTCTTTGTTATTAAAATAACAAAGAGACCTCTTATAGCCTCCATTGTGCCTATGTTTGAATTATCCGACTCCCAGGACCCCTTACTGCTTACCATGTCTTCAGGAGTGGAGAATGGATATACATAAAGTGGGTATGTCTTCAGGAGTGGAGAATGGATATACATAAAGTGGGTTGGTGGGTGAGGAGGGGGTGGGTGAGGAGGGGGAGGGTGGGGTGGTGAGAAGGAGGATATTTCACTTACCTCCTATAGCCCATGATCCATAGATAACGCCAATAGTCAGGATCACAAAGTGTCTGCAATGCAAAGCCTCATGCATCTTTTCTGCTGTTGTTTAATAAATCTGAAATAAACAAATATAAAACACCTCTTATCAATATTTGCCAGGGTTTATCTGCAGTTTGTAAGACTCAGTGGTGTTTTGGTTGGTAAGAGGATCGTACTGAGGCAGCGCAAAGATCCGAAAGTGCTTAAACACCATATATTTTGTTTAAATGGGTGCGCGGGATTATCCGGATACTAATACACAGTTCAACAAAATAAGTTCCCTTTAGATTATGCCTGATATTTTTAAGACATGTAACATGAGTTACTCCATCGAAACGAGCTTTGGCACACATAACATGCATAATGTATACGTGTGCACAGCATCACTAGAGCGGGGATATTATAGCTACGCAGGTGTTATAATGCTTGAATGAGCACACATTGAATGGAGGAATACCTCAATTCAAAAGTTGCTAAATGATGTATTGAAGGAGGATGGTTAAGCAGATTGAACCAGGGCCTTTGCTTAAACTCAGCACAGTTGTTGTGCTGCTTGAATGAGCACACATTGACTGGAGGAATAGGCCTACCTCATTTAAAAAGGTGAAAAGTGCAGTGTTCAAGCAAAGACCCTGGTTCAAGACCCTGGTTCAAGCTGCTTAACCACCCTACCTTCATTTAGCAACTTTCGAATTGAGGTATTCCTCCATTCAATGTGTGCTAATTCAAACATTACAACACCTGCGTAGTTGTAGCCCCGTTCTAGTGTTGCTGTGCACACGTACATTATGTGTGCCAAAACTAGTTTCGATGGAGTAGGGACGGAGATTCATACGGATTGAAAAACGTTCGACGCTTTGACAAAACGCACTGGCTGTCCGTCCTAGGGAATTGATACACGGAGAAGTAAGAAAACAAACGGTGAGAAGTGGTATATTGTTATCCGATAATTGGTTTGCTTTACTATTGAAATGGTCACTTGCGAGGAAACCAATTACACACTGACAATATACTATATCGATCGATCAATACCTTTAAGTGGGCAATTACGACGGAGCAAACATTATTTTTCGTATTGGCGGGTCATTATTTGCATTCCGTTCATCTACACAAAACTGTCCGTTTATCCCATTGCGTTTACCCTCTCCGTTCGACGGTTTTTAATCCATACCAATCTGGATGCCATCCCTAACTCATTTTAAAAATATTATAGGCATAATCTAAAGGGGAACTTATTTTTGTAGAACTGTGTATATAAACACACAAATATAGGTGGAGTGAACACTGTAGTTAACAAGTTGTGAAGCGAGACCATTTTACACGCATCCCTTATTTGTAACTAAGCTACTGTTTAAGGCCATGGAATTGGTTTCATCGAATGGAGTTAAGGGCTATTCAATACTTTTACGACAAACTTCATTAAACGGCATCAGATACGAGTTAATCATGTTAATTTAGCGTTCTTTTACTTATCAAGCGCGGTGCAACGAAAATATTGGCAAGACTGCGAATAACAATGACTTGCCATGGCCGTTAGGAAATATAGTAGTAGTCCCCTTCAATTTGCAGAAATGAAAACAATACATCGAGGGACCGAATGCCCAGATATAGTTTGATTATTCAGGAAAGTTTCTTAACCTCTCTAGAACACATTGGTATGCGTCTTGACGTATCAGAGGACAGAGAGAAACAATGTCGAATATTTACGGATTGTTTTATCATTTACAGCTAATGCAGAAAAAATGAGGAGTACATTGTATATCGAAGTATAACGTATTGAAGCTGACGCAATACAAACTGCTTGCAGTCAATTGCACATAATTATACAGATGAAGCGAATATGTGTCTGATCAGCATCAGAGCATTAAAGGGACATTAAGTGGTGTTGAAAATTTTAAATGTTTAAACATTTACGTCAGAATTCAAGATGAACATTAAAAATTGCCATTATTGTTGTTTCTACTAACAAAAACACAGCAAAACTTGATTAAAACAGTATCATCGCTATTTATTGAAAAACGCCCTCTATGCAAATATGGTTCGCGTTATGTATCACGCGTACTGCAGGGGAATACTGTCGGACGTAAAATGCTCGTCGCGGCTGTACGAGCATTTTTGAATCGACGTTTTCTTGTACAAAGAGGGCTGATTTTTCTTAATCCTTATAGGTGTAAGTTCATACATGTAATACAATTATAAAAATATACTAATCCCAGTTTTTATCATAATTGAGGGCGCAGTCTCCAACACATCTCTTAGTGCCCCTTTAAGCTTCATGATCAGAGAAATGTTCGTGACAAAAGGGATATGATTGGCACCTTCATCATGTTCATCAAACAGGTTGTGGCGCACTAGAATGGATCAGATAATTACGTAATCAGGTGAATAGGATCTCCACTAATGTATGTGTCGGATGAGCACGTTACATCAATATTGAAGTGGTACTACAAGTGCTCTACCTAGGGTAACAATGATAATCACAAGCAATTCGAGTAGGAGCTATTTATACAAAGTTTCGATGATTATTTTGGTATCATACCCCTGTTGTTTATGATTAATAGAAATTGAAATAAAAGCCCTGAGCATGAGAGCAGCACGACTTTTACGCCAGTGGTTTCAGACGTATATAGTTCATCGCCTTAAATCCACCCACACTCTCTGGCGTTTATTTATCTGTATTTGAGTGGGTTGATGGGTTGTCATACCGCTTGTCATATAAACATATATGTATACTTTATTAAAGTTAAGCACTTCCGTTCTATTTGTAATATCAATATTTAATTTGAACAAATTGTAAAACAATTTCAAAACTGAGACACCATATTCATTAATAGGTTCTGTAATACTAATAATTAGTTTACTCTTTGTCGTTTCAAGCATAAAACATAGACATTAAATAAACATTTTGCACATAAAAAAATCACGGGTACCTTTGTGATAAGTTACAATTTCATGGTCGATTCCAACAGAATTTAGAGGTCGTAATAAACATTCTTTGATTAAAAGAAACTCTTATATATAGATACGTTGTTACTTATACTGTCGATACACTTATCTGACGCGTTCTGGATGTGTTCTACATATGTTCCAATACTATGATTTGTGTTCTACGACCAGTCTAGAACACCTGTAGAACCCATTTAGCATGTTTAGAACGCGTCCGGACGCATCAAGTGTTCTGCCAAATTTGCAGTGTAGCACAACCATACCCGAGGATTTATTTTGTTTCCGAAAAAGGTGCAACTTTAACTTTATAACTAGGCGTTATTATGTACAATCATTCATCATTGTTTATCTTTAAAGGGGCACAGAGAGATTCTCAAACTCAAAAAATGAAATTCAAATTGTTTACCTTGTTTAGATAAATGATACATAGAAACCATCTCATATAAGATTTCTTCAAAATAAATCAGTAAAAATGAAAAATAAAGACAATTTCCTCAGAATTTCCGAAGGTATATTTAGTGCTTTTCACTTTTTTTGTATTTTGGTTAAAAATCACCACCAATTGAATCAGGGAGGTCATGACTATGCATCACACACCAAGCCATGGGTGGTCTTCAAGGTAATTTTGAATAAGTAAGTGAGAAGCCATGCCTTTTAGATGAATTTGGGTAGTTTCGATGTGATCTCATCGAAACTCAAAACGCTATCAAATCCACGAATTTCACATAAATACTGCAAATTAAGCTCTATGGAAAAACCCAACTTCTGAAACAATTGAGGGCTCCCTCGATGAAGGATCTCTTTGCCCCTTTAGAGCTCCCAAGTTGTACCTTAATCTGACAGATATCGGCCTGTTCATCTAATTTCCCTTTTCTTATTTTTTCCTCGTCACTACAAAACACTGCACTATGGATAGCCCACGCTCCCCCATGCGCTATCTAGTGGCGCTATCCAGGCGGACTATCATGTGTAGGGAAATCCTAAGATTGTCAAACCTGACTCCTTGGTTCAATTATACACACAGAAAACACTATGTAAAAAAAATACACAAATTATGTAAAAAATACACAATCTGTGTAAAAATAGAACTCCACAATACTATGTAAACAGTTGTGTAAAGCTTTTGCATAGGAATTTACACAAGCTTGGGTATATATTACATGTTTTATGTAAACTCTTACATAATAATTATGGAGTTCTATATTTACATAATTTTTTACATAGTGTTTTCTGTGTGTATAGGCGTCGGACTGTCGTATAGACGACCCGGGTTCGATTTCGGGACTCTCCCTCTAATTTGACCCGTTGTTCTCCCGTAATATTTTGATTCCCCAAAAGCCCGGGTAGTTAGGGTTAATGGTTGAAAGTTTAAAAAGAAAGTCATCTATGACACACTCTTCAGAAGACCCCGCAGAGGACCAACATAGTTATTAAGGTTCAACAGTGTAGCAATATAAAAACCAGGCCATGAAATCACATTTTAAAACTATGGGGGATAGCATGTACGCACCGCCTCTACTCATCACGTCTAGCCGGCGACCACGGCGGATGATAGATGAGGACCCCTGGCTGAGTGAACTAAAACACTTATCATGTTGGTGGACCCGGGTTCGACTCCCGCCGCCGGCAAGTCCGGTTCCCACCCCCCCAAAAAAAAAATTCACCTATTTCCACCCCAGATAATATTTTCTACATTTCCATCCCAAAAGTGTTAGAGTTATCAACACATTTGTCATTTAGATGAGGGTAAGCACAGTCGATCTTACAGCTGAATCAAGCCAGTTCCGATTACACCTATACACATTGAAAAAAGTATCGCACCACTGGTTGAAAAGTGCAAATGTGGCCTCGAATTTTGCCACCATGGATGGTGTGATATTAAGGATCATTTTTGTTTGCGTAAGCTGTCCAGCAAAATGTTATGCAATAAAAGGGCCACATTTAAGTTTGTGACGTAATCGATGTAATGTTTTTCAAGGCCAAGGGGAAAATGCATGAAACAAGTTTGTGTATAACGCGATATTGAGAGGCCCGATGATTAATCTCTATAGTTGTAAGCCTTGGTAACACATTCAAGTCTTCCAAGGTCAAAGGTCATCTGGGGTCAAATTTCAAAAGTTGCCCAATTGTCCTCAAACATGAAAAAACTCCCTTTTTCGTAAACCCAAAGTTGGGGTCAAAGGTCAAAATAGGTCAAATTTTAAATAAGTTCAAATGACAAAAGCAATATTGCGGAAGTGTTGCCCTAGTTAATTTTAAAAAAATCAACGGTGTCCTCTTCGTATATGCTGAATTTATGACCATAAAAAATGGCATGTTTGGACTCATTCACTGTATTGTAGCCTATAACGTCTAAATGGAACATATCTTGCGCCAAATACAGAACTAATACAATGACTATTTTAAGTTTTTAAAGTCTATTCAATATCACGTTATACCCAAACTTCTTTCATGCATGCTTTTGGACAAAAGCATGCATTTTCCCCTTGGCCTTGAAAAACATTACATCGATTACGTCACAAACTAAAATGTGGCCCTTTTATTGCATAACATTTTGTTGGACAGCTTACGCAAACAAATGATCCTTAATATCGCACCATGGGGGGCAAAATTCGAGGCCACATTTGCACTTTTCAACAACAAAAACAGTGGTGCGATACTTTTTTCAATGTGTATAGATGAGATCATATTACACTTCTCAAAGCACCTTATTTAGAGGTAGATTCATTGAACGTGAAAACAGTCGTGAATTACAATACATTATAAGTCTAGACATACCTTAGCTGGAGTTGAATCATAGAACATATTGCTCTAGGAATACTGCTATGTTGGGAAGGTAGGACACGATATACGAACGACATTGGCGTACACATCTATTTTGTCACAACCATACACAATTATAATAATTGCAAATCTGACCAACCTAATCGTTTCCCCCCGCGTTTGCCTCCTGTTTCAGGTTGAACATATCAATTAGAATGAAATAAAAGGCATGTGCATGTGCCAGCAGAAAACAGGGTAAGGATTTACTGACATACATTGGGGAGGACATTTGACCTAAGGCCTATTGTAATTTCCCCCAAAATGTGATAGGGACATAACATATTTTTGTTTTACATTCAATGAGAATGAAATAAAAGGCATGTGCATGGGCCAACAGAAAACTAGAGTATGGATTTAACGACATACCAACACAAGCGCCAATTCTTTCTTCTAACATGCGGGAGGAGGACATTTGACCTATTGTAATTTCCCCCCAAAATGTGAAAGGGTTCCCCTTCCCGGTATTGAATTGCACACCAAACATGCTTCACAGAAAACTCGAATCCCTTAGCCAATGTGTTTTTCGACTAATTTTCAGTCGCTACGCTACACACTATAACTTAAGGGCAGTGTCAACCCGGCACTTGTTTCAAAAATTGAATTTCATATTTCTCTATTATTTGATACTTTTATATGTATTCTATCATTACCATCATAAGTAACTAATCGGAAGCGATTATTTCCCGTTCTTTTGGGTGATTTTAAATTGTTGTTTTGGTAAGTTTGAGTCAGGAAAAGGCGCATAGTTATTTGGCGGGAATTTAAGCGGAGTTCCGCGCTTTTCAAATGCTGCGACAGCTGTTCGATCATTGCGTCGCGCGCTGAAACTTCCCGCGCGTAACACTAGACGCGCCGCTTAATATCCGCGACGTAGACGCGAAAAACAAAAGAGCGCAAAACAATGTCTAAAAATGTAAACAAAGGCCATTCTTACGAGCATTTAAATTTAAGTTTCCTTCCAATTTCTTCAGATGGGGACAATATAAATTGAATCTGATATTTTATTTTGATTGTTTTTTATTTTGATTTGCCGCCTGACAACAAAGATAAACCATGATTAGCACCATTTAAAGGAAAATATCCCATTTTCAAAAGTCGCATTTCCAATACACAGCACGAGAAGATTTGGTTAATCTGTCCATGTTCTCCCCATCCATTAACATTCCTTTACATTCAAATCCTTCACCCATGCATCAGTTTACATTTGAATTAGCCCGCGCATAAATTTGAGGGATATGCGCGGTGATCAGTACGGGATAAATACGGCATGTGTGTGTTAACAATTAGCCCTTTCTTCTCGTGCTGTGTATTGGAAATGCGACTTTTGAAAATGGGATATTTTCCTTTAAATGGTGCTAATCATGGTTTATCTTTGTTGTAAGGGGGAAAATTTGGTATCAAATTATGCCTAAAAGATTTATCTAAATGCCTATTTAGCCTGTTTGGACAAAAACAAATTACAAGTTACTCAAAATGACTTAAACAAAGTGGTATACTTTCTTTTGTTGAACCCTTTATATAGCCTTGGTGTCTCGAAATAGGGATCGAAAAACGGGGATGAAAAACACACCAGGGGATTCGGTTAAAAGCATCTGACATGTCACATCACAGGTAAAGGTAAAGGTGGTCGATCCTGTAATACCAGGAGCGGAGTGCCCATCTCTCTTTCAAAGCGATAGGGCCAGACTCACTCCTTTTTATAATGTTGCTGTGTGGGGCTCGCTTCACCTCCACCACAGCGAGTCTGTTACCTTCCCAGCACTGAAGAATGCCGGTACCCATTTAAATTCACCTGGGTAGAGAGGAGTAATTGCGGTAAAGTGCCTTACTCAAGAGCACAACATTTTGACCACAGCGGGACTCGAACCCACAAACTTTAGATCATGAGTCCAGTGCTCTACCCACTGCGCCACACATGCCCGTCACAACACATCCACACACTGCAAAAACACCGGTGTTAAAAATAACACCATTGGTGTTGTGAGAGGTCCACACCAAAAAAAATTAACACCGGTGTACCGGTGTTAAATTTTTGGTGTTATATCAACACCATGTAGTGTCATTTTAACAACTGCAAGTGTGAAAAATAACACTGTAAGTGTTAATGTAACACCAATATAGTGTTAAAATAACACCAATTGGTGTGGACCTCTCAGAACACCGAACGGTGTTATTTTTAACACCGGTGTTTTTGCAGTGCATGGGTAGGCTTATACTGGACATCCCACCCATCTTCAGCCTCACCCACACACCGTCTCCACACTCGCACGCCCCTGCTCATCGCATACAGCACCACACCCCTACTCACACAACCATCTCCAAGAAACAGGCCTACAACACTACAGCACCCCCATGATCGTGACCTCGGACAAATGCACCCCTACCCAACAAACCCCCCTGCCCCACACATCTTTTACATACGTAATCATAGGCCTTGTATGATCAATGAGCTAACGAAGACTAAAAGCTGATCCCCCGTTTTTCATCCCCGTTTTAGAGATGCCTATATAGGTGTCTCAAAAACGGGGATCGGAGAACGTGGATTGGAAAAACAGGGGATTCGGTTGTCAAATCCCCTGTTTTTCGATCCCCGTTTTCGAGACATTGCTGTGTGCGTGTGCTAAAGAACGCGATTATTCGAAGCCGGCACTTGGTTTCACTATACTGGATTTGCCAACTTTATAAAGGGGACATTTGTTGGTATGGCTGCCGATCCCTATAGCCTATACTTTATGAGACCAACATATAATTATATACAGCAACATAGCTATATCCGAACTATATTTTATAAGTAAAGATACAATAAATAAATAGATAGAAATAAATATTTAAAATAGCCATAACTATAATTTTAAAAACACCAATGAAACAATAGAAACAAACTTACGTTCGTGTGATATTCGCTGATATTACGCAAAGTTTCAAGTTCTGATGTTGTTTGGTGTTGAGCGAATAGCGATGTTATGAGTATTTTTAGCAGAGTATTTAGTATGACGTGCGGCAGCCCGGGGTGATCAGTGCAACGTGGTTCGCCTCAGTGGATAGAATGTCTATTAGTATTATATTCACTAAATGTAACCAAGCTTCAAATTGAAATTGGCGTAAACACTGGGAAGTATAGAAGTTTCCATTGTTTGATTTTAAAGAAACAAAACGAACCCACAACAATAAACGCATTAAAGGATGAAGTCTTTGTTGTATATTTTGATGTATTGTTAATAAACGTGCATTATCATAGCAACACGCCAAAGTTACAAGAGTGACATAAATAGCCTGGACATACCGGAAAAAATAAGTAATGTATTGGTCATGATATAAGACAGTGAAAACGATATCTTATATGCCTATGACCAATAGTAGTAGCGTAAATTACTAATTGCTAGACGCCCAAAAAGGATTGACACTTAACTACAATTTCAGGACTGCCAATTATTATCAATGATTACATACGCCAAAACAATTCAAACAATAATTTCACAAATTATGGTGGAACGAGGATATAACCCAAAGAAGATTTTAAAGACACCACCACAGTGCATTGCGTTTTTGCAAAATGCCTTAGTTCTGGTCTCCAATTTGGTCTACAATCATGGCTTCATAGCACGTTCATAGTTTGAGCTCTTAGGTTCTAGTTAACACTAATGAATAAATTAGTTATCAGTGTTCCTTTTTCTTATTTCTAAAACTTAAGATCTCGACAAATACATCGTGCGAAAAAAGCTTTAGTTGGCTGGCGTTCGCGCAATGCATTGTAGGAAGACCTTAAAATCTTCTTTGGATATAACCCATTGCCCTCTAAGACAGGAAGTGGGTGTTATGAATGGAATTGAAATAATAGTCACAACAATCAACAATCATGACGTGAGCGGAACAGTGAAGTTTCATGGGCAACAGAATCCCGGCAGAACCACGAAATCATCAAGTAACTTTAAATTTAGCAACATTTTATTTTCGTGTACACCGACTGAACTGAACTAACGTTGAAGTTCAATACCATTATCAATATTACGTAATTTGAACTTTACATTTAGCAATTAATATGTTTACATGTAAAACATGTAGGCCTAAACATTTAAAGTTCAATAATTTGGGGCACATTGCTTATGATGCTATGACCGCATCATTTATCATAAATAATTAAATTTGGAATAAGGTCATATACCAATTTGACATATATAAGAGAGAACAGATAACATTTCAACCAAATATTTGTGTGTGAAAAACACAATTTGCATTCCTTTTTGTACAAATACTCTTTCAATTTCAATGAATTCTTTACATAGAAATAGAACCAAACCACGATTAGGCAAATGGAAACACTTGGCTACCCCCCCCCCCCCCCCCTTATAAATTGTTAGGGGAGTAGGCCTATTGACAAATACATTTGAAAACTGGATATTGGAAACCAGAAGCAGTGCGTTAGCCTGTTGGATAAGAGGAGGTACTGGCGGATATTAATATTCTCAAATAGTGTACAATATGGCACGATAATACACTATCATCCTTTCATAGCAACAAAAGTTCTAAACTCACAAGTATTTAACATGTTTAACGAGTTACTGGGATACCTACCTGTACTATTTGTGAATGTGGACCAACTATTAAAGAGAACCACTGTGAAAGAGGACATAGTATTCCCCTCCCCCTCCCTGATGAAAACTATCCCGTGCTCGATCGGTGTTTGAATTCTTAACCAAACTAAATGAAAGTGAGTTTCCATTCCCTATTAGGAGAGCAGATTCCAGAGAAAATATGCTCCCTTAATGATAAAATGACAGGAATATTTTCATGCGTTATATAAAATGTAATATACACTCTTACAATATCTATTCTGGAATATTATACACTTATGACTATTTTTACATTTACAGCGGCCATTTTTGTGGCAATCTTGGATTTAAAGTATGTTATTACAATGCAGATATACTGGATATGAGTTACTAGTGGTCTAATACATACACTCAATGTTAAAACTATACTTTCATCATACATTTTGGTTGATATTATCCCATTTTATGGAATTTCGACAATTTGTTCAGTCATTTTGGGATCCATTCTGGGGGCCATTTTGGATTTTTAAGTATGTTAACACAGCAAAAATACTGGATATGAATTACTAGGGGTCTAATACATACATCCCACCATTAAAACTATATTTTCATTATACATTTTGGTTGATATTATCACATTTAATAGAATTTGACCATTTTTGCAGCCATTTTGGGACCCATTTTTTGGGCCATTTTGGCAGCCACTTTGGATCTTTAACTATGTTAACAAAGCAAAAATATTGGATATGAGTTACTAGTGGTCTTACACATACATCCCATCGTTGAAATCATATTTTCATCATACATTTCGGTTGATATTATGCTATTTTATTAAATTTTGACCATATTTGACCATTTTTGGCCATTAATTTGGCGGCCATTTTGGTTTTAAAGTATGTTAACAAAGCATGAATACTAGATATGCGTTTCTAGTGGTCTAATACATACATCACATTGTTAAAGCTATACACTGATCATACATGTTGGTTCATTTATGCCTTACAATTTTTGGCGGCCATTTTGGTGGCCATCTTGGTTTGAGGTGTGTTAACGAAGCAACAATTCTGGATATGAGTGTCTAGTGGTCTAATACATACATCCCACTATTAAAACTATACTTAAACCATACATTTTGATTGCTATGTCATTTATGAGATTTGACCAGTTTGGGAGGCCATTTTGGACGCTATCTTGAATAACCCCTTAGTCATGGCCGCCATTTTGAAATTAAGATCAGGACTTGTTAGTCCTGCTTAGGGGCAACAGACTTGACAATTCTACCAAAAAAATAAGCTTTAAAAAGTGACCACATGTCATGTTTTGTTTGAAATATGTTAAAATTTGGCCGCCATTTTAAAAATCCAATATGGCCACCATTGGATATTTTGAAAATGTGTAAACATTGGTTTCTGGTATCAGTGGTCTTTAAACATTAATTAGATGCAAAAATTAGCAACTCCCCACCAAAATCCAACGAAATTACATAGTGGCCCCGTCTATTGGTACGAAGTTGGATTCTCACCGGCACAACGTGTCTATTGTATGCATGGACTAAGCTTGACTAGTCGCTATACCTTCAAAATTGTAAAAACATTGACTTGCCGTTTTGTACCACAGCTATCACAATGTTTGTCGTACGACCACCACATTTGACATGGAAAGTAAAAACATATGTCTTAATCATAAAATTTAGAATTAATCGATGACTAAAGTTCAATATTTCTTTAATAAGTGAAAGTTTTGGGTCATTTTCAGAAAAAAGACAAAAACATAAACATTTATGTTAAAAATATATTTTTTCATTTAAATTCAAAATTTATTTTGATATATACTGTCAGAGTATACGCTGTTCTTCAAGTTACAAAAAACTGCATGATTCTATGTGGTTTTGTTTTCCTTTTGCAAGGGTTAAATCGCAGATCCATGGCGACATAAACATTATGCAAATTTGATGTTAATGACACTATTGTTTCAAAACTATTGACGCGAATTTTTGCAAATTTTACTGGCAGGCACTTGAAACTGTCGTTTTCAATATTAGCCCCAAAATTCCAATGTGTATCGTAATTGCCGGTTCCCCCATTGGAACGGTGAAATCTGCTCTCCTATATACATGTAGATGAGTTGACCGTTGTTTACATCAGTAGTGTTTACAAATTGATTAGCGCCTGGTCTAAAGACATGTTAGAGGTACTAGTCCATGACTACTGCATACATACTATTCGAAAGCAAAACACACATCACTGAGCGCCAATTTTAAAAGCACATGCCCTTTAGTACCTGGTCTCTCATTGTGCTTAGGACTACTGCACTATTACACCGTAATCATGGTAAGTAATGATCAATCAAGTGTGAATTAAAGCACATTCCCTGTAGGTGCGCACGCATACTGCCGGGCACTTCGTCACCGGTCACACCATCTATACACGTTGGCATCTTAAGATACAATTTGACATAGTAAGAGAGATTTGTATAAGGCCTATTATTATTTTACCTACGAGGCTACGACGAACGATGTGCTAAAGCTGATAAAGTGTCAAGTGATGAAGATTTAAATATGTGGTACGATTAAAAGATCCTTTCGTATGACGAGGGCGCCTTTTTGTGAATGTTCCAGGGATTTTTTCTAGTAATTCCAACTTCTACAAATACGCCAAAACAATTTAAAACAAAAAATTCACAAATGAAATAGAACACATTTCTGGTCTACGCCAAGGGTGGAATGATGATGATTTAACCCACCCAGCCTCTACTCGACGTGAACTAGAGGCTGAAGAAAGAAATATATTACTATACTAGTACTATAGACAGAAAGTCGATGTGTACCAAGATCTGCCAGAACCCATTCCTACGACCAGTGTATCTGAAGCGGGTGTCCCTATGAATGCATATTGTAATAGTCACAACAAGCCTTATTTAACCATGAAATTAATAGCATGAGATATTGGTTAGGGATCACGTCAAAACTCGACCGCCCGTTGACCGCCGGTTACGGCCGGTTCCGCCCGGTTCTCACAAAACGTGTCGTCTGTTATAATATACACACATAATGAGGTCAAATAGTTACACTCTGGTGAACACGACCGGTTGATAGTGCCTCGTCACACGCGTGAGCAATAAAGTCTTGAAGTAATGGGTTCTCAAGTCTCGTTGTCAACCAGTACAATACAGCTATTGATTTTCGCTGGGGTTGGCTTGTTCAATCTGTTTATAGCTCAATTAACTTTTTAAAATCAATACCGAAAGTCTATGAATGGTTTTTTTATAGAACGATTATAGAGAGAGCTATATATGACCGCAAAGTAACAGATTGATAGTGTAAATTGGTCCGGTTACAGCATTAAGTCAATCGGCGGTTGTTCAGTGTTGCATGCGTGAATATTCATATACCAGTAAAGCATTTGACCTGAAAGAATCTGGCGGAACCGACCGTAACCGGCGGTCAACGGGCGGTCGAGTTTTGATGTCTTCCCTTATGGTATACTTATGAACACAATAAATATGTTAACTTAAGACTTACACTTCGAATGACATTTGCTTTTACATGTTTACAGAAAGTTTTCAGAGAATGCAATACGATGCACCATTGAAATAAGTTAACAAGCATGAAATAGTTTGGTATAAGGGTCATCGCCATACCTGCACCCGATAATGTTGAGGATATTATGTACCCCACCGGGTAGGGATTTGTGCGGAGGTGGGTTAAGGTCAAGGTTCAAGATCATTAAAAAATCAAATGGGCCCCTGAATGAACGGTTCAAATTTACTATTTAGTTTAAACATTGAATGTCAAGGAATCTGCTATAACCATTGCGGAATCAACATGGGTCGTTTGCGCATTCCGTGTCATGTTCGTAATATCCGTTATATATGATTGATCCATAGTTAACTTTAATTGCGCAGTTGACGCAATTGAATGCTCAGTTGATGCTATTGCATATTCAGTTGACGTAATTAAATGCGCAGTTGACGCAATTGAATGCGCAGCCGAAAGTTTGAATCATGGTTTGGTGATTCCTTGACATTACTGACCTTGAACTCCCGAAATGAAGGAGATCATTATTAACCTGCCCAACGGTTTTGTTTGAAATACGACGGTTTGATGCGGTAAAGTAAAATTTGAAAGACCTTAAAAAGTATGGGGAGAGGGACATGGCGACTCGTTCATTTAACGCAATTGAATTGAATTGAATGCGCTAAAAGATTGTGTCATTAAAAATTCGAATGCAAATACACGTCCTTGTAAATTACACGTCCTTGTATAAACTTATTGACTACCATAAGTGTTTCTGTATGTTTCTCATATATTTTGTTTTTAATATGTATTTAATTTTTTTTCTCTTTGTAAAGAACTTGTTGTGGGGCGTTCTATAAGTATTTTATATTATTATTTATTATTATTATTATTATTGATAATATCAACAGACATTTATAATATTTACAATATTGAAACATGCATGCATCAAAACTACAAACGGTTATTGGACGGTATGGTATGTAGGCCTAATTGACAATAAGATGAACGTGATCAAGATACGACATGTAGGCCTACACTGAACCCGGGACGCTGAATAATTCTGATTCCATGCGCTGCAAAACACCACGTTCTCAACCAAAATAGTGACTTTTCATATCATTTTCCGAAGACGCAAAAAATGACCCTTGACAATCAAATATAAAGCAAATAGAAAGTCATATCGTAACCTTCCCTTGAATCAGCTGTGAAACATTCGGGCAATAGTGACTACGATATCTCTACCTCGAAGAAGCGAAAATGACTCTATCCCGTCTGCTAATAAAATATGGCAAAACCAATAGTACATCATGTGGTAACCCTCCCGTGAATCAGTCGTGAGATATCCGGGCAATAGTGACTTAATACCTCGAGGAAGCAAATACTACTTTATCCCCACTGCCAGTCAAATATATAAAACCAATAGTACGTCATATGGTAACCTTCCCGTGAATCAGCCGTGAAGCATCCGGGCAATAGCGACTGATAAGATGGAGATACAGTAGCGTCGTCTTCCATAGGTGAAGGTACCAGGTAAGTACCATTCCACGGGAGTGTGCAAGTTGGCGGGGAAGCATCCTCGATGACTGAAGAGTGGAATAGAAGGTTCACAACCTGCAGAGTGATGGGATAGGAAAATCACTGTTAGTTGTTGCATGCGGGGGAAACAGTACATGGTGGGTGGATTGAAATGCCTTTCCGGTCATACCGTTTCTATTCTATACTCCCCGGTACCCTAAACAACATTATTCGTAACCGATGTTCAATTTGTGGCAGGGAATAGGTCCAAATGATAAGTTTTGTGTCTTTCACTTTTGATATTGAACGGCACCACAATCCTCATGATTAGTCACTCAGTTATAGTCCCTGAAAAGGAATGTCAAGTTGGAACCGATACAACAAACTACGAACATAATTTTGGCGTCAAACACAGAATTTGGGATGGTGCAAAAATCTACAGCTATAATTAAAGTAGCCTAATAATACAACTGAAAGATTCCAGGTTATTATGTTTTGATTAGGCCTATATGCAAGATGAACTTCAGTCTGGAACTTCAAATAATGGACTGTTTCCAGTTTGATACGGATGCCTGACCGTCAGACGTCTTAATGTGACGCAGTGGTCTTTCGTATGAGTGTGGTGTTCATCCGATGGCTAATAGGTATTCCCAAAGGGTAAACGTGGCGGCCACTTACGGAAACTAGACTGTCATACAGAATCGTTGAGTTTATCTCGTAATTGGTTTGCTTTTCCAGTGAGCATATTCCGTACCACTAACAAATCTTTGCGTCAATCAGATTGCGTTTAGCTAAACAGTCTGACGGTTTGCCATCCGTATAAAACTAGAAACCGCGGCCTAATTATATTCCTACAAACACAGATGAACTTAGCCAATGATTACTATCTATAGTTGCACCAGTGGCGTAGCTCAGGGGGGGGGGGGGGGGGGGGGGGGGGGGGGGGGCAAATGCCCCCTCTGACGGAAAAAACCCATTTGTGCCCCCGCCCCCCCCCCCCCCCCCCCCAGCCCCTCTAAAAAAAATTAAAAAGGAGGAAAAAACGAAAATAGGAAAATAATGATAAAATACCGAGATGGCGGGCGGTTATGTGTGGGTATAATCAAGGCAAATAGTCAAATAAGGCCAAATAGTACATATAGTTACATGTACTTTTACGAAAATTTCAGAAATCTTGCCCCCCCTGAAAAAAATCCCAGCTACGCCACTGACTGTTGCACCGCCCTAAACTATATTAATAACAATGAAAGAAACAATTAATTTTCTTACATATTTGGCGCCTTTTAATCTCGCTTTGTTGATGGAAATGTTGAATTCTAGTGGACCATTATCGCATCCATTTACGTTGATGGAAGTATTGGACTTGGCTCCTGGTCGTAATGGTGGAGTCTTTACGGTAGCGATGCAACTGAAAAGCATAGTTTATAATATATTTAAAAAATGAATATGAAATGTTCATATAAATGTTTATGGTACAGATTTACAAGGTCGTAAAAGGGGCTCTAATCGTTTAATTAGAAAGAAATCAGGAGGATCTACATCCGCCATCAATATCAGAATCCTCAAGCCAAATATAATTTCAGATTGAGAAGATGGAAATATGTCGAATGTAGGCCTATATAGCAGGGCTGCCTCTTTCACGAGTATATAGCGCGGACATGGCCAATTAACAATAAGCAATAAATCTCATCCTTGTAAGCTTTTTAGGGAAGTCATATTTTAAAATCGTTTTTGCAACCAGTTCCAGCCCGCTTCAATTGTTAAATTTTTGTGATTTTTGCGATGTTATTGCACCCTTCACACGAGTGTGTTCCAATTTGAAACACATCTGACCATAGCTTCCTTAAACTTGACGCTACATGTAGTCATTTGTAATGTACTATCACTATCGATGTTATTTTTAACTCTCCTCCACCTATATGTTTTTATAAAAGTAAACACGAACCCACGCGCACAATGAATAATGTACACATATTGTTCAGATCGATACTAATCATGCTAATAGATGCAATCGTTCAGGGAACGAGAGTGAACATTTATTGATGACTTGGTGTTGAGTTATTTCATGACAGGGCTAAATACTACATGGTCTTTATCTTGGTCCGAACATGGAAGTGCTTCCATGGTCCGAAACAGACATAGCTTCAAACGACTTGGCGCACATAAATATCCCCTTATTAGAATATCTTTGGGTAAATTATCTCCCACATCTGCCACTCAGAAAACAGCGGCGTCCCCTATCATGCTAATAGTGCCAAGTACTTACTCTTGCCAAGTGTCGTTGACAGCAATAAGGAACGTCATAGAACGAAGACCTCCAGAGTCGAGGTTACAATGGCTAAATTGAAGTGCACCACATAAAACTAAGAATGACAGACTGACGAACCTCGGCAGACATGCAGATTCCATGATGCTATTATGTACCCCTGTCGCTACACTTGACTTATTCGATAAATGGGTACAATACATAGCCGAGGGTTAAAGGTTGTAGGTAATATCCCGGGGGGTGATGTTCTTTACCATAGTTAACATTTTAAAAGGGATGATACAGATATACATTTATTTAGTTAGACTTGATTTGCCGTCCTCCCCGACCACCAACCCCCGGTTTGTTCTCATGCATCATTATTCACGTATCCTGTCCATGGTGTCCACGCCCTATTCAAATGTTAACTCATACGGAGGGAAAATATCGCATCCCGGCGTTGTTCAACTTGATTTGTTGTATAGATGTGTGCTTTTCTGGGTTTTTAAAATAAGTTCAGCCTACATTAGTCGACTGGCTTTTTTGAAAATATAAAGGGTTGGAAGAATTCTGTTAATTTGTTCTACAGAACTAGAATATAAAAATATTGAGAAAAAACGAGGGACTTGGATCATAAGAACTTCTAACATGGGGAACCAATT
This sequence comes from Ophiura sarsii, assembly GCA_035610835.1. Lineage (NCBI taxonomy): Eukaryota > Metazoa > Echinodermata > Ophiuroidea > Amphilepidida > Ophiuridae > Ophiura > Ophiura sarsii. The sequence goes on from CM069444.1 coordinate 39,994,794, forward strand.
GCTATCTCCCGGTCGTAGCGGAACATACACATACCAACTTTGAATATGAGTTTTCCCCCGGGTGAAATATTAATAGATACTCCAATATATCATGGTCCATCGATCAAGGTTGGTTTCGGTCTCTATCTTATTTACTTGGTTACTAGCACTAGTTTTGTGCCCATCCGCGTACCAGAAACTTGAGGCATACTTTATTGGCATATATTATTACCTCCATTGGCCCCCTCAAATTAATATTCAGTTTCCCCCACACAGGACTGATTTTCAACAATTATACCAATAAAGCTTCGTAGATATGCCCACCAAGTTTGATAGCCTTTAAGGAGATGGATCCTTTGTAATTGCCTGCGTTACAATCACAATGCAAGATCATAGAGTAAGAATCAGTACATCAGTGCAGCTTGCTCATATGCCAACTGGGTGGCTGAGGCAGGCACGAAGCCAGTGACCGTTTGAAACTCATTGACCATGTTCGGCACAAAGCTCAGTTTAAATGATATGCAGATAAGGCTGCGTCCTCTTTTAATTTTCACCATAACATTAATAGATATCAACTGAGCAATATATGAATGATATATATAAGGGAATTGTTCTGCTTGAGTGATTTATAGTTCACAATACTAAATCAAGCCTGGTTCGGCACCCATTGAGGCAACATTCAAAACCGGGTATATCTCTATTTCGAAACGGGAGACCTCTTCTATACAGTTTAAAAAGGGTATTCATTACATGTTATGACCAAATTAATATAGTGTAAATTTTGACAGAAACCTCACCGTTCTTCAAGTCCAAAAAAATTGACGCAATGATGATTTTTTAATTTAACCGAGGCATTTGACGCCATCATTTAAATCAAAAATTGCGTGTGACCAGGAAGAACCAACTCGGACGTTTTGAAAAGGTTCTAGCGGGGGAAATGCCGGTTAAACCCCATAAATGATTTATTGAACTAGTAGTCATGACTATATCATCTTTAGGTTGATACCAAATTTCAAGATACCAGTTTCTTATTACGTCGAAATACATTTTTGAAATGGGCATTTTTAAACGTGTAAACCTATGGGAGATGTATTTGGTGGTATGGGACCTATACATGTATTATCAATCGTTCTTAAGTGGCAGTTTAAAAGTTTGTATTTGGTGGTTTGGGACCTATATATTATCAAACGTTCTTAATTGGCAGTTTTTAAGTTTGGTGTGCGTTTTATTAATTGAAATACGCTGAAAGCGAAAAACAGGTTTTCTCCGTTTTTCAATAATCATGCCAAATCGGAACAGATGAAGATATTTTGATGAAATCAAGAGAGCAAGTAGGAAACATGTACCCCAAATAGACTTGTACTACAATGTGTTGTTTTTAGTTTTTATTGGTTTTTGAAACAGGGCATAAATCATTATACGACACCCTTTATATCAGATTGGGCAAAGATATCTCACAAGATCGCGTGCATCATATATTAGCATCTTTTGTGCACAACCCTTAATAAAAGGAAAATGGGGAAAATCCTATAACCGTTCAACGAAGATTAACGTACTTACACAGTCAGATAAAATAGGAGATTACTAAATAATAACTGTTTTGCATAGATTTAATTCCATACTTTTATTCTATGTAGGGACGCACCATTTGATTTTCAGGGGGGGGGGCGGGGCATGGAAGTTGGGGTCGGGCAGAATTGGGTTTTTTTCGCCACCGAAGTCGGCGACATTTCTTTTTTTCGCCGCCTTTGGTGGCAAGTTTTTTTGTTTTTGGGCAAAGGCGGCAAAGTGGGTTTTTTTAGGTTTGAATCTCTTTCTTTACATTGAGTTTGGTGAGTCAGTTTTTTTTGGTTTTTTTACTCAGCAGTGGGTCAACTTCTTCTTTTTTCCTGGTTGGTGGGCAAAGTGGTTTTTTTTAGAACACTTCCATGTCCCCCTGAGTATCTATCTAATGGTGCGTCCCTAATGATATCTATTTGTAGCATTCGATGGTCGGACACCAAGAACAATAGTCAAGATAACATAGAGTCAACGTGACATTAAAGGTAGATGACCCGATCACATTTCGATTTTCAACTTGAAGTTTTCTATTCTACATGAAAGGTCATCCTTAAAAAAGTCGTGTTCCAAAGTTTGAGTTGCATAGCTCTAATGGTTCTTATTTTACACGCACAAGATGCTGTGAACTGTACCCATTGAGTAGTACACAAACTATATCGGTGGTATACCACCATTCGCGGTAATTCGACGTTATTTCATCGATTTCTCCGTAATTATACCGATTTAGGCCGTCAAATTTCAGTATGATGATGAGAAAAATACGAGCTTTCATATGATATGAAAATCTCCGTATGTTTGAAATAATTCTGTGTTACGAAAATGTGATCGGGTCATCTACCTTTAAGAACCTGGGTCCTAACAATGAAGAAATATGTACACTAATATACATCTATAAATTTTACGGTTTTAAACGGTTTTAAAATATTATCATAATTAGCAACGAATTGGTAAATCGTATTTAGATCTGTACATATTGCTGCTTATATATAAATTATAAACAAAATTGGACTGTTACCTTGGCAGTTATTTCAGATATTTTCTCAAGTATTTACATGATTATAAAATTTCATCTTAATAATAATACAATGATATATTTATGTTTAAAAACATAATGCTGTATATTCATATACTGTTTATAGTGTGGATTTATACACTTGTGGTTCACTGTTAATATTGCACACTCTATAGCATAAATACAAAAGAATACTCAAATATTCCTGTGGCGATACACAACAACACATAATTACTTCATGCATGGAATTCAATAGAAAGAGATAATAATAATAAATTCCATGCTTCATGTTAGACGTTATCTATTCCTAATAATCTGATTATAGGCTTTTTCAAAATAACCGACACCAAACGGCATGTTCGAAACTTGAGTCATCGGTCAAAGAAGCGCCCGGGAGAAGCGCCCTATTAACCTTTTCAGGTATTTGGCTGATATATATTTTTATATTTCAGGTTAAGAATTTTAGTATTTGCATAAGTATTTTGTTCTAAATTTGATTACCAAGAATTTGGCACATCACTCCAGATATCAATTCTTTTCCATCCTTTTAAAGGGTGGTGGCGGGTCATCGTTTCTGGAACATCCCATTTAAACTTATATAGTAACAAAGGCAAAATATGTTACAGTGGTTTAACAATAATAAAGACAGAAAAAACCCAAACCCAAAATGCCTGTTACATTGTCGAAATGGATAATTTGCGGTTAAACAACGACCTCAAGTAAGTGGTTGCCACTTTATATTTGTTGTCTTTGAAATGTCCGTCTTAGCCGTATCCGGCCAGCCAGTCACTGAACCCTGCCGGACACATACTCGAAAACACCAGACTAAAATGAATTATTTTGTCAACAAAATGTGTTGAATAAATCCAAGTATTGTCAACCATTGTACTAGAAAAATAAATGAAAAGCCGGGCATGAAACAAAGGAAAATATAAAACACCAAACTTTACCAATGCATAAACTCTTTACCCTTTCCTGCTTGAACATGTTGAAGAAGCTAAGATTAACCGTTTGTTTTGGTCTTTACAGATTGCTGTGTGGTGGACTGTTGGGGGCTTTTTTTTGGTGAAAAAGTACAAAGGTATTGGACAAGGTATATTGTATAATATACAAAACTACAAATTATCAACATATATAGTGTATTTGCAGAAATAGTTCGAATGAGAACCAAGTACATAAATATATAATTGTATATTCTCATTCATCTAGTAGCCGTAAAACAGGGTAGAAAATCAGTCAATTATAAATTAAGCAAGAGCTATCAGTTGTACTTCATCTGGCAACTGACCCGTCGGGTAAGTCACGTGTACACAGGTACTTCGGGTGGATTTGATATACGCAGAGAGTATAACAAAAACAAACACAAAAAGAAACAAACACACAACCCCAACAAACAAACAAACACCCCCCCCCACCCCCGACAAACAAACAAACAAACACCCAACAAACAAACAAACAAACATACAATGCTTGGACGAAAGTGCGATAAGAACTTGAAGTTAAGGCCTATATTAACAAGAAGAAGTTAAAAGGATGCTACGTTACATCGTATAGTAAAAGTAGTAACAAGGAAAGATTATATTTACTATGTATAAAAGTATTTATTATCCCGACGTTTCGACCATCCGGTCTTTATCTCTTTTACCTTGTAAGACCGGATGGTCGAAACGTCGGGATAATAAATACTTTTATACATCGTAAAAATCATCTTTCCTTGTTACTACTAATGTGTATTGACAAGGATTGGTTGTAGGCGAAGCCCATCAATTTTCACCATTCACACAGGTCATTTATTCGAGGGTACTAATAATATTAAAGATGGAATACGTTATAGAGGGACTGTTTACTCACTCGAGATTACAGATAATACATAATAGCGTGAATCATATGCACCTGTCAAATTCCAAGCACCCATCTTGAAGAGATCATACACCCGCACCTGGCCAGATATGCTATACACTATACCGTATGTCCAGGATTGTCCATAAATACGGGTATGTCATATGATTGCATACACTTCATTCCACATATGTAAACCATGTTTAAAATGCCTGGTCATGCACCAGCTAGAACTATTAATTTATATATAGAAGACACTCTATATCCTCCATGCATCTGGTCAAAGATACCCAACACTTGTTCTCTGAGATTGAATACACTTCATTCACCGGCCTTCCCTGAGATTACGCTCACCATGCACCTGTTCAGAGGTTCTATACACACCATATTTCAAGCACGTGTTCAGTTATTGTTCATGACTACTTGCACCATTCATGGCAACACGCACCTGGCAATAGATGCCATACACACCATTCGCCGTCCAGGTGTTTAATTAACCATTGTTGTTCACGGCTACACGCACCTGTGTAGTCCAGACGTCGTTATTCATGACAACACGCACCTGGTAATAGATTCCTTTAACACACCATTCACCTTCAGATGTTGTCAACACGCACCTGGCAAGAGATTCCACAAGCACCATTCTCCGTCCAGGTGTTTAATTAATAATTGTTGTTCATGCCTACACGCACCTGGCGAGAGATTCCATACACACCATTCTCCGTCCATGTGTTTAATTAATCATTGTTGTTCACGGCTACACGCACCTGTGCAGTTCATGTTGTTGTTCATGACAACACGCACATGACAAGAGATTCCTTGCACACCGCCATTCGCCGACCAGATGTTTAATTATTGTTCATTGCTATATTGACGGTATCACCCTTATCGTAGGTTACGTTGCTGTAAGTCTCTGTAATACAATTGTTTGGGAAATATTAGGATATGCTGATTATCTCCTGTCATCTTCCGAGATATTTGTTTCAGAAAAGATACATCTCCCACCCAAATGTAGAGGATTAAAAATACAACCAAAAATATTTAGAATTCTAAGAAGTATTTGTAATAAATTAGCCAGACTGTTCAGTGATCGAAGTGGATACAAATTTGTCAAAATAATCAAGACTTTTTGGCGAATAGCTGAGGAAATTGCGATACTGAGATTCTCTCTACACTTTTGTTAATTCGAACAGATACCGTCTGAAAATGTCTGGGAATAAAGCCTATACTTCTCTTAAATGATAATTAGATCCCTCAAGTTCCCTCAACTACCTCTAATAAATAATAGTAAACAATATCATAATTGGACCATCCTACCGTTGAGGGGGTAAACCAGAATTTATTTACAGTTTGTAATACCTTGATAGGTGAAAAGCTGTTCTGCAATCAGAGCAAATTATTTCGCACCGGTAAATAGGTTCCCTGTACTTTGACATGTTAACGGGGTGTTACAAAACGTTGATTTCCTGGCTTTATAAAGCGACTAGATTTCCCGTTCGATTTTTTAAAAAGTTACATTTTTCTTTAAGTTCATGATATTTGTGATCATCGAAGTACAACATTTATATAGGGTATTTAAAACCCTGACAGTTCCGTAAAATCAGTACCCAAACTTGACAGCTGGTGTATCGCTATCATTTATCATACAAAAAATGAGCAGTGTTGACGGATCATGTACAATCAAAATCACCCAAAAACCTACAAAATGGACTGAATCTCTGCAGTGATATCTAGTAGTCCTAACTAATAGTCCTAACTAAAATCTGGATTAGATTACAACATAATACTTGGAGCTATAAGTACCTTTCTTGATTACATTCGATTTTGTTGAATGAGGTATCAAACTGCGGAGAAGAAATTTGCTCATTTAATGTATATCTCAGATTTTTGGTACCGATTATATATTTTAAATTAGCTAACCTCAAGGGACTTTATGTGCTCGGTGTAGAACACACACGTAAACAATAACTTTTTACGGTGAACATACCTTGTTTTGCCGCGATACATATTTTAAATTAGCTAACCTCAAGGGACTTTATGTGCTCGGTGTAGAACACACACGTAAACAATAACTTTTTACGGTGAACATACCTTGTTTTGCCGCGATACCATTTGATGTTTTCTGTTGCTCGTAAATCCGAGGATCTACATTTTCAAGCTCAGACTGACTGTTACGACGACTAAAACAGATGAAAGCAATAAGAGCTATGAAGCCTAATGCTGGTAGAAATGCAATCAGCACGTAGGTCGAGACCATGTAACTTTTGGCGCGCTGCTCCGATAGCTGTAGTTCTTTTCTCAGGGGATCTTCTGTTGTGGGTACTGTAAAATATAAGATGTTCATAATATAAAATATGGGGATCAGTGATTAAATTTGTTATCGAAACGAAAGCCTGGGTAAAATGTATGACACAGATGAAGTTTATAATTAAAAAGGGTTCATTACGTATTATCAAGTCATAGATAATAAATTATAATTTCTGTATGACATCACCAAGTGATAACGTTTAACTGACACTCCTGTTTGCGAAAGCATCCTGATAGGGTGTGAAACGTCACGGATCCGTAACGAACAACTGGAATTTTACAATTTAGTGCATGGAAGTCATAAATTCGATTCATCAAACATATATTGTCCACATCCTCTGAATGATGAAACCATGGTAACTGTTACTATCAAACGAGAAAAAAATGAAATACCGTTAAACTTCATCTATAAGCACCCATTGACTAATAGTTAATAAACAGAGAATAGATAAAAAGGTATGAGCGCCCTCTTTTGATCTAGAGAAATTAGCACGAATTTGTTTAGTGTATTCGATATTCAATAATATAAAGTTGTATTACTATCTAAATAATTTCATGGACAGACGAATTGCTCAGTTGGTAAAGCGCCCGGTAAAGCGTCAACTTCAGTATCACGAGGTTGGTGGATCAATTCTCAACTACACCTTTTGCAATTTCTTTTGAAATCCAAGTGATATAGAAATTAATGCAAACTTGAAGGTAAAATTATTACTCAATTATACTAGCTTTATTGTTATTTTTCAAAAAACAAGCGCATAATTAATTTGATTGTATAAAGTAATGATCTTAATAGTCCAACCTTTTTATAAGCTAAAACACATTTATACTACAAATTAACCACAGCAAAATGTATTCATTGGCTTATTTTAAATGTTTCACACAGTAATCTTAAACGTTTCCTTCATCATGATTTAAGGGCAAATTATGATGATGCATATTAGGTTGGTAGATCAAGTTAAGCAACAAAATGAAAGTAACTATGCAAACCACTATAATCCTGGTCTCACAGGATTATAATTGAATGGCTATTAAATCAATTTATTTTCAATAAGATAGAGGGCCGTCCATTTATACCGACCCATCAATCATACATGTAGTTATAAAACAGTATCTGACATAGCACTCCCGTTTAGATCAATTGGTAAAGCCAGCGCCAACAGTTTGGGCTAGGGCAATTGTGATCGCAGGTTCCAGATGGCAATACCTGGTTCGAATCTCACTTCAAGACTTCTTCTTTTGGAAAGTTTATAAATATTTACGGTGTATATCAAATTCTTAACTTTGTTTTTACCATGAATAAATAGTGAATCTATCTTCGTCTTTAATGTGGGTTTTCCCTCTTTTTTTCCCTCTCTTTCTACTATTTTTTATTTTAATTTTAATGCTATCACAATCGTTTATAAATAGTACAAACATTTAAATCAACCTCAACGACTTAGTATTTTTGTGAAGACATGCATGGATGGAGTACAATGAGACAATACGTTGATTATAATTCACTGCTTTTCAGTTCAGCTACTTATGGTATTTTGTTAAGTTGTGGTTTTTGTGAGTAGTTGGCCATTGTTGGTTCTAGATGACAATTCCTAATTGAGTTTATAGAGACACATACATGTACATGTACATGTATATGGTTCACAGTTGATCGATACAAGCATTAGCTTCATGATACAAGCATGTAGCATGTCTATCGAATTTGGGGCAGAGGACTTCTTTAGTGATATAGACCATGAAGCTTCATGTATAGACACAGTTTCGTAATTCTAAAACTAATCCGTTATAAATCAATAACACGTGGCCACTATACTACCATTTACATGAATGTAATGCATGACCTTCAATACCACGTGAGCTGCTCAAATTATGACATGTTCATTAGGCGTGCAATTTAAAGGCAATCCGTCAAACGTGTGTATTATAGTTCCGAAAAACTTAAACAGACTTAAAAAGATGGATGGTGCCGTAAATAAGTCCTTCGCGTGATTTCTTTTATTATTTTCCACTCAGTTTTGTTTTATTTGTTTTGTGCTTTGTGTTTCTCCAAGAATAGGTATGGCACAAACGTGTAATATCGCGTTTCGAATCAATGAGAACAACAGGCAAACAGTCAAAACGTTATTGACTGGCCATGGCTTGCGTGTCCAGTTTGATTAAATTTTGTTTCATTTAAAATATATATATATAAAAAAACCAACGTAAAAGATAGATTCCTTGTTCATTCATGATAAAAATAAAACACTGTCAAGAATTTGAAAATTATGACCTTTCCAAAAGAAGAAGTCTTGAAGTGAGATTCGAACCAGGTATTGCCATCTGGAACCTGCGATCACAATTGCCCTAGCCCAAACTGTTGGCGCTGGCTTTACCAATTGATCTAAACGGGAGTGCTATGTCAGATACTCTTTTATAACTACATGTATGATTGATGGGTCGGTATAAATGGACGGCCCTCTATCTTATTGAAAATAAATTGATTTAATAGCCATTCAATTATAATCCTGTGAGACCAGGATTATAGTGGTTTGCATAGTTACTTTCATTTTGTTGCTTAACTTGATCTACCAACCTAATATGCATCATCATAATTTGCCCTTAAATCATGATGAAGGAAACGTTTAAGATTACTGTGTGAAACATTTAAAATAAGCCAATGAATACATTTTGCTGTGGTTAATTTGTAGTATAAATGTGTTTTAGCTTATAAAAAGGTTGGACTATTAAGATCATTACTTTATACAATCAAATTAATTATGCGCTTGTTTTTTGAAAAATAACAATAAAGCTAGTATAATTGAGTAATAATTTTACCTTCAAGTTTGCATTAATTTCTATATCACTTGGATTTCAAAAGAAATTGCAAAAGGTGTAGTTGAGAATTGATCCACCAACCTCGTGATACTGAAGTTGACGCTTTACCGGGCGCTTTACCAACTGAGCAATTCGTCTGTCCATGAAATTATTTAGATAGTAATACAACTTTATATTATTGAATATCGAATACACTAAACAAATTCGTGCTAATTTCTCTAGATCAAAAGAGGGCGCTCATACCTTTTTATCTATTCTCTGTTTATTAACTATTAGTCAATGGGTGCTTATAGATGAAGTTTAACGGTATCAGATGATCAGGGAAATAAATTACTCACGTGACGTTGAAGTTGTTATATGTCTGGTTGTACTTTCTGGTTCATCTAATGCATCAAGAAAAACATTTAGAAAATGAAAGTTTTAAAGTCAATAAAAATCAGTTGAACTGCCTGGTTTCCCTGGTACAATTTATACACAGTACGGAGGTAAAGAAAACCATGATTCAAACATTGACTGATGTTTCGTACCCACAAATGTAGGCCTATATCTGCTGAAAGTGACCAAATGAGGATCAAATACTTAAATTATCTTAATGCTAAAACAATGATAATGGCAAACATTGAACGCATGACATGAATATTACAGAAGGAAAGATAATGGGACAACATACTTGACATAAAATAGTAGGAAGCGCTGAATCCCTTGTCGGTGATCGTTGAGTCACTCTTAAATTGTAGTCTTAAACTTTTGCCCGTAGATATAAATTCTGGCGGTATGTCAACACCGCAGTAGACACCAATGAGTTCATCGTCATCGTGGTCATACACACTCAGAGTATCATAGTCCCCTGGGCAAGATGCTTCATCGCCCTCAAGTAGAAAGTCGTCTATTACTAGTACGACGTTGCTTCCCTCGGGTGCGGTGATAATCGTAGTACACGCCGCACTGTTAGGATAATTTTGGGGGTACATGGGAGAGGTGATTGTTCCCGGAGATGAGTCGAGGTTTTCATCACAAAACCAGTCTGTGGATAACAAGAAAGATAAGTATGTCCGAGTTTGTCATAAAGTCGGTCATCGGGATGGACAGAATAAAACTGAAAAACATTTCTACCACCAGTTTCTACCACCAGTGACTTTTAAATTACATGGACGAGCGCCGGTATTTTCTATTGAAGTTATGCTTGTCGGATTAATATCGATCATCAAGAACCATTATTATAGGCCGCGTAGTCAACGCTTCAACGCTGAGCGCAAGCATTGACCACCGTTGACCAATCAGGCTGCGTCATTTTGTTATGTGGAGCTACTACGCATGTGTGGGAGCGCAAAGAGTTCGAGCGTTGGTGGAGTATGATTAGGCCTTAATAGCGCTGTCGTAATAACTTCTCAACGGTAATAAGTTATAACTCTTCACTCTCATTAGAAACTATTATCGATCTGAAAAGATGCACTCATTGTTCCGAGTACTCGTGGGTTCGAGTTTAGGTGTAATAAAACACTGAGTGAAACAGTTGTTATATACTTTTTGAATATCGTTACGTAAATCACGTCGGTGAATTCATGCAATAATTTTAGTCGTGCAAAATGTTTGAAGGATTCGAAATTCCACCGACGCGTTTTTTCTAAAGATAGTTTTAAATATATCATAACACAATAGTATGAGAGACATTTTGTCGCCGCAACAGACTACTAGTACTAGTACTCGCATTGATTACCGGGCTTTTCAATCATGTGAGCCATACAGGTGCGAGCGAGACAGACATAAGTTAGCTTTCTATTTAAAGACGATCATCCCTGAATTCTGAATTCACCCAATTGTTAATGAATTAGTATCGCAAATCAGGTACGTGTTGCAAATTCATAACTAAGAATATAGCAAGAGGCACACAGCCCAATTGAAAGCGTTACTCATTATCACATATGTTGCTTACACGTTTCGTTGGTAAGGCTTTCTGAACTTCAAATAAGAAAAAACCCTATGGAACTGGAAGATATATAGTTACTTCAAACTATGGATTGGAAACTGTGGAAAGTGGTTCAATTGTCCTGTTGATGTTCCTAACATATCAGGTTAACATTGACATTAACACCGGATTGAAGGACTTGCAATGCAATTCGAGAGCAAAATAGTAGAAATAGTGTATTCATCTCCATTCATCTATTGCTTGAAGCATATTCCTTGACAGCATACATAGAATATAAGCGACATGAAAATGAGGTCAAATAATACTAAACATAGAATAGTGATAACACTTACATCCATCAAAGTGAGCAAGGAATCCAAATTTATCGGCGTCAACCGAATAGAATTCCAACCTAATCACATCACTGCGTATCTCCAGTTTGTCCGGGATTTCGTTGAGACAATACTGAGCCACCACCGGCGAGTTGAACGCCTCTCCGTCCCGAACCACGAGGTAACTGTCCGTCTGTGGTCCGTGACATTCCGTTGCGGGATCACCGTGGACTATCCGATCGAAATAGAATGCCACGATATTCGCCTTTGTCGGATCAGGTTTGATAATCCAGATGTATAGGCCATCTGATGATGGATATAGTGACGTCATACTTGTTAGCCACCTTGGCGTGGCTATTCTACCGATATGTGAGGTGGTGGTAGACCCGGGCACTGCAGATAAAGAGAAAAAGGTTTTATAGGCGATAGTCTACAACATTTGTCCAAGCACCTTGACAAAATAATCTAATCAACATTCAGTGAAAAAATGAAGAAAAAAAATCTAACCAACATTTTTAATATGTATAATGTTATGTCGAATATCACATCTGATAAGAATTCGATTTGTGAATTTTAAACATTGACAACAATTCGTTCCTGCTTAAATGTAGGTACCACCTCAACATGTTCACTTTTGGTTAAATACATGTATATCCGACTCCCCAGTCCCCAGTAGGTTTGAAAGACTTAAATGACCATCTGCATGCTAAAACATGATTGCGCAATTATGTTTCGGGTTCGAGACAGTGTATTTTTAAGGTCTTTGTTAATTTAATTCTCGCCAGTTTGTCCGAGTCTATATGTTATTTATTCATTTCACTTACTCGGCTGGTATCATTTGCTTGATCCTCGCGTTTATTTAATTTAGTTTCGCTCGTCATAGATTCTGCTAGAATCATGCTTATAGGCCATCATCAATTGTTAATATTTACTAATGTATTTCGGCTGCTAGAGGCTTTCAACAAAGACTTTGTATACATAAGTGCTCGTTCGTCTGGTATCCATGTAAGCACAGTCCCTGTGGTCTAGTGGATTAACCAATCGCCGCGAATGCGAGAGGGACCGGGTTCGAGACAGTGTATTTTTTAAGGTCTTTGTTAATTTAATTCTCGCCAGTTTGTCCGAGTCTATATGTTATTTAATTATGTTTAACGATAACAAAGAATCAGATTACTGAAATCAAAACATTTTCGATAAACATGATAAATACCCTACAACATGTCAGCTACCAAATTAGCCGCGTCGTTTTTACAATGCATGACGACACGTTTTAATTAATGTACGTAACCTCGCCAGTGAAAACATTAGACTAACATTCTTAAGTACTTTATAATGAGCGCAGGTGTCTCTGCCAACAACAGACACATAGTAGATTCACAGTATTTGGTCGGTTTACCATTTCAGTATACCTTCCAATTGAAATAGGTCCAAATCAATATATTTATGAATCTACTATAAGCATGATAAGCATGGCGACATCCGAAACAGCAACAGAAATCTTACGTGGAAACTTTTCCATTTCCAAATGGACGGTGTCTTCATCCGTTGAGCTCACGACTCTGAAATCTCGTCCCGCGAGATAACATGTGTCGTTCTTGAGGTCAAAGGCCATGCATGTGTATCCGGTTGTACTTAGACACAGCTTGGCGCAGCCTTCTATGTCGACGTCAGTTATAGTCTCTTTTATGGATGATTCGTCCAATTTTGTTCCAAATATGGGATCGAAATATTGAGTATCATCACCTACAAAAAACCCCAAAGAAGTTGATAAAAATTATAGGTTTTTTTGTCACAACCTAACTACAACATTTTCCTGCGACACCTTAATAGCCTGCAATGTCAATGATACGTATGAAACTCTCGCTGGTATTATTGAATCACAGTAACGAGCCAGCCAAAAAATAGTTCTTCGGCTAACACTGTACGGTATATGAAAGTATACACCAATCGGCTATTCTTGACATTCAGTCAAAAGGTCTGCTGAAAAAAAGTTACAGCATTTTTGGATCACTTTTTTCCTCAATACATTCGTTGCCATTGGCCTGATAGCCTTATTCATCTGAATAATTACAAAAAAAATACCAAAAAGAAAAGAAGCTTTCAAGCAATTGAAATCACGTAGTAGTACAAATACACCATTTTGAATATCATTTGATACCACCAGCTCGATGCCAGATTGAAACAAAGACAATCCTACTGCCAAAATTGCCCTAGTGCTATTGACTTATGGGTAAAAATGTGCGGTAGCATAATTATAATAATCAGGGAGTGTGAATTTCAAATGGGGTCGGCTACCTGCATGGGCGTCTCTATTGAATTCGACACTCCCTGTGTGGACGATTAAGGTAATGTCTTCCATAGGAAGGTGTATGGATTTTAACTGGAATAGTCCAATATACTTGCCACAATATTCCTCATCGGTATCATGATAGCAACCTTCCTTATTCACGCCATTACATTTGAAGGCGTAGTCTATGCACCAGCCATCTTCACAAAGAAATTCGTCATATCGGCATTCTTTTGGTCCTGTGATATTGCAATAAATAATGGAAACGCAGGAGTTAAAATTTCAAAGGATGTAACTGTGTAGTCATGCGTTATCAGGAATATCTAATATACTGTTTTGAAAAGTAGTATTAACTTTATTAAGTTAACCTTAATTCGTCGAGGTTTGTAACTGGCACCAGAGGATTAATAATAATAATAATGGAAACTCATTAAAAAAGCGCCGGTATCTGCCATAAATGGCGCTCATGGCGATTATGCATTTACAAACAAGCTATACAGTCAATAGCGCACAATACATGTCAGATGACCACAAAAAGGTTATTGAGTAGAAGTCACTTTAAATAGGTGGGTTTTTAAGTCCTTTTTGAAACTGTTTATATTGCTGTTTAATCGGATGACAGCGGGTAAATTGTTCCATATTCTTGCCGCTGCAATCCCAAAATCTCTGTTGCCCCACTGCGTTTTTGTACGATTTAATTGGTAGACACTTGTTTCTCCATTGTTAAACTGCTTTCAAACATCACTCCAAGGTTGCGGACATCTAGAGCCTGAAGGTACAATATTTTCCGAACCAACTCTTATGGAAGGAATGTTGACTTTTGCCTTTTGGTAATGATAATAAATTCAGGTTTGGAATCATTTAGTTTCAGAAAGTTGGCATTCATCCAAGCGTGTATTTCATCAATACAGCTCTCCATTTTCTGAATTGCTTCATCGACATCGGCTTGTATGGGTTTGACAGACTTGTATATTTGTGATTAATGAAGGCATAGTTGTCATCGTCAAAGTTACACTTGGCAACCTTACAAAGTGTGAACTTTGGGGACACTTTTTTAAGGACATCTGTCTAGAACACCAGTAAATACCATATTACCTTTAAACTAGTTAGGTAGATAAGATCGCATTTACTGCTCTCATCTTTCTCGATACATTGTATTGAACCGGAAGAGGGGAACAAAGTGGAGACGAGGTGATCTAGCAACTCAACCATCTTTAGATGTTGCCGAAGACGCAGAAAACCGCCAATCACAACATCATTGACATTAAGTTGATGACTTACTTGTTTCGGGTATCCCGCCATCGAATATAGGATTGATCCAGTCCACAAAGGCAGCCACTTTAGTGTTCACCCCGGGAAAACCTGGACGAGCACATCCATTCCCCCAGCTTATGATTCCTGTCAAAAACCATTGATCACCCGCTTGTGTCACTACCGGGCCTCCGCCGTCATCCTGATTAAAGACATGAATTTATAATTATATCCCGTTGGCATAGGGTTAAATAAGTCTTTTGACGTTAACAAAAAACATTGGATGTGGTGGATAAGTGTTTTTAAAAAGTGGTGTCAATAGCCGAATTAAGGCCCTGTATCAAAATAAAGGTCTCCAAATTTCACGATTATTCACAGTGTGATGCTTTGTTTCTTAGTACCAAAACATTCACGGGGCAGCAAAATTGATATAGCCAATGTGTCAAATATGAGTTGATGAATGCTTTTACTCCTTTTCTGGTTGGACAATTGGAGGCACTTAAGTGCTATTTATTTGTACTCTGGTAACATTTTAGCATAGCATAGCATGGATTGATTGTTGTACCGAGTCTGTGGATGGCCTGGTGTGATGTAGGATTAAGATGGAACACTACACTGTCTTCGTGCAGTCCTGCAGTCTAGTCTAAGATGTCCTTGCTATACCGTGACATCATATCATAGATCACAAAATGTGTGTGAAGTGTGTTGTTGTTAAAATGTAGGGGTGTGGGGTGTTGGACTTAAAAGGGGTGTAAATTTGTATTGTGTTACCCACAGCTGCTTACCGTACATGAGTCCCTTCCTCCTTCCGGAAAGCCAGCACAAAACATGTTGTCTGTTACGGGTTCTGGCGCATACGCATCTTGACACTTTGTTTGGTTATATATGGGAACGACAACCTCTTGCAACGGAGGATATTCAGAGCCTTGAGAAAAGAAGTACAATTATTTTAGTTTTAGATTCAAAAGTGCAACTTAATATTTGGGCTGAGGATTGGTATTTTAATGCTATCATCTCTTAAACGGTACGGTATATAATATACTCTTTGTCCATCAAAAGGTGCCTGGTGTCATATCGTAAACTCGCCATGCTCGCAGAACATTCATTGAATACTAATGCACTTGAAAAGGGTTATTTATAGCTCGTCATCAATCATAGAACTACCTGTATACCTGGTAAAGTCGGTCTGTGACGGGTGACGAGCTAAAAATGTCCTTATAATACGGTATCATATAATTTAGTATCAACGGTAGTAAAAGGGCCGATCATTACCTCCCTCAGCGGTATGGCCCCATCCAGTCAGGGTGCAAAGTCTGCCTTCGTCATAAAAACTGTCCATATCTTCTGGGGGTACACAGATAGTTCTGACGTAATCGGTTATTGCGAATGGCTGTGATACTCGTATGAGGGCGATATCCCAGTCATTGCCGGCCATCGTGAAATTGGGATGTACGTAGACTTCGGACACGCCCCTTCTTTGCTCGTTGGATGTACTACTGACCAGATCTATGATTCCCATCCGGATTATATAGACCGAAAGATCGTTAAGAAACGGCCTGAAAGGTAAATGGTTTAGATTGCGAGTAAGAAAACGGCGTGGAGAGTATTCAGTCAAACAGGTTCTGACGTATGGTAACTATGCAGCATTGGATGGGTCAATCTGTCAGAGAAATTCACGAAATTAATGATAAATCCAAGTTCACCAAAGAAATCTCCAAGCACTCCATACAGCGACCCAAAATAGCAGGAACCACATGCGCAAAAATATACAAACTCATAAGACCTCTACATACAAATCCAAGGTGTTTGATAGTATCCAACAAGTCAAGACAGGACCAGATATGACAAGACAAGCTATCGTGCATGAACTTTACCGACGGTAAAATAATGATATACATTGATATCTTGGTATGCCTTTGGCATCTTAATAGTAAAGGTAGAACAATAAAAGCAATGCAACTTACGTGCAAAATGCCGAGGTTACAATCCACTCGGGGGATAGCAGTGTGGCACCACAATAAAAGTAATTGTTGACGTAGAGGGCGGCTTGCCATGGCCATTCGCCACTTTGAGCCGGCCCGCCGCCAATTATGATATCTTCGGGGCCCAATTCCACTGTTTGCCTTCCACATTCAAGGTCCTCTATTTTGTGTGGAAGAATAGAACATAAAATTGGATAGGTTGTGTAATATAGACCCTATCCCGGGTATACAGGGTGAGATTGAAAGCAATGTAGGCCTACTCTTTGAACAAGTTGGCAATAGTAAGTAAAGTACTGATATGTCTTACTAAACTAAAAGTCGACAATAAGCGACGACTTCTATGAAAATCATAATAAATTGAAAAAGCCAAAAAGTAATATTCCAAAGATCATGGGATCAATCAGTCTTGTGATACAATCTGAGTCAAGAGAGATTTGAAATTAGAAGTGGTCATGTGGTGAACAGCGTGGCTAATTGACGTACTTCTGGTAAGTGTTCTTTGTTAAGACTAGCATCCTCTTTCAGTTTCGTGGTTATAAAGTGACTTCAGACTAATTCTACGCAAACGTTTTAGATCTATGATTTGAACATTTGACATATAAATATCTTACTTTTAATCGGATCACGGTCTTCATATATAGGCGTAAGCCAATCTTCAAACGCTGTCATTCTGGTGTATACACCTGGGAAGTCTTGCTGAGCGCAACCTGCGTACCAGCTGGTTAAACCAACCATGTACCATTGATCGTTAAATTGTGCCACAGAAGGGCCATCTCCCTGTTAAAGGCCAGAGAAAAACAGTGTAAATATATGTACGCGAGTAAGACGGGGCTGCGAAAATGGTACGACGGAAGTAGTCAGTGCCATATACGTCTGTTGAAGGAATTGCTTTCAATCTAGATAAAAGGGCAATGTGTAGATGCGAGTTACCATATATATAGAAACGTGTTTTTCTCGCATCCCCTATAGCTGCTTGATCCTGGTTGATCTAGTGATATGAAGCTGTTTCCGGTTTATAAATACTTTATTTGATTGTGAAATTTGAACAGTTGTTATAAACATATCAAAAGGTGACTATACTTACTGTACAAACACCTGTTCCTGCGTCGATCCCCATACATATCATATTGTCTGTTATTGGATATTCCGGGTACACAGAGTAGAACTCCTTACAGTCTTCTTGATCTATTACTGGAACCGGGACATCCTTCAAGAAAGGGTTCATACCACCTAGAAATACCGAGCAAAGGCGTCAATTTTAAATCAGCAAAGGGTTATTTTAGAGCATTCAAAGCTAGTTTAAGTGTCTACCTTTCGTCCACAAGTTGCCGCACAGAACCGTAAACCGACTCTGATGATGTAAACTCTAAACATTTTCATTCTCCAACTTCATCCCAAACTCTTAACCATAACCTCAATGCCCAATGGATTGTTATATATCTGTTATCTCAATTTCTCAACCAGTAAATCATTTTTGAAAAAGTATTTATTAATAGGCCCATTTTATCAGGATTAGGTCTCTAGTTGCCAACCGCTGCCCGAAACTTTACCCTGTATGGGACTCGAACCAACAACCTCTGTATCATGTGTATTGCGAGTCCGGTACTTTATCCAGTGGGTCACACACGCACCATGTTATCTCGTTTTAGGTTCAGTCGCACAGAAGACAGCTCCCGACCCAACCTCTTCCCAACTACACAAGACCACCATTTTTAGTCGGCGACTAATCTTCTGTAGTCGCCGATTTAACATGTCAAGTTGGCTTGCATCTTCTCTCCCGCTTGGAGCAGACTCGATTGCCGACCACTTTCCAACTACACACAACCACTCATGATGCGCGCCATTTTTTAAGGCTGCGAGAAAAAATCGTGGCGAGTTTGTCAAATTTGCCACGTGCTTTCGACCACACAAGACTGCAGAAGACTGCACAGGACAGTCCCAGATCTTGCCGAAACTACACATGCAAAAAAGAAAACTGCTCACGATTTTCGAATAATGGCCAATCGTGACCAGTCTTGAGCAGTCTGGAAGTGGTTTTCTAGCAAATCGGCTGTGTGACTGAACCCGTTTACATACGTACTCAACGTTGATTATTGTGTGTTGCGATGCGTTATTGTATTATTGAGGCGTACCGCGGGAAATGCTATTTGGTTGCCATCACATGAAGACGTGTGGTAACCTAGCGTGACCTTCCATTAATTGCAGCACATGAAGGTTCATAATTTCAAGATCGTTTTCTGATAACAATCATTTCTTCTTGGGATTGACATGGTGTTCCCACACGTGTTTGACCACAGGACAATTACTCGTCAGGAAATCAAAATCAACCAATCATTCTCAATAAACAGATAAAGGTTAATACCATAGCCTCGCTAGTTTAATTTTTCATAGTTAAAACACCTCCACAAGGTAAATGTCATAGCCTTGGGATTAGCCATCTGGAGATTCGACGATTTAATCATCACAGATGGTGGTTCCACTATCTGTGATTTAATAGACACTTAGGTATAATTTCCGTAAATAAATGACAATTCGGCTTATACTTCATTGCCAAAAAGGACGACCTCGTTTGTATCGAATAAATGGACTTATTCAGGTACTCCACAAAAAACACAACAACAAATAGGAAGCAATACCGGTGGTAAATAGCATTTAATCATGTTAATAGCAACACCAACCTCCATCGGACGTAGCGCCAAAACCAGCAGTGGTGCAGATGGTTCCGCCACCAAACAGTGGTTCCATTTCCTGGGTGGGAACGCATGAAGGTCGGACGTAATCAGTGGTGGTGAATGGTTCCGTTTTCAACAGAGCTATGTCATGGTCAAAGCTATCCTGGATGTAGTTCGGGTGCACATAGATTTCTACCACTTTTTTGGTTTGGGTATTGGACGAGAGGTTGACTATATCGTTTGTTCCCATATATGCCATGTAATCTGCCGGCTGGTTATCAAATCTGTAATGATTTGGGTAAAAGTATTGAAAATTTGAATTGGGTGAAAACAAGCTAAAATGGGTCAAAATGAATGCGAGTTATTTATAGGGTTGAAAATATTTATAAAGAGTACCAGAATTATGCACCAACAAGAACAGATGTGAGCCAACAATCCTGAATCACTGGATTTTTGCGCAAAACGACATACTGTTTGGAATACCAAACCCTATTTAACATGTTTAACGCTAAAAACAACGAGAATTTCCAAAGGAAAAACAAAGATCTGTTGAAAAATTGTGTAGATATCTGGCAATCTCTGTGAATGACGTTATGTTCTTTATTATCTTATCTAGAATAGCGAAGAACGGTATGAACAGAAAAGTTATGCAATATGCCTCACGAGCCTATCTCTTGTGCATCCACTTTCGAGTTTAGTATCCAATAAAACAAACAAATCATGATCTTGTTCCATGCATACGTAATCGTGTGAAAGTGAAATACCGCATTTGAAATGGAATAACCTTCAATGAACGATTATGCAATTACCAGATTTAACTTAATGACCTTTTTATAGGAATTGAAGATTAATTGTTAGTGAGAACGAAAAGTAGAAACACTGATTCACATAAATTGTGACGTACATGCATTGTGCTAAAGTAACGACCCAGTTATTGCGTAATAATCCGGCTCCACATACGACCTTGGATTGGTACGTGATGACTCCTTGCCATGGCCATTCACCCTCTTGAGACTGGGAACCACCGATAATCCTCTGCGCAGGTGGCAATACAGGTGGTGGTATGCCAGCTATTCGACTTTCGACGCCAAGACGTGGCGCTGTCTGTGTACCGCAATTAGGCTCATCTATGTGGAAAAACATAAGCGTAATTTGATTAACTGAATATATATAAGGCGATAAAAAACAACAAAACCCTATTCTACCGGCAAACAGATCTTTCAGGTAGATCGCGCGGGCGGGGAAAAATATCAACATTTTTCACAAAGTTTCTCAAAATGTTTCTAATTTTTTGTTGTTGAAAATTCGACAAAAATGGGTCGGTCGGTCGAACAAAAAACCTGTCTCTGAAATAGTGAAATACGGTATATAGCGCGAGAATAGCAAATTAATTGGTAGGCTCATCACAGTCACAAGAATAAGATAAGACAAATGGTTACCACTGTCATGACTGTGTTGGGGACAAATTATTAATCCTGGATAAAGCGCTAAGTCGTCGAAAAACAAAGTATAAGGTGTTGGAAAGAGTCCAAACTAATAAATGTACTTATTTCATATTAAACAAATGATTTAAAAATAAAATAATAAACACACAATCATAAAGCGGTTCAAAGCGGTACATTTTTTTTAAAGTAAAAAAGACACTATGGTTAAGAACATTTATCTTTCAGGTGAACTCTATCTAAACTCATGTATTTGTAAATATCTTATGATCCTTATATATTTTAGGAAATGAATACAATAGTAAACATTTGGTTGAAACCAAGAGGTTACATTCGGGTTAAGAGTTCTAAAGGTGCACCTTTTGTATTTACTTTTATAAAATGAATTCCGGGTATTTAGGCACGTAACGACATGATGTCATTGTTTTTGTAAAATGTCGTAATGTTAAACATAATCAATCCAGGATTCTGAGAAAATAACCAACGCCCGAATGATCGACCCTGTACATAGACCAGGTTTTCATTTTCATTGCCTTAAAACCAGAAATATAAACGCTTTAATGTCATTCTAAGTCGATGTGTAGAGCAAGAATTTGAGGACTTAATGCCACAAGGTCCTATCTGTAATAGCTGCCAGTTGCTATGTATGCATTTCTATATGCTGAACAATTGGTATAAACTCGGAGCAGCTATTGCAGATATGGTGTTTTTGTTGAGATACATAGTGGTGTGAAAAGTCACTATCTGCAAAAGCTGCCATATATCTATACACGTGCTATATGCATGTGTGCCCTTATGCAACCCTTCACAAGGCAGCCATTTGCTTCCTAAAAATGTGTACACGCAAGTATAGGAAATCCTATGAAAAACCACCACAAAAGGAAGCAATGACCAAAATATATTGATTTTTCACATTCTATCGTTTACAAACGATAAGGTATGTGTTATTCAGTTATCAAAACACATATTGAATCCAAATAATTAAAGGTTTCACAGATAAATCAAGGATAATTCAGTTTTTGCCTTATATCTCAAAAGCATCAAAATGGAGTTACTTCCTTTTGTCGCGGTGGGGCAGTGTAGATAGGGCCTTGTGGCTCCAAACCCTCGAAATATTCGTTATCAAAAAAGAACTTAGTCCGATTACTGTCTTAATTGCATGTCTTTGAACTGCATGAAACAACATGAGTACGTCACACACAAATATCATTCTTTTCTTATGTTAAACACATTGTTTTGATTCTTTTTTCAAGCGTAAAGGCATAATAGAAATATAAAAATATTGGCGGAAACAATTAAATATATATATATATAGGTATTTCGTCATAACATTAAAAAAACGTGGTCCGATTTCTGTCTTAATTGTTTTTTGAACTGCATGAAACAACTTGAATACGTCACACACAAATATAATTCTTTTCTTATGTTAAACACATTGTTTTGATTCTTATTTCAAGCGTAAAGGTTATACCGATGAACATTGATAAATCATGTTTTCCGCATATCTTTCAAGTTCGTAATCATTGCAAATCAAACCATTTGGAAGTATACATTAGATTTGTCAGATTTACATCATATTTAATCGGAATTAGATTAAAGGATATTAAATATCAGCTAAATGAGTTTTTCCTGGTTAAGCCACTGAATCTCCCAAAATACATTTATATCCATATGATTATCAAATCATTATCAATAGATTTCTTTTTATCTGCGAGGCCATAATATAATATACAATCATACAGATTTGGTGCGTGGGAAAGTTACTTGTTCTTCTTACACATTGTTCAAGTGTAACCTGGTAACCCCGGGATTGTAACCTTCTAAATCTTGCGTAGATATTTTCAACAATGTAAAAAAAAGGTATATGAAATGACATACTATATTTCTCAAAATACCATAAAGTCACACTTTTCTTAACATATAAAAAGCCATATACTAACAATGCTAGCAATACTGTCGGTCATGTAACATCCATACGTTAATGCAGAATTGGGCAAATGGCGGCTAATTTACGACATTTAGTTTGCACGGAGGAATTTTGCTAATTGTAAAAACTGTTCAAGTAGGTGTTAATCTGTCATTTACAAACTATATAAAGTGTTTTAATGTATCAATGCGAATAATGACTGAAATCCTTATTGAAATATACACATGAGACAGATTCTTTTGCTTGACAAAGTAAGAAAAGGGGAGAGGTAAACTGATATTGACATAATGATATCTAATACGTGTATCATCATCAACATCTCTTTCTGGAGAGAAAGACTTTCGTGTCAAACGTTTTCCCCCATTCCAATTGCACGGAATCCTACGTTTTGGTATGACAATAATATATTAAAACTTATAAAGAGGCGCATAACTTAAGCACATGTGTACATGTACAACGTGTAACCAATGATGTAACTCAGTCATGTCAGTGCATTCGAAACTACAGATATGTCACGTGTTATTCATGTTATTGGGGGCAGCATCTGGTTATGATAAACGGGTTTACGACTTTGAAAGACCCTGGCATGTATAAAATCCGAGAATCTCCGGTTCGAACCTGTTTGCGGATTTCCCTTTTCCCTTTTATCTTCTTAAAATGTGTTATGTACTCGGCCACCAAAGTAAAGGCTTTGTGTTGGTGAATTCCAATGGATAATTATCATGTTAACCTTTTGAGATTTAAAAAACCCCGGATATCCGGTGAAATGGAGAATACAACTTATATGAACCACCTGTATACGATTTCAAAACAAAATGTCACTTGCTATTAAACTGACAAATACCTAAGAATTATTAACCATTAAAGGTTTCCTTTTAATTACAAAATTGATACTTAAAACGAAATTCAATTACACAAAGAAAATTACCCGTTGAAATTGGTAAATTAAGTGTGTAGAATTTATGGTCGTATTTCACAAATTTTAGACATATTGAATTTTGGATAGATTCATTATCTGATTGAAACAGGCTAAACTGTGCTATGTATGGTGTATATATCTTTATACTGATATTGAAAGAAGGAGGGTCAATTTGGTGCAAATCCTTAAGAGATGACATGTATGATATCAATACCTTTTAGTCACAGGATAACTTCGATTATACAAATGATGAGGTTTTTTCGCATTTGAAGCTCAAATGGTCACATATATGATATACACGTAATTCAAATTTGAACGCATTCGCGCGAAAGCGCACGATTTACGCTGTCTTGTTAATTTCGGTTACAATGGATATCTTTGGTCAAAATCATACATACAGGCGCAGGCATGAACCCTGGGGCATGATTGTAGTTTTGTATTGACCACTCAACGAATCTAAATTTAAAGAATAATGAGCAATAAAAAAGATCTTTAAGGGGTGGGGGCGTTAAGTAAGTCTACAGATACGTTTTTCTCTAAACATGATTCGATCTTAGCAACCTAGGCCTAATGGTTCTTACCGAATGACATAAGACTTTTTAGTTAGAGTTAGACCATAAAATCAAATGTTCTAATTATTGCAACCTCGGAACATTTATATTTCTGTAAATATTTTAAAGATAAGCAGTTGGACAACTGAGCATAAACATAAAATATCTTGATGGGTAAAAACACGGAAGCATGGGATACCATGTGATCTGAAAAAACACCACTCATTAAACCTTAGAATAGAAAGAAAAAGTGCTTTTATAAGCCAAGTATAATTTCAACAATAAAGCATTATCATCATCACCATGTCTCATAATCACATGAGTTATATTTCAATTGCAAGAAAAACAAACAAACAAAGGCGTTTCATGTTTGAATAATACTGTTTTATAAACATATTGTAGGGTTATGGTTTGGTAATTCTTTTCAAAGTTATTATTATGATCTATCGTCTTCTGAAAATTCCTCGTGCCGTAAATTTTGTCACCAGTTATTTCGATGGCGTGGTTCGTATCCCACCGCTGCCACCAATTTTGTCACGTACCGCCCCGGGTACCGCCCAAAACATATATAATTCACGAGATATACCAGCAACATTTCGGAGCACCAGCCGGGAATTGAACCCATATTGAACGCGCCAGTGTATAAACCAAAAGAGGACTTCCCCGTCAGGTCTATGACTAACACACTTAAATCTCGTGACAAAATATGAGGCCAATGAAAGAAAACAAAAGCGTTTAATGTTCAAATATATTGACAATTAATGTCGTCATAAAATACTGCGTCACAATTTCGAGTGTTACTGTTACTCACAATAATGTTTACACTTTTCTATGTGCATTCATTCATATTGGAGGTTAAGTGGATCGCTCGCACATGTCAAAAATCGTAAAACTAATAATGAACTCCGATAACACAAGATGTAATTGATAAGAGTGTTATAACTTGTTGGTTGGAATACATTACGTGAAACCATGGTGAAACAGAGACTCTAATTTAATGGTATATAGAATCAGTGACAGTTATAGAATAGGGTCCAGTACAATTTAACAGCGGTATTTCAATTTTCCGCACACATAATGAAAACAAAGCAATGCACTGTGCACTCAAATCAGTGAAACAGTCACCCGGGAACAGTCAAATAATTTGTGCTACCAGCCTAAACATGTACAGTATTTATTTTCTTTTATTGACTTCAAGTCAATAAAGGACTTTGTTCTGTTAACTTTATGACTCAATCAAGTTATATGTTATGCTTGCTATAACGAAATAGATCATGTTAACATCGCCATCAACTTGATTTATATAGGGATGATCATCTCTGAAATTAAAACCTGATGCTATAATTGATATGTTTCGCTGGTACCTAATAACATAAATATCCAATTCCCTTGGACTATTTCCCCGCTAATTCACAGGAGGGAAAAAAGTTCCCATCAAAAAGTACTATTTCTCTGTGATGAGGAGCTGCGAGGGAAATAGTATACCTTTATGGGAACTTTTTTCCCTGCTCGCGATCGCGGAAATTGATGGATGGTCAGATGGAGGTACATTGTAAGCTTAGTGACTGATTCACATTGAGTAGGTCTAGACCCTATGGTCCGTATGCACAAAAAGTTAGACCGGGTCTAAGTGAGTTTTAGTTTCGTAAAATGCACACCTTTAAATTACATTTCTTTCTCAACTTAGCTAACAAATTGTAAATATTTGGATGCAAAGTTTAAAATAGCGCAATATATCTCATGAAAATGCAGAGGAAAACAGCTTTTGAGGCATGAATAAATTTCACTTAGACCAGGTCTATCTTAAGACCCGGTTTAACTCTTTTGTGCATACGGACCTAGGTATTTCATTTGTATAGGGGAAGGTGGGGTAATGGCGGACGCGGGGTAATCGCGGACAGGGCTGTATCTAAAGGCAGGTGAAAGAAGGTGGTATTTTGCCACCCTATGATGTTAGGTGCCTCTCCATTGAAATCACACAAAACCTAAATGGGATGGTTGTCTCGCAAATTCCTATTGTTAGTAGGCCTAAAACAAATATGTACTGCTCTATATTCGGGAAATGGTGCAAAATAGGTCCCATCGGTGACTGAATGCAGGCCCGTGAGCCTATTTCGGTCTCGGAAAAATAGTAGGCCCACAGTCATGACAGTCCTCCTGTCACCTCGGGGAGCTATTTTTCACCATTTCTCTCGTTAACAATAAATATGTGTATACTATTGACCGGCAATAGTACTTGTACCGATATTCCGAATACCCAGTGACCTGGCAGATAAAAAACCGAACACTTTCATGTCGTTTGGATGGAGCAGTGTGAAAATGTGAAGAATGGATGTGACTCTGAACCAATTAAATTTGAAATCAATTTGGATGTGATACTGACTATGCCGTGTTCTTTTTACGTTTTTTGAATGGTAAATCTTAATATGACGGGCCCCACTTCCAAGCATAACATGTATAGGCCTACAGATACAGTATTGTATACTAGTTGCTATAAACTATTAATACATGTCCTATATACTATATACTATTATACAATATACTATATACTATATAATATATATTTTATAATTTAAAATTTGTAATATATAATGTTCTCCTTTGTACTTACTCTGTAACGAGCCCGCGCCATCGATATACAGCAGCAGTATAATCAGTAATGAGAACATTGGGGTGTAATTCCTTGTCTGTAACATGTCAGTAAAGTTGCCGCGTAATATCTGCCAAAAAGAAATGGACAATTTAGTTTAAACACATACAGTTTGCAATTATTTGAGTATAAAATTATTAAGTCACTTGATGGTGTGATGAATAAAATCCTAATGGTATATTGATATTGATACGATTCGTACTGATGCTGAGTATGATTACACCTCATAAATAGTTATGACCTAATCATGATCAGTGGAATAATGGTCACTCTTTCCATCACAGGGATGTAAAATCAAACAAACAGGGCCTACATCATGGTTTCTAGTATAAGGGTTACTAGAGCACATCCTCGTAAGGCCTACTACCGATTATTGTGCACGTTGCCTATACCCCAAATCCGAAGGCCCGTATAAGCAGGTCCTCACGAAATAGTTTGCCCCATTTCCTCCTAAGGCCATGCGTTTTGAACTCGCCACCCAAAAATGGTGGTGTTGTTACGTATTTTCAAATTGTGATCTGTTTAATCAGGGACTTTCATTATATCTCAGCAAAACAAAAAGCTATAGTCATGTTTTTGGTCTCACCTGAAAGCTAATTAATACCACTAACAAACCTGTAATGAACACTATAGCTTCTCAATTAACGAAGTTATGGTTGATTGAATTGCGAACAGTCAAGGTGGAGGAGGGGGAGGGGGGGGGGAGGGGGGGGGGGGGAGGGGGGGGGGAGGTACACATAAACTCTATGGGAACGGGGCGTTTCGCGTGTGTAAACTTGATTCAATTCACTACTACTCAAGTACTAAAGGGCCTTCAAACTTGGTTTTGGTCTTAATTTACAGCTAAACAATTCTGCTAATTGTTTTTAATCATTTTGAACTCTTTATGATTGGTTTAGTCTATAACATACGAACTTTTACGTACAAAACTACCCGTTTTTATATTGAACACTGTAGTAAGTAAATGCGGATGTCTTTGAAATCTAAAAGTTGATGTACATTTTTAATTACTTATCCTATCATAGTTAAAGTATACATTTTCTGAAAGGAAATTTGATGAGGAATCCAAATATGGACTTACTTTTTCAGTTAGGGTTAGGGCTAAAATGTTTCAGTTCAAAATATGTTGAATTGTAAAAAAAATAATAACATAATTTGGAACACCCTGTATTCTGAGATTAACAAGCAACTGTGATTTTTCTTTCTCCAAAGTCAGTAGGCTTCCCCCATCCTCTAACCAAATACATATTGTTTACTTTCAGTCTATTACTGTAAGTTAGTAATAAGCAATGCATTAAGTAACCCACTTTTTATCCAGAATTTTTTTTTCTCCACCCTGTATGATTTCAAGGTCACCCTGTATAATGAGTTGAAATGTGTATATTAGATTGCTTATGTCTTCAGCTTTCCAAAAATGTATACTTTTGCTAGGTTAGGGTTGATAATTGTGGAGATATTCTAAATTGAAACTCAATTGGTGTAAAAAATCATAATATATGTGATGTAACGCTAAGGGTGGCAGTTCATAACACATGGCCCTAACCGAAAATGTAGTATTAAATAATGAGGGTTTGACATTGCATGTCTAAAGGTATCCTGAAAAATCAGTCTTTGATACAACGTAGCCTACCATATAGGGTTTACGGATGACTGATGTTTAGAAATTAAACACCGCATTTTACAATTTATATACCTATTTAGGGAGCTGACATATTTCATGTGTTTAATAAAAACATAGTGTATAAAGACTCGGGCAAACTTGCGTAAATTAAATTTACAAACACCTTTAAATTACACGGTCTCGAACCCGGTCCCTCTCGCTATCTCAGCGAAAGATTACCCACTGGCCCACAAAGGCTGTGTTTACGTGAGCACCAGACATGGGGCGAGCGCAAATGTTACGCATATAAAGTTATTGTTGAAGCGGCCAGTAATCAATATTAGACTTGTAATAAATAACACCGTTGTAGTGTATATGGATGGTGATGAAGGAGTCTTAAGATTAATTCAAGTGAAATTGTATTATTCCATGTAATATAAATAATAAAATTTGACTGATATTTGTTTTTTTAACATATTTAAAAAGGGTATCAAATTATGCATTTGATAGCCTGTTGCTATACACTGTAAAACATAGTTCTCGTTTAGTGTAATGCAAAACTAACTTCAAGTAAACATTATAAGCTTATGAAATTTATTTATGTATTTACTTGGAAAACAGTTTCAAAACAGCGGCACCCATCCAAACGAATATTCATGTACAAGATTAAAAGTAAAACACATCAAATCAAACAAAGTATAATACAGGTGTGTCAAAAACTGTGTCCGATGTGAAACATGATTTATTTTTTGCCATGTAAAATATAAAAATTGATTGCGAAATACTAATTACACTCTTAGAAAAAATGGTTCGTTTAAGAACCCTTTTTGTCCCGCGGGGAGCACCTTTTGGCCTAAAAGGTTCTAAAAAGAACCTTAGAATGGTTCTTTGAAGCACTTTCAAATTTTAAATAAGACATAAAGGTATATTTACTTTTTTGTTTTTATGTAATATGCAAATTCAAGAGAAATGTAAACAAATTTAGTCCTTTTCAACTGTTAAAAATCATTTCTTCTTGGCTAAAAACATTTGTTACCGTTTTACCAAGAACCATTGAAGGTTCTCCATAATTTTTCCCCAAAAGGTTCTTGAAGCTTGAGGAACCATTTTCTTGGCTAAAGAACCCTTTTAGAACCTTTTTTGGTTCTAAAAGGAACCCAATGAAATTTCTATAGGGTTCCTTTTAGAACCAAAAAAGGTTCTAAAAGGGTTCTTTAGCCAAGAAAATGGTTCCTCAAGCTTCAAGAACCTTTTGGGAAAAAATTATGGAGAACCCTCAATGGTTCTTGGTAAAACGGTAAAAAATGTTTTTAGCCAAGAAGAAATGATTTTTAACAGTTGAAAAGGATTAAATTTGTTTACATTTCTCTTGAATTTGCATATTACATAAAAACAAAAAAGTAAATATACCTTTAGGTCTTATTTAAAATTTGAAAGTTCTTCAAAGAACCATTCTAAGGTTCTTTTTAGAACCTTTTAGGCCAAAAGGTGCTCCCCGCGGGACAAAAAAGGGTTCTTAAACGAACCATTTTTTCTAAGAGTGTATCATGTTCAACAATCTTTAAAGTGCCATAAGAATCTTTTTCTATCCATTTTGAAGCTTCCGTTATTAAATTATGGCAAATCTACTCGGGCATGGTCAAATTCAGCTTTGACCACTTTTCATGTGAAGAGAACTCTTTTATTAGAATCATCATTCAGTGTGTCATTGAACATAATCAAAAAAATCAATAATAATCTATCTTCTATTAAATGTTGATAGTTAGTTGAATTGAACAGCAGAACATATTTTCATCCATATTATCCATGACATACCACAACATATTTTAATTTTAAACGATATTTTAAACAATGCATTGACATATCCTATAATCACCATCAGAATCGCAGATGCAGTTTTTTCAGTTGAAAGTCATTTTCTTGTTCAAAAGTGGCTACAGTGGGATTTGCGTTCTTGTTACTGAAGTCTGAATTAATCATATCTCGGTAGATAGGTAGTGAAATTCAATGGAAAAGTGTATTTGATAGGATAGGGCTTGAAATCCAGTGTTTGTGTTTTAATTAGAATATGCTCGAAACAATGCTCGAACTCACGCCAACAACAACGCACCCCTGACATATTTGCAGATCGATACTATATGAGATATAATCCTTGATCCTTGTGGGAAAGACATTTTTAAACATTTTTAAAAGTTTGGTTACCAAACTTAAAAGTTTGGTAACCAAACTTTGGTTAATGACTGTTAGGCTACTTGTTTGGTGACCTGTACCCGCTGAATGTCGATATGGTAAGGATCATCATGATCGACTATTCATCGACAATCATTCCGTATTATCGTCACGGGTTACCAAACAAGAATTGTTCGACTTTTATCATTGTGAAGTTAAACTCATGAAAAACTAATCCATCATTTGCTTTTATGTTGGTTATTGTTGATTAATCATGACCCAAAACACACATTTGCTTTATTAAAGATATCGGTCGGTTAGCTACCTTAAACGCTCCAATGACATACCGAATAATATACATACACACAGCCAACGAAACGGCAAATAGTTGGCCTAATGGTTAGCCAAATACAGAAAGTACTTCACAATTTTATAATTCACTGTCCAGTCAACTTACGTGATTTTTGAAGAGAGTTGTAGAAAATTAGTTTTCAGTCTATCAGTTTCAATGGGATCCAGCTTATTAGTATTGTAGTAGTAACGTCAATGCTATGAGTCACCCATTTAATGAATCCACGAAGTTGAATCACTGGCAAAGAACAACCAACGCCGAATATAATACCCTGACATATACATGAACTTAACTATTGTATATTGTATATATATATCTGCGTAATACAATTAATTAGCTCAAGCCAAATAATATACAATATAATTATACGTGAAAAAACACCTGTAATCTGACACCAGATTTGTGCTATGGTGTGTGAAGTGTTCAACAAATGGTATATAGCAACTGGTACTTACCCGGTACTTACTTTCATTATTTGACTCCGAACCGTGGACTTTGGATGTTTATTTATAGGCCTAAACAATTCCAAAGTATTTTATGGAAGTGATGAGACGGCTTCTCCGAATTTTGATACTTCCACCATGATGTTCGCTATTCAATAATGATACATAGTTGTTACATGATCTATACGGCACCAATGTTGTGAATAATTATTGCACACACAAAGTATTACGTTGTAGTCAATTGTATAGGTATAACGTTATTGCTTGTACCGGAAGGTTATTTGCACCGTTGGTAGCGTTGTGGTGATAGTTAGTTTTTTGCGCTTGATAAAACATCAATAAAGATAACTACGCGACACATATTACACCAGTGACGAATGCCACCACCATACGGGAAAATATGGACTTAATTTGAATGACTTGACGATTTAGAATTTGACATGTTTGTGTTATAGTAGTACAGAAAAACTTTGGAAAGGTTTCAGATAACTCGTTGTTAAACCGTCAAAAGTAAACGGAATTTCTTATATAAATTACAGCTGTAAGGTGCCCATGTAATAAAATCGCATATGAATTAATCACAGAGATATACTATTACTAGTAATAACATCTTTCAACAAGTGCCACTTTATGGTGGTATATTAAATAAAGTAAGACTATTTTGTTCTAAAGTATATAAAGAATAAGCATTCAAACATATTAACATGATTCATAAACGTGAAACGTGAACGTGATTCAGAAACGTGAACGTGATTCATAAAAATGTGAAACGTGACGTGAGATTCACCAGTGACAGTTAACTTAATAAGTTAACTGGTATAACCACGACGCGTGTAATTAGACTCAACTACACATTAATTGCTAAATATGGTGGATGATGAAAACAATTTTTTATTCAGAATGCGACAGAAGTTTTTATTTGTATATTTGTCTGTTGTTGCTTGAGGTCATTGTCCCTAGGAAAAGAACTACTGAGTTGCTGTGAGGTCTTTTCCTACTTTCCCCCGGATTGGTTGCGTCCTGGAGAGTGTGTGGAGGGGGGGGGGGGGGGGGGGGGGGGGGGGGGGGGGAGAGTGTAGAGATAAATGAATATAAATAAATAAATAAATAACAACGTAATTTGTGACAAAAACAGAGACAAAAAAACCCCAAGTGACCAAGTATTATATATTATTGCCTATATGACTATTCCTTTTCTACAATTTCGCCTAAAAATATGTGTAGCTCGAAAATTCATATTATGCACCTCACTTGAATTTTTAGGCGAAATTGTACACGTGAGTGATTTAAAATTACCGGATATGTTCAAGAACTGCTATTTAACTTGCAAAAATGTAAAGAAAGGACACTTAGACTGGAGTTGGTAATCCAACTCCATTGGTTTTGGGATTATTTAATTTAGTTGTAGGGCTTACCTAGAAATGTAATATTTAGAATACGTGTTTAATAAACCATAATACGAATTGGCAAATTTAGGCAAATCGTGTCCAGCATCGTCTGGTAAATTCTATAACCTAGTGATGAATTGAATCTCAAATTTAAATTTCATTTATAAGGTAAATATGGCCATAGGTGAAAACTCTTCTAAACATAAACAAGGATACAATGATTGAATCTTCTATAGCCATTTTACCTGTACATGTATAGTATTATTTGTGGGTGTGTGGTTTGAGAAATGTTCACTTCACAAAGCTTTCTGTGCGTCATCGTCATCGGACGTTTGTTTAAAATGCAAAGGTTAAAGATTTGCCCTACTTTTGGCACCTTGAAAACATAACAATGAACATAAATAGTAAATAAGCCCACACAAAATATTTAGCCTTGCGTGACGAAATTGTTTTAACAATTGTCCGTTGTTTCCTTGTTAAAACAAGGAAACAACGGACAAAAGAGCTAATTAAGATCACTCGTATAGTCAGAGCCGTAACCACCAAACGCAAAATGTTTACCCATGCAGGTCATATCAATATTGTACGGGATCGCATAGGCGATCTGAATAGCAAATAAAATTGATTAATTCAATTAAAACATCAACAAAAACAAAACAACACCAACAAACAAACTGCACATACAAACAATTGATTTTTTCTGGCAATAACAACAGTTTGGTATTTCATAAAAAAGTGAAGTGTCGTGCCTTGCTAGCTCGCGCGCGGAGTGCACATCTCTCTTTCCTTGGCGTTTGGGCCAGACTCCTCCATGTATTTCTTTTCTGTTGGGGTTGGCCCCCGGGTTGGCCACTCTTCCCGCACAATGAGACTGTTTTACCTTCCCAATAATTAAGTTAATGCAGCGCAGGTGTAGTAGGAGACATGGTCCCCTGGAGCGATAGTCCCCCGGCTGGGCAGTAAGGTTGGTAAAGGGCGCTCATCTATGCTACACGCAACACTAGTTTCACGCTTCATTCCATGTATGTCTATGAAGGCCGGACTATGACTCCAGGATGACCATGGCTCCTTTAACACCGGTACCCATGTATACACCTGGGTGAAGAGAGGCAAGCGAGGTAAAGTGCCTTCCCCAAGGACACAACACGCTGGGCGCAAAGATACTCGAACCCACAACCTTTGTATTGTGGTGGAGCGAGAACTTATCCGCTGGACCACGTACAAACAACTGCATAATGAAATAGCAATTTGTCAATTATATAGTTATAGCCTACAGTAGATACGCACTTATCCTTTCTGGCTCAAGACATGCAGATTCGTAGATGACCATTTCAAGAGAAAAATATCTCCACTCAAGTTTTCCCTACACGCATTCGAAAAACATATCATCTTTGACATTTAATTCTATAAAGTTTGTGTTTTGGTTTGCATGAAATTCATATTGATACTTTACAGATTAAGGTAAAAAGCGGAATGAGTGGCGGCATAACAATATTATATAGTGCTTTACCGGATACCGAAACGAATGATAAGCGATTCCATGTTTACCCCCTCAAGAGGCGGGAAGAGAGTCCAATTACAATGAGGGGGGACGGTCGTCTGGAGTCTGGAGTGTGTTTGTTGGTTTGTTCCTTCCCCGTGTGACTGGTCAAACCTAATTACACCCCTGCTACTAGCTTCATGGTCAGATTTTTCCAGAGAGGGTCGACTCCATATTATTGAAAATAATTTTAAACCACAATTTGATCTGATCTTGTCGGGATGTTATACACTCAGTACTATCTGTGGTATCACTCTTAATTATATCCGTTATATTTAAACAAGTACACGATGTATGATACTTGATGTCTTCATATTACCGGATATTTCACAACATTAGAACTCACAGAACTCTGTTCCTGTGACCTTGAATCGTTACGAATAGAAAATAGAGTCAGTTTGAAGCCTAACACTTTTCTAAGTTAATTTTGACACCATTTTGAAGACATGTATCTTTAATTTAGCTGGCTTTCAAATGTCGTTTATTTGACTGTATTTAAAGATATGTCTGGTCAACTACGAGCACTCAAAATCGGGCTTGCGCCACCTTTAGAAAAAGGTGATTTTAAGGAATGTGTTAAAAACTTTTATTTTGATCATTAAACATTTCGTATTTGGATTCGATATTTACATGAGCTTCAATATAACTAAATTAACTTTCAGACACAGTTTCTTTGGTCGGATTTGCTTTAGCCAAAGATATGCATGTACTTGTTTAACCAGAAGCAATCAAAAACCATAGACTTGCTGCAAAGTCCTTGGGCAGCAAAGATATCTTACATACAGATAATCGTCCAATTATAGACCTCATCTCTCCCTAATAAGAAAAATACTGATTTAGATTGATACCGTCTTTAAGTCGCGTGCCACAACAAACCCTTGACTAATCACTGTACTCACCCCAACTCACTCGCACACGTCATTTGCTGTCAAAATACGAAATTGTAACATTCCGAGAACCGAAGTCGCTCCGAGAACCGCCCCGCCCGACTCAGGAAAATCAAAATCCTCTTGACAAGTTGAACAGGTGGATATGGGGCTGATGTGTGAAGTGGTTAGGCATTTTCTACATTTAGATACTGGTATTATTATTATGTGATTTTATACATAGGCTACTAATAAAGTGACATCAAGCAATTACGCCTTGAATCAAGGCTATCCAAATCAAAGTTGTGTCAGATTTGTGAAAAAAATTGTGTAAAATTAAAGCATTCTTCATGAAAAAATAGCACACATTTGACTTTAGTATTTCAATCGAATATATTTTGAGATTGGAGAAAGATAATAGTTATCGTGGAGCTCACCAATTAGTATATATACTGAATATTATAAACATGATAAAGGCAAGGTGAGACGCCAAAAGGGTTTTTACAATCAGGTTCCTATCTACCAATCATTGACAATCCTCTCATTTTCCATGCGCGGAGTAGAACTTTCAATCGTTTGTATTTTATTATCCCAGTTGCAAGTGATTCGTTTCATTTTCAAGAGGAGTATCAGGGCTAAATGTAACGCCGAGGACTTTAATGGTATTGTCTGAGGACGATTTTCAATTAACATTGCCGTGTTTATAGGCATTACTTTTAACGATTCTATCCAAATGGCATCACTTTTACCGTGATTAATGTAAAGACCTGAAACAAAGGCAAATTCATCCAGTATGGCTAAGACATGATCAGATGATAAAATACCTCTGTTGAATTGACAACAATGGTGCATGGTATCGTCTACAAAGGTTGAAAGTTTAATTTCATTCCTGGTGTAATCAATTAAAGGAAGTTTTAAAATTCGTCAGTCTAATCTTGTTCAAGGTATTAAAATACCTTGAACAAGATTAGACTGACGAATTTTACGATACAAAAGTTCAACGCTTACAACGAAGAGGAAAGGAGCTCAAGGACAACCTTGTTTCACACCTCGCTCCACCTAAAAAACGTTGATAAGTGACCATTGTTGATAATTAAATTTAATGAGTTTTTGAGAATAGTAGCAACCCATTGAATGAAAAAGCTACCAAAGATAAATTTCCTAAGTGCATAATAAAAGCACGTTCAATACTGTCAAATGTTTTTTTAAAAATCAAACACTGATACATGATGCGATTTGTTTTCGTAACCTGACAAAATATTAACCCTCACCCTCACCATCACCATCACCACACCCTAACTCTAAGCCCTATCACTGGCCACATCCTCCGTTTTTACAATCCCTCGTTCGGTTACGACGAAAACGAAAGCGCATAGGAGACGAAAATAAGAAACCCTGTTGTACGGGCTGAGTAGTGGGTAGTTTCATGCCCCCACCCACCCTGAAAATCTAATGGTACGTCCATATAAACCGAAAACAATGTGTAAATATTTCCAATAAACACCTTTTGGTGTCAGAAACCAGGCATCCGTTATATTTAGAATGTGCGTCACACCAGACCTATGTCACTCATATCTGTCCATTGTTGAGATTTGGTTCAGTATAGCGCACTCTATAAAACCTTCACCCGGAAGTTACAGCGTAAACTGTCAATCATTCGTTGTGAATGAATATTCAGTCATGACTATTCATGATCTCACACGATGTGATCAAGGAGTATATATAATAGGAGGGGACACTTAGCTCATTTGCATATTTGCTCATTAATATGATTAACCCCGTGAACCCAGTCAAAGGTCGCCTCGAAGAGTCGAGGGGACTTTTCTATTGTTCTCTAACGACAGCGTTGGGACAGCGCATGAAGTTTCTTGTACAGAGTTGGCGATGAGCGATTGAGAAGTATAACAAAAGCATACATAAACAGATCGTAACATGAATAATGCAACGCAACAGGTCACAAAACGTTCAGTCGAGCGACCGTGTATAACAGTATACAAGATGCCATTCATTGTGTTCGAAATGTCAACGTTTTTACCATTCTTTCCAAAATAAGGAGTATAATCACATTACAAACACATTTTGTGCGAGAGTAACATATAAATATGGTTTAAAATGTCCAAAATGGCACGATAAAAATCCGTTCGTTATAAATAAAAGAATCAATGGTTAAATAATAAAACTGACACAATTACACTTGTCGATCTCTGTGGCGTGCATACGTTGGCCATATCGTTTGTAATCGGCAATCACGGGTTCAAATCTCCGTGTATTCGTTGTTGTTTTCTATTTTTTTGTTTTTTTTTAAATAAAATAAAAACTTGATTGTGGATGTATGTAACATCATTTTTATGTCAATTTTTATAATTTATAAAGGCCGCCAATGCTTTTATAGTTTTTTTCTATTCTTTTTTTAATCTATTTTTCTATCTATCATTTATCTCTGGATTTATTTAACTTTATAATCTAAACAAATTAAAATGCGTAAAACAATATATTATTGCTCGATAAATAAGTGATTGAAGTTGAGTTCACTTTGATAATGATTCCAACACTTGTTGTAAAACCATTTTACCAGTGTCCCCAACCATTTTTCATTTGCACACTTTGTTTAAAATACATTCAGGGATGTCATTTTTATAGCTTGTTATAGCTAGGCTAATATACAACTGTAAGCTATTTGGATACACAAAGCAAACACATTTCCAAAACAGGCCATAGCCAATCGTACAACATGAGAAAGGAGACCGTTTATACCAATGTTAAATCTACCATGATTACCATTTTTTTTTAATCTGTACAACCGATGAATTTCTAGAAAATCTTTGGTACAACTTCATTTCAAGAAAGTTAGTTCTTGTACCAAATTTAGCTAGCTTTAATAAACGAATTGGGAGACGCAATATTCATGTCGAAATATATGTGGAAAGGCAATCAGACAACTATTGATAGACGCGATCAAGTCTTGTACCTTTGAAGGGTGATTGAATGAGTAAAGTGGATTCCCTCTATAATGAACCAAAATTTTAATTTCAGTGCCAAAGATCTTGAAAAAGGTTACAGGGGACATTCTCGCTTCGACGATGCTCCTATGCGTAGGTCAACTGAAAGCCCGGTCCGATGGTAGACTCCGAATCTCCAGAATCTTAGGAGATATGTACACATTTTCTCATAATACTTTATGCTGCTACGCTTCCAATCATTAGATGGTTATAGCATATGCACGGCGCAAAGTGCACGGTGTCTCATTTAGGCCCACAGGCCGGGCGGGGTAGAGAACTGCTCAGAACCGGGACTATTAACAATACACTCAATTAAAAAAAAAATTAAACACCGGATTCTACTGTCGCTCTGTTACGGTCGTATAGTCGGCCCCCGGATTCCACCGTCACTCTGTTGCAAGTAAGTGTAGGCCCTATATTCGCCACAACATGGGCACTACCGTATAGTTTTATTGACTGTACATCATGCCTTTCGTCGGTATACAACTCGGACTTTTTACTGTCTGATAAGTCCGCCCCCTCCCCCCTCCCTATGGCCCTGTTTAAAGCTGGCTACGCCACTGATTCGCGCATGTTGGATGTGCCGGCCCGCCGCGCGCCAGTGGTCCGCATTGCGGTGCGTTATTGGTCACTCTCGATCATAGTTCGGCGTGGCCCCTCGCTACACGGCTCGATCCTCATGGCGGCATTATTATCACATCAAACCACTTCTGGATGTTATCATCAATCAATGCATTGTCGGCTGCTTTAGTCAAAATTAAATATTATATACCAAGGGATATACAACTGTCACTGGATATACCCACTTTGCCTATCTGTGATATACCATTGAACCGTCAACGCCTGAATCTTTTCCGTGAACTTTTCCTGATTGGGCTTTTCCACCCCAAACTGGCCGGAGCCCGGGGTTAGATCTACGGTTGATTAGCGCATTACAAGAAGTTGTGTCACTTGCCATGCAGCACATACTCATTAGGCATTTGTCCAAAATTTTAGTGGACAAATCCAAAGCGATCGGACGCATGCGTAGAAAAAAATGTTGTCCCCTTGACTCTCCAGAGGGCCTTTTCGATATTCAGACGATGGCGGACATAGGTTCGTGTGACGAATATTCTAGGTGAAATTCGATGTGGGAACGCTCGGACTGTAGGGAACGATGATATTTCTGACTTCAACAGCGCCAGGGCATCGTTCGGGGACCGTTTGATTATCACTCAGGTCGTGTCAGTATGAAATTAGGTAAAACACTCCGACATAACATTGAAATCAACGGAGATTCAAAGATTACGGCCGTTCGTGTCCACTATGGTCTGGTACTTTCATTTTCGACTTCACAAATGACGTATATTCATTGATATGATTATTCATTGTATATTCATGACCGTCTATGCTTTCGGCGATTCGAACAATACAGTGTCAGGCGCCTGATGTGATCGTCGCGATCCGGCGTCATTCCCAACTGATCTGATAACAATATTCATAAAATGCAAATGACGCCACGCCCCTACTGTGTCACTGTCAGACGAAGCCATCCACAATTTAAAATTCGTATTTTGTTCTACGTAAATTAATTTCAAATAACCAATTCTGAATGTTTCGTGTCATATAAAAACTAAATTCTGCCATCTAATCATTAAAGCAAATCAGTTCTACTCTAAATCACAATCAGCTTTTTTTTACCATTGGTGTACTATTATTGTGCCACAAATCATGTTTTCAGCCGATAAAATCAACCACGTCTTAGGTCATCTGGTTAGTTACGACAATGATAGTGCGCCTCCTACAAAAGCTTCACCCGTGAATTTGGTTTTAGTAGGCGAAATTTTATCGGAGGAGTGTCCTCTTCCATAATTATAGACTCCCTGGTCACACAGAGTGTAAAATATGGAAATAATACGAGAATGAAAAATGGGAAGAAAGAAAAAGCTTAGCATGGCATGGTTAGGGGATCAGTTCCCATGTCACGCGGGGAAATGACCACCATGCAGGACAAATATATAATTATAGATAACTGGGAAGCTCATTACAGGGATATTTTGAGACTTGGAGGAAAATGTTTGCATTTGGCGGAAGATCTTAGCAATTGAAGGGGACCTTTGGCAATTTGAAGGGCTGTATATAGCCATTTCGTACATGTAAAACATTGCCGGAAATGTCACTTCCCGGGAAAATAAAACATTTTTCCCAGTCCTGAATTGACCACAAAGGTTGTCCAGAAACAACAACAATTTCAAAGTTGCCAACACGTTTCCCCCGAAATGACATGAAGTTGCAGACAGAAGGTTGTACAAAGTTACTGCAAATTACTCAATGCTCCTGTGACGATTTTGGGTTTTGTCGAGTCAAAACTAGAGTTTCAATGTAGAGGTCGCTGAACTTTACCAAGGTTCCAGGTATTGTGTTCTATGCACATCCAGAGATGCAGTGGATTGAAATCAGCCAAGTGTATCAACAGGATAGCTGCCTTGGGTAGGTTACACAATTGTTCTCTAAGGGAATACTAGTATTATACATGTAGTAGAAGGTAAAGTGATTATAATTGTATTAGGTCTTTAAAACAAGGGAAAACTAATTGATGTAATAATTTTAGTTGATCATTTATAGTTAAGTAACAGTTGTGTAACAGGTATCCAAGTCATTCACCCCATGTACTTTCAATTCCAGCTAGTGTTGAGGTATTGTAAATTGTTAAAGAAGTCCTTCGCACAAACCACACAAAAGGGATTTACTGGTATAACTAGTTCGATGTCCTACTTAGGGAGCACATCAAAACTCGACCGCACGGCAACCGCCGGTTCCGCCCGGTTGGACCGCATATCATTGTTTAGAACAATAGAAACCGGCTGCAACCGCAGGGAACCCCACGGAACCGGCGGTTGCCGGGCGGTCGAGTTTTGATGTGCTCCCTTAGAAGATGTTCTAATTAACCATCCCATTATTCTGAGATGTTGTTCATTTGCTTGGTACATTGTGATATTTAGTGAAGACGCCATGGTGTAGGCCTAGTGCTAAGTTGAAACTGGACAGGTGACACCCCAAAAGTTGGTAACCAATGAAACCTCCTGGACTAGTTGATTTATTGAAATAGGATCAAGTGTGAAAGTCATATTAGGAGTAAAGATGTTGGATTAAGATGAAAATCTTCAGGAAACCCCCCTAACAAAATACTAGGACCATCTCAGAGCTGGGTCTAATTTTTGAGCCTATCAGTCCTCACCTGTTGAGATTGGGTACACTTCTGTTCTACCTCTCACCAGGTAAGCAACTGTTCCAGCTTAGTTCTCATCTTGTGGTGATTTCTTCAGTCAGCAAGAACTTCTATATTTTGGATACACGTGTAATTCTATGTTGGAAATACTTAGCCATATTTTGAGACAAGTGCCTGAATTCTTGATTGCTATTGAAATCACTAGGAGATGGTGGATTTTGTAATGATTATTACTATAGGATTTTAATTCAGTGTCCCACTTGAAGGAAGCGCTGTATCACTACCAGAGAAAACAGAGCGACTTACACATCGTCAAAGTGGTAAGGAAATTATTTACGTTATGCAGAACGGTATCGGTGATTTTGTTGTGAATCACTTGTGAATATCGTAGTTGGAAAACTTATGCAGAACGGTATCGGTGATTTTGTTGTGAATCACTTGTGGATATCTTGGTTAGAAAACTTATGCAGAACGGTATCGGTGATTTTGTTGTGGATCACTTGTGGATATCTTGTTTAGAAAACTTATGCAGAACGGTATCGGTGATTTTGTTGTGGATCACTTGTGGATATCTTGGTTAGAAAACCGTTATGCAGAACGGTATCGGTGATTTTGTTGTGAATCACTTGTGGATATCTTGGTTAGAAAACTTATGCAGAACGGTATCGGTGATTTTGTTGTGAATCACTTGTGGATATCGTAATTACTCCAATGGGTGAATACAAGATATTCACGACTTCAAAGAGTTGATGTTACAGATTACATGAGAGTTAATCTTGATTTCATGGAGTGGAAGTTTTGTGTCAAATAAGACTTACATGGTATTTCCTGGTTTCCCTAGTAGTTTAATATAATCTTGAGACGTATAAAGTTGTGTTGATTAAGAGTTTTATTATATACACATGGAAAAAAGTATCGCACCACTTTTTGTTGTTGAAAAGTGCAAATGTGGCCTCGAATTTTGCCACCATGGTGTGATATTAAGGATCATTTGTTTGCGTAAGCTGTCCAATAAAATGCTATGCAATAAAAGGGCCCCATTTTAGTTTGTGACGTAATCGATGTGATGTTTTTCAAGGCCAAGGGGAAAATGCATGCTTTTGTCCAAAAACATGCATGAAACAAGTGTGGGTATAACTCGATATTGAATAGACTTTAAAAACTTAAAATAGTCATTATATTATTTCTGTATTTGGCGCAAGAAATGTTTCATTTAGACGTTATAGGCTACAATGCAGTGAATTAGTCCAAACATGCCATTTTTGTTGCTCATAAATTCAGCATATACGAATGAGGTAACCGTTGATTTTTTTTAAATTTATTTGACCTAGGTCAACACTTCCGCAATATTGCTTTTGTCATTTGAACTTATTTAAAATTTGACCTCTTTTGACCTTTGACCCCATAACCGTTGGGCGTACGAAAAAGGGAGTTATTTCATGTTTGAGGACAATCGGGCAACTTTTGAAATTTGACTCCAGATGACCTTTGACCTTGGAAGACTTGAATGTGTTACCAAGGATTACAACTATAGAGATTAATCATTGGGCCTCTCAATATCGCGTTTAACCCAAACTTGTTTTATGCATTTTCCATTTGGCCTTGAAAAACATTACATCGATTACATCACAAACTAAAATGTGGCCCTTTTATTGCATAACATTTTGTAGGACAGCTTACGCAAACAAATGATCCTTAATATCACACCATGGTGGCAAAATTCGAGGCCA
The DNA here is from genome assembly GCA_035610835.1 of Ophiura sarsii. Taxonomy (NCBI): domain Eukaryota; kingdom Metazoa; phylum Echinodermata; class Ophiuroidea; order Amphilepidida; family Ophiuridae; genus Ophiura; species Ophiura sarsii. Next base: position 40,038,513 of record CM069444.1, read on the forward strand.
CATTTGCACTTTTCAACAAGTGGTGCGATACTTTTTTCCATGTGTATATATGTTGAAGATTCCCCCTTTCATAAATACCAGAGAGTATATTTGGTGTGACACTTCCATGAAGAGAAATTAAAACCTACCATATTTTGTAATATGCTTTAATAATAATCAGCTATCAGACAAGGAAAGTGAAAATAAATGTACAAATATTTTAATATAGAAACAAAGAGCTAGCTTGTTCTGTCTGTTCATTCTGTGTTTGTTGTTGCTAAGAGGTGAATATATGGTTCACCAACGGTTTCACTGCCTATTAAGCTCGGTTTTGTGTGACGTCATCCTGACAAGATATTGGGTGTTTACGAGAGAGGGCGCTGTCTATGAAAAAAATACACAGTGTCGCCTCGAGTAGCACCCGCGTTCGTCACACTCCTCCTCTTTGTTAGGATGCATATAGGAAGATTGCGCTTTGTTCCTTCAAAAATATATTGTTGCAGAAAGTGGGCCGAAATAGCTCAAAGTTTCCAGTCAACTAGACGCAATGTGTTGGTGTTTTGTGTAAGGGAGGTGAATTTTGTGGTTTTCAGCAACTTCACTTTTAACATGTTTTAAGACTTTCTTATGCGATATTATACTGGAATAGAACGTCGCCATGTTCCAATTTGTTTCAGGCGGAACTAGTATGGTTCTTTACATGATTTAATCATTGCTTTAATCATTGCTTTAAATTATACGTTTACCATAATTATATACATGTAAAATCCATGCATATTGGCTAAAGATTAAACGAAAAAATAAAGAAAATATAATTGAGTACAAAATATTTGCCTTCCATATAAAACGAGAAAAAGAAAATATATTAAACACAAAAGTATTTGCCTTAACAAATAACACGGACAGTTCAAAATACTATTTCAATTCCATTCTATTTGTCTGGTTAAATAACAACCTTTATCAGATGGTGACTTTTATTCAAATTCTCACTTCATGGATCAGCGCAACTGTATAGGCCTATACATAAGAAACAAAGGGTCTCAACAGGATACGATTTCAGTTGTCATCTTTATTCAAAAGCATGCTTTCACCCGGAGCATGCCCGGAGGCTCTTCAGTTGACGTAGTACGTTAATGTTTTCTATAACTAAGGCAATAATGTACAGCGTGTCCCAAAAGTTTGGTCCAAAACAGGCGAGCCAATTTGGTGAACTTATGTGATTTCTCCTCGATTTGTATTAATACTATAGTGAGTGTATTTTATTTTTCCTTTTAGTGTAATTGCATGCATACAAACCCAATGCCAACTTTTGGATAAAGTGTTGTCAGAAACCGACCACCTATACGCACTATCACGCTACACTGCGTCGTGGTTTCACGCAGGTTTGTGCATCGCTGAGGGGAGAGCCTCGCTTTCATTCTAAAATGGCGATTGCGTGCAAGTAGCGTATGCGATGCATTTGTCGTTGGATTTTAGGCAGGGAGTGTATTCTGTTATAAGGGGGGACTTAAGGAAGTTTTTGACTTGATTTTTTGAATTTTGTGAGTGCTGTAATTATTGAACTATTAATCAAATGCATATAAAAGTATACATTTTTGGAAAGGAAATGGATCAGAGAATCCAAATTTTGGGTCAATTTTGACCAAAAAAGTAGTTTTTTTGAGAAAATCACAAAATTCACTTTTTTGACCCAAATTTTTTCGAACAAAGGTAACAAAAATAATTTTGAGTAAAAAATGTCAATATCACTTTATAATGATGTTAAGATACTAATGAAGGGACGAATTTTTTTTTTGAACCTAATCTAATATTTTTGAAAATTTTGACCAAAAAGTGCCAAAAAACGTGGAAAAAATGGATTTTTTTTTTTTTTTACACTTTTTTGTCAAAATTTCAAAAAATATTGGATTAGGTTAAAAATAAAAAAGATCGTCCCTTCATTAGTGTCTTAACATCATCATCAAGTGATTTGGGCATTTTTAACTCAAAATTATGTTTGTTAGCTTTGTTCAAAAAAATTGGGTCAAAAAAGTGGTTTTTTGTGATTTTCTCAAAAAAACAACATTTTTGGTCAAAATTGATGCCAAATTTGGATTCTCTGATCCATTTCCTTTCCAAAAAGGTATACTTTCATATACATTTGAGTCATGGTTCAATAATTACAGCACTAACAAAATTCAACAAAAAACTTCCTTAAGTCCCCCCTTAAAGGACTCCCAAAATACTGCAAAATATGGAAGACAACATTTAGTATTCAATTAATGTTTTGATTAGCTAATTAAGTGTTGACAATGGATCTAGTTGTCTTTGAACCTTACGATCGTTCACTAGCTCCGACTCCGGGCTCCGATTCTAAGTAAACTTCCAACTTGATGCTGGATATTAATTTCCAGTCGGTATATCTCTAAATGTTCCCAATGTATTTGTCTAGAATAAAAATATTACAGATTGACATATTTTTCTCTATAATCCTTGAATTTGAAGAAACAGTTTGCTTTATTTGGACTTTTAGCTCTTCGGACGCTGTAAACAGGCCTAAATAAAACATTGTGGACATCGATTGGTATACTTATCTTTCTGATACAACGCAGTATTAAAAGTAATTTTTAACTAACGCTTAATTTGTAACCAATGTAGTATACTTTGTAATCAACATTCTTTTAATACATGGTTTTTTAATACCTGTTCTGAGAGTGTAGGGATAGTAGATGCTTAGGATAGTAGGGATGCTAGGGATAGTAGGGATGCTTGGGATAGTAGGATGCTAGAGATAGTAGGGATATAGTAGGGAGCAGCCAAAAAAGAAATATTATTTTTAAATGTAATAGTTATTTATTCGGAAAACACTTTTATCAAAACAGTGGCACCCACCCGTTGGTTGTGCAAAGAGTAAAATACATTGGCAAAACAATACTTAGAGAATAAAAGATGGACATTTAGTTGTGGTTGTCCGACGTTTGTGTGATAATAGATGGGAGTGTCCGTATATTACCATCTTTTATTCTCTTTCTAATGCATTTTTATCCTTTAAACATATCAAATAATAAAAGTTTAAGAGAAAATAACGGGGAAAGTGATCGTAATATTGACCACCCCTTGTTGAAATATCGACGCGAACCTCTTAGTGCTGCGCATGTCCGGTTGTCGGGACGGCCTTATTACCGATGTTAACATCTACATCTATGTTGGTACTCGTCAACGCCTTTAAGCAACTAAACGAGGGTTGTGTGGTTTGTGTCTTAGTTGGTGGACATTTGTGCTGGATGCTCTCAAATTTACAAATTGGTGCAAGTAAAAAACAGCTCCATGACTTAGGCACTGACGGCTCCCTTAACATGCTTAAACTGCGCAACTATGGGCAGCTCGGCGATGTTATGAGTCGAGTTCTTGGAAAGAAACTGTTCTTGTAGCTGTCGGAACTGGAGCTGAGTCGCATGAATCTGTTGTGTTGTTGCCGGGTTGGACGTTGACTTGGCTGGATGTAGTCTGGGATTAGTATGACTATCTGGTGATTTATGGTTTTGTACAATATGGTCAAGCGTGCTTGCCTGCGTCTCTCTTCCAAAAGTTGGAGCTGAAGATCTTCTCTCATTCGAGTAACGCTGACATCCCGTTGATAGTTTCCGTTTATAAAACGTAGCCTACTGCTCTTATTTGGATCTTTTCCAGCTGGTCAATCTGGTTTTGTCTGTAGGGATCCCAGATGACGGAAGCATATTCCAGCTGTGAGCGCACCAATGAGATGTTTAAGCCTGTTGTTTGACGAGTGATGGGCATCTGCTGATGTTTCTCCTCAGAAATCCTAACGTTCTGCCTGCTTTAGCTGCAACGGCTGTGATCTGTAGTTTCCAACTGAGCTGTTCATGAATTTCCACTCCAAGATAGGCTTGACTGGTTACAGATTGCAGGATATCACCTCCTAATTTGTAGCTGCGGATGATGGGGTGTTGTTTCCTGTTGATCTTCATGGTGTAGTATTTCCTTGAGTTGAAATTCATCTGCCAGTCATGGGTCCATAAAACATATCCAAATTTGATTGATCTCATCGCTAGCACTCTGGATTTAGAGCGATTTGAATTCACAGTGAAGCGTGTAAAGTCAATGGGGGACGACTTAGTGATGTGCTCCCACAACCTGACAAGCGATGTCCGAAATATTGCGGGGTCCAATCAAAATGACTGAATAAAGTAATTACCATATCAAACCAGGCCCACTGCATTAGAATACAAAATAATAAGACTACAAAAAGCTACACAACCAATTAATTAATTTTACCTTGACCCGACCTTGACAAAGCCCGGATAAACGTCGGGATATACACTTTCTGTTTGATATTTGCTTCAACACAAACAATGACATATTTGGTTGTAACATTTAGGTATATTTCCTGCACGATCCTGTGATTTCAACAGAATTGAGATAAACATATCGCATGATCACGGGTGATGTTATGTTGTGCAGATAGGCGGAGGTGTTTTTCGAGTTATTTGACGTTATTTCGGCAGTTGTTTACGACTCCGGTCGCCCCTTCCGCTGAACTACCTGTGGAACGTTGGTGCCAGTGCGTATGCCTACCCGATGAAATTGCCGTGGGCATTGCCCTTGTCTGTTTTTTGTTTGTCGTGCTGTGGAATTTGAGGAAATCGGGTTGGCCTACATGTATAGACTTTCCCCGCCGTTTCCACATTTTTGCTACTCACAATATACTGGCTGAGTGAGAGTTGTAACGTTAAAATTCTAGTCGGGGATAATCACTGATAATGTTAGCGGCGAGTGAGGTAGCTATAGATAACAGGGAACACGCCAGTCAGTCAATTGAAATGAGAGCCTAGCAAATTTTGGTTCAGGAACGAATAAATCAATCGACCTCGTCGTGTACTGTACGGAGGATTGTGATCAAAGTAGGGAATCTGCCAATACAGATCCCAAGACCGTAGAGAGGAACTTACGTGAGAGTGAAAGCATATATATTGTACGCGGGGAACTGCCGGATACTGCCACTGTAGGCAACAATAGCAATTAGTTTATTTAAACAAATTGTAATAAAATGGCTACGGTCAATGCTACTACTGCGACTGATGAGATGTCACCAGATTACATCTTGAATGTCTTCTATTGGGAGCAAATTATCCTGGCGATCATTGGAGGGTTTGTAGCCATCGGTGGACTTATCGGCAATGCCATGATACTCGCCGCCATTTCTTTCTCGAAGATACTGCAGACATCGACCAACGTATTTGTGACAAGTTTGAGTGTTGCCGATCTGCTGACTGCTTTTACGCTAATCTGGTGGAGTGTCAGTGTTCTTGGTAAAGGTGAATGGCCGATACCAGGGGCATATTGGTTATGCCAGTTTTCTGGCTTTATGGTCTACGCCAGCATTGCAACCAGCATGTGGACATTGGGTGTCATTGCCATAAATCGACTAATCTATATCGTTAAACCTTTTTGGTATATAAAGATATTCACATATTGGAAGCTTGTTCTCATTGTGGCCATAACTTGGATCATCCCGACAGCATATTTGCTTGTACTATCTGCCGGTACAGATGTTGCATTCGGGTATCACAAATTTGCTTTAGTCTGCGCTTCTTCTAAGTTAAACGATGGTGAGTTCAGTCTTGGTATAATGATCCTTGGACTTTTGTTTCCACTCCCAGCAATAGTGATCAGTTACATCTGGATCTACCTGTTTATCCGGAATCACTTTCGGAAACAGAAGCAATGCATGCCACCAGTGTCTTCCGTTAACTCTGCCAGTCCACAGGGACATATATCTATGAACTCCACATCGGTATCGGACCTTGCATTTACCGAAGAGGGCACGCGTGATCCCAACAGAGCTATGGCAGTTCAAAGAAGGAAACGACTATCGAAACAAGAAATCGAGATCACCAAAAACCTCTTCTTCGTCGTCGTCGGATTCTCTGTTGTTTTTCTTCCATATTTGATCGCAGTGCAATTTGAGAGTACATCGGGTGTCAATCATGTCACATTCTATCTGAAGATCTGCCCGACATTTAATTGCGCTATTAACTTTGTGATATACGCCGCGAAACATCCGGATTTCAAAGTTGTGCTGAGGCTTATGATGAGGTGCTCTTACGCAGATATTCCTCAACCAACACCGCTTTTGAGATACCTACTTTCAAGAAAGAACTAAAACACTACATATAGGGGAATATTGGGCAACTGGTCCTATGGGGCAAGTGGTCCGAAATGAAGGATTTTGTAATTGTATGGGCATACCGCTTTCTTTTGAACAGTACGACTTTTGTTGAAACTTGACATATATCCTTACCTTCTACAATCCAAAACATTTGGAACTTTAGGGTATTTACACATGTGATATTCTCCAGATCTATGAGGCCACCTCCTTGAGTGACTGATTGAAAATTCACAGATAGTATGAGCGATATATGAAGATGGGTTTAGATCATGTTTAATGTACGTTATATGATAGATAGATATGCAACAGTAAATACATACATACATGCAGTACAGTCGTCTTAAGATGCTAGGTAGTGCATATTGCATTTGATGGGTGCTATATTGTAGTGTGCTTAGGGACTTTCCGAAATCCATAGGTTGTGGTTGAAATGACCGTAAAATGGAGCATATTGCTAACTTGGGACATTGGTGGTTTGGATTTGCGATCAATATTATCATTTAAAGAATGCTTCAACTTAGATCATTATCACGGGTATTCATTTGGTAGAGTTATTAGTTTATGAATTTGCAAATAACAAAGTACACCATTTCTTATTTTATCTAAAGACACTCGTCTACTTGTAGGACCCGAACGCCGAAATATTTGCGAACTCAAAGATACTCGCTGGCTACAGAAATCTGTGTATTGGCTAAAAACAAAAATGCAATTTTGCCTTTTTTTCTGAAATGTATTGGAGTTATTGATTATTATGACAAATGGTGGTATGTTTTAAAACATTTTGGCGTAAAATGTATTACGTCACAGGCGTGTTTGAATAATGTTTCATCTCGACAAAGTGCTAAGTCATTTGTTGGGGCAAGTGGTCCGAAGGGGTATGGGGCAACTGGTCCGCCTGCAAAAACTTAATCAAAATTGTAAAATTCATTTTGAAAATTAGTTGTTAGTGTCAATAAAACATGACTCGGTATTGAAACGTGAATAGAATATGAAAAAAATCACATTCTTTCTAGTTCTTAGACATTTTGGGGCATTTTGGGTCTAATACCACTATTTCTGCTATCGATGGATTACAATATGACATGAAATTGCTTTAGAATGGTGTAAAACCCCGGTATTATGAATTACGTCTTTATTATATTTTGAATGGTGTCTGTAAAGGTATTTGCAATGACGAAATATCATGATTTATGTATTTTATCCACTGCTTTTTGTGTATATTAACCGTTGGGTCATCATTGTCATATTGACTAACTTCCCCTGTAACATGAAAAGCTGGCTAAATATCAATTTCGCTTGCTTTGTACACCATTAGTATACTGCTATTTACACGTTAACCATGAAAACTGTATAAAACATGGGTTTCATGAGACATGTATCCTTTTTACATGTTAAATGATATGGAAATGTGTTTGTAAAGAAAATACTGCCTAGTTTCCGTGTTGTCATTCACTGATTTCTGTGTATTCTAACCGTTGGACCATATAGGACCAGTTGCCCCAATGATGGGGTAACTAGTCCGTGCCAAGTAAAGTTTTCAGTTAGTGGTAATTGGCCTCTTCTTTAGATATTTTTTAACATTGATTATATGTTATATGTAAACAGTTACATGGGTGATATTTTCATAGCAATTCCATAAATATTTACACGAGCTTTAATCTTTTATTTCATGAAATATGCTTAACCGGACCAGTTGCCCCATCCTCCCCTATATACACAAAGACAGATCAAAGGATAAGTACCCTTTCAGCAAAGTATCCTGTAAACATTTGCACTTTTCAATTTTTGGTCAATGCCTTCGTAACCGGCTTCATACTACATTGGACCAGATCCGGTGGACCCATAGCTATTCGTGTACGGTAACTTTTGTATCGAGTTCTTGAAAAGAACTTTTTAAGACTCAAACGTGTTCAAACACTAGAATGCCGTCTCATTCCGTGTGTTCCTTATTCATATCACATTTCTCCGGTCACCGTTTTCCGATCAAATACAACACTTCAATCTAAGAGATGAATACGAACTTGTGTGCGCTTAGCCAGCGAAAAGATTGTGACGATTTCCTAATGGCAGCGTTATGATAATGACAATTGCGCCTGGAGCGTCATGTAGGATGGATAAGTGCGCGTTATAAATCCAATTATGACACTGTCTGACACTGAATACAAATCATTGTCTTTCTCCTGCTTATTTACGGTAACTACTTCAACATGGTCCCATCAGGACCCAAGCGTGTGTCAACACTGCAGACCAACCATGTAAATATGGTAAACAAACAAACACTTACACCTTATTATGGACATTATTTCAAACATGTACAGCCGCAGCAAAAGAGTGCAATTGTTAATAAAAAAGTTACTTTTGAATGCTTCAAAATGACACCATTGCGGTTACGATTGGATACTGCTTACTGATTTAATGAAGTCAACATGTCTTTATTTTCTTTGTTTTTCAATGCCTAACTCCATCTCAAAATGCATTTGGCCGACAACTGCACCCTTTTGCCGCGATAAAATTACGGACATTAAGAATCAAGTCCGGTTGGCATATTCATTGCGAGATTAGTTTTATGGTGAAAGAATTGTACTATAGAATTAACTACCGTTTATTCATCCGCCGAAAAGCGTGAACTTTACTAAGCTTTGAACTTTGTTGAAATTCATTAATCCTAACCCCCCCTGAGTGCTAAAAAATGCTAATTCAAAGTCCCTCTCCAAACGCATGCGCCGTCGGTTTTCGATGACGTAGTCAACCGAGCCTATATAATGAGTGCAGTATACTGCACGAATGTGTAGCTGAGGGCCGTGGCTTAGTGGTTGGAAGGTGGGGCTTGAGAACGGAGGGTCCCCGGATCGAATCCCGGCAGGTTCCCGGAGATTTAGTTGGTGTTTTTCCTCGAAAATTGTGATCACGGTCAAAAATCCTAAACCGGGGTTAGGGTCAATACTATTATTAATACAGTACTGATACTGTATACGGGATGTAATATTGTACATACAGGACTACGGGATAAATTACTGGTCCTAGAGAAAAAGGCACACAATATGGACAATGTAAAAGAAATATAAGTTGAAATATAAATTATAATCAAGAGAAAATATAACCTGCGATTATATCAACTTTAATAAGGCAATCTGAATTATGAAAAATGAAATTACTGCGGGGATCGAATCACATCCCTCCGTGAACTGGTTAATATGCTATATCTACATACGGGTGGGTGCCACTGTTTTGATAAAAGTGCTTTCCGAATAAATAACTATTAAATTAAAAAAGAAGAAGTTTTAACTGCTCCCTTCTATCCCAAGCATCCACACTATCCCTAGCATGCCTAATATCCCTACCTAAGCATCGCTACAATCCCTAGCATCCCTACTATCTCTAGTATCCCTTCTATCCCAAGCATCCCTACTATCCCAAACTTCCATAATATCCTATCATTGGGACAGTAGGGATGCTAGGGATAGTAGAGATGCTTAGGATAGTAGGGATGCTAAGGATAGTAGGGATGCTTGGGATAGTAGGATGCTAGAGAGAGTAGGGAGCAGCCATATAGTAGGGAGCAGCCAAAAAAGAAAGATTATTTTAAAATTTAATGTTATTTATTCGGAAAACACTTTTATCAAAACAGTGGCACCACCCACCCGTAGGTTGTACAAAGAGTAAAATACATTGGCAAAACAATACTTAGAGAGTAAAAGATGGACATTTAGTTGTGGTTGCCCGACTATTGTGTGATAATAGATGGGATTGTCCGTATATTACCATCTTTTATTCTCTTTCTAATGCATTTTTATCCTTTAAACATATCAAATAATAAAAGTTTAAGAGAAAATAGATAGAAGATAAGAATACACGTTAATTTTCCATACATACAAATTTTAATGGTCAAAATACCATTACCGTTACATAAGATAACATTAACAACTATTTTTAAGTAAGACATGGGGTGATCTGAAAGCGAGGACTGCCCGTCGGTTCTTGCACTCTTCGCCCGTCTGTTCCTGCCGAAAGTATTGGTGCTCGCTCTACATGTACATCTCTCTTCACCGTTCAAGTCCCGGTGCTTGCTCTGCGGCATTAGGCTCTTCACCGTTCAAGTCCCGGTGTTTGCCCTGTATCATTCCTCACCGTTCAAGTCCCGGTGCTTGCTCTGCGGCATTAGGCTCTTCACCGTGCGAGTCCCGGTATTCGCCCTGCATCTCTCCTCACCGTTCAAGTCCCGGTGCTTGCTCTGCGACATTAGGCTTTTCACCGTTCAAGTCCCGGTGTTTGCCCTGGTTTTTGGCGCGGTATAAATGTCAGGTAGTAGTAGTAGTAGTAGTAGTATCATTCCTCACCGTTCGAGTCCCGGTGCTTGCTCTGCGACATTCCTCACCGTTCGAGTCCCGGTGCTTGCTCTCCGCCTAACAGATCACCACCGTCTTATCTTACCTGTTTATATAACTGGCCAAAAATACTATCTCTATCTATATAGGCTTTACACTCAGCTTGACCCCCCCCCCCCCCAAAAAAAAGCAAGATGAGTGTTTTTGCCTTCCCCAACTTCTTAACTCAACCCACCCCCCACCGATCATCACCATCGCACTGGGTTGAGTTTTACATGATATAAATACAATAACAATAGAAGCCTACGTATTACTAGTCCTAGTAACATAGGACCTGCGAATCTCATCTATCATTAACATCTGGACATTATCAACTACTGATTCTTAAGTCCTAGAACGTTCCCAATAAGTGATACACGGAAATAAGCAATGAGATTTTTGCAACGGTGTAAAAACCAAAGTATTTGATTCACAAACGATTTTCGAAGTGATATCAATTGTATAGACTCATACCTTGATGTACATACCATTTAAAATGAAGATAATTGTTCAAAAACGTTGCATTTGGAGAATTTTCCACACGCCAATTTCCTCCGTGTTGAAACTAAGTCGAAACAAAACCGGAAGGATGAAATAACAAGGTCAGAGGTCGTACACGTGAGGGCGTATTTGTAAACAAACTCCCGCCAGGCAGTATTGGGCTCATACAGGGTGTTTATTGCATTGATTGAGGTATCCGTATTTAACATGTGGTAACTATTCATGATATAATACAATTAAATGTCTCCTTGCAATGAACAAATGTGAGATTATCTGGTTACCTCATCAATATAGATTAAGTTGGGTGAAAAATCATTTTTTTACGTGCAACAAAATCGCCTGTCACGCTATAATAATTTCGCCCAGGCCTAACGTCATCGTTTGTTTACTTGGAAATACGCATGCGCAGATTTTAGTATCTTCGAAAGTGAACTTAGCCGACCCGAATCGGCATAAAAGTGGATTTAAATTACTATTTTTATCAGATGTAAGTGTAGTATCATTGTAATCAATAAGTTCAAACAAATTCTGTGATTCTTAGCTAAACAGCCATGTCATTGTGGGTGAGTAAGAATGGTTTTGGAAAATGCTAGGAGTTGCAGAAGTTTTACTTTGTAAATTTTGGGCTTGTTAAAGCTTAAATACCGAAGTCACATCATAGTAACGTTCTGTGACTCAGTACTATAAGTCCTGAGACACATGTTACTGCGACTAACGTATTACCCGAACAATTTGTCCTAAGCACACAATATCAAAAATAATTACAGTAAATACCTATGGCTATGCTGCCCTACCACGACAAAAGGAACCAAGTGACATTTTGGCCAAATTGAGTTATTTACATGGGGTGACTAAGGATGTCGTGTTACACAGGTTGACACAATTTTAGGGTTCAATGTCACCCTAATCTCAAGATATTAGCATGTCAAAAGGAAACAATTACCCATCTTGGACAGAATAACCATGACAAAAGGAACCATCTTATAGGTGAATTAAAGCTAACTTGAGGGCCGGGGGGGCACTCAAGAATGACAGTGTACACATGCGTGACCAAGCTTTTTCTAGCCTAACCCTAAACAGGTTTTGTCCTCCAAACAAAAACATCCCCTAAACAAGGATTTAATGTAGTTTTCAAAGCAAATTTGACACCTAAACAAGTTGTTTTTTAATTAGTTAGACCCTAAAAGAAGGCCTAAAAATGTATTAAAGTGTTTACATTGACCCTTCTAAGAAACTATTTGAGCTCATCTGCCACATATATTTGAAGATTTACAATATTTAGAGTCATATGTGCCATTTTAAGATCCCAAACACGTTTTAGGGTGAATTTGAACAACCCTATTTCTTAAAATCAGTGAATTTTGACCCCTAAACACGTACCACACATTCCCTGCCCACCGCCGAAGAACAACCCTTACACCCTGTTTTTCTGGTCACGTATGTGTGTATATTGGTAAACTTGTGTCCACCCCCCACCCCCTCCCGGGCTTGAGGGTTAATGGTTCTATGCACATTAGCAGAGTTATAACTGGTCCAACTCTCTTGCATAGTGCACTTCATAGGGGTGTGGCCATTTTGTGACCCCAGTTGAATTCGGCAGCCTTTACGGAATAAATCGCGAACAAGTCGGCCGAATTCGGAATAAATCGAGAACAAGTCTGCCGAATTCGCTGGGGTCACAAAATGGCCACAACGACTTCATAGTGAGATTTTAATATGCTTCTGATTTCGGAATTAGGGGAACATGAATAATATTGGGCAGAAGGTTTCTTAGCAATCAAATCGGGCCATTTGTCACCAAATAATATGACTTTTATTTCATGTTTTCCCTAAAAAGTGACGGAATTTATAGGGAATTCAAAAACTACAGTGCCGAATGCATTGTATGAATATGATGTTGTTGTTGTTGTTGTTGTTGTTGTTGTTAGTAAAAATAATCATCTGCTGTCTATGGTGTTAGTAATAATTACATCCGAGTGACCACGCCCCCCCCCCCCCCCACCCCCAAGGTCAACCTAGTGCACCATAAGGGCGCCGCTTGCAGGCAATTTTTTTACTTATTTATTTATTTATTAGGACATACACTTTTAAAACAGTGGCACCCGCCCAAAACTAGCGGGTGCGTCCTTAAACCCCCCTAATACCAGCCGTTCGGGTTCAAAGGGTAATTACACCATAGAACTAATATTCTTTCAGAGAGGTAGGGTCAAATTCGTATTTTTTTTAAAAGTCATCTGGTGGGAAAATGGCGTTTACAGACATAGAGTATCTTATGCTAATCCTGCAGGTGGCGCTTGTAGTCAGCTTTTTTGGCACGTTTTTAATGACGGGCTTCATTGTCAAAAGACTACAAGCGCACCACCATGAAATGTCTTTTCTGTTAAGACCACGGCCCCGACAGCCATTGGTCTTGGAAGAAACAGCAGCATAACATAGCTGTTTTAATGCCCCCCCCCCCCCCCCACCCACCCACCCACACTCGTAAAAAGTAGACATTGTTATATCATTAAAACTTAGTAAAGGTAAATCGCTTAGTTTTACTAGGTCCTGTGTACTAAGTATTAACACTTACTTGAGCAAAAGGCTTGTGCGGGCTGCTTTCCTTTATATTTCAAAACAGCATGTACTAGATTCAACATGCTTTCAACTATCGGTTTATTAGGCAACCCACATTTTGACAGGATGAATTTACCACGGCCCAATTTTTTTGCCATACCACTGTGAATCATGTCATTTTTAGTTAGAAATATTTTTTTTTACAAAGTATTGTATTTGTTAATTGTTTCCTTGTATTTTCTTTTTTAAATCAATATATTTTGTCTATAATTCTGCAAGGATCCCCATGATTTGTGCCCTTGAGTTCTTTTTGTCAAGTATAGCCTATTTGAGCATTCATAATATGAAAAACCGTGACAAAAGGACCCAACCGACATTTTGAGCGCAAAACGCATCATTTTTACCAATGAATTGTACTAACCTAAATGACAAAGCATTTACATATTTAATAATGTGTACATTGGATAATCATATGTAAACACTTTTAAGGGCTGTTTGAAAACCAAAGTATTCTTTGAAAACCATGTTTTACCTCATTAACTCAAAACAGCAAAATTTCAGTTGAGTCCTTTTGTCGTGGTGGGGCAGTATGGGTGTTCACTACAAGATGATGATCGTCCGACTCCACTCTGCTACCAATGTTCTGCCTACAAGGATAACACAGAATGTCCTGCTATCGTTATTATCCTGACTCGACATCATACGCGATGTTCACATTTATACCAGTTCTTATGTGAGTAAAATATAAGATCATCGAGTAGGCCCAACATGTACAAAGCATTTTCTCCACCATCTCTGTATATACACACGACTTATACAACTAAGCCTACACAATTCATCGCTTCCAAAAGATGCGCCAGGAACAGACTATAATTTATTAAATAGTCTGTCACTATTTATAATCTACAAAACTCGCCACAATATTAGCAAGTGTCAGCTTACACAACAAATTTCGATCTCGACGCCACACAACCAATCCGAAAAGCATGCTGATTATTTTCTACAGCACAATCTGAATGTCTCATTTTTGTATACAATCAAAACAATCAAACCGCGCCATTATGCACTAACTACTAAAATACTACACATGACTTGACTCACGTTACCTCGCTTATTCGTACAACAGTTGGGCGAATCACAGCGATACGGCGCTAATTCGTACAACAGTTGTACGAATAGACTCTTCCCTCTGGATTTAGAGCGATTTGAATTCACAGTACGAAGCGTGTAAAGTCAATGGGGGACGACTTCGTGATGTGCTCCAACAACCTGACAAGGGATGTCCGAAATATTGTGGGGTCCAATCAAAATGACTGAATAAAGTAATTACCATATCAAACCACGCCCACTGTATTAGAATACAAAATAATGAGACTACAAAAGGCTACACAACCAATTAATTAATTTTACCTTGACAAAGCCCGGATAAACGTCGTTTCGTATACACTTTCTGTTATTTCCTTCTACACAAACAATGACATTTCTCAGAAATGTTCGCCATATTTGGATGTAACATTTAGGTTTATTTCCTGCACTTGGCAATCCTGTGATTTCAACACAATTGAGATAAACATATCGCATGATTGCGGGTGATATTATGTTGTGTAGATAGGCGGAGGTGTCGTGTCGAGTTATTGTTATTGGCATTATTTCGGCAGTTTTTTACGACTCCTGTCGCCCCTCCCGCTGACCTACCTGTGGAACGTTGGCATGGTTGGTGCCAGTACGGATATGCCTACCTGATGCCTGTTTCTTGTTTGTCGTGCTGTTGAATTTGAGGATGTCGGGATTGCCTACATGTAGACTTAGCGTGATCGTGAAATAAGGATCTAGTTTTCATTCCCCGCCGTTTCCCCATTTTTGCTACTCACAATATACTGGACGAGAGCTGTAAACTTTCACGGAGGATTGTGATCAAAGTAGGGAATCTGCGAATACAGATCCTAAGAACATAGGGACTTACGTGAGAGTAAAAGCCAACCTATTGTAATATACGGGGAACTGCCGTAAAAAAACCGTGAAAGAGGGAAAGAAATCCAGCAGCCAGTGCAGGCGGCAATAGCAATTAGTTTAGATTTTATCTAAACAAATTGTTGGGAGCAAATTATCCTGGCGATCATTGTCGGGTTGGTAGCCATCAGTGGACTTATCGGCAATGCCATGATAATAGCCGCCGTTTCTTTCTCGAAGATACTGCAGACATCGACCAACGTATTTGTGACAAGTTTGAGTTTTGCCGATCTGCTGACTGCTTTTACGCTAATCTGGTACAGTGTCAGTGTTCTTGGTAAGGGTGAATGGCCCATACCAGCGGCATATTGGTTATGCCAGTTTTCTGGCTTTATGGTCTACGCCAGCATTGCAACCAGCATGTGGACATTGGGTGTCATTGCCATAAATCGACTAATCTATATCGTTAAACCGCTTTGGTATATAAAGATATTCACATATTGGAAGATTAGTCTCGTTGTGACCATAACTTGGATAATCCCGACAGTATGTTTGCTTGTACTAGCTGCCCGTACAGATGTTGCATTCGGGTATCACAAATTTGCTCTTGTCTGCGCTTCTTCTAAGATAGACGATGGTGAGTTCAGTGTTGGTATATTGATCATTGGACTTTTGTTTCCACTCCCAGCAATAGTGATCAGTTACATCTGGATCTACCTATTTATCAGGAATCACTTTCGGAAACAGAAGCAATCCATGCCACCAGCGTCTTCCGTTAACTCTGCCAGTCCACAGGGACAGGTATCTATGAACTCCACATCGGTATCGGACCTTACCGAAGAGGGCACGCGTGATCCCAACAGCGCTATGGCAGTTCAAAGAAGGAAACGACTATCGAAACAAGAAATCGAGATCACCAAAAACCTCTTCTTCGTCGTCGTCGGATTCTCTGTTGTTTTTCTTCCATATTTGATCGCGGTGCAATTTGAGAGTACATCGGGTGTCAATCATGCCAATTTCTATCTGAAGATCTGTCCGCTTTTTAATTGCGCCATTAACTTCGTGATATACGCCGCGAAACATCCGGATTTCAAAGTTGTGCTGAGGCTTATGATGAGGTGCTCTTACGCGGATATTCCTCAACCAACACCGCTTTTGAAATACCTGATTTCAAGAAAGAACTAAACACTATATTATATACATACACAAATATCCTTTCAGCAAATTATCCTGTAGCCTTTTGCCCTTTCCAATGTCTGGTCAAAGCCTTCGTAACCGGCTTCGTACTACATTGGACCGCAAATCCGGTGGACTCATAGTCATAGCCATTCATGTACGGTAACTTTGGTAACGACTTCTTGAAAGTAACTCTCAAGACACAAGAATGCCGTCTCGTTCCTTGTTCATGTCACATTTCACCGGTCACCGTTTTCCGATAAAATACAACATTGCAATCTAAGAGCTGATTACGAACTTATGTGCGCTTAGCCAGCGAAATGATTGTGACGATTTCCTAATGGCAGCGTTATGATAATGACAATCGCGCCTGGACTGGAGCGTCATGTAGGATGGATAAGTGCGCGTTATAAATCCAATTATTATTATGTGTATAAACACCCCGAGTTTAACACTGAAGACAAATCTTTCTCCTGCTTATTTCCGGAAACTACTTCAACATGGTCCCATCAGGACCCAAGCGTGTGTCCACACTGCAGTGCAGACCATCCATGTAAACATGGTAAACAAACAAGCACTTACACCTTAGTATGGACATTATTTCAAAAATGTACAGCCGCAGCAAAAGGGCGCAGTTTTCTATCAAAGAAAAAGTTACTTTTTGAATGCTTCAAAATGACACCATTGTGGTTTATACGATTGGATACTGCTTACTGATTTTATGAAGACAAATTACTGTAAACTTGTCTTTTTTTTCTCTTTTTTTTCAATGCCTAACTCCATCTCAAAATGCATCTGGCCGACAACCGCACCCTTTTGCTGCGATAAAATTACGGACATTAAGAATCAAGTCCGGTTGGCATATTCATTGCGAGATTAGTTTTATGATTAAAGAATGGTTCTCAGTCATACTGACATTTACTATAGAAACTACCGTTTATTCAACCGCCGAAAAGCGTGAACTTTACTAAGCTTTGAACTTTGTTGAAATTCATTAACACAGTACTGATATTTGTATACGTGATGTTATTTTGTAAATACAGGACTACGGAATAATTACTGATCCTAGATTAAGGCACACAATATGGAAAATGTAAAAGAATAAGTTGAAATATAATCAAATCGAACGATTATATCAATATTTAATAGGGCCATCTGAATAATCTTCATGAAAAATGAAATTACTGCGGGGATCGAACCACACCCCTCCTTAAACTGGTTATCCTATATCCACATAATAATTTGTGAAACAGAAGCTAAATACCAATGAATCTTTACAGTACTTGCGACGACCGCGGGTCTTACAGGAGTCCGCATTTTTCTATTTGACATATTGATATTGGGTGATTGCAATTAACATGATTACCGTCTATGGTCAGTTTGATTGTACAGTATGATTGTGACTTATATGACAAGTACACAAGTTCGATATTTGTGCGTCCAGCAGGTGTCGCCTGTACATATTTGACGGCAGGCTGCCACAGCTCTCTGAAACACCTGGGGTATGTAGTAGTGCATAGTTTAGGCCGAAACATATATATAAGACGAAACGTCAGATCTCGAAAGTTTTCAAATGATCATTAATATGTGATGAATTAAAAAATGTAGAGTAATAGACGTTCTGGAATAGAAGTCTTAACTCTGAGTGTCATGCTTTTGCAATCGTCAGACGACGATGAATTTATATAAATCAAGAATTCACATATTATATTTAGGCCTAATCAAGATACATAACATTCAAAACATTTGTGTCAGCAATTTGAAGTGAACGTTTTTTAGTTTGAACGTTGTTTTTTGATTCTGCAGGTGAGGATCTTAGGTAAAAACGCTTGCGTACTGATAAATTCTGAACAATTTTAAATAAAAAAGTATTTCGTAAAAATGTACGAAAATGTACGAAAGTTATGTACATTATTTGTCCGTATCATTATTTTAGTGTTTAGCGATGTATAGCGCGAATGGGGGTTCAATGATAAGCTGCACTATTTCTGTTATTAAACTACCGTATTTCTCCCTCAATTTTATGGCATTTTTAAAAGTCCGAAAAGATTCTTCTTGCAGCATTCTTTAAGCAATCATGACAATTTCGATAGTCTTAATGCAGCCCGACATCAAAGCTCATTATGGTCGTCTAGCTTGGCTGCTACGGTTCCAGAGTGTTCCGAATCCTCCTTCATGAACCACTCCTGATAGACCTGTCTGGGGTCACCTTTTCCCAGACGACCGTGAAACGATACAGGTGAGTGGTGTGCCAGGTGTTCCGCAGCATAGTGACCTGGTCCCGCCTGGAACAGATGGAGACGGAGGAGACAAGGTAATATAAATTTAGATTATTTGCCTCATCAGGGCATTAAAAACTGCACAAATATTGAATCAATGAGAGTAAGATAGTATACAATACAAAATGGTTTGAGGGGAGTGCAAACTACTGACTGGTCCCGCGGTGTTGATAATTGGGACTACCTCCCGACTCGCCATGTTGTATTGTTTTATTACACTTCATACAAATTTTTCATTGTACAACTCAATTGAAAATTGAAAAGGTTACGGTGCACCCCGTAGTAGGCCTAAAGTACACGTAGCAAGCAAAGCGGACTCAATATCATCGAAGACCGTGTCCTATATATTGTTCACAATAAGTAGTCAACATACGTTCGCGCGCTGGCGTAATTGACCAATAAAATTCAGTAATTAGCTATGTGAATATTGAGTTATTTAAGTAATAACAACTATATCCCGTGGTCAAATTTTGACAGCTTCGCCTCATGCAATGGATCATTAAACTGAGTGATATAGAATACGGTAGTTTCAAAATGCCACTATTGCACAAACAAAGACATGCAATTTCTTTATATTTTTAGAAATACACCTACTTGATGAAATAGTGATGAATGTGTGATAGGTACCCCGTATGCCTGGCAACATTTGCCGATAATCATATCATCAGCGTCGGAATCTTTTCCACATTTACAACCTTTGTCAAGTAGAAGTTTTACTGCCTGTCGACTGAATACCATTCTGTATATATGTAGAACGATGGAAATATTATATGAACACATTTTTATGGAAGAAAGGTAATTGTGTTACGAAAAGCGTGATGACGATGTCATTGCAAGAACAAATGATCTCCTTCATAATCGAACTAGTCGGGCACACGCTTGACTAGCTTAAAACTAGTCAGTCTGGCTAGTCCAGCATGCTTGACTAGTTTATTCTAGTCAAGCGGTACTTCAAACTAGTCGGGCGAGCTGGACTAGCTTCAGATATCGGAAAAACTAGTTGAGAATGCTTGACTAGGTTATAAAATCAGTGCTGGACTAGTTTTTGCACCAGCCTCGACGAACTAGTCAAGCGGGAACCTGAAGACTGACTAGTTTAAAGCTGAGATCCCAACTGCACATGCGTTGATCATAGCCTCATTGAGAGAACAGCAACTGTTCTGAGCGCTGAAGAAATTTCTCTTTTTAGCGGAAATATGTAACACAAACATGAAAAGAATGATAAAGGTGCAACACCAAGTTTGGCCACCAAAGATTCAAAGGAATTCAGAGAAAAAACCTGAATGAAAAGCATGTGGTAACACAGGTGCAAAATTCGGCACATGTGCGTCTCTACGACACTGGCGAGTGCCGACCATGTAAAAACCACCAGATAGTTCGCAGAATTCCAAAATGGATGAAAAGAATGGGCCGATTAGCTGATTAGAGTGATCTGTCTTAACGCAGAGCAACCAGTAAGATCAATTTCAACGCATGATACTTCATGGGTCTGAATTTGATATAGATAGAGGTCACGCTATTTTTTTCATAGCAACCGATGACTAGGCAAAAGCTAGCTAGTCGAGCATGACTGACTAGGCAAAAGCTAGTCAAAATGGGCCCCATCTGGACTAGCTTTTAGCCAGTCAAAAACTAGTCGAGCGATTAGTTTAACTAGTCAAGCAGGCTTGACCAACTAGGCAAAAGCTAGTCGAGCGACTAGCCTAAATTGGCTTGACTAGATAAAAGCTAGTCCAGATGGGCACCATCTGGACTAGCTTTTATCTAGTCAGGCTAACCAGTTTAGGTTTTCAGTGTATGCTGACACCAACTACTCCGAGTGAATACCATCACGTTTTTAAAATGTTTGACCTCTGAGTGACTCCTGACCCTATAATTAACTCCTAATCAGCATATTCCAATAACGTCAAACGTACACATGCTTAAATACGGCGTTAATCATGTTAATTAGGATTGACCTACTTACGCCGCCACGTACATTTTTTTTTTAAATATAAGCTTTCTTTATTGGACAAAAGCCGGAACATGGGGAATCTTCAGTGAACATTTAGTCATTTTGGCACTGTAACACCACTTTCAAGGTACAGTACAGCAAATGTAGGTCTATGCTGTTCTGTCACTCAAGATCCGGATTTTATCGCCATTTTAAAATCAGCCCAAAAATGAGTTGCAAAATAAACAGGTTCAGGGCCAGTGATGTCGGGAGTGATGTGCGCGATGTCTGCTGCGCTTCGAAGTATGCTTGTGCCAAATAAGGTTCGCGCGACGGTCAACTGTTGTGTTTCAAATACCTGCGTCCGCGTACAGTATTTGCGATTGTGATACATTTTATTGGGCCACATCTGACATAAATATTCATGAGGTAATGAATATATGAGTAGGCCTACCGTAATCCCAATAGAGGTTATCCATGTAACGGATTAGCTACAATCTTAAAAATAAGAATAAATAATAATACACCGTTCTTATAATATATAGCGCTTTCCACAATGCAAGCAAAGTCCCAAAGCGCTTTTGGCAAATTATTATCGCTGCCAATTTGAATCACAACCCTTTTCATCGCTACCGGCCAACAGTGCACAGCCTATCAGCACTACTTAGATTGTGACTCTTAATAACAGCTCCCTAAAAATCGCTTGGGTTGACGCCCGGGTTGACGAGGCAATTGAGACTAAGTATCTTGCCTAAGGACACAAACAAGTTGGCCACAGCCAATTTACATTAAATCTATACACAAACCATGAACTTTGAATATCATAATACATTATTTGTATGATCACGCAGGTCACTATAGTAGGTTTGAATAACCTCGATGTTCGATGGTAATCCATGCCTAAGTATGGTGTAAATTAGCTTATCTTACCCACCACCGCCTGTCACATAGTCGTATCCTGCTCCATGCAGAATTTGAAATCCATAGCGCTCACCCAACACGATGTGATCCTCAGCACTGTAGCATGCAATGAGTTTGTGCAGCCTTGAAACACTGCAAGAAAGGGTATATAATTGCAATTAAAGAAAAGATAATGCCCCAGGTCTATGGGGAAACCATCAGCCATGTGACGGATTTCAGATATCTGGGCTCTATGATGGCATCGGGTGCAAGTGACCTTAAAAGACGCAGGGCATTGGCATGGTGCGCATTCTGGAAGTTGGAACACCTGTGGAGGAGTCCTCAAGTAGCTATCGCGACAAAAGTGAAATTATTTAGCACCACCTGTGTGACGATTTTGCTGTATGGCTGTGAATCCTGGGTGATATCTCAAGATATGGAGTGTAAAATAAATGCCTATGCTACCTCTTGCTACAGGATAATGCTTAACATCAAACGCATGGATCATGTCCCGAACACCACCATTTATGACATGACCAAGACCGAGCCTCTTATCAACCGAGTAAAAAGTCGCCAGCTGAGATTTCTTGGACATATTCTCCGTCTCCCTGATGAAGAGCCTGCTAGAATGTATGCCACTTACATACCAACACATGGCCGAAGTCGCAAATGACGGATCCGTGCAAAGAGTGAATCAACAGAGCCTCCTGCGTGCTCAGTCTTGTTTTCGGGGCTTGACTAGTGAACAACATAAACCATGGTAAAAGCAAAAGGCAAGGCTTCAGCATCCAAGAGCAGAGGGATGGGAAGAGGAGGCATTCTGCTCTACCCCACCGAACTCTACGCAGAGAACTTGATCGAGTTCTTGCTGCGACCTCAAGTAGCTTGTATACATCCTTGCAACGTCAACGGGACGCTCACGTCGCTGGATTTGCGCTGCCACGGCGACACTACTGAGTCATTACAGCGCTCTGGTTAGAACGCCGAACCTCCGCACTTGTGTTCTGCATGCACTAAACAAGCGCGGTGAACTGATGCTCAAGGGCGACCATGGAGATCCCTCCCGTCCTAGTCAGATCGATGACGCTGTGGACACTGGCCATAGGACGTGAAAGGGTCCCCATGGTCGCCAGAGCGCCGCGCTTGTTACAATGCATAACACAAGCGCCGAGGTTCGGCATTGTGATGAGGGCTCTGTCAGAACTCACTACTGTCGCCATGGCAGCGCCGAGAGAGCGAGCGACGTGATCGTCCCGTTGAAAGTAGCAAGGGTACATTCAAGCTACTTGAGGTCGTGTCAAAAACGCAATCTCGTACTCTGCGTAGGGTTCGGTGGTGGTGGAGCAGACTGCTGTCTTCTTCCCCTCTCTCTGACCTTGGGGGCTCAAGCCTTGCCTTGGCTTTTACCATGGTTTCTATGTTGTTCAATGTTTTTCACCGGTTAAGGCCCGAAAACAAGACTGAGCACGCAGGAGGCTCTGTTTACTCGCCATGTGTGCACGATTCTGCCATTTGCGAGGATAACCTCGAACTGGAATCATATTGCATCATTTCTCAATGTCCAATTGTATGACCAGTCATGCGCATTGCGCAGAGACAGTCGAACTAGTACCAATACCATTGCAGACCGTGCAAAGGGCGAATAGGGCGAGTGCACGGAGGATCATTAGTTCAAATCATCCTCCAGAAGAAGACATGCATGGATGGAGTACAATGACTTGAGAGTAGGAACGCAATGGGTCGTACTGAACCGCGCAATGAAAACGTGATAAGCGGGATAGGAGCATATAAGAGTTACCCTGTTTTTAAAAATTGACAATTTTGGACAGTTTCTCTCAAGACACGCGTGGCAGCTAAAGAAGAAGAACCAACATTCAGCATCAAATGGAAGCTGTACATCATCAACGGCGTCAAAAGTAGACTCCTCTACAAAATATCTGAGCTTGTTTCCAAGTGCCGCCATGAAAACAAGTTCTACCTCACGAATTGTCCTAGAGTAATAACCTAATTACAATCACGTTCGCAATAACTGGCATCTACAACCACGTTTGCAATAACCAACGACTTTCCCGGTATACACAGAATAGCAACCAATTGTCTGATGATCGCACAAGCGTGAAACTCTGAGTAGCAACTACCGTTCCAAATGGTTTAACTTATATTTCGCACTGTGCAAGAAGATTGCTTCTTTACCAGTATATTTATAAATATATGTATTTGTCTTAGAAATCTCTTTGAGCCCCTTGAAAACAAAATAGAAAAATGCACGCCCTACCTTAATATGGTATCATCATCTGCAACAACTAGCCAGTTGTACTTGGTGTATTTAGAATCTTTGTTGAACATATTGAATATTGCCATAAGCTTCCCACAGTGACCTGCCAATGGACGTATCAAATATGTCACTCAAATACTGTAATTACATAATGATTAGGCCTATTTGATGGCACGAACTCAAGCAAACTTTCATATGAAGAATATCAAATCAAATCAAATCAAATAATATGAGTTAGTGAGTCAATCAGTGAGTCAGTGACACAATTACTGAGTAAGTCAGTGATCGAGTAGGTCAATCAGTCAGTCAGGTAGTGAGTGGGTCAATCAATCAGTGAGTCAGTCAGTTAAGTAAGTCAGTGAGTAAGAGAGTGAGTGAGTAATTGAGTGAGGAGAGGGAGGGAGTTTGGGGAGTGAGTGATGGGGGGCGGGGGTGAATGGGAGATAGTGAGTGAGTGAGTGGGTGGGTGAGTCAGTGAGTCAATCAGTCAATTAATCAATCAATTATACCTCTTTTTGTGTTGGGTACACCTGATGCTATTGTGGGTATCGATGGCTCCTCCACATCACTCACATACACGATATTCTCGGCAAATTCACCCCAGGTATCTTGAACTATGGGAACTGAACAAAATAATAAAAAGACGAGGGAAAAATCAAAGTTCATTTTCTTCTTCGATTCACCAACATACAAATAACGCTTTGATCGCGCTGGTATAGACTAATACATTGAACTCTGCCGATTGCAGGAAGGGCGTGGTAACAATGAGGTATTGTCTTTTATGACAGGTGAAGAGCTGTCCTTCTATTAGAGCAAAACCGAGGAAAAGGAGATAAGATCTTCACTTTAACATTGTTAACTGCACAAATATCAATGTAGGCCTACCCCCTTCAAGTGGCAGGAAGGATACAGTTAAGACTATAACTTATAAGTATGTTAAAGTCTGTAAACTTGTATCATTGACATACTTTCTAAAAATAATTTACCTACCTCGTGTTTGATGATATTTCTCACAAGTCTTAACCATAATTATCTCATCATCTTCGGGTACTGCTGGTCCCTGAACGGGAAGAACATATTATAAGGTTTTGTAAAATAAAACCAATTCCGTTGATGTTACTTTATTTCTATATTAGGCCTACTCTAAGGAGCTTCCTATGTGCCACCCACTTGTTGATATATCAAGATAATTTATCTTGTCATGACGACATATTATCGATATCACACCATGTCGACTTACTCTCTAAATGTAAAAGAGTGAAAAAAATTACTCTAACACAGGAGTGAAATTATTTCACTCTAAGAGAGTGGAAAATCACTCTATGGGGAGTGATTTATCTAATTCTCCTGTCACTCACTCCCCCACTCACTCACTCACTCACTCACTCACTCAATCACTCACTATTTAGAGATCGGCAATTCGATTTCATCGTATAGTCGATGCATTAGTTAACACCATTGAATGTATATTTGTTAGATTTGATAGGCATATTTTTCTCACCGAATGTTTAAGACTACCTTAGGGAAGTGATTGTTCACAAATTAAATGCAGATACATGTTTATTTCTTTACAGCTGCAGAAATGGTTTCCCCTGAATGGTTTCATCACCAACGTCTGTCTGCTTTGTGTTACTATTCATTTATTTTTACTTTCACTTAGTGATTGGAGTGACGTTCACTCTGAAGAGTGAATTCACTCCACGAAAATGCAATCTTTTTTCACTGTAGGCAATCTTTAAAGAGTGATTGTTCACTCCAAGCAAGAGTGAACTAAAACTTTTTAGAGTTAAAATAGTTTCACTCTTTGAAGGAATGGAAGTCACTCCATTGGAGTGGTCACTGTAGGCAAGAGTGAATATTCACTCTTTTACATTTAGAGAGTATGCCAAATGGATTTGCGTCATAAAGGCACAGCCGTTTAAAAATGGACAGCAGCCGAGGTGCCCAGGCTTTGAATAATGTAGAATTCCAAAGAGAGACTAGCGGAGGTTTGGGGTGTCACAAAGGTACACAGCTGATAGACTGAAGCGTGGATTTTTGTGTCATACACAGAAAGATGCCAAGCCGATGGACTAAGCGGTTACAAGCGGTTAAATGTCTTACTCGGCATAGGCATATCAAACACTCACACATTGCGGTAGATTCGAGGGATGAGACGTGATACAAGTTTGTGGCTCCTTTTCTCCCGGTTTTGATTGTAAAGTTTCATCATGGGATTCAAGATTCAATCTGACATTTCCGGCACATAATTCTTGTACATCGGTAAGGTTTGTTCCCGTGCCTTTATTCCAAATATAGAAGGCGACCTGCGTAAAGAGAGAAAACAATAATAACTAGGGGGTGGTGGGGGTACCGCGCCATTTTGCGATATTTTGCGAAAACGATCGTGGCCCATCACGTGATACGTATCGTTGAAAAAACAATTTACACTGTTTTAACGAAATGCACTATGGGATTGTGTTACCAGCCTAAAATCAAAGAGGTCGCAAACTTGCTTACAATTGTATATTAGCCTAGCTATAACCATAGATAATCGACACAGGGTGGTTAAGTGGGTGTTTTGTTTGAAGCTATGTGTGTTTCGGACCAAGGTCGCTCAACACAAAAGCCGATGTAGCCTTTCACCCTGTCATGAAATAACTTCTTAACATCCATAAATAATACGCCACTCTCGTTCCCAGATGCATGAAATCGCTAGGAATCGATTTCAAAAGAAGTGATATTATTGTCCATCGCGCTTATCATGGGTTCGAGTTTGCGTGTAATAGAAAACTGGGTGAAATAAGTGTCTATAAACTTCACAAATAGCGTTACATCTATCGCATCGGTGTATGCGTGTATTAAATTGTTATGTTTCAAATATTAGAAGTATCTTAACTTTCACCGCTTTTTTATCAAACTAATTTTATGTATCCCGTTAGATAGTATTAGATACTGTAGTTGCCGCAATAGACTATCAATTTCCGTTCTGTTTACCAGGCTTTTCAAAAATGCTAGTCATACAGGTGTTTGCAAAACAGACATAGATCAGCTCCGCACAACATTTCAATAGAGATAATCCGGGACTTAACCATCCCTGTGTCGATTATCTATGCTATAACAAGCTATAAGTGACATCTCTTAATGTATAAACAAAGTGTGCAAAGGAGAGATGCTGGTAAAATGGTTTTACAACAAGTTTTGCTATCATTATCTTAAGTTAAATCACTTATTTATCGAGTAATAATATTTGTTTACACATTTTAATTGTTTAGATATAAAGTTAAATAAATCAAGAGATAAATGATAGATACATAAATAGAAAGAAAACTATAAACGCATGGGCGACCTTTATAATTTATAAAAATTGACATAAAAAAATGTTACATTAATCCACCATCAAGTTTAAAAAATAGAAAAATAAAAGAATAACAAGGAATACACGGGGATCGAACCCGTGATTGCCGATTGCCAACGACATGGCCAACGTATGCATGCCACAGAGATCGACAAGTGTAATTGTGATAGTTTTATTAATAAACCATTTATCCATTTATTTATAACAGACGGATTTTTATCGTGCCATTTTTGCCATTTCATACCATATTTATAGTTACTCTCGCACAAAATGTGTTTGTAATGTGATGATACTCCTTATTTTGGAAAGAACGGTAAAAACGTTGACATTTTCAAACACCAAAAATGGCGTCATTTATTCAGTCCACAATCATTCAATTCATTGCTCGACTGAATGTTGCGTGACGGCGTGACGTGTTGCATTATTCATGTTACGATCTGTTTATGTATGCTTTTGTTATACTTCTCAATCGCTCATCGCCAACTCTGTACATGAAGCTTCATGCGCTGTCCCAACGCTGTCGTTAGAGAACAATACGAGGGTTCAGTGCAACAAAGGGCGATCTACAATAGCTGCCACATATTATATATTAAGCGCGCTTTAAAGATGTGCCCTTGTGAAAACACAATCTAACAAATGGCAGCCTTTTCCAGAGGGCGTTATCTGCGATCTTTGACAGGGCAGACGACGGTGGACACGAACGGCCGTTAATTTTGAATTTCCGTTGGTTTCAATGTAACAATGGACTTTGATTATATGACCCCATAAAATTCATCACACGTTGGAACTAAATTATTTCATCCTAAAACCACTGTGGATGGCTAACCATCCGCAGTGTCAGTATCATTTTTTGAATTTAAACCGTTGTTAAGCGTTCGTCCCATTCACTTGATTACGTAACCTCGTTCGCATATTTTAACCTGAATATTCGTGAATACGCCCGTGTCCAGAGTCGTCTGTGACAGGGTTCGTGGGGTTAATCACATTATCATTAATATTTGGGTTTGAAAATTAATTGGATGGTTGGTTATTTCATATTTGCAAATGAGCTAAGTGTCCCTCTCCTATTATATTCCTTGTCAGTACGACAATACCGCGAACATGCACTGGGGTCATGGGTCAATGCGCTGTGTAATTCTACATTCCCGGCAGACATTCTGTTCAAATGCACAAAAAAGGGGACTTGTTTAAAGCATTTTTCTTGCAATTCTGAGGTGTGTTAGATCGGGTTTTTTTTATCGAATTGGTTAGAAATCCATCCATTTTAGAACATCTGAAATTTGAAATGATCTACACACCTGGGAAAGTGTGTAGATCAAGGGCATATATTTTGCCAATGGCATATATTTTGCATGTAAATCCAATACACAAGTTCGACCAATACATGACGTCAAAACCATTGTTTCGGGACAAAATGGCAAGGTACCCCACCCCCCTAAATAATAACTAGAATAATATCGACACTGCCCCCACCGTCGTGTCGACGATGACGGTAATGTTGATGATGATAATGATTATGATGACGAGAACAGTGAAAACGATGACGACGACGATGACGTTGATGATGATGTCGAAGACGAGAACAGTGAAAACGATGACGACGACAGTGAAAATATTACTTGTCATAATAGCGACGTTAATTTTCAATGCTATTTCAAAGTGCAACGACATATAACCCAAAATTCTTCAGAAATATTTTGGTATTTATAAGCTCCCGTTTCGAATTCTAGAATATACCATAACTCTACACTCACCTCGAATTTGGCATCAAAGACGAAGAGTGAATTAACCTTGGCACCTGCAGGCCTACTGCTCCATCGTTCAGCAAGTCTTAACACAGAAATATGATTAAAAACACGATGAAAGCATAAGTTTTGTTTGTTTATTTGAATTTCATAAGTTTCGTTTGTTTATTTGAATTTGTCTTGTTTGTTAGGTTTTTTCTTTTGTTTTAAGTTTTCTTATTTACAAATTATTGTATGTTTGATCATTTATTTTGCTTGTGGTATGCACAGTAGATTTTCGTTTGTACAATGTTATATTGTACATTGACAAATACAACAATCGACCAAGCAGTCAGCAATCCACCAACCATTCGACGAACAACGTGTCAACAAATCAATCAACCACCCAGTCATCCAACCAACCAACCTGTCATCCAACCTACCAGCTTATACCACATACCCAAACGTCCAACCCGTCACCGAGCCATTTAACCAACCAACCAAGCATGCAAGCATTTAACCAACCAACCATCCAACCAACCAAACCAAATCATTCAAATATGAAATAACCAACCATCCAATTAATTTTCAAACCCAAATAAACTAAACCCAAACCACTCACCCGCGCGACCGACCAACCATCCATCTTATTATACAACCAGTGATCTTACCAACCATAACATTCAGTGCAAAAAATAATCCAAAAATCAATCAATCAATCAAACAACCCCACCACAACCAATCACGCAAGCCAGTTACCTCTTTAAAAGATGCACACTAAGCAGCCATCCTGCTTCAGATTCTGGGTACACAAAATTTGGAATGTTCTGAAGCAAAGGGGAATAGCGAACTTTGCTAGGAGCTTGATCAACCAGGCCTCTCCCTAAGAAGTACTCCTGAAATATAGACAATTTAAAATGATTTATACATTTTTGCATTGCAGTATCAAAGAACGGGTATTGAGCTTCGTGTTGCGATTTAATGTTACATCGATAATAGGCTCGCTAGGGGAAACGTTTAGTCCATCTTTTGGTGTCCATACAAATACAAATCTCCTTTAAAAAAAAGTTCCAGACCAGGTGCTTTAATGTTCGCTAGTTTAAAATCAGGAATCGGTATAAAAAAAACTGAGATTACATTAATCGAACAAATTTCCTCTTCACAATAATGTGATTTTAAATTGGGGTATCATTGTCTACAATGCACTGTGTGCACAGCAGATGCAATATGTGTGATATGAATCTCAGCTCACCATTCACCCGTACCGTTTTTGATACTTACTAAAATTATGTTTCCCCCGATTTTCAGGGTTGCCGATCATGTAATTTACAATTACATAATCTACAACGTGGTGAACTTCACAATTGATTAGCCTAATGGGACAACCTGTGGGAAAACAAGCAATGCTCTTCAGTGGAGTAAATCCTTCTCTTTCAAAATTCCCCCGCATTTGCACTTGCACACGCCGCCCCCCCCCCTCCCCCCAAAAGGTACTAGAAACGTGATTTAGTTCATTCTAGAAAGATGATGACCAGGTCCTGTATGACCACAGTCTAGTTTACTATACGCAAGTGCTTCCGACTGCAGTTTGTAGCCAACGGTTATTGTTCTTTTGTTTTGTTGAGGACCCATGCTTTTAAAACTTGCGCCAAAACCTAAGCCAATAAGACATAGAGGTCATTCAACGGTGTAGTGGCAATTGCTGTTCCATTATCTATTACGCCATAACGTTTGCTGGCAATACAAACCTTTCTGGAATCATATCTTGCAAGAACAGTCAGCAATCCCGTCACATTGATCCTACTTTCTTCTTCGCAGAAAAATAACCATTTGCAGTCTGCAAACTCATCGTGCAAACTGTAAATGAGAGAAAAGATACAAGGGAATATGAACAGTGAGTACAGGTTGAAACCATTGTGTTCAGACGAGCAAAATTGACCCCAATTAGTGCAAACAAATCCGAGCGATGTCTAATACGTTTCCTTGTACAATGTTAGATAACCTGAAAGGCTGAAAAAGACCTTTGACGAGTTATTGTCCAATATCTACAGAGAAATAGATCGTAATGGGACAACTATACATTTTTGAAACCTTGTGAGAAGAAAAGCACTTTGACCATGTCGACATGCGATGCGTGTTTAATGTTTACCTTGAATGAATCTTTGATCAGAATAACCCACCCGTTTATATTCACGGGCGGCTAAGGCATCCATTGAAATCTGAGAAGGCTAAGAATTATGACGAAGAATATACCTGCAAACTAGAATGGGATCAGCCTCTCCATGTGTAAAGAATCCTTCATCTTAGTCAACTACTGACAACCTTGGAAAAGTATATGCATGGTAGTACAGTGGCATACTACAATGTCGGCCAATATTGTTGGAACACTTTTATACATGTGTTTAAAAAAAACACCTCTCCTCCTGGATCAATGTTGAAACATGATTTTGGGGTTACGCGATACTGGAAGGGGTCAACATTGCCCAGTGGGGTGGGGGAGTTATACATGTTGAGGAAAGGCTTCAATCTTTCAGACAAAGACAGCAATGTTTCTGTAGTCCAAATTTTGCGGAGACGGGAACACATTAAAGTGTAATTACTACCATTACCATGATTACCAGGGTGTCTCAACTAATTATGACCACGATTGTAGTTTCGTTCAATATTGGAACATAAAAATGGCTAGTATCGGTCGATACTTGAACACTCAAAATGTGTTCCTGTATCGACCGATACTGGAACGTTTTGTTCCAGTATTGCTCGATATTAGAAGGCACTGTTAATTAACATCATGTCAAAGTTGATAGCACTATTAATAAGCACACTCGGTGGTCATGGTGGTACAGTGAAACACGCCCTAGTTATTTGACGATTAAATGTGAGCGTTTTTAGCACGACAGAAAAATAGAATAAATGTGCAGGCAGTAACAACAACAACAACCATGGTGATGAGAGGGATTGATGGAAACATGAATACATTATTTCTTAATTGTATACATAATTTGATAAAATATATTCGAGTTGATATTTTTTCGATAAGATTTCTGTAGATCCGGTGGAAAGGCGGGAGGGAGCTGAGGATATATCATATCATTAATCTAATTAAGGCTCGGGCAATACTGTATTTTATATGAACCACCAAAGACTTTCTAATATTCATTGGTACCACACTGACTTGTAAGTATCGAACGGCGCGGTATGGGTGTTCCAGTATTCGATGATGCTAATACATTCTAGCATCTGAGACTTAAAAGTACAACTATAAAGTACATTTTTCCCACAACCTTTATGCGCGTTATTATCATCAGCGATACTTACGTCGGTAGAAGAGGTAGTATAGTCCAATACCCTTTAATGTCTCCATATTCTTCATGAAGTGCAACCACTTTTGGTATACCCTTGAAATAATAATCAAAAAGGTTCAAACATCAAGTCTTTGACGGAATAAAGTGCGTCATAGAGTTATAACGTGGCTTTTTTCTACCTTATGATTAATGCATGCGTATGAGAACTAAAGTGCACTTTATCCGAAAGGAGTTGAAACATAAACCAGCAACCAATAATGGCTATTCCAGATCAACTGTATTATCCTCCATTAATAGAGGAACTTGAAAATCAGAGATTTTCATTGAACTCTAATCGATCATACGTTGGTTGTTTTTACCGTTCTAGATGAAGAATGCTCAGAACCTCGAAAACCATGAGGGACGGTGTTAATCGCAAATGTTGCCTAGATTTTCGAAATACTCGTACATGTCGTATTCATATTCTTGTCTATCTTGTGCACGTGACACATTTACGTCAACGGCGCGGCGTATGGAATATGTTTTGAAAAACACACTATAGGCCTATATCCTACCAGACGTTCATGTCTTGCTTGTTGTTCAATATCTGCTTTGACAGCTTGTGCCCTCTCTTGGTGCCATGGTAACGGTTGACTTATGATCAGGAAGACTACGTCATTTAATGAAACTTTGCTGTCGTCCTGTAGTCAGCAGAAAGAATATACAAGCAATAAGTATTCAAAACACGTAACCATGATGATACATTTTTTATCTGCTATAGTCCCAAATTCACCTCTGCTAAAATCTCTTCAATGGTTACCTGTTGAACAGAAGATATCTTTTAAATTGTCCTTGTACGTTTATCAGTCATTAAACGAACTTGCCCCCTATGTACCTATCAAACTGTTTCGAGTTGTATGTTCCAAATAGACACTTAAGATCTTCTAAGGATCATCTTCGTCTTGAGTATCCGGCCTATGACAAGAGTTAAAGCTGGTGATAGGACTTTTCATGTTTGTGCATACAAGTTATGGAATGACCCACCTAAATTTATTCGGGGTCTGTTTCTGTTATTGCCTTCAAGAAGGCATTCAAGACATACGGTATGGTTCCCCATCTAATCTTGTTCTTTATAATACTTGTTGTATGTATGTATGTAGGGGTGTTTGTATCTTGGGTATATGTGTGTACACTAGCCATTGTCTATGCCCGGCATCTTGGTTATACTTGGCTGCTATTATACTCCCTTTCATAATCCCTTGGCCATAATTCCATCAAATCATGCGTACGTGCGAGTTGCGTACGTATGTGCGTAGGTTCGCGTAGTAATGCGTAGGTGCGTATGTGCGTAAACCCGGAAGTGCGTACCAGTCCCTTAATAAAAAATAGAAAAATAATCGCGCATCCTAATTGGTCAATCGTGAAATCGTCACACGCCGTAATCGCCGGCGCGTGACCTTGTTCATGTTTATCGCGCCTGTCAAGCATTTTGACGCCGCGCCTGGAAAACAACAACAAAATACGCTCGCGTGAAATAACGCGAATTATGTCCAAGGGATTATGAAAGGGAGTATAGTAACAATACATGTACATGACCCGTAAAACGGGGTGAATAGGGACATGGGGCCCCCATACCCCTATCACCCTGTTTTACGGTACACAAACTGGCCGGGTGACATTTAAAAACTGTTCCCATTTTTGCCCCTATTCACCCCCATGTCCCTATTCACCCCGTTGTACGGTAATGTATGTTTAGTACCTGTATGGGAACTGTGCAGTGCCTGTGCGGGTACGACCAAAGTAGCCGCTAAGTAGTAGCTACTTTGGTGGTACTTCACAGCGGGTACTGGGCAAAAATTGTGACCCGTACATTAATGTACTGGCAGCAGAGTAAACCATGATTCCGGGCATAAGAAAATGGCTGTGTACGCACTCACCATGTTCCCTGAATCAGATCGTGCGTTCGGATCCAACACCGCTCCAACAAGTGCAACTAAAATAAAGCGATATAAGACAAGTCAAACTAAAGAACAAGAAAGGAACATAATCTGGATTCACCTTTCTAGACCTTTTTTCTCGATTGTCTGCTATCATTTTCACAAAATTTAGCCATATTAGCCATAGCAGTCTCGACTTCATAAGGACCTCATAAAATAATTCATATCAGCTAATTCCGCTTGCAATCAATCTTAAAATATATAAAAAGGAAAAACATACCAGCCAAAATAGCAAAGCAGACAATAGTCCAGTCCGTCATTGTAGAGAATCAACCGCCATTTGCGAATGTAATAGGGTCTGCGTATACACAAATCACTAGAGCGAAAATGGATGCCACGGTTTAGACATCAACAATTTTATCATTGACCTTGTATTGTCCCATCATGGTTCATTTGGCAGCCATCAAAATGCGCAATATTATAAAAATTAAACAGCAGCAATATAGCGGTGTTCATGGAAGTTTCGACTCTCCTGAAAAATAACTTTGAAGTTTTCATACGAAGCTTGTAGTTATTATCCGTTCAATTTTTAACATACAGACTATAAACAAAATGTATACAATTATATTTAAGTCTCCAAGAAAAGAATAAACGCATCAGTTTCCTAGTGAAATATGAATAATATCACTGGTTATCAACAGCAATTTAGTTGGGGTTTGTAATTGCTTTTACTTAAAGGTTATCCCCATTTATAACGAATATATATATTGGACCACTTTCACCGTTTACTAGCATTAGAATGTTTGTAGTAATTTAAATGACTGGCTTTGTAACATCAAGAAGGGCTTGTCACTGTTTTCCTTTTAGAAATAGTTATTTATTATTTGGGTATGTTAAAACATCAAATCCTTTGAAATGTAAAATTGTCCACCCCTGAACAAGAACAAACTCATATGTTGGCGTTGTGGTCCATACATTCCAGTTTTTGCTTTTGATTTTGTCACTTAAAGGGCCGCATGGTAGGCCTGGCCAAATATGCTTCAGGCAAGTTGCTGGGACTAGTGCATTGATGAGTGTTGACAACCACAAGGTTGTCTGCATAGTCAGTGTGCATGCAGTAGCAAGTATGTGTTTACAAGTTTTGACCCTATTTTGTCCTCAAATATTTATGTTAGCCAACTTAGCCAATTATAAAACCATAAAATCCTACACATGTGTACCACTCAAGTTGATATGTTCCAGATTTTTAAGCAGCCCTTTAATAACAAATTGGCCGAAAAGGTTTGGCAACTACCTCCCGGAACTACCTTTGACTATTGGTCATATCTTCGTCATTTTATTACCAATTTGAACGAAACAAAGTTTATTTTGCAATGTAAGGAATGTTTTTACTCGTAAGAAAACACAAAATAATAATGTAATGAAAAAAGGTTTCCTCTAAGGTTTTTTCAAATTGTATAATTGTTGTTGTTACAGTATGTACTTACGGTAAACTTACGTTATAAAAGAGGTCTTGTAGTTAGTGCTGTACAGGGTGAATCAAAAAAATTGTTAACGGATTGAAACAGCCATTTCACCTTGATGTATATATAATGTGTGCATTGAACTATGGCATTGTTGTTGTTTGTATAAAGCGTTGGGAACACGGGTGATTTAACACAACTTGATCGTAAGGCAACATTCACACAACTCTCTTGAGATATATATATACCTGCAACTAAGTTAACATAATCACAACTAATTTATATAGTCACTGCTTAATTTGCATACATTGTCAAATGTCACATACAATAATATAGTAGTGGGAAATGAGGGGTTATGACATCATGGACCAATCACACAATAAGTAGGAGGTGTCTTTATGATTAACGAAGGTCACATGACTGTATGACGGATTATGAGATATTTGTGGGTGAGATTATGGGAGGAGTAATTATTAGAGGGAAGACAATAGCATGACGTTTAGGTTAACATGGGATTAAATACAGGTAGGCTATATAACGAATCTCAGATCTCAACAATATGATTTACCCAAATATGCAAATTCGTACTGCCTGGTATCGCGAATTTCAATTTTAAAATGTCAAATTATCATGTTTCATATTGAAATCAAATACACAGGGTGAGTCAAGAAATATACTTTAAATAAAAATCCTATGCAAATAATGTATTCTTTGCTCGATCCTCGCGTTGATTTAATTGAGTTGGCTAGTCATACATTGTCAAATGTTCTACTAGAATCATGCTTATAGGGCAACATATACATGTATATAATATTTACTATATACATGCATGTATTTCGGCCGCTTGACACTCTCAACAATAACTTTGTATACATTAGCGTTCATGTCACCCACGTAAACACAGCTTCTGTGGTCTAGTGGGTTATTCTTCGCCGCGATAGTGAAGAGGGACCGGGGCTCGAGACCGTGTCTTTTAAGGTTGTTGTTTATTTAATTCACGCTAGTTTGTCCGAGTCTAAATATTATTTTTTCATTTTTCTAACTCGACTTGTACCCTTTGCTCGATCTTCGTGTGTATTTAATTGAATTTCGCTAGTCATAGGTTCTATTAGAATCATGCTTATATACCAACATGTAGCTAATATTTATTCGGCCGCTTGAGACTCTCAACAATGGCTTGGTATACATGGTATACTTGGTATACTTGGTATATTGGTCTGTGCTTCCATGATCATCTTCCACTGGACTGGGAACTGATAATAAATAATCATTAAATGGTGAAAGTAAAAAAATTGAATAGCGGGCTTGTTAAGTACATGATCCCAAACATTGTTCAGATTTTAAAATGTGTTCTTTCATTTTATTGGGCAAAAAAATGTTTTCCTCGATCAATTTTGACGAAATTAAATTCTTGTGAAAGGTATCGAAATGCGCCGTCTAGCCTAAGAATTGGCATAGAGAAGGTTTATCCTTGGTGTAAAACAGCACAGAATTAACCTAGCCCAAAATCCTTTATTGACAGATTAAAGGATTATACAGCTTTATTCCACAATGGGGTCTTTACACTAGACTAACTTACGAATGTCTTACACCAAGGATATGCCATAAATAAATTCACAAAGTTAGGTTAAGTTGTTTTTACATACCCGGTATATTTCTACCCAAACCCGTTGGAGTTGGCAAATTAACTCCAGTAATACTACTATTTTTTTAAATGTTTTCCTGTGCTTAACCGTCCAAAAGTGTAGGGTGTTTTTTACAAACCGGAAGGTTGCCATCATTAAATTCAGGAGTTGTTTTGCTGAAAACTCGTTGGGCTCAGCTGGTTCTTTTGTTTTTCATCTAGTCCTTTGGTTCATTGATAACAATAACAAACTTGATAACAATACACACACTTTTTGCGTATCCAGTTTTTATATAAAACACAAACAGAATCGTATATATGGAACGTAATTGGTTTCAAAGAACTTGAATTTCTTTATTTGACTTTGTGAATTCAGTTACATATTCCTCTAAATGCAAGCATAAAGTTTCTTGTTGTGTCGTATTCCTTGTGAAGTCTATGGAAGCTAGGACGTTCAGTCATGGCTGGACCGTCAATTTCATCTACTTGAAATTTAGGTATCATTAGGGAGAGATCACAAAGTGAGTGTAATGTCGTTTTTCCCGAACCTGCATTACCGATGAAGACAATTTGTATAATATTATTTTCTTAATGCTCAACTGTATCAAGTTCAGGTGTTATCACGTGTGTAAATGTCTTGGGAAGGAGTGATCTATGTCTACAAACCTTTACATATGATTATTATGTAACGATGTTTATTTTGAAGAATGAAGGATGATTAATACATTTAAAAAAGGGAGGAATTAAAAGAAATGTCTATAAACCAAGACGTCCCTCTATATCATCGCCATCAGTAAATACCGCGGACGGAATACGAGAGAACTCAGATAAGGTCGTCTTATATTTTTGTAATATACAGGGTACCGGTAACTTGGGGTTGGGAAAGGCTTAATGAGCTCTAACAGATAGCCTACATGGTACGTTGGGCAGAAAGCTGTTTGCCTTTGATATAAATTGTAGATAACTCTCTTTAATCAAAAGATTGAGAAGTCAATCTTAAAGATTGTGCTGAGGGAAATATCTTTAAAGATTGAAAATGTTAAATGTCACTCTATTAGATTAAATATCTTTCCCTCAGCACAATCTTTAAGATTTACTTTTCAATCTTAAAGATTGTGCTGAGGGAAATAACTTAAAAGATTGAAAATGTTAAATGTCACTCTATTAGATTGAATATTTTTTATGATCTTCGATCTTTCCCTCAGCACAATCTTTAAGATTGAATTTTCAATAAGAGTAAGATATCGCTTTAAATGATTTGTGATCAAGTACTACACAGCTAATTAATTCCAGAGCTGTAAAATGGTACTGTCCCACCCCATTTACGCGTAGCTGTGGGGTAAGTTGGACACGGATGAGGTAGGGTAAATTGGACACACGTGCTTATGATATTATTACATGAAAATAACTTATTTTATAGCAATGCATGTTTATATGGGACCATTTGTCATATTGGCATACTTAAATCGAAAATAATGATATCATACGTTCATGCAATCTGTATACATAGCCATTCTTTGTCATATTTTATTGGGCTTTAGTGGCAAAAACTTACGATTACAACTTTCAACCACAAAATCAATAATCAAGTGACTTTAAAAAGCATATTCAGTATTTATTTCATTTTTGAGCTTATTGGCAACATATCATGATGCAATATAACTTATCAATTTTTATTTTGTTTGTTTGTATTAAAAAAATGCATTTCAAGAACACTGTCCCACTATTCCTGTAGAAGTGAGGTAAGTGGGACACCATAGCATTTATATATGAATTTGCATAATTTCATCATGCATGATTTTCTGCGATCCGGCAAAATAATAAATTTTCATTTCATAGTCTATAGAATCATCAGTGAAGATCTTTAAATATTTAACAATCACATCCTTAAATAAGTTAAATTCATCGAAGTCGACACCACACCAAAATTAGTGTTGGTCTCAAGAATCTCCCGCGGCTCAAATGCTCCTATTGAGATATGAAACTTTTTCAAAAGACGGGTAAGTGCGACACTCGGTATCGTATTGTATTGGCAGATTAAGTGCTGCAACAGTATAGCAAGTGTCACACTTACCCCCACTGTCTCACAAACCCCAATTTACCTTAACCCTAACCCACCCGGTGGATTTTCCAACGATTTTTTTTTCAAGCGAAAAAAGCACACACAACAAAAGGGGGGCCACGCACCGGGGTTTGAACCCACGACCTCTCGGTTGGCGGGCGGACACTCTACCAACTGCGCCACGGGGGAAGCTGTGCTGGGCGAGTGTATTCGCCCAGCTATATAGCCCGGGGCTATTATTTCACACAAAAACCTCAGCGCCAGGTGGAACCAGGATGCTAAGAAATGGGATTTCATGGAAGGGTTAAGGGTGTCCCAAAATAGTTTATACGGGGAAAGTTGTATTATTTGGCCATGAATACCATTTTATTTTCTCTTTTCTATTTTTTTATTTTGCTCAAAACAAAACATATATACAAATCACAATAAAGTTGCAATAATACATAATACATAC
This sequence comes from Ophiura sarsii, assembly GCA_035610835.1. Taxonomy (NCBI): domain Eukaryota; kingdom Metazoa; phylum Echinodermata; class Ophiuroidea; order Amphilepidida; family Ophiuridae; genus Ophiura; species Ophiura sarsii. Next base: position 40,078,480 of record CM069444.1, read on the forward strand.
AGTGTATACACCACCTGGGTAACATGACAAAAGCATATCATGAAGTATAAAGTTATACAATTATTACTCTTCACAAAACTTTTCTAATTTGGTCAACTTCACAAAACCTTTCTAATTTTGTCCATTGATCAATGAATTTATACTGTGTTGTTACTGTGTTGTTGCTGTTTTTCAAGTTTATAATGTAATTTAATTAGATACTTAAATGCAAGAAATGAAGGTATTCGATGTTGAAATCTGCTATCATATAACCTTCTTGAAAAAGTATTAAGCACTCATTAATTAGAGAATAATGACTGCGTAAAAACTGTTTTTGTGAATTTGTTTTGAAATCAGAGGTTTTTGTTCTGGTCTGAGCCCCTGAGGGACAATTCCGAATGACCAGAACAACAACCGAGGATTTCAAAACAAATTCACGAAAATAGTAGTTAAGCAGTCAGTATTTTCATTCATTACTAAAAAAGATGCATATTTATCCAACTCGTTGATTTGTACCGACTTATTGGGTCAGGCCGTTTGGTGAACCCACTTTTCTGAACCCACCGGAACCCACTTTTTTAAATTTGAGATATGTAATGGGGCAACAAGTACAACTAATATACCTGAATAATTCTGCAAAACAGCAAGTAAAACCCTATTTTTAATGCATTTTATGCCCAGCCTCGTTCGTGCATTGTGTGAAATAATGTCAGTGTAGCTGAGGACATGCTACATAGTACGTGTTTACGCAAGGGCCTCCCTTACGCAAGACAGTGGCGTCGCCAGAGGGGGGGGGGGGGGGGGGGGGGGGGGGCGAGGGGGGGGGGATCGCCCCCCAATATTGACGTCGTGTCGGTTGAGATTGGCACTGTCGGTTCATTTGATCACAGGAATCATGGAATAATGATGGTCAAAGGTACACAGATGAAATGGGTTTTTTCTTCTTTGCTACAAGCTTGTTTAGAGCCAAAATGTACGGTGTAACGCGCGCGCAGTTCATGACTCACACAAGTCTTGTCGGTTATTTTCATTTCTCGCCCCCCCCCCCCCCCCCCCCCCCCCCCAATATGAATAACCTAGCTACGCCACTGACGCAAGACACTCACGTGAAACCGGACACGAGCAACGATACCATATATACATGAGCCACGTGCAATTGATCTTGAACGCCTTACTTTGTGGGTGATTTTGCAGAGGGTGATGAGTACTGATCAAGTGCGTAAATCGAAATTGATTTAGGATGAAGCCACACTCATTATCGCTTTAAATAAATGGATAAATGAATGAATGAATGAATAAATAAATAATTTAATTATTCAGTAAATGAATAGGTTATTCAGTAAATGAATAGGTGAATATATATAATAAATAAATAAACAAATAAATTAAATAAATAACTTTATTATAAACAAGAATTAAAAATTTCATTAATTGAATTGTTAATTAAACCAAACAAATGATAGCTGGGGTTGTGCGCTCAGCTATTAAAAGCTAAACCAACCCCGGTGAGATATAATACACAGTGCTTTACATTGTATCAGTGAGCTCTTTTGCCACACTGTAGGCCTACTAGCTTCATGCACAGTGTAGCTCGGGGTGTGTATGTCCGATTGCGACGTTGCGACAGTGAGGGAAAATCATAATCCTTGATCATATTGACAAGTAGGAACAGGTGGCTTCTTAAACGTCGATATAGAGATAACTAGAGCGGTTCTCGGGCTTCGCGGTTCGCGGGTTTTGCGGTTATCGGGTTGCATGGTTTTTGGTTGAGCGGTTTCGGTAGACATGTTTAATGTGGTTGGTACTTTAGGATCCCAGCGGAACCAGATTCGATGACTGTCACACTCACATTGTTAGCGATGTGTTGTTATAATGGATAGTTTGCTTCTCGAAATGTCTCTAAACATTTGATTTGAAAATTATCCATCATTTCATTCATCAAAATAATAAACAAAAATAATAAAAATAAGCTTACTTAAAAACACCTTTTCGGCTAAATCACGATTATTTAATGTAAACTTATATTGGAGATAAAATTTGAAATGCGAACATCATTTGATACGTCAAATGTGTTGCGGTTTGATCAGTTCATTATACACATACTTTACACGTAGCTCAAAAAGTGAAATCATATCAAAAAAATCAAATCGGGACACATTTTATGGTGTCCGTCATTTTGTAGGCTAAATTGCCGGAATTTGTTTCTACATCAAATTTGTTGCGGTTTGACCAGTTAGCTACACAGACTTTATACGTAGCTCATAAAGTGAAATCATATCTAAAAAATCAAATCGGGAGACATTTTATGGTGTCACTCATTTTTGAGGCTAAATTGCCGGATTTGTTTTCTCCGTCAAATATGTTGCGGTTTGACCGGTTAGCTACACAGACTTTATACGTAGCTCAAAATGTGAAATCATGTCCAAAAAGTCAAATCAGGACACATTTTATGGTGTCTGTCATTTTTTAGGCTAAATTGTCGGATTTGTTTTCTCCGTCAAATGTGTTGCAGTATGACCGGCTAGCTACACAGACTTTATATGTAGCTCAAAATGTGAAATCATATCCAAAATATGAAATCGGGACACATTTCATGGTGTCCACCATTTTTTAGGCTAAATTGCCGGAATGTTTTTTCTCCGTCAAATGTGTTGCGGTTTGACCCGTTAGCTACATACGCAGCTCAAAAAATGAAATCATATCCAAACAATCAAATCGGGACACATTTTATGGGGTCTGTCATTTTTTAGGCTAAATTGCCGGAATTATTTTTTCTCCGTCAAATGTGTTGCAGTTTGACCCGTTAGCTACACAGACTTTATACGTAACTCAAAATGTGAAATCAAATCCAAAAAATCAAATCGGGACACATTATTATGGTGTCCGTCATTTTTTAGGCTAAATTGCCAGATTTCTTTTTCTCCCAGTCATATGTGTTGCGGTTTGACCCGTTAGCTACACAGACTTTATATGTAGCTCAAAAAGTGAAATCATATCCAAAAAATCAAATCGGGACACATTTCATGGTGTCCGCCATTTTTTAGGCTAAATTGCCGGAATGTTTTTTTCTCCGTCAAATGTGTTGCGGTTTGACCCGTTAGCTACACAGACTTGATATGCAGCTCAAAATGTGAAATCATGTCCAAAAAATAAAATCAGGACACATTTTATGGTGTTTGTCATTTTTTAGGCTAAATTGTGGGATTTTTTTTCTCTCCGTCAAATGTGTTGCAGTATGACCGGCTAGCTACACAGACTTCATACGTAGCTCAAAATGTGAAATCATATCCAAAAAATCAAATTGGGACACATTTCAAGGTGTCCGCCATTTTTTAGGCTAAATTGCCGGAATGTTTTTTCTCCGTCAAATGTGTTGCGGTTTGACCCGTTAGCTACATACGCAGCTCAAAATGTGAAATCATATCCAAAAAATCAAATCAGGACACATTTTATGGTGTCTGTCATTTTTTAGGCTAAATTGTCTGATTTTTTTTTCTCCGTCAAATGTGTTGCAGTATGACCGGCTAGCTACACAGACTTTATACGTAACTCAAAATGTGAAATTATATCCAAAAAATCAAATCGGGACATATTTCATGGTGTCCGCCATTTTTTAGGCTAAATTGCCGGAATGTTTTTTTCTCCGTCAAATGTGTTGCGGTTTGACCCGTTAGCTACACAGACTTGCTACGCAGCTCAAAATGTGAAATCATGTCCAAAACATCAAATCAGGATACATTTTATGGTGTCTGTCATTTTTTAGGCTAAATTGTATGATTTTTTTTTCTCCGGTAAATGTGTTGCAGTATGACCGGCTAGCTACACAGACTTTATACATAGCTCAAAATGTGAAATCATATCCAAAAAATCAAATCAGGACACATTTTATGGTGTCTGTCATTTTTTAGGCTAAATTGTCAGATTTTTTTCTTCTCCGTCAAATATGTTGCGGTTTGACCGGTTAGCTACACAGACTTCATACGTAGCTCAAAATGTGAAAAAAATCCCAAAAATTCAAATCGGTACACATTTTATGGTGTCCATTCATTTCTTTAGGCTAAATTGCTGGACATTTTTTTTCTGCGTCAAATGTGTTGCAGTTTGACCCGTCCCTTATGAAAATCGCAATCAATTCTGCAACCTTGCGCAAGGTTAAATTTGGAAAAATACAACCTTGCGCAACCAGTTTGGTTGTTCTGAGAAGGTTGCGCAACCTTGAAGCAATCATCCACAACCTTTGTGCAACCTTGCGACAAACTTGTGCAACCTTACGCAACCGTGCGACAACCTGTGACAAACTTGTGCAACCTTACGCAACCGTGCGACAATATTTAATGTAAACTTATATTGGAGATAAAATTTGAAATGCGAACATCATTTGATACGTCAAATGTGTTGCCGTTTGATCAGTTCATTATACACATACTTTACACGTAGCTCAAAAAGTGAAATCATATCAAAAAAATCAAATCGGGACACATTTTATGGTGTCCGTCATTTTGTAGGCTAAATTGCCGGAATTTTTTTCTCCATCAAATTTGTTGCGGTTTGACCAGTTAGCTACACAGACTTTATACGTAGCTCATAAAGTGAAATCATATCTAAAAAATCAAATCGGGAGACATTTTATGGTGTCACTCATTTTTGAGGCTAAATTGCCGGATTTGTTTTCTCCGTCAAATATGTTGCGGTTTGACCGGTAAGCTACACAGACTTTATACGTAGCTCAAAATGTGAAATCATGTCCAAAAAGTCAAATCAGGACACATTTTATGGTGTCTGTCATTTTTTAGGCTAAATTGTCGGATTTGTTTTCTCCGTCAAATGTGTTGCAGTATGACCGGCTAGCTACACAGACTTTATATGTAGCTCAAAATGTGAAATCATATCCAAAATATGAAATCGGGACACATTTCATGGTGTCCACCATTTTTTAGGCTAAATTGCCGGAATGTTTTTTCTCCGTCAAATGTGTTGCGGTTTGACCCGTTAGCTACATACGCAGCTCAAAAAATGAAATCATATCCAAACAATCAAATCGGGACACATTTTATGGGGTCTGTCATTTTTTAGGCTAAATTGCCGGAATTATTTTTTCTCCGTCAAATGTGTTGCAGTTTGACCCGTTAGCTACACAGACTTTATACGTAACTCAAAATGTGAAATCAAATCCAAAAAATCAAATCGGGACACATTATTATGGTGTCCGTCATTTTTTAGGCTAAATTGCCAGATTTCTTTTTCTCCCAGTCAAATGTGTTGCGGTTTGACCCGTTAGCTACACAGACTTTATATGTAGCTCAAAAAGTGAAATCATATCCAAAAAATCAAATCGGGACACTTTTTATGGTGTCCGTCATTTTTTAGGCTAAATTGCCAGATTTTTTTTTCTCCGTCAAATGTGTTGCAGTATGACCGGCTAGCTACACAGATTTTATACGTAGCTCAAAATGTGAAATCATATCCAAAAAATCAAATCGGGACACATTTCATGGTGTCCGCCATTTTTTAGGCTAAATTGCCGGAATGTTTTTTTCTCCGTCAAATGTGTTGCGGTTTGACCCGTTAGCTACACAGACTTGATACGCAGCTCAAAATGTGAAATCATGTCCAAAAAATAAAATCAGGACACATTTTATGGTGTTTGTCATTTTTTAGGCTAAATTGTGGGATTTTTTTTCTCTCCGTCAAATGTGTTGCAGTATGACCGGCTAGCTACACAGACTTCATACGTAGCTCAAAATGTGAAATCATATCCAAAAAATCAATTTCAAGGTGTCCGCCATTTTTTAGGCTAAATTGCCGGAATGTTTTTTTCTCCGTCAAATGTGTTGCGGTTTGACCGGCTAGCTACACAGACTTTATATGTAGCTCAAAATGTGAAATCATATCCAAAATATGAAATCGGGACACATTTCATGGTGTCCACCATTTGTTAGGCTAAATTGCCGGAATGTTTTTTCTCCGTCAAATGTGTTGCGGTTTGACCCGTTAGCTACATACGCAGCTCAAAATGTGAAATCATATCCAAAAAATCAAATCAGGACACATTTTATGGTGTCTGTCATTTTTTAGGCTAAATTGTCTGATTTTTTTTTCTCCGTCAAATGTGTTGCAGTATGACCGGCTAGCTACACAGACTTTATACGTAACTCAAAATGTGAAATCATATCCAAAAAATCAAATCGGGACACATTTCATGGTGTCCGCCATTTTTTAGGCTAAATTGCCGGAATGTTTTTTTCTCCGTCAAATGTGTTGCGGTTTGACCCGTTAGCTACACAGACTTGCTACGCAGCTCAAAATGTGAAATCATGTCCAAAAAATCAAATCAGGATACATTTTATGGTGTCTGTCATTTTTTAGGCTAAATTGTATGATTTTTTTTTCTCCGTCAAATGTGTTGCAGTATGACCGGCTAGCTACACAGACTTTATACATAGCTCAAAATGTGAAATCATATCCAAAAAATCAAATCAGGACACATTTTATGGTGTCTGTCATTTTTTAGGCTAAATTGTCAGATTTTTTTCTTCTCCGTCAAATATGTTGCGGTTTGACCGGTTAGCTACACAGACTTCATACGTAGCTCAAAATGTGAAAAAAATCCCAAAAATTCAAATCGGTACACATTTTATGGTGTCCATTCATTTCTTTAGGCTAAATTGCTGGACATTTTTTTTCTGCATCAAATGTGTTGCAGTTTGACCCGTCCCTTATGAAAATCGCAATCAATTCTGCAACCTTGCGCAAGGTTAAATTTGGAAAAATACAACCTTGCGCAACCAGTTTGGTTGTTCTGAGAAGGTTGCGCAACCTTGAAGCAATCATCCACAACCTTTGTGCAACCTTGCGACAAACTTGTGCAACCTTACGCAACCGTGCGACAACCTGTGACAAACTTGTGCAACCTTACGCAACCGTGCGACAACCTTGTGCAACCTGGTACCACCTTGCTGCAATCACATTTTGGTGATTGCATTTTCGTAAAGGGAATACAGTACACAGACTTTATAAGTAGCTCAAAATGTGAAATCATCCAAAAAATCACATCGGGACACATTTTATCATGGTATCCATCATTTTTTAGACTAAGTCGATATCCCGGGGCCCATTTTGGGACCCGAGATTCCCAAAATGTCTCTAAACATTTTATTCTGGAATTATCCATCATTTCATTCATCAAAATAAAAATAATAATAAGCTTATTTAAAAAAAAATTGTCGGCTAAATCACGATTATTTAATGCACATTTAATATGGAGATTCATTTGAAATTGATTTATTTTGTATTTAATCTGTGCATTATTTTTACTCTTTCGCTAAAATGTGATTCTTCGCCGGGTATTTTCATTTTCGTAACTGATGTAAGCTCTAGTTTCGATAGATTGGTACCAAATCTATAATTTGGGTATCGGGAAAAAGTACAATGTTGGAAGGGAATCATTTTTATGGCCCACTTGGTCCCACCGTCCATGGACTCACTCACATTTTTGGAGACTCAAACTTGTCCTTTTATGTTCTCTTTGGAATTCATGACATTGCTATGAAACTAAGAGCTAGCAAAAGTGGTTCAGAAAAGTCGCATTGGATCTTTTTATTTATGACTAGCAAGTAAACAACTGTGGTATTAATACAAAATCCTGAGAGTGGTATATACGTACTAGTCTCAGACAAAATCTTCGTCGGCCATCTTAAAAAACAATAATCACATTGGTAATTTTGTTTTTCTGTGTAAGCATGTAAGGCTACCGGATTGAATTTCATCCGAATAATAGATGCATATGGGTCAAGAAACAGGTGAGCACTCATTTTTTAAGTTAAACCTGTCCGATATGTCCGTGAAAAACCGAATTTAGACATTAATTATTATGTTAAAATTAGTCACATGATAGCCTTGTCTTTTTTGGTATGGTTCCCCCTTATTCATTTGCCTGAAGAAGTACTGAAAAGGACTACGTGAGCGCATGGTAACAATGAACTCACGCCAGCCGATTTGCTTGAATTATAATTGACTATAACTATCCGCATTCATTAACGTAGGCAAATAACCTTATAAATAGCGTATAAATGACAACAAACACCAACATATTATGCCAGTGAGAAGAATGAGAGGAAAATGATTGATGAAATACAATAAATACAAACACAAACCACATTTTAATTCCATGTAATTCGGGGTCTACTTCTTTATGCGTAGAAACTATCGTAGGGGCGCATCACTGTACATCCTAACACATATACCTAAATGTGAAACAGAGAACGTGCCTTGGTTACGGCCCAAAAACATCTTAGTAACGCCTAATTCTGGACCTCAAAAATATGCTCATGCAGTAGGTATCAATATAATACACAACTTATCAAAATTTCCTTCAACCAACGTCCTTACTTTTCAAGATTCTTGTGCCACAAAAAATACGATAAAAAGCCACGATAAAAGGCAGTAACTGGTCCGTGATAACACAACACATACGGACAAAACCCCCTAAAAATGGCTACAAATGGAGATGATCAGAATCATGCTACCAAACACAGTATTCGAGACTTGTAGTCATCTCATAATAATTTGGTGGTTGAGTCAATATAACGACCGAATTGGAGACTGTACCCACGTGACTCGATATCATGTTTATAATTTATTAAGAAAAACTGTTTTTCATCTACGTAAATGATACAGATTTAAACCATAAATCAAAGGATGTTCTTTATTATTATTTACTACATATTCAACAAATAAAAAAGTGGGTTCAGGTGCGTTCAGAAAGTGGGTTCACCAAACGGCCTGACCCGATATAATTACGCTAATAATCAATTAGTTTTCTGTTTATTTTGTCCACCCCTTCTTAGTTATTGAAACAGTCCAGGCCAGGTCATCCCCTCATTAACACTTTTATCATTCAACCAATCAGAAATAAACTTTAATCGTGTTTTCTCAAAACTCATCGAATATTCAGTTTAGGGGCGCGAGGCTTTAATTTGATTGGTCGGTCAATGAGCAAAACAATCGAACACTTTGGCGCAGTACTTTCGGGCAATTATAAGTAACCTGCGCTCGGTACTATATGCAGCTATCGCGATTATTCATGAAGTAATGAATGCACTACAGTCTCCCCCTGTTCCAATGCCAACCAGTATTTTTTGAATATTAATATTAACATTGAATACCATTGCTATATGTCAGAGTACCTATAATGGGCCATTCCAGATAATAACCGACCCCCCCCCCCCCATATAGAGGGTAAAAAAAAAAATCCCATAAAAAGATGGAATTAATTCCAAGATAGGTTTGACAAAAATGTCTGGAATTCCAAGGGCTGTTAACAAAAAAATCCTGGAATTCCATAACAATTCCGACAAAAATGTCTGGAATTCCAAGGGCTGTTGACAAAAAAATCCTGGAATTCCAAAACAATTCCGACAAAAAAGTCTGGAATTCCAACACCCTCTATAGGTTACCTACAGGGCTGATGGCAAAAAATCCTAAAATTCCAAGACTTCCACAAAATTAGCTGATTTGTACTTTTTTTTCTTTTTTATGGACTATGTTGCGGGGTTGCAGCGTTTCAATTCAATGGGAAAAAAGCTGGAATTCCACTTTTCTTACAAAAAAACCACTGGAATTCCAGGTCTGAAATCCAGCACTTCTGACAAAAGGAGCTGGAATTCCAGGTGCTCACGAGTTAAAAAGTGTGGAATTCCAGCACCCTCCTTGGTGGAAAAGCTGGAATTCCAGGTGGTCAAGAGTAAAAAGTCTGGAATTCCAGGGGTGTGGTTATGTAAAAAAGTCTGGAATTCCAGTACCCTCTATAGGGGGGTCGGATATTATTTTTTTAAAAGCTGGAATTCCAGGTGCTCATGAGTTAAAAAGTGTGGAATTCCAGCACCCTCCTTGGTGGAAAAGCTGGAATTCCAGGTGGTCAAGAGTAAAGAAATCTGGAATTCCAGGGGTGTGGTAATGTATTAAAAAGTCTGGAATTCCAGTACCCTCTATATAGGGGGAGGTCGGATATTATCTGGAATAGCCCAATTCTAACATCGTTGACCTTTTCAACAAAAAGGTTTATTGAAATATTGTATATACATAATTTGCTGTTTCCTGTTTCAATTTCCACTAATAATTGTCAATATAGTTGTTCAACTCGATAAGCCTAATACGACTTTTTCTTTGGTCGTAGTTTTAACAGTGGTGTGAGGTAGTCATTTGATATTCGCTTAAATTTAAAAAAGAGAAAGGTACGTTTTCACCGATTTTAACAATGTCATGCCACACCTGAACAAAAAGAGATATTTTGATGAAATTAGCAGAAAATCAAATGGATTTCAGATTACTTGACCAGAATGAAGGGGGCACAGCACTAAATAAACCGCCCATTGGATTACATGTAAATTAGGGCTAAAAGAGTCGCTATTTTGGGCCCTTAGTAACCATTTTTGGAATGTCTCGAATGCTTTATTCTAATAAACAAACATTCAAATTTCATAAAATCATCAAGAAGTGTTACACCTTCCAATTAGATTTAACGATACGATCATTTAAACAGCGCCACCCCTATTTTCAGCCCGGACGCTCGCCTTCTAACCGCCTTCGATCACGTGTGTTCATCCACGTGATAAATTGTCAATACAATCGAAAATCAATATTTTGCAATATCCTGATCAAAGTACAAGAGATTATCTTTCATTTTAATTATGAAATGCTACCCTCACGCCAAACTGATTCCCAAAGGACCCCATTAATCACAAAATCGTTTTTTGTTTTTGCCGGAACTTACTACCATTACACAAAACGAGGAGTGGTTTAGTGCTGTGCGCCCTGAAGATACCACTTGGAAACGAGTTGTGAAACAATGGTTTAATCCACTAGATGGTTTATCTTTTCTACTTGATCTCAACTGTAAACGTGAAAGATGTATATGATATAACTAAAGTTAAATTCCCGGGGGGTAAATTACCATCTTTTTATCAAGATATATTAGAATCATGGTATTATTTGCAAAATAAACGTGATAAGAATACTTCAAACAATGCTACGTTATGGGGTAATGACAATGTAAGAAATGGTGGTAAAGTGTTGTTTTTCCGTGAATGGATACACGCTCATATATTTTATTTGAGAATAGATTTGTTAACTTGAGAGAACTCGAGAGTATAATAAAATGACCTTTTAACATGTTTAATCTACACAAGCTGATAACATTGATACCTAAACGTTGGAAAGACAGGATCAAAAAAGGAGATCTAAGATGGTGTGAACAAATTAAACAAAATACCTTTTTTGAAATAAATGACCAAAATGTACATGTTATTATGTTAAGTTCGAAAAATATTTATATGATGTTAAATCAAGATAAACAACAAGCAAAATGTACTAACTATTGGGAACATATTCTTGTTTAAGATTAAGAATAGAATTCTAAACAAGATCGGTCACTTTAAGTTTAACCTGATTCATAATCTACTTCCATGCAAAAAAAAAAAATCTATATAAATGGAAATTAATCGAATCAGAAAAGTGTATTTTCTGTAATCAATTTGATCATGTTGATGATTATAAACATTTTTTGTCTCATGTATCAAAAATAAGTCCTTTTGGAAAAAGATAACAACATGTTTGAGAACTCTTAAATATAATTCTTTCAGAATATCCCTTGAATACGTAATTTGTGGCTGGAAAATAACTAACTCTGAATTTGATATAGCCAATGTTATAATCATCCTTGCATGTTATGCAATATACAAGTTTCGCCTCATATATAACGAAACCCAAAAAGAGATTCCAATATTCCATTTGTTTTATATAGAAGTTAAAAAACTTAATGATTTATTAGCTAATTCAAGAAACACCAGAGGATTCCAATCACAAATACAGAACAATGGAACGAACTAGAACGTGTCTAAACATATAAATAAGTTGGTTTTTTTCTTTCTACAGGGTGAGTCAAAAAAAAGTGTACCCTAATTGAAAAAATCATAAAAAATATTTTTGACCACAAAATCAAGGCAAACAAAACTTTAAATGATTGCGCCATTTCTTTGCTACCATCTGGAGAAAAAAAATCACGCTATTTGATGATACCGTTAAGTAAATATGGCTATTTCTGTACAGGAGCTGTTTTTTCACCTAAAACACGGTTTTTAATTTCAAGCTTAACGAGCTTAATAATGTTTACTAGGATTATGATGTAAAGCATTACACATCTTGTTTATTAAAAGGATTAAGTAGACAATACACTTGTTCAAAATTGTCTCCTAATAGATTAAAACAATAGACAGCTTTAAGGCCTATTTATGACACAATTTACCACACTTTAATCATTTCATAACAAAGGAATTGATCCTTTCGCTGTCGGTATTGTAATTTTTTATTGGTCGTATCTTATGAAATATAATGGTCAAGATCTGGAAAGCGTGTTCGGACGTTAAATTGGTCACTTTTATTCAAAACAGCGTAAAATAAGTTTCCCTCAACCAATCTAAGCCAGATAAAATTCATATTAAAGCTAATTGATTTGTCTTCATACCGTAGTATATTGTTTTGAAAACAAACGAACACTTTTTCTAAAAAAAAATCGCTGAAGTTGAGTACACTTTTTGTTGACTCACCCTGTATTATCTCTATCAAAATATATTGTATTTGTTTGTCAACTCGACTGAGAGCGTCTTGTATATCATTGAAAATCGTGAGCCACTTAGCATGCTTAGCTAAGGTTAACGATATTTGGTGGTACATGAGACTCTCTGATCGAGTCATGATTTTTGTAACTTATCAACAATAACAAAAAATGAATATTCTTAATATTATGTTATAAATATGTATTGATTAAGAAAATAAAAGCACGAGTGCTCCATGCACTGTGGAAACGTAATAAAAAAGTGTTATGTTATGATATGCAATATAAACATGATGAAAAGCATATGAAAATGTGTTATACATGTAATTGATATGAAATGCAAACATGATAAAACTATGAAATGTGAAAATGATGTGAACATGAATGTAAACATGCCGAAAAGCATATGAAAATGTGTAAACATGCTGAAAAGCATATGAAAATGTGCTATATATGATATGCAATGAAAAGCATATAAAAATGTGTTATGTAATGATATGCAATGTAAACATAATGAAAAGCATATGAAAATGTTATACATGTAATTGATATGAAATGTAAACATGATGAAACTATGTGAAAATGTGAACATGAATGTAAATATGCCGAAAAGCATATGAAAATGTGTAAACATGCTGAAAAGCATATGAAAATGTGTATAACATGCTAAAAAGCATATGAAAATGTGCTGTGATATGCAATGTAAACATGCTGAAAAGCATATGAATATGTGTTGATATGTGAGGAAGATAAATAGGGCCACGAAAGAGAAAACTGAAGGGTAGGAAGGGGAGAGGGGAGGGAAAAGAATAGTGTAGTTGATAAATAAGGGCAAATATAAGTGGAAAGAAGTGAAAATCGAAGAAAAAACTTGGCCCGAAGAAAAGAGATATAATCATCCGTCTTGATGATTTATGTGTAAGCGAGCATTACGTAACTTCAGTGACTTTCATAAGGTAATTATAGGACTGTATATTTATAACACTAATTGCTATCTACTGAAGATAGCAAATATGGTATGGATTGCTAGAAACATGATAAATTGCTATCGATTGCATTGCTGGCGCATATTATTCAGACATTCTTCTACCGGGATGAGGAGGGGAGGAGGCGGCTATAGTTAAGAATTGTGAAATGGTTTGTGACCAACTGACTATCAACCAAAAAGGACTTGCATCAACTTGTTGCGACGGGGGAGGGGCGGTCGAGCAGTGGCGTATATGGGGTCACTTGTCCGACCCAAAAGTGGTTTGTTTACGAAACAAATGACATTTGTATACTAACATCATCAAAGGGGCAATGTTGTCATTTAGATGGGAATTAATTAACTTATATAGGCCTAGCTCATAGAAATACCCTCTACTAATTCCATGTATAGATTAAGATTCCCCAAATAGCCGCCACTCGCCCAAAGTCAAGGGGGGGGGGGGGGGTCCCATTCCCGGTCGCTTAATTTTATCATGCACCATAACAAATTCAAATGTTGTTATTGATCAGAAAAAGTGCACTAATGGTTAAAAATCAATTGTAAATCGTTCTGCATTTTTGGTGGTCATTTATCGGCCATGAAGACAAAATCATCCTAATTATAATACCAGCACAGGGCTTCTTCGTCTTAATTTTGAGAAGTATTTAGTTCCAGTGTAGCGCTTTACGCGCTTTATTTGCGCGCGGTAAATTTATTATCTGCCTCGCTCCACGCAGTCAAGAGTTTTACGCGGGCGTCACAAAATTGTCATTTTTTTAAACTAAAATGGTCCAGTGACGTTTTTATTTAAACTCCATACTGGAATTTTGTTAGGGGGTCGCCACCCACATGAAAATTATATGGGGGTATTTCCCGGTACCCCCACCCTATTTTAGCCGCCTAGCCCCTTACTCTCTAAATTTTGCCATTGACTATTCGATCAAAAAGATTGATTTTTCAATCTCAATCTCTCTTAAATTTCAATCTCTCTTTTGATTGAATCGAATATACACAGAGAAAACGATGTACAAAATATCGCTGTTCAATTTCGGTTGTACACTTTTTCAAACAACAGATGTGTAAAAGTTATACATCGTTGTTTAAAGAAGACAACATTTTTTTAAACAGGTGTTGTTTACAGTATAAAGAACGCCGTTCACATCAATACAAAGTGATCTTGAACAACGTTGTTTACTTGTGACGTCACAAGTCACGTGTCACAATGATTCGTTTGCGATGCTGCAAATTAATGGCCGCCGTATTTCGTTCGGTAAACAAATTTCGATTTTAAATCATAATTTTAAAGATTTTGCTGACAAGATGGGGAAATACAATCAAGAAAATAATGAAATATGATGACCAAAGAACCGATATAGTTTGATGATAGACGGCGAAGATGGATATTTTTGGCAAAAATATAATTTTAATTTCGCGATTTTGCTCCACAGACAGAAGGCATCCGAATTCGACAGTTCTGCCGTTCTGTCTGTGTACTTCAACACAAGAAATTCAAGTCTTCAAATCGTGCTGGAATTTTAAACAACTACCAGTAAACAACCCTGTTTTTTTAACAACCATCATTTAAACAACCCTGCAGTTTTAAACAACCACCATTAAACAACCCTGGTTATTTAAACAGGCCAATTTCATCCATGAGGATTGAACAACTTTCTTTGAACAACCCAAGATGATTGAACAACTTTCTTTGAACAACCCAAGATGATTGAACAACTTTCTTTGAACAACCCAAGATGATTGAACAACTTTCTTTGAACAACCCATGAGGATTGAACAACTTTCTTTAAACAACCCTTGAAAATTGAACAACAATTTTTAAACAACACCAATGTGTAAAATCTGATTTTAAACATGTTGTTTAAAAAGTTAAACAACTAGGTGTTTAAAACTTTAAACAACCCCAGATGTTTAATATTTTGAGCAACAAGTTGCTCAGCTCACCCGTCAAACAGCAGTTGTTCAATTTTTTAAACATGTTGTTCACTTCTTTTTTTACTGTGTACAGTAGAGTGATTTGAATATTCAATCTTTCTGACAATCACAAGGAGTGATTCTCAATTTTCTATAGCGATTGAAGTTTGACAATTCTTTTCAGATTGAATATTCAATCGGAGAGATTGATTTGCTTTGTTTTTCAATATTTTGCCGACTGCAAATAGGGACAAATCTGACAGGATTGAAAAAATGATTGAAAATGTTCACTTAAAACAATTTGAAAACTCATTCCATCCATATGCAACGATGTCATGGTAGTATAGGGCCTATACAATAGAAGTAACACTTGATTGAATGGTAAAATCGATCTATAGGCCTAAAGTGTAAAAATCATGACTCCTGTCATCAATCGTTAAAGATTTAAAATATTTCAATCGGCCAATTTAAGAGAGTAGCCTACCCTTCCTCATCCTCATCTTTCTCTTGCTCATCCTCTTCGTCCATTTTTTAATAAACTCATTTGCCATTGGTGGAGGGGCACTACACTGGCTCCGGCTACTCCGCTGGCCCCTTGCAACCCATTTTTAATACTTATTTGCCCATCAGGCCGGGAAATGGGCAAATTGTCAATTGGGAACAATTCCCGGGGGTGGGTGTGTGTGTTAATACACTTTGATGAAAGTCACTGATGGTAGGCCTATCGTACGTAAATGCATGCACGCTCAAACACATCATCTCGTGTTTAGAATAAATATTCTCTTCTCCAAGTTTCTTATTGCTTTTCACTTCCCCTTCATTAAAGGTATATTATGTGATCTTTCCAGGGAACGCCCTCAACATCGAGAAAAAAAATTGAAAGCAGATTTTCTTGCAGATTTACATTTCTGATCATAAATCGTACATACATTCCAAGTTACAGGGCGATACGATTCTTAATTACTTCAAAATCATGATTTTAGAGTGAAAATAAACTGTCGGATAATCCGACAGTTTATTATTTTCACTCTAAATTCACTCTAAAACCATGATTTTGAGGTAATTAGGAATCGTATCGCTCTGTAACTTGGAATGTATGTATGGTTTATGATCAGAAATGTAAATCTGCAAGAAAATCTACTTTCTAAAAAAATAATGAATAGAGGGCGCTCTCTCGAAAAGATCACATAATACAGACATAATATGCCTTCCAGGGGACGCCCTCTATTCATGATTTTTTTAAAAAGTAGATTTTCTTGCAGATTTACATTTCTGATCATAATCATAAAATAGGGCCTATTCTGATTTACAGAGTGATACGATTCCTAATTACTTAGAAATCAAGTTTTAGAGTGGTAAATTTAGAGTGAAAAAAAATGGTCCTAGGAACTCCCCTAATTAGGCCTACATCAAAATCATGGTTTAAAAGAGTGAACATAAACTGTCCTGTTAATAATTTATTTTTCACTCTATTAAAGTCTAAATTTACCACTCTAAAGGAGTTCCCTAGGAATTATCGCTCTGTAACTCAGAATAGCCTATATTCATGATTAATATGATCAGAAATGTAAATCTGAGAAAATCTACCTTCTAAAAAAAAACTTCATGAATAGAGGGCGCCCCCTGGAAAAGATAACATAATACGCCTTTAACTCATGTTTCTTCCCTCTTTTCACCTTCTTCTTCCCTTGGGCTTCCCTTCACTTCGCCCTTTTTAAATGGTAATTTTATTTGGGCTGACCTTTCCGGTCAAACGAGGATGGGTCGTTTTTCATGAGACATCCTTAGCCATGGGTAGGCTTTTCAACTGAAAAATCCTTAGACATGGGTCTATTTTCCCGTCTATTTTCGCGAAAATTTGCAAAAATTAGGTCTTTTTCCCCGATAATTTGCGAAAATTTGGTCTAAAATGAAGCAAAACCCCTAAAAATGGGTACCGATTTTTCCAAAATCACCCTTAGAAATGGGTAGGGCGGGGGTAGGGGTTTTGAATCTCCAGCGGCACACCCCCGACCAAAAACCAAATCTAAGTACCCCCCGGGATCCCAAGACCTTTGACGTGCGTACCCCTCCCCCTCCCCCCGGTTCATGGACATTCTTTTATTAGTAAACCGCATAGCAATTGCCCTTCTGATGACCCCTTGTTTTTTTCGTTTCCCATTATGTGACTGAAACCGCAGACACCTCATGACCTGATTACCAGACTTACATTCCACCAATCAACACTAATTAAAACCCATTGTGAACTTCTAACCAATCAGATTCCAGCACGCACAAAAATGACATCTATGGTTTATGGAAATATCCATGATTTACCATTTACCATGTTTACCCATGTGTTTACCATTCCTTTACAGTTTATACGCTATGTATCATGGCCGAAGATGCAGAGATACAATAACATGTCCGTCCACGCGTCCCATGTCATTTTATACGCCGCGCCGCGTATCGGTTTAGTCCCCGGTTTAGTCCTAAAACGAAAATTTATCTAAGCCTACAAGGCCTATTGAAATAAAAACATCTCGGGAACAAAGTTTTCTTAGTGTTTGCAAAAAACTACTTGATCTGCATTCATTGACCGACAAAACTGGTTGGTGTGAAAATTGGGCGGTAAAACTTTTTTAGTAAACAACTTTTCCAAAATAGGCGTGGACTGACTCAATAATTTCTATGCAAATTCTCACGAGTCTCAGGACGCGTTCATTTACCGTGCGAGGGGTGTTTTGGTAGTGCTAATGGACGACGACAGACCGGGGGCGATTTTTAATTTTTTTTTACTAATCAACATTTGTAAAAATTTATTTATTTCGTTTTTATACGGAATAAAGCAAAATCCACTGAATAAAATGATTAAAAAAAAAAAAAATTGACAGATTTTACAAATGTTGATTAGTAAAAAAAATCGCGACCGGCTAGGGGGTGTGGGAGGGGGGGGGGGGGGGGGGGGGTGAGCGCAAGCATAGCAGAAAGCAGGGAACTCGGCAATGGAACAAACATACCCGTCATGTCATCTCATGTTCTCATGTTCTCATCGGTGAAAATTAAAAATTACATGTAAGTTTAAATTTTCCTTAAAGTTAGGTATAAAGTCTTCAACTTTATTGTTTGTTCTATTTAGGGACCGTTCATTATTTATGGTGGAGGGGGGGGGGGGGGTTGGGACAAATTTGAGACTCGTATGTTAAAATTACCTAACCCCCCCCCTACGGCTGAAACTGAAAATTACATGACCCCCCTGCTAACCAGTAGCTTTTTACACAACCCCCCTTCCCGAAAAAAAATCAACTTGTCATACTTAAGTGGCTGTCTTTACCTTTGGCATTTTGTTCATGGATACGTTGGAAAATTTTGTTTGTGCCCTATCTGAACGTCCAATAATTTTATGATGCCCCTTCTTTTTATTTTGTGAAATAAGTAATGGCGAGCGCAGCGAGTTGGATTTTTTTCTTCTTCATATTTATACATTTTGGGTGGTTTTGTGAGTCTTTATAACCCGAACAAGTTAGAACATTCTGAGCAGAAACGTATAATCCAGTGAAACGTTCTACTTTTGTGAGCATTGGTGCAAAGCAGAGATGATCCGAGGTGAAAAGCATGCAATAAATTACATTTTTAAATCATGATATTAGATTTTGTAACATATTATACACCCTGTGGCTCTAATGTCTCGACCGTTGATGATTATATAGATGTTTTTCCACCATATCGTCGATTTGCTGTCCAGAAGTCGTCTCATAGTAAAAGTTTTTGAAGTCGATAGGTTTTAAGAAAATATGCGCGAAGCGCAGAAAAAAAAGGCATTTACACTCCAAAATAGTCTCTAAAATCACTCCAATCACCACCATCTTTATAGTTTAAACAAATTTACACAACCCCCCCTGTTCAAGAATAAAAAGTTACATACCCCCCCCCCCTATTTCAACATATGAAAGTAACATGACCCCCTATAGTTTACCCCCCCCCCCCCCCCCCCCCCCCCCCCCCTCCACCATAAATAATGAACGGTCCCTTGCTATTCTTCTCAGACTGGGACTCAGAGTCCGAGTCTCAGACAGTATTGTCAAAATTGAGTTATTACTAGGTCTAGGGTTGGAATACTTGACCTTCGACGCATGCATCATTGTCGCCTCGCTTTTGAGGAACTTCCTGACTAATTTAATTTTATAAAGCTTGAATAAAATAATTAAATAATTAGATAAATGTTTAGAAAAATATTTTAATTTAAGGCATCGTTAGATAGAGCCTGTTTGCCCGGCTAGGTATTGTAATTTGTATTTTTAAAATGTTTATATTCGAATTCGTTTATATTTCGAAATAAATGTAATTCATAAAACTTTTTCCATCACATTTTAGGGTAGGATAGTTGATAGTTCAAAAGAGCTGGTCAAACAGCGGAAATAATAAGATTTGCCTTTTTTCAAATGCATTTAATTATGCATTCTTGAAATGCCATGTACAAACCTGGACATCCCCACGTTTGGAATTAATGGTATGCGCCAAGTCCCAGCTGTTTTGCCAAGTACACGCGCAGTGAGTGTTGTACATGCACACAGGTACAAAACATGTGCATGTTTTCGATGAACTGAAGATGAAGTTGATGATGGGTTGATGAACCACACAGAAATGATATTTTTACAGACAGGCGATCGTGCATAATTCTTATTTTCGTACTCCTTTTTAGACACTTTTGAAATTAATATATTCATCATGACAGAATCACAAATATTGGTAAGTATCAAAGAGTGTAATTATTATGAAACTAGGTCAGATCAGAGAGAAGTTTTCTCATGCCATCTCATTTTTCTAACGAGATCGTTTTGGAAGATCAAATCACAGCTTGGCATGGCATGGTATGGTATTGGAGGGTATGTGTGTGTTGTTGTGTGTGTGCTGTAATGAAAATGATTGGGTCAATAGCCCGATCATCATCAAAATTAACACGAGTAATTAGTATTATATTACCCTCGATTGTGTCATAGGCACACGCCGAAGTTACTCAACTGTATTGATTTAGTGTAAAGAAAGTTAAATGGGATGGAAAGACCGAACACCAAAGAAAGCAAGTGAAGTAGGCCTAGCTTAATATAGCTAGGATTTTAAGATTCATATCAATTTCAAATTAATTTATAATGAATGAATGGCCCAGTTGAATGTGTCCACAATCAAGCCAAGGGCTTTTGATTAGTAAGGACCTACTTTCCCGTTTCCATTGTATTCAACAGAAGTGTAGTGTATGCAGGGCTGTCAACTTTTGGAATTTGCTGGGAGGGAGAGTCCAAAAAAAAATCGCACGGTAAAAAAAAATCGCACAGTCCAAAAGGTAGGCCTACAGCCAGGGGCGGCGCCAGGGTATTTGTATAGGGGGGCAAAATCAAGGTTAAAAAACTAATAATTGAGTAACTAAAGAGGTGCGAAGCACCGCCCTCCGCGGTAACGCGGACAGGGGAGAGTCTGAGGGGGAATGTGCCGCCCTCATAATTTGAAGAAGGAGAAAAAAATTCTCGAAACCATTTGGTGTGTACTTTTGAACGATTTTCTATTGAAATGCCATCACTTCATTTCCAATCAATATTGGCTTTTTATCTAAGTTAGACAGTTATTTCATTATATGCGAGAAAAAATAAGTTGTGCATATTTCCTGGTGATTTATTCTTGATTTAAGTAAGTATAGATCATTGGTTCCTAACCTCTAGGCTCTATGGTCTACAACCTAATTAGACATATTTGGTCAGAACCGTGAGCCCCAAAAAGAATTGCGAAATAATCAGCCCGATTTATTAAAACTGAAACTGTTTAGTGATATGATGCGATGCGAGCGTAGCGAGCAGAAATTTTTGCATATTTGAACGTTTCTTTTGGGTTTTTCTAAGCGTTTTTAGAACGAAATATTAAAATGGTTCCCAAAAAGCTATATTTATTACCCCTCTCTTTAGGTTCGTTATTT
Organism: Ophiura sarsii; assembly: GCA_035610835.1. Lineage (NCBI taxonomy): Eukaryota > Metazoa > Echinodermata > Ophiuroidea > Amphilepidida > Ophiuridae > Ophiura > Ophiura sarsii. The sequence continues at coordinate 40,099,909 of CM069444.1, forward strand.
ATTTATTTTCCGACCATGATTTTTCATACTATTTTAGACGAATTAGGTTTCAATTTCCCCGATTGACGCGTTGAAAGAATAATTTACTAAAAACCTCTTAATTTCCTCCGAATAAGTATAATCCCAACCCCACCCGAATGAATTTAGTTCCGGTTTACCTGATTCCTGAAAACATGCGCGCGGAGCGCACAAATTTTATACTCAGTTCTGGCTATAATTAATGTATATTTTGGTTTGAAATGGGCTTTTAGAATGATATTTCTAGACATATGCATGCATAGCACACGAATATAAATGTTCATAAGTACTTATACTCATTCATACTATTTGTAAATAATTTGGTCTCGATTCCCTCGACTGAAGCCTTGAAATTTGATAGAATTAAATATACGAACCCTTTAATTCCCTCGAACGCGGGGTGCATGGCTCCTTCTATGGACACGCCACTGCTCATGCCATGTCTATCTGTCCATTTCTAAGGGGTGCCCCTCCAAGCTGGATTAGATCAGCTACCCCCCACCCCCATTTGGACACTCCACTGATATCCCAAGTGGGGCTGCAACTAGGCCTTTTCAATATACCGATTGACATCTGTTTTCCTTTCCTCTCTTCTTTCCCTTTTCTTTTTTTTCCCTTTTCTTTTCTTTCCCTTTTCTTTTCTTTCCCTTTTCTTTTCTTTCCCTTTTCTTTTCTTTCCCTTTTCTTTTCTTTCCCTTTTCTTTTCTTTCCCTTTTCTTTTCTTTCCCTTTTCTTTTCTTTCCCTTTTCTTTTCTTTCCCTTTTCTTTTCTTTCCCTTTTCTTTTCTTTCCCTTTTCTTTTCTTTCCCTTTTCTTTTCTTTCCCTTTTCTTTTCTTTCCCTTTTCTTTTCTTTCCCTTTTCTTTTCTTTCCCTTTTCTTTTCTTTCCCTTTTCTTTTCTTTCCCTTTTCTTTTCTTTCCCTTTTCTTTTCTTTCCCTTTTCTTTTCTTTCCCTTTTCTTTTCTTTCCCTTTTCTTTTCTTTCCCTTTTCTTTTCTTTCCCTTTTCTTTTCTTTCCCTTTTCTTTTCTTTCCCTTTTCTTTTCTTTCCCTTTTCTTTTCTTTCCCTTTTCTTTTCTTTCCCTTTTCTTTTCTTTCCCTTTTCTTTTCTTTCCCTTTTCTTTTCTTTCCCTTTTCTTTTCTTTCCCTTTTCTTTTCTTTCCCTTTTCTTTTCTTTCCCTTTTCTTTTCTTTCCCTTTTCTTTTCTTTCCCTTTTCTTTTCTTTCCCTTTTCTTTTCTTTCCCTTTTCTTTTCTTTCCCTTTTCTTTTCTTTCCCTTTTCTTTTCTTTCCCTTTATTTATTTTTGATGCGGGAGTTTATATATGCTAGGCGGGAGTGCGGGAGAAAGAGTGTCTAGGCGGGAGACTCCCGCCTAATGCGAGAGAGTTGACAGCCCTGGTGTATGACTATGAGTAAACGACTATGAATGACAATATTGACATGACGATGTGTGGTGAAAATCTGAGTCTTATCAATTTGGCTTAGTAGGGCTCTATCTATAATAGGGCTTCGGCCTATGCTGGATCGCTGAAGCCGAATGTGGCCCCTTTGATGATGTCAGTATACATGATAATGCCATTTGTTTCGTAAAAAAAACACCTTTGGGTCGGACTGGTGTTCGCCGGTGAAAATACCACCCCCAATCCCATGGCCCTGACAAGTGACCCCAGATACGCCACTGCTCAACCGCCCCTCCCCGCCGCAACAAGTTGATGTAATTGTAAGTCCTTTTTGGTTGAGTTGGTCACAAACCATTTCACAATTCTTAAGCCGAATGTGGGCAAGGTTTATGGGTCATTCTTCGGTAAATGTCACATTTCATATCCTGATTCTTTGATATCCTAGGCCAGGTGCGTACGCAGGGGGGGGGGGGTGTTTTGGGTGTGAAACACCCCCCTTGGGTCTGTCCTAAAAAATAAAAAGGGGAAAGGAGAGGAAAAGAGAAGGAAAAGAAGAAGGAAAAAGAGAAGGGGGAGAGAGGGACAGGGGAGAGGCAGTGGCGTAACCAGAGGGGGGTCGAGGGGGGCGATCGCCCCTCCAGTAATGACTGTATGTCGGTTGAGATTGTCATTTGCAACATCTTTGGCAACATTTTCGCGCGCGCATATATGTCCCAAAAATGGAATATTTTGGGAGAGGGAGCAGTGGCGTAGCTAGGATTTTTTTCAGGGGGGGCAAGATTTCTGAAATTTTTTGTAAAAGGTTGCCCCAAATTTTTTTCCAGTCACCAACTCGTGATTTTCACGTAAGTGGTGGGTGGGGGTGGGGGGGGGGGGGGGGGGGGTAGGGTCAAAAAAATTCGCACGGTCAAAAAAAATTCGCACAGTGCATGTACAATATGTACAATTTTGCCTTGTATTTGACTATTTGGGCTGAATATGCCCACACATAACCTGTACCCTGCACGGAATCTCGGTCTTTTATCATTTTTTTCCCTATTTTTTTTCTTCTTTCCCTTATTATTTTTTTTTAGAGGGGTAGGGGGCGGGGGCATAAATGGGTTTTGGGGGCGGGGGCACAAATGGTTTTTTCACGTCGGGGGGGGGGGGGGGGGGGGGGGGGCATTTGCCCCCCCTGCCCCCCCTGAGCTACGCCACTGAGAGGGAGAAGGGAAAGAGTAAGAGAAAAGACTAAGTACCGATGGGGGGTGTTTTCTACAGGTTTTAAAATTAGAATGGCCCTCAAACCATGCCAAATATTCTAGATATTATGTTGGACCAATTTTTAAAAGTGTTAGAAATATCAATTTGTGCGTAGATCGCACGCATTAGTTTAAATGTTTCATTATAGTTATACAAGCTTGACAAGATGGCTTCAGGATAGTTTTCCATGACCATTTTAGTCCAAGAAGTTAAAAATTTTGCACGCTCCGCGCGGATATTTAATGCAGGTTTTAACATTATATTGGCCCTCAGACCCACCAAATATTCTAAATATGTGGGGGACGTTAAAAACATCATAATGGACCAAAGTTTTAATGCAAAAACCACACCAAAAATGCTAAATACTAAGTGGGGGACGTTATTGTCATACTGGACCATAATGTTAAAATGCAATTTTTGTGCGCTTTGCGCGTATTAATTTCAATATTTTATTATTTAAGCGTAACAAGGTGGCTTCAGGACAGTTTTCCATGACCAATTTTAATTCAAAAACTCAAAAAAATTGTGCAAAAATTCAACAATATATCATTTCGATGGGGACTTAAAATAGCCGAAAATGAAAGCAAACAGTCAAAATCTTTAATACTTTGTTCAATTTTTATATATATATATTTCTTCTTTTTTTCCCCCTCAAAATAATAAAAAATATTCAGGGTCGGCGATGTATTTAGGGTCGGTCGGGTTACGCCAATCAAACCTTTTTTTTTAGGCCTTATTATGACCCTCAAACCACACCAAAAATTCTAAATATTATGTGGGGGACGTTAGTATCATACTGGACCATTAGTGTTAGAAATGCAATTTTTTGCGAGCTCCGCGTGCGTATTGGTTTCAATATTTCATTTTTCAAGCTTAACAAGATGGCTTCAGGACAGTTTTTTCATTATCCTTTTAGTTCAAAAACTCCAAATTGTGCGCGCTTCGCGCGCATGTTTTCTAGGGATTTTGATATTATAATGGCCCTCAAACCACACCAAATTTTCTATACTAAATATTATGTGGGGGACGTTAAAAACGTCATACGTTACTTTTTAATGTTAAAATCACAATTTTTGCGCACTTCGCGCGTATAAGGTTCAACTTTTAAATATTTAAGATCAACAAGATGGCTTCAGGGTTTTTGTTGGCCCTCCATCAAAACAGTCCTGGATACGCCATTGCCCTCAGTGAGGGTTACAAACAGGCGGCGACAGCTAGGGTTCAAAGGGTTAACCACATATTAAACACCCCTTCCACGCTGGGGTGAAAAGAAAAATAAGAGAATAGGAAGGGAAAAGACAGGATGAAAATGAAAAGAGAGAAAAATAGATATACTAAAAGAAACTAAATTGAAATGAGTATTAGGCGTCGATGCTTTTTCTGTCCGTCTGTTAAACTTGAAAGGGAGAATAACACGTGTCATGTGATGATGTGACACATTGAACCAATGAGATCGCCGGTATAAAAACCAACTTGTCTGAGGATTACTGTATATACACTCGGCAAAAGAAGTTCTTGGACACTTAAATTAAATTAATATTTAATAGAATATATATAATTATATATATGATTATATATATATAATTGTATATCAAAATAAGCAGAAAGTAATCCTCTAACAGCTTAACATGGAATTTAGACATGATCACTCATGCATGGCAGATCCCATTCACTTGACAATGGCAAGAAGATTGCAAAAAATTGGATAATCCCTCCATTCAAATGACTGTAAATGCTCATATCTTGCAATTTCCTTTTACGCACCTTACCATTGCTTAATGAATGTGCTCAGCCATGCATGAATGCGTACATCTTAATTTCATACAGACATGATAGAGAATTATTGTCTGCTTATTTTGACATGCAATTGTTTAATTTATATTAAATATTTATGTGAAATATTTGAACTTCAATGAGTGTCCAGGAACTTCTTTTGACGAGTGTATATAATAATGTTTTTAGGGTTGAAACTCAGTCAGTATTAAGATTTGGTGTTAACACATGAGTTACTGGTGAGAAATTGCAACGTTGAACTAAGAATAAACCTGCAATAAGTGTTCACAAATATGCAAGGAAATGCGTTCTTTTCAACCGTGAATTTTAAAAAACTTCTGGCGTCGAGGGGGATACCCCCTCGAACTCCCCCCGGGACACGCAAGCGTGTCCCGGCCAGCGCTTCACGCAGGCATGGATAGTGAAATCATTATATCAATATTTCTAAAACACACCCCTTCACAAAATCCTGCGAACGCGCCTGTCCTAGGCTATATCCTGGGAGGGGGGGGGGGGCACTCAACTTTTTTTGGGTAGGGGTCAGGGTTGTAGCTAGTAGTGTTGTTATCGATTGTCGGAAGTGTCGCATGTCGCAATATTTTCCATACGATACGACATGTCGATACATATTTTCGTATATCGGAAAGAAACGACATGAATTTTAATTGGGTTTTACATGCTTTAAGTTTTCCGCACATTCCCCATTCACTTACAATTCATTACAAATTGTGATACAATGTATATTGACGTGTGCATGGCCGTCCCGTGCATCATTCCCTCGGTGAAAGCCTGACAAATCCCGCAAGTATCAAAATAATTCATACTGAATAACAACGCCATCGGGGAATGCCACTCGTATTGTATTTATAAATAAACAACCACGTTTTTCATAGAGTGCAATGGTCTATCAGGGGCGTAATCCACATCTGTGGAACTGTGCCTTTCGAGATGAGTTGCAAGCACATGTTATTGGCATTGCGTCACTCGGACCGGTTCCGGAAAATTAAATAAATGTATAAAACCCCGAAGTAAAATGTGTGATTGGACAAATTGTCACACGCATGGGTAAGGATGATTTCCGTAGCAATACGTCATTCGTATCGGGTTTCGGAAAAGGCCGAAGGGAAATCGAATAAATCCGAAGCACAATGTCACACACACGCATGCGTAAAGGATGATTTTCTTCAATTAAAAGCTGGCGACCATATCGGCAAGCTAATTCGGATTCGTTCATTTTAGTCTTCGTTTAACGTTTTTAAATGACTTTTTCGGCCAAGTTATTTATTGGGGTACATCATTGATAAGAATATTTCTCCCATTCCCGATCTGATCAGGTTTTATCTGACGTTTTTGATTTGAGACGATAGTTGCAGAATTCGGAAACCAAAAAGTTATTTTATCGATAATATATCGACATGTCGAAGTTTTCTTTGACGACATATCGATACAAAATTTTGTATCGATAACAGCGGCCAACTTTTGTGTCAGGTGGCAAAAATGGCGAGCGAAGAGACCGGACGGGCTCAATATTTTGCTATTTGGGCTCAATATTTCGCTATTTGGCTCAGGGGCCGGGATGTTTTTAGGCTTTTTTAATGCACTTTGAGGGTCCTGCCACACCATTTCTTGTTTTATGAGGCAGTTTAATGATTTTATCCACAATTTTTTTTAAGAGTGCCAGACGGCCAGCCCAATAGGCGGGCGGGCCTGCCTGGCGTAGCTACAACCCTGTTAGGGGTGTGCCGCCCAGGCAGGGTCTCAAAAGGGGGAAAAAGGGTCTTAGGAACTGATTTTTTTCAAAAAAGTAGGTCTTGAGAACTGGCCTATAGTTCAATTTTGATCAGCAAAAATGCAAATTTTTGGGTGTTAGAATACAAAATTTTCGAAGCGGCAAATACCTGCTTCGCAGGCATATGGATTCAGTGGATTCTTGCAAAATTTCTCTAGGAGAAAGTCTGACCCTGCCGGGCAATGAAAATTAATTGTACATTTTAATCACTGCCATGTTTGTAGAGTGCTTTGGTTTCACTTTTATCTTTACTTTGTCTTCTCTTTTTGCAGGATGGTGTCAACGGTAGTGCTCAAAGTTCCAAAGCTTCTTCACCTGTACCCATTGCACCTAATGCTCCAAGATTCGGGACAATAATTCCTAACAGAATATTCGTTGGTGGTGTAGCATTTAATGTAAGTATAAAATAATAATAATGATAATAATATTTATTTCTTATATAGTGCAATTACATCAAAAAGAACTCAAGGCGCTTTACAAAGATACCGTATTATCCCTATTAAGCGCCCATGCCCTTATAAGCGCCCACCCCCGTTTTTCTCAATGACTACCAACAAACAATCCCTTATAAGCGCCCACCTTTTCAATTACCGTAGCACTGTACAACAACATTTTTCGCGACGGCGTCCTTCAGTAAAGCAGTACCAGTAAGCCTGGTTCGGTCCCCGCCACCGCCCACTCTCCCCGATGCGAGCCGCCATCTGTGTTTTTTATTCATCGCGCATGCTCAAAACTACCGAGAATAAACGAAGGGCACTTGAAGCTTGTCGAAACATTGATGTCATGTAAGTGACAGTGTTTAACGATAAATGAGTTTAAAAAAGGTAACTTAATAAGGCCTAAAAAAAAAAAGGGTTTGATTGGCGTAACCCGACCGACCCTAAATACATCGCCGACCCTGAATATTTTTTATTATTTTGAGGGGAAAAAAAAAAAATATATATTTATAAAAATTGAACAAAGTATTAAAGTTTTTGACTGTTTGCTTTCTTTTTCGGCTATTTTAAGTCCCCATCGAAATGATATATTGTTGAACACAACGATACATGTTTAAAGAAAAAGGAATTTTTGCCGTCTCTTCATTTGTGTGTACTGCTGTCTTTTAAGTGTTCAAAAGTAGGTGATTTAAAAATAAAATAAATAATTTAAAAAAATAAAAATCCCGACCGACCTACCCTATTTGTTTTGGTCATGTTACGCCAATCAAACTTTTTTTTTTTTAGGCCTAAGCGCCCACCCAAAATGACTTTGCTAACCGCCCTGGGCGCTTAATAGGCAGGGGTAGAATTTCTGCGCGAATCGAATCACGTGAAGATTCGCGTAAAATCGCGTAAAATCACTACCGCTTGAATCCAGGTGGATTCGCGCCAACAAAAAAAATGTGGGTTTTTTTCCTTCTTTTTTTCCAAGTCCAAAACAGGACCTTAGATGACTGGTATTTGACCCTTAGTCAACAAACATGCTGAATTTGGAAGTTGTGCAAGCTTTTAGCCTTATTCTTGATATTATTTTCATTAATTTCGCAATAATCCATGGATTCTCGCAAAATCCTTCCGCGAGAATCTTAACGGATTCGCGCGGTTGGTAACGAAATTCTATCCCTGAATAGGGATAATACCGTACATGAAAAGCGTAAAGCACACAGCACGGTAGTAATATATAAATATACAATATTAAAAACACACTCTACCGATAACAGCAAGATAAAAATACTGTATGAATAGTGCACAGTTACGTCTAAATAAGAAAACAATCACAACCATTGTTGGAAATTTACATTCTAAAAACTCTGGGGATCCTGGAATCCTTGTTTGACCCATTCAGCTTTTTTTGTGTGACTATTTAAGACCTGTAAAAGTGGTAATTTTTGCGCGATTAATTATTCACGCTTTGCCAATTTGGAACTGATGTGCATGTTTTTAAAATTCACAATTTGTAGCTTCATCACATAGACCTATACACAAAAGAAATATGTTTGTGCGTTATTGTTTTCACGGCAGTATTCGATTTAGAAAATAAAAGTTCCATGCACAGCCTAGATTTTTCCTTGAAAATGGCATTAAAAAAAAAAAAAAATCCATTGAAATGGAATGGGGGCGATCCAAGAGAAGCATGTTTTGTAACCATTTTCTGAAGCATCTGTTGCATACCAAAATACCAGGGAAATGGTGATGTATTTTCCATAATTCAAACCAAAAAACTAAATCAAAACACAGCAGTCTAAAAATAGTACAGGAAACCAATAAAATTGATTTGTGTGCATGGAGGTGGGGGGGATACCGTCTGAAGAACAATCTAGGTATAATGACATCCACAACTCACCACTTCCCTAACCTCGTAAGTCACATTTTGAAGATTTTTTTTTCAACGACAAAAAGAGTGGTGCAGCCACCGGAGCTCGAACCCACAACCTCTCGGTTGCGAAACGAACGCTCTACCAGTGCGCCACGGGGGCCAACCACTGGCCCGACTATATAGCCTAGGGCCATTATTTCATCGAAAAAGTGCCACGCCAGCTGGCACAGACAGACTTTACCGTGGACATTTGCGGCATTGAGGATGGTTAGGGTTAATAAAATCATACATGGAAAATTTTGAAAAAAAAAAAAAAAACAGGAAACAAAATTCTGTTAACCCTAACCTCCTAGTCACATTTGAATTTTTAAATTCAACGACAAAAACGCAGACAAAAAGAGTGGTGCCGCCACCGGGGCTCGAACCCACAACCTCTCGGTTGCGAGACGAACGCTCTACCAGTGCGCCACGGGGGCCAACCATACTCGGGCTAGTGTATTGGCCCGACTATGTAGCCTGGGGCCATTATTTCATCGAAAAAGTGCCACGCCAGCTGGCACAGACAGACTTTACCGTGGACATTTGCGGCATTGAGGATGGTTAGAGTTAAACAACACCACAACAATTGGGAGATTTCTCCTTAGTCAAACAAGATAGGCTATTATGTCTCTCTGTTGGGAGTCTAATAACTAGTGTTAGGTTATCCCATGTTTTTTCTCTTACGTGACACCGGTCATTCTATACGTGCGTGTAACGGGTACCCGTATCCCGTAAGTCTCACTCTCCGTGAATTCCCTCAAACACACCGGGAGTAGAGTTCAAGCCCAGCAATAACCTGCATAGTGCATTAACCAAAAGTAGCATCGCGAAATGCGAAACACTTTTGAAGACTTTGCGATGCTAATGCACAAATATTAAGCAAAAGTGTGACGCAAAAAGATTCCCTACTTGATCTCTGATCATGTAGCATCAAAGCCAAACCTACAAAGATTGAGTTTCATCTTCAAATAACTAGAAAAAGTATCATAAATCCTGAAGTATTAGCAGTTAATATTTCGTTTTCGTCCGAGTTAAAAAACCCATTGGATTACACGTACCTGCGCAGCATTTTTTCTGTCGGTTTAAAATCGGTACAAAATGGCGGATTTGTGCGCAAGTCAGAGAATTTTATGAATCTCTCTTTCGGGAGCATGAAGATGAAAGGAAAATAGTGGATGCCGACGCTTTGGAACCCGATTGTTTATTTTGACGGAATAAATTGTATTGAAAATTAGGAGCCAGCGCGATGCAGGGGGTAACTTTCGAGCTGCCGAAAGACAAATTTGAATTTTATAATCATGACGTCACTGTTTTGATGCTAGTCTTGTTCTCATGTCGCCGAGTGTAACGATTTGGGAACGGCCGCATCCATCTGGACATTTTAATATTTCGGTGCACCCTGGGCACAAAAGGAATCGTATAACAATGGCGCTTTTGTATTTCCATCGTGACTCAAGCAATCGAAGTGCGGCTAATAATCCATTAATTTCCTTGTATTTCCTTGTGTTTTATTATGAAACTGTGTTAGTTCAAATTGTAAAATCTAGTTCGTGTTTTCGTATACTGTGTTTTGCTTACAGGCAGGCGCGGCGGAGCGTATTTGAAAATGGGGGGGCACGAAAATTACGATCATGCAAGCGAAACGAGCGAAGCGAGTGGAGCGCCTTGCGGCGTGGGGTCCGGGGCCCGCTTAAGGGCCCCGGGAAATTTTGGGTTTTGATATGCGCTCAGGGGCCATTTCATGGCGTATTTTGGTATAATTAACACATTCATGACATTGTAAAAGGCCCACGAAGTTGTACTTTATACAGCAATAATTAAAAAAATTAAAAAATCCGCAACAAGATGAAAATGCGACTCTCATACTTTTGGACGGAAAAAACTACTATGGACTGAGACGAATTCGTCTCAGCTACAACATAAGAAGGACATTGATACTCTCAATCAGTGGCAGTACCACCAGCATAAAAAAATGGGGCCAAAGGGTGTTTCGTGAAGGGTTTTTTGGCAAGGAAAAACGTTCGTTTAAAAATGCGCGCGAAGCGCGCGAATTTTTTTGGGTTTGAATGCAAAATTGCCTGCAGTTTAAGAGAATTTCATGTATTTTTGACACTAAAAGTCAATCTTTTCAATTATTTTGGGGTCAAAAATGTTGTGGAGCTCGATTAAAGGAGTTCAGCCACAAATTTCTAGGGGGGCACAGTGCACATGGTGTCCCACCACTTTCACGGATGGGGGGGCACGTGCCCCCCTGGCCCCCCCGGTTCCGCCGCCCTTGCTTACAGGCCACGGGTTATACGTGCGTTACACGGTCGAACCGTGTAACGGTCGCGTGCCTATTAATAACATCTCTCTGATTGAATCATCAAGGCTTAACAAATATAGCTTTGACTCCATCACAGACTGAAGGACTGTTACAATAAACTGCATAAGGTACATGTAATTTACAAAGACTACAAACATGGCGGCCCCACGTATGTCTAGGGTGGCTTCGCCCCAAAATTCTGCATGCACAGGCAATATTTTACATGCACAGAGCCAATATTACATGCATCTGTGCATGTAAAACCCCTCTAAATCAAACACTGTTTCACGGTAGCTCATTCAAGCGCGGAAATGTTCAGAGTATTATAGTCCCATGCCCGATTATAATCCCACCCCTAACTTTTAAGAAAATTCAGGAAAATCCGTTTAATCCCATGTTAAATTTTGAACTTCCAAAAATTCATCACCCTAAAATTAAAAAACTATGGCGATGTTATGACTTTTTCAATACATTATTTTAATCTTTTTGAAGTACCACTACCAGTATTATACTTCTAGCTGATTTAGTTGATGCAACTATCTACCTAACTTGCAGGAAAATCAGATACATGATACATTCTTTACATTCATTCTGGAACTGTTATAATCCAATTGCTTCCAATCTATCGGCAAATAGTGTGGGAAATTTTTTATTTAATGTTTTAATGTTTCCAAGATGGCGGCTACTTTGTATGTGTTGAAAAGATTGAAAATTACGATTTAATTCCAAGAAAGAAAAAATATTAAATTAAACTAGCACTTTTTTTTAATATATTAAGTTATAAATCCATGTAAAGAAAGTCTTCAAAATACTTAACATCATAAAAAAAATCTCAAACTTTGCAATACAGGGAAATGTGAGTAAGCTTATTTTCCTACTTTTCCCCCCGGACACACATCCGTCCGATCACAATCCCATCCCCCAATTCCGATTTCTTTCTTCAAGTAAAAAAACAGTACTCGGACAAGTACAGAATATGAAGCACCCTGAATTTTCCAGGATTGATACTGGTCAGTACCGTGACCCCAAAAAAAAAATTGAAGAAAAAAAACCCAGCCGGATATCATAAATGAAACTGTTTATTTCGGATGCGAGCGTAGCGAGCAGGAAATTTTGCATATTTGAACCTTTCTTTTGGGTTTTTCTAAGCTTTTTTAAAGCAAAATGTAACATGGTTCCCCCAAAACTATATTTATGATCCCCTTCATGACCCGGAAAACCCCAAACGACCCCTAGGTTGAGAACCCCTGCACTAGAGTCTAGAACACACAATTTTGATTATGTGTTTAGGTCAAATCAGGTTGTGCAGACTTGAAACTACTTTTTTTGCACTTGCTAAATATTATTTCTAGTAAATTGTCACTTACTGAACACTATGGTGCCTTTGTCAGTACATGTAGTAATTAAATTCAAGCAAATATTTAAGATGATGGTCTATCCACCTCATAACTAAGCAATTAACACAACAGCTCATGTATAACATGAGGACCTCCTCTGTAGTAACATCAGTTGGTCATCAAGTCACATTATTCATGAACAGGAAAGTGTTGCCAGGAATTTCAGTTGAATGTCGGTCCCATATGTTTCAGCTGGCGAACATTTAGTTCATATTGCATATATTATAATCAGTTCATTAATTTCTTGATCATTTCAAACAATTTCCACACGTCCGATATGATGCGACTGGTGCAGGGGGCGAAGGGTGATTAGCCCCCAGTTTTTACAAAATATCCCTCTGAGAAAATGTTGGTTTAAATGGTTGCCAAAAAGTATTCTAACCCTCTGGACTTAACGTCAACACCCTCGGAGTGCAAGGCCGCCCGATGTTATGAAATGCAGTGCATCATTTTTTGTGCAACATGCAGTCTGCTTTCTGAATGAACTGATAAACAATACATGTATGTAGTGATGGTTGCCCCTGTTCATCATAAATTAGGCCTAAATGCTGCATTGCATTCTAAAATTACATCATTCAGATTGGGGTGTGTAACAGCTATAAACAGTGATATATCTTATTTTAAATTCCAAGTATTTTATTCAAAAACAATATTCTCTAGAACTTTTAGTTTTCGAATAATTTGCAATTTACCTTCAGGAAGTACTATATGGGACTAGAAAAAATGAATAGGGAAATTGTGGATGATATCTTGATAAAAAAAATCATCAGTGACCCTAGAACTTTTCTCTGCAATTTGCAATCAGGCAAAACAAGGACATATAAGCACTCATCGCACGCTGATCTGTCAAAATATCTCTATCAGGCCCTTTAAGCATTATATATGTATAAAGTACAGGCCTGATAAAGTAATACTTTTTTTGTATAACATTTGGGCAGTGTGCTGCTCTAAACATGTTCAAGAGCCAAAAACACATGTCAAACCGTGCAAATGCTCTTGCCCTGAACAACACTGGGCGCTTAATAGGGATAAATTACAGTACTGGGTATATTGAATAATACTAAACTAAACTAATATTTTTATAGGAAAGGGTAAACAATATCTTATCTTTTCAAGAAACGGGAACAAAATCTACAGTTATGTCTGCAGACCGTATACCACAACTCTGTGGTATATTGCGGTTCTCCTGTCCCAGTGGGAAACTAGGTCACAGTTCATTATCCAATCATTGGGCCCTCACTTGAGTCATCTTATATGAAGAACATTTGCCACATTCATATAAAACAAATTCAGTCTTTGGAAACTAGGGCACTATAGTTTAATCAGTTCCAAATTGGCGAGAAATGTGTGTTTTTAATCTCTTGGCATGCAAAAATAATCCAATCCGTAGTATTCGTACACGCGTGATTTTGATATACTCAAGCGTCAGGGCAGTGAACAATTTTTTTCTTCTTCTGAGAACCTTTTTGATAAGATATACATTTTCTGCGATACACTTACCTTTAACAGCTTGCCATTGCCATGTGCCTTTACATGTATTTGGGCTGATGACTTCAGAATTCCTAGTGTTCATAGGCAAAGTCTATTGTGGATCCAGGGAGCGAACCTCAAGAGCTTGTGATATTATTAAGGCAGTGGCGGTACAAGCACCAATTTTGTAGGGGAAGAGGGGGCAAGAAAGAATTTAGGAACCAGCTGCGCACAAAATGTTTGCCTTTATCATGTAAACAGCGCTTAAAATTAGCTTAATTTGATCTGATAGTTGACCATTTTGGGGAAGTTGAAATTAGTCACTAACTTTCGGGTACCTGGATGCACGCTCAAAATTTATTTGGGGGCCTGGGTACCAAATTATCTGAAATCCCAGCCTTATTACAACTGCATTGCAATTCATGAATTTGATGCCAAGGAAGGTAAGATGTTGCAAGAATCTAAAATGGATTCGCGCATGAAATCGCGAACTTCTATAACTGCCCAACCATGATTTCTTAACTTTGATCTTTTTTTTCTCATTTTTCTTCTCTTTTGTTTGCTCCATCAGACTAGTGACGCAGAATTAAAGAATTTCTTTTCAGCGTACGGTCATGTCAAAGAGACCAAAATTATCGCAGATAGAGCTGGGGTTTCCAAAGGGTGAGTATACAATATGGCTAGATACATGTCAAAGAGTTATTTGGTTGAATATCATTACATGTAGGCAAAAAAGGCAACCTGGGAAAAGTTGATATGTTTTGTCGGCTATATTTTAATATCCTGTTATACTTTATCATTAAACTATGTGTACCTCATCATCGTTTAAGAACATTACTACCTGTGTTTAATTAACCCTTGTCAATACTTCAAATGACCAAAGGCAACAATTTACAGAATTTCTGTTAAAAACCCGGATCATTTGCCTCATGTTACCAACTCGGTATAGATTCAACTTTCAGTCTGTTAATAAGGAATGGGTTCTGTACATTTTGAGGAACCTTTTCCCTGTAAAATGAAGCACATTTTGTTACAGCGTAAAAAGACTGATATCATATGGTTGTGTCACTTTTCATTAACCTTCAATAAGATTACCACCAATAATTGTGAATCCAGTTGCATCTGTAGCACTGTAGCAGCAGATGCGTACTTATGTTGACCGTTGACTGTTGCATGCTTGTGATTAGGTTAGGTTACGCTGTCCTTATGACCTCATATGAGTAGTCTAGATGGCAGGATGATACAGGGTGGCTAAATATATCAGATACTTGTTTTGTATTCAATTATTCGATTCCAGAGAGGCTGCCAAATAAAAATATTATTGGCGGTTAAATTACTATTTTTAGTGTTTCAATAATTTGATTCATATACTTTTAGAGCAAGGTTTTTACAGAGTTGTTGGGAAATAAAGATATCAAAGAGCCATGCCTGTTTAGATTCGGTTGATCGATAGTGTAATTTAAATATTTCCCCCCAGCCACAGGCAACTTTGTTAAAACTTTTGTTTATGATTTTTTTAAATCCAGGTATGGGTTTGTTACGTTTGAAACACAAGACGAGGCAGATAGGATATTAAAAGAACAGGTAAGTTCCCCACTAGAGAATAAAACATGCACATTTATCTAAAAATATTGCTTGATCTCTTAGAATTATCACAGCTCAAATCCGGAATGTGAATGGGCATACCTTTAAAATGGGGACCATTTTCAGAATCCCTGGCTTCCTATAATTAACGGATTCTTTTTCTTCTTTTCTATGTATTACATGGTTTCATTAACCCTAACCCCCCCCCCCCCCCCCCCCCCCCCCCCCAGTGCCACAAACGGCCACGGTGCAGTCTGTCTGTGTAAGCAGGCGTGGCACCTTTTTGATGAAATAATGGCCCCAGGCTAGGCTACATAGTGTGCCGAGTATACTCGGCCAAGTATGGTTGACCCCCTTGATGCACTGGTAGGGCATTTTTCCCCAGTGCCACAAATGGCCAAGGTGCAGTCTGTCTTTGTAAGCGGTCGTGGCACCTTTTCGATGGAATAATGGCCCCAGGCTAGGCTACATAGTGTGCCAAGTATACTCGGCCAAGTATGGTTTACCCCCGTGACGCACTGGTAGGGCGTTCGTCTCTCAACCGAGAGGTCCTGGGTTCAAGCCCCGGGGGCGTGGTCCCTCTCTTTGTCCGTGCTTTTTGTTGTTGAAAAAAATTCCCTTGGAAAATGTGGGCAGGAGGTTAGGGTTAATAGAGAGGTACCTTATCCTCTTTTTGAACGAAAACTTTAATTTTAAATGGCGGCAATTTGAACCACTTTTCGGGACAAATGTAATACTAGCCATTTGTGTTATACACACATTAGTTCCCCATGTAGAGATCACCTGATTATTTATTCATTCTTTTTTTGTTTGCACTCAATTTGTAATCAACTCTAAATAAGGACTAGGACATAATATTTTGATCATGGGTGGGTACCCAAAACTAAACACATCCAATCCAACTCTACTAGGCATCGTCCACCATGGGTGATTTGTAGAGTGAGTGCGTCTTATACCGATTGGTGGGCTGTGCCTGTAAGCACCTCAAAACAATGTCTGTTTCTGCTTATTAACCTCATGAAGATGTACGTGAACACATGCCAAACTGAGCTGCTAACACTCCTGAAAATAAATAAACCAAATCTGAATACACATTCAATAAGAATAAACATGTCAAATGTCTGGTGTTCATAAAACATGTGAAAAAAGTACTAGCCATAGCAACTGCCATGTTTTACATCATCATATTCTACTCTCAGTTTTTCATTTCAAATTTACTTGGCCTTTTAGGACTATTTGCGACCATTTTCTAATCCACAAAGTGTGTAGTTCCTACCTAGTCAACCCCAGGTAGACAGTCATGTGGGTTAGGGTGCATCGTCTCCCCCTTTTGTCAACCAAATTTAATGTAGCTAGTCTTAAAATGTGCCAAATGTTGAAATAATAAGATTCCCAAAATTTAAATTCATTCGGTGTTGGTCTTCTGGGTCCTCCGTGGCCCTAAAGTTTGAATGGATAACCTATGGGAACATTGCACAATAGCCATATGGCAGCTACACATTTTCCTAAGTGATCAGTGGTACATACAATGGCTGCCATGGATTTTAGAATCATGATTACAATGGTATGTAACTGGAGTCTGTTTTCAATCAAACTTGAAGATAAAATTCAAATGAATATGACATTAACATCACAAAAATAAATAGCTGCCATGTTATATGACATGCTTATTTAGCATAGAACTGCCATTTATGAATAATGGCTGTATTTTAACTATATTTTAAAGCACACTGGGTCTAAGTGTCTTGAGGAAGGTAGTTGGGTTGTCCTCTGCAGCTTGTGCATCTGAAGCATAAAGACCTTCCACAGTCTGGTCACCAGCCAGAAGGTGAGGGTCAAGCCCAGTAGTAGATGGGGCCACTAAACCCTAGCCAGTAGGGAGGACTGCTTCCAGGAGGGTGGTGGGCTGGTTCACCACAAGCTCGTAATCATCTCAAAGGCGGCTCATGATTGCAGGTGGACAACTTACGGTCACCTCAGGAAGACTCATGGTCAACGATGAACTTCTCGTCCCATAAGGGCCCGGATGAGACAGGCCCGGTCCCGTGGAGACTCCTGAGGGCCAGCCTGAGCCAGTAACAGACAGCACCTGAGAGAGGCTCTGCATCTCCCTCATGACCTGAGGGCCAGAGTGGTGTGCCACAGATCTCTATTTTTTTCTTTTGTTGCTAATAAGCCCACCAAAAAGAAAATTTAGTTTGGATCTTCTATGTAGCACCACTCTAGCTGGCCCTCAGGATGTTAGAGCCTCTCTCAAGTGCTTCCTGTTACTGGCTGGCCCTCAGGAGTCTCGTCCAGGCCTGGTATTTTCCAGCCCCCTGGGACGAGCTGTCCCTTAATCGACCATGAATCGTCCTGCAGCAATCGCAAGTTGTCCTCCTGGAATCGTGAGTTGTCTTTAAGATGCCTCCGAGCATGTGGCAGACCCTTACCCTCTGTCTGGCAACCAGATTATGGAAGGTATTGATCCTGCTTCTGATTATAGTCTACTTTGTAGACCATTTTTTAAAATCTATTTTCCTTCTAATCACATCTTATGAGAACCGCTGCCATCCGAAAACCGCGACGCCCGAGAAAAATGTTTTTCTCACTGGGATCATGGGATCAGATTGTGGTGCCAAGCATTGGTTTGGCTGAAGTAATGATTTGATGAGAAAGGGCAACAAAGTAGACTAGCTTCATTCAGATGCACAAGCTGCAGAGGACTACCCAACTACTCTCCTCAAGACACTTACATTGAAGAGCCAGTGTGCTTTAAAATATAGTTAAAATACAGCCATTATTTGTAAATGGCAGTACATTACGCTTTTGTCACATGGCAGCTATTCATTATTGTGGCGAATATGTTATATTCATTTGAATTTAAAACTTAAATTTGATTAAAAATAGACTCTGGATACATACTTTTGTAATCATGAGCCTTAAATTCATGGCAGCCATTGTATGTACCATTAATTACTTAAGAAAATGTATAGCTGCCATATGGCTATTGCGCAATGTTCCCATAGGTTATTCATTCAAACTTTAGGGCCACGGAGGACCCAGAAGACGAACTCGGAATGAATTTAAATTTTGGGAATCTTATTAATTTAACATTTGGCACATTTTAAAACTAGCTACATTAAATTTGGTTGACAAAAGGGGGAGACGATGCACCCTAATGTGGGTATTTCCCGCATTGCTGCATATAATGTGTACGACCGCATGTACGGTCCTTGTTTTGAGGCAGCTTACAAGCAGAAGTGTGTTTTTTGTGGGTATTTCCATTGCTGCATATATATAAAATGCGTACGACCGTACGCACGGTCCTTGTTTTGAGGCAGCTTACAAGCAGAAGTGTGTAGGACTACATGGCTATAGTATTAGTAGATTCATAAATATTGGCCCATCAGTTATTGATTTGGACCTATTCCATTTAATCATCAGAGGAACCACAATGGATCAATCACCGCGGTTGCAGCATCATTTAGATGCTATTGGTTTCGCTGCAATATAATGGACTACAAAGCTTTGAAGCAACTAATATGCGATCTGTGAAAACCCGCCACATAGTGGGATTTTTCATATTGGAGATATTTTTATCGTAAGAAAGCTGACACTGCTGATTACAGAACTGTTTTGATCACTTTTCACTACACAAAAAGTTATGAGAGAATGATGATTGTGATGTCATAAAAAGCTACAAAACAAGAAATCATGAAAACAGGCCAAAATGATACATAATTTAATAGAATTACATTATAAAGTTATTAGAAAAGTGACTTAAGTAAATTTTTATAAAAGATGATGACACAAAAGTATTGCAAATTAATTTTCAAAATAAACCAAAAAAATCTTCTCTTTTTTTTACATTTTACCCATAATCCCTAGTTCACATTTTGCGACATCTGACGGGTTTTCACAGATTGCATCACATACCATGCGTCCCATGCATGAATTTAAACTATCCAAGCAAATAGCGCGCTGTTCAAACCTGCCATCTTTTAAACATGTGCCACATTTGATCATCATATCTTCCTAAGAGTTTTAAATCGTTCTTGTATAAATGATGATCAAATTAGTAGAAAGAAAATCAATGTGGACGACAGCACGAGAGACCACTGTCACTGTTTTGGATATGAACTACGTACGATGTCATTTTAACCCTATCCCCCCTGAGTACAACAAAATACTACTTGTAAGCCTATCTGAAAGCGCATGTGAGACAGTTTTCGATGACGTAGCTTGGTATATTACGCGAACAAGTTAGTAGCTTGAGGGCTGTGGCTTTTAGTAGGTGGGATGACGGGCCGAAGTGCGGATGGTCCCCGGCTCGATTCCCGACCGGCGATTTGGTTGTGATTCTGTTCAAAAACCTGGTTAGGTTTAATAAGATACAGTTAAATATAGACCCATATGTGTGAATGATCAGATTAAGATTCAAATCACTGCCTCCCCCTCAATTGGAAGATGGTACCTACATGTACATGTATACTGAAATGGTGTTGCAGCCGAAGTTTATGAATCTACTATAGATACCCATGTCAAGTGTGCCATTCATTCATTCAGTAACCATGCCAATTTCTCCCCACAGCCTAACAGTCTTATCTTTAAAGATAAAAAGCTCAATATAGGGAAAGCTATTCGCAAACAGCCGTCTAGCTACCCAAAGACGCCGGTTGGTGAGTTCTCATCAAACGTAGTGTCCGCTACGTTTTTCATGACGCTGCTGTGGATGATGCTGATTTTGATGCTGATTTTGATAACGATGATGACGTGTTTTGGAATGCAGCACACTTACCCACTGAATTTTCTTTTTTAATTGTGTTATCATTATCACCATAGGGGGCACCATTGGTAAAGAGGGATGGGGGCATGGATAATTAAGGCTGGTTGAAACAGTAAGCCCTTGTGTTGATCTTAACCAAACACATCATTTTACACAACAAAGTTTGGTTCTGATTTGATTCACTTCTGCCCTTTCAGCTGTAAATCTTTATGGGTATGTCATAGAGACATGTTATAAAGCAAAGCTAAACACTGAATTGCATGTTGTGTGCTGTGAAATGTTACTTAAAAGCTGAAAGGTTACTACTAAGTTATCCATGTACCCTACTAGTACTACTAGTAAAACCATGGTGTCTCCTCTGATTCGTGCACTCCAATTTAACCTATATACATAGCATGATTTAAGTGGGAGCGTAGAAGATTTTTACCCTTGTTTTGTGATTACTTTGATTTGGTTACCGGTTCCAACCAAATTGAAAGATCACCAGCAACAATCATGTTTATAAACGCAGCAAAAAAAGAAAGTCCACATTCATTAGAGAGGTCATAACCTAAAAACAAATCATATTATGATGCCATAATTGACGTGCACCTTTTCATAATTTTGTTAGCTACTCACTGATCGATACCTTGCTATCAAGAATTGTCAATTGTGCAAGATTTACAAGATTTATGAAGAATCATGCAGTCTCAAATGTCACAAATCACAAGATTATGCAAGCTCTGATGTATGTATGTATGCATCCTGTGCTGCACAGACCTGGAAAAAATTGGCAAATTGGGAAGATCTTTGACATTTTGCTCTTCCATATAAAGAAAAACATTAGAAATAGTGGGAAATTTTGGAAATTTTGGTTAGCTTGCCGGGATATCAATTTCTTTTTCTCCCCCAGGCCTGCCTGTGCATACGGATGTAGTGAACAGAGCTTCAATCGATGGTCCTTGTGCATGCACACATTGCATTATCATAAACAATTATGACATCTGGAACTGCATATTTTTTAGTCTTTGGGAGCAAATGAGGTATCAAAATGCAGCTAACAAAGTTATATATCAATATAATCATCAATAAAGTTATAACCTCTCCAATGAGTGTGGACATTCTTTTTTTGCGGTGTTTAGTTGCTCCCATGCTCACAGTCTGAGTGTTGGCCACTTTGATTTGATTCAACCTTTGCCCACAAGACTGACTGACTACAAGGGACAATTTCAAAGGGCTCTTCCATTTCTGAGAATCTGACAAATTTGCTGCTGGTTTTTCTGAAATAGATCCTGGCTCCCAACCAAGGACCAGGAGGAAGTTGCTTTTATAATTGTTGCTTGGAAGTTCTCCCCCCCCCCCCCAACCCCCACCCCCCACCTTGAATTATTGAAGCCTTGACCATGAATAACATGCATTTATTTCAATTTCACATTTGTGTTTACTTGACTGACTGTTTTTACATCAGAAATTCATTCCACAATTTGCTAATCCGTACTAACAATTAACCTACAGGCGATTACTATACCATGTTCAGGTTGAGGGGAACCCGACCCCACTTTGATGCTTAGGTCCAAAATTGTGTTTAATATTGCAAGTACAAAGTAACATCTCAAAAATTTTCTGACTGATTACATTCTCTTATTAATATTGATGTGAAAGAGTTGTTATTTTCATGCTCTGTATTTTTAAGCTCTCCCTCATACATCTTTACAATTTTGTGTCTGGTTTCTATGTCAGAAAGAAAGCGTTAAAATTCCTGACTTTGTGTTCCACAAAAAAGACCAGTTCATTTGATATACCCTTTTATTTTACTACATTGATTTTTCCCATAGGCTCAAAAATTGACAAATTAATGTAGCGGCAAAATTTCTACTTTTGCAGTAGGTTGAATAGCTCACTTGGCAAGAATTACACTGAGGGAATGTTGGCATTAACTTTCAATTAGCCTTGCCATTGCATTACATTAGAACTTGATTTCCTTCATCTACTACACATGTAACCTGATAATGTACTTTTACAAGGGTCAACCACTTCCTTATTCTGAACAGGGTATAGTGCTGTCTGCTGCCAGTCAAAAGTTCAATGACCTCAGTGCCTCTGAATCTCTGGATATCATTTTCAAAGAGAGTTACTAGTCCTTGAATAAGTAGCCCAAATAAGATTTCTTTTGAAGAAAAAAAGGTGATACGTTAGGGCAGGCCAAGGAAAAGGAACCCCCTGTTTTACGAGCCAGACGGATTCAATTATTTTGAAATTTGAGATAAAAAAATGTTTTCAAATTTTTAGAATTTTTTGTTGTTGAAATATTTCAATTGTTTTGTTGAAAACAAAATTTGGTGTAGTTTTAAATATTGTTCACTTTTATTGAATAAGATTATTCCCAGGCCTGGAAAAAATGTGGAATTTAGGAAACTCCTTCCCGGGAAATGTTGCTTTTCCAAATGAAGAAATACATAAGCAATCAGGGAAATTTTGTTTTCTTTCTGGGAAATTCCAGCCGTGTTATTCCACCATGGATTGGGCTACTTAAGAAATTTGTTCAGCATTACATAAAAGGATGCGTAAAAGCACTATCTACGATAGCACGCCTGCTGATGGGATGCTCTGGAAAATAATACCCAAATCATCAAAGGTCACTTTGTTTTGGCACAGTCATGACAGCGGCATGCGTGGGTCATTGAACTTTGCGACAGTCACAGTGTGGTGTGATGTTACTGAATTGTTTTCACAGATTTCTTTACTAAACATTTTTCTGAGTGCTGTTATCACCAATCTTAGGGCCATGTAAAAAAGTTAACACATTTGTCTCGGAGGTTTTGCACAATTTTGTTTAGCCATTACAAGAAATTAAACAACACCATAACATATATAAAAACTTGAAAACTATTTACAAAAATGAAAATATAATGTGAGAAAAATTACTTGGCATTGTGCAATATCTTCCAAGACGAACTGTTTTTATTTTTCAATTTGGTTGATCAGTCCCCAATGGCAATTAAAAATGTTGGTAAAATCTGATGCAAATAGAAAATAGCCCTCCTATCCAAAAAGTATTTGGAGTCCTGGATGATGGTAAAGATTATGTCTAAACAGTACAACTGCATGTGGTGTGTCGCACCGATTTAAAAAGATATATGCACCATCACTATGCAGTTCATGTTGGACTAGTTTATTGTCAATGTCGCATTGCTGCATACTTTAAACTCTAAATAGGAAAATAGGAAATAAATACATAACACAGTATATTATTCGGTAGAAACGCCTTTACTGTGTTCTGTATGATGTTTGGTCGATGATTTTTAGGGGAATTCTTAAGAAATATTCATAATTTATTTGCTATTGTTTTGCTTAGAATGTCCAAAATAGATAGTGAGTATTTTGATAGTAAAATTGCTCTAAAATAAACTTAAAGGTTGAGTCCACATCTGAATTTGAATGTAATGAAAGATCATAACATTTCACAACTTATCCCAGAATATGAAACATTCGATCGGTGCATTTAAAAGTGTGCTAAGTTAGAAGATAGAATTCTGCCGCATTTTGGGTCAAAATCATGTGCACGAACCGGGTGCTGAACCCAATCCCTTACATTCCCTCCTTCTATCTTAGCACATTTTAAAACGCATCAATCGACTTTCTTCATATTTTAAGATCAGTTTAGGTTTGTTATGATTGTTCTATACATTGAAATTCAGATGTAGAAGGATTTTTGTGGTCCGAAATCTCATTTTTAAAAATCAATTTTGATCATGTTCTAGGCAAAACACTGTTAAATTAATCACTATTTCTCTGCAACAACAAACTTTTAAACCCCCTAGTAAACTGTATTTAGTACTTATGATGTATGTGCTCTATCACAACAAAACCCAAGAACTATGTGATTTTGTGATGGCTGATGAATGTGACTCTTTGGAGATATCTCTAGTTCTCAAGTGAGTGCCTCAAATTGGGTTTTTTATTTGACAAAAATAAGGGTCTAGGATTTGTGGAATGTAAGATTGTAACATTTTATAAAGCAATTTTTAAAAGAATTTTGAGGGAAGAAATGGATCTTTAAGAAAATCTGACACGGGCGACTCTTTAGAAATAAAAATAAATCCCAAGGGGCGTAACAAAATTTTGCGGTGAAAAATAAGGCCAGGCGGGTTACCGGAAACCAAATTTTATTTTTATTAGGCCTAGTTACAAATTGTTAACAGTGTCGCCTAATCATTATGGACCAATCCCGTAAAACAGCAAGTCCCCAATCCAAATACTCGTTGTTCGATAAGGATTTTTGATCACACTTCAATACAAAGATGTCATTTCCAATTTCAATATTATAACATTGACATGGTTATGTACAATCATGTTGAATCATTATAATAGGTCATGTATAAATCATTAAGCACAGCCTTAAGTTAGTATGTCATTTACCCTCTAGCTACAGCTGTCTGGGGGATCCAATAACGCTGGTATCAAGTTCAAACATACCTGCAAATGTTACAGAGTGTCCCGTCTCGAAAAAATGATTTCCCCTCCAAATTAATATTAATTAACATTGCCATTGCCCCAATTTGTATGGTTGCTATTATTTAAATCCATGCAAATTTGAAGTTAACATGTGTAACATTTATGGGTTTGGAATGTTTAGATTCACAACTGTTAGAAAGTGTCTTGGGAAAGACTACAACATATCCATGCTTTTTGACATGGATGATATTAGAAAGTATTAGCCCCATATCCTTAAGGCAATGAGCGGAATTGGTGCATTAATTGATCGCAGTGATCGAAGATGCAACTGTCGATACATCATACAGTGCTTGTAGCCTTGTATACAGTCCTCATAAAAAGTAACTGACCAGGTAATAAATACTCTCATAGCTCTACAAATATGGTTTTTTGTGAAGATTGGTCAACAATTAGGAACGCTGCACCGAAAATAATGAAACAGTGTCGTTTTCATTCTCGCGCTTGAGTTTTGAACACGCATAATAGTGTGACATGTATGTATTGATCAATTGAAGCATCTCCCATCATCAATTCTTACTATCGACCTTTGAGTTGTCCCTATACCCTTTAATCAATAATCTGCCTATAACTACACGGAGGCTGCGTGTAGAAGAACCAAATGCTGAACTGAAAAATAGACTTGGTTTAGTTTTGGACACATGTCTGTGTTAATATTCAGTCAATCTGTGTTAATATTCGGTCAATCTTCACATGTAATATATATCTCAAATTGAAGGAAAGACATTTCATAATTTAATATTTTATTATTTTTACATAGGAGCTATTAGGCCTAGTAAAAAAATTCACTTGTTTCCCGTCCCCGCCCGCCTCCTTTTTGGCCGCCGCCTCCTATTTTTTACTATTTACTATTTCTGAAAATTCTGTAAAAAAAGTGATTGATCCTTTGCCCATAGGAATGGCAGGTGTAATAGAAATGCTGTATCATTTCATAGCATGTTCATGCCATGCATGACACGGAATTATGGACATGGTCCATACTATACTATTGAAATAGTATGGGGACCAATTATACATGTAGGCCTACATCCTTTCGATCAATGATGTTTTGTTCCTCATTCAACCTGAAAAATGAAGAAAACATAAAGAAACAATGTGTACTTGGCTCTATATATTAGGTAAACCTTTTCATATTTTTATTCCTCTGGCAATTAGAGTAGAAAATCCTGTTTAGGAGTGTCTGCAACACAGTCAGTTGGTCACTTTCGACTTGGCGGCCATCTTGAAAAAAATAGCAAAAAATGGGAAAATAGTAAATAGTAAGACCCTCCCTCCTTTTTTTAAAAAGTCCGGACGGGAAACATGTAATATTTTTTACTATGCCCAGGCCTAGTAAAAAAATTCACATGTTTCCCGTCCCCGCCCGCCTCCTTTTTGGCCGCCGCCTCCTATTTTTTACTATTTACTATTTCCGAAAATTCTGTAAAAAAAGTGATTGATCCTTTGCCCATAGGAATGGCAGGTGTAATAGAAATGCTGTATCATTTCATAGCATGTTCATGCCATGCATGACACGGAATTATGGACATGGTCCATACTATACTATTGAAATAGTATGGGGACCAATTATACATGTAGGCCTACATCCTTTCGATCAATGATGTTTTGTTCCTCATTCAACCTGAAAAATGAAGAAAACATAAAGAAACAATGTGTACTTGGCTCTATATATTAGGTAAACCTTTTCATATTTTTATTCCTCTGGCAATTAGAGTAGAAAATCCTGTTTAGGAGTGTCTGCAACACAGTCAGTTGGTCACTTTCGACTTGGCGGCCATCTTGAAAAAAATAGCAAAAAATGGGAAAATAGTAAATAGTAAGACCCTCCCTCCTCCTTTTTTTAAAAAGTCCGGACGGGAAACATGTAATATTTTTTACTATGCCTTATAGTTTTGGATCTGGAGCATATTACCTGGTCAGTTACTTCTTTTGAGGACTGTATACCTTGTGATGAACTCTAAATGGCATATCTCTGCACATGCCATTACTTTACTTTGTGCCAGGAAGGTCAGGGGTTCAAGTGCATCAATAAAGTTACATTACCAGTGTGCTTCTCCTAATAATTTGATTTTCAAACAATTATGAGATTGAGTATTTGTACAATATAGATTGTAGCAAAAAGTATTGTGATACCGATCACATCGCAATAAGAGCTAGCACTATAAAGGTTTCATAAACTTACATTTTCCGACTCGTGTGTTTACAATTTCTACTTATTTGTGATTCCACACAAATATTATGAGATGCATCCATAGAAATAAGATGTAAAAACCAACAACATAACCAGGGATAGCGCTACTGGGGTTCTTGCCCGTTTAGCGCATATTTTTTCATTTTGGCCCAATAAATCGGCTGAAAATCCAAAATAACCCTTATTTTTCTACAAACTTTTGTGGGGTTCAGGGTTCTAAAAAACCCCTTATTTAAAAACCTAGCGCTACCCCTGAATATAACAGGAAATAGCGTGTCTGACAGACTATGCGCTCATCATGTGTAGTCCTGTGGGCAACTACGGGCACTCATCGGGATAGGGCGGGCATTTGTGCAGTTAGACACTCCCTAGCCGGCGGGGAATTTGTACGCGGTAACGGTCGTGCCTCGACAGCGATCATTTTGGCCGGGAAGTTGTCTGGTGGTAGCTTGTTTCACATAGCCGAGAACTCACCGCTTCTTGTATGGAGGGTGTGAAGAAAATTGCCTTCTCTCGCATGTGACTGGACGGGGAAATGTCATGTACTTGTTCGGAATTCTGTAGACAGGGATTTTATCGGGAATGGGCCGAGACTTGACAAGGGGCAGGGACTTTGTCAGGTTTTCACCACTCGACGATGCCCTGCGGGGAGGTTAGCAGGTGGTGGGGGGGGGGGGGGGGGGGGGGTATTTGTCAGCTCAAAGAACCAAGTTGTTGCAGAGTGCCCCGTAATTGCCCATGGGTCGGGACTGCAAATGATGAGCGCATAAGAATTGGTTGCTCTCATTAGTTTTTTGAGCAGGTAATTGGTCCAAACCGAGTAATGAAAGCAATGATTAACAGATGATTAAGATTTTCGTCCAGATAATAGTTACTCATTTTGTCACACTTTATTAACCTCAACTTTAATTCCATTTGATCTTTTCTCTATGATTGATATTACCCAAATCATATCATTTTTGAAACATTCGTTAAAACTTGTAATATGTTTTCACAGATCAGCAGCAAATATCACTAACACATCCAGGAGAGGTGCTTCTGTAGGTTCAATCTCTGCCTTAGCTTTTCTGTTGGATTACTCCTGATAGACTTAATAAATGATTGTTTATGCAAGATCAGCGAGTCTAATCTAGTAATTCTGATTAAGGTGAGGTAGAAACCTCAATCTCATGTCTCATGGTAGTACCACACCTCAGAACTTATCATGTGCACTTTTTTCATTCATATTTAACAATAACATTGTGTTAATTAATTAAATTAACAAGTTACTTTGATTTTCTCTCCATTTAGTTTCATGATTGCAGTGCAGAATGTTATCCATTGAATGAACTTCCCCATTATTTAGTCTGGTTTAACAGGGCTCAATAAGTCCTTTCACACCGAACCCATGATTGATCTTTGGACGATCGATCGGCCTTTCAGGCACAATAACAGTCGCTATGACAATGGATTGGTAGCATGATAAAAATGACAGGTTGTGATTTTCCTGGTTTTCTAGATTTTGGACCACGCCATGATCCGCTGCGCTCCGTTCCCTACACTCACTACCGCTCGCCATTGGTAAATCTTGATGTATTCAGTAGAATACAAGTCCTCCCATATAGAGGTGATACAGAGTACATATTCACTATTCAGGCACTGACCTTACCAAGAGACGGCAGCAATTTCGCTCAAAATTTCGGCATAATTCTGTTATACCAGGTACACAACTACATCGGTAGTATGCGTCGTTCTTAAAAATCATGCACTATGAATACCTCTGTGAAGGGTATCACAGAATTACTCCAAAATTTCATTTGAACATTCAGAGAAACCAAATGAATTCCATAAGAATCCATGCGTGATAAAGGAAATTCCTCCAAATTTTAACCCAGAAATTTAATCTTTTTAATAAGTCTAAACTACTGTACTGTTGCAGCACTCTATTCCATGCTTTATATGGTGTAACTTAGGAATACTTGCAGTGGCACACTATCAAATGGTAGATCCATGATACAATTGTTGCTCTAAACTCTGTTAAAATGTGCAAAGTTGAGAGTATTCTATAGTTACTGTCCATTTTATTCATATTCTGTTATTTTCATCCATTCATTTATTTCACTCTGGAATAGCCCTACGTTTCCTCTCTCCATTCCGTTTCCCCCTTACTGTTCCTCCTTCCACCATTTTAATTTTGCACTTATGCGGCCCAACCGACCCATATTTATAGAAATCGTTGAAAAAATATTCATGTGCAAATTAATATCAACCCAAATATTTGTTTTGCCATGTTAGATTACAGCAACATTTGTACAGATTTTTAAACATTTTTACAGTCATTTTGAAGGGGGAGCCAGACCTACCCACCCAGAGAGGTCCGTTTTCCTGTAGAACAGGGTTTCTTTTTTTCGTCACCTTATTGCAAGATATATAAATGAAGTCCAGACATTATCTATTTTCATAAAGTTCTAGCAGAGCATTTCAATAAAGGGCATTCCAGAGTGACATACCACCTATTCATCCATTTGTTCTGGTTTTGTTTATGGTTCATTAACCCATTTTTTAATTTATTTATATTTTGGTTTTGGTTCTTCTAACTTTTCCCCCATGACGCACGCCGTCAACAGATCCAGCGTTGATACCCAATGGTATGGTTCTGCATTCACCTTCAGGATACCCGTACACTTATCACAATGGAATGGCGTACTTTCACACGAACGAGGGCGCTTTGCCAGCCAATCCCGGAGGACCTCCTGGTGCACTGACGACACATCATGCGCATGCTCCTCATCACCAGCAGGTATAAATAAGTGTGACCTAACCCGAGATTTGGTTTACTTTACAGAGTTATTTTTAACTTGAATTTTGGTTTTGAACCGCGGCAATGTGGACCACTTTATGTGACAATTTTGATACTGTGACTACCAGTTGTTTGCAGATTTGTTTGCTCTGGGAAAAAGTAATCTTTGAATGTGCAAAAATGTGTAATATGTCAGCAGGTGATTAGTATATATAAAATATGAGGGTCAGCAGGTGATTGGTATACATGAAATATGAAGGTCAGATATTCATTTATTTTCGGAAAATCTTTGGATTCTCCTCTATTCAGATAGCAAGTAAATAAAGACACACTTAGTCATTTGGAATCTAGGGTATTAAAGCCAGACGTAAAGAGCAGTACACTCTCATATGTGATGTGAGGAACAAAGAATTTTGCTTCAAAATCAATGAATGTGCCCTTAATTTGTTGTGAGAATCAACTTGGATTCTGGCAGCGTTCTGTTAGAGAGAATGGATTTCTGATTCTTATACAATGTTTGTCCCTAAAATATAGAAGAGGGAATCTCGTTTAGTCTCCTGCTGTTCATAGTTCTGATACCGCCAAAGGGGAGTTTAGTTACAATCCTGGAAAAAAGTCTTGGAACAGATAGATACTTGTTAGCAACGGAAAACTAACACCCCTCTCTCCCTGTACAATGTTGAGAAATGGCAATGTCATCAGCAGTTTAACTCAAGGTGTCCCAACATTGATTGATGTGGAAAAGAAAATTGTTATTTGAGATGTCCTCTTTAGCTCTTAACAAAATAAACATCATTTAAAGGTCAGAATGAGACCCAAAATTCTGCACAAAATGTCTGACAAGTTTAACATGTTCCAAGGCCTTCTTTGTAAAGATTGTATGCCTTCTCTTGGTAAAAGTATGTATAACACACTAAAATGTCAAATACAGTCCTCAAAATAAGTAACTGACCAGGTAATAAACATACTCTTAACTCCATCACTATAGCCCCTACGTAAAAATATTAAATTATGAAGTTGTAAAGAAATTACTTCTCTTTAATTTGAGATATTGTTCATGAAGATCAGTTAATAATTAAGATCAATACATTGAAAAGGATTGAACAAAGTGCAGTTTACATTTTCACACTTTGGTTTTGAACACGCAGGACAGTGTGACGTGTATGGGCTGCATTGATCAATTGAAGCATCCCCAATCCTCATCTTACTATCATGACTATCGACCTGTGAGTTGTTGCTACCAGTTAATCAATAAGTTGCCTGTTGCTAGTCAGAGGCTGCGTGTAGGCAATCAAAATGTTAAAATGAAAAACAGACTTTGTTTTAGTTTTAGGCACAAAACCGAGTTAATATTCATTCAATCTTCACATGTAATATCTCAAATTAAAGGAAAGAAGTGTCCTTACAACTTTATGATTTAATATTTTTACGTATGAGCAATAGTGTTGGAGTTGAGAGCATATTTATTACCTGGCCAGTTACTTATTTTGAGGGCTGTACATGTGAATTCAACAAGTCGGGTGTCATTTTAAAGATCTTGGCAAAAGATTTAATTTGGTGCAAGAATCACGTTAATCGAACTATGCATTCTGGTGCTATCGTCATTTGAAATTCTCCAAAAGTATCATATTTCCTCCATTTTTCAAAAGGGGCGGGGCGTTTTATTGGGGGTCAATTTTTCAAGCGCTAACCGATGAAACACAGCGATGTTTACTTGTTTACATCGCTGAAGAGATTTTCGTTATCAGATTCCCTAAGCTCAAATATTATTTTCCTATACCACGCCATGTTTAAGCGTCACTCGCTTGTCGATCCAGAATGTGAATAACTGCATCTTGCATCGTATTTTGACCAATGTTATCGCAAAAAGGTATTCATCTCATGATTTATAGCTAAGAGCTCAACTTTGCAGGCGAATTTGTTGTATTTTAGGACAAGAAAAGTGACATTCATGCACCTTGTTCTATCAAATTTGTATTGGGACGTGGGGGGGGGGGGGGGGGGGGGCTTAATGGAGTACATATGTTAGATGAAAACCTGCCACAAAATGCCATGTTGAGCTCAAAATTGATTTTGTCAACGTTGAACCCCTTTATTTTGATAACCATGTTCTTAAAATGACTAAAAAACACATTAATCACTGATCACACTCCTCACATGAGGTATTTTGAGCAAAATGCATTCAAATCAAACAGTCTTACCTAGCGTTACTAAATTTAGAATAGTACATGAATGGGGATTGTAGCTGTGGGTCAGGGGGCTACCATATGTGGTGAGGACGACATACATGCCCATCGCTCAAGGAAAAAGCAGTTCTTATAGGTGTGTGTTTATAAGAAATGAGACGGGTGATTTCTGTGTATGCACTCAATGGTATTTCATATGCTGTATTAAAACCACTGAAATACATAATTTTATTTAAAATATTTCTAGGACACTCCCCACATCAAGAACATAACTAAATTAAATAAAATGAAAAGATCACATTTTTATATGCCTTCATTTGTTTATAAATCAGATATGAGTATACCTAAAACTGGACATTTGTTAATTATGCATGAAAAGTGTGTACCGTATTATCCCTATTAAGCGCCCAGGACCTTATAAGCGCCCACCCCCTTTTTCTCAGGTGACTTTAAAAATATACTAATTAACCGCCCACCCAAAAAATAAGCTTACTTAAAAGTTACTCACATCACACTAAGTCTCGGACTACAAATTGCTTGAAAATAAAGAGGAAATTGTGGTTATTTTAACTTCAGACATACTTGACATATTGTTTGTGATCCAAAAGTGAACTTAAACCATGTGCTATGCCTTCAAACAGCAACAGAAACCATCCGAAATACGCACGTTTCGTGTTTATTGTCATTCGTGGAGGCCGCCATTTTGAATTGCAAAACATCGAATTTTGTAGTCTTGGGACGTAAAGGTTGTTGAATTTTGCAACCTTGACGGTCAACAACTTTGTAAATCAGTATACAAATAAG
The DNA here is from genome assembly GCA_035610835.1 of Ophiura sarsii. Lineage (NCBI taxonomy): Eukaryota > Metazoa > Echinodermata > Ophiuroidea > Amphilepidida > Ophiuridae > Ophiura > Ophiura sarsii. Next base: position 40,132,436 of record CM069444.1, read on the forward strand.
CGCCCACCCAAAATGACTTAGTTAACCGCCCTGGGCGCTTACTAGGGATAATACGGTACATGGCATGTTTGTACAACATGCTAAGGGAGATGGGGTAGCTTCACATTCAATCCCAAAATAATTTGTCAATACTTTGATGGTTTTAGCGTTTTTGGAATCTTTACATAATTTGCAAAATTTATAGACAAGTTTGAAACCACTTTGTATTAATACCAGTTACCTTCCTCATTTTAGACACAAAACTTTGAAATAGGAGTTGGAGGAATCCTTGGGATACATTAATTGGTGAAGTAGAAAAGGGCTAAACATAAAAGCAGGGGTGTGATTACCGGACTAATGGCCTTCTTTGTTTTCTTTACAAAATAGGTTAAAAGGTTGCATTTGTAAGCATGAAATAACTTCCAGTATGTGTATTTTGGTACCCAGAAAAGTGATTCAAATTAGATATTAAGGCATAGCCCTGGCGGCCTGGCCGTGAGGTCAGGATCTTCATGATTTTTTTTGAAACCTCAATCGCACCCCTGATAAAGAAATAGGGTTAAGATCAAAAATTGGGATTCTTATTTTGCTGCAAAACTGTCTAATCCATTATGCCACCGAGGTATGACTATAATTGTCTTCATCTCCTACTTGTTTCAGCCTCCAACCTATGCACCCTACACTATTCCAGCCGCCTTCATGGTACCATCAGCAGCAGCGGCGTCACATCACCAGTACATCACAGCGGCAGCGGCAGCACAGCAGCAGCAACAACAACAACAGCAGCCACAACAGTACACGACCTATGCACCTCCTGTATCAGTATCAGTAAGTAGTGTGAACAGCATATGATATGGCCATAAAAACACAATTTATAAGTTTGTCTCCGAACACCGTATGCACACGTAGCTTTTAAAATTTGCATTTCATCACATAGCTTTTTATCTTGTTTTTTCACTTTTTTTCTTCTTCAACCTTTGAAAATGATGGTGTAAGCCAAGTTGTGACTTTATGGAATGTTTTTCCCAGTATTAAAACAGTATTTAAACTTACGAAAAACAACCGAGTCCGGTGATTTATTGGACTCGACTATGCTTCATCAAATATTAATTACTCATTGTGAAGTACCATATATCAGCTTCATTTTCTTGCTTCCACAGAGCCTGTCTCATGTTGAAAAAAAAATGAAAAAAAGATACTGCGTTTTTCATTACCCTCTTTCAGGTTTCTTCTGAGGCAAACTGTTTGGGGTTTTTTGCCTATGAATGAAAACATTGTCGGGTCAAAGCCAAAAAGTATTGTTTTGTGACAGGATGAATTTGTTTTAGTTTCGCAACTTTGCCATTGTTTTGGTAACCAAACAAAAACCTTGGATGGAATGATAGAAAATATGTAATAGATTTTGCGGCACCAAAGGGACAAATGGCTCATCGAAGGACGGAGGATCATAAGACAAACATACTATTCCACAGGACTGAGAGGCCGCTGACATATTCCTCAATTTCAAGAATGGTTAGTTTCCAACCTACTGCTCATGGAACTTAGGCGCAGCCACGTTCTTTCAAGACAAAATAACTGCCTACAATCTCCCACACGGGTTAAGTTGAAAGATTTGGAGGCTGATAGCGATGTCCTTCCTCCTCTCTTGGCCAAGCCTATCATAGACACGAGAGTTTTAACATAAAGAATTTAAAATCAACATTTTTGATACAAGTCTTATTTTTCCCCCACCTAGACTGCAGCACCTCAGCAGTGGACTCCACCGCAGCCACAGTGGAGGTGTATGGTACATCCGTCGCAGTTAACTAAGCAAATTGTAAGTTTAAAAGAGTATTGAGAAAATCCAATTATTTTTACTTAGACACCAGGCAATGGTACAAGTGGCAACGCCCCTGATCAACATTTTGATGTACAAAGTTTGAGTTGAGATTTTTCACGTTAGCTAACAACTCATGTTATCAAAGTTCTTCCCATCCATAGCCCTAATGCTCCTCAATCTCATTATAGAAATTTGGCAGGCTAAATATGTGTATAAAAAATCCTGTATGTTTTAGTGGTCAGAGACCGAGTCCCATGCTGTTGATTTGGGTTGTGATTGTAGGCCCACATCTATTATCTATAAATTATAAATACCCTACTATTTGGGCCTCTAGAGGCTGACTCTCCACAAAGAATGTTATACATACTTGTAACACTGGCAGGAGCCTCAGTGGTCCATTGAGTTTTCTCCAAGCACACTACTGGTAGGGACCAGATTCAATAATACCATTTGTTAAGGCCTTTGTTAATTTAATTCATGCCGTTTCATGCAAGTATTATCCACTTTCAATTGTCCGTTGTGTGTGACCACAGTCGGCAATATTGTGTGTTGTCTTATGAGCTGGCCTTTGTTTTGCCCAGTCTGCAGGATCCATCAACGGAGGTCTCATATCTCCCTACTATACCACCGCCCCTGCCAACGCAACAGCAGCAACACCAGATGGTATGGTATTTGCCACCAATGCCATCTACCAGTCCCCAGAGGTGGCAGAAGCAGTACCTATGATGGAACCAGCTCAGGCAGAGGTAAGGATTGTGAAGAGTATAAAGATTAGGGGTAAGGGATACATGTAGGGTATAGGTAGTGATACATGGGCTATTGGAATTTATAGCAAAAGTTATGAGTGGGGTAGGTCTTGACATGAGAAATGTATGAGTGGTGTTTTGGTAGTGATGAGTTGCAAGGCTAGGCATGGGAGCCTATGAGTAAGGTATGGGAGTTATGAGTAGGGTACGGAAGTTGTGTGTGGGATATAGTGTTATGAGTGTGGTATGAGTAAGGTAGGGGAGTTATGAGTAGGGTACGGAAGTTATGTGTAGGATATAGTGTTATGAGTGTGGCAGGTGGAGTTCAGTGCGATTGTAGGGGGAATGATTGTGATCTGGGGAGTTACGAGTGGCCGAGGGTAGTTCATAGCAAGGTATTGGAAAGTCATGAGTGATTTAGATGAGTTATGAATGGGGTAGGTGAGTTAGTTATGTGGGAGAGAGGAGTTACAAATGGGTTAGGGGAGCTTTGAGAGATGATGAATGGGTTACAAGGGAAACCTGTGGTTAGGAAAATGGGATGGAGTAGTGGAGTTATATAGGGTAGTGAAGCTACAAGTAAATGCAATGGTGGAGAGGTATGAGTGTGGTGTGGAATTGCAGACAGAAGTAGGTTTGGATTTAATGGAATTGGTTGCAAAGGCTTTAGTAATATTATTGAACCATGCAACATGATGGATGAATGGTTTGTTAGGGTAGAGAGTGTCATTGGTGGGAATAGCACTTACTCATAGGTAATGGATGGAAAAACTGACACATGCCATACTAGAACAAAACGGATGCCTTGGAACGGAACAAAACGGATAATGAAATAGAAACAATTAAGCATTCAATGATCAGTTCAATTTAGAACATAATTTTTAAATAATTTATATCTGGCAATCCAATACATTTCATATTGCATTTAGTTTGTTTGTGTTTTACAAATTTTGCACGTAAAATGTTATCAATTTCTACTGTTAATGCACGATTTTGCACTTGAAGAAAAATATATTGAGTTTGAGATGTGTTTTTATTTTATTATTATGGAAATATATTATTGAATTTGCATAAATTCCATGACAACATCAGTAATTTGATTTTGTAGAAGGGATTCTAAATTCAATCAAGTATAAATAATGTGTAGGTAGTTTGGCATGTTGCATGCTTGTAAAATATTAGTTTTGTGTAAATCAGTATCCTAAAGATGACTTGACATGATATTGAAATCGTAACAGTTATTCATTGTCGGCTAAATATAATGTGGTTTTCGTGCATAGATATAATTTTCCCCAAGAATATAGACCTGCTTTCAGGAACTGTAATTGCACACTCAACAGATACCCCCTTTATCAATCAACCCCTCCCAACCCCTCCCAACCCACAACCCGTCTCCATCCACCAACTCATTCTACCACGAAAAACACACCTTTTGCTTGGTTTTAAATTCACGATTTGTAGCTTCACCACTGAGACCTATACGCAATAGAAATACATTTGCGTGTTATTATGATCGTGGTGCAAAAATTATATGTAGCGTGCAAAAATATATGAAGCACAAAAATTTCCATTTTTACTGTACTTCAATAATTAAAAACTTTTAAAGTCAAGTCATCTTAGGAATACAAAGAATAACCAGGAAACGGAATCATTTTGAAATGCAGTCGGCTGACCACAATCAACACTGAAGCAAATAAAATTGTAAATGGTGCCTACTGGCTAGTGTTTCAAAATGATACCAATATATTACTATATTATAGCCTGTCATTGTTTAAAGGTTTTGAAATAGCATTTAGAAATAGGAGATTTTAGTCTAATTTATATTTACTCTTTTTCAGGCACAGATTTCTCAGACTTAGGAGACATGAACAACTATATTTCTTAAAATTTGCTAATATTTCCCTCCGTTCCGATCGACCCATTTCTATTTTTCTATTTTGTTTTTTAGAAATTTAAAATTTATTTGTAAGAAATATTTTGACATTTTTGGAACTAATGTGTGAAACAAAAACATAAAAATGATCTACCCTACCTGAGAGGTTTGTATGCCCGTAGAACAGGTTTTTCCCTTTTTCGCCTAAAGCTCAATTGCAAATATGAAATAGTTGTTATTGTCTCCTCAACTTTGGGAAATCATCCATTTATAATTAGTTTGAATGTTGTTTTGAGTCGCTCTGTATGATGCTCAGTTGTTATTTGTCTTTATGTTTGTCACCCGAGTGCAAAATGTCTCAAATGTTATGGTAAGACATAACAAAAATGTTGTTTGGAAAAAAGGACAGACACAAATATTTTATTTTATTTATTTATTTTTCATTTTTTTTACTCTATGAAAATATATATTGAGGTAATGAGGATCAGTCGTTTTACACCAAACAAATCATTTTTCCAATCATGCCTTACTATGCACTTGGAATGTTTTATGCACTCTACCCGTGTGTTTGTTGTCATTGTATTTGGTGTTTTCTTAGGCTAATGGAATATGTTGTTTCTCATAATTCACACTTACCTATAGTTTAGTTTTTGGCTACTTGTTCTTACATACCAAATCGTTTGATTAGAGCAACCAGTTACATTTTGTTAATGCCCATCCCTTCTTGCTTTTAACCTTCATTAGTTTTGTACACATATATACCTAGATGAATTCTGAGTGACGCTGTTTTTTCTTTCTCTAGTTTGTATTTCTTGAGTGCCCATTATACGCTGTTGTGATTTACGTTTGACTCAACATGACTCATCTTGACTCATGACTCATGATTGATCTTGACTCATGATTGATCTTGACTCATGATTGATCTTGACTCATGATTGATCTTGACTCATGATTGATCTTGACTCATGATTGATCTTGACTCATGATTGATCTTGACTCATCTTGATTCATGACTCAACTTGACTTGGGACTCATCTTAGCTTTTTGACTCAACCTGACTTGATTTGGCTCTGTGATGTAACTTGTGATTTAACTTGACATTTGACCCAAGCTTGTGATTTGACTAAAATTGATCTTGAGTTCAACTTGGACTAAGATCCCAACTTTGAGACTCAATAAATTCACCTTAACTTGAGACGCAACTCAAATGAATAACTCAACTTGTGGTTTGGCTTTCCGACATAGAATTGGTTTGGAACTGAACTTTACTTACTGGCTCATTTATTCTACTCGACTTGTGACTTTGACAAACTTAACTTCACCTTGACCTTTACGAGTTAAATTAGAACTTAACTTGACTATACTAAAGTTATTACATTTACAACTCCAACCATTGATTGACCTAACTTATTGGTGCAACACCGTAATTGTGTTTCATTCCAACGCATGATGAAGTTTTCTTTCGTTTGTTTTATTTTGTATTTCATTTCATCCTCTGATCATAATCCATTAGTCCTGACAGGGCATGTATTGAGTTGACAAAAGAAACATTGCCTATACAATTTAGGCAAATTTATACCTGAAATTCTTTGGCTTTTGCATGCACAGTTTTTAAAACTTTTTACGCATAATTCTGAAATGTTCATATTTAGCAATTCTCTGTATCTAATGTTTTTTTAAAATCTTATATTTGTTATAAATTCTTTCTTCAACAATAAAAATGTTTCTTGTTGAAATTTGTTGAGAAAAAAACACCCATTTAATCATAATATATGATGACATTTTAATGAAATTATTGCCATGGTTCTGTAAGAATGAAATAGCTCTTGTGTTGGACCTGAATATATTTCATAAAAGTTCATACAATTAGTTAACATATTTATCTTTCAGGCCAAAAAGCACAACATTGTTTGTTTGTCTATTTCCTACCTACCCTAGTTTTGAAAACTGAAAAAAAAAGGGTTTCTACTGTACAAATGAATACCAACCCTGATTTTGGAAATTCCAGAAAAGTGTTTATTTTTTCTGACAGAATTTTGCTTTCCGAAATCCAACTCAACATTTTTTTTTAAACGGTGTCTTTACTCTTCTAAACTGCTTTAAAACATGATGGAGTGATTTAGTAGCAGGCTACCCGTTAAGGCTTGAAAAACGCGTCCAAACGGAAATGTGTGCGTCCATTTGAAATTTCCCTATTTTCCCTGAATTTCTCTAAACATAATCTGGGCTGATTGTTAGGGCGCCATCTATTGTGAAAATTGTGTCCAACGTTGTCTGACATGTTCCAACTTAAACCCGGAAAATCACATTTTAGCAAGCACAAGTGTAACAAAATGCACATAAAGGGTTCAAAAAAAGTAATGCCTCCCCCCCTTATATTCGAAAATGTTTGTTTGCAATAACTCCAGATAAGATGAGCCGTTTTGGGAGATTTAAACAGTTATGAAAAGGTGAAATCCTTGGCTACCTAAATAAAGTTTCCGCTTTTGATACCATGTTTACTTCTCCCAAAACAGTCACATTTCCTCAAAATTATGTTTTCAGAAAAAGTGGCACTTGTATTGGATTTTGGCAAATTTCATCTTAACGGAAATATAATTTTGAGGATATTTGACTTTTTTTGGAAAAGTAAATATGGTATTGAAAAGGGACAACTTTGTACGGATAGCTAAGCGTTTTTTCCTTTTCAGAAAAGTTTCAATTTTCTTAAAATGTCTTATTGTGTGTGTGGGGGTGTGACACAAACAAAATTGTATAGGATTTTGAAAATTGCCATTGTTTCTGAGAACATCGTTTTGGAAAATGAGACAATTTTTGGAAGCACTTTCACTTTTCACAAGTTTTTAAGTTTCTGAAAACGATTAATCCTGTGCGGAGTTAGCAAACAAACTTGGTCTAATTTGCGTACAGAAAAAATCAGTGAGAGCGTTTTTAAATTAACTGGTATAGGACCAAGTGTCACTTTTTCTGAAAACATCATTTTAGGGAAATGCGACTGTTTTGGGAAAAGTAAACAATATATCGGAAAACGAAAACTTTCTATTAGTAGCCATGTGTTTTCTCTTTTCATAATCGTTTCAATTTGTCAAAACGTCTAATTGTGTGTAAAATTACGTAAACAAAGGTAATCTAATTTTAGGGAAGGGGCTTACTTTTTTTTAACCCTTTATTAGAATAAATAAACCCATTTCAAGTGAATCTCCACTATAAATGTGCATTAATTAAGAGTGATTTAGCTGACAATTATTTTTCTACGAATAAGCCTATTATTATTTTGTCGAACTTTTATTTTCGGGTTTCGGGACTAGCCATTTTCGAGCGGGACTCGATTTCTCGGGACTCGCTCCCACCAATACCTGTTTCCAACATTTTAAGCCTAAATTTGAACAGAAATATTACATAAATTACACATAATATTAATCAACTTCAAGGTAATATCATTACATTTTGTGCGTCCAACTGGTATACACATGCCAAGAGTTTGAAAATGCCTCAGAATTGTCAAAATCGCGTCTGGAGGCAATGACGCGCGCTAACGGGAAGCCTGTTTAGTAGTATAACATTCCCATTCACATCTTATTTAGCAACTAATAATATTATAAAGTTAATTAAACATCTTTTGAATGTGATTATAATATATATTTTAACAAATTAAAAAAATTATCCGACCGACCGACCCTACCTCTTTGGAGAGGATCTATGGACAAAACAAACATAAACATTTTGTTTTGTTTTTCCCAACTGAAATTTTGTTTCCGATTGTTTTTAGTCAGTTTTAACAACACACATTTACCATAGTGTAGCCGAATGCAACATAGTACATCAAGCTAACTGACTCAAATGCTCTTCGTCCGTTCAAGTGTTGTTCGTGTGAAATTAAGAAAAGAAGAGTACATGCCACTTTGGGCAGATACCAATCTGAGAAAAGTTTTCAATGGTTTACAGACTTGATGTCAAATCGGGGGTGGGTAGTCATAAATGAGGTCCTATCTGAAACAAAATGGTAATTTTGTAACACAATGTATATAATAAAGCTCAAATCAAAGATAGTTATACAATGTAAAAGTGCATAGCTTTCCAAAATGAGAAACATATTGTATTTCCATTAGTCTAACCGTGTCCTGTACCTCTGTGTTGTACGTGCGTATGTACGCCCTCTATGCGGGCATTTTACAGAGGTACGCCTTTTCTTCTCCCCCTCGTATTCCTCCCCCATACACTAGGGTACAGTGATAGCCACCACTAGTGCAGATCCCGTCCAAGTCGCCACACCACAGGCCTACTACCAGCAGCAACCCCAGCCTCAACCGCCGCAGATGCTTCAGCAGCAACTTCAGCAGCAACTTCAGCAGGCCCCTCCACCCCTCCAACTCAACCCTCCGCCACCAGGGATCATGCATGCTACTCGGCCATACCTGACTGCAGCAGATTTGGCGTACACCGATCCAGCGGCTTATCAAGCGCTCATGCAGCCCAGAGCTGCGGCCCCACAGCAGAATAAGTACGCCGCTAAACGTCCGATCAGGATGCCTCGTCGTGATCGCGCACCGAAAGCCTTTCGTACTGCTATGGATGGTATGAACTACGCCATACCAAGACCTGATGACGTGTCTAGCGGAGAAAACTAACGCCAAATGCAAGTATTGTGATAAAGCATTTACAAATGCAAGTATTGTGATAAAGCATTTACACGAGATGATGCCCTCACCACACATTATCCATTTAGGTGGAGGGGGCATAGAAATGGAAGAGGGCATGGTGTAGTCTCCCTTCATTGCTTCACAATCAAATCCTCTGTTGTGGTTGGGTGCTTTGTGAAAGATGCAGACATTTTTTTTGCACAAGATGTCTCCTGATTTGCCTGAAGCATAGAAAACTAAAAGAGAATGCTGTCATGATATGTATCTTTAAACCTCTCAATACTCTATTCTGTATAAGGCTATGGCGTATGAAAATGCTCGTTTAGCTAGCTCATGGTTATCTTAGTAATTCATTCAATTGTTTATATTCTCTGTTCAGTAGGAAGTATAACTTAACATTGAATATATGCTAATTGGGTCAAAGTCTGAATGTAAGATATCTGTTTGAATTGATAATACTTAATTCAATGGTTCATGTTTTGAAATGAAAACTCAAAATGAATTACCCTTTAATATTGCCTGTGGAAAAATAAACATGCAAAACATTCTGAATAGTCTGTGTGCACATATTTATATTATGCATAGACAATGATGGGGTACTATGTGTGTGTTCAGACTGGGACCAGCTCTTGTTTAATGTCAATTCAGAGATGCATCCGCCAGATGCTTATATACACCATTTAAAATGGTGTAAACAATTTTGTGGAATACAATATTAAAGGTGTTTTGCTTTTTGTGTATTGAAACATAGGGTCACAATTGTTGTTGAACTTTATCATTGGAGGGAGGGTAAGGTGGATATAATGCAATGCTTTTGTGAATGCACTCTATATGATTTACCATTGACTAGTTCGTCTAAAACACAACAAAACATGATTAATAATGAGCGACTTATACTAAATAGAGTATCAAATCTGTCTACATTATATTATGCACAGAAAGAATTTCATGTTTATTGAAGCTTAAGAACGTAAACATTTTACCTCAAAATGGAGAGGTAATTAAGATTTACCGTTTATAAACATTAATGAGAGCAGTTGTGTGACCGTTTATAAACATTAATGAGAGCAGTTGTGTGTAATCAATGCTTTTAAGCATTGATTAAAACACTTTGAGTAGAGTTAAATGGGCAACATTTGAACTTGGCCCTCTTGTTGACTGGTTCTACATTTGGATACAATGTTTTATTGGACCAATCAAATACTTGTACAAATAATGGAGTCCCTCTCTGATTAGGAATTGGGTGAAACATTCATGCGCTGTATTTTGATTGGTTAATCAAATAAACATATCATATAATTAACAAATTGGAAATTTTGTTATGAAGGCAGTTAATCCTCAAGTGAGTTTACTGTAGCGTGAATTTCATTTGTTGGATCCATTTCAAATGCGTCCAAGGACTATTAAATGTGAACATACAAATATGTAAACTGTAATATTTTCCAAGCAATTTGTAATTGTCAAAAACCTCTTAAGTTTTTGGAGTGTTTGAGGGGAATTCAAATCATATGAAAGTGAAAGTAACAAATGGCTTAGAACAGTTATTACCCTGAAACTTGCATAAATGCTGCAAAACAGTATTTTCAGGGTTAGGGTTTCACTACTTTTTTTCTAAAAAGTTTTCTTATCTGATGAATCTTGACTTAATGTGGTCATTCAGCTGATAACTCAAAGTGATAAAAAATATGCTTGGGAATGGTCGATTGTAATGTAGACAGATTTCAAACTTGTAAATACCGGGCGACTATTACCTGTGTGTGTGCTTTGTAAAGAGAAAACCTAGGATTGTACAAAAACAAAAAAGATATGAGAAAATCAAAAAACCTAATAATGAGCTGTATATAATGTGATTATAAACTTTTATCAGGAACATTAAGTATGAGTAGTGTACTTATAATATAAGGGTTTTGTATTGTAATGGTAGAGATCGGGGTTTATTAGGCCTTACAAATCGGGGATAGACCACTTTTTATATGTTCGTATAAAAAACTAAAGGATATAATATGTTTTTATTTTTGGAGGGACTTTTTCGTACTGATAGTGGTAGTCATGTATTTTATTTTATGTAATCGGCCAGTTGGGACACTTATTTTGTAACACAATTTTTATACTAGACCTACCTTGAAAGAATTTGGAGTAAATCAGTGGTGGCATTTAATCACACATTTGAGAAACCTTCAAATAGTTTGACAGGAATACTTGGATTCTTGAGTCCATAGGACTTGCCTATTCTTATTTTTGAAATATCAGCCCCCGGGAGGGGTACTCACCCAAGATGGTATACGGGGGTGTGCCCCTCTAATGGGTAGATTTTTGGGCACAAAATCCCTAAACATTGGGGTATGATTTTGTGCTGGAAATCCCTAATAATGGGGTCACTTTTTACAAATGGGTCTATTTTCGCGACATTTTCGTGAAAAATTGCAAAAATTAGGTCTATTTTCCCGATACTTTGCAAAAATGAAGCAAAACCCCTAAAAATGGGTACCAATTTTTCCAAAATCACCCCTAAAAATGGGTGATTTTGAATCTCCAGCGGCACACCCCCGACCAAACCAAATCCGAGTACCCCCCCGGGTATCAGCCCCAGGAGAGCTTCGATTCTCCTATGACTTGATATGAAGTGATACATACATTTATTGGAATCTATTTTGTATTCTTACAGTTTTGTTGAGAAGAATATTTTTGAACACAGATTCTGTCATTCTAAACCTGAAATTTGCTCTTGACTGATATCAGGGAGTGTCTAGTTTAAATAGGTGGAATGCATTGCAAGTGGGTTTCATTATATTAGGCCTATATGTTTTATCTTTATTCTTAAGCTATGTGAAATTGTATTTGTAATCATTTTTGTATGCTGCATAGTTGCCCAATCAAAGAAATGTTTAACAGTTATTAGGGGCAAGAGTTGACCTTTACAGTAAAGGTCAGAGGTCAAATGCATGCTACCATTTGCCGGTTCCCACTGACAGACTGTTAGTCAGCAGAGCATGTAGGGAAATTGGGAACCAATGTGCCTGCAATACCTTGCTGTACAGATAAGACTATATTATATAATTTATATTTATGTTTGTGTGATCAAATTGGTGCAATCAAAAGTCTTATAAATGATTTATATCGTTTGTTTTGCAGCTCATCATTGAAAGGGTAAAAATATTTCATGGTAGTTTATGTCTAGTAATATACATATTATTTTGGATAAATGAGCGTACAATGTTTCATAGCTTTTGATAGTAGATTTATGTTGCATCAACATTTTCATTTTGTTGTATAAAGTATATTTTTCCACCACCAAAAAGCAATGTATGTGTGTCGACAGGTCTTGTGTAAATGTATATGGTGCTTGAAATAAGGCTAATGAAATTAAATGGTTAGTTTCCCGTCACCTGCCCGCACCAAGTGTTCTTATTTCAAAAACGTTAATTTTTTTTTGGAAATATCAAATTAATCTGAAAGTGTTTAAACAATAATCTAATTGTTTAGCTTTTGAAAGGTTTAGCATCTATATCGTAATCTTACCTCATCATGTTTCCGATGTATCTCAAATTTTCAAAATCTTCAAAAAAGTCAGGGTGCAAATACAGCTTTTGATGTAGACAACAGTGATGATCTGGCAAATGACAAAACACATACAACTAAAAGGTCCAATCTTCCAATCCTCCAACAAGACGTCTCCAAACACGTCAAAAGATAGCGGGACACCTGGCACTCCAAACAAGACGTCTCCAAACACGTCAAAAGATAGCGGGACACCTGGCACTCCAAAGAGGAGTGTCAGTTTTCAGGAAGATGCGGCAGACCAGGATGCTCTGGTAACTGATGGTGGAGATAAGGAGGCAAACAGAGATGGGGAGGCAAGCAGCACGTCTGCATCTGCAGTCAGTGGAAGGTGGACACTTACAAAGGCTCAGACATTACCGTCATCTACACTCACTCAACCAATGCTCACACGTATGCACCGTGCATTGGAATATATAATGTGATGTCGCCTACAATTCAATGGGCATGAGTAAGAACATGTGTTTCCTACAGATTAGTAAGAAACATTTCAGGATCTTTAAGGAAGCTAAGAACGATGATGCCTTCCCAAGATCTGTTACCTCTCCTACTGAAAATAAGGAGGGTAATAATAAAGATAACACCAGGGGAAGGAAGTCTATATTTTTGAACACAACACCAGGTAAGCGTGGGCTGAGAGCTAGAGGAGCGGGCAACACAATTCCCGGACGGGAAGAGAGGGAGAGCAGAAGCAGTAGCAGACGAGGTTCAATAGAAAAGTCCGAGAGAGAGTTGCAACCTAAGAAAATACCTCCAAGGAGACAACAGCGATCAAGGTCCGGCCAGAGGTCAGAGAAACGATCACGTTGCCGAATTTTGAAGCCCTACTTTCATGTACATGATGTCAAGTTTGTGCAGAAAATCCATCATTTCTGAAAAAATAAATATCCAAATTTACTAATAATTACAACAAAATTAAAAAAGTACCTGACAAGTGGAGATACGTCTTTGTTACGCTAACATGAGGAACATAATTTGAGACTTGCGCCTATGGCAAAATACTTTGTCTTACTTGCACTAAGTAATTTACAAGTAAAATTAAATATTGACAATTAGCTAGCTATTACAAATTAGTTTGTAAACTTAAATGAGGGGGGGGGGGGGTCAGGATGACCTTTCGGGTGAATTTTTTCCATCGGAAAGATAATCTGTTGCCGTGTGGTGTTATAAGGTTATAGAGCAATTTTTCTTTCCTTCCAAAATTTTGTAATTTTCATTACTATAAATGGATAGTGGAGTCCAGCTCTGTCACGCTATAGGGGTTTCACTCCCAAGCTGCTGTACATATCATACTGTTATGAAGTTACTTGTGACTAAAGAAGAGTAATTAATTATGTAATTGTTTTTGTTAACAATTACATTAATAATGATGCATTTTGATTCATAATATTAGATGTTTACCAAAAGTACATTTCCCTACACGAGTGAGTAATGTAAGATGGATGAGAAGATGAGTATTGTAAACCTTCTGGTGTTTGCTTTTAGTCTCAATAGCAGCGTGCAACTGTGAGCAACACAAAGACGTAACTCCAAATATTGGCAAGCAAGTCTCACTGCAAGTTTCAAAAAATAGTCGGCGACACAGAGACGTACATCCCACTTACGTCTATGTGTCACTGAGCACTTGGGCCTTATGGAGTTCAGTCTATGTTTCACTGGCCATTGACTTCAATGGGGTATTGGATGGAGTTAAGTCTTTGTTTTTGCTAGAAAACCCACATTTTGATATAAAATACTCATTTTGGCGAAAAATGGAGTTACGTCTATGTGTCACTGGCTCCCTCGATGTGTCTTAAAAAGTGTTTTATTCCTTAATCCCAAGTTTTACACTCGCTTACATCAATTATCTATCTATCAAAATAATGAAACTGTCAAGTGTTGAATAGTGTAATTTAGTTGCCTCGTCCCTAACCAGAAATAAATTGTGACGGGAAATTAAGAATCAATTTTCATTGGCCTAAGGGGTGTTTTTGTGTCAAATGTCCACCATGGCCTGCGAGACGACATTGCAGAGTACTCAAAAGAAGGACTTTAGTGCCAAATTTCCATTTAGGGTATTGGTTTTAAGGCAGTTGATTAATAGTATGACAACAGTACAACAGTGTTTTTCTCCTGCCCTTAGTCCAGATTTTGTTATCAAATATAACTCCTAGGTACTTTTGATCCCCATAGAAATGTATGTTTTGAAACGAAGAATGAAAAGAAATAGCGCTATGTATATAAAATTTCATACATACGTGGTGTAGGGTATAGTTGGGATGATTCGCTACCTACGCCCTCTGTATCTGAAATACTAAAACTTTTTACCTCCAAAATTTAATAAATTCATTTTTATATTCCCTTTACTATTTTTTAACATATTATTGAACTGAACTAAGTATTGAACCCTAAGGCAACTGTATTCATCTTATTTACGTGGACAACAAAAATCGGATTTCCATTTTCATCAATAATAGTATTATTTAGGAATTTTGTAACACCTAAAACAAAGCAAAATTGTTTGCGAATTATTCATAGCAATCAATTCAATTTTCATGTTGCTTTTCACCTCTATATTTTGATAATGAAAATCATTTATGATGAAATAGGCGTGTCCTTTGCGTCATGTTTTTAACATAACCACCAAACTTTTTACCAACAAAATTTCCAGTTTTAATACTTCAGTCTTGAAGCTGTAATCCTAATGATATTATAAAGAAAGAAAAATCAGGTTGAAAAAGAATAACATGCCCAGTGATTATTATAAAGATTGGTCATATTTTATAAAGTTTGGACAGAGTAAGATAATGCCTACTTTTTCGATAACGATATAGAGCTTAAATTTTGTATAACCGTAAGCAAATTTATCAGAGTACTATTAACTGGTGTATATTTGGAAGGCAGTGTCTGTTGGGCAGATTCAATTTAGCAAGGAAGGTAAATAAATGAACAAATCTTTGTTGGAGTTGGCATTTTTTCTCCCTTGTATGGTTAAAATAGTCACCAAAATGGTGCAAAAAAAGTATATTTACCTTGTAAAAGCAGAGAGGAGCCTTGCTTACAATTCTCACTAGACTTTTATAAGACTAAATCAAATCCCATTCAGAAATCAAAATCAAAAATGTTTGAATGAGATCAGATGGACTCTGAGAATATTTACTCAACTGTCGTCAAGGTGAATCAATTATAACAATGGTTACATGAAGTCCAATGGTTGTCTAGTCTCCAGAAAAGGTTAGCAACAATATTTTACTGCGATATTGTAATGCTTATTAGACACTTGTGACTTGGGAAACAAATTTTGACTTGTCGGGCTGTTAACTTGTTAAAATCTACCACAAATGTTGAGCCCAATTCCTTTCATGAACATTCGGGAAATTTAGAGTTTAAACGTTTAAAGTGGGGTGTTAAGGGTTTTGAATAATTAATACATGAAAATATTACACCAACTGTACCAACAGACACCATCTTTGATAAATATACTACCAGATGATCATAGAATCTAAAGATCCGCACTTTTGGCGTAAATTAAATAAAAAACTTATTTATGGTAACTTGAAAAGTAAAACAGAGTCTAAATATTTGTTACTGGTTGCTAGTTTCAAAGTTCAAAGCCCCTTTTTGTTTTATTCATGTTAAAGGTTGTGAACAAATTAAGTTTTGCTGAAAATCTTTCCGGCTCAATAGTTAAAAAAGAACCAAGGGACAGCCCAGTTTTGCAATGAAATCAATTAAAGGGACAGTCCTGGTTTCCTTTACAATTGTGTTGCTAGTTTCCAAGTTAAAAGCCTGTTTTTTGTTTTATTAATGTTGAAAGTTGTGACAACTGAAGTTATGCGTAAATCTTGCCCATTTTACATGAAAAAGTAAATTTAAAAGACAATCCAGTTTTGCATTAATGTAGAAGGGACAGTGAATTTTGCCTGAAATATAATTAAAGGGACAGTTGTGGTTTTAATTAAAATAGATGGAAAGGGACAGTCTACCCTAATCTTGAAAATGTCTTGTCACAGAGGGTTGTAATCAAACTACTTGTTTTGGGGCTCTTGCCCAAACACATGTAGAGGAAAGCTCGAGCCTTTTTTTTCTATATTGTTAAAAGGAGTGACAAAGGATTGGTGATTAACACCTCGCTGAATATCACTCCTTTTAACAATGTAGAAATAAGGACCAAGCTTTCCTCTACTTGTGTTTGGGCAAGAGCCCTTACTCAATTTCGCAGAAGATTATCAAGGTTTTAATTGCAGCACCTGTGAGCACTGCAAAATTCACAAAGTTTGAAGAATGTCTGGCTTTGTCACGTTACATAGATTACGCCCAATGTCTTTAATTGATGACAAAAGAAGACCTGGGGTTGACTGTCCCTTTCTCATGTTTTGTACGAGGGAATTCTAAGAATAACACCTTTGTGAAAGTTATTGAATAGAAAAAAAGAACTTCACGTTTCGGTTTGGTTCTAATTCAATATTCAGATTAGATACTAATTATTTTGTTTAGTAGACCTATGATTATGTGCATCTTTGTTTTGATCAACTTCATTCTCTCCAAATCTGGGTACAGTACGAGTCTGAAAGAACTCTAGTTCCTGAACGTCACAAACGTGGTGTCTTTCAGTATTGAAAGTGCCCCATGGAATGGATGTTTCATAGCAGAACAAATCGATAATCATCTATCGAAAATATGTATTAAATGTTTGACATGCAGGGTGTCTCAGAATGATCTGTACCGAGGTAATATGATTTTAGTTCGGTATGAACTTTATTGATATTATCCAAATCGTTTTCATATATATCTTGCGCAAACGCCCAGCTTTCATAGGAATTTTAGATTTTAAAAATCTGACATTTTTGATGGAAAATACAGACTTTTTTGTAACGATAGTAGATGCCAAGTTTTTGTCGAAATTATCCATTATGAAAATCTATAAAGTCACTAACCCTTTCAAACATTAAATTATTTCTGAAATGTTATTCTCATTATTATTGCACTCTCTTCTTATTTAAATTAGCTTTTTGATAACAATCAATTGTTGTGTGCATAGAAAACAAAGCTTTGATTGAATAGGGGAGGATTTGTTTTGCTTGCGTGCTTTTAACTGAAATTAACGGAATAATTGGGAAACATTTCAACCATCATATCGCAAGTGTTTAAATTGGAAACACTTATTTGTTTTATATATTTTTGAAACCTGGTATAGATCATTCTGAGACACTCTGTATAAAGTAGACAATACATGAAAATCAAGTGTTGTGCCACGATTTGACACCTTTTGGTTGAAAACGGCCATTGTTGAGATCAATCTTTGGAATAAAAGATCGAATCAGTTTATAGTGGGTTCATATTGTTCGAGCCCGGTTCCGTACATGTAATGTATTATATCAAAACATTGCGACTACAGAAAACTTACTGAAATGTTTTAAAATGTGAAAAAGGGATGATTAATGATATATTTGTGGCCCAAGGTAGGAAAATAAGCTATATATTTAACTCTTTATTGTGTGCAGTTCAATTTTGTTGTTGATAAACCTGAAAGTATAGAAGTTACAGATAAGATGTTACGCTGATAGACACATGTAATGAGAAATGAATAATGAAAGAAAATGCTATAAAAATGAGAAATCGGCCATGGTCCTGTCCTCGACTTCTGCCAAAATCTGTCTACTTTTTCTTTCTTCACCGGTTAGATATGATCGCTCCTGGTGTTCAATCATTCTCCATGTTCATGATTTGCAGAAGAATAAAGGTTATAATTGCTATATATCAGAAAAACTAGAGGGGGGGGGGGGGGGTGAACTTCAAAACTTTCTTGTGAATCATTTAGCAAAGTTGAACCGCTCGCAATAATATCAGTCAAAAACCATGTATAACTTGAAATATACATTTACGGACATGTATAACTTGGCTTGTTCTACCTTGGAGCACAAACTTGTCAATCACCCCTGTGTGTGATAAATCTACATATACTTGCCATGTTGAAACGTATGTTACTATAATATGTTGATGTGAGTGTATACATATATGAGATTGTGTTGTTTGTATGGTCTTGTTCGCCTTTGAAAGGTTGAGCAAGATTTGTTAGGTTTTTACAAATGATTGTTGTTGCCTTGAAGTTAATAATGGCAGGATGGATTGAGGATTTGATATTCAATTGGTGTTGTTTTAAGAGTTAACTGATCAAGAAACCAATCAAAGGTGTACTTTATAATTCAGGCAATTTTGTTAAACCAACCAATTGTATAAATAATGTGATTTATGTTTTGGCGTTGAACATTTTGTGTTTGAAACATGTTTTGTTATTATACAATATATTGAAACTGAAATTGTATGGTTTTGTTTTAAGAGTTAATTATTCAACATCCAATCAATGTTAACTAGGTAATTGGGGTGATTTGTTCAATGTAAGTGCTTGTACTGTTCTGGTGTTGAACATTTTGTGTTCATTACAATACATAGACTCTGAAAGTCTTGTTTTATAAGACATATACACCAATTATGAGGAAATGAGGGTAATTGAATAATTAGAAAATAGCAATAGTACAGGTATTAGCTGAAATACTAATTTTTATAGTACATTAAGTAATGATATAAATGATATGATTAGACACACTCCCTATTTCATATAAAATACAGCATTAATTATTAAATGAGAAAAAAACAAATGTTTAGAGGGCTGCAATATCAAGTATAAGATTGATACCGGCATAAATTAATAGTGTAAATTGTAATGTATGTTAAGAGTTTAACAGGTTCGCCGTCGGACAATTTTAAACTAACCCGTTAAACTCTTAACCTATAATAGTGTAAATTATCAAAATATGATCTTTTTACTGTTTTGAATAGAAACTTCACAACATATCCTTTTTATCATTGATTAGAATAATTAACACCAAGTGATAATTTTGTTATGGATAATTCAATCTTATTTCGAGCAAGAACCTGAAAAAAAGTTTAGCAAGAATCATGAGAAACTGAAAACCAGTTGTAGATTAGGTTTGTGGTGTAATTTTATTGTAACCCTCTGCATATTTTGTATTTAATATATGAAATAATGTTATATTTATATGGAATAGGGAGTACTTTATATGCATAATGATGTATAATATTATGATTAATACTAAGACTAGTAAACCAACCCTGCAGTATCAAAATAAGACAAAACAGGCAGTGCCGTTAGATTTTAGTGTAGAGAAGGAAAGCTGCCGCATTTATTTAAACGAGCTTATAGATCAGTAGCTTAAACCTTGTCAAGTTTCATATCTGCTAGAGTTGCTATATATTATACAGGGTGAACCCCAAATGAGGCACAGAGGAGCAATTAGTGGTGTCCATCGTGCACTAACACAATTCTTGTGTAAAAACACCATACCTATAATAGCTGCCACATGTTGTAATAGTTTTTGTGCTTCACGATGTGCCCTATACTTCCAACAATGTGTGCGTAAACTTGGAAGTGCATACTGAACGCTTTCAAAATTTGACCGCGCATCCTGATTGGTCAATTGTGAAATCATCGCGCTCATGCATAGTTTTTCGCGCATTTCATGCATCGGGACGCAGCTTCGAGAGCAACAACAAACATGATAACCTGAAATAGCTTGGAATTTCGTCCATAACATTATGTATTTGTATATGGTGAAACTACAGTAATAGCCGCATGGAAAGTGTTATTGTAGTATATATTTGGGGGACTTCGCTCACTGGAGAGAAAGTAGAATGGACCCAACATTTTGTGTAAATATGCGAGACATTACAACTCTGAATAGGTGTGTGCCAATACTAATATACATTTGGTCATTATCAGTACTATGTGGCTTCACATTATAGTGTTTTTTAACCAAATATAATAAGCAAGCATGATGTTGTGTATGCTTATCTGCTTATCTGCAAAGAAAATGGTAGGGTGCAATTGCACACATATTAATCACACTTGTGTTGTGTCATCTTCAATTCAACTGTGTTGTTTTGAATGGCTTTGCAGATATGGTACTATAGTTTGATCAGTTACAAATTGGCGAGAAATGTTCGGTTTTTATCTCTGCGTGTAAAAATTAATCCAAGCGTACGCACACGGTTTTGGCCGCACATACGCGTCACGCATAGGATTCACAGTGCGCTTGTGCCTTCATGCTTGTCCGCGTCCTTCTAAATTCATTTGCTGCTGTAAGGAGGCTTCGCCAATTTGGAACTGATCAAACTATAAAAACAACTAAGGATAGTGGTGACGACTGGTGAATGTATTTGGTCTTCCAGTAGATGAAAACGGTATAGAGTATTAGTACGTTTCTGTAACGCACCTTTATATAACCCATTAAAATGTGTGGTATCACATTTCATTAAGCAACTGACCCCGACCCCTTGATGATGTTTGGCCATGGATGATGCCAGTAAAAATTGTTGAGTTGGAAGATGTCAAAGAACTTGATTGGAAAGATAGGTAACGCAAGAGAGGAGGGAAGGTGGGGGCTGAACAAGAGGGACTTTGATTATTTTTGTGTGCTTTGGACTGTGCCCTTCCAGTTAACATTTTTTCAGAACATCTTTATCCTTCACATGACCAAATATCTTCAAGGGGCGATTTCAATGCCACAATGATGTCCGTATAAATCATCATTTTCTACTTCTTGCCTATATTGTAACGATTGTGCATAATAAATAAAAACAAGTGCCTATAAGTAATTCTGGCTTGCTGTTTTCTATATTTCGATGTCTAAAAAAATAGTTCCAGTTCTTTCACTTGATAAACTTTGGGGTACCCATGATGCACGTGCGTAAAAGCTGCGCCTGTTATGTTATACGTCACTGTCCAGAAGAAGCCAAATAGAGTATAGACTGTTTACTTTGCCTATATTGTAACGATTGTGCATAATAAATAAAAACAAGTGCCTATAAGTAATTCTGGCTTGCTGTTTTCTATATTTCGATGTCTAAAAAAATAGTTCCAGTTCTTTCACTTGATAAACTTTGGGGTACCCATGATGCACGTGCGTAAAAGCTGCGCCTGTTATGTTATACGTCACTGTCCAGAAGAAGCCAAATAGAGTATAGACTGTTTACTTTATTTCCATATTTTGTTTGAATGGTTTATGATTTTGCTGAAATGGTGGATATTCAAGCCAAAAAATTGTTTCTTTGAGAGAAAAGTGTGACTTTCTAAAATTAAGAAACGCATAATACGAACGAGCATGGGTACCCTAAAGTTTGGCAAGTGACAGATCAGGGAAATTGAGTATACGTATGCTTGTTGTGTTAAGGCCCTAAAGGTATTTATTTCCCTTGTCTACTCTTAACCACTCAAAATATTGATGGTACAGGTCTTTTTTCTACAATGGGGAGCAGCTTCTGCTATTTCTCAAAGGCTCTATGTCACAGGGTAAAGCCTATAAAGTTGTGCAAAATTGACACAATCGGTTAGTAAAGTAGCTGTCTTTGGTAGATAGCATTCGTAATTAGATAGCATTACTATCTTCAGTAGACCACATTTCTTCAACCCTACTGGGCCTGCTTTAAGTTAACTTTTTCGAGACCATTTGATCAAGCATGCGGGGTACTACAGTAGCAGTTGTAGCAATATGTGGTCTTGAGGGAGGTTAGGGTAATAGATAAGCAGTACTATCCTCCGGAAGCTAATGTGTTCATCCATATTTGTATTGTAGTAATCACTTGCGTGCCCAGCAACTTGCTTGAGAATATGAGTCTAATTGGAATGTGCCAACACTATTTTTCATCAATAGAGCATCTCGCACACTAATTGTCAATCCAACAACTTCATTGAACTTTCTGATTGAGAACCTTAAATTCTCAAACAAGTGATGGCTACAAACATGGCAAATGGGATGATTGTTGAAGAGAAGTATACATCAGCTTTCTATTGATGCATGTGAAAGTAACACAGTGTGAATATAATTACGATCCAAAAAATTGGCTAAAAAAAATTGGCTTTAGCCAATTTTAATGAAACAAATTTCCGAAAAGTGACTTATTTTGAAGATTTCATATCTGAAAAGATAGAATTTTAGGGATGGAAGATATATAGTATTACTATCATAAAACCAATTACTGATTTCTCTTTATCCGACATCCGTGGGCAGGTAAGGCCAAACAAACAAGAACGTTTTGTCTCAAAAACATCTTGTCAAAAAAGCTAATATTTTTGTTGTTGCTAATCCAAGCTTACAGAGAACCTTTTATTAAAAAAAATCAAAACAAAACAAACAAAATCCAAAAAAAAAAAAAAAAAACCCAACTTTTTTTGTAGGCCTCAGCGCATACACCTACGCGCCGTAGCTCACTCGCAACCAATGCGGGCGGGCTACTAAGACGGAACCTTTTTCTTTGTTTGGCCTAAAACAAAATAAAGTATGATTGCACAGTTGGGTTTTATTTTAAAATCAAAGTGGCATTGTTAGATATCAGCGGTTGCTATCTACTGAAGACGGCACCAGACACAGTTTGCATTTATATATGACTGATGCGGTGGTTGATATCCACTGAAGATAGCGCAAAACACATTTTGATATGACTTTTCGGGTGTTTTGCTATCATTGGAGCACTTGTATTTGAAGAGGTATTTTGCAAAAGGGCCTACATCCACTTTGGCTCTTATTGAGAAAAAGTCAAAAAACTGTTTCTAAATATTCAAGTTGAGCAATTGAAAAACTGAATGGATTATGAAAGAGGTACACTACATACTAATTGAAATTGATATAAATTTTAAATGTGCTAGTTTTAATTTTTTTTAAAATCATGTTTACATTTTTTGAAAATTTGGATGTAGGCCCTTTTGCAACAAAACTCCATCTGTTTGTACATAAAGAAAAAATACCACACACAAAAAATCATTTATTTTAATCATTGAAAATAAATAAGTTTGATATTGAAATGTATAGGTCACAATCATATGTTTCAAGGAAATAAAGTCATTTTTTTCAAAAATACCTACATCTCATTGTAAACAGCCATTGAAGTTGTTGTTTTGTTGCAAAAGGGCCTGTATCCCGATATAATTCTGGATACAGGCCCTTTTGCAACAAAACAACAATTTCAATGGCTGTTTACAATGAGATGTAGGTCTTTTTGAAAAAAATGACTTTGTTCCCTTGAAACATATGATTTTTCCCTATACATTTCTATATCAAACTCATTTTTTGAAAAAATGCACCATAGCCCTTTTGCAAAATACCTCTTCATTTATGAAAAGAACGTATGTAAGCCTCCCCCCCCCCCCCCCCACCAGTAGCGTAGCGAAGCGGGAAAATGGGGACGAGAAATTGTTCATGTAGTACATTTACTGTGCGATTTTTTTTTTGGGACTGCGAAATTTTTTGACCTCTCCACCCCCCCACCCCACTTACGTGAAATCCATGAGGTAAGTGACTAGGAAAAAAATTGGGGCAACCTTTTACGAAAATTTTAGAAATCTTGCCCCCCCCCCTGAAAAAATCCTAGCTATGCCACTTTCACTAACGATTCAGGGAAGTTATTGACTATTCACTCATGAAACGATCATGTTATTTTTCGTTTCAAATAGAGAGCAGCTGAAGACTAAAGAAAAGACTTTCTTTTAATAGAAAATTAAGACATTTAGAATTAATTTTAGAAAATACTAGAGACATTTTGCAACCTAATTGTAATATGATTGTGTGTGTTCT
The DNA here is from genome assembly GCA_035610835.1 of Ophiura sarsii. Lineage (NCBI taxonomy): Eukaryota > Metazoa > Echinodermata > Ophiuroidea > Amphilepidida > Ophiuridae > Ophiura > Ophiura sarsii. The sequence goes on from CM069444.1 coordinate 40,156,678, forward strand.
TGAGTCATGCATATAAACGTGATATATAAGACGGGGTGAACCGTTTGAAACCTTAAAAAATCGGACCTGGTGCAAAGCTGATATATCGACCCCCCCCCCCCCCCCCCCCCCCCACCCTCGCCCTCTCTGGCTACGCCACTGCTATTGTATCTGTATCTGTCCAATACTGCAACAAACTCCACTGCGGGATATAGTTGCAGACGCGGCTAGCTGACGTGGCCATGGTGGGCCCCCCTTATGAAAGATGACATCTGCATATTATTAAGTTTGGATTTGAAGGCTTCAACAGACGTGGATTCCCTAGTGTTGGCAGGCAGAAGATTCCACTCCACTGTGGTTCTTGGCAGGAAGGAGATTTTAGACTATCGGGACGGTATGAGAGAATTGCCAAAACCCATATTGGGACTTGAGTTGCCAACATTTTCCCAAAGGCCGAAGTCAGTGAATAATTTGCAAAACTACGCCGTCAAAGAAGAGGGGTTTTGGATAAGGAATTCCGGGTGATGAGAGCGTTTGAACTTTCAGGGTCCTGGTGTGATAGAGCGAGGCCGAGGCTGTACAGTCTACAGACTCGAGTGGGGTTTGCCTAAATCAAGAACAAATACCCGCAATACCTGTACCGCCAGGATTAATAGGCTATCGTAAAAGCCCTCAACGTCATAATTGTAATCTTTTATCAGGACGCGTTGGACTACCGGAGCAAGTATGCGATGTTGTTAGAGGATTGTACAGTTCATATTTAATTGATTGGTTGGCTCATAAATCAAAATGGCGACTTGACAACACCAAACTATTTGACGAACGCTACGCTAGCGACAATCACAGTGATAACGATAACGGTTGGTATGCATAAATTACGTATTTAAATGCATACTCAGTTTTGGTTTTTATCAGATATTTCTTTGATGTTGGTTGACCTCGGGCAATGCCAAAACCCGAGTCTAGTTACGGGAGTTGGAAGCTAATGTTTTGATTTATTTTCAGACTCTAAAAAAGACTCGAATTCAGCAGTATTGTTGCGGGCTCTGAATGCTTATAATATACGAATGATGATTTAAAAAACAGACAGCAATATTATATGGTACGTCATCTGATCAACATCATATTTTAGCACACATGCATACGACCACTTCCTCTCATTTCATAGTTGACGATGACGGTACTGCGAAATAGAGTGTTGAGAAAAGGTTGCCAAAATAAAAATAAAAATGATGAATGAATTTGATTATGAATATGATGCCCAGGCCAATGTCATGACATGAATGAATGGCAATTGGGAAGTAAAGTTAGTCCTTGCAGTACTACCCAAATCTAAGATTTGGGTAATAAGCCTGTTCACTATTACAACCGCGCATGCTCAGAAATGTTAGCGTCGGAAAAAAATCGAGATAAACAAGACCACCTCGACCGTAGACGGCCGTGTGATGTACTGCGACTCTTTGGGAATCCCCTGTGATTATTTGTGTCATCAGTAATCATTTCATTTATTTTCGGCAGCATAATTATCAATCCTCCAAATGGTGCAATGTTCATGAAAAAAGAGATGAAACGGTAATCAAAACGCAAGTTACAGTGCATTTTTTGTGAAAGTGCAAAGTTCGCTACATTGGAAAGTACAGCAACCTCGTGTGTTTATCTCTAAGTCTAATCAATTCTCTGCGCAGATCATGCGCCGTTGCAATTTTTCGGAATAGTGAAAGGGCTTATGCTGAAAACATACTAAGGTCGCTTTGCGCTTAAATCGCTCCTATGAGTAGTTTTACGTCACATAAAAAACCCCGATACATCGATCAAGAGATCGCTTGACTGGAAACGACCAGTCGCAACCAGTTGACTTCAGTTCAACTCGAAAGATCGGTCGCTCATGACGTAATGAACACCATACTTTTTCAACCAATGGGGGGAGGTTATTTTGCTTCGAAATTAGCATAACCAATCAGCAGGTTTGTTGTCGTCTGCGTGTTCGGGAAATACCTGCGACTTCCGGCGATTTAGTAGCTCGATGCGACTTGTGGTCGCACCGAGATACTTTTGAGCTAGCGAGTACTACGCGACCTGTTGCGACCAGCGACCGGCTAGTATGATTCAAGCATAATTGTTCAGGCAAGTGTGTAAGTTGGAACCATACCAAAAAGACGAGACTATCATTGTGACTAATTAACATTTATTAGGCCTACATAACAATAAAATAACATAAATAATTAATGTCTTAAAAATTCTATTTTTCATGGACATAACGGACAGGGTTAACTTAAAATTTAGTGCTCACCTGGTTCTTGACCAATGCATCTATTATTTGGATGAAATTCAAGCCGGTAGCCTTAACACAGACTTTTACAGAAAAAATAAATTACCAAATTGACCATGGGTTGTTGTTTATTTCAAAATTGCAGACGAAGGTGATTTTGTGTTTACCCTGGTTTTACTTGTTGGTCGTAAATAAAAAAATCCAATGCGACTTTTCTGAGCACTTTTGCTAGCTCTTATTTTCAAAGCAATGCCATGAATAGATAGAGAACATTCTAAGACAACTTTGAGTCTCAAAAAAGACGATTGGGACATAAAAACGGAGGATTTTCAGGTGATTAAAATTTGGTCTATGGTTCCCTTCAACATTATGCCTTCAGCCGATATACCCAAATCATAGATTTAGTATCTATCGAGACTAAGTAAAGTAGGCCTAAGTCAGTGTAGGCTACACCGGTATGTTATTATAATTATGATAATGATTTGACTGATGTGTTCAATCAAGGCTTATTTAGGAATCATTCAAGTAATACTTTAATCATTCCTAAAATCAACTCAAATTCTGGTATGCGCACTTTACTTTTCAGATCTGGCCATCTGTGGAACATCCATTCGTATTGATTTAGAAATATGTCACCCGGTCAATTCAAATCCTCTATCTCTACTGTAAAGTAGCATAATTTAATAAAATCATAATTTGTATTATAATTTGTAGTTAAACACTGTAACATTTGTTATTTGTATGTATTTATGATGTATCGAAATAAGGGCCTGCTTGGAAAGCAGTGCAAGTCACTGAAGCATATTACCCTCAATAAAGAAACCATAAATAAATACAACACACTTAAAGGTAGATGTTCCGATTGCTGAATGCTGACCCGATTTTCAACTTGATGTTTTCTATTTTGCATGAAAGGTCATCCTTAAAATTGTTGCATTCCAAAGTTTGAGTTGCATAACTCCAATGGTTCTATTTTTAGAAGCGCAAGGTCATGAAGGTCAAAAGACATGTGCCCATTGAGTACATCAGTCCTAGGTCACAGGGCAGGGGTTGCACAGTTAACACGTCCTGTGTGTTCAAGCCCCCTTCGCGTGTTATTCCACTAGGAATGTTGCGAAGTATTCAAGAAGAAGAAGAAGTAGTACACAGACTGGTTGGTGGTTAACCACCCTTGGCAGTAATTCACCACATTTTAGCCTATAATTTCTAAATGAAACATTTCTGGCCTCTAAGATTTTACAGACATAATGAGAAAAATATGGGGATTCTTCTGATACCAAAATATCTTGATGTGAAAAAAAAATTAATAGCCCCAAAAAGTGATCGGGTCATATACCTTTAAGTTCGGACTTGATTTGGTTCACCGCGTTCATGCCTGGTACACAAAAAGCATGGACGCGTATGTGGCAAATTGATAGGAATTGTTTGCTTCAATTAAATCTAAAATTGAACTAACACCACACACGCAGCCCAAACATAATCATGCCTGAAATGTTCACGCTCAGGCCATACAAAAGTTGTTTGCTTGCCCTTGTCCGACCGACCGTGTAACAGTCCCGACCGTGTCACTTTTAACTCTTTTTTTTTACAAAAAAATAAAAATAAAATAAAAACAAATTTACAATTTTAAATCTTTTTTAATTTTAAGTCACATATGACCTTCATTGACACCCATGTGACCCCATATTGATCATCTAAGGTCCTGTTTTTGACTTAGAAAATGAAAAAATGTATGTAACTCTATTTTTCCCCTTTATTTCTGGTATTCAGGTACCGTATTATCCCTATTAAGCGCCCCTGCCCTAATAAGCGCCCACCCCTAAATATTTGAATGACTTGAAAAGAAAAAAACAATAAAATACCCACCCACCCTACCCTAAATGTTGAAAAGTGAGTTAATTTAGAATAAAGACCCCTAACTTTAACATAACCATGAGTGTGGAAGTGGTAGACGATTCACATATCACACAATTTAAAACGCTTAGCCCCAAAAATGTACTTTGGTTTTCTGTATGAAACGTGCTACTCAAGATTCTACAACTTTAGCAAAATTAATGGCAGTAATTATGTAACAAATAAGCGCCACCAAAAATGACTTTGCTAAGCGCCATGGGCACTTATTAGGGATAATACGGTACCTAATTTGGGAAAAAGAAAAAAAATCTGACCGACCGACCCTACCTTTTGGAGAGCATCTATGGGCAAGCAAACAACTTTTTTTTTATGGCCTCATTGTTGTACGCGCTTCATGCAATGTAGGCAAAGCACTGCTTGAATATGTTCGTTCAAATATAAATCCGACTATAGTACGGTTATGTTATGCTATATTACGAAGCATGGCCTGTGTTTTTTTAGCCTTGCACAGACATAATCAGGTATTTTGTCTTATTGTCTCTTAACAGTGAATCCAATAAAGGATAAATATGAAATGAGGATGAAATATCCATGTCAACTATACTGATCGACATGGTACAACAACTACACAAGTAACCACAACAACAACCACAAGATGTCCACCTCTGCACCGGTATTAAGCCCCCCTAGTCCCCGTAACAGAGTCACATTCCCCCTCCCCTACCAGGACATCAATGCAAATCTCAAGACCCCAGAGTTTCGGAGTACCTCCACACAACCCCGTCCACCGGTTGGCGAATGGGCACTGACAGCGAGGTCAAGAATAGACCGCGATGTCACCGATAAACTGAGACCGTCTGCCGAGGATGTCGAGGACTTGGTGGAAGAAGTTTGCTCTGTGTTTATAACAGCCCTGCAGAAAAACAGGTAGGCCTACATGTAGCTACGGTAACCTACATTATAACAGCTAATTTATATCTTCGGTAAAATTATTCACAGTATAAAACTGTAAACATAATTCTACAAGTTTTCTCTATCCTGATATGTTTTTAGTTTTATACTACAAATTATTTTACTGGAGATAGCTTTAAAAAGGTATCGATACTCTTGATACACCCAGTATTATTTAATTTGATGGCTTTTCTATTATCACACATTTTAATTGTTCACAAAACATGTTTGGGTATTTGTCGTTCCTTGAGATTCCCCATTCAAATCATTTTTCTATATCTTTTAATGTGTTTTAACCCTTACAGCCCCGCACCCCATGAAATCCCATTTCCCAGCCTGTCGGTTCCACCTGGCGCTGAGGTTTTTGGGTGAAATAATGTACATAGCTGGGCGAATACACTCGCCCAGCATAGCTCCCCAGTGGCTCAGTTGGTAGAGCGTTTGACTTGTAACCGAGAGGTCGTGGGTTCAAACCCGGGGCGTGGCACCTCTTGTTGTGTGTGTTTTTTTTGCTTGAAAAAAAATTTGTTGGAAAATCCTTCAAAAGTGTTAGGGTTAAGGTAGCGTTTTGGCATATCTGTGTAATGCAACATACAAAGTAGACTAGATACAAATCTTGCTTAAATAGTTAATAAAGTCAAGTGTGATGCACAGTATTATTTTATTACAAAATAAAATAAATCCAACGTTGTTCTCGGCTAGTGGAGAGTGTGTGAGAATGTGGAGCCAAATCAATATTTTGCTTCAATAGTGTTGTTACGCTTTATTCCATCGTGGACTAGATTAAAGTCTAGACCCGTTTTCATGAATGTATGTTGGATTCAACAGTCGCCCCTGCATCTTTACATACATAATTATAAGCTTCAGTTGTTTGTTCACGAGTATAGAGGCAGTGAAGGCAAAAGATAGATATGAACGATTGTGCCAAATTATGCTGCTTTTACTCTCTATGACAATCTTTCCTGTCACCAGGCAAATTTAACCAAAACATTGTCACATCTGAATCATAGAGGCAGTGAAGGCAAAAGATAGATATGAACGATTGTGCCAAATTATGCTGCTTTTACTCTCTATGAAAATCTTCCTGTCACCAGGCAAATTTAACCAAAACATTGTCACATCTGAATCCTGTTTGTGCTCTTGAAATTAGATCCATATTAAATGTTTCAGCTAATATCACCATCACGAAGTTCTATTATCTATTACTGTATGTTACTTCTATATTTTATTTATTATTTTTTATAACCACAACAATTCCTTGCAGAATTTCCGATTGGCGCTATGTAAAAGATGTGCTGACCAAGCTCCAGCCATACACGAGATATGTACAAAACAATCAACAGGTAGGCACATTGAGAATAAAATCATAAGAGTTAAGGATTTTTTTTTTTTTAACACTCATTGTTGCCTTTTAAGGACACACATTTGAAAATGTAATACACCTATAGTAGATTTATAAATATTGACAGATTGGTTTAAGATTTGAACCTGTTCCACTCTGCATCAGAGGAACCGCAATTGGTCCAAATCAAGGGAAGTAGAGAGAGACCCTCGTTGAAGATGCCATGTTTTGCTATAAACACAATAAACATCCTAATTATTATTATGAAAAAGTGGAGAATTTTGAAAGAAAAATTCCAAGTGTTCCAAAAACCTTTTTTTTACAAATGTTCACAAGAACTTGTACTTCTTTTTTACAGATAATTCACTACATAGACAGAATATACTATCATCTGAAGCAGCATAGTGATAAATTAGAATCACTCAGCATCATGGAGGCTATTATAGAGATCTTTCCAGAGGTGAGACATATGTTGTAATGAGGGAAGGGGGGGGGGGGGGGGGGGGGGGGTGTGGAGAGGTCAGGTTAGGATCTGTTTACAGATGACTAACTGTTTAAACATGAAGCAGTATAGCATACCTGCCAACTGTTCCGATTTTGTCTGGATAGTTACGATTTCTGAGTTTTAACATGCCGGAAAATCTGAATGTTCCAATTTCCAGAATTTTAGGAAGAAAAAAACCTAAACATTTTTTTTTTAAAGTCGACTTGGTCTCCTCCCCGTTATGCATTTTATCAGAATGAAAAAATGTTCACAATATGTATGTATAAACTTTTTTTCCTTAAAATGTTGTGTTTTTAGATCATTTTGTCAGTTTCGTAGTGTACATAAAGACAAAATGTTTGTCTTGTTGATAACCAAAAGGCTTAACATCATGAAGGTTATTATAGAGTTCTTTCCAGAGGTGAGATATGTGACACAGGTTTATGCAGGGGTAGTTCTGATCATTTTTGAGGGGAAATTTCCATACATTTCGTAATATGTATCCAGTCACATCAAAAGGATGCACTATGTTGCTTCTATTGCATTAATTTGTACCAGACAAGCTTGGGGTTGGCATAGCAACATTAATCCTTTATCACATCCAGAATTGATCTAACATTGTCCACCCTACTTAGTAATAATGAAGACGGTGATATATAAATTGATCACATACCACGATAGAACTTATAGGCTCTAGTACTTTATATATTATTTTGTAAAAATGAGTAACTTTTAGGTACAGGCAAATGTATCCTTTTGATGTGACTATACACATATATCGTCAGCCTGCTTCGATAATTGCCTAACTCACTTTTCAGCAAAATTGAGTTTTTTGCATAAATCATGACTTCATTACATTATGCACATGCTGTTATAATACCTAAGTCATTGACCAATCAAAAGTGTTGATAATTAAAGAGCTTTGTTGCAAAAGGGCCACCAGACCACTCCAACATGTTACTCATTTTTCATTATTGAATTTGCATTGACAAATCCAATGAATTAATCAAATTATTGTATGGCTGTGTTCATCTGTTTTTATATGGCTTGGATTAGTGCATCCATGCATGCCAATTGAGGCATCAACAATACAAGGCCTCATTCAACATAATGAATATCCATCCATCAATAATGCAAAATGAGTAACAGGTACACAGGTAACAGGTTTCATACTTTTGTTGTTTTCTAAGAACTAGAAAAAATGAGTTAGGCAATTATCGAAGAAGGCTGACGATATGTTCTCACTCTGGTAACCTCTTTCATATCAATTTGGTCTCCCACACAGAGTAAACCTTACAACCGACATCGATTTATAGTGTAAATGCTAAAGCGCCTTGTGCGTTATTCCATATTGATTGGTCATTCTTATCACTTTCCACACGGCAGGCGTCTGCGGAAATTATTTAATTTAATTACCACGGAATCATGAGAATTGCATTAAAATAAATAGAAACATGCCGAGTACTGGTTCAGTAATCCTTGAGATAGACCTTGAAAGTTGGGAAAGGTTTCTGAAAAATCTGTTTTGTATTTGGTAAAACCAATAGCCGCATTGAAGTGTTAAGCCTGTTTTTGTAATAATCATGATTTTTATTGGCATAACTGTGTGCTTATGTAGTGTTTTATTTGCTGCTTGATTGATGAAATGTTGTTTTTGTTACCCCAGATTGCAAAAGGTGTGCTGCCCTCTGGAGGCGATGGTCGCAACTATCGCACCCCAACCCCTCCTGCAAATCCCGCTCCAAGCTTACCCCTGTACAGCAACCCTATGTTGTTACCCACTGGTCATAACCCTTACCAGCTTGAACATCCTGTAAGTTTTTGTTTTTAACAACAGTTTATTTTACGTTTGGTTATAATTTTAAATCTTGCTCATTGTAAGTGTAAAGCGAGTAACTCGTCTAAATGTAACTTGTCTAAATGTAAGTAAACATAGTTCTCTAAACACTTTTGATTAAACACATTTCTCAAAAAACTTGAGACGGATTTCAATGAATAGGTAACACATTTTGGTATAAAGGAGGGCAAAAATGTACAGAAAATGCAGGGTCAGAAATTTGACGCGAATCCATTCGTGCAAAGATTCGCGTACATTATCACTGACGGGAATCCATTTGGATTCGCGTAAAAATCATGCAAAGTTGTGGCCTATTTCGTTGTGTTACAGGTCTTCTTTACCAACCTTCATTTTGCTCCGAAAAATCGGTAAAATCCGGCCCGATTATTTCCTGTTTGTGTATTTATATGCGTTAAAATTCAGCTTGTTTTCCAAACAAAATAAACTACGAAATAAAACCATGTCGATGGAGGTTTACGTTCCAATCAGACCGGCCTACAAGCTTGATTTAACATTTGTTTTTCCGACATCCGGGCGTCGTACAATTTGATAAACAAATTTACATAATAAATAAAACGTCATGCGCAATGAACGTCTGTGATTGGATATAATTTGCGGAAGGTGAAATCACGCACGAGACAATTAATTTCCGCACGTGGGTACCATCTACCCTAAAATGAATATTTCCCATAGTTCAATCAAATAAAATAATTATTGGAATGTTTCTACCGTTTTTGGTTTCAATTATTAAAGAAAAGGATAACAATATTAACGGAGATATGGAAAATATATTATTAAAAATGTTGATGCTCAAACAAATATAATTTGAACACAATTTTGGGACAGTAATGCACCGCGCGCGGGACCGGGGGTATGGGGGTTGATGGTAAACATCTTGGTTTTTTTCACACGCTTTGACATAGCCTCCGGCGTTCTCTGCACAACAACAATGTATGACATGACATGTCAACCTTTGAACCAGGCTGCTTGAAGTTTACTTTCGTTTTAAATAAATACAGGGCCAATGATTGATTGACATAAAATAAGAGTAGATTCTCGCAAGATGCATTTTGCGAGAATCCATTTGCGAGAATCCAGATTCTCGCAAAATTCCCCTGCGAGAATCCATCACTTGGTCGCGAATTTCTGACCCTGAAATGTAATGAAATTATTGTTGTCAAAAAGACTAAGGAAAAATTGTTGATCCCCATAAAATAAACTTCCTTTGTTTTAGATATCACTGATTTGGTAGAATTGACTATATATCAAGAACCTGATGTTCTTTACATGGCTGTTAACATGTATTGTATACATATACCCATATTTGTCTCAAATCTGTGTCATCCAATTGTAAATTCATTAAGAGACATACAGCTACAGAGAGACTTAAATAAACACAGTCTCTCGTATGTTTAGGTTCCAAGAGACCCAATAGGCTGTTGATGGCTACTTTGAAAATCATATTATGTATTGTATAACTATCAAGGGGACTATAATAAACTTGATGTGTTTATAGAAGCTCTGATTTGATTGGTCACTTGGTTGATGATATTCATACATTTATGTATCTTATTACCGTACTGTAAATGGCAATTATCTTCCCATGTGTAATGTTATTGGGTGAACACCTAAATCTTAATTCACAGAGAATTTAGTCATAGCTTTAATTTAGGCATAGCCAAGTATTTTTGAGATAGGGTATAGGATAGGGTATAGCGTATAGGAGACCTAAGTTATGCGCTACCATTGTGGCTTTTGATTGGTTGCTCAGATGACATATAAGTAACCAATCAGAGAGTATGTATTAACTAGCATGTGTAATGTTATTTCACAGGGCGAGGAAGCAAAGTTGAGGCCTAGAGGTTTGGTAATTGGAGACCTGAAGGATGCATTACCTATTGTTGCTTTGGAAACCACCAAGAGAGAAGCCATCTGGAGCGAGGGTCTTGGGTTGACAGCAGCTGCACTCTTTATTGACCTGCCTTCAAAGGTAATGTGGGACCAAATATGAGGGATCAAAATGACTACTGTTAGATCACACTTCTAAACATTTTGGATACCCCATGGCTTAGGTTTTATACTACATGTAGTGCCACATATTAGTGTCACAAAAACTATGCCAAACATCTTGATAAACCTGTTGCAGCTCATTTTTCCCTCCCCAATCATAACCTTAATACTCTTAATGTCACAGTTATCGAAAGCCTAGGTAAACAATCTAAATTCCGCCGTCAACTCAGAGAACAATTCTGGATCAAAACACTTAACACTTTCCAACCCAATGGTCTCAACATACGTGATTGGTAATTCCCCCTTTTTTGTCATTTTGACACAATTGATTTCATATTCCTTCTATGGTTGTACTTTGTTTTTAGTTCTATGTATATTTAGTCCTGAAGAAGAAACGTATAGTTTCGATAGCTTGACGATATAAACCGTTTCCCATCTATTCAACAATCTATATGATATCATTGATATGCATTTTATTTGAACATAACCGAAATGGTACAAATTGACCTCTACAATTTGGGTTAACTTTGTCACCACTTTTTTTGGCAAAACACTGAAAAACTACTTGCCAGACTGGTCTCCTATCAACCCGTCCTGAGAATATGCATATCAACTGCAGATATCAAGAATTGTACAGAAAATTAGGATTTGATCGCAGTTTAAGTGTCAATAAAGATAAGGACCAGAAGGTTGGCGGAAGAAGGGGGTCGGCAAAATGCACTCATATTGGGTATGTGGCATCCCTATGATAGTCTCATTCTTCCAGTGCGCTAAAAAAATCACAGTGTTTCTAATTTTAGAAAAAAACTTATCACAAAAATTTCGTAATTTCACCTTTTTTTCCTTACTTCAAAATACATGTTATTTGATAAATGGCATTGCCATTGCTTACAAGTTAAAGTTTTCAAAGTGATTTTCCAATGATAAGTTATTGATAGAGTCCTCTTTATAAATACAGTATAAACTAAGCATCAGTGTTTCTATTCTTAGAGAAAATTATGATAGTTTTTCCAATTTACAAGGTATTTTTCACCAAAAAGATGATTTTTTTGATGTTCAGTTTTTCAGTTGGTCAGCGGTTTCAAAATAAATTTGCATTGTAATTACAACTAACACCCCTTGGCCCCATGTAAGCAAAAATAAAACCATTGAGTTCTAGCTTCTGTAAAATAAAAACACTCCAACAATGTTAATGTTGTTTGGGGCATATGCTCCTATTTTAGCATTTCTAGATAAGGCCCATATTATGCTCGATAGAATTCGGGGCCATCAAAATTCACCAATATTGGGTCTGTGACATTTCTATTATAAACTGTTTCTTCTCCTGGTGTGCTAAACAAATTACAGTGTTTCTACTTTAAGAGAAAAAAAATCATAAAGAATCTTATAAATTCCCCATTTTCTCCTATTTGCATATGAACGTTTTTGAATTAATTGTTTTGCCATTCCTAACTACTTGCAGATTTCAAACTATTATTTTGAAAAAGAGTGTCAATAAAGTTATCTTCTTAATACTTTAAATAAGGTATGGGTGGTTCTATTTGTTTGGAGAAAAAAATGTTAAAAAAAAGAAAGAAAGTATTTTAATGCTTATAAGAACTAGTTCCCCTGTCTACACGCCTTAAAAGCTCTCCATGGAATAGAACTTTTCACGAACTTCAATAAAACTTTCTGAAGTTATCATTTTATACATAGTTAAAGCATTATTATAATGTCACGCTCCTTTACAGTGTTTCTAGGTAATTTCAGAATTATACAAAAAGATGATTTTACAACACATGCTGTTGTTCATCAAAACATACCAAACCCAATCTTAATCGATCATTTTACAATATATTCTAAAACCTAACTCATCATAGCAAAGGTGATTTACAGCAGCAGTTCAACTGTAGGCCTATAATCTTCATAACTGCACTTTTTTTCTCTTCATGGGATAGGTACTTCATATTGATTCATCATGTTTTATAGATGGTTGTGTCAACGGATTTCACACTACACATACCTTAAACATTGGTATCGAAATATTCAATACTTCACTATTATGTGAAGCTCATCTGAGGTATATTATACCTTTCCAATTTTTCTGAAATTACATTATGCTATGTCACTTGCCTTTACCAATGTATTAGTGGATACATTATGTTTACCATACACAAGTTCTTTTTACACTCTCTTTTGCTCAAATAGAATGTAGATGTCTCTCGTCACATATAAAAATTAAATGACTTTACCAGGAGCAAAAAAACAACTGTTTTGGTTTCCTTCCTATGTACATTTGCATGCCAAAATGAGGTCTAGAAGTGGATTTATAAAGAAATCCTTCCTTATCTTTGAACCAATAACATCTATGTTAAACTGCTCACAAATGTCTTTAAGTTGTTTAAGCTTCCGACGCTGTTTTTCTTTGTCAACAAGCATAGATTCTATGTCTTTAAACATCAATGGTGCTGGTACTATAGTCAATATCTTCGTAAACAGCTGTTCGGATTTCATGCCTCGCAGATATGAAATTAACTAAAAACTCACCATTCCTTCCTATCATATTTTTTGACACTGACCTTAAAACAGTGTCAAAATATTAGATGCAGTATGGTCTGAATTAGTTTATTTAGTATGGCAAGTACCCCTTCAATCTAGAAACACTGTAATTGTAATAATCAAAACACATTGACTTATATTTTTGTTTGCAAATTTGACTTTTTATTTAAATGGATTTTAACACAACCCACATATCTTTTCCAGTTTGGGCCATTTTGAATGTCATAGACAAAATATTTTTTCATTGAAAGTACCATTAGACTAGAAACACTGATAAAAACTTGTTGAAAACAATTTAATGTTACCATTGGATAGTTTTGAATGAATTGAATCATCATTCATGAAAACTTAAAAAGGGTTTTTGACAAAAATGCAGAAGATACTGTGAAAATTGGAATTTGATACTCTGAAATTAGTCTATGTTATGACCCAGTGTTTCTATAGCATATAATTGAAACACAATAATTGTATTTCACACCTGTGAACGGCCCTGGCTCCTCTTTATAACCAACATACAAACTAACACCTGAACCACTTTTTATTTAAATGGATTTTAACACAACCCACATATCTTTTCAAGTTTAGGCCATTTTGAATGTCATACCCGTAATTATTTTTCATTGAAATGTACCATTAGACTAGAAACACTGATAAATAAACTTGTTGAAAATAATTTAGTGTTACCATTGGATAGTTTTGAATGAATTAAATCATCACTCATGAAAATAATGTGGGAACTACTGTAAAAATTAGAATTTGATACTTTAAAGTTTGTCTATGTTATGACCCAGTGTTTCTATAACATAATAATTAAAAGACAATGATTTTATTTCACACCTGTGAATGGCCATGGCTCCTCTTTATAACCAACATATAAACTAACACCTGAACCACTTTGTAATTAAATGTATTTTAACATAACCCACATATCTTTTCCAGTTTAGGCCATTTTGAATGTCATACCCGTTATTATTTTTCATTGAAAAATACCATAATACTAGAAACACTGATAAATAAACTTGTTGAAAATAATTTAGGGTTACCATTGGATAGTTTTGAATGAATTCAACCATCATTCATGAAAACTTAAAAGGGTTTTTGACAAAAATACGGACGATACTGTGAAAATTGGAATTTGATACTCCGAAATTTGTCTATGTTATGGACCCAGTGTTTCTATACCATTATAACTAAAGCACAATTATTTTATTTCACACCTGTAAGGGGCCATGGCTCCTCTTTATGTCAACATACACACTAATACCTGAACCTAAATGGATTTTAACACAACCCACATATCTTTTCCAGTTTAGGCCATTTTGAATGTCATACCCGTAATTATTTTTCATTGAAAAGTACCATTAGACTAGAAACACTGATAAATAAACTTGTTGAAAATAATTTAGTGTTACCATTGGATAGTTTTGAATGAATTCAATCATCACTCATGAAAATAATGCGGAAAATACTGTAAAAATTAGAATTTGATACTTTAAAGTTTGTCTATGTTATGACCCAGTGTTTCTATAACATAATAATTAAAAGACAATGATTTTATTTCACACCTGTGAATGGCCATGGCTCCTCTTTATAACCAACATATAAACTAACACCTGAACCACTTTGTAATTAAATGTATTTTAACAGAAGCCACATATCTTTTCCAGTTTAGGCCATTTTGAATGTCGTACCCGTTATTATTTTTCATTGAAAAATACCATAATACTAGAAACACTGATAAATAAACTTGTTAAAAATAATTTAGGGTTACCATTGGATAGTGTTGAATGAATTCAATCATCATTCATGAAAACTTAAAAGGGTTTTTGACAAAAATACGGACGATACTGTGAAAATTGGAATTTGATTTGTCTATGTTATGGACCCAGTGTTTCTATACCATTATAACTAAAGCACAATTATTGTATTTCACACCTGTAAGGGGCCATGGCTCCTCTTTATGACCAACATACACACTAATACCTGAACCTAAATGGATTTTAACACAACCCACATATCTTTTCCAGTTTAGGCCATTGTGAATGTCATACCCGTAATTATTTTTCATTGAAAAGTACCATTAGACTAGAAACACTGATAAATAAACTTGTTGAAAATAATTTAGGGTTACTATTGAATAGTTTTGAATGAATTTAATCATCATTCATGAAAACTTAAAAGGATTTTTTACAAAAATGCGGAAGATACTGTGAAAATTGGAATTTGATACTTTGAAATTTGTCTATGTTTTGACCCAGTGTTTCTATAACATAAAAGTTAAAACACAATGATTTTATTTCATACCTGTGAGGGGCCATGGCTCCTCTTTATAACCAACATACAAACTAACACCTGAACCACTGACCAACTGAGAACAGGAGACATTTGAAACATCACTTTTTGACATAAAAACATGGAAAATTGAGGAAATAAAAACTCTCATTGTTAAAAACTAGAAACACTGCAGGTCTATTATTTGATAAAATATAACAAGAAATATGTTTGCTATATGCCAATAAAAAATGGATGTGGAAGTATTTACATGCACATGATGGGAGTGCCATTTGTCTTTGCTCATGATTTGAAAAGTTCATTTCCCAGGTGTCAAATTTGTGAAAATTGAACTGCATGTATAATATAATCTAGAAACACTGAGATTTTTTTATGCCCACCATGAATGATGGTTTGTCTAAAGGTATTCATAGACTTAATATGAAACAAATTTGCTGACCCCCTTCTTCCGAAAATGTCCCAAATCTGCTGGTGGTTAGCTTTATTTACACTTAAACCCTATTGCAATCATGACATCTTGTAAATAGTTGTCTATCAAACATTATTACAGGACTCTTAGGTCAACTTTTACCAGCCAGATCGTTTGGGAATAGCTCAAGGTTGAAATATTTGTATCTTAACTCTATTCCATCTGTCACAAAATGAACAGGTGTAAGCTAGTTCACCGAGAATGAACTAGTCAAAGTGGACCTATGCCTTTTAGCATTTAGGAATCAACTAGCTTTCAGAAGAAGTGTGAGTGGATGTTATCTACAATCACGGAAGCAGATGGGCATTCTTGCCATCATGTGCATTACACATTGTTGTTATAGTTGACAATTCTTAATTATCCATGATGCAAATTATAATTTCTAAACTGCCAATTGTCTTTGTTTGTATACATTTCAGCCAAAACCAGAAACAGATGATGAAGTCCTTGACAGGAGTACAGCGCCCTCTGAGACACCGCCACCATCGTGGACAAAAGAAGCAGTTTTTTTGAACGAAGACCAATACACTGTCAGTGAAAAGGATGCAGATGTAAGTTGTTTAAAATAAGCTTATTTAAAACTGATGGGCAACATGCACTTTTGTATGTTAGATTAATTTTAATGCCCTATAGTTTAATCAGTTCCAAATTGGCAAGAAATATGCATTTTTATCTCTATCTGCACCCAAAAGTAATCCAAGGGTATACACATTATTTTGGCATACACAAGGGTTACGCAAGTGTTACGCATACACAATTCACAATGAGCCATATTGCATGACACAAGCGTTTTGCATGCTCACGCTCTTCTGAATTAATTCGCTGCTGTAAGCAGTTTTGCCAATGTGGAACTATAGAGTGCTTTTGGAAAAACCAACAATAAAAAGTAAGGTGTTGGGGGGGGGGGGGGGGGGCAATATAAATATCTTTAAATATGCTTATGAATTAAATTATTCCGGGCTCTTTTCTGAACCTATTTTCAAGGTATTTGATATATTTATAATATAATGGGTAGCCATTTTGAAACCTGGAAAAATGGTCTTTGTCAAACAACAAATTACATTCATGGCTAGCAATAAAAGCTGCGACTTTTGCATGTCTAGGTTGTAACTTTTGCATTGTCTTAGGTTTTGTATTTGGGTTCTATAATGAAAAAGAGGGGATAGAATCCCAGGACCGCCATTTATTTTTGTCATTTTTTTCTTCTTTTCTGGCAACTTCCGGATTATGTGTTTTCCATGTAGAAAGACAATGCTATATGATTACGAGTGCTAATTAAATTGGACATTTTTTGTTAAATAAATCAATAAATCAATATAAATAATGCAATAATCAATAATCAGTTTTAATTCACAAATGATTTATCTAGGAATATGTGGCACCAGCTCCAATGACAGGCAAGGAAGCAGTGGAGTTATTTGGACAAGGCAGACATCTTGGCAAGGCTAAGTTTGTGTATCTCAATAAGACTCCTAACAGACACTACAGGCCATATGACTTGACAGTGGTACCTAAACATAAGGTAAAGTAGTAGGGAACGTATATCATTGGCAAGGGGGGGGGGGGGGGTAGAAATGTGTGGCATCAGCTCCAATAAGGGGCTAGGAAACATTAGGAGAAATATGGGGCAAAACTTCTAAAAATTAGATGTGGGACATTTATCAAGGTGTCCTCTTGCCGGGGGCTTACGGCTGGTGATAAATGCGCACAGAATTGGTAATCACGGGTCGTGTGACCCCTGGCCATGTGGACTTAGACACTGTCATCCATGCTGGAGGACCCAGGGTCGAATCCTGTCGTTGGCAAGTCTGTTTTTTCCGGCTAAATTTTGCCCATTTTCACCCCGGATATTTTTTTCAACATTTCCATCTCAAAAGTGTAAGGGTTAATATAATTTGATCTCAAGGTGTTTCTTATGTGGTCTCTGTTAAACTTTCAGAATGTAAGTGTTCTCTGAGGACAGTTCTGTTTAAAATTAAAGGGAAAGGTCAAACTAGGAGTTGGGTGTAATAATGCCCTTTCCCTGCCTCACCGCTTAAAAGATTACAAATAGTGTTACTGTGTAATTGGTGGGCAATAGATAAATATCATTTACAATTATTCATTCAAATTTGGATATATTCAAGCATGGAACTTCTTGTCATTTGAATGGTTTCATTCTTTCGTTCATGCATTTTAGCGTCAGAGTGTCCAGAGTAATTTCTGAGCCTAGCAAACTGGCTAGATATTGTAAGCTTTTACCCTACAGTTAGTTCAGTTGTTATTCTTAACTACGTATTTTGTAAGTTTTTTATTTTGTTTTATATTAAGTTTTATATTTTGTTTGTTTGTTAAGTTTTTTAATTCTGTCTCCCATATTTCATCCAGGCTAACAAGAGTGAACACTGGATTGTGTCTTGTTTTGGTATCATGCACAAGGTAGCCGGTAAACCAGCAAAAGGTATGGCCTTGTATGAATGGCATAGAGAGGCTGTACTATGGTCTACCATCACAAAGATACCGTTCTATAAGTATTACTTGGTCAAGAAAACATTCTTAAGGTAAGGGACTGGTCATAGTTTATATGGGATTGGACGGCAAGGGGGATATCGCATTGGCCTTGTATGATTGACATGGAAGGGTTGTGATCAAGGCTTTATCACAGATACCATTCTAGTATTACCTGGTCAAGAAAACTTTCTGCAAGAAAGGGATTCATCACAATTTACACAGGGGGTGTGTTTGGGTAGATAGTCTTGTACGATTGGCATAGACTACCTGTAGTCTAGTCGGCCATCAAAAGGATACCATTATACACATATATGGGATACAGGTGGGGGATATGGTCATGGCCTTATATGGCTATGATAAAGAGGCGGTGCTCTGGGTTGTCATCACAAAAATACCATTATGTATGTATCACCTTGTCAACAAAACATTCTCCAAGTAAGGGACCAGAAAAAATTACATTTGTGTGGGTGTAGGGGGGGGGGGGGGGTGTAGGGGGGTGTAGGGGGACAGAGTGCAGGGATATCATCACTTAGGTATTCTTTTGTTTTGTAAAAATATTTTTTCCGGTTTCTTTATCATTATAACAAATGGAATTGCTCAAACAAAATCAAACATTCAGTGTTATAGTCACTGTCATAATGCTATGGATATTTCATGGTTGCATGTTTTGTTGTAGTTCGCAGAACTGCGTCCAAATGCTTGAAATGTGCAAACAACTTTGCATGCGTGTGACAATTTCATGATTGACCAATCGGGATGCGCGGTCATTTTTTGAAAGCGTCCGGTACGGGCTTCCAGGTTTACGCAAGTACACAAGTACGCAATGGTGAAATTTTTTCCATAGCATTGTGATACTGACCATATATTTTGATCTGGTTTGTAATCACTATCCATATACTTCTAATCTTTCAGGTGGCAGGCCAATCACAAGTTTAACGAGTACGCCAAGATTCGAGACAGTTTGAGGAAGAGTTTGATACCAGCCGTGCCTAGTTTTGGGGCTGCCTTGATCCAGATCTCAAAACTGCTCCAGGAGCTGATCACAGTACGCATGCTACCATTGGAATTGGAGTAAGTATGATTTGGGAACAGTCACATCAAATGAGACATGGGTGTGTGGTGAAAAGCTTAGGCAATGGGGCTAGGGGAGAGGGTGTTTGCAGGGTGGATGCTCTGTACAAGGTTGATGGTCTTATTCATACCACATTCTTACAAATTAAATGAACATTGCATATTTTATCCTCATTTTTGTGTAATGACTCATGATGGTGGGTTGTATGTAATATTAATCACTATTTTTGTTTTTTCTTAATGGATCAAACAGTCGCTGTTATACATTGGCCGAGTTTGAGGGCGCTGCTCAGAACAAGAAGAAATACGGAGAAGATATCCTTGGGAAGTTCTTCAGGTGAGCAAGTCAGCTGTTTATTTTTGGTACACTACTTTCTTAATGGAAATGTCAAAATAATTTTTTAATGTTTTCATGATACTAGCTAATTTACTCATAATTGAAATTAAGAAATCTCACCCCAAACAACAACAACGAATGAGTACTAATATCAAGATAAGAAATCAGATTTTCAGTTGTAGTTGAAGGAAAGGAGCTAACGAGGTAATACTATTTTAATATGTGATCGTACACAATCAAATTACTATACAGTTTTTCCTATTCACTCTGGAGTAATTGAATAATGAAACTCCCCTGAAACTGAGGTTTGAAATAATATAAATTTATATCCAAGTCGCTTGTTATCTAGTCAAAAGAAAATCAATAAAAGGGTGAGAAGCTCTTTGTTCCCAGTATTTATTTAGAGGTGCAGAAAAATTGTTTCTTCTGACATCACAGTCTGTATAGTTGCAAAATATTGCTTTTGATCATGTGTTAAATTGTGGCTAAAATAAAGTAACACTATGCTTGTTTATCTACCCATAGCTATTGCAAACTCATCACCGAGACAACCTGCAAGGATTCCTTTGACACGCTGCATTTCTGTGAAGCACAAGCAAAGAAGGACAAGGCACTCTTGTAAGTATATGTCCCACAATGCCCATTGGTTTGACTTGTAACGTGTCTTTGAAGATGCTGCAATTATGTAAAGCACAAGGTTAAAGAAAAAGTAACTCTTTCAAAACAGATAAGAAAATGATTTTTGTCAGTCACAGACTGTCTATTTGGATATCATGAAGAAAATTAAGTAGAAAACACAATAATCAATTAACTAATAAGTGTAGGAAAATTATGTGTCAGTAAATTCAAATACGGTACTTATCCAAACTTGATAGCATTACTGCATCAAGAATTAAATTTAAGAAACATTGTGTAATTGATAATATTGCTAAAATACACAAATAGTATGACGTAGTAACCATGATTATGTGATGTATATAATAGTGATGTAATTGATGAATGAAAATACACTTTAAAGACAGACAAAATTCAAATCTGTAAATTCTTTTGCTTGAGCAATACTAGATGTGCAAAGTCTATGGTTTTAAATAGGTACACAAATGTAGCCAATAGAATTCTCCAAAGATATATGTCGAATTGAAAGCTTTATTTCTCCTTAAAAATGGAATCATTTCACTTTTTGCACCATTTTGATATCACAGATTCAAAACCAGTCACTTTTTTCCCCCTCAGTTTTTGAGCATTTTGCTTTTTCACTATGGTCAAATTCAAGGTCTGAGTTTCTTTTATTATATTCTATGGATGTACTCCTCATCTTTTCAGCTCTAAAGAATCTCTGCACATCCAAAGGATGAAGAAAGAACAGAGAGACCAAAACCTGAAGAAGGCTCAACAAGAATCAAGGTGTGTATACAAATTAATTTGTTTAGAGTGGTTGGTGGTTGGTTCGGTCCTGTCATGACTGACAGCTCGTGACCTTACAGATACTACGCCACAAATAACGATTTTCAGGAAAAGGAGAAACAATCACGGAGCGGGTGTCCAGTAGTCAACTTTATTTGGTCAATCCACCGGGAACCGGGTCTGCCTCTCTTGCGCTTCCCTTCAATCATGCCGTGCATGATCATCTTCTCCAGGTTATTATTTTGTTTAGAGTAACAAAATGAAAAAAAGGATCTATTGGTCAGTATATTATTTGTTCCCCTTTTATTTTTCCCTGTCCTGTACCTTAATTTTACATTTCCTTAAAATAATATAAACATAAGTTAATAAAAGCGCAAATAAAAAGAGAAAAGAAATTAGAAGTACAGCAAATATTATGGTCCACCAGTTAAAGATTTTGAAAAATATCAAAGAAGAAAAAGGCAGTTGGACAGTAGGTGTAGGTTTTTTTAGGGAGGCATTTTCAGTTCATATCTCCTTATTTTAGCCTCTCAGATGGACTTGACATCTAGTTGTTTGGCTGATCAAATATGTCATACACAACATTTCTATCCCACCAAGGGGAGGCGGGGGGGGGGGGGGGGGGGGGGGGGTAAATGATACATGCATGACCAAAATATGTGAAATGAGTATCTTTAAAGGGCAAAGGTCCTCTCTGACCAGTTCATGCTTACACCTGTTCATTTGGTGACAGATGAAATAAAGTTAAGGTGCAGAAATCTCAACCTTGAGATATCCCCAAAGGATCTGGCTGGTAAGAGTGGACCTAAGGATAATTTAAGAAACATATATTTTGTATAACTGTTATGGTTATGATATATGTTTGAAGGCAAATATCTTTACAATTTGCATTATTCAAAATTTCCACTTTATCCATACTATTTTGTATCCTGTCTTTTTCCAGACGTCTTGGTAACCTGGTCCAGCTGGTAGACAAGATGCTTCTATGCCACCTGTTAGCTGTGACACGTACCAACATCACATCCTTTGTGGATGAGACTATGTCTGATGGCATCACATCAAAGAGGAATGCACTGTTCTTAGTCAAGCTTATTTTCAGTCCTAAAAGTAAGTACTGAGATTCCTGTAACCTAACGACATTTATCAGATCTGAGTGTCTGTCCTGGTTCTAATCTGTTTTAGTGTTACAAGTAAAATGGGGGTAGAAAGTTAAAAAAAATTATGTACTAAAGTTTGATTAGCTCCAAATTGGCAAAGCCTCCGTACAGCAGCGAATGAATACAGAAGGATGTAGATGGCATGAAGGCAACAAGTGCACTGTGCATCATATGCGTGCCATGTGCGTGCAGCCAAAATCATGTGCGTGTGACCATGATTACACATGTACGCTTGTATTATTTTTGCGCGCGGAGAAAATAATAACCCACTATTTCTCACCAATTTGGAACTCATTAAACTATAGAACTAGTTGAATGTATAGTATAGGCTTTAATTCATATAGGTTTGGTTGATTTTTAATTTCTTTCATCCAAGAATACAAAGAGCTCTTGTAACAGTGGATTTTAAGTCAATAAATAGCAGGATTCGATCCATTTCATAACCTGCTCAGCCAAACTGGTCAGATAAAGTTGGTTATGTTACTAAACTACGGATCAAAGTATCATAGATGTGATATCCACCAGATTCTTGCTTATGTTCTTTTTGGCAATCAAGGTAGTCTCTCAATACTGTTTGTATCTTGTGTCATTTTGGTGATAATTTTCATGTTGTTGGACACTACATCCATGGGTGAGTTCTTTGTAATAGATGAAACAAGTGGGTTTCTTGGAATATTCCTACTGATGAGACTGTTTGATTAAATTCCCATTTTCCATCTTGCCACTTCTCCAGGTGAATTGACACTATTTCCTACAAAAGACCAGTTCAGTGGGACTCTGCTGGGCATTTTGAGAGACATTCCGACGTTGATTAGCGACATGGCACAACCAATGGAACACATTGTCAAAGGATATATTGGACAAGATGTGGAGGATGCTGGCAGGTTAGTATGTATAGGGATCAAAGGGTGGGGAGTTTCTCAGTGATTCTCTATGGAGCATTTTGAAAAGATATTCTCACATTGATAAGTGACATGGCGCAACATATACAGTACAGCTCGAAATAGAATGGACAATGTCAACGCACTTCATTGCAATGTCAACGCAATGTCATTGCAATGTCAGTGCAATGACATTGCAATGACTGCACTAATCGGGTTACATCTCAAGGCATCATTGCAATGTCATTGCAATGTCAGTGCAATGTCAGTGCAATATCATTGCAATGTCAGTGCAATGTCAACGTCATTGCAATGTCCATTTTATTTCGAGCTGTACTGTAGAATGCATTGTCAAAGGGGTATATTTGTCTATTAGTCGCTGTTGTTGATGTTATTAACATTTTATTTATTTATTTTTCTCAAAGGGAAAGGCAAATTTCAGGACTTTTTGTCCTTCCTGCCTTTTCCTCCATATCGTCCTATGGTTGTATTTTGTTTGTTATCTGTTTGCTTTGTTTGAATATTGTTGATGTTTTGTAAATGTTGTTATATGGAAATAAATGATTGATTGATATATTGCAATCAAGTGGATAGTCATTACAAAATGTAGGCCATATTCTAACATAACCAAACGATGTAATTTATGTTTGTACGAGAAATACATTATTATTTGCCGGCAAGACTTATGCTCTCTAAACAAAAGAAATGAGCTGGTATCAACATGCAGGCACAGAAAAAAGACATTATTGTGCAACTCTTAAGTGGTATTCTACAGGGTGAGTCAAAAAAAAGTTTACTCAACTTCAGCGATTTTTTTAGACAAAAGTATTCTTTTGTTTTCAAAACACTATGGTATAAAGACAAATCAATTAGCTTTAATATGAATTTTATCTGGTTTAGATTGGTTGAGGGAAACTTATTTTACGCTGTTTTGAATAAAAGTGACCAATTTAACGTCCGAACACGCTTCCAGATCTTGACCATCATATTTCATAAGATACGACCAATAAAAAAATTACAATACCGACAGCGAAAGGATCAATTCCTTTGTTATGAAATGATTAAAGTGTGGTAATTGTGTCATATTAATCCATATTTCATGTTTTAATCTATTAGGAGACAATTTTGAACAAGTCTATTGTCTACTTAATTCTTTTAATAAACAAGATGTGTAATGCTTTACATCATAATCCTAGTAAACATTATTAAGCTCGTTAAGCTTGAAATTAAAAACCGTGTTTTTGGTGAAAAAACAGCTCCTGTACAGAAATAGTCATATTTACTCAACGGTATCATCAAATAGCGTGATTTTTTTTCCAGATGGTAGCAAAGAAATGGCGCAATCATTTAAAGTTTTGTTTGCCTTGATTTTGTGGTCAGAAATATTTTTTCCAATTTTTTCAATTAGGGTAAACCTTTTTTGACTCACCCTGTAAGTAGATGGATTGGGTATACCTATATATGGCTCTCATAACATTAGCCATATTGTGCCACTGTCATAATCCGTATTTATCCCACTTTACCTATTAATACCGCATAGGTTAAAGGCCAGGTCAAGTGTCTCATGTCAGTAGCAGTTCTACAAACATTCTATTGTGTGATCCTGTATTATAATTGAGTGTACTTATTAGACCCTCATAGCATTTGTCACATTGTTCCAATGTCATAACCTCCTATTGTGTTATCTGTATATATCTAACCTATCAATACACATAGGTTTAGCTTAAGACCAGGTCAAGTGCCTCATCTCAGTAGCAGTTGTATTACATTTTCATAACTTCCTATTGTGTGATTCTGTATTATATATCTCACCTATCCAAGTGACCTCAGGTCAAGTTTTATCTTTGTAACAGTCTCATATGTGTATCAGTCAATCATCTTCACCTGATGAGTGTGGTCATGTTCCCACATGAAACAAATTTGTAGTGATAATGTGTTGAACCAGGGTTAAATTTCTATGTATATATATATATATGTAGTAGTGTTCTAGAACAATTCAGTTATGTATTTAATTGGTTGATACAGTAAACTAGTCAAACGTACATGTGTTGGTGGAAATACAAGACAATCTGGAGGAAATATCTCTACAAATGTGTTGTCAAATGTCAATGAGTGCTGGATTTGTTACAAGAAATCTACAATTTTGCTTCTATGTAAATCTTTTGTTACAGATGTGGTGGACATTTTCTTAAGCTGATGGGCAGATATTGAATGGGATTCATACACTCTATGTAGTGTTGAACCAATCAGGAAGCAGGAATTACAAATACGCGGAGTGCATTGAAAGTGTCCACTGCACTCCGCGTGTGCGCCGTTCAAATCACGCAGTGCGCGTTAGGTTTTGATTCGTTGTTCAAGATTCGCGGGTTCGCCGATTTTCACTGCGGGTGTTAGCAAACTTGTTAAAGTGTTTTTAGTCGTTTTACATAGATCAAAATTATGCTTAAATTGTGAAATTTTATTTGTATAGTGTCGTGTATGAATTAGGTCAATGCATGCGTATGTTTTGTTTCTCGAAAAATTAGAAAAATCAATGCACTTGCGCAAATGTTGATATGCTCACAATAGCACTCCCCCTTCGGGGTTGTGCCATTATTCACACATCAACATCAGCGCGCGTGCATTGATTTGTCTTATTTCTGTCGAAACAACACATATGCATTTATTGACCTATAATCGTCCCGGGATCAGCATAGGAGCTAAGCAATTTGAATTCTGCACAAATTAGGTTGCTGTAAAATATTATCTACAACATGAATGTGGTCTATAGCAGTACTGAGCCCATCGATTCACACATTTTAATGTGCAAACAGTATCGTCCACACCCCAGTTGGCCCGTGTTTTATTTCAAGAATTTGGCTATGCATGCAACAGTAAACAAATACAAACTTTTTATGATTTGTTTCTTACCTCGTAATTAAAAATATGTCGGTTTGTTTTCTGTAGGGTATCCCAAGCCGATAACCCGAGATCGCCATCCTCACCGCATCCCTACAGAACCCCTACTCCCATGTCTAAGGTATCTCACCCATCCACTAGACAACACCTTCCTATGGATGGCACCACCAGTATCAAGCCACCAGAATCTCGGATTACCATGGCAACGAGGTCCATTGCTGGATGGTCAAGTATTGGTAAACCGAAAAGTGACCATGACGATGAGACGCTGACTGCGCTTTCCGTACAAGATGATGGGGATGTTGGTCAGGAGCAACACATGGCTGTAATGAATGAACCTATGCTACCAGAGAAAGGTATATATGATAATCTTGTTATGATTTAGCAGGGATTGAATCATGTATCAGCGTATGTGTATCACAAATCTACAAATGACGTTTGCGTCGTCTGCATGGCGTTGCCCTCGTGAAATAAACATGCAGACACGTAGAACGCAAGTTGTAAATTGGTGATGCACATTTACGCTGAAACATGATTTAATCCCTTTCAACAACGACCAAGGATTTGGACGCCATTCCATAAATAGACAATGCAAATAAGAACATAATTTAATTGTACTTCAATTTTAACAATTTCATTCTAATAATTGTCAAAAACCTTAATACGTAAATGACCAAATTAGAATAACAATCAATTTCCTTGAGTTTCAAAAGTTCATGTAAACAGCTATCATACCAAAAAAACCAGCTGCTTTCGCATAGCGCATAAACACATTATATGCGTGGTGCGATTCGATCGGCGTGCTGTTTCCATAGCAGCATGGTTTATCTTACTTTTTGATTATCTTATCACATGCTGCAAATGTAATAAACAATACATAGGCAAACCCCAAAACAAGCTATACACACGCATAATCAACACACATTCTCAGATAAAGAACTTCAATACTCCACACAACTTAAAATACCCTACTCCCAACACTTAAACCTTCTGGATAATTCAATACATGATCTATCACTCATGCCCATGAAGGAAAAAATGCAATAAAGACATTTTACACAAAGAATCATCACTCATTGCCAAGCTATAAACTCTGGCTCCGAATGGCATGAGCGTCAATGAATAGTCATACGTTTGTGTACAAGTATAATTTTCTATTTTTCTATTTTACACTACATGTACTAATGTGATATTTGCTATCAGCTATTTTGTTTCATGTTTTATTTGGTCCTCATCATCCATTGCTTGCCTCATTGCCCGTTCGGCCTTTTCTGCTCTCTTAACGTTCTCCTTTAATACCTGCGTATATTGGTGATGCGGAATATAACTATAGCGCTAAGATAAACTTATCGTGCTAAATTTTATGGGGCGCACTCGAGGCGCATGGTGTGCTCTCTACGTATTTCTATGTGTTTTCAATGTTTTTGTTTACTAATAATTCTGTACATTATTATGCACAACGCGGACTGCTATCTGCACATCTAAATTTAAAGTAAGTCTCTCTTTTCCTCTTTTTATATAATCATTCACTCGTAGTGCACATTATTTTTTCTATTATGAATGTAACAGACCTTCTATTGTTTACCTACTTTATCTGTTTTATTTTCAGTTATCTTTCCTTGACTAAAATAAAATATACAGGACTAGAATTTTGTTTCACCTTGCAAGAATCCAAACATAT
The DNA here is from genome assembly GCA_035610835.1 of Ophiura sarsii. NCBI lineage: Eukaryota > Metazoa > Echinodermata > Ophiuroidea > Amphilepidida > Ophiuridae > Ophiura > Ophiura sarsii. The sequence goes on from CM069444.1 coordinate 40,184,622, forward strand.
TCTTGCACTTGCAACCACATTTTAGGAGAATCCAAGATTCTCTGCAATTGAGTTTGTGTGCAATGTTGAACATTTGGGAGAATCTAATTAGTCTCTCGCGAACCTGTCCACGAGAATCACTCTCTCACCAACTTTCTAGCCCTGATATACAGTCACCTGCTGCATCTTGTTGTGAACATTTCTCTCAATTTGATTCATATGCAGAAATATAAACTCTCCCTATTGCTTTATCCATGTAATGTTGTTAATGCGCCTACTATCCGTTACTCATTTAAGTTTTCCAATGAATCATTGACATTTAAAGCTCTTTGTCAGTTGTTTTCAACGATGCCTTGCATAAATGTTGATCTATCCCTGTATTTCTATGTTGTTTTATGCAAAATAAAAAAACCTTGTAAAACTTGTAAACTTGTAACTTGTTAACTCCTTAATTTTTGTTATACAAATATGCATTTATTTTCAGAAAGCTCATTATTTTATCTTCCAATGAACGTGGAAAGAATATATAGTTATTTTTTTAAATTTATTATTCATGTATTAGTATTATCAATTTACATATGTTTCATTACTTTGTTAAAACAGCTATCCCGACCAAAGAATCAGATGAGTTTGGAGTGGCCACACCTGACCTGTGCATCAAGAGTGATTTTCATTCAGACCGGTTGACGATCAGAGGTCAAGGGTTAGTAGGTCAATTCAACCCTCTGGAAAGCGGCAACCTTTTGGAGAGACTATCCACAGAGTAAGTTGTATTATTCGATTCATAAGAGGAGGGTTTGGCTTTTAATAACCCTTGGCATAGTTAATGGTTCAAATTTGACTTGATATTATTGAGACATCTCTTACACAGCTATACATAGAGTCAGGGTATGCGCAAATAACATTCAAACTGGTGTAATACAATGATATACATTGCTGCATTTGTGTGTGCTTCTAGATGATTTTCTCATCAAAAAAACAATGGTATTAGTTTGTATCACAGTAAAAATCATTTGGAAATTTTAAAAGTGATATGTTTAGAGGCATACTGATTCAAGTCATTGTACTTTAAAAGTGGTAATTTACGCGAGATTACATTTTTGCGCTTTGCCAACTTTCAGCCATTGCGCTTGTTTTTAAATTCGCGATTGGAAAGTTCATTACATATCATAGACTTATACATAGACTTATTTATTTTTGCGGTAGCTGAAAAACATTAATGTAGCATGAAAATCTTCATGTTTACAGTATTTGAGACCTGCTCCCACAAAACCAAGATAAAGTTGGCAAAATGATTTTCAATTTGATTCCAGATTTGTATTGGTTATTTTCAAGCATTTTAATTTCTCATTGATTTTCGGCATCTAAATTAGCCTGTATCTCTAGTATTGTCCAGGGCATTTTGATTGTTTTGAAGGAGCACGAGCTTATTTAAAAAAAAACCCAGATCTTCTTAAGTGGATTTAAGAAGAGTTATTGTTGAACTTTCTTAAGCCTTGTTTCAGAAGAAATTTAAAGAATTCTTCCTAAGTTGAGCATTATTAAGTTGGACCCAGGTCATTTGTCATGAAGATTGGAATTATGAATTCTTAAAATAATTATCTTAAGAGTTGAAACTTAAGAATCACTGTGCTAAAGATGAATCTTAACTTTAATGCAATGGACGCACGTCACATGAGGTTGACCTCACATAAAATTATGCAAGGTCAACCTCACCCCCAAAACGGTGCAACGGATATCTGTGGTGCGCAATACGTAAGCTCGATCTCACGGCTCTAATTGGTTAGCGGTGTTTTGTGAGTTTTCAAGCATACGCAGTAAGCTGATCGAAATGCACCCACGTATGTTGGGCTGTGTCCAGGAGAATATGTGCAGTAGGTCCATATGAGCCAGGTCACTTGTGTGCAGTAAGCAATGAATACACTGCGAAGTAACTACCTGATTTAAATGCTATCTTTTTTCTCCTATTCAACAAAATCACAGAGCAGGAAGACTATGATACTCTCCCAAATGTGTGCATGTTTATGATTTTGAGAATATTCAAATACCCAGAGGAAGATATAATTACGCGGCTATGTTGATTGGCTGATTGTTTTCATTTATTTTTGATCACAGTGAGGTTGTGTGCAAGGCTCTACAGCAGTACCATCTGTTAATGGAGGATGCCATAAAAGACATAGACAAATTCTGTCAGGAACATGCCTGGCTTCAAGAGATCCATACATTCACTAGAACATGGGATCCAAGATCAGTTGGAGACTGGAAAAGAGCCCAAGCATATACTATAGAGGTATGTATTGAATGAGGTGTAGACTCTCTTGCCAAATATCCAGGCAATATCCTGGCTTCAGGAAATCCAAATATTCAATAGAAAGAACATGAGAGATGGAGACAGGAATAGAGCTTAAGCTGTGTTTTAATTAAGCATTTACTAAAGTTAATCTTCAAAGGTATTGATACAATTTCTAAATGGACTGAGTTTCTTAAAATAATTCCTCTTTTTTCATCCAAATAGCAATACTTTACACCAGTTTGTATCTGAAAAGGATTGCATTTGCATAGATAAATAAAATCAAAACAATCAAAATCCTGTTGTTATTAGCCTTAAAAGGACCTATGAAAGCTGAGACAATTTCCCCCTATCAAACTTTTCCCATTATTCCTTGCAGACAAAACTTGGAGAGATCCGTAGTTGGATGGAACGAGTCCGGAATGTCGACAGAGGATTCACAACAAAGAACGGCCTGTTTCAGGTGGACTGCAACGCCATCCAAGAGGATATCGTTCCGGCTCTCATGTCATCGTTCAAAGACCTGCTTAACTTCACAGCAGGAGAGGCAAGGAAGTTCTCCATGGCGTTCATCAATGAGGTTAAGGCAGTGGTAGATGTAAGTAGTATGATACAAAAAGATGTAGTCCGGGGCGTAAACCCCAATTTTGACCATAACCCAAATGTACCGTCCACACAAAATGTTTTGATTGTTTTTATATCTTTGAACCCTGTAGATTCAGAAACTGCGTGATGCCATCTCTGAAACCTTGAGCAATTTTTTTAATCCAAGATGGCCGCCGACTATACCAAATGGCCGCCGTGACATTCAATTCAATCATACATAGCTCTTTCTAGGCTTTATAAGAGCTTCCTACATGACTACATTAAAGGTAGGCATTATCCCAGTGCCGAGGAGCCGAAAATTACCTTTTTTCTGCACCCATGGGTGTTGGAGCATCCATGAGTGTTGGATTTTTCCCAAGTGGGTATTTTTTTCCCCATTTGGGTGCTCCTACACTACTCTTTCTCTTATTTCACCTTTCACCCTTTCTACTACCTTCTCTAGCTTATGTACTTCCTTTCGCATCCAAGTTGGCTAGGATAGGTGAGCCAAGTTAACTGGCTAGTTAGTTCGCCTTTCTGGGTTGTCTAGGATAGAGGTTCTATTCCTATGTGTAGGTATAGGCGCCTAATCCCTGGAAAGTTTGAGACTTAACTGATTTTTTTCTGAGGTACAGGATACAGATCCTCAGTTTGATGGTGACGGTGCAACACCACACGGTGTTAGTGTGGGTGCCAACTGGTGATGTTACTATCTCTCTCTCTTTTCTTCTTCCTCTCCCAATCATAGAGTAAGAATAGGTGTTGCATTTAAGGTGTGGGTACCCTTCACAAGGAAGGATCTGGGCGCCCACCTCGTTTTATGTATTTTCATCAGTACACGCCCATGGAAACCTTATAGATAACCTATGATGACGAAACTTAGTAATGGGGCAGCCACCAGCCTAGCATACCAAGGTGGTACCTCCGGACCCAGATCTATTTGCGCGTGGCTATACCAAGATACTAACTTGATGGTGAAGTAGTGGGGAAGGGGGGTGTCATCAAAGAATGTTCTATTTGCGCATGGTTATACCAAGATACTAACTTGATGGTGAAGTAGTGGGGGAGAGGGGTGTCATCAAATAATGTTCTATTTGTGCATGGTTATACCAAGATATTAACTTGATGGTGAGGTAGTGGGGGATGTCATCAAAGAATGTTCTATTTGTGCATGGTTATACCAAGATACTAACTTGATGGTGAAGTAGTGGGGGGAAGGGGTGTCATCAAAGAATGTTCTATTTGCGCATGGTTATACCAAGATACTAACTTGATGGTAAAGTAGTGGGGGAGGGGGGTGTCATCAAAGAATGTTCTATTTGTGCGTGGTTATACCAAGATATTAACTTGATAGTCCGGGGGCGTAAATCCCAATTTTGACCATAACCCAAATTTACCGTCCGCACAAAATGTTTTGATTGTTTTTATATCTTTGAACCCTGTAGATTCAGAAACTGCGTGATGCCATCTCTGAAACCTTGAGCAATTTTTAAAATCCAAAATGGCCGCCGACTATACCAAATGACCGCCGTGACATTCAATTCAATCATACATAGCTCTTTATGAAGCCTCCTACATGACTAAAACAATGGTTTTAGTAACTATTTGCCAATGTCATGTGTCAAGGATAATAAATGTTGCATTTTTGAATTTCCAAAATGGCCGCCATATAAACAAATTGGCCGTCAAATAGAAAAACAGCATTTTTAGTATAAATTTACCTAAATAGCTTTGTTTTGTCTTTAAATTAGCTAGCAACATGTTTTGCTTGACTTGTATTGGATGCAAGTTTTCCAGTCTATTGTTATGCAAATATCCACAAAATGTCCATATATTAAGGTGAGTTGGTATACATTTTCATCACCTTTTATTTTAACATATATAAGGAATCTATTGAGTATTTTTTTAAAATCTGAAACAAGAAAAGTTTATATAATAAGCAAAAATGTGATCTATCCCCTGTTGAAATCATTACCACCAACATCGGAATCATTCAAGGAGAATGTGGCCCGTGCTCATCTGCAAACCTGTATTTGGAAAACGGCATCAAACGAAGGCCCTCCTGATATGGATCCTTCAAACTTTGGTTGGATCAAAGATGAGGATAACAAAGCACTTACACCGATCACTGTAGCAAGTGATGTTCAACCAGCTCCGCAAGAAATTCTTTGACTCATTCGATGTGGATGTGACACAAATGAACCATGCTCATCGGCCAGATGTATGTTCCAAGGCACAGCTAGCATGCACTATTTTCTGCGCGTGTTATAATAATGGCAACTGCTCGAATGTTTGGACACGACGTATATCAGAGCTAACTGATGACGAAGTAAATGACAACAATGAGGAAGACTGATTTACTTCAACAAGTATGTGTTAGCTTGTGTTGTAGCAAAGGCTAGTTTTAAACAGCCCTTATTACATTTATCTTTGACGATTATCTGACCATAATTTACAGATGTTAAGGTAAATTACTCTGAATGTGACAAACAACAGCTTTCCCCATTTAGATGCCGTTATCTGCTTTATAATATTGGCGGGGCAATTATTCCACCATCGTCAACATACTTATGTATGTAATGAATTAAAATATCGGTTTGGAAATGCACAGTTTCTGAGCTGGCAGTCTTTGTTACGGGATTGGTGAAAATATAATGTAGTACATTTTATCGTTACAAATACAAAATATCCTAGTTCCATTTACTTAGTTATTAAAAATGTCAAAATAATGTATATAACAAAAAAAGTAATTGTCTTGATTTATATAATCATCCCAGTATTTGTAATTAAATAATGTCAAAAACTATAATTTTGAAATGAGGAAAGTGTTGTGTGTCACAACCAAAATACTGTATATAACAAAAAGTAATTGTCTTGATTTATATAATCATCCCAGTATTTGTAGTTAATAATGTCATAAAACTATAATTTTGAAATGAGGAAAGTGTTGTGTGTCACAACCAAAATACTGTATATAACAAAAAGTAATTGTCTTGATTTATATAACCATCCCAGTATTTGTAGTTTATAATGTCAAAAACTATAATTTTGAAATGAGGAAAGTGTTGTGTGTCACAACCAAAATACTGTATATAACAAAAAGTAATTGTCTTGATTTATATAACCATCCCAGTATTTGTAGTTAATAATGTCATAAAACTATAATTTTGAAATGAGGAAAGTGTTGTGTGTCACAACCAAAATACTGTATATAACAAAAAGTAATTGTCTTGATTCATATAATCATCCCAGTATTTGTAGTTTATAATGTCAAAAACTTTAATTTTGAAATGAGGAAAGTGTTGTGTGTCACAACCAAAATACTGTATATAACAAAAAGTAATTGTCTTGATTTATATAACCATCCCAGTATTTGTAGTTAATAATGTCATAAAACTATAATTTTGAAATGAGAAAAGTGTTGTGTGTCACAACCAAAATAATGTATATAACAAAAAGTAATTGTCTTTATTTATATAGTCATCCCAGTATTTGTAGTTAATAATGTCTTAAACTATATTTTTGAAATGTGGAAAGTGTTGTGTGTCATAACCAAAATAATGTATATAACAAAAAGTAATTGTCTTGATTTATATAATCATCCCAGTATTTGTAGTTTATAATGTCAAAAACTATAATTTTGAAATGAGGAAAGTGTTGTGTGTCACAACCAAAATACTGTATATAACAAAAAGTAATTGTCTTGATTTATATAACCAGCCCAGTATTTGTAGTTAATAATGTCATAAAACTATAATTTTGAAATGAGAAAAGTGTTGTGTGTCACAACCAAAATAATGTATATAACAAAAAGTAATTGTCTTTATTTATATAGTCATCCCAGTATTTGTAGTTAATAATGTCATGAAACTATACTTTAGAAATGTGGAAAGTGTTGTGTGTCATAACCAAAATAATGTATATAACAGCTTTCCCCATTTAGATGCCGTTATCTGCTTTATAATATTGGCGGGGCAATTATTCCACCATCGTCAACATACTTATGTATGTAATGAATTAAAATATCGGTTTGGAAATGCACAGTTTCTGAGCTGGCAGTCTTTGTTACGGGATTGGTGAAAATATAATGTAGTACATTTTATCGTTACAAATACAAAATATCCTAGTTCCATTTACTTAGTTATTAAAAATGTCAAAATAATGTATATAACAAAAAAAGTAATTGTCTTGATTTATATAATCATCCCAGTATTTGTAGTTAATGTCATAAAACTATAATTTTGAAATGAGGAAAGTGTTGTGTGTCATGACCAAAATAATGTGTATAACAAAAAAGTAATTGTCTTATTTTACTAGGTACAATATAGGCAGAAATATAGTTATTTATGTACAATTACACTAATAAAACTGCTATTTGGCCTATTTGGCGGCCATTTTGTTTATATGGCGGCCATTTTGGAAATTCAAAAATTTATTATTTATTATCCTTGACTTATTCCATTGTCAAATAGTCACTAAAACCATTGTTTAAGTTATGTAGGAAGCTTTTATAAAGCCAAGTAAAAGCTATATATGATTGGTTTGAATGCCATGGCAGCCATTGTGTATAGTCGGCGCCATTTTGGATCAAAAAAATTGCTCAAGGTTTCACAGATGGCATCACGCAGTTTCTGAATCTACAGGGTTCAAAGATATAGAAACAACCAAAAAAAAATTGTGTTTCATATTCAGTTCAACAACTCCCCCATACCTTAAGTACAGTAACAAAGCGTTGTCGATTTGAGATAAACCCACTGTTCATATGCAAATTACTAGGATGGCGAACCTTATTTGGAAACCACTAATGCATTATGCATCGATGCAAATTTGTAAACAAACAAAAATGTTCACAACATTTGTTCATTTCTTCGGCTTATAAATGCATTTTGCCATGCAATCCTTAAAGTTAGCAAACAGCTTTATATACCGAAATGTAGCTATATCCCTGAGGAAAATAATTTTGGCGAGGGCCATATGTCACGGCTCACTCCTAAAGCCACAATTTTAGTCCGAACGATCGTTACCCAGCACAAGAGAATCACCATTTTGCATCATCATCATCTTCCACACATCAGCTACTGCAACATCATTTGGGCTTCGAATTACCAGTGTAGACTCACCAGCTTAAATATCACTCAGAAATGGGCCATTCGCACAATAACAAACTCACATCTCTGGGCACTCACCTTACCTCTCTTTCACAATCTCAAAACATTAAAAATCACCGATATCAACCAGCTTCAAACGGCACTGTTTATGCACGACTACTTCTACAACAACCTTCCTCCCAACTTCGCAAACTATTTCACCACAAACCGACAGATTCACGCACATTACACTAGACAAGCACACAAATTTCATCTTCCTCTCCCCAAAGACCACCGCTGAAAAACATCAGATCCTATACCACGGTGCTAAGCTTTGGAACGATCTTCCCAACACACTCACAAATATCACAAATAAACAATCATTCAAAGACAGCTCAAGCATCATTATATTTCCAATTATGTTACACCTTCAACACACACACTTTCTCATGACAAAACATTATTTTGTTCTCTAGCCTCCCTTTTTTTTTTTTTTTTTTTTCTCCATCCTTCATTTTCATCCCCACTTCTTTCCCTCTTTAGTCTCTTCTACCTCTTGAAGTTCGCATAGTCAATGACCTGCTTTTCTTTGGCAACCATTTAAATGTATTTTGACTCGTTCAATCCCTGGCGTTCAATGTTCCTGTCTTGTTGTTTTGTATTGGTTTAGTTCTGTTTTGTTATGTTTTTGTTATTTTCTGTGAAGTCTCTGTTCTTGTCTTGTCCTGTTTTGCTTGTATGTTGTTGTTTTGTTTTTGGTCTTCATCTAGTCTACATTCATTTATTGTTTTAAGGGTCCCCATATTATAAGCCCGCTATCAGGATTTCTTTTGCGGCTCCTAGCCTCTTTATCACATTGTGTTAGTATTATATTTTCTGTATACACATTGCTGAATAAATTGAATTGAATTGAATTGAATTAATGTTAACCTTTTGGTTCCCTCGCCCAATAACAGGGAACGAACGATGTCCAAATAAGGGCCTAATTATAATAAAACGTAAACATTTTTTCTTCTTCATCAATTATCCAAAACGCTATTCACGTATGAATCATGTAAATATGTTTGGTCGTTGTTGAACGGGGTTCAACAAGGTCTTCGGCGTTGTTTATCATGAATCGACAACGGTAAGATATGTTTATTTTGCTTGGCTGCCCTTGCAAAATAAACCCGTCTTACCATTGTCGATTCAAGATAAACAACTCCGAAACCTAATTGAATCCCTAATTAACCAACGGTATGCTTCCTTTTATCATTGTGTTGATTACCACTTTCTTACAACCATCACATGGATTTTCTATTCAGTTAATACACCTCATACACTGTTTTACAATAGGCTGAATCCTTCCTGTCTTCTCTATTATACTGAATCCTTCCCGTCTTCACTATTAGACTGAATTCTTCCTGTCTTCACTATCAGACTGAATCCTTCTCGTCTTCACTATTTGACTGAATCCTTCCTGTCTTCTCTATTAGACTGAATCCTTCCTGTCTTCACTATTAGACTGAATCCTTCCTGTCTTCTCTATTAGACTGAATCCTTCCTGTCTTCACTATTAGACTAAATCCTTCCTGTCTTCACTATTAGACTGAATCCTTTCCGTCTTCACTATTAGACGGAATCCTTCCCGTCTTCACTATTAGACTAAATCCTTCCTGTCTTCACTATTAGACTGAATCCTTCCTGTCTTCACTATTAGACTGAATCCTTCCTGTCTTCACTATTAAACTGAATCCTTCCCGTCTTCACTATTAGACTGAATCCTTCCTGTCTTCACTATTCGACTGAATCCTTCCCGTCTTCACTATTAGACTGAATCCTTCCTGTCTTCACTATTAGACTGAATCCGTCCTGTCTTCACTATTAAACTGAATTATTCCCGTCTTCACTATTTGACTGAATCCTTCCTGTCTTCACTATTAGACTGAATCCTTCCTGTCTTCACTATTAAACTGAATCCTTCCTGTCTTCACTATTAGACTGAATCCTTCCTGTCTTCACTATTAGACTAAATCCTTCCCGTCTTCACTATTTGATTGAATCCTTCCTGTCTTCACTATTAGACTGAATTCTTCCTGTCTTCACTATAAGACTGAATCCTTCCTGTCTTCACTATTAGACTGAATTCTTCCTGTCTTCACTATTAGACTGAATCCTTCCTGTCTTCACTATTAGACTGAATCCTTCCTGTCTTCACTATTAGACTGAATCCGTCCTGTCTTCACTATTAAACTGAATTATTCCCGTCTTCACTATTTGACTGAATCCTTCCTGTCTTCACTATTAGACTGAATCCTTCCTGTCTTCACTATTAAACTGAATCCTTCCTGTCTTCACTATTAGACTGAATCCTTCCTGTCTTCACTATTAGACTAAATCCTTCCCGTCTTCACTATTTGATTGAATCCTTCCTGTCTTCACTATTAGACTGAATTCTTCCTGTCTTCACTATTAGACTGAATCCTTCCTGTCTTCACTATTAGACTGAATTCTTCCTGTCTTCACTATTAGACTGAATTCTTCCTGTCTTCACTATTAGACTGAATTCTTCCTGTCTTCACTATTAGACTGAATCCTTCCTGTCTTCACTAGTAGACTGAATTCTTCCTGTCTTCACTATTAGACTGAATCCTTCCAGTCTTCACTATTAGACTGAATTCTTCCTGTCTTCACTATTAGACTGAATCCTTCCTGTCTTCACTATTAGACTGAATCCTTCCTGTCTTCACTATTAGACTGAATCCTTCCCGTCTTCACTAGTAGACTGAATTCTTCCTGTCTTCACTATTATACTGAATCCTTCCTGTCTTCACTATTAGACTGAATCCTTTCCGTCTTCACTATTAGACAGAATCCTTCCTGTCTTCACTATTAGACTGAATTCTTCCTGTCTTCACTATTAGACTAAATCCTTCCCGTCTTCACTATTAGACTGAATTCTTCCTGTCTTCACTATTTGACTGAATCCTTCCCGTCTTCACTATTAGACTGAATCCTTCCTGTCTTCACTATTCAGTTCGGGAAACTCATAATTCGTATACGTATGTGAATTCATATAACGTATATGAATTCATATCTTAAAGTATATGATTTCATATACCCCATCTTTTTAGATCCCATTGGCAAAATGTGGAGGAAATGTAACTACATACCCTTGTTGCTTGATGTCTTTGCTTGAACTTAAACTTCTTTTTTTTAACTTCTACAGAAAACCCACACATACTGATCAGTATTTGCATTTTACATCCAATCATCACCTATCGGCAAAAAATAGCGTTGCCAACACATTGGTATACAGAGCGTTGACTCTATGCGATAATGAACATCGCAATAATGAGTTAAAACACATTGAAAAAGCATTGAATAAGAATGGTTATCCCTCGAAACTCGTACACAAAGCTATTAGAAGACGAAGTGCTAATTTAAGCCAAGAAAAGATAGTGGAAGATGACTACAAAGGTATCACGTTCATGCCATTTGTCAAAGGTGTCTCAATAATAATAATAATAATAATAATAATATCCATATTTGTATAGCGCCTAACATCGAGATACCTAAGCGCTTGAACATAAAACATAATAAGAAACAAATACATGGATATGGACTACAATTAAAAAGCCATTGTGAACAAATGAGTCTTTAAGGATAAAATCAGACATAATTTTTGAAGAATCATAAGTCGTGCCGGTGTTAAAACCTACTACACCAAATCGACTAAACTCAGAGATATTGTCAGCAAACGTAAAGATCCTATGCCCAAGGGTCATTCACCTTGTGTGTATAGCATACCATGTAGTTGTGGTGAACAATATATTGGTCAAACCAAAAGGCCTTTAAAGGTCAGATTGTCTGAACACAAAAGAGCTACATTACAAGGCAAGAATTAGACTGAATCCTTCCTGTCTTCACCATTAGACTGAATCCTTCCTGTCTTCACTATTAGACTGAATTATTCCTGTCTTCACTATCAGACTGAATCCTTCCTGTCTTCACTATTAGACTAAATTCTTCCTGTCTTCACTATTAGACTGATCCTTCCTGTCTTCACTATTTGACTGAATCCTTCCCGTCTTCACTATCAGACTGAATCCTTCCTGTCTTCCAGGCTGCGACAATTACGCTGCCCGATTGCCCGGGGCGAGTGCTTTTCATTTCGGGCTACTACTTTTTGAAGTAGCAGTGTCCGTTCGGGCAATCACATTTTTTCAGTATGCTGCAATGGGTTGGCTACTGACTTTATAGCTAAGCTTAAGATTTCATTCTTACCACAATAAAGTTTCATCAAATTCTCGCTGACTTGTTTTTAAAACAGAAATAAAACCGTCCGTAGACTGAAGTAAACAGATACAAACATGTACAAACATGTACAATACAATTGCAATTCAACCTGGCATAGTCCGCACTCGGCAATACCTCATGACATGACGATGACCCCGGCTCAGTTTCCAGTCAAAATAGTATTTTCGTCTTGCCTGAACTTTGCACAAATTACGTCACTTACATAAACCCGGAAGTGACATTAGATAATGTTGATCACTTGTGTTACGAAAAAGTGCGTAATTTATGGATCGTAAGTGTAGTCGTGTCGTGTGATGATTGAAAATTCCAGAGCAGCGCTACCTTATTTGGAAGTTGAACCTGGGGTCAGTAGTCATTTGCATAATTTATGTCCGAGTGAGTGTATAGCGTAAAGTTGTAATTGTAAAGTAACACGTGGTGTTGCGCGGCTACTCTGACGGTACATGTACTTCATTTGCATACTAAAGTGATCGTTATTGTATTAATAGAATTTTAATGCCGTTTGTGTGGGTGGGTCATAGTGTGATTGATAGCTCATTAAATAAGCACATTGTGAGAGTCGGAGTGGACTAAATAGTCTAGAACTTTTCAGTTAATTAAAATGGATAAGTATTTACTCCATCATCATCATTCTTGTTGCCTCATTTTCATGTTTAAAATGTCTTCATATTGTTCCAAAATATTTACATATTTTCGGGCAAAGTTCGGGCAAGTAATTTTGCTCAACAGCTTGCCCGATCGGGCTATTAAAAAAAAAAAAATCATCGCGGCCTGCTGTCTTCACTATTAGACTAAATTCTTCCTGTCTTCACTATTAGACTGATCCTTCCTGTCTTCACTATTAGACTGAATCCTCAATTCAATCATACATAGCTCTTTATAAGAGCCTCCTACATGACTAAAACAATGGTTTTAGTAACTATTTGCCAATGTCATGTGTCAAGGATAATAAATGTTGCATTTTTGAATTTCCAAAATGGCCGCCATATAAACAAAATGGCCGTCAAATAGAAAAAACAGCATTTTTAGTATAAATTTACCTAAATAGCTTTGTTTTGTCTTTAAATTAGCTAGCAACATGTTTTTGCTTGACTTGTCAAGTCCTACAATACTGACAAGTATATATTTGAATGTGTACAAAAAAATATTGTAAGTATTTGGTAAATATCAAGATGGCCGCCGAAATAGGACAAATATGTTGTCCAATACACTTATATACATTTTCATCACCTTTTATTTTAACATATATAAGGAATCTATTGAGTATTTTTAGAAATCTGAAACAAGAAGAAGTTTATATAATAAGCAAAAATGTGATCTATCCCCTGTTGAAATCATTACCACCAACATCGGAAGCATTCAAGGAGAATGTGGCCCGTGCTCATCTGCAGACCTGTATTTGGAAAACGGCATAAACGAAGGCCCTCCTGATATGGATCCTTCAAACTTTGGTTGGATCAAAGATGAGACTAACAAAGCACTTACACCGATCACTGTAGCAAGTGATGTTCAACCAGCTCCGCAAGAAATTCTTCGACTCATTCGATGTGGATGTGACACAAATGAACCATGCTCATCAGCCAGATGTAGGTGTTCCAAGGCACAGCTAGCATGCACTATTTTCTGTGCGTGTTATAATAATGGCAACTGCTCGAATGTTTGGACACAACGTATATCAGAGCTAACTGATGACGAAGTAGTTAATAATGTCATGAAACTATAATTTTGAAATGTGGAAAGTGTTGTGTGTCATAACCAAAATAATGTATATAACAAAAAGTAATTGTTGATTTATATAATCATCCCAGTATTTGTAGTTAATAATGTCATAAAACTATAATTTTGAAATGATGAAAGTGTTGTGTGTCATAACCAACATAATGTATATAACAAAAAGTAATTGTTGATTTATATAATCATCCCAGTATTTGTAGTTAATAATGTCATAAAACTATAATTTTGAAATGTGGAAAGTGTTGTGTGTCATGACCAAAATAATGTATATAACAAAAAGTAATTGTCTTGATTCATATAATCATCCCAGTATTTGTAGTTAATAATGTCATAAAACTATAATTTTGAAATGTGGAAAGTGTTGTGTGTCATAACCAAAATACTGTATATAACAAAAAGTAATTGTCTTGATTTATATAACCATCCCAGTATTTGTAGTTTATAATGTCAAAAACTATAATTTTGAAATGAGGAAAGTGTTGTGTGTCACAACCAAAATACTGTATATAACAAAAAGTAATTGTCTTGATTTATATAACCATCCCGGTATTTGTAGTTAATAATGTCATAAAACTATAATTTTGAAATGAGAAAAGTGTTGTGTGTCACAACCAAAATAATGTATATAACAAAAAGTAATTGTCTTTATTTATATAGTCATCCCAGTATTTGTAGTTAATAATGTCATGAAACAATACTTTTGAAATGTGGAAAGTGTTGTGTGTCATAACCAAAATAATGTATATAACAAAAAGTAATTGTCTTGATTTATATAATCATCCCAGTATTTGTAGTTAATAATGTCATAAAACTATAATTTTGAAATGAGGAAAGTGTTGTGTGTCATGACCAAAATAATGTATATAACAAAAAGTAATTGTCTTGATTTATATAATCATCCCAGTATTTGTAGTTTATAATGTCAAAAACTATAATTTTGAAATGAGGAAAGTGTTGTATGTCACAACCAAAATACTGTATATAACAAAAAGTAATTGTCTTGATTTATATAACCATCCCAGTATTTGTAGTTAATAATGTCATAAAACTACAATTTTGAAATGAGAAAAGTGTTGTGTGTCACAACCAAAATAATGTATATAACAAAAAGTAATTGTCTTTATTTATATAGTCATCCCAGTATTTGTAGTTAATAATGTCATGAAACTATACTTTAGAAATGTGGAAAGTGTTGTGTGTCATAACCAAAATAATGTATATAACAAAAAGTAATTGTCTTGATTTATATAATCATCCCAGTATTTGTAGTTAATAATGTCATAAAACTATAATTTTGAAATGAGGAAAGTGTTGTGTGTCATGACCAAAATAATGTGTATAACAAAAAAGTAATTGTCTTATTTTACTAGGTACAATATAGGCAGAAATATAGTTATTTATGTACATTTACACTAATAAAACTGCTATTTGGCCTATTTGGCGGCCATTTTGTTTATATGGCGGCCATTTTGGAAATTAAAAAATGTATTATTTATTATCCTTGACTTATTCCATTGTCAAATAGTCACTAAAACCATTGTTTAAGTTATGTAGGAAGCTTTTATAAAGCCAAGTAAGAGCTATATATGATTGGTTTGAATGCCATGGCAGCCATTGTGTATAGTCGGCGCCATTTTGGATCAAAAAAATTGCTCAAGGTTTCACAGATGGCATCACGCAGTTTCTGAATCTACAGGGTTCAAAGATATAGAAACAACCAAAAAAAAATTGTGTTTCATATTCAGTTCAACAACTCCCCCATACCTTAAGTACAGTAACAAAGCGTTGTCGATTTGAGATAAACCCACTGTTCATATGCAAATTACTAGGATGGCGAACCTTATTTGGAAACCACTAATGCATTATGCATCGATGCAAATTTGTAAACAAACAAAAATGTTCGCAACATTTGTTCATTTCTTCGGCTTATAAATGCATTTTGCCATGCACTCCTTAAAGTTAGCAAACAGTTTTATATACCGAAATGTAGCTATATCCCTGAGGAAAATATTTTTGGCGAGGGCCATATGTCACGGCTCACTCCTAAAGCCACAATTTTAGTCCGAACGATCGTTACCCAGCACAAGAGAATCACCATTTTGCATCATCATCATCTTCCACACATCAGCTACTGCAACATCATTTGGGCTTCGAATTACCAGTGTAGACTCACCAGCTTAAATATCACTCAGAAATGGGCCATTCGCACAATAACAAACTCACGTCTCTGGGCACTCACCTTACCTCTCTTTCACAATCTCAAAACATTAAAAATCACCGATATCAACCAGCTTCAAACGGCACTGTTTATGCACGACTACTTCTACAACAACCTTCCTCCCAACTTCGCAAACTATTTCACCACAAACCGACAGATTCACGCACATTACACTAGACAAGCACACAAATTTCATCTTCCTCTCCCCAAAGACCACCGCTGAAAAACATCAGATCCTATACCACGGTGCTAAGCTTTGGAACGATCTTCCCAACACACTCACAAATATCACAAATAAACAATCATTCAAAGACAGCTCAAGCATCATTATATTTCCAATTATGTTACACCTTCAACACACACACTTTCTCATGACAACACATTATTTTGTTCTCTAGCCTCCCTTTTTTCTTTCTTTCTTTTTTCTCCATCCTTCATTTTCATCCCCACTTCTTTCCCTCTTTAGTCTCTTCTACCTCTTGAAGTTCGCATAGTCAATGACCTGCTTTTCTTTGGCAACCATTTGAATGTATTTTGACTCGTTCAATCCCTGGCGTTCAATGTTCCTGTCTTGTTGTTTTGTATTGGTTTAGTTCTGTTTTGTTATGTTTTTGTTATTTTCTGTGAAGTCTCTGTTCTTGTCTTGTCCTGTTTTGCTTGTATGTTGTTGTTTTGTTTTTGGTCTTCATCTAGTCTACATTCATTTATTGTTTTAAGGGTCCCCATATTATAAGCCCGCTATCAGGATTTCTTTTGCGGCTCCTAGCCTCTTTATCACATTGTGTTAGTATTATATTTTCTGTATACATATTGCTGAATAAATTGAATTGAATTGAATTAATGTTAACCTTTTGGAACCCAGCCCATTCAGAAGTTCCCTCGCCCTTTAACAGGGAACGAACGATGTCCAAATAAGGGCCTAATTATAATAAAACGTAAACATTTTCCCCTTTTTTTTAAAGAGCAGCAATTTTTTATGTCAAATTAAGCCTATTAAAACATGTTTTTACTTGTTTTCATTAATTATCCAAAATGCTATTCACATATGAATGATGTAAATATGTTTGGTCGCTGTTAAAACACGTTTTTTACTTGTTTTCATCAATTATCCAAAACGCTATTCACATATGAATCATGTAAATATGTTTGGTCGTTGTTGAACGGGGTTCAACAAGGTCTTCGGCATTGTTTATCTTGAATCAACAACGGTCAGATATGTTTATTTTGCTCGGCTGCCCTTGCAAAATAAACCCCTAATTAATCAACAGTATGCTTCCTTTTATCATTGTGTTGATTACCACTTTCTTACAACCATCACATGGATTTTTCTATTCAGTTAATACACTGCATACACTGTTTTACAATAGGCTGAATCCTTCCTGTCTTCTCTATTAGACTGAATCCTTCCCGTCTTCACTATTTGGCTGAATCCTTCCTGTATTCTCTATTAGACTGAATCCTTCCTGTCTTCACTATTAGACTGAATCCTTCCTGTCTTCACCATTAGACTGAATCCTTCCTGTCTTCACTATTAGACTAACTTCTTCCTGTCTTCACTATTAGACTGATCCTTCCTGTCTTCACTATTTGACTGAATCCTTCCCGTCTTCACTATCAGACTGAATCCTTCCTGTCTTCACTTTTAGACTAAATTCTTCCTGTCTTCACTATTAGACTGATCCTTCCTGTCTTCACTATTAGACTGAATCCTCAATTCAATCATACATAGCTCTTTATAAGAGCCTCCTACATGACTAAAACAATGGTTTTAGTAACTATTTGCCAATGTCATGTGTCAAGGATAATAAATGTTGCATTTTTGAATTTCCAAAATGGCCGCCATATAAACAAAATGGCCGTCAAATAGAAAAAACAGCATTTTTAGTATAAATTTACCTAAATAGCTTTGTTTTGTCTTTAAATTAGCTAGCAACATGTTTTTGCTTGACTTGTCAAGTCCTACAATACTGACAAGTATATATTTGAATGTGTACAAAAAAATATTTTTAGAGTTGGTATACATTTTCATCACCTTTTATTTTAACATGTATTTAGAAGGAATCTATTGAGTATTTAAAAAAATCTGAAACAAGAAGAAGTTTATATAATAAGCAAAAATGTGATCTATCCCCTGTTGAAATCATTACCACCAACATCGGAAGCATTCAAGGAGAATGTGGCCCGTGCTCATCTGCAGACCTGTATTTGGAAAACGGCATAAACGAAGGCCCTCCTGATATGGATCCTTCAAACTTTGGTTGGATCAAAGATGAGGCTAACAAAGCACTTACACCGATCACTGTAGCAAGTGATGTTCAACCAGCTCCGCAAGAATTTCTTCGACTCATTCGATGTGGATGTGACACAAATGAACCATGCTCATCAGCCAGATGTAGGTGTTCCAAGGCACAGCTAGCATGCACTATTTTCTGTGCTTGTTATAATAATGGCAACTGCTTGAATGTTTGGACACAACGTACATCAGAGCTAACTGATGACGAAGTAGTTAATAATGTCATGAAACTATAATTTTGAAATGTGGAAAGTGTTGTGTGTCATAACCAAAATAATGTATATAACAAAAAGTAATTGTTGATTTATATAATCATCCCAGTATTTGTAGTTAATAATGTCATAAAACTATAATTTTGAAATGATGAAAGTGTTGTGTGTCATAACCAAAATAATGTATATAACAAAAAGTAATTGTTGATTTATATAATCATCCCAGTATTTGTAGTTAATAATGTCATAAAACTATAATTTTGAAATGTGGAAAGTGTTGTGTGTCACAACAAAAATAATGTATATAACAAAAAGTAATTGTTGATTTATATAATCATCCCAGTATTTGTAGTTAATAATGTCATAAAACTATAATTTTGAAATGTGGGAAGTGTTGTGTGTCATAACCAAAATAATGTATATAACAAAAAGTAATTGTCTTGATTTATATAATCATCCCAGTATTTGTAGTTAATAATGTCATAAAACTATAATTTTGAAATGAGGAAAGTGTTGTGTGTCATGACCAAAATATTGTATATAACAAAAAGTAATTGTCTTTATTTATATAATCATCCCAGTATTTGTAGTTAAATAATGTCATAAAACTATAATTTTGAAATGAGGAAAGTGTTGTGTGTCATGACAAAAATAATGTATATAACAAAAAGTAATTGTCTTTATTTATATAATCATCCCAGTATTTGTAGTTAAATAATGTCATAAAACTATAATTTTGAAATGAGGAAAGTGTTGTGTGTCACAACCAAAATACTGTATATAACAAAAGTAATTGTCTTGATTTATATAACCATCCCAGTATTTGTAGTTAATAATGTCATAAAACTATAATGTTGAAATGAGGAAAGTGTTGTGTGTCACAACCAAAATACTGTATATAACAAAAAGTAATTG
The DNA here is from genome assembly GCA_035610835.1 of Ophiura sarsii. Classification (NCBI taxonomy): domain Eukaryota; kingdom Metazoa; phylum Echinodermata; class Ophiuroidea; order Amphilepidida; family Ophiuridae; genus Ophiura; species Ophiura sarsii. The sequence goes on from CM069444.1 coordinate 40,204,234, forward strand.
TCTTGATTCATATAATCATCCCAGTATTTGTAGTTTATAATGTCAAAAACTATAATTTTGAAATGAGGAAAGTGTTGTGTCACAACCAAAATACTGTATATAACAAAAAGTCATTTTCTCGATTTATATAACCATCCCAGTATTTGTAGTTAATAATGTCATAAAACTATAATTTTGAAATGAGAAAAGTGTTGTGTGTCACAACCAAAATAATGTATATAACAAAAAGTAATTGTCTTTATTTATATAGTCATCCCAGTATTTGTAGTTAATAATGTCATGAAACTATACTTTTGAAATGTGGAAAGTGTTGTGTGTCATAACCAAAATAATGTATATAACAAAAAGTAATTGTCTTGATTTATATAATCATCCCAGTATTTGTAGTTAATAATGTCATAAAACTATAATTTTGAAATGAGGAAAGTGTTGTGTGTCATGACCAAAATAATGTATATAACAAAAAGTAATTGTCTTGATTTATATAATCATCCCAGTATTTGTAGTTTATAATGTCAATAATGTCAAAAACTATAATTTTGAAATGAGGAAATTGTTGTGTGTCACAACCAAAATACTGTATATAACAAAAAGTAATTGTCTTGATTTATATAACCATCCCAGTATTTGTAGTTAATAATGTCATAAAACTATAATTTTGAAATGAGAAAAGTGTTGTGTGTCACAACCAAAATAATGTATATAACAAAAAGTAATTGTCTTTATTTATATAGTCATCCCAGTATTTGTAGTTAATAATGTCATGAAACTATACTTTAGAAATGTGGAAAGTGTTGTGTGTCATAACCAAAATAATGTATATAACAAAAAGTAATTGTCTTGATTGATATAATCATCCCAGTATTTGTAGTTAATAATGTCATAAAACTATAATTTTGAAATGAGGAAAATGTTGTGTGTCATGACCAAAATAATGTGTATAACAAAAAAGTAATTGTCTTATTTTACTAGGTACAATATAGGCAGAAATATAGTTATTTATGTACATTTACACTAATAAAACTGCTATTTGGCCTATTTGGCGGCCATTTTGTTTATATGGCGGCCATTTTGGAAATTCAAAAATGTATTATTTATTATCCTTGACTTATTCCATTGTCAAATAGTCACTAAAACCATTGTTTAAGTTATGTAGGAAGCTTTTATAAAGCCAAGTAAGAGCTATATATGATTGGTTTGAATGCCATGGCAGCCATTGTGTATAGTCGGCGCCATTTTGGATCAAAAAAATTGCTCAAGGTTTCACAGATGGCATCACGCAGTTTCTGAATCTACAGGGTTCAAAGATATAGAAACAACCCAAAAAAAATTGTGTTTCATATTCAGTTCAACAACTCCCCCATACCTTAAGTACAGTAACAAAGCGTTGTCGATTTGAGATAAACCCACTGTTCATATGCAAATTACTAGGATGGCGAACCTTATTTGGAAACCACTAATGCATTATGCATCGATGCAAATTTGTAAACAAACAAAAATGTTCGCAACATTTGTTCATTTCTTCGGCTTATAAATGCATTTTGCCATGCAATCCTTAAAGTCAGCAAACAGCTTTATATACCGAAATGTAGCTATATCCCTGAGGAAAATATTTTTGGCGAGGGCCATATGTCACGGCTCACTCCTAAAGCCACAATTTTAGTCCGAACGATCGTTACCCAGCACAAGAGAATCACCATTTTGCATCATCATCATCTTCCACACATTAGCTACTGCAACATCATTTGGGCTTCGAATTACCAGTGTAGACTCACCAGCTTAAATATCACTCAGAAATGGGCCATTCGCACAATAACAAACTCACGTCTCTGGGCACTCACCTTACCTCTCTTTCACAATCTCAAAACATTAAAAATCACCGATATCAACCTGCTTCAAATGGCACTGTTTATGCACGACTACTTTTCACCACAAACCGACAGATTCACGCACATTACACTAGACAAGCACACAAATTTCATCTTCCTCTCCCCAAAGACCACCGCTGAAAAACATCAGATCCTATACCACGGTGCTAAGCTTTGGAACGATCTTCCCAACACACTCACAAATATCACAAATAAACAATCATTCAAAGACAGCTCAAGCATCATTATATTTCCAATTATGTTACACCTTCAACACACACACTTTCTCATGACAACACATTATTTTGTTCTCTAGCCTCCCTTTTTTCTTTCTTTCTTTCTTTTTTCTCCATCCTTCATTTTCATCCCCACTTCTTTCCCTCTTTAGTCTCTTCTACCTCTTGAAGTTCGCATAGTCAATGACCTGCTTTTCTTTGGCAACCATTTGAATGTATTTTGACTTGTTCAATGTTCCTGTCTTGTATTTTGACTCGTTCAATCCCTGGCGTTCAATGTTCCTGTCTTGTTGTTTTGTATTGGTTTAGTTCTGTTTTGTTATGTTTTTGTTATTTTCTGTGAAGTCTCTGTTCTTGTTTTGTTATATTTTTGTTATTTTCTGTGAAGTCTCTGTTCTTGTCTTGTCCTGTTTTGCTCGTATGTTGTTGTTTTGTTTTTGGTCTTCATCTAGTCTACATTCATTTATTGTTTTAAGGGTCCTCATATTATAAGCCCGCTATCAGGATTTCTTTTGCGGCTCCTAGCCTCTTTATCACATTGTGTTAGTATTATATTTTCTGTATACATATTGCTGAATAAATTGAATTGAATTGAATTAATGTTAACCTTTTGGAACCCAGCCCATTCAGAATTTCCCTCGCCCTTTAACAGGGAACGAACGATGTCCAAATAAGGGCCTAATTATAATAAAACGTAAACATTTCCCCCCTTTTTTTTAAAGAGCAGCTATTTTTATGTCAAATTAAGCCTATTAAAACATGTTTTTTACTTGTTTTCATTAATTATCCAAAATGCTATTCACATATGAATGATGTAAATATGTTTGGTCACTGTTAAAACACGTTTTTTACTTGTTTTCATCAATTATCCAAAACGCTATTCATATATGAATCATGTAAATATGTTTGGTCGTTGTTGAACGGAGTTCAACAAGGTCTTCGGCGTTGTTTATCTTGAATCGACAACAGTCAGATATGTTTATTTTGCTCGGCTGCCCTTGCAAAATAAACCCCTAATTAATCAACAGTATGCTTCCTTTTATCATTGTGTTGATTACCAATTTCTTACAACCATCACATGGATTTTCTATTCAGTTAATACACTGCATACACTGTTTTACAATAGGCTGAATCCTTCCTGTCTTCTCTATTAGACTGAATCCTTCCTGTCTTCACTAGTAAACAGAATCCTTCCTGTCTTCACTATTAGACTGAATTCTTCCTGTCTTCACTATTAGACTGATCCTTCCTGTCTTCACTATTAGACTGAATCCGTCCTGTCTTCACTATTAGACTGAATTCTTCCTGTCTTCACTATTAGACTGATCCTTCCTGTCTTCACTATTAGACTGAATCCGTCCTGTCTTCACTATTAGACTGAATCCTTCCTGTCTTCACTATTAGACTGAATCCTTCCTGTCTTCACTATTAGACTGAATCCTTCCTGTCTTCACTATTAGACTGAATCCTTCCTGTCTTCACTATTAGACTGAATCCTTCCTGTCTTCACTATTAGATTGAATCCTTTGTGTCTTCACTATTAGACTGAATCCTTCCTGTCTTCACTATTAGACTGAATCCTTCCTGTCTTCACTATCAGACTGAATCTTCCCTGTCTTCACTATTAGACTGAATCATTCCCGTCTTCACTATTTGACTGAATCCTTCCTGTCTTCACTATTTGACTGAATCCTTCTCGTCTTCACTATTAGACTGAATTCTGCCTGTCTTCACTATTAGACTGAATTCTTCCTGTCTTCACTATTAGACTGAATCCTTCCTGTCTTCACTATCAGACTGAATCTTTCCTGTCTTCACTATTAGACTGAATTCTAACTGTCTTCACTATTAAACTGAATCCTTCCTGTCTTCACTATTAGACTGAATCCTTCCTGTCTTCACTATTAGACTGAATCCTTCCTGTCTTCACTATTAGACTGAATCCTTCCTGTCTTCACTATTAGACTGAATCCTTTCCGTCTTCACTATTATACTGAATTCTTCCTGTCATCACTATTAGACCGAATTCTTCCTGTCTTCACTAGTAAACAGAATCCTTCCTGTCTTCACTATTAGACTGAATTCTTCCTGTCTTCACTATTAGACTGAATCCTTCCTGTCTTCACTATTAGACTGAATTCTTCTCGTCTTCACTATTAGACTGAATCCTTCCCGTCTTCACTATTAGACTGAATCCTTCCTGTCTTCACTATTAGACTGAATCCTTCCTGTCTTCACTATTAGACTGATCCTTCCTGTCTTCACTATTAGATTGAATCCTTTGTGTCTTCACTATTAGACTGAATTCTTCCTGTCTTCACTATTAGACTGAATCCTTCCTGTCTTCACTATTAGACTGAATCCTTCCTGTCTTCACTATTAGACTGAATCCTTCCTGTCTTCACTATTAGACTGAATCCTTCCTGTCTTCACTATTAGACTGAATCCTTCCTGTCTTCACTATTAGATTGAATCCTTTGTGTCTTCACTATTAGACTGTATTCTTCCTGTCTTCACTATTAGACTGAATCCTTCCTGTCTTCACTATCAGACTGAATCTTCCCTGTCTTCACTATTAGACTGAATCCTTCCCGTCTTCACTATTTGACTGAATCCTTCCTGTCTTCACTATTTGACTGAATCCTTCTCGTCTTCACTATTAGACTGAATTCTTCCTGTCTTCACTATTAGACTGAATTCTTCCTGTCTTCACTATTAGACTGAATCCTTCCTGTCTTCACTATCAGACTGAATCTTTCCTGTCTTCACTATTAGACTGAATCCTTCCTGTCTTCACTATTAGACTAAATCCTTCCCGTCTTCACTATTAGACTGAATCCTTCCTGTCTTCACTATTCAGTTCGGGAAAACTCATAATTCGTATACGTATGTGAATTCATATACCGTATATGAATTAATATATCATAAAGTATATGATTTCATATACCCCATCTTTTTAGATCCTTTGAAGATTCTTAAGTCGTGCCGGTGTTAAAACCTACTACACCAAATCGACCAAACTCAGAGATATTGTCAGCAAACCTAAAGATCCTATGCCCAAAGGTCGTTCACCTTGCGTGTATAGCATACCATGTAGTTGTGGTGAACAATATATTGGTCAAACCAAAAGGCCTTTAAAGGTCATATTGTCTGAACACAAAAGAGCTACATTTCAAGGCAAGAAAGATAGCTCGGCACTCGCTGAACATGCGTGTGAAGAAGGTCATGAACCACTCTGGAACCAATTCAAAAGCATTGCACAGGTTTCCAATCTTGGTATGCGGCTTGTTCGTGAAGCTCTAGAGATCAGAAACGATGAATCATCAACAATCAATAGAAATGACGGCAAAGATATAAGCCGCATGTGGCGCTCTCTATTTCCTATCAACACGATCAATCAATCCCGCCAATCGATAACAGTCTTGAATTTTTTTTAGCCAGGTCCGCAATGAACCATTAAATACTCTGCTCAAGTTCGTTACAGCGTCAAACGATCTCCACAGATCAGTGACCGAACTACTGTGCATTATACTTATTGTAGTCTGTAGTAGACAAGGGACAGTCTCTACGTTATTTCCATTGGTCAAGGGGCAGTCCTTTGGAGGTTTTTTTAGAACCAAATTTATATATAGTAGGCCAGTGGCAACCTACATGTAGAGCTCTTTTCAGAGCCACCATCTCTGTTCAGTGGAAGCGGCAATCCATTTGAACGGCTCTTTTCAGAGCCACCAATTCTTTCACAAGTAGGAAAGGGCACCTACTCTCAAATCATCGGGCAAGGGGCAGCCCAAATGATGATAACAGGAGAAGTGGCATCTCTATGTTTTGTTTAATATTATAATAATTTGGTCCTGAAGAAGTCAGAGCTAATCCTGACGAAAGCTTGACAGATTAAAACTTGTCCGACGGCGACCACGTTAAACTTTTAACATATATTATGAATACCCGTCGTAAAAGCCTATCTCACAATTTTTTGACTTCACCTACCAATTTTTATTTTATTTCATAGATATTTGGTAGGGTGAAGTCAAACAAATTATGTTTAAGCTAAAAAAAGACATCAAGCAACAGAGGCATGTAGTTGTATGCCCTCCGAATTTTGCCAAAAGGATCTTAAAAGATGGTGTATATGAAATCATATACCCTAAAGGTATATGAATTCATATACGGTATATGAATTCATATACGTATATGAATTACGAGTTTTCCCGAACTGTATTTGACTGAATCCTTCCTGTCTTCACTATTTCACTGAATCCTTCCTGTCTTCACTATATTAGACTGAATCCTTCGCGTCTTCACTATTTGACTGAATCCTTTCCGTCTTCACTATTAGACTGAATCCTTCTCGTCTTCACTATCAGACTGAATCCTTCCTGTCTTCACTATTAGACTGAATCCTTTCCGTCTTCACTATCAGACTGAATCCTTCCCGTCTTCATTATTAGACTGAATCCTTTTCGTCTTTACTATTTGACTGAATTATTCCTGTCTTCACTATTTGACTGAATCCTTCCTGTCTTCACTATTAAACTGAATCCGTCCTGTCTTCACTATTAAACTGAATCCTTCCTGCCTTCACTATTAGACTGAATCCTTCTCGTCTTCACTATTAGACTGAATTCTTCCTGTCTTCACTATTAGACTAAATCCTTTCTGTCTTCACTATCAGACTGAATTCTTCCTGTCTTCACTATTAGACTGAATCCTTCCCGTCTTCACTATTAGACTGATCCTTCCTGTCTTCACTATTAGACTAAATCCTTCCCGTCTTCACTATTAGACTGAATTCTTCCTGTCTTCACTAGTAACCAGAATCCTTCCTGTCTTCACTATTAGACTGAATCCTTCTCGTCTTCACTATTTGACTGAATCCTTCCCGTCTTCACAACTAGACTGAATCCTTCCCATCTTCACTATTTGACTGAATCCTTCCTGTCTTCACTATTTGACTGAATCCTTCTCGTCTTCACTATTAGACTGAATTCTTCCTGTCTTCACTATTAGACTAAATCCTTCCCTTCTTCACTACTAGACTGAATTCTTCCCGTCTTCACTATTAGACTGATCCTTCCTGTCTTCACTACTAGACTGAATCCTTCCTGTCTTCACTATTAGACTGAATCCTTCTCGTCTTCACTATTTGACTGAATCCTTCCCGTCTTCACTACTAGACTGAATCCTTCCCATCTTCACTATTTGACTGAATCCTTCCTGTCTTCACTATTTGACTGAATCCTTCTCGTCTTCACTATTAGACTGAATTCTTCCTGTCTTCACTATTAGACTAAATCCTTCCCGTCTTCACTACTAGACTGAATCCTTCCTGTCTTCACTATTTGACTGAATCCTTCCCGTCTTCACTATTAGACTGAATCCTTCCTGTCTTCACTATTAGACTGAATCCTTCCTGTCTTCACTATTATACTGAATCCTTTGCGTCTTCACTATTAGACTGAATTCTCTATTAGACTGAATCCTTCTCGTCTTCAATATTAGACTGAATTCTTCCTGTCTTCACTATTAGACTAAATCCTTCCTGTCTTCACTATTTGACTGAATCCTTTCCGTCTTCACTATTAGACTGATCCTTCCTGTCTTCACTATTAGACTAAATCCTTCCAGTCTTCACTATTAGACTGAATCCTTCCTGTCTTCACTATTCAGTTCGGGAAAACTCATAATTCGTATACGTATGTGAATTCATATACCGTATATGAATTCATATATCTTAAAAGTATATGATTTCATATACCCCATCTTTTTAGATCCCATTGGCAAAATGTGGAGGAAATGTAACTACATACCCTTGTTGCTTGATATCTTTGCTTGAACTTAAACCTTTTTGCATTTTACATGCAATCATCACCTATCGGCAAAAAATAGCGGTTACCAACACGTTGGTATACAGAGCGTTGACTCTATGCGATAATCAACATCGCAATAATGAGTTAAAACACATTGAAAAAGCATTGAATAAGAATGGTTATCCCTCGAAACTAGTACACAAAGCTATTAGAAGACGAAGTGCTAATTTAAGCCAAGAAAAGATAGTGGAAGATGACTACAAAGGTATCACGTTCATGCCATTTGTCAAAGGTGTCTCAGACAAAATTTGAAGATTCTTAAGTCGTGCCGGTGTTAAAACCTACTACACCAAATCGACCAAACCATACCATGTAGTTGTGGTGAACAATATATTGGTCAAACCAAAAAGCCTTTAAAGGTCATATTGTCTGAACACAAAAGAGCTACATTACAAAGCAAGAAAGATAGCTCGGCACTCGCTGAACATGCGTGTGAAGAAGGTCATGAACCACTCTGGAACCAATCCAAAAGCATTGCACAGGTTTCCAATCTTGGTATGCGGCTTGTTCGTGAAGCTCTAGAGATCAGAATCAATGAATCATCAACAATCAATAGAAATGACGGCAAAGATATAAGCCGCATGTGGCGCTCTCTATTTCCTATCAACACGATCAATCAATCCCGCCAATCGATAACAGTCTTGAATTTTTTTTAGCCAGGTCCGCAATGAACCATTAAATACTCTGCTCAAGTTCGTTACAGCGTCAAACGATCTCCACAGATCAGTGACCGCACTACTGTGCATTATACTTATTGTAGTCTGTAGTAGACAAGGGGCAGTCTCTACGTTATTTCCATTGGTCAAGGGGCAGTTCTTTGGAGATTCTATTAGAACCAAATTTATATATAGTAGGCCAGTGGCAACCTACATGTAGAGCTCTTTTCAGAGCCACCATCTCTGTTCAGTGGAAGCGGCAATCCATTTGGACGGCTCTTTTCAGAGCCACTCAGAGCCACCAATTCTTTCACAAGTAGGAAAGGGCACCTACTCTCAAATCATCGGGCAAGGGGCAGCCCAAATGATGATAACAAGAGAAGTGGCAATCTCTATGTTTTGTTTAATATTATAATAATTTGGTCCTGAAGAAGTCAGCTAATCCTGACGAAAGCTTGACAGATTAAAACTTGTCCGACGGTGACCCCGTTAAACTTTTAACATATATTATGAATACCCGTCGTAAAAGCCTATCTCACAATTTTTTGACTTCACCTACCAATTTTTATTTTATTTCATAGATATTAATTGGTAGGATCTTAAAAGATGGTGTATATGAAATCATATACTCTAAAGGTATATGAATTCATGAATTCATATACGTATATGAATTACGAGTTTTCCCGAACTGTATTTGACTGAATCCTTCCTGTCTTCACTATTTCACTGAATCCTTCCTGTCTTCAGTATTAGACGGAATCCTTCCTGTCTTCACTATTAGACTGAATTCTTCCTGTCTTCACTATTAGACTGAATCCTTTCCGTCTTCACTATTAGACTGAATCCTTCCTGTCTTCACTATTAGACTGAATCCTTTCCGTCTTCACTATCAGACTGAATCCTTCCGGTCTTCATTATAAGACTGAATCCTTCTCGTCTTTACTATTTGACTGAATTATTCCCGTCTTCACTATTTGACTGAATCCTTCCTGTCTTCACTTGACTTACTTGACTTAGGGCGGATGATTTTTCCGAACCACAATGCCTCTCCAGATCTTCCTATCCAACATAGCTGTCTTGATTTCTTCCACCTGCAGTCCTGTATCACGTTTGAGTATGTCAATGTAGGTCAGGGCTGGTCTACCACGCTTTCTTGCTCCGTGCTTTGGGATCCAATGTATAAGTTTGTGTACAAGCTCCTTGGACCCTCTGAAGCAGTGTCCAGCAAATCTTGCTCTGCGTTCTCTGATCTTGTCCGAGACTTTTGGCATGTCCCCATACAGGTCCTTATTTGTCACATGCTGACTCCAGTTGATGTTGAACACAGATCTTAGCATCCTAGTGTAGCATCCATCCAGTTGTTTACCAAGCTTTGGGGTGACTGTCCATGCCTCACATCCATAAAGGAGGACGGATTCTACTGTAGCTATGAACAGTCTTTCTTTAAACTATTAGACTGAATCCTTCCTGTCTTCACTATTAGACTGAATCCTTCCTGTCTTCACTATTAGACTGAATCCTTCCTGTCTTCACTATTAGACTGGATCCTTCCCGTCTTCACTATTAGACTGAATCCTTCTCGTCTTCACTATTTGACTGAATCCTTCCTGTCTTCACTATTAGACTAAATCCTTCTCGTCTTCACTATTTGACTGAATCCTTCCTGTCTTCACTATTAGACTGGATTCTTCCTGTTTTCACTATTAAACTGAATCCATCCTGTCTTCACTATTTGACTGAATCCATCCTGTCTTCACTATTAGACTGAATCCTTCCTGTCTTCACTATTAGACTGAATCCTTCCTGTCTTCACTAGTAGACTGAATCCTTCCTGTCTTCACTATTAGACTGAATCCTTCACGTCTTCACTATTTGACTGAATCTTTCCTGTCTTCACTATTAGACTGAATCCTTCCCGTCTTCACTATTAGACTGAATCCTTCCTGTCTTCACTATTAGACTGAATCCTTCCTGTCTTCACTATTAGACTGAATCCTTCCTGTCTTCACTATTAGACTGAATCCTTCCCGTCTTCACTATAAGACTGAATCTGGCCTGTCTTCACTATTTGACTGAATCCGTCCTGTCTTCACTATTAGACTAACCTTGGAGTAATTTTTGAGAGTGATCTTAAAATTAACTATGTAAATAATATTTGTCGTTCAGCTTTGTTTGCTTTATACAAGATAGGTCGTATTTGGAATTTTTTAAATCAAAAATCTACGGAAATACTTATTCATGCTTTTATTACGAGTTGCCTTGATGAATGTAACAGCCTACTTTATGGTCTTCCGATCTCGCGCATTGCAAAATTACAGAGAATACAAAACTCTGCTGCAAGGCTTGTTACACGCATTCGTTATTATGATCACATTGGTATTCATCACATTACACCAGTACTTCAGAAGCTACATTGTTATAACTTACAATGCCTCCATAATTTCGCACCAGTTTATCTACAAGAACTCATACAGAAATACAAACCATCTCAAAATTTACGATCGGCTTCAAAACAACATCTTATCATCTTATCATTGCCTCTGTGTCAACTTATGGTCATCGTTCATTTCGTCATGCTTCAGCTGAATTTTGGAATCAACTTCCGCTTCTCATCAAGAACTGCAAAACTCTTAGCCATTTCAAATCGTCTCTAAAGACTCACTTATTCACAATTGCTTTTGATGATTGATTTTCCCTGTTTACAATGTTTTTGCATGTTTCATCCACGTATTGGCTTTTTCTTATATTGTAATGTTATTTAAGTGTTGTTATGTTATCTGTTAAGCGTTTAGAGACTTCGGTGGGAGGTGCTTTAGAAGCACCGTTTTTATTATTTTTATTATTAGTAGTAGTATTCATTGTTTGCATATTCAACACCTCATTATTATTCATGACATACAAATGCGCATGCTAATTACTCGTGGAATTCCACACTTTTTTTGCCGCATTCTTTTCCCAGTCCCTTGATTTGGTCCTCCATTTCTTAAGATTGCAGCGATATAGAGGGACGCTGGAACCCAGTCTACTTTTACAACAGTGTTCATTATCACTTTCACTTTATCACAACCATCTCAAGACATATGGCTGTATCTTATGGCAAAATGTATATCTCCTTTTTCACTTAACCCACAATTTACTTCCTTTTACCATAGTATTGATGCTCACTTTGTTACGACTGTCTCATGGCAAAAGAATGTATTCAGTTGAATCTTGGTACTCTTCCTTTTACGGCAGTGTTGAATATCGTTCTTGATGTCTTGATGACCTTACAGTTAAAGGTTGTATCTCCTGTTCATTTTACACAGAGTATACTTCTTTTAATTATATTGTTCATTATCACTTCACCACAGCCATCTCTCATGGATATCATATTTAGTTTTCCCAAGTTCTGCTTTTAGGTCTGTCAATAAATGCATATGTGTTGTTTTGAGATAAATTGGACAAATCAATGTACACATGCTGCTGTTGATGCAAGAATAATGGTACCACCCTGTAGGGAAGTGATATTTTAAGCAAATCAACAGTTTTATAATTTTTCAAGAAACAAAACATATGCATGGCAGCATGAGTATACAACTCAACATTTAAAATTATGTGCATACTTTTAATCTCTTTAATAGCAAATAAAAACATGTTAACAAGTTTTATATTATCTGCAGTAAAAATCGGCGAACCCGTGCTGCGTGAACGACGAACCAAAACAAAACGTGTGGTTTGCGCATGTACAGTGCGCACGTGGAGTGCAATTAGACACTTTCAATGCATTCCGCATATTTTAGTTTCCTGCTTTCTTATTGGTTCGTAACTACTAAGAGTGTATAAATTCCTTTTACCACACTATTTGTTGATAATTTTTGTAAACAACATTTTGTTCTACATTCTTAAACAGCTAAGAGAGTTTAAGCAATCCCATTGGTTCTCAGAGAAATCGGCGACATTTAGATGAGACAATTGAACACAGGAAGGTGGGGCTTATGTTTTAACAGTGCGTCTGACATTCACAATGCGTGATTTGCTCCATAACGCGCACTTCTGCTGTGCGTTTTTGGCGCCTTTCCTGCGCTTATGCCAGCGCCGCGACGCTTCCGCATGGTGTACTCATCGCATGGGATTGGATGGAATGTTTGTGGGTAAAAGTTGTCAAATGTGGACAATAAAATGTACTTATTTCTTTGATAAATGTCTAAAGTGTAATTGTTTAAGAATGAGAATAAAGGTATTGTTTTTAGACCGTACTCGTGTTATATTGTCTAACATAAATGCGGACGATAGTATTATTTTAAGTAGAACAACGACGCCGCAGACGGAGTTGTTCTACGCAAAAAATAATACTACTACGGTCTAAAAACACTACCTTTATTCTCTAATTCTACACAGGGTATGAAGGAGAAGGATACACGTATGCGTGCATTTGCTAATTATGCACAGCAGTACAGTATCTACAAGACTAAGATGCCAGAATTACAGAAAGAAGTGGAATATATCAAATCTCTATTTGAGGTAAGTTCAGTCAGGCAGCTATGGACCCAGACTAGTATTAAAAAAAACAGGTATCCGAATCGCCAATCATTCTACTGAAGTGTTTGTAAAATCCTGTAATTTCAATTTAGTTCTCAGAGCCCATATTGGAGTCAATTATTTTTAGTTTGAAAAAAGAGCTTTAAACCACTATTAATTTGAATTATTTGTAAAAATAGCCTCATGGTGGTTTTTTAATTATCGTGTTGTCAGGCATTGTTTTGGTAAGGGGCATTTGGAGAGCTTTTTCCTGGTGTTAATTAGTGGAAAATATGGGATTTAAAAAAAAACATCTAGAAGAAATCCAAACATTTTATTTACATATAGGTGTCTTAAAAGTCAAAATTGTTTTGATTTTTTTTTAAATAACAAAAGAGATACACAGATATTGTTACATATGTAGGCAACCCAAAAACCCCTACCCCCCCCCCCCCCCTACCCCCCCCCCCCCCCAAAAAAAAACCACACAAAACCACACCATGCAGCAGCAGTATATCATACAACTCAACAAAACATGGCCTGTACTCTTTTTTTTTCACTCATCTCTTTCACATACACATTGTCATCACACAGGTCATCAGACTGAGTTACCGTTCCCTGAATGTGGAGGAGGAGAAGTGTGAGGAGAAGGTGTGGCAGAGTTGGGAGGCATTCTTGCTACAATTGCAGGACGCTGCAGAGTTTGTCAACACTCAGACCCCCATACAATTGGGTGAACTGCAAGACATGTTCCAAGTAAGTGTGTTAGCTACATTTTGATACACTGTCTGCTATAAAAGATGGTCAATAGTTACTTGCTTTGTTTTGCAAAGAGAACATGGAAAAGAAGGCATTTGCTTTTGCATCAGTGTAATAACAATTCTCTCATCTCACAACACAGAAATTGAAGGCAGATGCCGAGAGGATATCCAGCTCAGCTTGCAGTGGACCATTCCTTGATCCCAACGAGAATCCAACAGAATTACTGGCGACTATTAAAGAGGTACTGTATAAGTATTACAAGATGTTGATTTTATTTTATTGTGTTTCAAATAGATTTTGTGTTTATAGACATACATATTTATGCTTATAGTGTTTGTTAAAGAGTTTGATCACTAAAAAGTCATTCATTATTTTGGTGCCACAGAAATCCCTTCATTCCTAAGTGAAATGAAATATTTTCCAGTGCTCTCAACTGATACTCAGTCATCAACTGAATCACAAACAAAATTTTGGACATTGTCTATAAAATATATAATTGCCAATTGGTCTGTACCCTTAACCGTTCAACCTCTCACCATTTCATTTCATTTCATTTCCGCATTATGTCGTTATGCATACACAGTATTTTGATCAATTCTACGCCGTGCAATTCAAGATGTTAGAATGTAGCAAATACAAAGAAAAGATCACCGGTGAACCATATGATACATCCCGACTAGCCAACATGCTGCAGAAGATGACCGTGAGAGCTGAACTGTGGAAATATGTGGAGGTGTCGACTCATGCTATCAAGGATTGGAAGAATAGATTGTTTAAGAAGGTAAATGATGGGATATGGCTCAATTAAAGGTAGGAGAAAGGTGTAGGGATGGGGGATGGAGATGAAGATGGGATAAACTAAAACTGCGGAAGTATGGGAAAGTCTAATCATTCACCATTGAAGACTAAAAGAATAGATTGCTTAAGAAGGTAAATGTTGTATTGGATATGCTGAGAAGAGGAAGAGATGTCCGTGTAAAGAGGGTGAGAGGATGGAGAAAATGTTGGTGAAAGGTGAGCTGTGGAAGTCTCGAATAGACAATTGAGAAAGTTATGAGCTGCTCAATCTGATCAAGCAACTTGGTTTGGCCAAAAGATAACAAATTTACTATTTTTTCTAAATGAAAGAGATTGTCTCGGAAAAAATGGATACGAAAAAAATAAAAATGCAACTTTATAAGTTGTAGGTTTGCGATGAACACGCTTATAGATAAATATACAAAATGTGGGAATGCATATAACCTTATTATGAGACACAATTTGGACTAAAGTGGCTAAACTCTCTTTTCTTTCAGATGAATGTTGCCAAAGCATTGAACAAAGTGACAGAATGGCAGCAGGCTGCGGGACAACTGAAGCAACATGTACCACAAGGAGACTTGGTGTTGGCTCATTGGTATAGATTGCTATCGGATTTCAAACAAGATCTGCCGCTGCTATTGAAGCTATCTAGTGATGCACTCAAGGTGAGGGCATATTCTCTATTCTAATTTAGATATTGTTATCAATTATAGATTGCAGTAGAATTTGAAATTAGGCCTGGATTTAAGGATTATACAGCTCTATTCTGTAATGGTGTTTTGAAAATAGTCGTTACACCAAGGATACAACCTATTGTTTGCTTTCAGAATGCAGAACTCCAAACTCCTGCATGGTGGGATTGGGCGGTCAATCAATGACACCAAAGTGGGGCTAACATTTTTTAGTTACAACTGTTGTCTCAGAACATTTTTGTTATTGTAATATTTCAAAATTCCAGGTTCCCTGAAAATGATTTGGTAAACCTTTGACATTTCCGTGTTCTCTATCCTTTATTCTCACCAACAGCCTCGCCATTGGAAGGCTTTATTCGTCAGCCTTGGTCAAGTCTTCAAACCAGGCAAGATGCACACCGTATCGGAGCTGATCTCCTTTGATCTACCTGAGCACAGTCTCCAGATCAACACCATATGCAGCGGTGCAGCGGCAGAGTTTGCATTGGAACAGTCTCTGATACGACTGCGTAAACTGTGGGAAGAGAAGGAGTTCAAGCTGGCTAAGCATATACCCAATACAAAGCAGATGAGAGGTATGGTTGATTGTTTTGTAGCATGAGATTATAATTTATGATTCACTAGAGTTGAATACTGCAAGTCATCAGTTAAGACATGTTCATATATTTTTATAGCACACAATAGAAGTTTACTAATTAATACAAAATCTCACTGTATTCAAATAACCTGAAGGAACAAAAGATAAGTCACAAAATGCTCCAAAAGGCTATATTGTTTTACTTCTCCCCTTTGTATCATCAAGTATTTTGACCTTTAATCTTGATATTAATACGTAAATGATTATTCTAGCATGTGAAGAAGTTCTTTCTCATAATTACTACATATAATCACATTAACTGTGAATGTTATGGTCAATTGAATATTGTAGGGGGATACTTTCATTACCATAACACAAACACAAGAGACTCTAAAGAGTAGCTTCAAATTATGATAGTAAAGTCATGATTCTATCATAGAAAATGAATTAACATTTATGTGAAGGGTATGAGGTTTAGGACTCCTACTTTCATTACCATAACACAAACACAAGAGACTCTAAAGAGTAGCTTCAAATTATTATAGTAAAGTCATGATTCTATCATAGAAAATGAATTAACATTTATGTGAAGGGTATGAGGTTTAGGACTCCTACTTTCATTACCATAACACAAACACAAGAGACTCTAAAGAGTAGCTTCGAATTATTATAGTAAAGTCATGATTCTATCATAGAAAATGAATTAACATTTATGTGAAGGGTATGAGGTTTAGGACTCCTACTTTCATTACCATAGCACAAATACAAGAGACTCTAAAGAGTAGCTTCGAATTATTATAGTAAAGTCATGATTCTATCATAGAAAATGAATTAACATTTATGTGAAGGGTATGAGGTTTAGGACTCCTACTTTCATTACCATAACACAAACACAAGAGACTCTAAAGAGTAGCTTCGAATTATTATAGTAAAGTCATGATTCTATCATAGAAAATGAATTAACATTTATGTGAAGGGTATGAGGTTTAGGACTCCTACTTTCATTACCATAGCACAAATACAAGAGACTCTAAAGAGTAGCTTCGAATTATTATAGTAAAGTCATGATTCTATCATAGAAAATGAATTAACATTTATGTGAAGGGTATGAGGTTTAGGACTCCTACTTTCATTACCATAGCACAAATACAAGAGACTCTAAAGAGTAGCTTCGAATTATTATAGTAAAGTCATGATTCTATCATAGAAAATGAATTAATATTTATGTGAAGGGTATGAGGTCTAGGGCTCCTATACCATTCTATACCATTGAAGAAAACCCATTAAAATACATAATAAATTTGGCATGATTTTTAATTTTTACACAGTTGTAAGTCACATTCCTGAGAAACGGACAAAAGGCAACAAGAAGGCGACCCGGGATATGACCATTCACCATACACCAATGGCTGACATGCCTGATATTTTTATACTGATTGGAGCAGATGAATTGCAGTATATACTACAGGTATTTATATTAAATTTAAGAAAATGTTAGAATCATAGCCTGAAATGTTTATACTAATTGAATAGATGACAGAGTAAAGCATAGTGGTTGTGATATAGTTCAGGATGATAACACTGTCTTTCAGCGATGGAAATAAGACCCGCCCGCCCGCCCATAGCGGGTAACTTTCGTGTCGGGCGGGTGAAGATACAAAGGTACCCGTCCGACTGGCGGGTAACATTTTTGAAGCTCAAAGTGTAAGTAACAGTAAGTTCGGGGTAATCAGATGATCGTGTGTCATGATGATATAGAGGAGATCAGGTTGATAGGAGATTAAAGGCATATTATGTGATCTTTTCCAAGTAGCGCCCTCTATCATTGATTTTTACAATGAAAGCAGATTTTCTTGCAGATTTGCATTTTTGATCATAAATCATAAAGATCTTCTAAGTTACAGATCGATACGATTCCTAATTACTTCGAAATCATGGTTTGAAAATAGATTGTACCGAGCGGTACAATCTATTTTTCAAATTATACTCTAAGTTCATTCTAAAACTATGATTTTGAGGTTATTAGGAATCGTACCGCTCTGTAACTTGGAATATATTTATGATTTATGATCAGAAAAGTAAATCTGCAAGAAAATCTGCTTCCAATTCTTTTTTTGGGATTGAGGTCGTCCCCTGGAAATGATCACATAATATACCTTTAAAGAGAGTATTGGATTGATGAACATGATGAATACAAGGAGCTGTTACGGGCTAGGGTTACAGTTAACATCGTACAATAAATACAAAATCATGTAATTGTAGTTTAAAAGTAGTCTTGCTCTTAATTGTTTGCTGCAAAAAATTATGGAAAAACCTTGGGCTGGTGGAATTTTTGTCGGGCAGGTAAATTTTGTGAGTTACCTGCCCGACTGGCTAGTTGAAAAAAATCTGAAGTTCCAACACTGCTGTCTTTACCTCCTTATAGGTATCGAGCACTATTTAACGCTACTCTGTGAATATATTAACTTCATTATTAGATCAGAATGATATACTGTAAAGCATGAAAATTTCGTGTGCATTTTAATTTCACAAATTCCGCGATGGCATCCGATTCCCAAAATTTTGTGTGAGTGTTCCATGACTGCCACCAGCCAGTAAAGAACTTTGGAATCGTGACATTTTCATGCCGGGAAAATGACATGTCACAAAATGTTCATGCTTACAGTATTTGTTTCTGACATCTTTGGGGCTGATGACTCACATTGCATGTGACTATATACTACTACTACTACTACGGGCATGTGTGGTGAAATGGATAGCGCACTGGTTTTTATAATCCAAAGGTTGTGGATTCGAGTCCTGTTGTGGTCAACATGTTGCGCTCTTGAGTAAGGCACTTTACCGCAATTACTCCCCTCTACCCAGGTGTATAAATGGGTACCAGCATTGATTAATGTTGAGATGGTAAAACAGACTCGTTGTGCGGGAGGAGTGGCAAACCCCCACAGCAAAAATTAAAAAGAGGAGTCTGGCCTAAACGCCAAATAAAGAGAGATAGGTACTTCGCGCGCGAGCTTCGCTCGGCACATCACTTTACTATACTTTACTTACTACTACTAATAATGATAAATATCAGTGAACATTTGTAACTGTGACTATATGTAAAATTGAGAACATTATTTTCTTTAAGGATAACCTGGTGAGCCTTCAAAGTATGCTGGTGTCCCCTCACCTGGCAGACCTACGTACAGAAGCTGAGGTGTGGAGTACCACATTGAGACAGATAGAAGAAATAATGGATATCTGGATGCACTGTCAAACCAAGGTAAACAAATAATTTAAAATCTTAATTTGATTAAGAATTTCTTTTAAAAGTGTTTCAAATGGTTATTGCTATATTGTAGTTTTTTAATACCGTATTATCCCTATTAAGCGGCCAGGTCGGTTTGCAAAGTCATTTTGGGTGGGCGCTTATTATGTTACCTTTTTTAAACTCATTTATCGTACTGAATAAAATGTACAAGTGGTCATTTGAAGATGCTGACCATTTACAAGTGGTAATTTGAGAAGGCTGACCACTTGACGTTACTAACGAAAATGTACAATTGGACATTTGAGGAGACTGACCATTTCATGTTCTAAATGAAATATATGGTAGTCATTGAGAAAAACAGGGGTGGGCGCTTATAAGGTCCTGGGCGCTTAATAGGGATGATACGGTACATCAAGTCCCAGTGGAGTCAAACTCTTACATTCAGAGGTTCCTTGACCTTTGAATTGTTACTCTATGCAATAGTAAAACCAAAATATATGTGATTGATGCGGAAAATGGATACATAAATTGTGATTTCACAAGAAAATGTGCCCCAATACCTCCTTCAGACCATACAGATTTAAGTAAACAGACGGCACATACAAATGTTAGTCCCATGTGTCAGAAGAGTAATACAAGTTCCTCAATTGTATGATCATCCCATTTCTGTATCTGTGCACAGATTGCATTTGGTTACAGGGGTCTAATTGGTACAATACCAAAAACTAGTAATTAGTAGCATAAATTGGACTTAGTAAAGTTTGCACACTAAGACAGATTATGATACCCTACTATTTACACACAAATATTCATTTGTTATCTTATACCTTGCATGGGGGCAATCATTGATTAATTCATGCAGCAGGGTAACATTTCACACTTCAAAGAGTCAGGCAAGTACGCTGCCTTCTTGCCTGAAATGACATCACAACTTGACATGGTCTTCATATATTTACTGCAACATTTAAAAGCGTAAATGTCCACTTTATTCTGCAGTTTAGTATGGTACATTTTTGTCCAGAAACAAAGGGAATTGTTTGTTTATTATAAAACATCTACAAAACCATATATACAATAGTCTAGTTTTGTCTTTTTCAGCACCAACTTAGACTATAGCCATGACTGAGTCGATAGTCACCATTATTCCAGTTTGTGATTACTGTTTCAATTTTGTTAACAACTAGCTAATTCTCTTTTCTTTTCTTTTTACAGTGGCAGTACTTTGGACAAGTATTTAGTGATGATCAAGTGAAGGCTACGTTTCCTGATCTTTCAGCCAGATACACAAGCGTGGATCTCAAATACCAGGTTTGTATACAAACTTTTGATGTGAGATATTCCATTTATTAGAGTAATTCTTTTACTCAAATGAACAAGTTTAAAACAATATATTTGGTGGGTTTAAAATTTGTAAATCTTTCAGATAAAGATCACTTTTGTTTTAAATGATGCCTGGTAAATGTATGCATCTTTCCATTTGGTGTGATTTAAATTATGTTTTTATATATATATACATACGGGGAAGAAGAATACAAGTAATTTACTCCATATTTATTTCACTATCTCCTATATCAATATGGCCCGTTTCGCCCGAAGGCTCGTCAGGTGTGGTACAATGTTTGTTATATATATAAGAAAATGCAAGTGGGAAGTAATTTTTTGTTAGCATTAATATTCTTAACTTTGTCTATTTATAAGGAAATCATGAAAGCTATTGCTCAAGATCCAAAGGTGTTGTCTATACTAAACAAGCGTAAAGGACAGAAGGGATGGAGAGAGCTGCAGGGCGACGTGCTTAGAGAAGCTTTGGATCATCTTATTAGTGAACAGGTTTGTAATCAAGTATATTTACAATCTCAAAGTTTGTGAAAAAGTAGGTTGTACACTTGGCTCGATACTTAAGTGTCTTCCTTTGTGTTGAATACTGTATAATTTGTCCCCCTGTTTCCTTATCTTCATTGCTTCTCATAACTTCTCAAGATTTCTTGTCATGTTCTCTTTATAAGATCTTTGGCTCTTTGTGGCCAATCACATGGCTGTTAATTCAGTTTAAAATCTATGGTTTTGACAAGCATACGGATTATCAACAAACCTAATGGATCTCCTCGCTGAAATTTAAAGTGTGATACACATTCCTATCTTTAAATAATTATTATGTTATTTATCACTTTTTCCCTCGTAAACAGGAGGCAATCCTCAAAGACCTTCAATCACAACTCAACCAGACCCGCATCGCTTTCCCTCGCTTCTTCTTCCTGAGCAACGAGGGCGTCATAGACATACTGTGCATGTCGCGTGACAAGCGTAGATGGTTATCCGCCGTCAGGAAGATCTTTTCCGGTATCGACAACTTGATCTTTGACCTACCGCCAAACAAAGATGACATCCAGACATCCTTTGACATTAATTTGAATGGTGAGTTTTCTGTTGGTCAACACTGGGATTGCAACTATTTATAGTTACAAATCACACCTTGTTAACTTATTGCACACCATCAAAACCAGGTCTTTATGTAGGTGCGTAAAATGATGCAAGAAAGGGGACAACAAGAAGCTCTACAAGATTGGCCTATTGACAACATATCAAATTTTCAGTATCACACAGTACAGTGTCCAAGGGAAATTCTGAAAAAGTGGGCGCAGTGCTTGCCATGTGTTCAAATCCTTGGAGTAGAAGTTACACTTCTCAAACAGGTGACTCTTAATGTCACCGTTGACCTGGTACTCCTATAAATTGGTTTGCTGATTGTTTTTTGCAGTTGATATACTTCAGCTGATTGCAGTGGAAGGTATACTAAGTGAACAGGTGACCCTTATTGTCACGTTTGACCCCTGATGTTACTCCTATAAACTGGTTTACTGATTTTTTATATACAGCTGATAGACTTCAAGTAGTTGCAGTAGAAGGTATACTAAGTGAACAGGTGACCCTTATGTCACCTTTGACCCCTGATGTTACTCCTATAAACTGGTTTACTGATTGAGTTTACAGCTGATAGACTTTAGCTGGTTGCAGTGGAAGGTATACTAAGTGAACAGGTGACCCTTATTGTCACGTTTGACCCCTGATGTTACTCCTATAAACTGGTTTACTGATTTTTTTATATACAGCTGATAGACTTCAAGTAGTTGCAGTGGAAGGTATACTAAGTGAACAGGTGACCCTTATGTCACCTTTGACCCCTGATGTTACTCCTATAAACTGGTTTACTGATTGAGTTTACAGCTGATAGACTTTAGCTGGTTGCAGTGGAAGGTATACTAAGTGAACAGGTGACCCTTAATGACACCTATGACCCCTGATGTTACTCCTATAAACTGGTTTACTGATTGTTTTTACAGCTGATAGACTTCAAGTAGTTGCAGTGGAAGGTATACTAAGTGAACAGGTGACCCTTATGTCACCTTTGACCCCAGATGTTACTCCTATAAACTGGTTTTCTGGATTAGAGGTTAAAGTAAAGACAGCTGTTGGATTACTACTGCAGGCTTGTTTGGAGACAAGGCTAAGAGAAGGTAAGGAACATAGTGATATTTAAGTTATATATTTAACTATAGTTTAATCAGTTCCAATTTGGCGAGAAATATTTGTTTTTTATCTATCTGCAATCAAAATTAATCCAAGCGTATAAGCGCAATTTTGGCATACGCAAACGTCACGCATACAATGACACTGCATCATTCCACGCCATATTGCGCCATGCCAGCGTTATGCGTGCGACGCTCTTCTGAATTCATTCGCTGCTGTAAACAGGTTTTGCCAACATGGAACTAACTGAACTATAGAATTGGGTAGTGTTTGTTCTACAGTACTGGCCCTGGGACATGTTGTTATTTTCCACCCTGTATGGCAGCTGTGTGTGAGAAATAATTATTCTTAAATTTTCATGCTATTAATTCTCCATTATCTGGCCTAAAATAGTAATGTTTACACGGTTTTACTATGAATTACACTACAACCTTTCATAATACGTCATGCTTTTGTAGGCTTTTATACTGTGTCTAGTACTTGTTGACTTATAATGAAGGGATATTTTGAATGGTTTAACTATTAGGATGAGGACTGTGCCTTTCTTCTGATTTTCTAAAGGTAATAATTGGTTCAAATTAAGGCAATAAAAAACCCAGTTTTATGGGCCAGACCTGTCTATAATGAGAATTGTTCGATTGGTCAAGTTTCAGCACAGACCGAGCACTAATGTACTTTGACTCTGGTCACTGTGCGATCTGGGGGTATTTGGCATTTGTTTGTTTGATACATCAAAGTGTACAGCATATTTGCGTCTCATTTTAACATTTTCATGCAACGTTTTAACACACATACGGGCGCCCAATGCGTCTCTTTTTGATGGCATGCATCTGTTGCGTTGCATTTTTATTTACAATAACAAATCACAATAACAATATCACAATAACAAATCGCATCATTGTGTGCAAATATATATGATGTTTTTATAATGTGCTGTTTTAATAAGGACCCCAATGGAAATAATCCCTTTTTAGAGCTTTCTTGGGCTATCCTTGGCATTATATGTTTTCTTGTATTAATATGTTGTGTTAATTTTGTAAGTTTTTAAGATTTGTATATTTGATCTGATGTATTGTATCTCTGTGTCTTGATATGCCAAATAAAACTAAACTAAACTAATCAGATTTTGAATTTGGGAGCCAGTGCAACTTCTAGAGTTTAGTATTCTTTGGGTTTCAGGATTTAGGCATCATTCTCTCATCCTTGAGGGAACCTTAGGAAAGTACAAATCAAATGTTCATGTATTGTACCATAACATTTTAAACCACAGGGCTCAAGGCACCGGAGAAGATACTAGAAGAATTCTCTGTGCTAGAACGTGAAACCCCGACACCTAGCCCTATCAGCAAAGAGCAGAGGAAGCTCAAGTCGGCCGTCAAGAGAAGTTTCCGTCACTGGTTGCTACGGTTTCCCGTCCAGTGTGTCGTCACGGCAGAGGCAGTGTTATGGGGAAAGGGGATGGTAGCTGCTCTGGAATCGGGGGATAGGGACACACTGAAGAAGTTGAGGTAGGGGGCAAAAGGGATTGGAGGAGTGGTACTCTGAACATTTTTAAGGTTAAATAAGAACCGTGGCCAACTTGTCATTTTGCCTATAATTATACAAAAACCTTTTTGCAGTTAGCATGATTATGGATAGCATAGGTATATGGAGGGTCTGTAACAAATATAATACTCCAAAGTAAGCAGGAAGGCACATATCAAAAGAATCTTATAGAGATGTGAGTGTTTATAATTGAATGACCACCTTTTCCTGTAGAAGTTCAATTTGTTTTAATAAAATTATGAAGATGGTTTTTGTCTCAACTGGTGTGTTGTATATTCCATGAAGTGTTTTTCTTCCAAACTATGTTTTGTAAAATTCAACCAGTTGGCATCAATTCAGTATTTATTATTGTTTCATCCTGACAGTGATGATCATCAGGTCCGCTTGGATCAGTACACGGCCTTACTGAGAGACAACTGTGGTAGTTCCATGGAAACTAATAATCGTGGACGTCTACAAGTGCTACTGGCTGCTTTGTTGACTCAGTACATACACCAGAGAGATATCATTGAAGGTAGGATAATAAGTTAGAGTCTAAACACCCCCTTCAGCCTTAATATGTCATGATCTGACTGTTAAAACCATTGTATGAATCATTGTATAACTGGATAGGGAAATATAAGCAGTGCACAAAATGCTCACTAAACTTGCTGTTAGACTACAGAATTTGAATGAATCCGCTCCAAACTGCCTGCTTATTAGCTCCATGGCAGTGACTTGGAGCCTCAGTGACTTGGAGCTTCAGGAGTAATACAAATAAGCTTAAAAGCTTATTTTGGGCCCTATATTACACTAAAAGTGTGTTTATTATGAAATGAAAAAGAAGAAAAAATACATTATTAAAAAACAAAACTTCGGTTTGCCTGAACCTATATATAAAATGGAGTAGCTGCTAACACTTTGTAGGACCTTATTGTTAAACATGCATAGCCATATTCTTAGTATTCAGTATAATTATACACCTAAGGAGTGCAACCATATTGGTTGCATGAAACAGTACTGTAGTGTAAATGGAATAAACTTGATTTAATTTGGATTATAGTCATATTCATATATTATATTATGTTTATACCACCCAGCTCTATTGGCCCTACCAGAGCCTAATAGCAAGGCATTTGATTGGCTGAAGACATTACGCTATCACATGGAAACAGCAGCTGTAAGGAGTTTAGTGCCAAAACATGATCAGGAGGATAATAATGGGTACCTGTCTGTCCCAGGTAAGCTTGTGTTTTTACAAGACATTATTTTATCACCCTGTATAGACACTGTAAAACATTCCACTGGAAATTATCGTAATCGATAATTGATTAGAAATTATCAATTTGATACAGGGCCTACAGGGTGTCTCAGAATTATTTATACCATGTTTCAAAAAATATTAAAAATATAAAAACAATATGGCAGTCAAAATCTAATTAATACCTGCAATATAATGGGGAACATGTGTACTACTTACTCTGTCAATTTCATCAAGACATTGTTATCCGTTCCGATATGACATGCCATTATTAAAGATTTGGTGAAAAACCTGTTTTTCACTATCAGCGTATTTCGATTGATAAAACTCACATTTAACTTCAAAATTGCTGCTTAAGAAAATATTGTATAAATCACTCAAGCTGAACAATTCCCTCACACCATTCAAATATTGCTTCATAAAACTTCACAAACAGTGGATATCTATTAACTATGTAGATGAAATGTAAAAAATTTGTAGTGAAAATTAAAAGGTGACAGGAAATTAACTGCATATCATTTAAATTGAGATTTGTACCAAACTAAGTCAATGAATTTATGAGTTTCAAAAGAGGTTATTCTAATCAAACTTTGAATCTACCATAATAAAAAAGAGTCCATCATTTTGTCAGAAATGTAATTTTTTTCATAATTCAAAATTCCTAAGAAAGCTAAATGTAAGTCGATGTTAGAATCATAAGCTTTTGACAAATAACAATGGTAAATGCACCTTTCCTGGTATAAATAATTCTAATTTTTGCACAGAATTTAAGAATTTAAGAGCAACATTCTGAAACAAATTTCAGAACAAAATCCCTGCCATCATGGCAGCTGGCCAAAATACCATTTCTTATCAGAAATTTAGCCACTGTCATAACAGTATTAACCCCTAGATATGGTCTCATTCATCTATTCTTTCCTTAGAAATCTAATTTATCAAACAAATGTTCCTAACCATGAACCCCTAAACTGTATGCCCAGAAATGATTTCAACCTATTTATAACCAAAAATTGTTTACTATGGATTTCTCTTATGAATAGGATCTAGTTTGAAACCCAGCTCATCATCATCCATGACCAGCCACACAAGTTATGTGTTTGGACCATGTACAGTGCAACAGCTGGGTACATCATTTGCATATGAGTATGAGTATTTAGGTCCTACGACTCGATTAGCTACTACCCCACTGACGGATAGGTGTCACTTAACTCTCACCATGGCGATGCGTAACAGCCAATGCGGGACCGTGATTGGTCCATCGGAGACAGGGAAACTGGAAACAGTTAAGGAGTTATCAAGAGTAAGTGGATATTTCAGTATAGTCAATTTTTATTGTCAAACTTGTTATCCGTCACTCTATCCACTGTTGTGACTTGATTCAAGTCTAACTTAGGTCACCCATTTGTGGGGACTTGACTCGAGTCACTGACAACAAAAACATGGCTTGTCTTGAGTCAGTTATCTACAGATTTGAATTTACCTGAGTCACTGAGAGGAAATACTTGACTGGACTTAAGTCAATTATCTAAAAGACTTGACTTTACTTGTGGCTTTTGACCTGACTTGACTTTTCTGATACTTAAGGGAAGTGTCAACCCTATTATTTTGATGATCAACTTTTGCTTCTAAGTTTGAGAATATTGAATAAACGTACATAAAAGTATACATTTTTAAAAAGGAAATTTGATAAGGAATCCGATGGTGATATCAATGTGATACCAAATAAACTAAATTTTGAGAAATGAACCAAAAAGCAATTTTTTTACCCCAAATTTTTCAGACAGCATAACTATAAAATAAAAAATGGTAATTTGTTCTAATATACGTTTTTGTAAACAAAACAATTTTGTCTAGGAGGCAATTTTTTCTTTTTCCAAAATAAAGCTTGGTTTTGGAAATATTGCTAAAAACATCGGAAAAGTGTAAAAGTCATGTTTTTTTTGCATACATTTCGCTAGAAATGGATGCATATCTCGAGTTTAAAATCCATAATCGAAAAAATAAAAAATTGCCTCCTAGTGCTGAAAGTCCTCTACACTATGGACATGGTAGTAAAAGCTTACCTGGTAGTTTGATATATTTTTAGTTATGTTGTCTGAAAATTCGTAAAATTTCTTCAAATTTGAACTTCTAGAAAACATCGATTTAGTAAAAATATTGACATTTTCCACCATATAAAGCTATATGTTCACGGAATACACGGGCGTGTGACCTAAAAAGTGAGTATACTATTATGAACAATCATAATAAACTATCAGATTCAATTTATATTGTCACAATGTGAAGAAATTGGAAGAAAACTGAAATATAAATGATCGTAAGATTGGCCTTTGTTTACATTTTTAGACATTGTTTTGCGCTCATTTGTTTTTCGCGTCTACGGACACGTCACGGATATTAAGCGGCGCGTCTAGTATTGCGCGCGGGGAGTTTCAGCGCGCGACGCAATGATCGAACAGTTGTCGCAGCATTTGAAAAGCGCGGAACTCCGCTTAAATTCCCGCCAAATAACCATGCGCCTTTTCCTGACTCAAACTTACCAAAACAACAATTTAAAATCACCCAAAAGAACGGGAAATAATCGCTTACGATTAGTTACTTATGATGGTAATGATAGAATACATATAAAAGTATTAAATAATAGAGAAATATGAAATTCAATTTTTGAAACAAGTGCCGGGTTGACACTGCCCTTAACGGACTTGAGTCTTTAAAAGACTTGTGAGTGTTATGCTGAATAGGATTAGGTCTGCTACTTTTTAACATGACTTAATAAGTAATTGAATATAGCAGGAAGCCTCATGTTCAGTATGATTTGATATTACTTGACTTAAGCCAACATTTGCTTTTACTTGACTTAGCTTGATAGATTGATATAACATGACTTGACTTAAGGAAAAGCCAAGTCACTACTACACCTGTCCTTGACTTTAACTCCATGTCTGACTTTTATTATCCTTACTCTTCCATTCCAGATCATGGGTCGTCAGTTATTCAATTTTGACTGCTCAGAAGCTAGTAACATCAGCACATTGAACCAACAGCTATGCGGTATAGTGCAGTCTGGATGCTGGGCTGTGTTTACTAATGTACAGAATATGGTACCAGGTAAGCACATTGAACCAACAGCTATGTGGTATAGTGCAGTCTGGATGCTGGGATGTGTTTACTAATGTACAGAATATGGTACACATTGAACCAACAGCTATGCCATACAATTGATGTAAGCACATTGAACCAACAGCTATGCCATACAATTGATGTAAGCACATTGAACCAACAGCTATGCCATACAATTGATGTAAGCACATTGAACCAACAGCTATGCCATACAATTGATGTTCATCTTTTTTTTTGCATTTTTTTGTGTAGCTGTCCACCCTCCATTGTAATTGCAGCGCGAGTGCGTGACATGTTTATTTGTGGGGTTTTTTCACTTTTTGTCTGTTAAGCATTTGGCTTCTCACACCTTTGGGTGCAGAATGTAAACACATCATTCAATTGTACCCGATGAAGGCCAATGGCCAAAACTGTGTGCAATACTTTATAATCAGTGAGTTTTCTACACATATATACTGCATATTTGCCATACTGCCAGTTTTTATAGCTATGAAATTGTGGGTGACATTGTTTTGATACACCTTGTATTTGTTTGCCTCTGTCTGTAAGTTTGATGTTTGTTCTTGGTCAGCATATACGGTATCTAGGCCCGGCCTACAGTATAGCCATAATTTCCTTGTATTTCTTTACCTTTATTTCTAGGTTTGATGTCCGTCTTTGGTCAGCACATACAACATCTATGCCAGGCCTATAGTATGTTACAATGTGCAGGCAATCAGTATGGCATCAGGGGGAAATTTGCACACAATCAGGTAAATGATATTGCAGTAATGGTATTTAATTAAGGCCAAACAATAAAATGGTTCGTTTCTGGTTGGGTAATATTTTTGATTGTGCTTGTGTTTCTCATCTGGAAAAGGCTGGACACCCTCAGCAATACTTGTATTTCTGCATAGGTGAAATGTTACTACTTTACAAGTAAATCATCTGTTTTCTGTAAAACATCTGTTGTCAAAATATGGGCAACTATGTTGTTTTATATTTGTGCTCAAATCACATTTACATTCAATTAGATAGGATAAATTTGTCTTACTAAACTTCAGATTTTTGACTCTTATTATCAATATTACCATTGTTTTTCTCACAGTCTAAACGCAAGACAAGACTCCGTAGACACTCTGTGACAACCTTACATTCCCTACGAAACGGCTCACGACTGACAACAGAGGGACAGCCATTCCTCCACGGATACAAGGTGAGTACTAAACATGCATGGAAAATGTGTGGAATTTGAATACCATGGTCCTGGGAAATGTTGTTATTTGAAGGGAATTTGTCTTTAAATAAAAGAGATGTAAAGAAATATGGGACTAAAGTTGTACACGATTGTTGGTATCCACACTATCACATGGTGCACCAAACCCTGCTCTATGGTATCCTCTCAATGGTTACAGGGGCTGGGAGGGGGGGGGGGGGTATGGACTATTTCTAATTTAAATGAATGAATTTGTATTCCTTTTCAATCTCCAAATATAGGATGGTAAAAGTACCACTGGTGATTCCATTCCACAGCTGAATCATCGCAAGCGTTCTTCAAGCATAGAGCGCAATCTTGGTGTGCAGAAATGCTTACGCACCAACAAAATACCACTCTTTGTCAAGAATACAGGTAAGTCAAGCTTAAAAAGCCCATCTACACCCTCCCCCAATAAAAATGGTTTGTCTCAACCTTAAGGTTCATTAAGTTCAAGTTAGAGAATAAAGGTATTATTTGCAGACTGTACCCATGTTATATTGTCTGACATAAATGGTGGTGGTAGTATAATTTTAAGTGAAACGGCGGAGTTGTTCTACACAAAAATAACTACTACCGAATGCCATTATGTCTGACATTCTTAAACAGCTAAGAAAGTTTAAGCAATCTCATTGGTTCTCAGAGAAATCGGTGACATCTAGATGAGACAACTAAACACAGGGAGGTGGGGCCTACGTTTTAACAGTGCGCCCGACCTTCACAATGCGTGGTTTGCTCCATGACGCGCACTTCTGCAGTGCGTCTTTAGCGCTTTTCCTGTGTTATGCCAACGCCGCGACGCTTACGCATGGTTTACCCATCGCATGTGATTGGATGGAATGTTTGTGGGTTATTCGATCCTAGCATGGGTAAAAGTTGTCAAATGTGGACAATAAAATGTACTTTTAAATTTCTTTGATAAATGTCTAAAGTATGATTGTTTAAGAATGAGAATAAAAGTATTGTTTTTAGACCGTACCCGTGTTATATTGTCTGACATAAATGCGTTCGATAGGTGTTTTTTTTGCGTAGAACAACTCCGCCTGCGGCGTCGTTGTTCTACTTAAAATAATACTATCGTCCGCATTTATGTCAGACAATATAACACGGGTATGGTCTAAAAACAATACTTTTATTCTCTAAATATAACACAGGTACGGTCTAAAAATAAGACCTTTATTCTTAATAGCATACATTAGTCTGTTAAAATGAGTACCTTTTATTGGCCTCATTTTTCAACCTTTCCCCCCTCTTAGTATGGAATAACCCACAAACATTTCATCCAATCCTGTGCGGTGAGGATGTCACATGTCAACTTACTTATTCTGTTGAATAAACACGCAGAAGAAGCGCAGTAAGACGCATCGTAGAAGTGCGCGTATGGAACAATACTATTAGTAACCAGGCACTGCGCAAGGATGGTCACACTAATACATTCAAGCTTTGCCTACCTGATTTATATTGTCTCATATAAATATCGCCAATTTCTTTGAGAACCAATGGGGATTGCTTAATCTTTCTTAGCTGTTTGAGAATAAGCTTATAAACACAGTGTCAAATTGTGTTTTGAGACTATTTCAAGTTCAGTTTTCTCAAAAAGATAAATTCATGTTATGCATGCTTGAAATAGAGTCAACAGTTTTGTGTTAAACGTTAAAAAATGGATCTAATTAATAACTTTGTACTGAATGAACTGGCCAGATTTTAATACTCGTATTTTATTAAAATTTACAATTAAAACTTCAATGCTGGCATTTCACAGACTGTGACCATTAAAAATAGCAATGACATAGCCGAACTCTTAAAAAAAAAATCATTAATGCATACACATTTCATATTTCTGTACCAGTATCCCATGATGCATTGCAACCAGACAACAGTACGGATGATTTTGCCCCATTGATGCCATTCACCTACAAGCCTACATGCATTGGACACCTCAAGTTTGATGGGATGTTAATGAAAGCACAGCCATACTTGGGCTGCTTCCTAACCGTGAATACAGAAGCGGATACGAAGCATGCTATCCCTCAGACGCTACGGGTAGGAATAGTACAATTATATCAGGTTTTGTGAACTATCTATTGGATAATTTGTGTGACTTTTGGAAGTGATTGCAATAAATATCCTATTTTGATATACAAATTGCACTCTTTATCATGTTGTTCACACTTTCTCAGAATAACAACATTTTATTTATATTTCGCTAGTAGTTTAATATCGCTAATTTTGCTAGGAGATCCAATTCTCCAAATCAAATTGCTGCCAATTCTATTATTTATAAATTAAGTTGCTGTGACATTAAGTTGTTTACAGTATTACAAATAAGACGCTTTGATCAGTGAATGCCAAACAAACAAGAAGATGTATTACACTTATTTAGTTGTAAAATTGATTTCTTATCACTTAGGTAAAAATGAAATCAAGATTTATGTTATTGTCAAGTCATACTGTTCTGTTTATCAGAAACAATTTTTGGCGACTAATATTGATTTGAAAATATGTAAATGTTATCATGTTATGGGTTTTATGTCTCTGATCCATTTTTGTGGAATAATTTATGTGGCTCGTCAGGCATGCCTCATCACTGACTCAATGTATAATGTGTAAGAGCGCTATGTTATCATTATTAATTTCTTACTTACCCCTAAACCCCCCACCTATGTACAACTTTAATCTTCCTTTTATTTTAGACATTAATGAGACCTGTCGCCATGGTGATTCCCGACCTCAAGGTCATCTTGGAAACTAGCCTACACTGTCAGGGCTTTGTGCACGCTAAGTCACTTGCAGGCAAGATGCGCACATTTGCAGACTTACTTGAAACCAAGGTAGGGTTATCTTGTCAATTGGTAGAGTTGTGCAACTCAGTTGTTGTTCTGGTCATTCGGAATTGTGAATTCCTCAGACCAGAACAAAAACTTCTGATTTCAAAACAAATTCTCGAAAACAGTTGTAAAGCAGTCATTATTCCCATTCATTACTGAAAAAGATGCATATTTATCCAAATCGTTGATTTGTACCGATATAATCGAACTATTAATTAATTAGTTTTCTGTTTATTTTGTCCACACCTTCTTAGTTATTCAAACAGTCCAAGTTGGGTCATCCCCTCATTAACATTTTTGTCATTCAACCAATCAGAAATAAGCTTTAATCGTGTTTCCTCATAATTCATTGAATATTCAGTTTAGGGGCGTGAGGCTTTAATTTGATTGGTCGGTCAATGAGCAAAACAACCAAACACTTTGGTGCAGTACTTTCGGGCAATTATTAGTAACCTACGCTCTGCGTGCCCATTCTCATCTAACGATTTATTTGATTGGAACGCACTTGGTACGCAGCTATTGCGATTATTCATGAAGTAATGAATGCTGTTTAGGGGGCGAATTCAATGTTCTGTTGATACCACCATTGGTTGGTAAAATTACTTTGAAACCTTTTCACTATAAATGGGGCTACTTATATTATATATATTGTCACTGTTGTAATGCTATGGACGAAATTCATGGTATTTCAGTGTTATTTTGTTGCTGTTCGCGGAGCTGCGTCAATATGCATGAAATGCGCATACAACTGAATGCATGCGCGTGACGATTTCACTATTTCCTAATCAGGACTCACAGTCATTTTATGAAAGCTTCTGGTACGCACTTTCGGGTTAACGTGTGTACGTTCGTTCTCATGTGCGCACACACGCATTGTTGGAATTATGTCTATAGCAGAGGACAGGATTTGTGTATAACACACTCACTAGTAATATGAACAGTTTGCTGATAGTTTAAAAGCAATGTATTCAAACACAATTATTCATTTCAAGCAGAAAATAGTAATATTTTGACAAATTAGTAAAATGTTAAAAACAATTTAAAAAATAAGTGACCCTGATTTTTGAAATTTTAGGGTCGGTCGCTGGGGCAACACAACAATTTTGTGTGTGTGCCTAAATGCATCATGATTTCACAAAGAAGAATGATGGCCATAGCGCAAAAAGTGTTACACTTGTCACTAGATTACGCGGTACTGTCACTTCACAACAGGAGCTGACTGATACAGAGTAAGGAGGCACCTATGCACTTGGAGTTAGCTTGTCAATTGGGGGTTTTACAACCCATTTTTCTTTTCCTATGGTATAACGTATAATAATTGTTTATACATTCCTTAATTTGGTATATATAATAACCCCTTTTTAATGTCTCAGTATTACCATGCATTATTTGAATTGGGCAATTGATGTGAATTGAACCCGCAGGTCACAAATTATCAATTTAAAGAAATATACTTGCATCCTTACTTACTTAACTTACAGTACACCAGCAAGTATAGCTTTGGTCTGAGCGCCATGAAATCTGCCATCGTCATAGCAACACAAAGGATGCATGCTAGGAGACAGGTGTATCAGCTAACAAGAAATAACAGTCGCAATACTGATTATCTCGGATCAGAAATCTCTGTAAATGAAGGTGTGTAAAAGCAAACAAGGGACAAAATAGGTTTGTTCTTAGAGGCATTTGGTTGAAAATCTTATATAGGTTAAGAGTTTATCAGGTTCGCTGTTGGACAAATTTAAAACTGTCCAACTTTTGTCAGGATTAGCTTTGACTTCTTCAGGACCAAATGGCTATAATATTAATTAAGCAAAACATAAAGAAAACCCCTTCCCTATTGTTATCATCATTTGGGGTGCCTCTTGCCCGATGATTTGAGAGTAGGTGCCCCTTTCCTTCTTGTGAAAGATTGGTGGCTCTGAAAAGAGACGTTCAGATGGACTGCCCCTTGTCTTCTGAACAAAGATGGTGGCTCTGAAAAGAGCTCTAAACGTAGGTTGCTGCTAGCCTACTATAAATAGAACCTATTTCAAAGGACTGCCACCTGACCAATGTAAATAACGTAGGATAGTTTATTAAATGTGTATGTTTTGAATGGATATGTATGAATCAGGATAGTTTTTTCTTTCTTAATTTGCCAGGATCTCATGACAGTTTGTTTTCAAATTCACTTGGATCTAAGTTCATTGCTCCCCATTCCCTGTTCAATGAGTTTGAACAATTTTAGCAAAGGATTATTTGTTGTCGCCTAAGCCAAATATTTCATAACATTTTAATAAAAAATGTGTTTTAGTTGAAAGCATAATTCTGTGTAGTCCATAGAAAGGTTGACAATTTTCAATTTCTTCAGAGGGAGCTCAAAATTTGTGGCGATAGATTGGAATGGATTAAAGAAAGTGTCCAGCAAGCACAACATTGTGCATTATATGTTAGTAAAATAATTATCAAGCCCAAATCACGAAGTTATATAGAACAAAACATCATACTTATCATAAGAATGAATAAAAAACTGCCATCTCTCAACATGCCATTTTTAAAATTCGCGGTGATCGAAAGTCCCGGGATCAATGACGTCATGGTTATTGGTGCTCAAATTTACGCAAGTGCATTGTATAACTATGACTTCATTGATGCCGGGACTTTCGATTGCCGCGAATTTTAAAAATGGCATGTTGAGAGATGGCAGTGTTTATTCGGTTTTTAAGATAAGAATGATGTTTTGTTCTATATTACTACGTGATTTGGGCGCGATAATTCTTTTTCAAACATATAATGCACAATGTTTTGCTTGCCGGACACCTTCTTTAAGTATTATCCTTAATTATAAGATTTGAGGAATATGAGAAATATTATAGCCAAGAATTATCAAATAACAATGTTAGCCTGTTGTGTATCCAGGGCTTCATCAACTGTGCCATACATGCCCAGGGATGAAATTCAAATCTCTTAAATCCACCATTACAGATCCCCTAGACTTTATGTCCTTCGGTAATGACGAAGAACACAAGGAAGAGGGCGCTCTTGTATTTGCAATCCAGACCGTATTACTGTCGCAAATGGGCAGCACCGATCGAGTAAGAGATGTCAGAAATCTACTGAGGAGTGTGTTTCCCTGGGGTGGAGGCTCAAGACCAGGAACGGCTCATGAGAAAGACCCTGTTTTAATGGATGCCATACAGTCGCAATTTGTGGCCGATAAACTGCAGGCTACACCTAAACATGTGGCAAAGGTTAGTGGCAGTCATTTTAATTTGGTTAAGTATGCAAAGAAAGAATATTATGATGAATAATGTTGTTGTTTTTTTTTAAAAAATTGGGTTTTTTGTTTATTGTCAACGTTAATTGTCCTCACAAGTGCTAGAGCTATAATACTTTGTAGCACTGACCAGGTGGGATCTTGGTTGGCTCAGCATATAACAGCAATTATGTGTATTATTAAAAGCTAACCTTCATTGTGATTAATTTCCACCTTACAGGTACTCGAACTCTATGAGACCTTGCAGCACCAACCAGGTGTAATCTTGGTTGGTCCAGCAGGAAGTGGCAAGACTGTGTGTTATGAGACGCTTACAAGGGTGCTAAACAACTTGCACTTTAATCCAAAGGTCGAGGAAACCAGGACAACGAGCCCTATAAAAGGACCAAAGATAAAGGTAGGAACAAATCACAGGGGGAAAGGAAACAGCGTGTTACTCAAAATCCTCTAACCCCAATAGCTTTTCTAGCAAACAATCAAAAAATATCACAGGAACGGACAGGTTTGGAACTTTCAAACAAATCTTGATATCTAGTTCTAGTTTGGCTTTCAGAAGTTACCTCTTGCATCTATTTAACTTATAACCCTTGATTCACTAAATCTACTTAAATATTTTTGTATTCCTATTTTCATACACTAAACAAATATTTTCTTGTTTAATGTTTAAAGCATACCCTTTTTTCGTATTCCTGATACACCCTAAGCAAGGTTTTGTGCGTGTGCATTGTCCAACCATGAAAATGTTTGCAAGCAATACAACAGGTACACTTTGCTGTTGTTGAGAGATTCCTTTGCATAAAATTAATGTCATACCAAACTGTCAAACTGTAACACTGTTCTTCATTAGACTGTTTACTCATAATGAGCTATCTATGTATCTTAACCCCCCTGCATCCCATCTCACAGTCAGCACGAGGTTCCCCTCAGCCTGTACAGAGGTCTACCACCATGGATAAATTCATACGGAAGGCTGAGATGGTATCCAAGCTCAACATGCATTGGACGGACTCTGTAAGCAGTCATGTAATGGAGAAGGTGTACCCGAGGGTTGACTTGTCTGTGGTGTTTCCAGGAGCTCTCTCTGTTGAAGAGGTAATCTAAATTATAGAAAGCACATTGAATTTTTTCAAAGCACCCTAATGGAACCATGAATAGGATGAGATAGGTATAGTTTGATCATTTCCAAATTGGCGAGAAATATTCTTATCTCTCCGCGCGCGAAAGTAATCATAGCCGACACACGCAATTATATCCACACACAAGCGGTTTTGGCCGCACACACGCGTCACACGCATGATGCACAGTGCGCATATTGCCTTCATGCGCACCCGTGTTCTTCTGTATTCATTTGCTGCTGTAAGGAGGCTTCGCCAATTTGGAACTGATCAAACTGAAGTAAATAGCAGCGATAGAGCTCATGAATAAGTTTGCATTTGACTAGTTTTGTTGGTAGTGAAAGCTGTAATAGAAGCCTCACATAATCATATGAATATGTGTACCATGTGATACCCAATCAATCATCATTTTTTGTATGATTTGCATACACAAG
Organism: Ophiura sarsii; assembly: GCA_035610835.1. Taxonomy (NCBI): domain Eukaryota; kingdom Metazoa; phylum Echinodermata; class Ophiuroidea; order Amphilepidida; family Ophiuridae; genus Ophiura; species Ophiura sarsii. The sequence goes on from CM069444.1 coordinate 40,241,743, forward strand.
CTGAAGAACTTGAAAACAGCTATTGACTCCGACTCTCATTTGAATCTTATTTGGAATGGACGCCTAAATGTCCAGCAGTTGTGCGCATCAGTTGACCTTAAATAGAGGGTGTCTTGTCATAATGAAATCAAGTGTATGAATGTCAAAAACTTTGTTATTCTGATAATTGTTTGGTAGCCATACGTTCCGGTGAAGCTGTTAAATTTGTTGGACGTGGGGAGTAATTGCAATAAGTGTTATTGAAAAGTTAATCTTGTAATGTTTTTAAAGCTTGTGCTGCACAGTCAGTCTTAAAACATTTGTCATATTAATAATATACCCCTTTTTTGTTATTGTCATACAGCTTATGGGCATCTACAATGAAGACCAGGCCACCTGGAGAGACGGCATTCTAACAAGACTCGTGAGGAACGCAAACACATCAAGCGAGGCTGCCAAACACTTTGTGAATACGCACACGGAGAAGATGAAAAAGATCCTGCTGAATCCGCCGAGTGTCATCGATCAGTGGATTGTGATGGATGGAGAGTTGAGTGTCGGCTGGAGTGAGGGTATGGGTCCGTGGTTGACGCCCGGAAGTGGAGGGGTCACACTGGGTCATGGAGAGCAATTGAAGCGAGCAGGTAGGTTTAGTGGTGTTTACAAACTGTTTTACCATCGGTTGGTAGGATAGTGTCTAAGGCCAAAAAATAAAAGTTTGTGTGTCCATTTCCGACCTACCTTAATTTTGAAAACTGACAAAAAAGTGTTTACTGTACAAATGAAAACCAACCCTAATTTTGGAAATTCTAGAATAAGTTGTTTTCCCTTCCAGCATTTTGATTTCCGGAAATATTTTTAAAACTTTTTCTTAACTCTTCTAAATTGTTTTAAAACATGATTGAAGTGATTTAATACTAAAATATTCCCTCACATCTTATTTAGCAATTATATTAAAGTTGAAATCAAAGCTACTTAGTTTTATAATTTGAGTTTACAAATTTAAGTTTACAAATTTTATTTAAAGTTAATTACACAGCTTTTGAATGTTGTTTATATATTTAGATGAAAAATGAGAGAGCGTTTTAAGGATACATAGTCACACACATACAAACATGAATTAAAGTAAGATTTAAAAAAAATCTGACCGACCAACCCTACCCTATTGTGAGGAGTGAGGGTCATAATGCTACGGTTGATTGGGATAATGGACTTGTCAGGCTGGGTCATGGTGATCAATGGAACAGACAAATGAGATTAGTTATGGTGACAATTTTTTAAAACTCGCACAGTCTACACCCCTACATGTATTCGCCCTCAAACGAGGAACATGAAGTGGTACTATTCAAACGAGGACACCCAAACCTGGACACACATCGATACACCGAGGACAAAATGGGCGATTATTTTGTGTGTGTTTTGGTATCACATCGCCAACCACGCACAACCACACAGTGATACTATCTAACCGAGGTGTGTGAGGGGGTATGTCATAAGAGGACCTCATTTAGATAGCGTTTTTATACTATTTGGAATATTTTGAACATATCAGGAACCGAGGACTGTCCGCAGTTCCAAGGTGTGTCCGCAGTTTGATGGTGTGAATTCATACGGGTGTCCGCAATTAGATAGTGAACACGTACACACACCAGTGCGTAGAGTAGTGTGTACTTTTAGACTCACAGGAAGCAATTGAGGTTAGCAGGTAAGGTAATTATTGAAATGTAAAGGGGGCATTGAGAGATACCTGTAGGAGTGGGCCCTCAATTTTCCTGGAAATCAGGTTTTTGCACCTACGTCATACTTGGGCATATACTAACTACCATCTGAAACCGTTTACCTTAATTCACTGTCTATCGTCTAAAGTTTTATGATTTGGTGATTTTGATGTACATCACATCACAATTATCACCATCACTTGCAGAATCTACATCACTAGTATTTGAAACCATGGACCTGACCACAGCCTCCCCTGCAATAGTCAGCCGATGTGGCGTTGTACATCTTAACAATGACGTGGTACACTGGAAATGCCTGGTAGAGTCCTGGATAAGCTCAGCGAAATCCCACTGGGACCTTACAAATGACAGGTAAATATGTGCTTAGTTATAACCTTGAGGTCAGAGGTGGTTCTTGAGGACAGAGCTTCTTTAAAAGAAACTGGCTAATAAAAAATACCTTACCATTTGTTACCAATCAAAGATATGATTGTCTATGAATGTTGATTTTTGTTTTTCCCTATTCTATTGATTTATCTTCCTATTTCTTGACATTTTATCATTTGAGTTGCAGTGAACCAATTGATTGGCTCATCAGAGAGAGTTCTCTGTAGTTAAAACATCACCAACAGTTGATATTTATGAAATAAAAATAGGTTACAGCAAATTGACTGTGTATCATTTAAATTAGGCTTTGTCAAACTTGGGATCTACCATTTTTACAAAAGAGTCCATAATTTCTGTGAGGAACCTCTGATTTTTAATATTCAAAATTCATAAGAAAGCTAAGTATATGTAGATGTTAAAATCTTAAAGACTTTGCCCAATAACAATGGTATTCATAGCTAACTAAATGTACCATTCCCGGTATAAATCATTCTGGGACACCCTGTATAGATTATGAAATACATACTGGAAACAAGACCATCTTCTTATGGTTGTGAAAAGGAGACAACTCATGTGGTTTGGACATGTAATAAGATTGAACAACAGCCTGGCACATACCATTTAGCAAAGAGGTGGAGTAAGAAAGAGGATAGACCGATAAAGACATATGGATGGACAACATCAAACAGTAGACAGAAATTAGCTTCGACTGGCTGATCAGAACAGCTGATGATAGGCAGCTTTGGAAAGCTTTGGTCTATCTATATAAAAAGATACATGAATGATGAGTCAACCTTTAGGCAATAGGCATTTTCATGACTAAATAGTTTTAAATGCCTATTGCTTAAAGTGCCTATTGCCTAAAGGTGGACTCATCATGCATGTATATTCATGTATACTCGCTCTGGTATAAACACTCATGAGCACTTTTTGATAGAGTTTTGCCAAATTTACCGGTATAAACGTTGTCTAGATAGAATGATAGATAGGTAGATACTGTCCTCAAGACATCAATGCAGAAGTAGATAAAATGGAGTATAGCAGTCCATATAAAAGAATAGCATAGATAAGAACCAAATATATTTTCCTACCCGGTTTGTTTCACTGTCACTAACAAAAACCATATATATTTTCCTCTGCAGTCTTGAGCTATTAAGTCAACTCATCGCCGACACTTTCGGATTAACATTGGACTTCATCAACAACCAGTGTTGTACTGCCCTCTATGCTGATATACTGAACACCAGTCAAGTGCGCAATAACATGGTAGAGGGCATGCAAGAAGTGTCCTCCTTTTTACGGATTTTATCGGCACTTTGCGACAAGCACCTTACTAATGACGAAGTGGCAGAACCCGGCGATTCGGATACAGGTAACAATTTTGAAAACCATTGTGGTTATATCAAAGAGTGTTGGTTTTTAGGCCGCAATAAGTCAACAGAATTTACCCAAGACACAAAATACAAGCAGGAAATTTGATCAAATAATGTTAAGTTTGTTGTACAAAAAGCAGTAATATCCCAAAATGTGCCAAATAAAACAATACACCCATTTCCATTCCAGTATGGTATATGTATTTTTTACTCATAACATCTAAAGAAAACCTGTTAAGTTAACATCTCTCAGTCCTAGAATTTTGTTTGATAATAAAAGTTTCTATTTTTCAAGGAAAAAATGGGGAGATCAACTACAGAGATTCAGACAGAAATAAAAATCAGTCAGTTGGAAGATGTTTTCCAGGTCAGAATTGGAATAAAATAAAAAGATGTGTTGGAATATTTTTAGATTCAACTGGGTTGTATGCGAAACTAAGCATTTTATATGTAAGCAGCGCTATTGTGTTGACAATATATCATTATGATTGTAAATTTGTGGGCAAAGTGGGCAAATTGTTTTTGATTGTTTCTTTGTTGCATGTGATGTTTTTTCCAGATCAAGCCATTGAGACTCTCTCAAAGCGCATGTCTGTGCCTGACAACTCTCGTCGTCGAGCAAGCTCCTTTGGGGCGGACCCTCTTAATCCGCTAACGGGTCAACCCAGCCTGGTAACAATGATGTCCTCCATGTTTGCATTTGCTTATGTGTGGGCATTTGGTGGTCATTTGCATAACAGGTAAGTTGTGTAAGGGTTAGAGGAGGGGGGAGACCCTTTTAATCTGCTATGGGGTCAACCCAGTTTGGTAACAATGATGTCGTCCATGTTTGCGTTTGCCTATGTGTGGGCATTTGGTGGTCATTTGCATAACAGGTAATTTACATTTGGGAGGGCCAAAAATTCTTATTATTGGCTAACAGGTCAATCCAGTCTATATCCCTATACACATGGATTGGTCGATGTAAATATAGTCAAACAATAACAAAAAAATTAAATCTTGAATTTGTTTTGACAACAAATCTATGGATTCCTTAGTAAATTGTTTTTGATACAGAGCTTGTCTGTCCAGGTTGATTTTTGATAATGCCATTTGATGTGGAGACAAAGCTCTTTTAATGAATATTTTTTGAATGCAACTGAGTAAGCTCTCTTATCACGATTTATTCCCACATGTCCTGTGCGACTAGTGCGTAAAACAGCCGTATAGTGCAAGGGCGCCCTCTGTATGGAATGCAGTGTCATTACACTGCGCGTTGTGCGTTCCAACATTTGGATGAATGCTGGCGTGACGCTTGAATCGAGACATTATTGAAATGATTGTAACACTGAATTATCACCAGAGTATTTTCATTTTATTTTGTATATTATTTTCAGGTTTACCAATAAATTTGACCAGTTTGCCAGAGTGCAGTTACGCAAAGCCACCAGTAACATCCATTTCCCCAGCGAAGGTCTCGTCTATGACTACTGTATCAATCCAGCTCTGGGAGTGCTAGTATTGTGGGGAGACAAGAATCCTGACAGGGTAAAAACACTGCCCTCAAATTATACTGTTATCCCAGAGGTGAGATTATGGTTTCCAAATTTATAATATAGTATAGTAGCCCAAACACTTATACATAGCCTAATTAGGGAGTTGTTATGTAGTTCAACTGGTAGCAAGAGAGTAGGAAGGGTCGGGTTCAGAAGCTCAATTGGTGAGATTAGTACGTCACCCCTTATTTGGGAGCTAAGTTGAGTTAGAGAAATTATAGTCAGCATCATAATGCTTTGGACAAAATTCCACCAATGTGTGCATAGGTGCGTACTCACATAAACCCGGACCGGACGTTTCACAAGAATGGCAGCGCGTCCTAAAAATCGTCATGCGCATGCATGCATAGTTATTTGCGCATTTCAAGCATTTGGATGCATTACGTGAACAACAACAAAACATGCTTGCACGAATTAGCTTGAATTTTGTTTACATCATTATGACAGTGACTTACAGTTTATGGAAGCACAATAGTACTAGCTCCTTGATATAGTGGTCTTATTGGTGAGTTTTGTAGCTCAATTTGCAGGTTATGTAGCCCAAGTGATGTGTTTCTTAGACCAATTGGTGAGTTTCATGATTTAGTGGCCCTATTGGAAATTTCTTAGGCCAGATAGTTTTGTAGCCAGGACTTAATTCTTTGCAAATACAGGCCTGAGTTTGTGTTTGACAGTGAATAAATTACAAAGATTAATTATTTTTCTTTTATTGCTGTTAGGTTGAGCGATACTCTGGTCTATTGGATCTTCTGATCAGCAGTAATCACTCCGTGTTACTGACAGGACCATCAGGCGTGGGGAAGAGCTCCCTCATGCAGGTAAGATATGCATGGTTACATCAGGATCATTAAAGGTCAGTCAATGTGGTACAAACAAAAGTGGCGTTATGAAAATGGTAACAAAATAATCAAAATACCGGGTGGTTCAAAAAAAAGTTGACCCAAGTTCTAGGTAACTTTTCAACTACATTTTATAGTTTCAGAGAATTTTTGTTTACTTGGTCTTGATCAGCAGTAAGTTTTGAAATTATCCTGAACAAATGGTAAATTTAGCTTGGCTAGTTCTTCAGATATGGTTCATTACAGAGAGCATGCACAAAACTGCCTTGTCCACGGGAGCGTCCTTTAGTACAGATAGAATGCACAAAGTGGACTTATACACACGATTGGTCACAAATTGTGAAAAAAGGAGAAAAAGAAAAAAACGAGACATCTGGAACATCTGCCTGGTGCATGACATACCTACCTACTTACCTACGTTTCTTTGTTGAATGTAAATGACAAATAAGCACAGAGATTGGGATACTTTGTAAGGGCGGGCTTTTAAATTCTGAATCTAGAGCATGCTGTTTTGTTAAAGATAAAAACTAAATGACGATCTCGTGGACAAGTCAGTTTTGTGCATGCTTTCTGTAATGAACCATATCTGAAGAACCAAACAAGCTAAACGCGCCATTTGTTCAGGATAATTTCAAAATTTACTGCTGATCAAGGCTTAGTAAACACAAATTCTCTGAAACTATAAATGTGGTTGAAAAAATACTTTGAACTTAGGTTAACTTTTTTTTGAACCACCCGGTATAAATTTGACTAATACACAGGAATTTAAACCAGACATCAATCAAGATACTGTAAAACACTTTAATTTCACGGATACTCTATTTTGTGAATTTAAAATTACTGCCATTTTAGCGGGCATTTAATTTTGTGAATCTGGACATTTTACTGTTGCTTTTAATGACAAATTGACAGTTTTGCCAATATTTATTTCGCGAATCCACGTCCCTCCCGAAATTCAGTGGTTTTACAGTAATTATGACAGCTAGAATGTGTCAAAGCAATATCTTTCAAATATAGTTACCCCATGAAACCTTAAGGCCTATCCCCAACTTTACCCATGTCATGGAAACTATTTAGAGCTACTGATATATGTGACTAGAAGCGTCAAAAAGGACAAACACAGTATAATAGAATAAAATATGCTTCCTCAAATCATATCTTGTGATTACAAAGTCAGATTACCTTCGACATGGTATCATTTCAAAGCTTACAGTGTGCTCTTCCAACTCATACCGATAACTCAGATTTGACTCGGGCAGCCAACATTTGATGTGACAGGTCATATATCCAGATATTTGGTCAATTTGATTCATTTCTGAATGGCAAACTACAACTAAAAAGACTGCTTTTCAACATTGGCATGCGGTCAACAATATTTGATTTTCCAACGTTTAACCACAAATTATTCGACCAGGCATGTGCCACTACACACTTGTTTGTTTATAATTGCTGAGAATAAAGCTACCCGTGTGCTAGTGCCCTCCGATTAGCAAATTGTTAGTGACATATCGCGTCTAATGAGCTGATGGAGGCCAACTAGTAGTGTGTGTCATCTTGCATTGCCACACGTTGCCAAGAATAGCGCCACTCGTGACTGGTATTCAAAGGCAAATCCCACATATACGCCCTTATATGGTTGGCTCAACCTCAGCGGTGGGAATTTCCTCTCCCATTATTAGAGATGCCGTAGTTCAATTTGACCTCTATTTGACCTGTTGAAACTGGATAGAATCTACATACATCTATTCCCTCAGACCCAGAGTGTAAAAGACAAGTATCTTCAAAATGTGATTTTATGATATAGATTTATGTAATAATAATAATAATAATATTACCGTTCTTATATAGCGCTTTCCACAATGCAAGCACAGTCCCAAAGCGCTTTTTAAATCAATTATTATCGCTGCCAGTTTAAATATCAGAATCCTTTGGTCGCTACACTTAGGCGGCTACCAGTCGACAAGTGCACAAGCCTATCAGCACTACTTAGATTTTGATATCCTAACAGCTCCCCAAATATCGCTTGGGTCGACGAAGCAATTGAGACTAAGTACCTTGCCCAAGGATACAACATGTTGGCCTTAGCGGGGCTCGAACTCACAACCTTTGCATCGTGAGACCGGCGTCTTATCCACTAGACCACACACGCTCACATACATGTAACATACTTTAATAGTTAAAAACAGTCACGTGATCGTGTTACAAATTCAATTGGCACTCACATTATCAACGTTTTCATGCTTCCAACCTTTTTCACCTTCATATCAATCCTGATGAACTTATTCAAACAAGTTGAACTTATAATTCTATCATTGTATCAATCAGCATTGGCCTATTCAGGCACCGGTTAAACAGTTAACTGCAACTGTGGACATGCTGAGAGTAAGTTGTGCTCATATACAGTCACTATATACTATAACAAGTTGTAGTTGTGTCACTGTATATGTGTATATTAATTAGTAAGTAGGCTGTCCCCAGCTATTTGGTAAATCTGCATGGTATCCTGATCATTTTAGTGATACATTATATAATTAAATTTACATCAAGAGAGAAATTTGCATAAGAGGTATGGAATTTGAATTAAAATGAAATGTAAAATATTTATTTTTTGAAAATACATTTGGCTTATTTTATTTTTCAAATGATGTATAAAATAACTTTATAAAATATTTTCTTTGTTTCTTATTTCTTATTTTGACCAGTCTCATGCCACTTTTCAGAGCAATAGTGGAAACTGTACCAATACACACACCTGTTTTTCTCTTTTTGTAATGGCATCATGTATTTATGTTAAAAAGGGTCCATAATGGATGAACAGATTCAGTCCATTCTGTGATAATTCTATGTAATTATAATGATAATCATGTGTAGAAGAGACATGATTTGTATTGTATTTTCATGTGTACAGAATTATAATCGTGTGTAGAAAAGACATGATTTTGTGTTGTATTGTCATTGTGTACAAATTGATAATCATGTATAGAAAAGACATGATTTTGTGCTGTATTTTCATATGTACAGAATTATAATCATGTGTAGAAAAGACATGATTTTGTGTTGTATTTTCATGTGTACAGAATTATAATCATGTGTAGAAAAGACATGATTGTGTGTTGTATTATGTGTACTCAATTATAATCATGTGTAGAAAAGACATGATTTTGTGTTGTAATGTCATTGTGTACAAATTGATAATCATGTATATTCGAGAAGACATGATTGTGTGTTGTGTTGTCATATGTACAGAATTATAATCATGTGTAGAAAAGACATGATTTTGTGTTGTAATGTCATTTTGTACATATTGATAATCATGTGTAGAAAAGACATGATTGTGTGTTGTATTATGTGTAGAAAAACATAATTTGTGTTGCATTGTCTCAGAGATTCAATTTTGTGCGGCACACACATGCAACTTGTTTTTGACACCCAGTTTTTTTTTGTCTACCGCATGCCTTTTGTAAAGTTATTTGACTCTGGATTCTTAATAATTGTTGTTCTTAGAACCTCGTGCAACCCAAGAACTACTTCGTGAAGACCAGTCTCTCTCCCGGCCTCAGTTGTCAATCATTTGAGGACTTCATTGTTAGCAAGCTCCGCCCACGTAGCGTTGCCATGACAGCAGTGGCTGGTACCAAGCAACCAAAAAGTGGCACTACTCATCTGTTCTTCATCGATGATTTGCATTGTGGGAAAATGGACATGCAGACCGGTAAGTAATAGACTAAAGTCCCTGTATGGTCTATATACTTATCATGTGGCAGTGACGTAACTACAATATTTACTAAATGCTGTATATAAATGTGTGCATCTGCTTAAGGTTCTGGCATATACATACACACATAGAAAGATGGTAGATACCTATGCATGAATTAATGCTGCACATCACTGTCCGGTGGAAGTGAATTAGATTTAGTCCCTCTATGGTTGCCAACTTTAACAATGGCAGACACAAATTGAAGATGAGAAGGATTCAGTCTTGGCAAATACAACATGGTTTGAGGGAAGTAGTGCAAACTTGCTTACTTGCTTAAGGCGTCCCGAAGGAACGAACTTCTGTGATGGCCTTCCATACTGGTCTTTCAAGCATGCAGTTTTTCATATCCTGCCTAGTTAGTCCTGTATCCTCTGATAAAAGCTTGATGTAATTCTTTCGTGGTGGTCCTCTAGCCTTGTGTCCATGCTTGGGTTGCCACAGGAGAACTTTGGAGACTGCTTCCTCTTCAAACTGCAAACTGCTGGTCCGGTGGTGTTGATGATTGGGACTACCTCCCGACGCACAGCGGAGGTAGGTAGTCACCAATCATCAACACCTAGGGACCAGTAGCTTGCACTTATTCTCCGAAATGAACCTTGTTGTATTGATTTTGTTACGCCTCACACATATGTCATTGTCAAAACTAAATATTTGACAAAAGCTTATGGTGCTCTGCGTAGTAGGCCTACATTTTATGTATGTAGCGAGCAAGACCGCAAACTCATTCCTCTTTAGAAGAACGATATCAATGAAAACCGTTTCCTATTCTTCACAATAATTGCTGTAGACCTTCATTGATTTTTGTATTATTACATGCTTGGTCGATGCAGCATCTTAATTATCCAAATGAAGCCTCAACAACTTTTAAAGTAAGCTTTTAAAAATAAAATAAAACCTTTTAAAAAAAGCCCAGACATCTTGTGGATGATATGATTGTTCGATTGTTTTAGATAATTTATTTTGAATGTCTATCCCCTTATGTCCAATGCAGGAGTCCAGCCTTGTATAGAAGTCCTCCGTCAGCTCAAGACGACCAGCAGAATCTATGATCGCCGCCGACTATTCAACAAATCCTTAGAAAACGCAAACTTCATCGCCGCCTGTACCCCGCCCGGTACCGTAGGCATTGGTAGCGGCACGGCCAGTCACGCTCTTTCGCCCCGCATAACACGTCTGTTTTCCGTGGTGTCTTTCTTTGTGAATTCCGATGAGGCATTGCAGTTGATGCATGGGTCTAGTTTGCAAGGATGGCTGGAGGAATTCCCGGCTTACTCGGTGGAACATCACAAGGAATTAGCTCAGGTAAGTCTTGTCATTCCAATGTAATAAAATAAAAAATAAAAAACATGCATGAAAATATAGCGTTTTAGAGTGTTCAATTTTCGGCTTTATTTTTTGCATAGCAAAAACTGTTACACGCTTATGGATTTGTATAGCAATTCCAAACTTTTGTGTAGCATTTTGGAACGCCATTAAATTATGATCTTTTTGACTGTTATATTAACAGGATAGCTAAACTACACATTGTACTCATCTTGTGTCAGTTGGACTCATTTTCTTTGTATTTATTCAAACTTTCAAACCTTTCCGCAACAACCACTGTTAATTATTTCAACACGCCTGCCATTCTAACTGCCACGTAATTATTACCTAAATAACACTAATTTCTGAATCTAAAATCTGTTCTCACACAGTGAGATACAGATAATGCTGCCATTTTAGCTGATTTAGAGTAGTATTTGTAGCATTCAGGGTCATTTTGGTTAAGATACTTTATTGTTTTCAAATACCACAAATACTATAGTATTTAGAAAAGAGAATCAATTCAACCTATAACTTTGCTATACTATTGTGGGTATCACAACATGGAAGTATGATAATCTTGTTCTGCTATGGTCAGTGTGTTCACTCTGTAAACCACTGGGTGCAGTAATGTTGACAAGCATGCTACAATGCAAGGTCAAAAAAGGAAATTGTTGTATTGCCCTCAAGTGCCAAAGATTTTGTGGTGGGTCGGTTGTGTTTTTGTTTTTGATTTATATTTCTTTAAATTGCTGAAAAAACTTACTAACAGACTGTAGCTGTCAAGGTTCATGTCAAGACAAAATTGGTAAATGTCAATTTTATTAATGTGTGTAATAGCAGTTTTATTTGGTTTTGTTCAAGCAACCTAAAAAAGGGCAAGTCAAGTTGCAAAGCATACCATTTTTGCAGAGTAAATTTATCAAGTGGATAATATCACAGTCATACACATACTGTATTTTATTTTGGTGCATGTAAAAGAAATGATTCATTTTAATTGATACCCTCACATTTCTACTCTTAGTAGCCAATTTTATCACAATAAATGAACTTATAAATAGCAAGTCTCTGTCCATATGTTTACATTCATATATTTTTTTATTTTTGTTGCATCTATAGGCTATAAATTTGTTTTAAAGGTCAAACTGACCTCAAAGTTTGGCTTACTCGTTAACAAAACAAACACAACCCAGATATATAAACTGCTCAAAAAAGTTTCGAATATTGTATGATATATTCATATTGTGTTTCATATCTATTAAAAGCGGATGTGTTCCTCTTTCCAATGAAACCTCATTCCTAGCAATCACTTGTTTCAGTGCTAGCCACTTGCTTGAGAATGTGGAGAGGTCTCATTCAAAATGTGCCAAATTCAAATTCAAATTCAAAAGAACAATTATGTCATGTTCAATGAACTGTTACATTGATGGCTACCATGTAAAACGCAATTTAAAACCTTTAAACAACCGCCGTTGTTCATGTACCTTGCTTAAACGATTGTTACTCAAAAGTTGTTTAGGCAGCGGTACTTGTTTAAAACTGTTATACAACATTTTTTTGCTTTGTTGTAGAGAAAGGCTCTATTGTCTTTTGAGGACAATAAAGTGATGATTTTGGCACATTCAGATTGAGACCTCCCCTATTCTCAAGCACATGGCTGAGCTCTGAAACAAGTAATTGTTACAACTTTGGTATCATTGGAAAGAGGAACATTCCATTGATATGCAACATAATGAACATATCCTGAGATATTCAAAAATATTGTGAATGGAAAAAATGTCTGAACTTTATTTGAGCATCTTTTCTATCCCTGACGGCGAACCTGTTTAAAAATATTTATAATTTGTTTAATACCCGTCGTATATGCCTATTATTTCTATGTTTATAAGCAGTTTATTTAAAAAAGTGTTTTTTTATAATTCATTAAAGGTGATGTATGTCATCTTAATTAGATCTCCATACATACCATACTGTTTCTAATTTTGCTAGGGGTGCTAGTTTGCTCATTTGAATCCCTTTTGAATATTTTCATTCATAACAACTGGATTCAAATGATTGAAATTATACACCCTATAAATATGCCAAATTAAGAACCTGGTAGTTTCACAGAACTATAATACTGACATATCATGCCTTTTTTTCAAGCAGTATACAATAAACAGATTTGACATTAGGCGACAAAATAAAAAGAAACCCTGTTCTACGGGCCCGACTGACCCATTGTTTTAAAGGAAATCTGTGAAAAATATTTTCACATTTAAAAAAAACGGCAAAATGTTTACTGATTTGTAGGATTTTTAATGGTCATTTTGGGGGGGAAAAGTTTGACCAACTGACCCAACCTAAGAGGTCAAGATAAAGATGCCCCATAGAACAAGGAGGTTTTTTTCGTCACCCGATATCAATAAGCAAATTTCTTTACAAAATAATACAACATTAACATAAATGTAATACCTATAAGTCTATTATACATGGCATAAATGGTATACAATAGATATATCTTTTCACTTTTCAATGTGCTATATATAAAATAATGAATATCTTTTCACTTTTCAATGTGCTATATAATAAAATAGCAAAACAAAAACATGTATACAAACATAAGTAAGGGTCATCTTAAATATTCTACCTACCCTCTTGTAATTCCACTGATAATATTAATAAATGTCTGTATATGGCATGTAAGGGCATGAAAATGGCAGTAGAATTATTCAATTGACCCTTATAGAAACATATTTATGGTCCTGCATGGCCTTAGTTAATTGAATTCACATTGAAAATCCTCATTTCATCGGTCAACTCCATAGGGGCCTACTTTGAGGAAATTTGCTTTAAAAAACCAAAACAATTTTTTTAATTTTTTTTTATTATTATTATTTTCTTTTTTTTAAGTTGTCAAAATTATTGAAAAAGAGGAGGAAAAGAATTGAGAATGGTGACATATCGATAGTCCAACGGCTCTATAGTCTGAAAAAATAGATTCTATAGTACGAAGGTTTTATAGTCCGAATATAATTAAGGTTTTATAGTGCGAAGGTTCTACAGGGTGACCCAATAAAAAGTGTACCCAAAATGAAAGTGATATTTTTCCACTTCCTGTAATTTGATATCTGTGTTTTTTATTTTATTATAAAGAATGGGTAATGGAGCATCTACCCTGAAAAAAATATTTATTTTGGTTGAGTGGTTTTCAAGATATCGTCCATTGAACATTACTTCAGCAAAACAGACTTGTCCACGGAGCTTCATTTTTCTTAGGCATGGTTAAACACAACTTCAACATCAAAAATAATAAATCATTGTAAAAGGATTAGTTTTGATGTCTCACTTGTGTTCAATCATGCCTTTGCTCCAAGGACAAGTCTGTTTTGTTAAAGCAAATTGGAGCAAAGGCATGATTGAACACAAATGAGACATCAAAACTAATCCTTTTACAATGATTTATTATTTTTGATGTTGCAGTTGTGTTTAATCTTGCCTAAGAAAAATGATGCTCCGTGGACAAGTCTGTTTTGCTGAAGTAATGTTCAATGGACCGTATCTTGAAAACCACTCAACCAAAATAAATGTTTTGTTCAGTGTAGATGCTCCATTACCCATTCTTTATAATAAAATAAAAAACACAGATATCAAATTAAAGGAAGTGGAAAAATATCACTTTCATTTTGGGTAAACTTTTTATTGGGTCACCCTGTATAGTCCGAAAATGAAACAGTTTCTTTAATCCGAACATGAAAAACAGTTCTTTAGTCCGAATACTATGATCATGTTCTATAATCTGATTATTGAAAAAGGTTCGGTAATTCAAATAATTCAATTTTTCGGATTATAGCATATTTGTTCTGATTCGGATTAAAGAACAGTGGAAACCCTTTTGGACTAGAGAACCCTTTTGAAAATTGGAACTAAAGAACCTTTTTTTTAAAATCAGACTAGAGAACCTTTTTTAACTTTCAGATTAGATCCCTTTTCCAGTTTTTGGACTATAGAACCTTTCAGAATATTCGGATTAAGAACCTTTTTAATATTCATACTATAGAACCTTTTCTATTTTCGGACTAGAGAACCCTTTTTACCATTTAAAAAATTCGGATTAGGCCAAAATAAAATAATTGTTTGTCTCAAAGCTCCCGCGCGCGTTAGTTTATTGGTGCGCATTAGAAAAACAAAAATCTGAAAAAACCTTTTTTTTTCTTCTTTTTTTTCTTCTTCTTCTTCTTCTTCAAAAAAAACCCCTGAAATTTCACAGATTTTTCAGATTTTCATTGATCAGATCATCTTAAATACAAAAGTTCACTTTTTTACAAGGATTTCAATATTTTATATTTAAAAAAAAAAAAAAAAAAACCCTTGAAAAAAAACTGCATTCCGCATTAGTTTTACAACAGGAGAGGAGCTTTGAGACAAACAATTAATTTAATTTGGCCTTATAGAACCTATTTTATTTTTGGACTATAGAACCGTCGAACTTTAGAACCTATTTTATTTTTTGAATAGAGAACCTGCATGCTAAGGTTACTTGCTAAGGGTATACAAATATTTTGATGACTTGTTTAGGGTATGCAAATACTGTAAAATACTGTCCATACTTGTTTAGGGGTGCTTTTTCACATTAATGCAATTATTTATTTAGGGTGATTTTTTGAAAGTCCTTGGACGTGACTGTAATGACCACTGAGCACCCCAGGGGTTAAACAACACAAATATATCCCTATTTTGTCAAAAGTTGTTCAATACCCAAATTATTTATTTTGACAGTTGTACAATATTTTACCTTCCCTGTACTGTAGAACAGACAACCCGCACTTATAGCAGCAGTTGGAATTTCAACATAATTAACTTTCATTATACCTGCAAATGGTTGGTCTCATATTCCCTGATAATTAAAATGCTATCTTTTTAATATGGGCTGGGATTTTGCCAGCTTTTAGACTTAATTAAAAACTTTTTTCTCTCGAAATAGTGAACCTTAGGTCCCACACATGTTTCAAGTCTTTGACGGAATAAAAAGCATCATTTGGTTATAGTAGAATATTTAATTTGTGCGTGTACCTGGGACCTAATGTATACTTTATCCACAATTTTTGCCATGAGTACATTTTCCTGTTGAACTCAGCCAAATCTTTATAACTTATTATTTTATGAAATGTAATAAAAGGCTTGAAATTATACACTTGCACAACTGAGGTAAAAATTAAAAACAACTGGGATACAATATTGGTGTGAAGGACAAGGTCATATGATTTGAGTTCCCTGGAAAGCAGGATATAAAGTGTGAAGATATTATACAATGGGATATTGTATTTATCCTGATTTGATATGCCAGCATGTGCTATTATAGTTTAATCAATTCCAAATTGGCGAGAAATATTCGGTTTTTATCTCTCCGCACTCAAAAGTAATCCAAGCGTACGCCTGCGATTATGGCCACACGCACACGGTATTGGTTGCATGCACGCGTTATGCGTATGATGCACAGTGCGCTAGTTGGCTTAATGCGCGCCCACATCATTCTGTATCATTCACTGCTGTAAGGCGGCTTCGCCAATTTAGAACAGATCAAACTATAGTCAAATCCATATTTCACACGGTCAATATAACTATTGATTATTGGCATTTGCATTGACCGCTATCTGTTAATGCTGTCCTGGTAATTTTGGTTGGATTTTTGAAGAAGCAGGTCAAATTGATTCAAAACACATGTTAACAAAAAATTGTTCCAAAAGGGTATCTATATTTTTTTCTTCTTTACAACATTGTGGAATATAATTCTCCATGCTGTCTTTTATTTGTAAGGCTTTATTAAACATGCATTGATGAACCTGCATCATGAGAATGCAATGAAATATGGACACATCTTATCTCCAACCAAAGTTGGATTCAATGTCTGCACAAAAATTGAAAGAATATGCAACAAATCACCTTACCAATGCTCCAGATATTTGTTCCAGTGTGATATGAATTCATAACCGTCACAAATACACATATTTCATCCAGAGTCAGAGGAATTAGCGTTTAGGGGAGTGTCTTGAAAGTCTGTGGTCATGCATGTTTACAGCATGACATTTGACTGCCCCCTCCCCCAGGTGCTCAAATATGTCACTAAATATGTGATGCGATCTGTGAAAACCCGCCATATGGTGGCATTTTTCATATTGGAGATATTTATATCACAAGAAAGCTTAAACTGTGCTGATTACAGAACTGTTTCGATCATCTTTCTACGATCACTACAATAAAAGTTATGAGTGAATGATGATTGTGATGTCATAAAAAGCTACAAAACAAGAAATCATGAAAACAGGCCAAAAAAGATACATAAATCAATAGAATAACATTATAAGGTTAAAAGTGACTTAAGTTTTTTGAAGGTGAAATTTCATGAAAGATGATGACACAAATATTGCAATTTAAAGGTGTATGTTCCGATCACCTTTTTGGGGCTATGATTTCTTTTTCACATCAAGATATTTTGATATCAGAAGAATCCCCATATTTTTCTCATTATGTCTGTAAAATCTTAGGAGCCAGAAATGTTCCATTTAGAAATAAATGGGCTAAAATGTGGTGAATTACTGCCAAAGGTGGTTAACCACCAACCAGGTTGTATACTACTCAATGGGCAAATAATTTGTGACCGTGTGCTTCTAAAAATAAAACCGTTGGAGTTATGCAACTCTGGAATTTTGGAATGCTTTGAAATGCGACAATTTTAAGGATGACCTTTCATGCAAAATAGAAAACATCAAGTTGAAAATCATGCCAGCAATCAGAACATCTACCTTTAATTTTCTTTAAAAAAATCTAAAAAACCCAAAACATTTTTTTTTAAATTCAAATTTTACCCATAATCCCTAGTTCACATTTTGTGACATCCGACGGGTTTTCACAGATCGCATCACATGTAAACAAAATGGTATCCATAAGTAAGCATTTTCCAGTGTTAACTTTTTTGGTAGAGTCACACTTGTTCATAATATTTTCTTTTTCTTTATTTATTCCAGGCCCTATTATCCGGCACTCTCAAACTACACTCCGTTATTGTCAAACAATTTGCCTCCAGTCCAGTCAACCCACAGTATGTGTTCTCCCAGCATGATATACAACGTATCATACAAGGGTTGTACCTCATGTCACCGAGATCACGGGCTAGGCCTAGACACGGAGGAGGAGCAGGAGGAGGCGGAGGAGGGGGCGGAAGACCTCAAGGAGCTGGGGGTAAGTGGATGTTGTTTTATAGACTCCCTAGGCACATGGATTAGTTTTACACTTGCACATTTCTAAATGTTCACCTGAAAAGAACAGCTAATTTGACTGGGTTATTTTATACATTTACACATATTTTGCATTTTGCATCATATATTGGTGTATTCAGAAGTTTGCAAACTCATATTCACATCAAATGTCATATATTGCTATCTTCAGTAGATAGCAATATATGACATTTGATGTCAATGTGGAATTGCTATCTTCAGTAGATAAGAATTCTACAATGACATCAAATTTCATATATTGCTATCTTCAGTAGATAGCAATTCCACACTGACATCAAATGTCATATTGCATCAAATGTCATATGTAGCTATCTTCAGTAGACAGCAATTCTACACTGACATCAAATGCCATATATTGATATCTTCAGTAGATAGCAATTCCACACTGACATCAAATTTACATCAAATTTCATATTTTGTTATCCTCAGTAGATATCAATTCCCCACTGAAATTAAATGTCATACTGTTATCTTCAGTAGACAGTAATTTCATATGATAAAATTATGCTTAGCTTATTAGTAGGCATAGCACAATGCACACACACAGAGTATGCCAATGGGAGCATTACACCAGTGAACAACAACATATGAAAAGCTGTGTTGCATAAAGGCCTACATCCACTTCTACCTGTTACTCATTTTGCATTATTGAATGGATGGCTATTCACGATGTGGAATGTGGTTTGTATTGTTGCCTCAATTGGCGTGCATGGATGCACTAATCCAAGTCATGAAGACAGCCATACAATATTTGGATTAATTAATCATGCAAAATGAGTAACATGTAGGAGTGGTCTGTAAGCCCTTATGCAAAACAATCTTTTCATATAATGTATGCAGCTCCACTTTGAAAAACATCCCTATACAAAATTAATTATCCTCACATAAGGCACTTCCTGTAGGGCAGTGAGCTTGCCATATATGGTAGTCATGACCTTGGACTATATAACCTTGATCCAGGTATAAATACTTATCATCAGGTTTTTTAGTTATGGCTGTTTTTACCAATTTTTGAAATTGGCTCTGAACTTGAATATATTGGGCCGAGTTAAATAAACCTAACCTGAGATATTGTACTAAACACTTCAATCAATTTAGTGATATGCTCAGTTTTTGCATCCTTTGAGTGCCTCGTGTGAGGAAAAGACTGAGAATTTAAATATGGGTATTTAAGAAATGGAAAAGCTTGTTTAATTTCTAAATCCATCAATATTTGTCAATCAAATTGGGTATACATGTTATATATCTATTACCGATCACTCTTATGATGGGAAAAAAATTGTCGGACATTGCTCATTTGCATATCAATGACTTGAATAGATAATTAGCTAATTTGCATATTTAATGAGCTTATGAAACTACATTATAGTTAAAAAGATTGGGTATCGTACAGTTAGCCATAATACCAAGTTTGATTGCAATACACCATTCACATCTGGATTTATAACATTTACGCATATTAATTAGCTGGACTTGGTCACTTTTTTGATTGCAACAACAAAATACAAAAATACAAATTTGAATTGCCATCAAATCCCAAACTTAAAAATGAAGCTTAGGCATTGAAAAAGAGACCAATCTGCTCTACTGATATGGACCTTAATAACATTTTGTCCACAAAAAACATCATGGTATGGAAGTGTTAAAAAAATGTGAAGGAAAATTAAGACATTTTTTGTAACTTTTTAAAAATAATCCAAACAAATATCTGAAATCTGTTAATTCTTGTTTCTCTTGTTGAATTATCTCTTGGCTTGAATACAAGCTACATTTCATGGACCTTGTCAACATTTAAATTCAAACAAAATGAACATGTTATTTGCCAATTAACACAATATTTTCACAGTGATACTACCAAAATGTATAAAAACAACCAGCAAGACATGCAAAACAAAGGTATTTATCTGCATTGGAGACCTATTTGAGGCTATTTCCATATCCTGCTCATAGAATATAATCATCATGCAATGCAGCTTGTATCAGTTACGGATACTAGCCTGGACCCATCAATAAAATATAGCGCAACTGCTGATAATGCAGCATCCTAGACTTGATACAAATCTGGCTTAAACAGTATGTTACGCTTTATTTCTCTGTGGACTTGGTTTAAAGTCTATTGTTTAATCAGTTCCAAATTGGTGAGAAATATGCTGGTTTTTATCTCTCCGCGTGTAAAAGTAAGCCTATGCGCGCTATTTTGGCCTATGCAGGCGTCACACATACTATTTACACTGCTCCATGTTGCACCATGTTACGCGCCCACGCTCTTCTGAATTCATTCGCTGCTGTAAACAGGTTCGCCAATTTGGAACTAACCAAACCATAGCATCATGTCCATAAATTTATGCTTGATTCAACAGTCGCCCTAAAATATATTTAGTATAAAAATAAATAAATAAATAAATAAATAATTGAATATTGAATTTGAAATATATATATCTATATAACAGAAATAAAGGATTGTCACAATTATGAGAATTTCTACATGTTTGTAGGAATAGGCACCATACATTTTTCCATCTCAATCAAATATAATTAACTACTTTTTCTATTCAAGAACCATCATTTATATATAAATGTTTCAAAGCTTGTAGAAATTTATGTCCCTCAATACCCTATTTCTTTAAAATGTTGCAGTAAGTAGATGCCATTAAAATCACTTATGGCAAAAAGTTTGATAGATTTTCCAGACTAATTGTTATTGCCTAAAATAATATTTAATCACATTATTTCATAATTAAGTACCACATTCAATTGCAAAACTATTGCAAGTTTTGACACATACCATTGTCTATGTTAAATTAAAGCATTTAATTTAAAGTAGAAGAAAGCCCGGGGGGGGGGGGGGGGGGGGGGGGGGGGGGGGGGGGGGGGGGGGCTTTAAACCAAAAAAAGGAGCTATTTTACACAAATGTAGCGTTCTTTAAATAAACAATAATCAAATATTTACATTTTGAAGCTTATGTTTCTTAGAATTTCATAATATTGAAACACAGCATGGACATATTAAATGAAACTTGTATTTATCCTGCTACCAAAAAAGCCCTGTTTTCTTAGTCTTATCATCAGTACTGAATAAATAGATAGTAATTGGTTTGTAGCATGAACCTTTCCACTCTTTCCACTCTTTCCACAGTATATTTGGTACTACTGTAAAAGTGGTAATTTTCGCACAATTAAATGTTCACGCTTTAACGACTTTCAGCCATTTTGCTTGTTTTTAAATTCATGATTGGAAAGTTTATTACATAGACTTATACACAAAATAAATATGTTCGCATGTTTTTATTTTCACGGTAGCTGCTTAGAGCGCGAATATAGATTGCTAACGGTAAGTATATTTTCTTAGACACTCCACTTTATGGTCAATCTTTAAAAAGTACCAATCTGGCGTCACAGTGATCCCTTCTCGAAATCCAGCTATGCCGTGAACTTTAATGGAGCGAACCACTTGGCACGATTTCATCCCAAACACATGCACCACCTGCGACAGACGCTCGTCGTGAACGAGAAGGAAGTTGTCTGGGGTGACCGCTATGGTCCCGGGATGTCGGAGAGTGTCACGGTTGCCAAACTGCCGCAAGGTGGCGCCGTTTTGATCCAATTGTAGTACACAATGGTTACCCTTGTCGCTGATGAATATGTTATTGTAAGTGTCAACGCATATTGCTACAGGGTAGGTGAGATCGGCAACGATGCTTTCCTGTCGTCCAATCTTGTTAATGACCTTCCCTTCAATGTCATGAATGTACACGCTGCAATCTAAGGCATCGAGGATTAGCGTCTCACGCTTGGAGTTCACCGCCAATCCAATTGGATCCTTGAGCTTGGACGCTGAGAACTTGCGCAGCTGTGTCCCGGCTTTATCATACTCCACCACATACTTTTTGCCGATAAACAACACAGTTATGTCTTGCTTGTCCATTGCAAGCATACTGTTGTCTTTGTACATGACGGGAAAGTGTCGCACATGCTGCCCGTGACCGTTGAATTCAACAACCTGCTTGTTGTTGACAGTGTCTGCAACATAAATATGCCCGTTGTTGCCGACTACAACACCACGCATGTTCTCAAAGAAGTTTGTCGCATCAGGTGAAGACAGAAAGATGGCCTTGTGGACCACCACATCGATTGGATCGATGTTAGGAGGCTGGTCGTCAATCAGAAGCTGCAGATAGTGGTTACCTATCTTCTTCGGTGTGTATTGCATGTTGTAAGTGCCGGATTTGGTGTGACGCACAAGGCACTCTGCATTACGACGTGTAGGGTCCAATAGGGTGGATTTGATATTCATACCTATCGGAAGAGGGTAACATTTACCGGTTGAATCAATGGCCTTTATACCAATGGTGCTCTCATTCCCCACTGTAGCAGTTTGAGCATCGATACAAAGCTTACACACCGGCACATCCACTGATTTGATCGGTTCATCGCATACCGTTATCTTTAGCGTATGATTCCCAATCAGCTGTGGCGTAAAGATGATGTAGTACGACCCATTCAAATTATCTTGCACAAGACACGGCACCGGATCATCATTACAGTCTATTAACTCTGCCGCAATGCACGCACCACCTTTGCTGCACTCAGAGCCATTGCAGTCAGTGGTGGACATGGTAAACGTGCATTCCAGATTGACAAAGGTGGGTCTTGTCTTGACTTTGGTGAGGAAAGGAACCACATCATTGGTCTGGACCTTCCCAAGGTCTTGCACAGCTAACCTATGGTAGATTTCGGCAGAGTTGTGATCGTGCTTGAACTTGACCAGGTTGTTGGATAGAGGTCTGGTGTGGAAATCTCTGGATGACAGGACGTCTAGGATTGGTTTCAACCTCTCCATGGCCATGACGGTTTCAACCTGGCTGTCCTCTTCCAGAGCCACGTCAGCAAAGTTGCACATTGCCGTGACGCTTGCGATAGTCATCTCTGCAGCCTCTTTCTGTTTCTTTAAGTGCTGCTCCATATGGGATTTAGCGTCATGGACAGCTTGCATTAGAGACTGTTCTCTCTTGTCCAGTTCAGCTCGTCGTTTGGCAAAGAACTCTGCAATATCTGCCTCAGCCTGCGTAGCATTGGATGCCACCTTATCACTCTCCTCATGGATATTTGCTATCAGCTGCTCCAGAGGGTCCCATTGTCCAAGTGACTTGTCGATCAATCGGCGCAGTTCTTGCTGGGATCTTTCAGCCGCTTTGGTTAGATCAATGAGTTCATGCCAAGCAGGTCCCTTGTGGGCCAGGTCAGCGCATAGCTGGCATAATGGAATCTGGCATTTGGGACCCTTACAGAACAATGTCATTGGTTGTTGGTGGTGCATAGTGCAGTACAGCCTTTGCTCTTGTAGCTTCTTTCTTTCATTGACCTTCAGGTCGAGCAGCATAACAATGTCATGATCTTCAAATCCCGCATTAAACTGATGGGCTGTAATGCACTCCCGGCACAAGTAGCGCACACAATTGGCACAACATCCAATGGCGCGTCCCTGTTTGGAGCAACCTTCACACAGAAATGCTCGGCTCTTGCCATTCAAATTGCGCCCTCTACCAGACCGACGTCCAACTGCTTCCTCGTCATCCACCCCGAGGTACTCTCTCATCTGCTTTACATGGAAATTAGTCGGCAGACTATCCACATCTTTTTGGGAAAACGTGGAAGCATTCTTGCAGAACGGACAGCAGATTTGGGTAGTGCCGCCTTTAACCAATCCCTGGAGACACTTCAAGCACATGGTATGCAAACATGGAAGATACTTTGCCATTCTACTGTTGTCATTGAAAGCCTTGCGGCAGATGTTACAAGAGAGAAACTGGTCGTGAAATTTGGCATAGTAGTCGTCACATTCAACACTGCTCGTTTGTGAGATGGTCCTTTCTGTTGCTGCTTGTCTGAGCAGTTTCCCGACTGGGTAGTCATGATCGTTGCTGCCGATCTCAAAGACTGAATCGCTGGTGTTGAGCCCAATTTTGTCGCTATCACCGCTAACCCATACACCACTGTCTTTCCTGTTGTCCACACGGTCAGAGTGTTTCAACCCATTTGGGGTGTTTTCTGCAATTGTGCTCATACTGAACTCATGTAGTGTTGTGGGTCAGCAATCTGAAAGACATAAAAATCATTTATAAATTAGGAACCAATTGAGTTTTACCATGCTTTTTTTTCATGTCCATCGCCTCGGTCTGAAATTAGACATTTAAAAAAAATGTGGGTCAGAATTCATTTTGCACATGAAATATTTTCCCCCACTGATTCCTAAAAAAATGGTTTAGTTGGGCCCATAGAACAGGGTTTCTTTTTTCGGTCACCTTAGGCTTACTGTTACTATGGTTTATCTTTTATTTGACACCACTACCCTCTAAACATAAAGGGCGGTATTCTCGTACTAAACACGGTTTTAGCTTAAAACCGTGTTTAACTAAACGCGTGTCTAACTTAAACGTGAGTTTATCCTTTTAAAGGACGTGTTTAATAAAACACGATTTAAAACTCTGCAAAACTCGTTCCCAGAGTGGTCCTGCGTTGATTGTATAAAGGCATTTAATTCATTGTGGCCCTAATGGGTTACAATAGATATCGACCGAATGCCTCAAATACACGGTACTTTTAAAGTCTACACGATCCATGCGTCAGCTTACACCGGGCACGGTTGAGTGATCATTCAAGGCATACAGTTGGTGCGCGAGTTTAGTTAAACACGCATTAAACTACCCCGTACCCATTTTTAAAGTTAGACACATATTCAATTAAACGTTAAATATAACTACGCACGAGAATACGGCCAAAATGTCCATATGTACAATGTTAACTCACATGATCTCTTCATTTTATGATATCACAGTTCACACCTTTGGAAAGGGAATGACAGAAAAAAGAAACACAAAAAACAAAACAAACCCACCCCAACAAACAAGCAAACTAAACAAAAATAAGGCTGTTCCATAGGCCTTACTGACCCAACATTTACAAATTCAAGTATTTAGCATTTGTTATTGTTTTTCCTGCCATGAAAAAGCCTTTTTTACAGATTTTTTCAGAAAAGAAAAACAAATAACCAACCAATCCCTATTTCAAAGGTTGGAAAAAGTGTACTTTAGGTCCCAGATTCTGGACTGTACTAGTATCTGTCGATACTGGAACACCAAGTATCGCTCGATACTGGTACAAAGTCAGTGTTCCAGTATCCGTCGATACTGGCACATAAAAAAGTTCCAGTATCGGGTGATACTGGAACACAATTTAAATACTGGGACAAATCACTACTGGTAGCATGTGTGCCAGTATCACCCGATAGTGGAACATAAAAACGTTCCAGTATCGCTTGATATTGGAACACAATTTGGTGTTCCAGTATCGACTGATGTTTCAGTATCGACGGATACTGGAACAGTAAAATCATACCAGTATCGAGCGATACTGACAACTTTTATGTTCCAGTATTGAACGATACTGGTATACCAGAGTCTGGGACCTAAAGCACACTTTTTCCTAAAGGTTCATCTACCCATAGAGTCTACAGCACACAAGATATTATTTCAATATTCGTCTATGGCAGGCAGTTGCAATGAGAATTATACTTACCATATCAAAGAATAGCGTTGCAGCACTGCAATAGATTTATTTATGATCATATGGCATCTCGCTCGTATAAAAACATCCGATTGTGTCGATGTGGGTTGAGGTATTCAGGGTGAGGCCGGCAGTAAGCATAGTCATGGTCTCATCATCACACCTGTTGTCCATTGTTTTAATGCGTCAAAGTTATCTGTAAAAAAACACAGGTGCATGATGTAGTAAACAACTAATTAGATCAATTTGATCGATGTAATCAATACCGATTGATATATTTTTATCATCACAGATTTTGAAGTGATGAAAAGTACAACTAAATTAAGGCCAAGAGAAAAAATATGGTTGTGTTGCCCTTAAGTGCCAAAAATGTTGAGGTGTCGGGGTTGGTTGGTCAGTCTTTTTTAATTTTTAATTGCTTAAAAATGTTACTACCAGACCGTAGCTGTCTTCATGTCAAGACAAAATTGGTAAAATGTCAATTTTACTAATGTTTCTAGTTTTTAAAACTATTATTCAAGCAAACGTATTAATTTCAAGCAGACAATTAGTAATATTATTGCAATTGGGTAAAATTTAGATCTTACATATTTTTTAAAAATGTGACCCTAATTTATGAGATTTTAGGGCTAGTCGCTGAGGGCAACACAATATAATTTTTTGGCCTAAAAAAGGCAGGAAGAATGCTTGCCTGTGGATGCCGAAGCGGCATAGGTATGCAAATGTGCCACCCTCAAAAATTCCTTTCACATTCCTCTGTTTGTTAAGACCCCGTTTTAACCTGCTTTTGTGCTTTACCACATTTTTTTTAAAATTTGAAACTTTTAATGTTAACTACAGGCCCAACCAACCCAGATTAAACACATTTGTGGACAACAATTTTCCTGTACAAATGAATACCAACCCATATTTTAGACATTTATTAGGAAAAATGTCAACAGATAGCAAAATGTCAACAGATAGCAAAATGTCAACAGATCTTGATGATTTTAGTGTCATCTGAAAAAAACCCCAGACATATAGGGTTGACCCTACCCGAGATATCCGGAAATTCATAGAGAACAGGGGTTTCACCCATCTCCTAATGTAAGGCTTTTGCTTGACCACATTTTTTTAAGGGTATGGGTAGGATATAGTAAAATCCCGACTAGCTTTATTAGTGTCATCTTTCTTGTTTCACTGGCACTTGTAAATAAGACCATTTTGGCCTCATTCTCACATATATTTTTTTTAATATCATATCCATTTTTGGTATCAAATTTCACTAAAATGCTAATTTTTTTAAAATTTTGACCCCAAAATCACTTTTTTTGGCCTCAAAATTTGCAAACGTAGTAAATTCAGTTTTTGGTAAAAACTGCTGAAATTGCACCAAAATCATTTTAAGACACTTCGCTAGGAAAGATTTCTTTGTTTTGACATAAAAATGTTTAGTTTTTAAAATGTTGACCAAAAAGTGCCAAAAATGTGATTTTGGAGGTTAAACAAATCCCATTTTCCCAAAAATGTGTTGACAGCCCCTTAAGCTAAACATGCAAATTTAACTATTAAAACACAATAAAGACATGTGTCTAACTCGCTGTAAAGTGTCTAATTTTAAACATTGGTATGGGGGTAGTTTAACTCGCTAAACCAAGTGCATGTATTGTGATTTTTTATTTTTGCGAAGCCATGGTGCATAATGTTGTGTTTATGCTACCCTTTCCCCATTTTTGTGGTGCTCATCACTTTAAGAAATTAAAATGCGCTAATAAAAGCACCGATGTGAAAGTTATTGATATTTCAAACAGCTTTTAATTCAATTAGGGGCATGTGTGGCGCAGTGGGTAGAGCACCGGACTCTTGATCTAAAGGTTGTGGGTTCGAGTCTCGCTGTGGTCAACATGTTGTGCTCTTGAGTAAGGCACTTTACCGCAATAACTTTCTCTACCCAGGTGTATTTAAATGGGTACCGGCATTCTTCAGTGCTGGGAAGGTAATAGACTCGCGGTGGAGGATCAGCGAGCCCCACACAGCAACATTATAAAAAGGAGTGAGTCTAGCCCTATCGCTTTGAAAGAGAGGTGGGCACTCCGCTCCTGGAATTACAGGATCGACCGCCTTTACTTTACTTTTACTTTTAATTTAATTGAACTCAATATAATGGTACCAGATGCCCTTAAGGCTTAAGCAAAGTTTGTTTGCTCTTTTTGTGTATGAAGTGTATCAAATTCATCGATTCACCCTATCCTTTTTTGTGCTTTTAATAACTATAGCTCATGTTTTATTCACTTTCAATGCCCACACGGCACGGCCCAGACATTTAAAAAAACACCACTATTATTACAAATTTTCCTTCACAGTACAGATGCTCACAGCTCACAGCTTTTTCTGGTGGCAGCAGTGGACTTAAGGCACTGAATCAGATTTAAGACTTATAATACTCTCATTCCAATTAACATGACATTTAATTACTAAAATACATACTTACTATTCCATATATAGTCTTATTGTATGTCATAATCACACCGTACCATTTTAATAGTTAATAAATGAAGCATTGGTCATGCTGGATATCAATACAATCCATTGACACACTCATCCATATGGTATGGTAGGTGTAGGTTGTGTTGTCACTAATAATGTATACAACCTAACTGTATACTCCCATCATGTATACAAATGGCTAGACAGTGATTTGTTACAAGCTGGGTTGCCAACTTGCAAACAATGATCATTGCATAGTGTATTATTATCCTGACAATAGAGGGGTTAATAGGCCTTACACTGTAAAACCACTTAATTTCGAGAAGGATTTAATTTCGCGAATTTCGCGAGGGACATCAAAATTATCAAAATTAAATACACGCAAATCGCATTGAAAGTAACAGTAAAACTTCCAGATTCACAAAATTAAATGCCCGCTAAAAAAGCAGTAATTTAAATTCGTGAAATAAAGTATCCGCGAAATTATAGTGTTTTACAGTATACCAATAGTTATAAAGTCAGTGACATACTATACTCAATATGGCAACAGACTATAGGTGATTTGGTTATTTCGTTCTGCTCCAATGATTCTGAATCAAATCATTGATTATAAAATTCTAGGAATGGCGTACCATAAAGTGCAATGGATCAAGATTGCTCAATACAATGTAGGAACCATCATAATAATAGCCTATTCAGGGCTGAGTGACTTTGCAATAAAAGTATATATTCTTAAAACTCATTGAATTATAGGCTAAAACCACTCTCTTTTCTCAGAAACATTGACATCTGAGTAAATTAAAGGAAATCCTCGGCATGGAACTTTAGCGCTCAGATATGTAGCATTATTATTATACAGACTACATGTCCGTAGGTTAAAGTTTTTAAAAGTGCTGTGTTAATAAATGTCAATTTTCATGTTGATTATCCCTAAATCTGACTAAATCTCACTGCCCGTGCTGCTGCATTGCCTTGATGACGTCACCTACTGCAGGCATATGTGGCCAGGAAGTTGCTGCTCGCATATGTGCTGGGAGTTTAGCTCAGTTAGTAGAGGGACAAACTGGGGTGCGGATGGTCCCCCGATCGAATCCTGGGGGTGCTGGGTGATTTTTCGGGTTAAAAAAAAAGAGTACTTTTTCCCCTCCCCCCGATACGCACAAAAACATAGCCGTGGCGGTTAGGGTTAAGACAAAGTCGGCTTTGGAAAGAAAGAAAAAACAACTGTATGGACGTTGCCATATTGATCGAAGCTATGATGAAACAGTTACGAGTTTTCCTCATCTCTGTTTCATGTATAGATATTTTTGATTTATGCATTAAATTCCTGTATGATTACAAGCAGCAACCTGTTGCTGATGAGGTGGTTTTAGTAACGATGGCATCACAATATTGGGTATAGATATCCCATCAGCACTTTTGACACAGACAACAGACAACCGGGCGCAAATTTCAAATCATCACAGGTTGGGGATGTGCAGCTTAAATTCATTTTTATTGAACATTATAGTTCTGTGTTCAAATTAAACCAGTCAATATATGAGGGTCATTCAATAAGTTCTACCTCCTACCTCATAACTTTGCTATTGGATAAGTCAGTCGTATGAAATATTTCACAATTGTAGCTTTGCATCTCGGCTACAAATTCATAGTAGATTGGTCTGAGTACTAGTTGTACTGGCGATGCACAATAAAAACCAAACGTCCAAGGGGAGGGGGTCTGGAGCAAATAGCACAGACTTGAAGAAAAGTGTACAGCCCCCTTCCCAACATTTGAAAACCGTATAATGCCCCCACCCCCCAAATGCTACAGTGCCTAGTAACAACATAGGAGTCAATTTGTAGGTATGTATTGTAAGCAGTGGCCCGCTAGAAGGTATAACATTGTATGGTTGTGTACAAGAATGGACACAACATTAATAATATAATAATTAATATATATATAATAATAATATAATAAATAATATTTTCTAAGGTATTTTCAGGGATGTGAGAGTGCCTTTTTTAAACTGATTTCAGCTCTTTTTATTTTTTTTAATGCCAAATTTCAGATTTTTATTTTATTTTCAGCCCATATTTAATGTGGTTTTTTTTGGAAATGACAAGGGAGACGAGAGGGATTTCCTTTAATTGTCATTGCTTATTATTCATGATTGCCATTTATTATGGGGCTTTTTATTTTATTTTTTACACATACACTCAATAGCGTGTCCATGCACATCAAAGTAACAGAAACTAATCTTTCCCTTTAAATATTATAATCATTGTGGACAACAGATGGTCATATGATTTGACATTTAGGATACTGAAAGTCACTGGCATCATATGATCATTATTATTATTAACTTTTGTGACGAGACTAATTTATCTGCTCTATTCGTGGGTGGGGACACGCACATATAAACAATTTAACATGCGATGAATGAAAAGTCAGATTAAAAGGGCTTCTTTCAACCACAAACGGGCTTGCGCAGGTGCTTAAGTATCAAAATGGCCAATTTCAGAGAACAAGGGTGTCATTTTGAACTACTTGAATTTGTGTTAAGGGTAGCTTGAGACAATCGTTATATTCATAATGCAAATTGGCCTTGAAATACAATAAAAATGTGATAAGAAGAAAAATCACCTACTGAACTTGAGGTATTCATGTGCATATAATTTCCGGTTTGCCCCCTCAAGAGTACATTCACACAGATACTTACAACTTTTATACATGAATAAGACCCCCCCCCCCCCCTCCCCTGGTGTATTGCAGCCTGGAGATGAGCAAAAGGGGACAACCCTGTAAATCAAATCACGGGAGGGGTGGCATGGCATTGGGGGGGGGGGGGGGGGGGGGGGGGGGAGGGGAGCATCAGAGGGTGAGCCTCCTGGCAATGGAGGAAGGGAGGGGAATGTCCCTTCTGACCCCTTCCACTAGTTATGCCCAGCCGTATGACTATGAGATGTCATGGTAATGAAGTGGCCTTGGTGTAGATTCACAAATATTCTATTTTAATTTCATTGTAATTGTATTGCTATTATGAGCATAAATTACTGTATTATAATAATAATTATAGTTTAAATGGCTGGTTGTATGACCTCCAATTAGTCAATTGTTATTATAATCAGATATTAATCAGTCTAATTATGATCAGTTTTAGTTCTGTTAAAAATAGTTTGATCTCGTCCGTCTATGTGTTTAAAGAGGTCCTTTACTGCCTGTAACCTAAAATTATGTTGTTCTCACCTATAAAGACTTCACTTTTATAAATCTAGTATACCTTTGTTTAACTCCCTTATTTTGGCAAATATGGGGAAATAACTATATAATAATGAAAACAATAAATTTGGAAGGGGAAATAGGATCTCTATATCGTCAGCCTGCTTCGATAATTGCCTAACTCATTTTTTCTAGATTTTAGAAAACACCAAAAATATATAAAGTGAGTTAGGCAACTATCGAAGCAGGCTGGTGATATATGTTTAATAGCACCATGAATAGTGCAGATGAATTCCAACAGGAGCAGTAACTGTTGGATAGAATTAGGTTTTGGATATACCTTTAAGTGAAATGTGGCTAGTTATAGGCCTATACGAGTTAATGTGACCCATTTTAAACATTTTATATAATTATTACAATCTGCTTAACTCACAATGCTGACTTAGGCAGAATTGAAATTGTGCATTTATCAACACTTTTGATCGGTCAATGACTTAGGTATTATAACAGCATGTGCATAATGTGATGAAGTCATGATTTATGCAAAAAGCTCAATTTCGCTTAAAAGTGAGTTAGGCAATTATCGAAGCAGGCTGACAATATGCTATACAATCTGATTGGTTAATAAAGGCTAAAATACGTCACCATCATCCAGGGTTCGCAGTTTTTTTTCCGCAGGCGGTTTAGAACGTCCGGCAAAAACACCTTTTTGCCACTTAAAGTGGCAAAAAGGCAAAAACTAAAAAATGGACTGGCCAAATGCTAAAAATTGGTGACAAAAATGGCAAAAGCTAAACAATATAGTGGCCAAATGCTTAAAATTGGTAAATTCATCTCAAAAGCCAATTAAAATTAAATGTATTTATTTTTTGAGTGTGTGTAAAACAATAAAAGATTTAGTTCACTGGCAGTTGCTATGGCAATCTCTTTCATTCCTAATGGTGCCAGTACATTTGACTCAAAGTTGTAATATAATTTTCATGTATTTGTTTGCAATTTTAGGGACTTGGTGAAACAAAATGTTGGCTATTTTTATTCTTCAATTACTTTATTAACAAACATGGTTAAAAAGCATACATAAAACCCAGGACATGACCAGCATGACAATGGAGACCATCAACATGGGCCAAAGCAGGGTAGACAAAATACATTAAAACTACATTAAAATACAACAAAAAATTACAGGGAATTAAACAATCAGGTGACTTGAGGAGCAGCAGAAAGCAAAGCATGATTAAGAGTGGACAATATTCAGGTGATCAATATTGTCCCAATTTGGATCTTGTCTGCTGTTCCATATGCCATATGATCCTAAAAGAGCCAACTTTGAAATGTCTCTGATAGCTTTTTGTCTCGCCTGATGTAATCAGAAAGAGACTATGTTATCACTATTTCTGTCCGGCGTCTTGCGTATGGCGTTAGCCGTCAGCCGTCCGCCATCCGCCGTCCGCCGTGTGCTAAGAAATACCTTTGTGACGCGATATCTGGAGATCCGTAAGGCCTATCTTGATGGGACTTGGTGGAGGGAAGGGGGGTGGTGCGTTCTGTTGCTGATTGATTTTTCAAGGTCATCGGAGGTCATTCAAGGTCATCGGGTCAAATATGCTTACAACTTTTGCGACGCATTGTCACGCGATATCTAGAGATCCGTAAGGCCTATCTTGATGGGACTTGATGTCAGGGAAGGGGGTGGGGTGTTCTTTTGCTGATTAGATTTTCAAGGTCATTGGAGGTCATTCAAGGTCATCGGGGTCAAATATGGGGTCAAATAAGATCCGTAAGGCCGATCTTGATGGGATTTGGTGGAGGGATGGGGGTGGTGTGGTTTTTTTGCTGAATAAATTTTTAAGGTCATCGGAGGTCATTCAAGGTCATCGGGGGTCAAATATGGGGTCAAATAGATCAGTAAGGCCTATCTTGATGGGATTTGGTGGAGGGAAGGGGGTGGTGTATTCATGTTGTTCATTAATTTTTCGGGGTCATCGGGGGTCAAATATGGGGTCAAATAGATCAGTAAGGCCTATATTGATGAGATTTGGTGGAGGGAAGGGGAGTGGTGTGTTTTTTGGCTGAATACATTTTCAAGGTCATCAGAGGTCATTCAAGGTCATCGGGGGTCAAATAAGATCCGTAAGGCCTATCTTGATTGGATTTGGTGGACGGAAGAGGGATGGTGTGTTCTTTTTGTTGATTAATTTTTCGGGGTCATCGGGGGTCAAATATGGGGTGAAATAGATCAGTAAGGCCTATCTTGATGGGATTTGGTGGAGGGAAGGGGGTGGTGTGTTCTTTTTGTTGATTACTTTTTCGGGGTCATCAGGGGTCAAATATGGGGTCAAATAGATCAGTAAGGCCTATCTTGATGGGATTTGGTGGACGGAAGAGGGATGGTGTGTTCTTTTTGTTGATTAATTTTTCGGGGTCATCGGGGGTCAAATATGGGGTCAAATAGATCAGTAAGGCCTATCTTGATGGGATTTGGTGGAGGGAAGGGGGGTGGTGTGTTCTTTTTGTTGATTAATTTTTCGGGGTCATCGGGGGTCAAATATGGGGTCAAATAGATCAGTAAGGCCTATCTTGATGGGATTTGGTGGACGGAAGAGGGATGGTGTGTTCTTTTTGTTGATTAATTTTTCGGGGTCATCGGGGGTCAAATATGGGGTCAAATAGATCAGTAAGGCCTATCTTGATGGGATTTGGTGGAGGGAAGGGGGTGGTGTGTTCTTTTTGTTGATTAATTTTTCGGGGTCATCGGGGGTCAAATATGGGGTCAAATAGATCAGTAAGCCCTATATTGATGAGATTTGGTGGAGGGAAGGGGGGTGGTGTGTTCTTTTTGCTGATTAAATTCAAGTCACTTTTGATGAACAGGCGAGACACGCCGTTCGAGAACCGCCTTGTTTGTTGAAGCTTGCTTTAGTGCAAGCATGTGCAACCTGCGGCCCGCGGGCCACATGCGGCCCGCCGACCTCTAATCTGCGGCCCGCGAAGCAATCCTAAAATTCCCTCTGATGCGGCCCGTTTTAAACGGAGCTCCCTAGTTTTACACAAATGGCGGATTGATTTGGTGGTGTGCTCCCTTATAATTAGTAGGGTGACGCTCTGCATTAGGTAAATATAACCCAAGGCGTGATTGCGTGATAAAATCCCTGGTTAAAATGGCGCTTGCAGCACCAACAGTGAGTAAAAAGAGATAATTACACGAAGAGAAGCGGGTATTCCATGAGCAATGGACTTCGCCTCTCCCTATTACTCCTCCTCCGGACGTGTTTTGGAATGTTTGACAATCGCTGCGGCCCGTGAATAGATCTCAAAATCACAATGCGGCCCGTGTGGTAGAAAAGGTTGCACATGCTTGCTTTAGTGAATTTAAATATTGACTTTACACGAGAAATGTTGTCCTTGGTAACCACCCCACGGGACCCTACTTCAAAACAGACCAGAGACGTTTTTAAATCCCCTCTATTCAAATCAAGCATATGAGACTGGCATATTTGTTCTGTTTACGACTATGATTCACTTAATATTGTAGTTTATTGTGACTGTGTTTTCTGATGTATTTTTAAATATGTTTCTGGCTATGTATGGGATTTCCCTAGTTTTTGCCAGTTGTTGCCATTTTTGCCGGCAAAATCTGGCAAAAACCGAACCCTGCATCAAACTATGAGCTGAGGTTGGGGGTTTGCACTCATGTATACAAATTGTAATCCATGCGAATGCATAAAAAACTACCCTTCAACGCGGAGTCTCTAAGAAGGAAAAAGTTACTCTTAACAAAGAAAAATGAACCTTAATCCATTTTTTCGTTCACATGGATGATAACAACATTATACCTGAGTGCCCCCCCCCCCCCCCCCCGCCCCCTAATACTATGAGCAGGTTATTGTCCTTAAATATGGTGAGATTGGATGGTAGAGGGGATCAAATAACAACCAAAATGATAGGGTTTTACTATAAGATATTTTCTATCAACCAATTGTTAAATCCAATTCGTAGTGTATGGTGTTATGATAATGAAGTAATAGCTGAGGCACTGAATCTTATTTGCTACATTCTTGGAACCACCATTTTTGTATCATCCTTAAACCCTAAGCTACAATAATAGAGTTGGTACCATTTTTTTTGGTGCGTGTTGTATAGGGGGTCTCGTACTGAATTCAAAATGGCTACCCCTATACTGGGGGTCAAAAACTGAAATCGCTTCAATTAAGCTGAAAGCATACCAAACTGTTGGTCTGAACACAAGGATTCCAAAAATGTATGGTTTGCCATACATCCAATGTTTCGTTACCAAATTATCAGGCAAAATTGTAAAATGTCGTTGATTTTTTTCTTCTTCATATGGGGTAAAAAAAGTGTTTTTGACCCTCTGTATAGCGGTAGCCATTTTGAATTCAGTGGGAGACCCCTTACCAAGCACCATACTATGCTAAAAATATTGGTTCCAAGAATGTAGCAAAAAGATTCACACCAACCACACCACCATACACTATCAAAACACTCTTAGGGAAAGCATATTATATGAATGGACAACAACTGTTATTATAAATTATAGAAACATTACTAATATATGTTTGTATTTACTACTAGGTCGGCGCCTAGCTAGACATGGTGCAGATCGCCAGGCAAAGCCTAGTATCCCACCAATGATGAGGGCGGTTGTCAGATTGTGGTGTCATGAGGCAACAAGGACATACTCAGATAGGATCGTCAGCCAACAAGGTAAAATAGGCAATGCAATGGGGGAAAAACCACACCCTATTCTACTGAGCAGACCAACCCAAACTGTTGTGACAAATATTGGAATACTCATTATTCCGGCCCAACACATTTTTGTGTGTGATTTTGATAGTATATTCTTCCTTTTGGGGGAATTGGGGTTAGGATGGGGGTAGGGGGAGAAGAAACATGACCAACATCAGTCTCTACTTGAAAGGTCTGTCCACTAGTAGAACAGGGTTTTTGTTGTTGCATATATAGAGATTCTGTTGAGATTTGGCTCTCATGTGTAAGACTAAGAGGGACTCAAGGAAGTCACTTTTTGAATTTTATGAGTGCTGTAATTATTGAACTATGACTCAAATGTACACTCGGCAAAAGAAGTTCTTGGACACTTAAATTAAATTAATATTTAATAGAATATATATAATTATATATATGATTATATATATATAATTGTTTATCAAAATAAGCAGAAAGTAATCCTCTAACAGCTTAACATCTCATAGCAGATCCCATTCACTTGACAATGGCAAGAAGATTGCAAAAAATTGGATAATCCCTCCATTCAAATGACTGTAAATGCTCATTTCTTGCAATTTCCTTTTACGCACCTTACCATTGCTTAATGAATGTGCTCAGCCATGCATGAATGCGTACATCTTAATTTCATACAGACATGATAGAGAATTATTGTCTGCTTATTTTGACATGCAATTGTTTAATTTATATTAAATATTTATGTGAAATATTTGAACTTCAATGAGTGTCAAGGAACTTCTTTTGACGAGTGTATATAAAAGTATACATTTTTGAAAGGAAATGGATAAGAGAATCCAAATTGGAATTTTTGAATTTCTTTTTTGACCCAAAATAATTGTGAGTACAAATTACCCAAATTGCTTCCTATCTAAAAATGTAATTGAGAAATGGTGGGTTTTTTCAGGACCATAATCTGAATTATGATGTACCACATATTTCAGCTGGTATTTGAAAGTCCTCTAAAACATTCTATAGCTACAGGTTACCTGAGTTTTTAAGATGATATCAGCAGTACATGTTGCTTTGTATACTAATTCTTTTTAATATTTTGAACAGATCGATCATTGTTTAACCAGGCATTATTAGAGACACTTGAAGATCATTTCTGCACCGGCCAGGATCAGCACCTTGGATCTCCACCAACACTCCGTGAAGATTCACCGGTGAGTGTAAATAACTAAATGATCCCGAGTATCATACTCAAATGTGTATAGGAACAACCCATGAAACCCTATTTGTCAAAGAAATATGTCTTGGATGCATCAGAAGGGTTTATATTTTTTTGGTATTAATCTTTCCATTATGTAATGGTCATACCATTTGGTAACCTCTATTGAAACCAGCGATTGTGACTATAGTGTAATGAATAATTGAATGAGCATTGTGGAATAGCATATTGCGTGAACAAATCCAAGCATAATGTATACACACATATGCTGTGTCACAGTGCTTGCGCTAGCACTTCATCAATCGCGTATTTCGCGTATCAATCACGTAGTTGCGTATACGCTAGGCCCGGGTTGCTCAGTGGTCATTACAAGAGGGTTATTAGGCGCATACAAGGACTTTAAAAAAGTACCCTAAATAAGTAATTGCATTAATGTGAAAAAGCACCCCTAAAATAAGGACAAACCTCAGCTGCACATATTTTTTTGACAACGATAAACTGTGACACCCATGCCCCTCACTCTCGCCCTGATATCACCATTCTCTTTCCCTTAATTAATTCATGCGAAGCGCACAGAAATTGGTATTTTAAGATAGGCCAGATGACGCTAAAAGGGGCCCGTTTGCGCTGGGGGACAGGAACATGTTGTATCAATTTG
The DNA here is from genome assembly GCA_035610835.1 of Ophiura sarsii. NCBI lineage: Eukaryota > Metazoa > Echinodermata > Ophiuroidea > Amphilepidida > Ophiuridae > Ophiura > Ophiura sarsii. The sequence goes on from CM069444.1 coordinate 40,279,725, forward strand.
ATCCTACTTATTGGTTTTGGTATAGTATTAGGGAAATATTTTGAATTTAGTCCCTTAAAGGTAGATGTTCCGATTTTCAACTTGAAGTTTTCTATTCTACATGAAAGGTCATCCTTAAAAAAGTCGTGTTCCAAAGTTTGAGTTGCATAGCTCTAATGGTTCTTATTTTAGACGCACAAGATGCAGTGAACTGTACCCATTGAGTAGTCCACAAACTATATCGGTGGTTACAAGCATTCGCTGTAATTCTACATTATTTCATCGATTTCTCCGTAATTATACCGATTTAGGCCGTCAAATTTCAGTATGATGATGAGAAAAATACGAGCTTTCATATGATATGAAAATCTCTGTATGTTTGAAATAATTCTGTGTTACGAAAATGTGATCGGGTCATCTACCTTTAAAACACACATTTTTTTAGCTGTATTATTAGCTATGTTCTCTTCAAAAGTACTTTAAATCCTCAAAAGTTATACTTTGTATCAAAATAAATATAAAATTATTTAGGGGGTATGAGTTACCATTGCAATGCAGTGGGGGGGGGGGGGGGGGGGGGGAGGCGGTATTAAAAGCGGGTCCTCCAAGGTTATGTTAAATACATCTGGACTTTATCTTTCAGTGATATCTCTTGATATATTGTTATATCTGGTTTTGCTCCTCTTTTTCAGTTTATTAACATTATTGGCAATCTTTAGAAAGTAATTGATTTAAACTGATACTCTATTGGCTTTTTGATGGTTCAATTGGTGAAGTAGTTCTTCACTGTTTACCACAACTTATAAAATTACCAAGAATAGTATTTTTATTTCATGAAAATAATCTAAGATATTCATTGAATTTGATTGAAGGGTTGTGGGGAGGTAAGATTGTTGTTTAAGATGTCTTCTTTAGCTCTTTCCAAAGTAAAAATCATTTAAATATCAGAAAGAAAAACAATTCTGCGCAAAATGACCAAGAAACATGTAACCGGTTCTAAGGACTGTTTTCCAAAATTGTAGGTATAGAAGTATGTACTATGTATCTGCATCTATAAATTAAAGGCATTCAGAGATTGTAGAGAAAAATGAAATTTGGAAAAAAGGAATTGTTTCAATAGATAAGGTACCCTGAAGTGTAAAGATTTATGGGAAAACGGTTGAATAATGGTGCTATATTGAAATTTGGTTGAAGCAAGTTATGTGCTGATAATTTTGATGTGATCTACATCGAAATTACCAAATCATGACATTTTACATAATATACTGCGAATTAAGGTAAACGGTTTTAGATGGTAGTTAGTATTATGCCTGATTTTCAGAAAAATTGAGGGTGCACTCCCATATGTATCTCTCAGTGTCTGTATACATCTCTGATGTCAATCCTTTCTTAGGCGTAGTTATAAGCTTTGCATAACCAGTCATAGTCGATACATGGATGGCTATAGTATGTTTAAGTCAATCTTCAAGCCTTATGGCAAAAGAAATATGAGATATAAAATAACCATATAACTTAAGTTTTGAGTATCTATATTCACAACACCCAACTTTAATCTGTAGGATAGTACATTAAGCGCATTTTCAGGAGCCTCCCCAGTGTCTCTCTCAGCATTGGAGGCTGAGTTCACACCAACGTATGGCGTAAGTATAAAATGGTGCAGAATTCAACAGTGTTTGCCGCTCAGAGAAAGTTCAATTATGCTTTTAATATGCCCATCTATCTATAGCAAAGTTGTATGCTTCACTGCCAACCATCAGCCACTCACATTTCCTCATAATGTATTGCAATATCTTCATACAATGCTGTTAAATTTCAGCTTTAATTGCAATTTTTCAGCATTTTTGCAGGCTGGGATTTGAACTCTTTTGGCACTTCGGTTTCACTCTTGCTAGTAGTGTCACTCGCACCTTATGGCCAACTATTCCATAATGCTTTGGCTTCTTTAAAAGGCGCGTTCATACTCAGCTGACATTGACAGAAATTGGCGGGCGAGTTGAAGCAATATGTCAACTGTTATCCATCGACATCGCCGATGCGCAAAGACAGGAGTATGAACGCGCCTTTAGTATCTGACCTGAATTTGCAAGTGAGCTGTGCATACAGTATATATTAGCCAGCACATGCAGCAAAGGACTACCCAAATGTAATAGGCCTTTTCTCTATACTCAAAGGCTGATAAATTTTCACTGTGATCTTTAGGAATGGTTTCTTTCTTTGTTCTATTATCTATCTTCACCCTGATCTTTCTTTTACTTTCAATCAGCCAGCTTGCATATATACATACTTGGGTTCTGAAGCTTGTCGGTGGTGGGTGGAGTTTAGCAAATGGCCATGGAGAGCTGTGTATGAGTAAACATATCTCTTGCTTTGTGGAGGTGCCTCTGTATATAACTCCTTTTTCAAAATATTTGGAAGTGTTGCTTGACATCCAGCCAGCTACTTGGATAATCAGATTTATTTTAAGCTCTGGGCAATTCCTTCATCGTGAATAAGCATACTAGAATATCCAATGCATGATGGCTTAATAATCGTACATACATATACATGCATGTTAGCCACGGTCAAAGAATTATCATGATGATCAAAATCAGTCATCAGTCACTGCTAAAATGCTTATAGATGCGAGATAAAAATGACATGTTATATAATTATTGTCACTGAATTTATAGTATGAGGGTTGTTTCAGATAATGGTCAAACACCTCAGTTAAATGATTATTTCAGAGTTCGGTGACAAAAAACACCTATGGGCAAACAGACTTCTCAGGTATGATCGGTCAGTTTGGTCAGGTTTTTTTTTGGGGGGGGGGGGGGGGGAGGGGGTTACAAACATTTTGGGATTTTTCAATAATTTTCAAAGAAAATTAAAAAAATCAATTTTGTCAATTTAAAAAAATAGCTTTTCTAACATTTTCCAAACATTTTTAAAAACATTTTCTATAAAATGGGTCTCAATCATTTTGCTTCGCCTAGTTGGTTTCTGGCTATCAGAACTTGGATTATAATATCACCCTTTCTTATCAACAGCTACCAAGGATAGCACTGGATCCAAAATGTGAGAGGTCCCATGACATTTTTCAGGACCCCGTAGGACTTCAAAAAACAAATTTAAGTGGTCCCCCCAAGAAAATGAGGGGTCCTGAAGTTTGGGTATTTAAACAAATTACTTTTTTTACGGGCAGTTTTAATGGATTTATATTGTGAGCAAAGGATGGATATGTAATTTACAGAATTTCTTAAGGTTTCCATTTCCACACATCGTCAAATTTAAGGGGTCCCTTCAATTTTGATCGGGACCCGCAAGTCTTTCCAATTTGAAACCTGACGCGTCACTATTAGAAAGTGAGAGGTCTAGGACGCGCAGACGCGTCAAAATGCGACCCCTGACAGCTACCCAATCTCGCTTGGGCCAACAAGGCAATTGAGACTAGTATCTTGCCCAGGGATACAAACAGGTTGGCAACGGCAGGCTAGAACTCACAACCTTATGATTATGAATCCCGCTGACCCACATGCTCTTTAATCATTCTCAGAAAATCTAAATCATTTTAAGACAAATAAATACATCTTGACAAATCCACAAATCCAAGCTTTTGGATACTATATCATTTTCCTCCATCTTTCCATGTAAATATTGTTTTCTTTATAATATTTTGAACTTTGACCTTATTTTTCTACTAGGAACAGGAAGACCTAGTGCCCTCACAAGCTCAACTGGATCTCCTGCAGGCTAGAAAAGAGGCTCTGTCACGTGAAGACTCAAAACGTAAGTTGTGTCAATATAGTCTGATCATATTTGTATGATTTCAATCCATTAATTCTGAGTGGAAAAATTGGAATAGAGCAAACATTATGTGATTTTCAAGTTTAAAACAAAATGGGGATCTATCTAATTAGCAGTTCCCAGGTGTGAGCAGAAAATTGAGGATTTTAGATAAAGATTTAGAGCTCATTTTGGCAAGTTCATACCATATGCTATAATTTGATTGAGTATGAATTCTTTTCTCTATAGGGTGCCTGAAGTTGCGTTCATATTAGGCGTATTGTACTGTGCAATGCGGTACTGTCTAGTACAATATTATCACTGCAGGTTGCACTGCGCGTTGCGTCAATGTCGACATTCTCCTATTTTGCCACATTTGGCTGGACACTACTGTGTGACCTTAAATGGATTGCGATTGCTATATAGTACTGCAAAGGCCTAGCTAAAAGCACCACAATACCCCCGGCCCCCAACTAGACATATAAGTTGGTAACCATGATCGTTCTTCATTTTTTCAAAGTCCCCCTTTGCAAGGATTTTTCATCAATTTGAGCCCCCTTTTTTGTGCAAAGTCAAGGACAAAATTGGGGTAAAAATATGCACTATTCTGGGTTGTCAATGACTAGAATGTCAAACACCCCTTTTCAATGACACTTAATACATATACATGGATTTAAAAAGTAGCTGAAACATTGTGAAAGCCCATGCAGATATTAAGATTAGAATACATGTAATAAACGTTATACATTGGAAGTCATCATATGGGTCAGGGAATTCAAAACACTAACTCATTCTCAGCACATCATGATTTATCAAAATGTTTTGTAATTTTAATTTTACTAAAAGGATTGTAAACAAATTTCATTTCATCGATTAACAATTCATTGCATGGTTGAAATATTTGTCCTGTGTCTGTTTCATTGCACTGTTTTCCATGTGTCACATTTGTGTTTCTCCATGTGCACTATTTTATGTACACCACAGTGACCATCACTACCACCACCACTGACACCACCACTGGTACCCCTATGTACACCGATGAAGAAGCAGAGAATAATGGGTCTGATACAGAGACGCAGTCATGTGTTTCTTCCTCAGTTACAGGTCAGTATCATTTGCATGGAAACTGAAAAAGGAGCCTCAGATCCATGTGGAAAGATAGTACCCATCTATATTTAGTAGTGTGTCTAGCAGCATCCTTTTCACTCACTTATTCAAATTTGTTACGTGGGTAATGTTAGTGAGTGTACTTGTGCTTTGCATATACATCCCAAATCAAGTTATGGGGTGATCAGGGCTGAAACCATGTTTGTAGATCAGAAGCTACATTTAACTTCCTGAGGAGCACACTGTTGATGGCTCTATAGTTGTAATGTCGTCTGTCTACATAAATTTCTTGTATATTTTCGGAAGCGCTCACTTGATGTGACCTTGTATTTTGCTGGGGAGAATAATGTTGATGGCGCTAAGTAATACAGGGTGTCCCCGAATAATCTATACCGAGGTAATACAAATTTGTTTTTAGTATGAAGGTTATTGATATTGTCCAAAGCGTTTTCATATATGGAGTTGGAATGAAGTCAACTGCAGTGATTAGTTGATCCAAGCGACCTTGTGCGACCTGTCCCGAATTGTGTGTATTTTGTAAGCTTAAAAGTGACACCTTGCAGGTAATAAGGTTGAACAATGCATTTAGATTTTATGTGATATATTGGGTGAAAATTCATTTTGATTTCATACTTCATCAATATCTTCAAATGCACAATGCTGTCAAAAGCCCCCTATTGATGTGAATGCATGGTCACATATAATGTGAGTGCCTATCCATTGTGTGGTTGACCATACTTTGTGTTGTGACCTCTTGACTAATTGATATGTCATCTACCCTTTTTCTTGGGTTCATCTTGTTTCCTCTAGTCAATGACATCAAAGCAGCTGTTTTGCACAGTTAATAAACCCCTCAAAAAAGTTTGAAAATTTGTTTCAATTGCCTATATTTTCATTATAATCAGTGAAAGGCTGATGTATATCTTTCAAATGATACCAAATTTGTAGCAATCACCTGTTTCAGTGCACAGCCACATGCTATATGGGAAAGTCTCAATCCGAATGTGCCAAAATCACAGCTATTTTGTCATCAAAAGTCAATAGAGCATCACTCTACACTGCAGTTGTCAATGTAACACATCATTGAACAGACGACAAAGTTGTTCTTTTGAGAGCCAAATAGTGGTGAATTTGGAAAATTCTATGGTGAATTTTCCTCCCTTGATCCAGTCTAATAAGTGGAAGCACTGATTTTTGTTATTTAGATAAGATTCAAAATATTTTGATTTGTTTAAAAAAAGAAATATGAATGCAATCATAAATCTGACATAACCTTGCATAGAACTAACCTAATTTAGTTTTGTCACATTTTCTGAACCAAATTGCCGACCCTCAAGACTTATGCATTAAGAACCTAATATTAGGGTATTGGGTTATAATTTAAATTGAGTTCCAAGGTTTTTCTTACAGTGTTTATCTTTGTTATTTCTGCAGGGGATGGTTCAGCGGATGGTAAATCAGAAGCGGAATCAATCGCAGATACTGCTCAACAATCTGATCATCATAGCTCACCAGGTGGGTCATTGTCATATGATCGAGTCATATAGGTGTCTCATGGGTATCACATGGGTGTCAAATGGGTTGTCATATTGGTGCCCTGAGCTATGTTATGAACAAGTCTAGTGTTGCCAACATCGCAGCGAGGCCGCCAAATTGGGCTACTTTCAACCCTTGCACTGCAGCCAAAAATGTGTCCCATGGCCTGACTAAATTTGGGCTATATTTTGATCTGTTCCCAATTAGCGAATCATGAATACAGAAGGACACCGGCTCACACGAAGGCAACACTCGCACTGTGCATCATATGCGTGACGCGTATGTGTGGCCATATCTCGCACATACTCTTGGATTACTTTTGCGTGCGGAGAGATAAAAACTGAACATTTCTCGTCAATTTAGAACAGATTAAACTTTACCAATGTATTTTGAATGGGCTGACAAAAATTGAGCTACTTTTTGTAGTAGGCCGCGGGCTAGATGGCATTTGGAGGACATCTCTTAGTTGGCAACACTGAACCTATGGTTGCAAGCCGTATCATGGGTGTCACATTTGGTTTCTCGTTGGCAGCACCTGTGTTATTTATTAGTATCTCATAACATTTACTCTGTGAAAGTAGAAAGCGCAAAACTGGTGACAATCATGATCAAAGGATTGCCTTATTTCATATTTGTTTTGCTCCTTCATGTTTCAGCAACCTGCTATACTTATATAATATTGAATGGCTTTGAGGGTGATACAAGAATATATTGCACGAGCTATAAGAATATTTTTATAGCGAGTGCAATATATTCTTGTATCACCCGAAAATAAGACATTCGATATTATTAATATTATTTATATAATAGACTGTTTTGATAAAAACTAAATAAGTTTATAGCCCGAACTGACCTTCTCTGCGTATATGTACTCACGCGCACATCTTCTGCACCGCACAAAAATATTGGACGGCAATAATTTTTTGAATATTGGACACACATCCGGGAACTTGGTGCACAATATTCAATGCGCACTTTTATTGTACCGTTTGGAAGGCCCATATAAATTATAATGTTTCTTATTTTATGACAAGATAGTTGTATATTTTTTTCATCTTAACCCTAACCCCCCTGAGTGCTAAAAAATGCTAATCCAAAGTCCCTCTCCAAACGCATGCGCCGTCGGTTTTCGATGACGTAGTCAACCGAGCCTATATAATGAGTGCAGTATACTGCACGAATGTGTAGCTGAGGGCCGTGGCTTAGTGGTTGGAAGGTGGGGCTTGAGAACGGAGGGTCCCCGGATCGAATCCCGGCAGGTTCCCGGAGATTTAGTTGGTGTTTTTTCCTCGAAAATTGTGATCCCGGTCAAAAATCCTAAACCGGGGTTAGGGTTATGGTAATTTTTTGTTTTTGTTTTTTGTGTTCTATTAACCCTAACCCCCCTGAGTGCTAAAAAATGCTAATCCAAAGTCCCTCTCCAAACGCATGCGCCGTCGGTTTTCGATGACGTAGTCAACCGAGCTTATACAATGAGTGCAGTATACTGCACGAATGTGTAGCTGAGGGCCATGGCTTAGTGGTTGGAAGGTGGGGCTTGAGAACGGAGGGTCCCCGGATCGAATCCCAGGTTCCCGGAGATTTAGTTGGTGTTTTTTCCTCGAAAATTGTGATCCCGGTCAAAAATCCTAAACCGGGGTTAGGGTTATCACTTTCCATCCCCCGCAGGCGTCTGCAGACCACATTCCAACATTTCACAAAATGTTTCAAAAATGTTAAAAATGTTGAATTTTATTATCATATTTGGAATCACCATGTGAAATGCATTGAACTAAGTACAAACATGTCTAGTATTGGTTCAGTAATCCTTGAGATAGATTGTGAACATTAGGAAAGGTTTCTGAAAAATCTGTTTTGTAAACGGTAAAACCAATAGCCGAGTGGAAAGGGTTAAGCATGTATATTTTGTTATATTTCTTCACATACGTTTCAGATCCATCTGCGGTGTCCAATGGACCAACCCACCAACCTTCACCCCCCTCATCACCTCCACCGGCCCAGATGCTACAGCCCACCCCTCCCTCCGAGTCAAGCAGCTGCAGCCCACGTATTCTGCCTGCCAGTAAGGATGCCTCCGCGAGTCATACATTCAAAGGCAGGAAGGCAAATAAAGCACCCTCGCTTGGACGTCGCAGGACTGTGACATTTCAGCTGAGTCATTTGAGCGAGACGAGGGGTGCAGATACATACACTGGGCCACTTATGTCTATGGATCAGGTAAATGAAGACACATGTTAACAATAGAAAAAGTCGAGGTGTTTATGGGGTGTTTATTTCCTTCTGATTTCCCTTCAATCAATACTAAGACTCTCTTTTTTAGAGATGTTACCATTAGATGATATAATCACCCAAAATAGTGACTTTTGCTCATGTGCTCACACCAGAAGTTGTGCACCATTCAATGGACCACTTTGAAGAGAATTTCTGCTATCATAAGATCGATTCATCAGAGTAATACCATTTTGGAATTCTGATGCATCATCAATTTGTCAATAAACTGTGCTCACATACTTGTCATGTTCAAGAAATATTGCATTTGTGTGGGACGCACCTGGTATTTATATTCATGATCAATGGCTTAGGCCTAAAAAAAAAAAGGTTTGATTGGCGTAACATAGAAAAAAAATAGGGTAGGTAGGTCAAATTTATTTATTTTTTATTTTTAATTTTTTTAAATCTATAAAATGTCTATAAAATTTTATATACCAGCACACATATACCATACAGACATAAACAAATGGCACAAATACACATTTTCACTGGTTTTTTTCTTCTTTTTATCACACACACAAAAAAATGGGAAAAAAAAAAAAAAAAAAGATTGTATAGGGTCGGTCGAGTTACGCCAATCAAACCTTCTTTTTTTTTAGGCCTTAGTGCAACAAAGCCCAGAGTGTGTTCCCGCATGTTTGGCTGATGTTAAATGTAATAGAGAAACTACCATTTGAATCTTAATTACAGGCAATATCCATAGTTGCATGGGCATTTAGCAAACCTGCCAACTAGAACGATTTTAGTTTTTTAGTACGGAAATTTGTTTAAAATATGACCATACGTTTTATTCCCACAAAAATATAATTTTTCCTTTTTCCCATTAAAAAAACAAAAACACTCCAAAGCTCTGTGAAAAAACCCAGAAACGGCTGCGAATGAGACTATGGAGCACAATCCAAGCCCTGTGGATTAAACAAGGCCAGCAGCATCACATCCCGATCTCTTAAGATAGCGGTGTCCGTGATTGTTTGGGACTTGTAAACAAAAGCATTTATGAACTTAACCCTAACCCCCTGAGTGCTAAAAAATGCTACTCCTCAGTCCATCTCCAAGCACTTGTGCCAACGTTTTTCGATGACGTAATCAACCGAGCCTATAGAGTGAACACGGTATACTGCGCGAACAAGTAGATGAGGGCAGTGGCTTAGTGGGTGGGACACAGGGCTGGACTCCGGAGGGTCCCCAGATCGATTCCCGGCCGGTTTCCGGCGATTTAGTTGGTGTTTTTTCTTCAAAAATTGTGATCCCAGTTAAAAACCCTAGGGTCATGATATTTTGATTGACTGCCTGTACAATTATATATTGTTCACCCTTACTTCCCTGTAAAGTACCATCTGCACCCATACCTGAGTAGACATTTTGTCTTTAGACAGAAAATAGGGACCTCTGGTTCATAGAAACATTCAGAGCCCTCCGCTCAGGTGGTGTTTTGGTGCTTGTCAGTGACCGTCAATTAGGTCCGCAAGTGTAGTGATGGGAGGCTAAATGTCACAAAGGACCCCCCCCCCCCCCCCCCCCATTGGGGTGTACTCAAAAAGCGTACGTACCCTGTAGTAACAAGTGTGATTAAGTGTTACTTTGACAAAATACAGTTTTGTATGGGAAAATACAACTTTTGTGATTAAAAATACAGTTTTGTGAGTTCAGAAGTTTGCAGGTCTGATGGAATGTGCAAATTATACCTCCGTAATTAAAAGTAACCTATCTCTAAAAGTAAGTTGAAGCATAAAACTTTTAAGTAGTTGGGCATGTGCCCGATACTATAACCTATCTATTCTACAAATATGGTAAAGAAACCTTTATTGATTCAAAAATTATGGCAAAAAAACTGAAAACAGATGATTTGTTGAACAAATGCTTCAGACAATCATGGTCATAATTAGTTGGGACACCCTGGTGAAAGTTAAATGTCACACACATAAAAGTGTCCCAACATATCAAGCGTGTGTTGATATTATGGTTCCATTTGTTATGTCTGTTGTTAACAATTCTTTTCGAGTTGGTCTGTTCCCATCTGTTCTCCGTGAAGCAGTGATCACTCCTCTGATTAAAAAGCAGACCCTTGACCCAGACGTACTTAAAAATTACCGCCCAGTTTCGAACCTCCCCACCCTTGGCAAGATCCTTGAATACCCCGCTGTTTCCAGACTCAATGAACACCTAAAATCCCAAAATCTTACTGATGAATTCCAATCCGCTTACAAAGCTGCTCACAGTACTGAAACTGCTCTTCTTCGTGTAAAAAATGACATTATAAATGAACTTGGTAGAGGTAAGATTGTCATGCTTGTTTTATTAGATATGTCTGCAGCCTTCGATACTATTGATCACAACGTTCTTGCTAATAGGCTCAAGTGAATACGGTATCGACGGCTGTGTTTTAAGCTGGTTCAATTCTTATATTACTAATCGTACTAGTAGAGTTTGTGTTTTAGATAGTTACTCATCTGTTCATCCACTGAAATACGGTGTTCCTCAAGGATCAGTTGCTGGTCCACCAATTTTTACCCTGTATTCCAAACCTGTGACTGCCATCCTGCGCCGCTTTACTGTTCCTTACCACATGTATGCTGACGACACCCAAATGTACGTTAGTTTTGATCCAAAAGTGCCTGGTGACTTCGAGAGTGCGCAGAGCAGACTAACGATGTGCATTGCCGAGGTGGGGAAATGGATGTTGGCAAACAAGCTCAAGCTGAATGACACTAAAACTGAGTTTATCCTCATTTCCTCGCCTCGACAGGTAGATTTGTTGTCTGAGGTTAACTTGAAGATCTGTGATTGACCCTTCCCCCTCCATCAGAAATTTAGGAGTTACATTTGACACCTTTCTCAAAATGGATCTGCAGGTCAGTTCCATATGTTGTACGTTTAATTTTCACCTGCGGAACATTCGTCGTATCCGTCGTTTTATTGATCACGATACTTGTGCACATGCGGTGAGGTCTTTAGTCCTCTCTCGGCTGGATTATGGCAACTCTCTTTTAGGTGGCATTTCTAAATTTAATGTTCAGCGCCTGCAAAAACTTCAAAATCGTGCTGTGCGTCTAGTCTTTTGTAAAAATAGACGCACAAGTGCTGAACCACTCTTGCGGAAGCTTCATTGGTTGCCTGTCCAGCAGAGAATTGACTTCAAGATCTTGCTGCAGGTTGCACACCACCAAATACATCTCCCATAGGGTTACACGTGAAATGCACAATTTTAAAATGGATATTTCTCGACGTTATAAGAAACTGGTAACTTGAAATTTGGTTTTAACTTGAAGATGAAAGCCATGACTACTAACTCAACAACTCATATATGGGGGGTAACCGGCATAATTTTGAGCTAGATCCTTTTCAAAAAGTACGAGTTGAGTTTTCCTGGTCACATGCAATTGCTGATTAAGATTATTGCGTCAGATACCGGAAATGACCTGAACACAAATGTCTCTGTTAAAATATTAAAAAATCATCATTGCATCAATTTTTTTGGACCTGAAGAACGCTGATGTGTCTGTCAAAATTCACACTATATTAATTTCGCCATAACATGTAGTAAATACCCTAATTTTAAACTGTAATTTACAATAGGTCTCCCGTTTCGGCATAGAAACGGGCCGGTTTTGGACTTTTGCCTCAAAGGGGGTAGGGCCAGACGTTATTTAGTGGTGTGAAACCTGCATGTGTACAATGGTGTAAATAATCTGGGGCCTACTTATTTATCTCAGATTTTGATGCCGTATGTCTGTCCAAGAGCTGGTTTGAGATCTTCCAACGACACTTTCCGCCTTGTTGTACCGTTCAACAAACATACTAAGACTGAAACCGCTTTCTCATATATCGGTCCAAGGCTGTGGAATGATCTCCCACTCTCCATACGGACCGCATGCAGTGTCAAATCTTTTAAAAAGATGCTTAAGACTCATCTATTTCCGCAGGTGTAATTTGTTGGTCAATTTTGGATGCAAATGCACCCTTTTATAAAAAAGAATGTGTGTGTTTTTTAATCCATGCTTTTTAATGCTTAAAGGGCTGCTTAAAAACCTGGAAAATATCAACTACACATGTGTAGGATTTTATGGTTTTATAATTGGCTAAGTTGGCTAACATAAATATTTGAGGACAAAATAAGGTCAAAATTTGTAAACACACACTTGCTACTGCATGCACACTGACTATGCAGACAACCTTGTGGTTGTCAACACTCATCAATGCACTAGTCCCAGCAACTTGCCTGAAGCATATTTGGCCAGGCCTACCAAGCAGCTCTTTAAATTGTATCTGTATATTATTACATTGTATATTTAATTATCTTTTAACCTACATGTATCTTTAATGTACTTTGATTGGTATCGTATCTTTTATTATGCTTATCTTTTATATTATATAATTCCTGTACAGCGCATTGATCGTGTTTTTGGAAATGCGCTTAATAAATCACGTTTTCATTCATTCATTCATAATTACACTTAAATGTGTTCCCTGTTTCCGCAAATTTAACACTATTGAAACATTGCTGTCTTTGAAAGAAAGAAAGCTTGAAACCTTTCCTCAACATGACTACACCCCCCAACCCCACCCCACCCCCACCCCACTGGGCAATGTTGACCCCTTCCAGTTTCCGTAATCCAAAAATCATGTTGCAACATTGAACTAGGGGGAGAGAGGGGGATTTTTTAATCATACACATAAAAGTGTCCCAACAGTATTGTTCAAGATTGTAGTTTATATCAATGGTTGAACTATAATAGACTATCTCACATGATAACATCTGGTAGCTATTACAGATAATGCCTTGCTGCACTTAACCCTCGATGTATATATTGTTTGCTGACCTAATTTCTTGTCTATATTGCAGGTATTGGATCCTGGAGAGAATCCATGTGAAATCTTATTTTCTAAAAGCATTGCAGCAGGCCAGAATGATGCAAGAGGTATGTAGATGTAATGTTAATGTCATTTTGACATCTGGGTGGGGAGGGGCAGGGGCAGGGGTAGGGGTATGGGCAGGGGTAGAGACAAGTATGGGTATATCCTTGGTGTAAGACGTTCATAAGTTAGACTAAGTGTTAAAACATCATTACGGAATAAAGCTGTATAATCCTTTAATTTTCATAGAGGATTTTGTGCTAGGTTAATTTCATGCTGTCTTACACCAAGGATAAACCCAAGTAGACTCATACCGTGTACCATATCAATGATTGATTTGCTGTCCTGAATCACCTATGTTGTTCTTTTCTGTCTCTGGAAGGAAACTAGTACTCTACGATGAGATAAATTCTGTTAGTGAGACATTGTTTGATGTAAGCTACAATCCCTCAAGATCTTTGCCATGGAACTGATAAGCATTATTGTGTAGTAGAGATGAGGGTTCTAATTAGACATTGTACCTGAAGAAAATGTACAGGGTATTAGGGCCCCTGTCCTTAATTAATTCCAGCACCGGTCAGAAATAATAAAACAGTTGATATATATGTGATCAGTCTCGTCAAAACGGGCATGTTGTCGGCAAACACAGTTTTGAATAGAGGCCAATATATTTGGTGAAATATAAAGAAAATAATAGAAACAAATATGCTTTTCAAATCATAGCTTGTGATTCCAAAGTCCTATTACCTTCAACATGGTGTCATTTCAAAGCATAAACCTAAGCTCTTTCAAGTCATACCAATAACTCAGATTTGACTTGGGCCTTCAACATGTCCATTTTGATGTGACGGGTCACATATGTGATACATATGATATATTCTTGATGTCAGCATGATGTCACAAAATGTGTGTAAATTCACTTGATTGGCTGGCCTCTGTATTCCCAAGATCCTCCTGCTGGTTAATTGGTGTAAATCAGTCACAAAGTAAAAAAGGTTTTTAAAAAGTTCTGACTTGATATTAGAACATGTTCTACTGGCACATATTTTGAGCTCAGATTTTGTCTTCAATCTACTGTCTATTAGGTTACATAGAATGCAGAGAAGAGCAGATGTATGAAGGACTACAGAAGAGCCTGACACGATTCAACAGCACAACTGTTCGCAAGATGGAGCTAGTGTTCTTCAAGGAAGCCGTGCAGCATATCGCAAGACTCTCTAGAATACTGGTAAGGGAATAGATCATTTGTATAAGTTATCATAAATTAACATAATGTGTGATGCATTTGACGGAGACAGTTTTCCCAGATAAACGTATGCAATATAGGGCAAGGATCGCAATAATTCTTGTAAGATAAAAGAACTAATCATAAGAGATAAAAAACTACTCATTTGCATTTATTATCACAAACTTTATGGTGCATAAGAAGGAGCAATTGATCTTTAAAAAAGCATTGTAATTTATTGCAAGTAAATATTGAGTAATGTGAAGAAGAGCTCATATTGTTTTATTAATGAAATGGAGCATGTGTTTTGCAATAGAAACCTTACAATAAATCACATGACTGATTTACATAAGGCATTATAATGTTGGTTCAAGTCATCCTTCAGAAGAAGACATGCATGGGTGAAGTACAATACAAATCTCTTGGATCAATATATTTTGGCATGTGATTGGTATATTGTAATGAATACATACATTTACATGACTTCTGGAGAATGATTTCAACTAATGACGTCACACTTCAGGGTTGTGCAAGCTCACTATAGCAAAAATAGATTTGATAAGTTAATTACTCATTTGCCAGCTAAATGTAAATCGTCATCTCTGTTCCAGTCAATTCATGGTGCCAACGCACTGCTCATAAGCCTAGGTAATGGCACAGGACGTTCAAGCTTGACGAGCCTGGCAGCCTACGCATCACGTTGCAAGATGTTTGACACCACCAGTACCCAAGATCAGCACAGCGATGAGCGGGTGTATAGAGCGTGGGTAAGAGCGTACATCAAGAAGGCAAGTCATGTGGCAGGAACAACGGGGAAACCTGCCGTTTTGTTTGTTCGAGGGACAACTATGCCACATATCTGCCTTCAGGACATCTGCGCACTTATGAACCAAGGTAAGAAAGAGTATGGAACATGCAAACTATCTGTAGAAGAACACCTCAGTGATTTTCCTACAAATCTGTTTGCACGGTTGCATTAGTTATCATTAACCCCCCCCCCCCCCAAAAAAAAACCACCCCAAATAATACCAAACAAAAAACAACACACATTTTGCAAATAGTAAAGAAATACAAGCTAGAATCATCGGAATATAAACAAATAACAAAACAAATCAACTATGCTAATCTTCTTTTGACTAATCAGGTACCTGTCCAGACCTGTACACCAAGGCCGAGCTAGATCACATAGCCACTCAGATACTGCCAGGGTCAAAGGTCGTCCCCGGTCAAAGGAGTCAACGCCTAGAGATGGCAGTGGAGAGATTCTACAAGAAAGTTATGGCCAATCTGCATGTGGTCACAGCATTGGACTGTACAGGTATGCCATATAGTTAAGTTAGTTCCAAATTGGCAAATCTAGACCGCAGTTATTGAATTTAGAAGATTATGGGCGTGCATAGTGCAACATGGCGCATTGTGCATCATATGCGTGACACTTGCATATATGCCAAAATAGTGTGAATATCATTTGTTTGTGGAGATATATTTGGAACTGCTTTAAAACTAGAAATAGTGGTCCCATGCATCGGAAGAGCAATACCCGAGCACGTTAAAAAGGTTACAGATTCTTTCGTAAAGAGTAGGAGATCATCCCGGACTGTATCTGTTCACACATCTAACTTCAGCGCCTCGGAATAGGCTTGCCTAGATAGAAGGCACTTTATAAATGTATTATTATTATTATTCATACTATAATATAGTCTTTTAATGTCACTGTGGTTAATACTGCAAATGATATTTAGTCAGAAGACCTTTGAACTGCTGGAATAACAATTATCAACCACAAGATTGCCCCAAACGAAATGTGCCTAAATTTGAAGATGCAAACGTAATCCTCCATTTGGCCATTATCTGTATATTAAAAAAAAAATTACCATCAACCATCACCATTTTCTTCAAAACAATATTTCCAATTTGATTCCCTTCCAATTTGGCAACATTGATAGGTCAATACATGCATATGTGTTGTTTCGAGGGGAAATTAGACATATCAATGCTCGATTGCTGATGTTGATGTGTGAATAATGGCAGCACCCTGTAGGGAAGTGCTTTTATGAGCATCATCAACATCTGAACAATTGCATTGATTTTTTCTAATTTTTTGAGAGACAAAACATATGCATTTATTGACCCAATTCATACACGATAATACAAATAAATAAATGCAATGTTGTGCATATGTTTAATCTCTGTAATAACACTGATAAATACATGTTAACAAGTTCTATATCACCCAAAGTAAAAATTGACAAACCCGTGCTTCATAGAACAACGAATCAAAACAAAGCGCGCATGTACAGCGCACACGGTGTGTAATCAGACATATTTAGTTTCCTGCCTTCTGATTGGTTCGTCCCTACTAACAGGTTGTGTTATAAGGGGCCATTGCGCCATAGGCGCACATCTTTGGGTTTTGGTGCACAAATTTAATTTGGATGTTGTTTAAAGGGTCATTTTATTCTATTATTTCTACTGTTTTGAAATTTGTAAATGAGAAAATTCCTTATTTTTGACCCCCTATTTTAAAAGCTAGCACTACCCTACTAGGAGTTAATTTGAAAGTAATAATGCACATAAATTGATTCCTCTGATTATTTTTATGGGTACACGATTCACTGAGTTTTAACACCCTCCCTTTGGCAGATTGTTTGCTTTTTCTTCAAACTCAAAATATTTCTATCATGCAAACTTGTTTACTTCTTTCCTCCTCAGCTGGATCTGTGAGGGAAATACACCAGACGTTACAAGATTACCCGACACTGTTAAACAGTAGTTGGTGTGTCGATATATACCGGCCATGGAGCCACGAGGCGCTGGTCCATGTAGCAGAGCAGTGGTTAAGGGTTCCCACCGCAGATATCCATACTCTTTTGGTAAGTATTATAAACACACTCAACTTTTTCAAATTTTCAGATGACTTCTGGTGGGGTTTTCTTTGCAAAATTGTGTGATTTTCTTTTTTATAGGCCAAATTTGAGAATAATCTTTAGCTCATATTAAGGATATAAATATTCCAGCTACTGGTTTGACTTGTTGAGTAAAATCCTTGTGTTGGGTCATAATGGGAAAAAGTGTACTTAAGGCCAAATTTGAGAATAAATTTTAGCTCATATTAAGGATATATATATTCCAGCTACTGGTTTGACTTGTTGAGTAAAATCCTTGTGTTGGGTCATAATGGGAAAAAGTGTACTTAAGTTCTTACAAGAGGTACATTGTGGGCGTGAATTCAAGTATAAAGCTACATTGTGGGCGTTTTCCCGCCCTGTGGGCGTACCCTCACAGTGCAGACGTTGCCAGATGGTTTAAAATGGCCTCTAGAGGGGGTATAGCCTATCATCGAAATTGTGTGTTTTAAGGGGGTATTTTTCATACCCCCATAGGGTCAGGTTTCGTCAGATTTCGTCAAATTTAAACGCCCACAGTGTATGTTTGTACGTGGTCGTGTAGGGGTGTGTGTACTGTGGGTGTACTCCCGCAATGTACCTCTTGTCAGTAGGGGTGTACCAGTATATAAAAACGTTCCAGTATTGCTCGATACTGGAACACAATTTGGTGTTCCAGTATCAGACGATACTGGAACAATAATATTATACCAGTATCGAGCGATACTGGCAAATTTCATGTACCAGTATTGTGCGATACTGGCATACCAGTATCTGGGTCCTAAAGTACACTTTTTCCTCATAATGTTATAAGACAACAACAACAAAAACCTGTTCTACAGGCCTGACCGACTGACCCATTTTTTTTAGAAATTGGTAAAAAAAATGTTCACATGCAAATGAATACCAAAAAAGAAATAATAACAAATAAAACCGACCAATTAACCCAACCTGATGAGAGGTCCGTTCACCCTAGAACAGGGTTTCCCTATGGAAAATTTTGAACACATAAAATATTTAATGTGTACTTATGTGTTAAGAGAACAAAAGATTGTGTGTATTTCATGTGTATTTCACTGGGCAAATTAAAACAATTTACCACCAAAAACACATAAATACAAATGATACCCCATAAATACACAGGTTTACACATAATTGCTAATCCTCTGCCCTAAGCCTCCCATAATGAAGTGGCTATTTTATGTGCCTTTATGTGTAGGTAGAGCCATTGTTCTCTTCTGTACACATGTCAATTTTGTATTTAACACATTTTTCACATAAACTACACATAAACTACACATAGATGCCAGTAAAAAATTGGAACAAATGTCTAAATTTTCCAACATTTGTTTTTCACTGAAAAATATTACTAACAGACCACGCGCTATCGTGTTTCATGTCAAGACAAAATTAGTAAATGTCAATCAATTTTACTGATGTTTCTACATGTAGTGTGATAATTAGTTACTTATTCGTTTCAAGCAGAAAAAAAGTATTATTTTGACAATTTAAAAAAAAAATTAAATGTGATATTAGTGTCAGTGAGTTGCTGAGGGCAATGCAACAATTTCTTTTTTGGCCTTATAAGAATACATGGTATCAATGGTTTCTGACAGTGTTGGCAACTTTTACAGATGATTGCAACTTTTACAGATAAGTGCTCCCCCCCCCCCCCCCCCCCCCCCCCCCACCACACCACCCCCTTTGGACTTTGTATTACTTTGCACTTAGAAACACAATTTAGCTTTGGTTTTATTGTTTTTCTTGCTGTACCTCATGGTTTTTAATCCATTTTATTTCAGCCTTACAAGGTCCCCTGGTCATTGGTGAACGTAGACTCTCAGGTGACAGCTCTCAGTCATGCCATGGCGTATATGCATCAGACGAGCGCCCTCGCTGTCCAGAAGATGTACCGTAGAAACGTCAAGATCTTCAGTCCGCTCACTTACCTCGAGTTCATTGACCTTTTCAAAAACCTTGCATGTAAAATTGGCAAAGACGAAAAGGTATGTGAAAGAAATAGAGTAGAAATAGCTAGGAAAGGTGTATTATGACAGCATCTAATGCCGGAACATTTAAGCATCAAAACAGCAATTTATTGAATGTGATTCACATCATAAGGTATATGTGCTAACCAGGCTTATTTTGAGCTATGGAGTACAAGAGTTTTAAAAATATAAAGATAATTTTTTTTAAAAAGCATCATTTTATTCCTCATAATTTCAGAAGCATTGCTCCAATTAAAAAAAGAAGATATAATTGCAAAGCTTTTCCAGTATTCCACCTGATCATATTGTCAAAATCATTATTATTTTCAAACAAATTGACCCTTGACTGATAGTTTTGATAGGGCAGTAAAGGCCTATACAACTTCGAATTGAACAATACTTGTGGAAAATAAATTATGATACATTTATCTTGTGTATTCCTCTTTAATGTAACTTTCTTTCAGACTACAATCGATAAATACGAGGATGCTCTGGATAAGCTGAATGACGCTTATGACAGCATCACAACATACAACCGTGAACTACAGAGGCTCAGACCCCAGCATGAGCAGGCATTGAAGACTGCGGAACACAGGCTTGGTGAGGTTGAGGAGTGCAGGGCCGTTCTGAGTGCCGTAAGTGTACATCTTATAATCAGTTCAAAAGTGGCGAAAAATAGGTTTTTTTTTTTATCTCTCCTCTGGCAAAAGTAATCCAAGCGTATGACTGTTTTTTGGCATATTGTAACGGAACCGAGCTTGCCTCCGTAATTATAAATATAAAGAAATCTCCTGTAAGACTACAAATGTGGTAGCGTGTCAGTCTTACCTTTCCGGCCTTGGATTCAGTTAGGATAGTCAATGGGGCATCACTATTTGGACGTTAATAAGGATCTCATGGATCAAATCAAGAGTATAAGGACTTTCAGCTTCCTTATCCGAGCGATTGAGAACGAATGTCTCCTGAGGGGAAGACTATAATGTCTCCGAGACATATCAGTCAGCTGAGGGGAAGACTGTATGTCTCCTAACCTGAGAGACCTGCCTCTAAACATTCATTTCACATCTACCAGCCGATTTCATTCACCAAGTAATTCTAGTATTATTTGAGTGAGGGTTTATGTAGGTAGTGAACCAGGTTATATAGAGTTATATAAATAGATTATATGTATCTGAAGTAGTTCTGAGACGAGTAAAGAGTCATTACAAATGTATACATTTAGAAGTATTATAATTAGCTGTTTTCTTCAGCTCCACTTCAATCATTATATACATTACATTATATACAAAGTCATAATTCCATATTCAAAGCGTTACTACATCAGTGTAAGATTTTCATTAGTTCTAAATATCGTAAAGGTACATTTTCTGATCACCCTATACGAGTAAACATTACTTTACGCGTCACCCTGTATGTTTACGTTACGAGAGCTTGTTGTGTTGTCTCAAATGGATATAAACAAGTCATGGGTTACGATCTCAATTTCTGCGCACCAATCTCTCTGAACAAGTTGAACTTTGCTTGTTTGGTTTATTAGAAAGAGTATAAAATCACTGATTATAAATTGAAGGCCTAAATTATGGAATAATATTTACAACATTTTAACACGGAGATTCTGGTACGAGGCTATGCCAATTCCCGGCATGACGCCCCACCCCGTTCATGAATAAACATGTCAAAGTTCCATAACAAGGGACGGTCTTCCCTTATATGGTACTTCAGTAATGACGTCATCGTCATATTTCAGATTCGGTACTGACTACACTTTATTAGTTCAGGAAGTAATCTGTTTCAGATCAGATGATCTGAAGTGGGTTTGGATATCTCGCTCCTCCAAGTTAAGAGGTATAACTGCGAACTCTCTCGCCCCAACTGATTGAAATCCCGAAATGCAGCCCCTTTTATTCCTGCATTTTACGCGCAAATAATTCCTAAAGAAAGCTTCCGCGAAATTACTTGCGACGCGAAAATTCCCACACATGTGGTTGGCTAGTTTCTAAGCCACTTCAGATCATCTGATCTGAAACAGATTACTTCCTGAACTAATAAAGTGTAGTCAGTACCGAATCTGAAATATGACGATGACGTCATTACTGAAGTACCATATAAGGGAAGACCGTCCCTTGTTATGGAACTTTGACATGTTATGAACCGAGCTTGCCTCCGTAATCATAAATATAAAGAAATCTCCTGTAAGACTACAAATATGGTAGCGTGTCAGTCTTACCTTTCCTGCCTTGGATTCAGTTAGGATAGTTAATGGGGCATCACTATTTGGACTTTAATTAGGATCTCATGGATCAAATCAAGAGTATAAGGAATTTCAGCTTCCTTATCCGAGCGATTGAGAACGAATGTCTCCTGAGGGGAAGACTATAATGTCTCCGAGACATATCAGTCAGCTGAGGGGAAGACTGTATGTCTCCTAACCTGAGAGACCTGCCTCTAAACATTCATTTCACATCTACCAGCCGATTTCATTCACCAAGTAATTCTAGTATAATTTGAGTGATGGTTTATGTAGGTAGTGAACCAGGTTATATAGAGTTATATAAATAGATTATATGTATCTGAAGTAGTTCGGAGACGGGTAATGAGTCATTACAAATGTATACATTTAGAAGTATTATAATTAGCTGTTTTCTTCAGCTCCAATTCAATCATTATATACATTACATTATATACAAAGTCATAATTCCATATTCAAAGCGTTACTACATCAGTGTAAGATTTTCATTAGTTCTAAATATCGTAAAGGTACATTTTCTGATCACCCTATACGAGTAAACATTACTTTACGCGTCACCCTGTATGTTTACGTTATGAGAGCTTGTTTTGAACGATCAGCTGTTTATTGTAAATTCTCAAATGGATATAAACAAGTCATTGGTTACGATCTCAATTTCTACGCACCAAATCTCTCTGAACAAGTTAAACTTTGCTTGTTTGGTTTATTAGAAAGAGTATAAAATCACTGATTATAAATTGAAGGCCTAAATTATGGAATAATATTTACAACATTTTAACACGGAGATTCTGGTACGAGGCTATGCCAATTCCCGGCATGACGCCCCACCCCGTTCATGAATAAACATGTCAAAGTTCCATAACAAGGGACGGTCTTCCCTTATATGGTACTTCAGTAATGACGTCATCGTCATATTTCAGATTCGGTACTGACTACACTTTATTAGTTCAGGAAGTAATCTGTTTCAGATCAGATGATCTGAAGTGGGTTTGGATATCTCGCTCCTCCAAGTTAAGAGGTATAACTGCGAACTCTCTCGCCCCAACTGATTGAAATCCCGAAATGCAGCCCCTTTTATTCCTGCATTTTACGCGCAAATAATTCCTAAAGAAAGCTTCCGCGAAATTACTTGCGACGCGAAAATTCCCACACATGTGGTTGGCTAGTTTCTAAGCGCTGCAACGCGCTACGCACAAGCTGTCACTCAGAGGCTAGAAACACTCTTTAGCCAAGAAAATACTACCAAATTAAGGATATTTCACGGAACTACAATTACACTAATTCTAAATGTCAGAAGAAACTAAGAACATATTTGGAATCAGGAGACATTTATGCATCTTCTCATTATAACAACGAACGTGAAATGTAAAAGAGTCGCGACTAATATTACGACCTGGGAAAGCATTTCTTATCGTCTAAAAAGAATCACAACTCGCGGCGAATCCAAAAATCATCATCGCCGATCACTGCTCATAGCCTCGATATTTCTTAAAATATACAGCCAAAAGGTATGGAATTTGAAAGACATGTACACATTAATTAATAAACAAATTCCTGACACTATGGAATCAATTCACGAAATATTCTCGCGAAACGAGCTCATCAGGTTTTGCACAGACTCGATAGGAAAATAAGCTTATTAAAAACATGAAAATGAGCTGCCGTTTCATCATGCAAGCGTCACGCATACGATTCATAATGCGCAATGTTGCGACATTCAAGCGTTTTGCCCGCCACGCTCTTCTGAACTCATTAGTTGCTGTTAGTAGGTCTGCTAATTTGGAACTGACTGAACTATAGTATTGCATAGAGGGTCACTGCTTATCATGATTGGGGGTATTGTGTTTTGAAGTTTGCAACAGTCAATTATTTTGAGGCTATCTGAAAATACACAAATATTTCCACATTTTGACAAGCAAACTTGAGAATTTGTATTACTCAAAAGTTGTATAGCTTTGTAAGTTGCAGACAATTTTTAATAATCTCCCTGATTGCTGATACAGAATGTAAATGTAAGTAGCTCTTTTATTCACTCAGAAAAGTCTTTTTTGTTGTTGTTGATGCTGCGGTGTTCAGTAAACAAGGCTGTGCGTATTTCTGGATTTTAACTTCCCACCAATGCCTGCCAGTTGTGAAGATAAACTGTGTTTGCTTAGGCTATTATAATCTTACTAAAATAAGGTGTATCTTTTATTCTAGGCCCGTGATGACTGCAAGGAAGATGAGAAGGAGATAACCGCCATGCAGGCGCCACTAGATGATATGAAGAACCAGGCTCAAGCAGAGTTAGATAAGGTAGGCAAAGCTATGCAATCCACAGGTCATCTCAAAATGTATACACAAATCCATTGTGAGATTACTGTGTTTGGCCTTTAAAGGTGTATCACTTTGGCTATGATCTTTTTTTCACATCAAGATATTTTGATATCAGAAGAATCCCCATATTTTTCTCATTATGTCTGTAAAATCTTAGGGGCCAGAAATATTCCATTTAGAAATTATAGGCTAAAATGTGGTGAATTACTGCCAAAGGGCAAATTTCTTGGGACCTTGTGCTTCTCAAATAAGAAGCATTGGAGTAATGCAACTCAAACTTTGGAATGCGACAATTTTAAGGATGACTTTTCATGTAAAATAGAAAACATCAAGTTGGAAATCGGCCCAGCAATATGAATATCTACCATAACCCTAACCCTGCCAAATCCAACGAGCCAATCTCTCTGTTCCACCCGGCGTGGAAGTTTTTTGAAGAAAAAATGGACCCAGGCTATATACTTGGCGAAGTATACTAAGCCAAGTAGCCTTGACACCCATGGCGTAGTGAAAATTCACTCGCCCCGTGTGTTGGAGGTCCACGGTTCAAATCCGGTGGGGGGTTTGGGTGACTTTTCTCCGTGCAGAAAAAAGTGGCTCGCAGGGTTAGGGTTAACGAGCAATTTTTTATTTTTGTTGTTGTAATTTTCAGGTTCTATAACCCTAACCCTGCCAAATCCAAATAAAATCCAACAAGCCAATCTCTTTGTTCCACCCGGCGTGGAAGGTTTTCGAAGAAAAAATGGACCCAGGCTATATACTTGGCCAAGTAGCCTTGACACCTGGAAAGAAGAACACTTCAGCTTTTCATTGATATGAAACACAATATGAATATATCACAAAATATCAGAAAAAAAGGGTATGTGACAATCTACACTGAACAGGGTATTATAGTATTTGTTTTCCTCTCTCCCAGGTGAACCCAATCTATGAGGCAGCATTACACGCGTTACGCAGCCTCAGTTCCTCTGATCTGGATGAGATTCGCACCTACCGCGCACCACCGGCTGCAGTAGTCAAAGTGATCAACGCAATATGCCTGATGTTCAGGGAACCTTATGAGTAAGTTATTATCAGGCATGAGAATCTTCAGAAAAAGCAGGAATTTCTGTTTTTTTGTAGTCAAAATGTACGCAGTTTTATTTAATTTCAGCCTGTTTTTGGCCTTTTTGGCCCAATTTCACGCTCTTTTCACCACTTTCCTGCTATTTTCAAAAACTCCATTCTCATGCCTGTATTTTACAATTTCTTTGACATGATTCAAATTAAAAGTTACTTTGAAAAATATTAACCTCTTCATTGCCTGTAACCATCCCTGGCTAAAGAGGTCATCAGGTTGACATCACTACGGCCATCTTGACGGCATAAGTAAACTCCATTCAAAATTTTCAGGCGATGAACTCCAACTAAAATCACCAGCGCTCCATAGTGTGGTCCCATCAAAATGCTGGTGTCAGATATAGCTTGAAGGTGAATGCGGATTATTTCAGCTGAAATCATGTTACATAAACACTTTCGTTATGAGTTACTCATGAGAAAGCCCAGTAGTTTTTCATTTACATTGTGTGTCAGTCACCTTCTTGCCTTTTTGAGCACACTCCCTTTGTGTAGTTATGTTGTTGAATATCTATACCAGAAAACAGTTGAATAATCAAATGTTTGAGGAACAAGTGGGGAATGTGATTCTTCTTCCCTTCATGTTTTCCCTTGTCAAGACTGGTGTACAAAATATTATAATGCTATTCAAGAATTTTGGATTAAAAGCTGTAAAACAGGCTTCACAATGCTCTATAAATTAGCATTGATGGGTTTGCAGGTTAAAGGCTTTTTCATGGTTGCACAACGTTGACTAAGTTCTCTATACCGTTATATATTAAATGGGTGTTTGAAAATTCCATTTTTGTTTGTGACCATTTTTTTCTTCCACTTTTCCTATTTCTTAAAGTTCATGATGTGTGCAATCCATTGAAGTATAAAATTAAGCCTCTGAAATTGGTATTATTGAAAATAGTGGTATGCCCTCATTTATCATAATAAATTTGAGAATTGTTGACAAAAACCCCTTAAAACCTATAAAAATGATCTGAAAATATTTCTTCTTTTTTTGCTCTGATGTTTTAGGGAATAATCCTAAATTTATACATAAAAACATACATACATAACTGGTTTATTAAAATTGATATCGCAGTACAAACACTGAATTGCATCAAATTTTACAAAGAAATACACACAATAAAAATACATTATAGTTATGATATAAAAGACCATTAGATTATAAAATATTGCACATAGAATTAATACATCAAAAATTGAAAACCCCTAGCCCGCACACATCAAACAGTCACGCATACTCCACTCAAACTTCAATACTACACTTAACAAAACAACAACAATCAGTACACTTACATCCACTATGAGCTCATAGACACAAACCGGGCAACCCCCCCCCCCCCTCCCCCCTTGGAAAATTGCACCATATGCTGCACTATGGGGCTATTAAAAGCAGCATGAGTTATAAAATATTATTATACAAGTCTGATCAAATATTGCACATAGAATTAATACATCAAAATTGAAAACCCTAAGCCTAATTTATCATAACAAATTCGAGGAGTGGTGACAGAAAATGTACAACAAACCCCCCCTTGAAACGGACGCTGCTAGCATTTTATCAATGTTATTGATCCTTTATTTTTATCATTAATGACATGTTTCAAGCGTGTTTTAAGCTTGTGGTAGCATAAGTATGAGCTTATTTGCTTAAATTTACCTTTGTATTGTGATTAAGTTAACAGAAATGTCTGTTTCTTGCAGTAATTAAGCTGAAGAAACACCAGATTTAATTGTTGGCCAACTAGGGTATATGTATTTCTTCCTCGGTTGTTTAATTTGTCAACTTCTCAATCAGAGATAATATAAACAGAAGATTTTGTTGATTAATTATGTGCAAGTTTACGCAAATGCTGTTCCAAAACAAGTATGCGAAAAAGAGGGATTTCTGCTCCCAATCACTCAGGTGGGGATAGTCGTGGGCAAACCCTTAACACTACTTTTATCCAGCACCACTCTGTCAACCATTAGGGATGTGCAATATGCATACACTTCCTCACAAAACCTATACAATTATCTGATATTTCTTTGCACTGAAGTATTAGGCAATATATTTTGGCAAACACAGTTTTGAGATAGAGGTCAATATATTTGGTGAAATATAAAGAAAATGATAGAAAAAGATATTCTTCTTCAAATCATATCTTGTGATTACAAAGTCTGATTGCATTTAACTTGGTGTCATTTCAAAGCTTAAAACGTGCTCTTGCATGTCATACCAATAACTCCGATTTGACTCAGGCCTCCAACATGTCCATTTTGATGTGATGGGTCACAAATAAGGACTAGGATTCTAATTTTATTCATTTAGGGGCAAAGAGTGCCTTTTTTTACTACTCTGATTACGCAAAGGCCCAGTATGCTCAAATTTACACCGGCAAGAACTTATAAGATCGTTAAATGGCGTGGAATCTTCTACTATGACAATGATGATAATTATACACTGATTTTTCTATCTCACCACACTAGTTGGCAGAGTGGCAAGTCCCTGATCAACCGCAGCAACTTCTTCCAGGACTTGGAGTTCTATGACAAAGTCAACATGCCAGATGACATCTACCACAAGCTCAACGTTCTCTTCATTCAAGATCCGGACTTCAAGCCGGACATTGTCTGTAAGGTCAGCGCGGCAGCCTGGTCACTGTGCATGTGGGTTCACGCCGTTTATGCGTATGCGGCGTTGCATCGTAATATGAGACCTAAGTTGAACAATGTGGAAGAAGCAGAAGGCAGACTGCAAGAGGTGAGTTGTTGAGGAATTTGTCCTTGGTATCAAATGGTTTCATATTGTTATCACATGTATGGGTAACCACAAATTCAACAATCAACAAATTCATTTCTTTCAGTCAAAATAAAGATTGATGGCAGAAAATTATAAGATTATATATAACAAGTTCATCAAACAAAGGAACGTTACAATACACTCTCAAAATATACAGTATAAAAAAGAACAAAATTAAGATAAATACATAGGTCTAACAAACTCAAGATTTGTTGTGTCGTAATTTACCACTGCAGGAATTGCCTTTGTTTTCTATACATTAAAACCATGAACTTACAATATGTCTTATTTTGGATCATTCTTTAGGCTCAAGGACATCTTGGTGAGAAGCGAGTCAAGGCGCAGGATGTCAGAGGTGTATTAGAAGAGAAGAGCAGGCTTTACAAGGAGAGTATACGACAGGTTAAGAAATTGGAGCATGCCATCAAGGTTAGTATGGTTTCCACAATGGACGCACGTCACATGAGGTTGACCTCGCTTAAAAGTACACAAGGTCAACCTCACCCCCAAAATGGTGAAACGGACATATGTTGTGCGCAATACGTCAGCTTGACCTCACAGCGCTGATTAGTTAGTGGAATTTTGCGAGTTTTCAAGCATGCGCAGTGAGCTGATCAGAATGCGCCAGCGTATGTCGGATTGTGGCCAGGGGGATATGTGCTGTATGTCCAATGTGCCAGAACCTCAATAAATTATGACACAATGACATAACAATAATTACCTGACCAGCAGTGGTAAACATAAAATGTGACGTGATCAAGCAAAATGAGTCACATGTTGGCAGCTTTGAATTTTGATAATTGTCCATCATTCAAAGGCAGGTGAAAAATGCTACAGTATTGTCCAAACCCCACTAAAATCTAACTTCTAGTTTTAAAGTTACAAACAGTTTACCAACTGAGAAAACAAGGTAAAACACCAGAATTTGTCACTTCTTTTTACCTATAACTCAAAATCAATATACCCGACATACGACTCATTTCGCTTGAACGCGTCACATATGTGTCATTGTTTACCTGATGCTGCATGGATTATTTCCATTTTCTCAAATATATCTTAATAATATATCCTGGTGTTACCTACTGATATTTCTCCCAAACCACTGCGCAAGTGCCATCTAGGCCATGGCCCAGGACAAAATATAGCTACATTTTCATGGAGCCCATAGGAAATACATTGGTAGCCCAACCTTTTGCAGGCTGCGGCACCTGATTTTTCAGCCGTGTGCACAAGTCAAAAGTAGCCCAATTCCGCAACCTAGCAATGGGGTTTGGCAACACTGTACAAACCTGATGAACATTTTCAAGAATATGACAAAGAAGTATTTTAATAGAGTATAATGTTTAATGTTTTAAATGGAGAATTTTAATTATTTCTTTAACTTTTGAATTTGTATTCACCTTTATCTCAGAATATCGAAAACAAGATCGCCACAGCGACCAACCTGATGACAAACATGTCCTCGCAACACTCCACCTGGAAATTCAATCTTGAGCATGCTCAGAGCAACTTGACAACCGCCCCCGGGGACGCACTCCTTACGGCGGCATCTGTATGCTACCATGGTCCAATGAAAGACGACGCGAGGAGCCAGCTCTTTGCCGATTGGCTCGAACGTTGTCGAAGCGGGAACTTCAATTTGTTGCTGGAAGTTAAAAGCGGTGCAGTGTCTTCAATGTCTTCAGTGTCTCCAGCTTTAGATCAAGTAACGACCATGCAGTGCTAGCTCAAAAGAGTAACTTACCAGGATATAAATATCCTCATGAATGTAAAACAAAAGCTCCAACTTAAAGATATCAGATTTTTAAAAATATATAGTGATTTCTCCTCTTTTAATTTGAGATATTGTATGAGAAGAGCAGTTACAGAACATAACACCAAAAAAAGAATGAGATGAAGTGCAATTTTCATTTTCACTTGAGTTTTAAGCACACCGGATTGTATGACAAGTATTGGCTGCATTTATCAATTGAAGCATCCCAGATCCTAGTATCGACCGATGAGTTGTCGCTACCAGTTAATAAAAAATATCTGCCTATTGCTACACAAAGGCCGGGTGATGATGAAAAACCAAATGCAAAAATGAAAAACATACTTTGTTTTGGCTTTGTTTGCTGCGTAGCTTTGTTAATATTCAGGCAATCTTAATGTGAAATATCTCAAATGAGAAATAGAAGAAATTTCTTTTCAATTGTGTTATTTTATTTTTATTTTGTAGGAGCTATAGTTTTGGAGTTATGAGTATATTTTTTTCCTTGTAATTTATTTTTTTGAGCACCGTATATAAGTTATGTGATTATTATCTAAAAAAGGCTATGATGAACAATGATACAGAGTGGACCCTGATTTTTTAAATTGCACAATTTGAATCATGAAAAAGTGATGTTACAGCGCAACAGCTAAGAAATTCACAACCCATAATTACATAACTTCACCAGCTTTAAAACAGACTGTTGCCAAAATAAATAAGAAACTGTTAAAACGATAATGACTGCATATCAATTGTTTGGAGGTGTAACTATGAAGAATCAAAAAAAATTCACTTTGTAACCAAGGAATTGCAGGAGGGGAGTAGTAGCCCGAGGGAAATTCTTAGGTCCTATAGGAATATTTTCTGTTTCTTCACAGCTACCGACAAAACAACGATCAAAGTTAGTGTCTTGATTAAAAACCGTCAATTAAATTTGTGACGTGACTTGTACTAATAAATGATTCATTAAAAAGTTACACTGACACTTAATGGCATTTTAACAAAGCTTACCCATTACAAATTGATCGAACCACTCACAGGTTGTGTAACTGCTGCGTTGTGCAAATACGCTGTGGGTTCGTGGCATTACGTGAGTTTGTTTTCTCGATGGAACTTGATACGCATTATATGCAGGATGACTAATGATATTCCGTTCTCCGTTAGTGACCTGTGCTTGGCAGTAAAGGACAGTATTTGATTTGGACACACGTATTGCGTATATTCATGAGGTTTTGAAGTACTTATCGGTTTATCAATGGTGTTTTTGTGCAGGTCATTAATGCTAATGACAGTCAGTATTTGGCATCATCTAGAAACACCAGCTCAATGGAATCCCAGAACATCAGCGATACTAATACAAGAAACACCAGCGCCGTTGGTACCAACACTAGTGGGCGCCAAACATCCAGTTCCGACGTTAGCATGATGATGGATGATAACGAAAGTCTTTCGAGCGATGCGCTGATGGTCTTAGCGCCTGCTAATAGCAGTTCTAGCCCAAATAGCGGTCGACTTGCTTCAAGGCTCAGGAGCTCCGCTGGTGAGGTGTATTGTGTGCCTATCAGGGATGATTACACGATTGAAGGTTAGTACTATGATACCGTATTATAGTTTAGTCAGTTCCTAATAGGGTAGAAATATGCATTTCAATGTCTCTGCATGCAAAAGGTAATCAAAGAGTACAAGCACAACTATGACATGTGCACGGGTCATGCACATGATGCAAAGTGCACCCTTGCATAAGGCCAAACAAAGAAGATAGTCTGTCTCAGAAACATTTTGCAAATAAGTTAAGTGCTGTGCAATTTTTTTTTTTATTATGATTTTTTAGAAAATAGGCCATGAGGTATGCGATTTTTTTTGTTTTGTTTGCTAATCCAAGCTTCAGATAACTTTTTTAAAACTTTTTTTCTAAAAAAAAAATAAATACAATTTTTTAGGCCTCAGCGCATAGACCTACGAGCCGTAGCTCATTTCACATACCAATGCAGACGGGCTTCTGAGACAGACTATCTTCTTTGTTTGGCCTAATCAGAGCATAATGTGCCCGCCGTCTTCTGTACTGATTCGCTGTTGTTAGGAGGCTTGCCAATTTGGAACTGATTGAACTATAGTATTTAAACTCTGTATAACGTACAGTAACAGTATTTTCCCCTTTTAGTGGTGGCACCAATCACCTAGCTTGTGGAGTTAGGGTGGGGAATGCAGGCGTTTATCGCGCCCACGCTCTTCTGAATTCATTCACTGCGGTAAGCAGGTTTGCCAAATTGGAACTGACTGAACTATAGTCCTTACTGCACTAATCATACGATGATAGCTTTCTGCGCTAACCACAATGCGCTTTATCATGAAGATGACGTGCATGTTGTTCAACGCATACAGTGCAACGGTTAGATTCTATTATGTTATATATATTTATTTATGTATACATTAATTTATGTGTTTATTTTCTGGGGGGGGGGGGGGGGGAGGGCATGCACACAATATTCTGAAACGGTTCAAGGGATTGTGCTTGCATACTTTGCTGGCTTACTCTGCTGGCCATACTGTGTTGGCTTACTCTGTTAGCCATACTGTGTTAGCTTACTCTGTTAGCCATTACTGTGTTAGCTTACTCTGTTAGCCATTACTGTGATATCTTACTTTTCTGGTCATGCTATGATAGCTTACTTGGCTAGCCACAATGTGCTCACTTACCCTACTCGTCATAAATTGCTTGCCACACTACAGACACCACACTGTGTTAGCTCATTTTGCTAGCCATATTATGCTATCTGACTTTGCTTGCCATACAATGCTAGTTTATACACTGATAGTACAGTACTGCTGAGACAGCTTTACCCACCCAGCCATAATGAGATTGCCTACTCCCTTCTAGCCATGATTGGTGTAAGGTACACGATATGCTGCCTAAGCCAACCAAATGTCATGTTTTGCACGTACATTTTTTGAAAAACCCTGTCCAGTTTCCACAACTTTTTCTAGGTGGTGAGATCCTGCAAGTTGTCGATCACATGAAATTACTTGGTCTTGAAATCCAAAACAACCTGGGATGGAACATCCAAGTCAAAAACATGATATCTCGTGCGAGTAGACGTTTATTTATGTTGTATGCTCTTCGCAAACATGCTACCCCAGTTGAGGACATGCTGACCATTTTTCAAACCAATATCCGACCAATTTTGGAATATGCTTGTGCTGTCTGGCATCCTGCGCTTACTAAATATCAAAGCTACCAGATTGAAAGGATTCAAAAACGCACTTGCAAAATCATCCTTGGTAACAACTATCAAGACTACGAGTTTGCGCTCCGCGAACTCAACATCACCAGTCTTGCCGATCGCAGGGAAGATTTAGTTTTGAAGTTTGGTCAGTAGGTCCTCAACTCTAAAAGACATTGCCACCTTCTCCCAGAGAAGAGATCCCATAACCACAACCTCCGTCGCAGCAACATATTTCCTCAACCCTTGTGCAATACCAATAAATACCAAAAACCCACCATCCCTTACATCATAAAAAAGCTCAATGGCATTTTGGATGATTAATGTATTTTGCTGATGTCTGTATTTTGTTGCAATATTTTTATAATATTTTTATGCCGTGTAATTTTGATATATATATATATATATATTATTGTATTAAAGCTGTTGTGCATTGTAAAGCCGGCTTTTTCAGCTTATGCTGCCTGCTGGCTATTTTTTATACCGTGAATAAATAAATAAATAAATATTGTTATAGTTTACTTTGCTTGTCATTCTATGCTAACAGCTCCACTAACCATACTATTACTAGCTGTACTCCCTAGTCATAGTTAGCTGAATCAGCTAGTCATTCTGTTCTAGTTTATTCTGCCTAGCCAAAGCCGTACTATTAGCTTTTTGTACTAGAGATTATTCTTTTAATTACATTTTAGTTGCATTCTAAAATATAAGCCAAGATTAAAGATGAAAATGCTTGTTTATTTATTATGAACAGGGTAGAGTCAGTATAGTTATCTGTTGCTGGCATTGCTACCATATTCAAATCTACAATTTTTACTTCTTACGATATAGCATACACAAGTCCCATGTGTCATTCTCTAAGCTAAGTGCATTTTAATTCAATTAACTAGGCAGGGTTGGTTCATAGATACTGGATTGTGTCACTGCCAGTTTTCTTGTACCAAATCGGCATACAAGTCACATGCCATTTGTCAAAATAAGTGCATTTTAATTCAATTAACAAGTAAAATACTGCTCGTAACAATGCCCGGCATACAAGTCACATGCCATTTGTCAAAATAAGTGCATTTTAATTCAATTAACAAGTAAAATACTGCTCGTAACAATGCCGGCATACAAGTCACATGCCATTTGTCAAAACAAGTGCATTTTAATTCAATTAACAAGTAAAATACTGCTCGTAACAATGCCCGGCATACAAGTCACATGCCATTTGTCAAAATGAGTGCATTTTAATTCAATTAACAAGTAAAATACTGCTCGTAACAATGCCCGGCATACAAGTCACATGCCATTTGTCAAAACAAGTGCATTTTAATTCAATTAACAAGTAAAATACTGCTCGTAACAATGCCGGCATACAAGTCACATGCCATTTGTCAAAATAAGTGCATTTTAATTCAATTAACAAGTAAAATACTGCTCGTAACAATGCCGGCATACAAGTCACATGCCATTTGTCAAAACAAGTGCATTTTAATTCAATTAACAAGTAAAATACTGCTCGTAACAATGCCCGGCATACAAGTCACATGCCATTTGTCAAAATGAGTGCATTTTAATTCAATTAACAAGTAAAATACTGCTCGTAACAATGCCCGGCATACAAGTCACATGCCATTTGTCAAAACAAGTGCATTTTAATTCAATTAACAAGTAAAATACTGCTCGTAACAATGCCGGCATACAAGTCACATGCCATTTGTCAAAACAAGTGCATTTTAATTCAATTAACAAGTAAAATACTGCTCGTAACAATGCCCGGCATACAAGTCACATGCCATTTGTCAAAATAAGTGTATTTTAATTCAATTAACAAGTAAAATATTGCTTTGTACTACCTTGTAACAATGCCCTTGGGTTTTTTATTTTTTTATTTTTTAAATTTTTAAATTTTATTATTATTTTATTCTTTTATTTTCATCTTCTTCTTATTCCCAGAGTTAGAATATCTTGAATATTAATAGTTTATTTTATTTGTATAGTCATAGGGCAACTTAACATTTATAAACTTTAGTTTGAGAAACTTTTGATTCAGATATAGGAATAGATAATAATGCTAGTTTAATCTCTCCTCATGAGAGACTTGTAATTCAGCTGAATTACTTTATACATAACTTCTTGTGTCATCTTAGAGAAACTCGGGGGAGACACTTACCAGTCTAATATTATATTGGTATGTAAGGATGTAGGTTTTTTGTGTATTTATATGTTTATGTTAAAGTTTTAGTGAAGTTTATGTAAACGGCTGTTATTTGAAAATCTTAACTACAATTCCAACCAAACTTCGTAGCAATGCAGTTTGAAAGTAGGACAATGATTAGCCACAATATAGGTCAAATGTCATCTAGAGGTCATGTGTCCAAATTGCTCTGATTGACCTCAAACACTTGGTGACAACAAACCTGTTGACCATGGTAACATTTTGCAGGGGTGACGGCAACGGTCATTCAAGGGTCAAACTTTAAAAGTGGTCCGATTGGCCTCAAACTCAGCGACTACAGATCTCCTGATCAAATGACCATTTTGCAAGTGTCGGGTCAAAGGTTATTTAAGAGTCAAATTTTAAGATTGTTCCAGTTGGCCTCAAACTTGGTCTCATAAGCATTGGAACATTATGCAGGGCCAGGTCAAAGGTCACTGAGTGGTCAGATCTTAATATTGCTTAGCCTATTTCTTTTCCACATTTCGACATCAACTACACCAGAGGAAATCGCAAAAACAAGTGAAACTATAGCCACAACCCAATAATAAGCATAGCTGTTTTTTAAGAGGGTGATTGATTGATCTAAAAAGACATATCCCACAAATCACCGAGGTCTTACTGATATTTTCCTGCTTACTACTGATGCAATATAAACTGATGATATGATTTTATAGGTGTTTGTATGATATTCTTACTTTGTATATAAATCTGCAAGTCTGTACTTGTCTTTGGTTGTTATCAAACAGCGTTGCTTGGCCTTGAACACCTATCTAATAATAATATACTCACAGTTTGATATAACTGATACCAAATATTTCTATATTTGGCACACTCTGTCTCAATGATATGTGATATATGAATCATCATACTTACTGCGGAGGTCCCAGAGCTCTTAGACTATTGGTCTGTGATGAGATCACTGTTTTAGCATACCTTTATGCCAGTAAGGTAGAAGCAAAAGTAATTCTGTATACAATCTAAAGGAGTAGATTTCAGTTGTAGTCTCAATGCACAATCCATCGACACTATTGAATGAAGTGGTCATTGCTTGATGAAGATGCGCTCGGTTTGTTTCACTGTTTGATATCAAAAACAGTCTAGTTTTGATATTGTATTTCGCATCTTGCAGGAGAGCTAGTGGCACGAGTGGCAGTAGAGTTAATGCTGTATGGCGCATTGTTTACAATTTGTATTGATTTTAGGGATTGCACTAAAGCACACCATTATTTCATGATAAACTGGATATAACTCTTGAAATCGGACAGGAAAATTCTTTTGGTGGTGTTCAATGACGTTTTCTGCAAGCTATGGTGATAGCTGATGCTGGTTTCTTTGGGTGGTAATGCTACATGATTGATGCCTTGAAAACTTAGACGTACGTTGGTGGTAGTATGAACACCAGTGATAATCACTCCCACTCCAGTAATAACCAGCACTATATCGGAGGTGATCAAAATTGCTTTAGTGATAATCAAAATTGAGTTGTTTGTCATCAAATCTACTGTGCACAACTTCTGTGATGCACTTCCACTGCAGTAATAATCTTCACTACATCGGTGGTGATCAAAACTGCTTCATTTGTCATTAAAACTACTTCAGTTATTATCAATGCTACTTCTGTGACATTCAATAATACTCCTACGATAATCAATGTTTCGATCTTCATTGCTACAGCAATTGATATTACTTTGACAATTCAGACTTACGTTGATGGTAGTCAGCACACATTCAGTGATAATCACTAATACTCCAGTAATAATCAGAACTACATTGATTGATGGTGATCAAAACGGCTTAATTTGTTATAAAAAATATTTTGTTTGTCATCAGAACTACTTCAGTGATTGCATCAGTAGTACAATACTTCTATGATAGTCAATGTTTTGTTCTTCAGTGTAAGCTACTTGATTGATATACTTTAACAGTTCAGACCTATGTCGGTGGTAGTCGGCACTCCTTCAGTGATAATCACCTTGCTCCACTACATCAGTGGCACTACATATCAGTGGTGATCAAAACATGCTTCATCTTTCAAAACGGCTCCGTTTATCATACTTTTGATTATCACTACTAAAGTACGTACTTCTGGGATATATTCAATAATACTTTTATGAAAGTTAATGTTTGGATCTTCAGTGCTACTTGATTGATTTTACTTTGACAGTTCAGACCTATGTTGGTGATAGTTGGCACACCCTCAGTGATCATCACTACCACTTCAGTAATAATCAGCACTACATTCAATGTTTCATTCTTCAGTGCTACTTGGTTGATTTACTTTGACAGTTCAGACCTACGTTGGTGGTAGTTGGCGCTTTTATTGATATCACTACCACTCAAGTAATAACCAGCACTACATCTGTGGTGATCAAATTGCTTCGTTTGTTATCAAACCTGCTTCAGTGATTATCAGAACTACTTCTGTTATATTCAATAATACTTCAGTGATAATCACTAACACTCCAGTAATA
Source organism: Ophiura sarsii (assembly GCA_035610835.1). Lineage (NCBI taxonomy): Eukaryota > Metazoa > Echinodermata > Ophiuroidea > Amphilepidida > Ophiuridae > Ophiura > Ophiura sarsii. The sequence continues at coordinate 40,317,433 of CM069444.1, forward strand.
ATCAAAACTACATCGATGGTGATCAAAACGGCTTAATTTGTTATCAAAAATATTTCGTTTGTCATCAGAACTACTTCAGTGTTTGCATCAGTACTACAATACTTATGATTGTCAATGTTTTGTTCTTCAGTGCTACTCGATTGATATACAGTTCAGACCTTCGTTGGTGATTGTCAGCACTCCTTCAGTGATAATCACCTTGCTCCAGTAAAAATTGGCACTACATACACTTCATTTGTCATTAAAACGGCTTCATTTGTCATCAAAACTACTTCAGTGGTTATCAGTACTACTTCTGCAATGGTTAAATAATACTTTAGTGATAGTAAATGTTTCGTTCTTCAGTGCTACTTGATTGATATTATTTTGACAATTCAGACCTACTTTGGTGGTAGTCAGCACAACTTTTGTGATAATCACTTACGCTCTGGTAATAATCAGCAACCTGTGGTGATCAAAACTGTCTCGTTTGTCATCAAAACGTATTGTTCGTCATCAAAACATTTGTTTGTCATCAAAACTACATCAGTGGTTATCAGTACTAATATAATATTCAATAATACTTCTATGGTAGTCAATGTTTCGATCTTCAGTGCTACTTGACAATTTAGACTTACGTTGATGGTAGTCAGCACACCTTCAGTGATAATCACTACCACTCCAGTGTCAATCAGCACTACATCAGTGGTCATCAAAACTGCTTTGTTTGTCAATGAATCTAATTGTTTGTCATCAAAACTACTTCAGTGGATAGTGCTACTTCTGTAATAATTCAATAATACTTCTATGATAGTCAATGTCTCGATCTTCAATGTCACTTGTTTTTTGACAATTCAGACCTTTGTTGGTGGTAGTCGGCACATCACTACTGCGCTGGTTTAAATCAGCACTGTATCAGAGGTATTCAAAACTGCATTAGTGATGATCAAAACAACTTTAGTGGTTATCAGTGCTACTTCTATTATATTTAATAATACTTCTATGATTGTCAATGTTTCGATCGTCAGTGCTACTTGATTGATAGTACTTTCACAATACAGACCTACCTCAGTGATTATCGTCAGTGCTACTTCTTTCACAATACAGACCTACGTTGGTTGGTTATAATCAGCACAACTTCTGTGATAATCACTAACGCTCTGGTAATAATCAGCAATCAGTGATAATCAAAACTGTGTTGTTTATCATCAAAACTACTTCAGAGATTATCAGCACTGCTTCTATTATATTCTATAATCCTTCTATGATTGTCAATGTTTCGATCGTCAGTGCTACTTCTTTCACAATACAGACCTACGTTGTTTGGTTATAATCAGCAAAACTTTTGTGATAAATCACTAATGCTCTGGTAATAATCAGCAATCTAGTGATCAAAACTGCTTTGTTTGTAATCAAACCTACTTCAGTGATTATCAGTACTGCTTCTATTATATTCAATAATACTTCCATGATTGTCAATGTTTCTTCAGTGATAGTCATAATCTTGTAGTATAGATAGCTACCATGGCGATATAGTCAAACTTGGTGGAAGACAATACCATTTCAGTGACATTCAATAGTACTCCAGTGGTAATACTTCTATCTAGAGTGATAATCAATATTACTTTAGTGGTAATACTTCTGTGAGAGCCAAACTAATTCAGTAGAGAAAACGGTATTGTTCATCTCTCTGCTAACCATGGCCATACGCGCCCTCAGCTTAATTATGCGACTCTCCGTCATACTCCTCGCATTGTTTTACAATAACTTAGCACTGAACTCACATAGAGCTGCAGTCCCAATATCAGTGAAACCATTGTGGGATGTTGTAAGCAATGATACTCAACAATGTCACATTGAAGAAAGAAATGCCAGCCATGGGACGGTTGTCCTGCATGGTAGTGCACAACGATTCTGCAGTATCCAAGTCAATGCATCATTTGGGTTTTATGGTCGTATAGAAATACCTGACATACATGTACATACTTCAGAAGAATCTCTTCTTCTGTATATTGAGAGACAAGGTGACTTGATAGACTGTACAAATAGGTATATACTTTTCAACAGAAAGGATAAATTATGCAGTGCTGTTTTTATTCATGAGAGCGTTCTTATAAATATGCAAGGTAATGTCAGTATCTTAATTGATGAGATATCAACATTAGAGGCACAACCAGTGTGTCCAGAATCTAATGATGGTATCATATCTAGCACCAAGGTAAATCAGATACCAGATTGTGATAAAGTACAGGGGTATAACCAAATGATCACATGTGACTTAGACCATGAAAACAGATGTAGACCAGAATTTCCCACATATTGCAATGCCACTATTCGCCACAGAGAGGCAGTGTTTCAGTGTATTGATAATGGTTCTCTTCACACACAAGAAACATTGTTAATCTACCCAATTGATACATTGATTTTAGATCTGAGCTATGACAATATAGTAGAGATAGCCATAAACTCATTTCAGTATTTCTATAATTTACAAGAACTAAACCTACAGGAAAACAACTTGGCCGCACTCCATGCTGATGTCTTTTTTGGATTACAGACGTTAAAACGTTTGTATTTAAATGGAAATCAATTGCGCCAAATTGATGAAAATGTTTTTCAGGGATTGGTAATTCTGACCCATCTGCATCTTTATACAAATAGTCTCATCACATTGTCAGTGGGATTGTTTTGGGGACAAGAAAACCTGACTGTCCTGTATCTGAATGATAATCAACTGGTCACTGTAAATTTAAGATCTTTCAATGGATTGGTTAGGCTTACTGTCCTGTCTCTGGCTGCTAATAACTTACAAACACTACCTGGTGATATATTTTGGGGATTGGGAGGCTTACAAGTTCATTACCTTCAAAGAAACCAATTTGTTAGCCTAAATGCAAGTACATTTAATGAATTGGTTAGCTTGGCTTCTCTGTATCTCCATGTTAACAACTTACAAACACTACCTGGTGATTTATTTTGGGGATTGGAAGACTTACAAGTTCTTTACCTCTACGGAAACCAATTAGTTACCCTAAATACAAGTTTATTTAATGGGTTGGGTAGCTTAATCATGTTGGCTCTCAATGATAATAACTTACAAACACTCCCTCATGAGTTATTTTGGGGATTGGAACACTTACAAGAACTGTACCTCTACGGAAACCAATTAGTTACCCTAAATACAAGTTTATTTAATGGGTTGGGAAGCTTAACCACTTTAACTCTCAAAAATAATAACTTACAAACACTCCCTGTGGATATATTTTGGGGATTGGGAGACTTACAAGTTCTTTACCTTCAAAGAAACCAATTTGTTAGCCTAAATGCAAGTACATTTAATGAATTGGTTAGCTTGGCTTCTCTGTATCTCCATGTTAACAACTTACAAACACTACCTGGTGATTTATTTTGGGGATTGGAAGACTTACAATTTCTTTACCTCCATGAAAACCAATTAGTTACCCTAAATGCAAGTACATTCAATGGATTGGTTAGCTTAACCACTCTGTATCTCAATGATAATAACTTACAAACACTACCTGGTGATTTATTTTGGGGATTGGGAGACTTGCAACTTCTTTACCTCTACGGAAACCAATTAGTTACCCTAAATGCAAGTACATTCAATGGATGTTAGCTTGACCTCTTTGTTTCTCCATGATAATAACTTACACACACTACCTGGTGATTTATTTTGGGGTTTGGGAGACTTACAAAAACTGTCCCTTGATGGAAACCAATTAGTTACCCTGAATGCAAGTACATTTAATAGATTGGTTAGCTTGACCTCTTTGTTTCTCCATGATAATAACTTACAAACACTCCCTGGGGAGTTGTTTTGGGGGTTGGGAGACTTACAAGAACTGTATCTCTATGGAAACCAATTGGCCACATTGCACTCGCTCCAGTTCAATAACTTAAATAATCTAATAACTCTAATGATTTCCCGCAATAAGTTGATAAGTTTGCCTGGTGGCATTTTCAATGGGTTAATCAATCTTGAATATCTGTTTTTGGAATCCAGCCAATTAGAGTGGTTCGGTCCAAAAATCTTGAAAGGGTTATTCAGTCTGAGAATATTAATTTTACAATACAATAATCTGAGAAATCTTGATTTTGATATATTCAAAGACACAATAAATATTGTTCTCATTGATTTATCTTTGAACAAGTTGAAGGAATGTCCAAATATCAACAACTTGACTCATTTGGAGATTCTTAATCTCAGGGGTAATACATTGACAAGTATAAATAGTGATACATTTTCTACTCTCTCTGTAACTGCAGAGTTAGCTGTAAGTCAACATGAGATATGTGAGTGTTATGTGTCTACTGGAGTTAACTGTAATGCAGCAGATAAAAGATCTCCATATCTCACATGTGATAGGCTGTTATCAGACAGAACATTAGTTGCATTGATGTGGTTGATTGGTTTAAATGCACTGGGTGGGAATGTTTTTGTCTTGGTTTGGAGAAACAAAAATACTAAAAAGTATAAAGTACAGGATTTACTTCTTAGTAATCTAGCTATGTCTGATTCACTGATGGGTTTATACATGGTAATAGTGGCATGTGCTGATATATACTATGGGGAATACTTCCCAATGCAATCTGAAACTTGGAGATCTGGTATTACTTGTAAATTTGCAGGAGGAATTTCAATAGCATCAACTGAGTTATCAGTTTTCTTTTTGACCATGATAAGTGTTGATAGGTTTATTTGTATCAAGTTCCCATACTCTCACACCAAATTGGGTAAACAGTCAACAGTTATGATTTCTGTACTAATATGGGTTTGCTCGCTGGTACTTGGTTTTGTTCCATCCCTTTTATCTGGAAAGAATTTTAAGTTTTACGATAACTCACATGTGTGCATCGGTTTGCCATTAGCTCTAACTAAAATTTACTCAACTACAAAAGTATTTCAGTGATTCATCCAGAAAATCTCAATTTTAGGTTTGAGGAACAGACATATAATACTGAATTCACAGGTACTGTTAATGGCTTGTACTTTTCAACAGCACTTTTCCTTTGTCTCAATTGCTTATGTTACCTGATAATACTTGGATGCTACATAGAGATTGTAAGGGCTGTTATAAAATCAGCAAAACAATCTGGACGCACTCCTGATATGAAAGAGCAAATCAGACTCACAAGAAATGTAACCGCAATTGTTATTACAGACTTCTTGTGTGTAGTGCCGATAATTGTCCTTGGCGTTCTTGTTCAGGTTAGGGTAATTGAACTACCCCCATCCATTTATGCATGGTCAGTGACATTTCTTTTACCCATAAATTCCGCAATTAATCCTTATTTGTACACAATTGCAGAAATAATCTCAAATTATCGAAAGAAAAAAGCCGACCAAAAGATTGCACAAACTATGACTCTGCATAGTATGTGATGAAGCAAATCTTGACAACACACAATTATTTATTTTCTAAATTTCAATCTGTCTCAATAACTATTCTGATATAATTCTTTCGATGTAAATCTTAGCTTATCTTCTCATTCTTATTTTATGTTTATGTTTAGGCCTTGAACACAAGCCTAATATTACCTACTAACATGGATATATATAGCGTTTCCATTAACATGATACCGTGTTTCTTGAACCATGTAAATATAACTATTTTTAGGTTCAAGGAGATTTTCCTGTTATAGTTAATCTTCAATAGTTATCTAAATTTTGTAATATTTTTCTTATTATAATATCACAAACTTATTTCAATCCGTCTCAATAACTATTCTGATATAATTCTTTCGATGTAAATCTTAGCTTATCTTCTCATTCTTATTTTATGTTTATGTTTAGGCCTTGAACACAAGCCTAATATTACCTACTAACATGGATATATATAGCGTTTCCATTAACATGATACCGTGTTTCTTGAACCATGTAAATATAACTATTTTTAGGTTATTCAAGGAGATTTTCCTGTTATAGTTAATCTTCAATAGTTATCTAAATTTTGTAATCTTTTTATTATTATAATATCACAAACTTATTTCAATCCGTCTCAATAACTATTCTGATATAATTCTTTGGGGTAAATCTTAGCTTTTCTTCTCATTGTTACTTTATGTTTATGTTTGAGGCCTTGAACACAAGCCTAATATTACCTACTAACATGGATATGTATAGCATTTCCATTAACATGATACCGTGTTTCTTGAACCATGTAAATATAACTAGTTTTAGGTTATTCAAGGAGATTTTCCTGTTATAGTTAATCTTCAATAGTTATCTAAATTTGTATTATTTTTCTTATTGTAATCTCACAAACTTGGAATTTTTTGAGGCAAGTCAATGCGGTTATGGACATAATTCAACTAATGCGTACATGCAAAAAGTGGGTACTGGCTGCTTTCAAAAAATGACAGCAAGTCCTGATTGATCAATTGTGAAATCATCATGTGCGTGCATGATTAGTTGTTCGCACATTTCATGCATCTGGACTCAGCTTCCCGAACAACAACAAAATATGCTTGAATTTAGTCCATAGCATTATGACAGTGACTATTATAAGCCGACAAATTTCCAATGATTTCCATAGTATTACCCAATAGTTAATTGAATCAGGACCAGTAACATCAAGAAAATACAGGGACACATCCATTTATTCCAAACAGTCATCTGGCAACATGTTAGCACCCCTGGAAATCTTATAGTCCTTTATGCTGTGTATACCTTGTGAAAGTTGCTTAGTGGTGTATATTACTTAAAAACAGGGGCGTAGCAAGGTACAAAAAAGTGGGGCGACCATTTATGTTGAAAACTGTAAAGCTAATTGAGCTGGTACCATCTAAGCGGTGCGCAGCACTGCCCTCCGAGCTATGTTCGGACAGGGGGGTGTCTGAGGGGGGATGTGCCCCCCTCATAAGTAGATTTTCGAACTCATTTGGTGTGATCTGGTGTATACTTTTGACCAAAATTTTATCGAAAAGCCTCTTCATTTCCAATAAATATTTTGTTTATATCAATGCATGAAAGAAGTTGAGCATAACTGATATATTATTGATTTAAGTATACATGGTTTAAATGGTTTAAAAGCTCGAACAGGGGGAGTCTGAGGTGGGGGGGGGGGGGGGGTGTGCCCCCTCAGATCAGAATTGGATTTCTTCCCCTTCAATTTTCGAACCCATTTGGTGCGATTTGGTGTGTACTTTTGACCAATATTTTATTGAAAAGCAATCCCCTGTTTCTTCTCTTTTTTTCCCCCTCCTTCTTTTTTTCTTTCTTTGCAAAAAAAGTGTTGCGGCCATGGCTGCCCCAGTTGTGACGCGCCTGCTTAAACAAACTTATTAGCATAAGTATAAGAAAGGCTTCTGAGCATTTCAATGTGACCAGTAAAATTACTACTCACTGCAGTGTTGTTAGTGGTAATTATAGTGGCCATATTGAAATGTACAACAATGCGTGTACAATAAATCATAATACTTTTAAGGAGTAGATTTGTTCTTGTCGGAACAACCCAAGTGCTTGCATTCAATTTATTATTTGTTGCATATCGGATGTTCAAACACTGGTGATTATGGTTGGCAAGTACAATTCCCTTCAAATAAGTAGTCATGGAGAGAATTAGTAACATAAATCGGGTGAAAGAATACATTTTTTTGTGATGTTTCTTACAGCAAATTTATGGGTTTCTACAAACACTGGTTCATCAAATGATGATTGTGAATGAGTGGTAATTATAGTGGCCATTTGAAACGTACAGCGAATAAGCATACAAAAAATCATACATTTAAAAATAAGGTGTTTTTTGTTGGAAGAACCAAGCGCATGCATTCAATTACTGCAGTGATCAAGTGTTCAAAAACGGGTGATTATTATTAGCAAGTACAGTTTCCCTTCAAATAAGTAAACTAACCAAAATTGTTTGGAAGCATACATTTTGTGATGTAAAATAGTTTTTTTTACAAACACAGATTCATTGAATAATGTTTGTGAATGAGGTTAATGACTTTGACCAGTTATAATTAACCGGCTTCTATGGATATTCGAAATTACATCAGCCCATATAATTTCCCTCAGAGCTGCTCCCCTCTGGAAATTCCTCCGTACGAAAGTAGTTTAGAGGGTATCTTGAAATGTTAACCCTAACCCCGGCGAAGAGATTTTGGTGTAGATCAGGAGAAATGGGGAAATATTGAGGGATTTTGAACAAACAAACCACCGCTGTCCGACCCGGATTTGATCCCCGGACCTCCCGCACGCCACATGCGCACTCCTATCGATTGAGCTAACGCGAGAGCTTGCCCAGGTAGCAATTTGGTGCCCACATATGAGCTTGGTCGATGACATTATACAAATCAATGAGAAAGCATGCGCTTGGGAAGAGTTTGCGTAGTAATTTGTTGTATTTAAGGGAGTTAGGGTTAACAATTAAATTATTAAAAATTTCCACAATATTAAACAAAAGATAGGAAAAAGTGTACTTTAAGTATCAGATACTGGTATACCAGTATCGCTCAATACTGGAACATAAAAGTTGCCAGTATTGGTCGATACTGGTACGATTTTACTGTTCCAGTATCGGCCAATACTGGAACACTGACTTTGTACCAGTATCGAACGATACTGGGTAAATCGTACGATACTAGTACAGTCCAGAATCTGGGACCTAAAGTACACTTTTTCCAAAGGATATACTCAGTCATTAGCCTGTAACTTTGTACTAACTTTTGCTGTTGTTCCGCACCTGGTGTATACCATGTCAGTGTATGTGTGTTGTATACAATATGATGCACCAGTTCTATTATTACAAGGTATGTTATATGAAAGACTCAGCTAAAAAGTGGATCTTAAATAGGCTGATGACAATATCTTATAAAATCAAGAAATGCTCAAGCTCTTATATAAACTTCATTTCCTATCGTGGTTGCACTAGGAAAAACTTATGTGATTATTGGCCCCTGAACATATTTAAAGCAAAACCTCCTATATGTAACCACTTGGCAGTTTTGTACATGTTCAAGGCCCACGCATACACATGAGGTTTTCCTACCCAACGACGATATGTTTAGTGAGAGGATCATGCTTGTAAAACAGAGCAGGGAATATCATGATCCTGTAGCACACCTTTGTTGAATTGTTAATTTTACGTTATATTATTTGTATGATATTTTGTGCTGAATAACTTATTAACTCATGTATTATAGAAAATTTTGATCTAGGACTGATACTAATGCTTCTCACAAAGTGTTTCAAAATCTACTAAATGAGTCAGTTCGTAGGTATTGCTTAAATCCCACTACTTTGATAACATACAGAATAGATTTAAAAAAGGTGGTTAGTAAGCAGGTGAGAGTGACTGTTGAATTTGTTTTTAAATCACCCTGTAGTATTAAGTTTGATCAATTGTTTCATCGATTCACGCGTCGGTTGAAGTTACACTGAGGTCTCTGCACCAGTTTATAAACTGAAAGCACTGTGAAAATTACACTGCAATACATGATTGCATGCCACGTCATGTACTTATATAGATATAGTATGCATAGTTATAATGAAACAGATACAGTCATCACAATAAGTAACTGACCAGGTAATGAATGTGCTGATAACTTTAAAAGTATAACTCCTACATAAATATATTAAATTATAAACATGTTGAAAATTTCTCTTCTTGAATTTGAGATATTCCACGCTAAGAATGGCTGATTATTAAGGAAGTGACAATCCCAAATGTACTGTCAAGTCTGATTTACATTTTCACATTTTCATTTTCAACACGGAGACTCAGACCGGCAAATTATTGATTACTGGTAGTGGTAGTGCCAATTCACCCGTCGATGGCCTGGTTGTTGGATAGTCGGCTGGTGGCATTGTTACTGTTGATCAATACGGCACGCACGCTTTACCTGTCATACTCTCCCCGTGTTGAAAAGAAAATGTGGAAAAAGTGTACTTTAGGTCCCAGATTCTGGACTGTACTAGTATCGTCCGATACTGGTACACCCAGTATCGTTCGATACTGGTACAAAGTCAGTGTTCCAGTATCGGCCGATATTGGCACATATAAAATGTACCAGTATCGGGCGATACTGGAATAAAATTATGTACCAGTATCGTTCAATACTGGGACAAATTACTACTGATAACCTGTGCACCAGAATCGAACGATACTGGAACATAAAAACATTCCAGTATCGCTCGATACTGGAACACAATTTGGTGTTCCAGTATCGACCGATACTGGAACATTAAAATCGTACCAGCATCGAGCGATACTGGCAAATTTTATGTTCCAGTATTGACTGATACTGGTATACCAGAATCTGGGACCTAAAGTACACTTTTTCCGAAAATGTTAAAATGAAAATCAGACTTGCCCTAACGTTTGGGATCGTAACTTCCTCATTAATCAACCATTCTTAGCGTGTAATATCTCAACTTCAAGAAGAGAAATTTCTCAACAACTTTATAATTAAATATGTTTATGTAGGAGTTATACTTTTAGAGTTATCAGCATGTTTATTACCTGGTCAGTTACTTATTGTAATGACTGTATACACAAATCACATAGAAACCTGAAATATTGTACTGTGTTAAATGTTAAATATAACAATATATGCCAATTAAATATGAATACACTACACTGCTCACATCAAATAGATGCGTTACATTCAAGCAGAATTTATTTACAGCCTGCCATCATAAGAAATACCAATACATCGTGTATCATCTCATTTAGTTTACAGTAATAGAGCAGTTGTACTCCTGTGGAACAAATTAAATTATAATCTGCCATAATAAATAACCAATTTGGACAAGAACAAAAATATGCTGTAACTTGCAATATGTTCTAATCATGCATTTTATTGCAATTATTTCTGTTCATAACCCTAACCCCGGTTTAGGATTTTTGACCGGGATCACAATTTTCGAGGAAAAAACACCAACTAAATCTCCGGGAACCTGCCGGGATTCGATCCGGGACCCTCCGTTCTCAAGCCCCACCTTCCAACCACTAAGCCACGGCCCTCAGCTACACATTAGTGCAGTATACTGCACTCATTATATAGGCTCGGTTGACAACGTCATCGAAAACCGACGGCGCATGCGTTTGGAGAGGGACTTTGGATTAGCATTTTTTAGCACTCAGTGGGGTTAGGGTTAATAGAACACAAAAAAAACCTTTTTTTTTTTTTACCATAACCCTAACCCCGGTTTAGGATTTTTGACCGGGATCACAATTTTCGAGGAAAAAACACCAACTAAATCTCCGGGAACCTGCCGGGATTCGATCCGGGGACCCTCCGTTCTCAAGCCCCACCTTCCAACCACTAAGCCACGGCCCTCAGCTACACATTCGTGCAGTATACTGCACTCATTATATAGGCTCGGTTGACTATGTCATCGAAAACTGACGGCGCTTGCGTTTGGAGAGGGACTTTGGATTAGCATTTTTTAGCACTCAGGGGGGTTAGGGTTAAAACACTTTGAGGTCAGCTTGATCTGTTGACTTTACCCTGTATGTCTTAAAATAGTAGTCTTTTCAAATGTGTTGTCATTCAATTATAATCTTATTCAATCAAAACAATATTTACTTAATAAATTTAAATGTGATATTTCAGTTCTGCAAAATGAGGGTAGGGCTAAAACTCTCACGTCATTTTTTGACGAGTTGAATTTAAAGAAAAATATTTTCAAATTTTTAATACCATAGGCGTGCGCAGAATTTCTTTAACCGGTGGGCTTAAAATAAATTTCATTGAGTATGCATGATTGACTAATCAAAACGGTGCAGAGTGCAGAGCACCGCTATCCGCGGTACCGCAGACAAGGGGAGTCTGAGGGGGTGTGTGGCCCCCTTGGAATTGGATTTTTTTTAAATTTTCAAATCCATTTGGTGTGATTTAGTGTTTACTTTTGACTAATATTTTATTTAAAAGCCTTACCAGTATCATTCAAAATTGGGTTTTTTTCCTTTCAATTTTGCAAAAGCAAACAGCACAGAATAAGGCCAGGGTTTGAAATAACGCATAAATTCAAAAGGGTTCGTGTGACGCGAAAATATTGGCTATTGTAAAAAGAAAGGTTTGAAAAAACGTTCCTGAAGCCATGTTAAAGGGGCATTGAAAGATGTATCGATATTAGTCGAGCGGCGGCTCCCATAGACACTGTACTTAAGCGTGGCACCCCCTCTTGCTCACGATGTATACATTACCAAAACAAGTTCATTAAATTGTATGATTATTATCAGGAATCACTAGGGGTGTGAGATTTGTTGTAGTGTCATATTTTAAAAGAAATAATTAATCTCAACCGGTTATTTTTTAAACTAATTTCGCTGAATATAGTACATTGCTGTAATATGTCATCGATCCATTGACTACGGAAAAATCAATGTATTTTCATGGTGGCGTTGCCATCCACAATCAACGTCACTAACCTTAGCTGTACACAAAATCCCTTTTTATTTTACGTCTATGTATTTTGTATAGGCCATGTTGAAATGTTGCAATATACAACATTAAAAGGCCACAACCTTGATAACAAAATTATCAAGGTTGTGCGCTACCGCGATTTAGTTTCACTGATTATTTATATTATATACGTATATACACTTTATTTGAGACCATATAATCTAGTTCAAGCGTGTGCAACCTGCGGCCCGCGGGCCACATGCGGCCTGCTGGCCTCTAATCTGCGGCCCGCGAAGCAATCCTAAAATTCCCATTGATGCGGCCCGTTTTAACCGGAACTTCCTAGGTTACACTAAATGGCGAATTGATTTAGTGGTGTTGCTCCCTTATAAGTAGTAGGGTGACGCAGTGACGTAGCCAGAGGGGGCGAGGGGGCAATTTCCCCCAATATTAACTGTCATGTCGGTTGAGATTGGCACTGTCGGTTCATTTGACAAAAGGAATCATGGAATTATAATGGTCAAAAGTGCACAGACCTAATTGTTTCGCGCGCTACGCTCGCATGTGTACCCCAAATGGAATTTGTTTTGGTAGAAACTTGTTTAAAGCAGAAATGTACCTCATTCATAGTAAGAATAAGTGTAAAGTCAAACATTTTCGCGCATTCCTTTCATCGGAACAAACTTGTGATTGCGTGTTATAATCCCTGGTTGATATGGCGAAGAGAAGCGGGTATCCGGATGTGTTTTGGAATGTTTGACAATCACTGCGGCCCTTGAATGGATCTCAAAATCACAATGCGGCCCGGCTGGTAGAAAAGGTTGCACATGCTTGATCTAGTTTAACACTAAAAAGGTCAAGAAAACGTTAATGAAGCCATCTTGTTGAAATTGAATAATACAATATTAAAAATAATTCCTGCAGAGTGCGAAAAAAATGGCTATTGTAAAAATAAACGTTTCTGAAGCCATCTTGTTAAATATGAATAATAAATAATCAGTGAAACTAATTAATTCGCGGTAGCGCGCAAAAAATGTTAACAATAAAAATGTCCAGAAAACGTTTCTGAAGCCATCTTGTTCAATTAATAACAAAATATTAACAACAACAAAATGGCTATTGTAAAAAGAAAGGTTAAAAAACCCGTTCCTGAAGCCATGTTGTTAAGCTTGAATAATAAAAAAATTAAACTATAGCGTGCACAAATTGGTTATTTTTACACTGAAATGGTCCTGAAAACGTTCCTAAAGCAATCTTGTTAAGCTTGAATAATAAAACACTGAAAATAATGTGTGCGTAGCACGCACAAACTGGTTATTTTAACACTAAAATGCAGTGGCGTACCCAGGGGGGGGGGGGAGACCCATTGGCCCCCCTGAAATATCCCCGTCGGTACACACGAGCCTCTGTCGGTACATTTCTGATTCTGACCATGAGTTTTTTCTGCCAATTTTGAGGACACCCTCACTCCTACCCCCTCCCCCCACCTACCCCCCCCCCCCCCCACCCCACACTTATCAAGATTTCAGCTGCTCATGGAAAAAAAATTGTGAGGGTTTACATGCATATTAACATGTGTAAGAGCACAGTGTATAATTGAAATAGTAATAAATTGAATGATTTGTGATGTTATATGTCATGAAATATCGGCCAACGTTTTATGCACAAATCATTGTACAATTTTTGCACTCGTAAAATTCTTTGTTACTATATACCAAAATAAGGTTTTCTGACGTTTCTGTAAGGGCCATAAGGTTAGAATCTTGATATTTTATCTGAACACAATTTCTGCGCTCGTAACATTCTTCGTTACATATACCAAAATAAGGTTTTCTGACGACTCTTTAAAGGGCCGGGCCATAAGGTTAGAATCTTGATAATTTATCTTAACACAATTTTTGCGCTTGTAAGATTCTTTGTTACTATATACCAAAATTAGGTTTTCTGACGACTCTTAAGGGTCGTGGGTTATAGAATATAGATAATTAGATGGCTGGTATTATATCTTTTGCCAAAAAATCATGACACTTTTTACAGCCACATTTCTCCAAATCACGGCGACCTCTTAAGGTTATATTAGCATGAACATTTTCAGATTTAATCCTGATTTGTTGCTGTTGTTGTTGTTGTTGTTGTTGTGGTTGCTGTTGTTCTTGTTGCTGTTGTTCTTGTTGTTGTTGTTCTTGTTGTTGTTCTTGTTGGGTTTGTTTCCTTTCGCTTAAATAAGCAATATTATTGGCTTGTACACATTGTTTCTGTTTTTTCTAAAAAAATATTCTTGAGGTTTTTTAGCCGTTTTCAACTTTGTATTTGATTTCATTCCCAGTCATTTGGATGAGCATATGATCACAATTTCTTTAAGAATAATATTATTTACAAAATGCAACATATAAATTCAACTCATAATCTAGCAAAAGAGAGATAGCTCGAGAGAGATAGACAGACAGACTTCAAATCACCAAGGACAGGACTGACAATAGTACTTTAATTGAATTTGCCTATTCGAACAATATGCATTACAATATATGATGCAAAATTAAGCGAGGAAGGCCTCGTAATGCCAAGTAAGACTGGCAATAAATATCATAATATTCTTGCAACGCAATAGTGTTTCATTTTGTTGTTGGAGATTTATGATAGATCTATTGAGTTACCTTATTGTTGGAAATATGCAACTTATTTGATTATGTATAATCATAATATCTACTTATGCAGTGAGCTATTGTGCGATTTTTCTTGAAGAGGAATGATGAGGTCTATTGTAAATTCTGCAACTTATTAGATTACAGAATAAGCATTAATAACTGTATACATCATAACATCTCCAATATCTACCTAATGCAGTGAGCTATTGTGTGATTTTTCTTTAAAAGGGGAAAGATACGGTCTATTGAAGTAAAAACTTATTTTGTAAAATCTAACACTTAATAGATTACAAAATTGAAGCGGTAGAAACTTGCACATCAGGACATCTCCAATATCTACTTAATGCAGTGAGCTATTGTGCAATTATTTTGAAGGGAAATTATGAGTTCTAGTGAAGTAAAATCTTATTTTTAAAATTCTGAAACTTATTAGATTACAAAATTGAAGCGGGTAGAAACTTATACATCATAACATCTCCAATATCTACCTAATGCAGTGAGGTATTGTGCAAATTTTTTTGATAAGGTTTATTGAAGTAAAATCTTATTTGTAAAAACCGCCACTTATTAGATTACAAAATTGAAGCCTACTAGACACTCAGGTAGTAACTTGGATGGCTAGTAGACAACACTTATCGTCTTATAATTATAGTAGTTACTTGTCTATAATAGTTCACTATCTTCTTTATTGTTCTTTAACAACGTGGTTTTCATATTTTGTCCCTAAATGAATGGTGTTTATCCACTTGAAATAGTGTTCTTCTCTTCTTGCTTGTTTTATTGCTTGTCTCAATGCATTTTTATTGTTATTGTTTATTTAGTGTACAGCAATTCTCATCGCTTGCCTATAATAAGTAAATTTTACTGTTTTTATTGCTTTTTAAATTATCCCTTGTTAATGCTTGTTTCTGCTACTTGATATATCTTGCTTTTGTTATTGCATTTCATATTTTTGGGATATCCTCTTGTATCAGTTTTCTGATCCTTGGTGTGTTTGGTTCCTGTGTTTCTCTTTACTTATTTTTTAATATCGATACCGTTACAAATTTATATCATAATAGCTAACTAATACATTGTCCTATTGTGTGATTTTTGAAAGGAATGGTAAGGCCCGGGGTATATACTCACATATGCATCACATATGGGTATATGTGTCGCTCCTTACAAATTGGTCCTGGTTTTTGCGAGAAATCCTGAGACATGGATCTTGGTTTCTAACTGGATAATCCTTATATAGATGCAAAGGCTTGTTTAATTCTTAGAAATTGATCTATATTCTGATAGAAAAAAACCCTTTATACACCTATCCATGATAAAATGGAGCCGCACACCCCTTTCTAAACACTGTCACCCCTCCCTAATGGTGGTATGGTCTAGTAAAGTAAAAGATCTTATTGTTAGAAATCTGCAACTTAATTATATATATCTCTATAAAAAGCAATTCAAATTTTGTAGTCATATAGCTATATAAAAGCAGACATAAGAAATAAATAAAAAGAATAAATGTCATTATATATATTCTACTGAATGGTCGATCCACAATGCTGCTGGTGGAAAAAGTACTATTTTTGGCCCCGAAAAATCACCCAGCACCCTCGAGATTTGATCGCAGTCAATCCGCACCCCAGTCTGTCCCTCTACCAACTGAGCTAAACTCCCAGCGCATATGCGGGCAGCAACTTCCTGCCCACATATGTCTGTGGTAGGTAACGTCATCGAGGCAATGCAGCAGCACGTGCGTGGAGATAGTTTCTGGCAGTGAGATTTCGTAAGATTTAGCAGGGTTAGGGTTAAAAATCAATTGTTTTATCCACTATGGTGTAGCCAACATATGTATTTTTGTAGAGATGATATTAAAGATGAATTGTTGTACCTGCTATGGTGTATATAGCCAATGTGTACTATTTAGAGATGATATTAAAGATCAATTGTTGTACCTGCTATGGTGTATATAGCCAATGTGTGCTATTTAGAGATGATATTAAAGATCAATTGTTGTACCAGCTATGGTGTATAGCCAATGTGTGCTATTTAGAGATGATATTAAAGATCAATTGTTGTACCTGCTATGGTGTATAGCCAATGTGTGCTATTTAGAGATGATATTAAAGATCAATTGTTGTACATGCTATGGTGTATAGCCAATGTGTGCTATTTAGAGATGATATTAAAGATTAATTGTTGTACCTGCTATGGTGTATAGCCAATGTGTGCTATTTGGAGATGATATTAAAGATCAATTGTTGTACCTGCTATGGTGTATAGCCAATGTGTGTTATTTAGAGATTATAGATCCAAAAGGCAGGTGTAAATCAGCGGATATATTGGCATGCCATCGTCCACACAGTGACTGCTCCAGCTCTTACTTCCGATAAACTTGCGTCTGATTATTGCTTCCACTCTACCTCCGCTGGTGTGAACATACCTCCAATTATAACATTGAGCTGCATTCTTACAAACAGTCCTTAATCAAATATGGTCAGTAAATGTGAAATAAATGATTAAACAGAAGCCATTTTAATTCATATTTCATTGTTAGTATACTAGTAGTATACAAACGTCCACCTGATATGGATTATTCATTGCAGGTAACTACCTGCAATGAATAATCCATATCAGGTGGACGTTTGTCAATATGGATACCACTGTATGAGTAAAGAGTGAGTGCAGACTTTTAATATAATTTATGGAGCGTGTAAAATTTCACTTATTGACTGTTTTATTAAAACAAATTGAGATGGCCACTGGTAACCAAAAAGAATCTTTAGATTGTGACGTGATCAAGCGAAATGAGTAACATGTCGGCAGTTTTGAATTTTGATATTTGTCCATCGTTCAAAGGCAGATGAAAAATCCTACAGTATTGTCCAAACCCCACTAAAATCTAACTTCTAGTTTAAAAGTTACAAACCGTTTACCAACTGAGAAAACATAAGAATTTATCACTTCTTTTTACCTATAACTCAAAATCAATATTCCCGACATACGACTCATTCCGCTTGATCGCGTAGCAAATGTCCATAAGTCTGCAAGTAGGTTTTTTTTGGGCTATATAATACCTGGATTATTAAAGCAATATTATGAGATTTTTTTCAAATTTTTACACATATTTTTCTTTCTATAATATTCTGATGTTTGACTATCAAGAAAGACATACCCGGACTCATAAATCTGTCTTGGCTGTATTTTCCATATTTTTTTCTTCATTATAAAGCATTCCGTACTATTGTGTTCACTTGTGTACAGTGTTGCGATTGTAGCTGGAAACACTGTAAAAGGCATTAACATGGTGTCATATCATTGAATTTTATTTAGGAACGAAAAAAACACTCAGAAAATAAGTTGTCGGAGCAGACCTGACAGTTTATTTATAAAACTCATTCAAACCATGATTTTGATTGAAGTAATTAGGAAACATATTGCTCTGTAACTAATTAGAATATATGTGACCCGTCACATCAAAATGGACATGTTGGGCGCCCAAGTCAATTCTGAGTTTGGTATGACTTGAAAGAGCAAATGCTAAGCTTTAAAATGATACCATGTTGAAGTTAATCAGACTTTGTAATCACAAGATATGATTTTAAGAAGCATATTTTTTTCTATTTTTTTCTTTATATTTCATCAAATATATTGGCCTCTATCTCAAAACTGTGTTTGCCAACAACATGTCCTTTTAGACGCGACTGGTCACATATGCCAGTTCCATGTTTATAAATGTAATATGACAAAATAAATTACATTCCGAGGCAAAATTCAAAGACCGAGGGCATTTATGAAAAAGATTGCATAATATGCCTTTAAGCACGAAGAATCGACTACAGGGGTTAATTGTCATTTGATCACTACGTGTACATTACATTAAAAATCCAATATTTCCCCTTAAATCACTAAATTGGCCAGAGATCGAGTTCTCCAAGTATTTGTGATATAGATAAGAAGATGTAGACTGACAATAACAGGACACTGAATACAAATTGTTCTTTGTGATTTGTTTATCTTAAATGGCAAGATATCCAATCCTGACTTTGGCGGATAACCAAAACTATTGGTGGACAACCTGATTTCATAATGGTCATCCGCTAGACAACCTGATATTTGTTCTTAATTTGAACACTGTTATGTAGTGATATGATTCGATCACTACATTACCATTTGCCATACACTTGCATGTAATTACTTTGACTGTTATAACCATACATAATTCTTACATGTTCATCAGTTTATTAAATTCAATATATTAGGTGAATGCCTAAGATTTCCTATAGAAATTCCATTTTGTGAATTGGGCTACTTTGGGCTACCTTTGGGCTTCTTTTCGTGACAAAATAGTCTTACTATGCCCAACATCATGTATTGACTCAAACCAAATAAGCTACTTGAAAATTCCAAGTTGGGCTATATTAACCTAATTTGCCTTCTTTCCACATATTTTGGCTACTCCCAATCAGAAAAACTTAAATTAATATTGTTTTGGCAACTCTGTCATTCCCAGGTATCCTCAGCACTGCAGAGGAGCAAGCCACGTGGAAAGAAATGGGCATGTGCCGCGATGATAAGGCTACACACAATGCATTGTTCATGAGGACCTGTTGCATCGGTAGAAAGCGACAATGGCCTTTGATCCTTGACCCCGACGACCAGGTCAGCCAGTGGGTCAATCTATTGCAGGAGAAGGAGGTGACGAGCTTTCATGAGAAGGAGGAGGAGTTGGAAAGTAGCGAAGGTGTGTATGTTCAATTAGGAATCAAATATTTGGGGTCCGCACATTTACCTTTGGGTTTGTGATTTGGATGCCACTCATCATATTTGGTAGGGATGTCATTCTCATAATTCTCAGAGATTTGTGCTTCATCACTTTATTTTTGTATAGTTCTGAGTATAAGCAAGGGAAGGTAAGTTTATTTACAAGCACAATGTTTTTAGACTTTATTTTGTTGGGGGGGGGGGGGGGTGCATCAGTGTGCATTGGTCTGTTTGCAGTATTGGTATATTCTACCATGAAGATATCCCTCTTTTATACCCTGTGACCTTCTTTGAAGATCTACTTTAAGTCAGCTGAAGTTCTTAAGATTCCATTCTCAAAATTTCCTTTATAAATAAACTTCTAGTCTGGCCTAGATATCTAGATGATTGTATAAGAAAGCTCAGTTTACAAGCTAATTACAAGCTAAGTTACTGTACATCAAGTTGCGAAACAAAATATTGGTCATCCTAAGACTACTTCTGTATGGGTAATTGTGAGCCCGGTGGGGTAAGGCCACTGCAGACTTCCTAGGTGGGGTGTGTGTGGGGGGGGGGGGGGGGTGGTAAACTCAGCACAGACTGAGCATGGGGATGTGCCCTCAAAATGATTTGTAGCCAAATCAGTCATTTGGTTTATCAATTATCCCCTTTTCATTCCAAAATTTGGTACATCTTTACATGGGTCACTTTCTCAACTTTTTCTCACAATGTACTCTCAAAGACAAAGAATGGTTTCTCAACACTGAATTGTCGAAGGAAAAAATTAAAAAAACTACAATATTTGATGACAAACTGAGGCAATTTTGTAAGTTAACATTCAGTCAACTAGTAATACAATGAGTAACCTTTTCTTGGAAATGAGGTATATTCATTAGGTGACACTTCAAAGATTCTGCAGCACACCTGTGCCCAATTCAAGTTCAAGGTCTCTCCTCCGAATAGACTGCATCTTTGATCATGTCACCCCAATTACTACCAATAGCACTAACAAATATTTAAGAGTTGACGGTCTTTCATGCTTATTTACTATGGAACGCATTTCTATTAAAATGAGTGATTAAAATATTTGAACTTTTCATCGCATATTTATGCTCGAACAGCTTTCATCGACCGTTTTTTCACCTGATTTTTGAGATTTTATCGATAAGTACTCTGATGTAATGTTATCGAAGAAATCTTATCGTATATTTTCCAACAAATACATTTTCTCAAATACATTTTACCAATTGAATTTCATCGAAGAAATTGTATCAAAGAAATTTTACCGAATCAATGTCATCGAAAATATTTCATAGTATACATTTTATCGAGGAAATTTCATCGAATATATTTTACCGAATGAATTTTATCAAAGAAATTGTATCGAAGAAATTTTACCGAATATGTCATCGAAAATATTTCATCAAATACATTCTATCGAGGAAATTCCATAGAATATATTTTACCGAATGAATTTCATCGAATTAAATTGTATCAAAGAAATTTTCCCAAATTAATGTCATCGAAAATATTTCATCGGTCTTTTGTCGTCGATCAGCAGTCATGCGTCAATGACTGCTGATCGACAACAAAAGACCACCTCAACCGGTTACATGTACAGCCATATTCGCCGCCATTCCAGACAGATTGGTACCAGACAGATACTATGACTATACACAGCCTGTGTGACTGGGTCATTGACCGCGCATCGACGTCAAAAACCTATGAAATTTGTGCGATGAAAGTTGTGCGATAACATTTGTTCGATAACATTTGTTCGATAACATTTGTTCGATGACATTTCATCGACAACATACTCGACGACATTTCATCGACGACATTTCATCAATGACATTTTCTCGATGACATTTTCTTGATGACATTTGTTCGATGACATTTACTCGATCAAATTTACTCGATGACATTTACTCGATCAAATTTACTCGATCAAATATTTTCGATGACATTTATTCGGTAAAATTTACTCGATGTAAGGTTCGATGAAATGTATTCGATGAAATTTACTCGATGAAATTTACTCGAAGAAATTTATTCGGTAAAATGTTTTCGGAGGAATTTTCAATAAAATGTTCGAAAAATGCATTGAAAAGATGATCGATGAAAGATGTTCGATCATAAATACGTGATGAAAACACCAAATGTATTAATCACTACTTTTAATAGAAATGCGTTCCATAATTTACTAACTGGCTATGCTACTGTGATGTTTTGACTCTATCACATAATATCTAACTAATATAATGTTTTTTATATTATGTGTATGCATCAGATGAAGTAGAACTCAATAAAGAGGAGCACCAATCAAACAATGGCAAGCCACCTGGAAGTAGGGGGACCACTATGGGGACCTTTTCAGAACAAGGGGAGTCTACTGTGGACATGGGGACAGATTTCCCTGGTACACCGAGGACACATACAAGGTATGGTACACTTTGTGTGTCAATAATATACCACATGGTAGCAGGGGGACCACCATGGTACCTTTCCAGAACAAGGGTGGGGGGAGGGGGGGGGGGGGGGGGGGCGCTACCGCGGTCATGTGGTCAGATTTCCCTTGTACACCAAGGACACATACAAGGTATGGTACACTTTGTGTGTCAATAATATACCACATGGTAGCAGGGGGACCACCATGGTACCTTTCCAGAACAAGGGTGGGGGGGGGGGGGGGGGGCGCTACCGCGGTCATGTGGTCAGATTTCCCTGGTACACCAAGGACACATACAAGGTATGGTACACTTTGTGTGTCAATAATATACCACATGGTAGCAGGGGGACCACCATGGTACCTTTCCAGAACAAGGGGGGGGGGGGGGGGGGGAGCTACTACGGTCATGTGGTCAGATTTCCCTGGTACACCAAGGACACATACAAGGTATGGTACAGTTTGTGTGTCAGTAATATACCACATGGTTGCAGGGGTCACTATGGGTACCTTTTCAGAACAAGGGGGGGGGGGGGGGGGGGGGTCCTACTGCGGACATGGGGTCAGATTTCCCTGGTACACCAAGGACACATGTAAGGTATGGTACAGTTTGTGTGTCAGTAATATACCACATGGTTGCAGGGGGTCACTATGGGCACCTTTTCAGAACAAGGGGGGGGGGGGGCTCCTACTGCCTGAGACCATAGTTATTATGGTCTCAGCTACTGCGGACATGGGGTCAGATTTCCCTGGTACACCAAGGACATGTGCAAGGTATGGTACAGTTTGTGTGTCAATAGTATACTGCATGGTTGCAGGGGACCACTATGGGCACCTTTTCAGAACAAGGGGGAGGGGGTTCCTACTGCGGACATGGGGACTGATTGTTAGCAGGGGGACTACCATTGGTACCTTTTCAGAACAAGGGGAGTCTACTGCGGACATCGGGACAGACTTTCCTGGCACATCGAGGACACATACAAGGTATAGTTTGTGTGTCAATAATATACCACATGTTAGCAGTCTGTTGAGAAATATATGACCAAATGTAAAACTAACATATCATGTACTTTACCTCCGATGCAGTTTTTGTCTGGCCTGATGTAATCAGAAAGAGACTATGTTATCACTATTTCTGTCCGCCGTATGCCGTCCGCCGTCCGCCGTGTGCTAAGAAATACCTTTGTGACGCGATATCTGGAGATCCGTAAGGCCTATCGTGATGGGACTTGGTGGAGGGAAGGGGGATGGTGCGTTCTGTTGCTGATTGATTTTTCAAGGTCATCGGGGGTCATACAAGGTCATCGGGGTCAAATATGCTTAAAACTTTTGAGACGCGTTGTGACGCGATATCTAGAGATCCGTAAGGCCTATCTTGATGGGACTTGATGTCAGGGAAGGGGGTGGGGTGTTCTTTTGCTGATTAGATTTTCAAGGTCATTGGAGGTCATTCAAGGTCATCGGGGTCAAATATGGGGTCAAATAAGATCCGTAAGGCCGATCTTGATGGGATTTGGTGGAGGGAAGGGGGTGGTGTATTCTTTTTGCTGATTAAATTTTCAAGGTCATCGGAGGTCATTCAAGGTCATCGGGGGTCAAATATGGGGTCAAATAGATCAGTAAGGCCTATATTGATGAGATTTGGTGGAGGGAAGGGGAGTGGTGTGTTCTTTTTGCTGAATAAATTTTCAAGGTCATCAGAGGTCATTCAAGGTCATCGGGGGGTCAAATAAGATCCATAAGGCCTATCTTTATTGGATTTGGTGGAGGGAAGGGGGATGGTGTGTTCTTTTTGTTGATTAATTTTTCGGGGTCATCGGGGGTCAAATATGGGGTCAAATAGATCAGTAAGGTGTGTTCCACAGGTGCCTTTCGGAGTTGTTTACATCTCTGGAGGGCATGTCTGCCATACTAGAGGTGTGATTGGGGGAGGGACGGTTAGTATTGACGCATGTTTACATGGCACGAACAATCCCTCGTCGATGGCTTTTGTTTCGGTATATACGCTCTCGTGTTACCCTTCCCTTGTATACGCTCTCGTGTTACCTTTTCCTTGTATACGCTCTCGTGTTACCTTTTCCTTGTATACGCTCTCGTGTTACCCTCTCCTTGCGAAAGTTTAGGCTTTTTCTGTTTGTAAGCTCTATAATTTCTACTCAGTTCAGTAGACTTTATTTTTCATCCCGACATTTCGACACAGCTTCTCTGATAGTTGTACCTCGTTGTCCCTGTGCGGACTAACTTCCATTTTTAAGGCGTCAGCATGGCATCTACTCTATAGGACATTCTCAACTTATTTGTCTCCTCCCTAGCAGCTAAAACTCAAGGGAGAGGACTTTTTAAGTCAGGAATGGCATCCTAGATTTGACCAAGAGATGAATGAATATTCTTTTATTCAAAGTTTTGAATAATCCAAACCCAACCTGAGTGTTGTGGTTTTTACATCACTAAAATAGATAGTTTTCTATTTTTATTTGTTTTTGATGGACAGTTTTCTATTCAATAGAAGTTGGGAGTGGAATGTGCATGAGCTCTGCACGTGAACTATAATACGGTAGCCAGTCGCATAGCAACCCGTTTTGTTCACCTAATTATTATGACCGGATGCAAAGTGTCTCCTATTGTGTGGGCGGCGTGTAATCATCAAGTGCTAGTTGCTTCTTCATGTTCCTAGAGAGTGGATTGACGAGAGCAACATTTTTGATGTCTTATCCGAAGAAGATGGATTTATTTACATCATGAGAAACCAGCATTATTGAGACATAGTCATTTTATGACAGGAATTACTTCATAGGCCTAGCGGTGAGTTATACCGCGTGGGTGTAGAATATCTTAATATCTACACAGATTTCTTAAGAGTTCTATCGAAGCCAGCACGGTTCCGATATTTTTTTTAGAGATAGATATCTCGCTCTTTCACATAACATTTTGCTTTCTGTAAGCAATGGTCACGCTAGACCTATACATGTTTACAGATTTTGATTTGTGTATGTAGCATTTTTAGGTCAGTTGACCTTTGGCAGCCTGCTACTGATGAGATTCGTGGAGAATCGAAACGCGTCTAGCTATATCTGCATGCTCCAATTCGACTTATATCTGCGCCGTTAGGCACGGATTTAGTTAACCTCCACGATTATAGTTTTGAACGTGGTAGGCCTATGATTATCTATATACATAAGTTAATGTATAGGACATTCTCAGTTGAGAATTTCAGTCTCAGTTTCTACATTATTTTATAGTTTATACAACTATTTTATAAAGCACTTTTCCGGATTTAATTTCGGAGGCACGTGGGCCTTCGTTTCACCAGTATGTTATTCATAGTTTTGAATATCTGAACTATCTTCGCGTGTTTTTGTTTCTTTACGGAATAAACACATCTTTCCCTCTCCAGAATATTCTCTCATAGGTGGCAAGTAGCCACCTGATATTGTTCATAGTCCTGAATAATTGCCTCTTATTTGTTCTTTTTAAGAACGATGCATGCTTTTGATTTTCTATAATAGTCTTTATAGTCATTCCGCCTTTATAAGTTCATATCAGTTATATATGAATGCAAGATATTATAGTCATGACTATCTAACTGTGTGTTATGGCCGGCCTTCACACAATCTTTTACACAACTATCAACCAGACATTTGTACATGTCAACGTCTTCATCATTAGAGTTTTCTAGTTTGAAAATTTTAATTCTTTGTTTATGTCGTCGGATGTTTCACATAGAGCTTGAGTTTTAGCCGAAGTTTGTTACATAGAGCAAGTTTATACCGTTACTTCTGTCCAGAAGCAGGTTCCGTCCAGTGCCCTCCGCTTTTTTATTACAATCTTACACAACTATCAACCAGACATTTGTACTTGTCAACGTTTTCATTATTAGAGTTTTCTAGTTTGAAAATTGTAATTCTTTGTTTATGTCGGATGTTTTACATAGAGCTTGAGTTTTAGCCGAAGTTTGTTACATAGAGCAAGTTTATACCGTTCTTCTGTCCAGAAGCAGGTTCCGCCTAGTGCCCTTCGCTTTTTTAGTAACTCAAGGGAGAGGACATTTTAAGTCAGGAATGGTATCCTAGATTTGACCAAGAGGTCGAATGAATATTCTTTTATTCAAAGTTTTGAATAATCCAAACCCAGCCTGAGTGTTGTGGTTTTTACATCACTAAAATAGATAGTTTTCTATTTTTATTTGTTTTTGATGGACAGTTTTCCATTCAATATAATTTGGGAGTGGAATGTGCATGAGCTCTGCACGTGAACTACAATACGGTAGCCAGTCGCATAGCAACCCGTTTTGTTCACCTAATTATTATGACCGGATGCAAAGTGTCTCCTGTTGTGTGCATGGGCGGCGTGTATCATCATGATCATCAAGTGCTAGTTGCTTTTTCACGTTCCTAGAGAGTGGATTGACAAGAGCAACATTTTTGATGTCTTATCCGAAGAAGATGGATTTATTTACATCATGAGAAACCAGCATTATTGGGACATAGTCATTTTATGACAGGAATTACTTCATAGGCCTAGCGGTGAGTTTACCGCGTGGGTGTAGAATATCTTAATATTTACACAGATTTTTAAGAGTTTTTTCGAAGCCAGCACGGTTCCGATAATTTTTTTAGAGATAGGTATCTCGCTCTTTCACATACATTTTGCTTTCTGTAAGCAATGGTCACGCTAGACCTATACATGTTTATAGAATTTGATTTGTGTATGTAGCATATTTAGGTCAGTTGACCTTTGGCAGCCCGCTACTGATGAGATTTGTGGAGAATCGAAACGCGTCTAGCTATATCTGCATGCTCCAATTCGACTTTATCTGCGCCGTTAGGCACGGATTTAGTTAACCTCCACGGTTATAGTTCTGAACGTGGTAGGCCAATGATTATCTATATACATAAGTTACTGTATATAGGACATTCTCAGTTGAGAATTTCAGTCTCAGTTTCTACATTATTTTATAGTTTATACAACTATTTTATAAAGCACTTTTCCAGATTTAATTTCGGAGGCACGTGGGCCTTCGTTTCACCAGTATGTTATTCATAGTTTTGAATATCTGAGCTATCTTCGCGTGTTTTTGTTTCTTTACGGAATAAACACATCTTTCCCTCTCTCCAGAATATTCTCTTATAGGTGGCAAGCAGCCACCTGATATTGTTCATAGTCTTGAATAATTGCCTTTTATTTGTTCTTTTTAAGAACGACGCATGCCTTTGATTTTCTATAATAGTCTTTATAGTCATTCCGCCTTTATAATTTCATATCAGTTGTATATGAATGCGAGATATTATAGTCATGAATATCTAATTGTGTGTGTTTTAAGGTCCTTACGGCCGGCCTTCACACAATCTTACACAACTATCAACCAGACATTTGTACTTGTCAACGTCTTCATTATTAGAGTTTTCTAGTTTGAAAATGTTAATTCTTTGTTTATGTCGGATGTTTTACATAGAGCTTGAGTTTTAGCCGAAGTTTGTTACATAGAGCAAGTTTATACCGTTCATCTGTCCAGAAGCAGGTTCCGCCTAGTGCCCTCCGCTTTTTTAGTAGTTTTCTAGTTTGAAAATTGTAATTCTTTGTTTATGTCGGATGTTTTACATAGAGCTTGAGTTTTAGCCGAAGTTTGTTACATAGAGCAAGTTTATACCGTTCTTCTGTCCAGAAGCAGGTTCCACCTAGTGCCCTCCGCTTTTTTAGTATTTTATCTACCACCCGCTGTGTTCCACGGGTGCTTTTCGGAGTTGTTTACATCTCTGGAGGGCATGTCTGCCATACTTGAGGTGTGATTGGACATTCTCAACTTATTTGTCTCCTCCCTAGCAGCTAAAACTCAAGGGAGAGGACATTTTAAGTCAGGAATGGCATCCTAGATTTGACCAAGAGGTCAAATGAATGAATATTCTTTTATTCAAAGTTTTGAATAATCCAAACCCAGCCTGAGTGTTGTGGTTTTTACATCACTAAAATAGATAGTTTTCTATTTTTATTTGTTTTTGATGGACAGTTTTCCATTCAATATAATTTGGGAGTGGAATGTGCATGAGCTCTGCGCGTGAACTATAATACGGTAGCCAGTCGCATAGCAACCCGTTTTGTTCACCTAATTATTATGACCGGATGCAAAGTGTCTCCTATTGTGTGCATGGGCGGCGTGTATCATCATGATCATCAAGTGCTAGTTGCTTCTTCACGTTCCTAGAGAGTGGATTGACGAGAGCAACATTTTTGATGTCTTATCCGAAGAAGATGGATTTATTTACATCATGAGAAACCAGCATTATTGGGACATAGTCATTTTATGACAGGAATTACTTAATAGGCCTAGCGGTGAGTTTACCGCGTGGGTGTAGAATATCTTAATATTTACACAGATTATTTAAGAGTTTTTTCGAAGCCAGCACGGTTCCGATATTTTTTTTAGAGATAGATATCTCGCTCTTTCACATAACATTTTGCTTTCTGTAAGCAATGGTCACGCTAGACCTATACATGTTTATAGAATTTGATTTGTGTATGTAGCATATTTAGGTCAGTTGACCTTTGGCAGCCCGCTACTGATGAGATTCGTGGAGAATCGAAACGCGGGGGTCAAATATGGGGTCAAATAGATCAGTAAGGCCTATCTTGATGGGATTTGGTGGAGGGAAGGGGGGGTGGTGTGTTCTTTTTGTTGATTAATTTTTCGGGGTCATCGGGGGTCAAATATGGGGTCAAATAGATCAGTAAGGCCTATCTTGATGGGATTTGGTGGAGGGAAGGGGGTGGTGTGTTCTTTTCGTTGATTAATTTTTCGGGGTCATCGGGGGTCAAATATGGGGTCAAATAGATCAGTAAGGCCTATCTTGATGGGATTTGGTGGACGGAAGAGGGATGGTGTGTTCTTTTTGTTGATTAATTTTTCGGGGTCATCGGGGGTCAAATATGGGGTCAAATAGATCAGTAAGGCCTATCTTGATGGGATTTGGTGGACGAAAGAGGGATGGGGTGTTCTTTTTGCTGATTATTTTTTCGGGGTCATCGGGGGTCAAATATGGGGTCAAATAGATCAGTAAGGCCTATCTTGATGGGATTTGGTGGACGGAAGAGGGATGGTGTGTTCTTTTTGTTGATTAATTTTTCGGGGTCATCGGGGTCAAATATGGGGTCAAATAGATCAGTAAGGCCTATCTTGATGGGATTTGGTGGAGGGAAGGGGGGTGGTGTGTTCTTTTTGTTGATTAATTTTTCGGGGTCATCGGGGGTCAAATAGATCAGTAAGGCCTATCTTGATGGGATTTGGTGGACGGAAGAGGGATGGTGTGTTCTTTTTGTTGCTTAATTTTTCGGGGTCATCGGGGGTCAAATAGATCAGTAAGGCCTATCTTGATGGGATTTGGTGGAGGGAAGGGGGATGGTGTGTTCTTTTGGTTGATTAATTTTTCGGGGTCATGGGGGGTCAAATATGGGGTCAAATAGATCAGTAAGGCCTATCTTGATGGGATTTGGTGGAGGGAAGGGGGGGGGTGGTGTGTTCTTTTTGTTGAGTAATTTTTCGGGGTCATCGGGGGTCAAATATGGGGTCAAATAGATCAGTAAGGCCTATCTTGATTGGATTTGGTGGAGGGAAGGGGGGTGGTGTATTCTTTTTGCTGATTAAATTTTCAAGGTCATCGGAGGTCATTCAAGGTCATCTGGGGTCAAATAAGATCCGTAAGGCATATCTTGATGGGATTTGGTGGACGGAAGAGGGATGGTGTGTTCTTTTTGTTGATTACTTTTTCGAGGTCATCAGAGGTCATCTGGGGTCAAATAAGATCCGTAAGGCCTATCTTGATGTGATTTGTTGGAGGGAAGGGGGTTGGTGTGTTCTTTTTGCTGATTAAATTTTCAAGGTCATCAGAGGTCATCTGGGGTCAAATAAGATCTGTAAGGCCTTTCTTGATGTGATTTGGTGTAGGGAAGGGGGTTGGTGTGTTCTTTTTGTTGATTAAATTTTTCAAGGTATTACATCCCTTGCATTTACTACAATGCATACCTTTGTGACAGTGCTACATTGTATCATATGTTTCATCATCATTTCTTTCAAGTCACTTTTGATGAACAGGCGAGACGCGCCGTTCGAGAACCGCCTTGTTGATAATATCTGCCAAAAAAACCTATATAATATAAATTGATGATTATTGCCCAATTTCAACGTAATTATTGAATCGGTCTTGGTCAAAGAAAAGTAAAACCCCGAAATGACTTGTTTTGTTTTTCAGCTACAGTACCTATACTCCATTTCGTGAGAGTCTGAATGATGTTGACTTAAGGGAGCTACTAGCCATCACTAAGGATACCAAGGCTGCACGTCAGACTCCAATTGATCTTGACTTAGACATCGAAAGACCAGACAACAACTTGTGGATTATCCCAGCGGACAATCCCAATCTGGAGATTAGGCTAATCCAAGCTATTGTCCTGGGGATTAGCATCGTGATCACGCACATCGAGCGTAAAGGTATCAGTGTACAGTTCAACCAGCTCATGGGGAGAAACGTGATCTACGATCAAGGGGGAAAACGCCGGATGATGATTGGTGGGACGGAGTACGAGTACAATCCACGATTCAAGCTCTTTCTTTGTTCATCTGTACCTTTAGAGATGAAAGGTGGGTTTTAAACTTTTTCCACACGGCTATTAAAACACTTTCCACACGGTTAAAACACTTTCCACGCAGCTATTAGTTTTACCAAACAAAACAGATTTAACAGAAACCTTTCACAACTTTCAAGGTCTATCTCACTGATTGCTGAACCAATGCAAGGCATGTTTGTACTTATTTTAATGCATTTCTCAAGGTGCTTCCTAATATGGTAATGAAATTCAATAATTTTGAAACATTTGTAAAATTTAGGAACTGTCATCTGTTTCAACTGCCACATGGAAAGAGTTAACATTACTTTTTACAAACAAATATGTCAGAAAATATCTAAATGTTTCAATGTCAACATGATGATAACACAATGTGATCTATAATCCTTGAATATGGATTTTGTTAGGTTTACATGATAACAAGACATCTATTTTGGCTACCTGATGACCCAACAGTTGTTACGGATCGATTTTACACAGATTTCAGGGTATTGTTGATGCTATTTCTTTTTTGATACCCCAGTATATGTAAATGACAATTAAAGATACCATCATGCGAAATAGACGATTAATGCAACGTATTACTATACGTAGCACTATACAACCACCTGAAATGGTGTAACATTGGTCATTCTTATGTAATAAAGCCTCTTGGAAATGAATCGCTGTGTCAATTTTAATTTATCCTTACCATTACCCTTACCATTCGTTCAGGTGCCGGTCTGATGCCTCTTCTCCTGCAACAAGCAGCCGTCATTGACATGTCAGCCAGCCCGCAGGGATTAACAGACCATCTTTTAAGGGATGTATTGGCGTTCGAAAAGCCTGAATTTGAAGGACAGTGGCGATCCATCGAGAAAGATATCCGGGATCAGGAGATAGCATTGCAGCAAGCTGATGTATGTATGAGCACAGGGAGGGGGTTGTACTTTGTAAACACCCCGGTGTGCTCAGTGGTCATTACAAGAGGGGTATCATGCGTGTCCAAGAAATCATGTAATTATGGTAGTTTTTCAAGCTGGGGCACGTTACGTACGTAACGTGAATAGGGTATCAAAACAAGCCAAATTAAGAAAAAGGGTATACTTTTTACATCATTGGCTTTCGTATTTAGGGTCCTTATTTGCTCCATGAGGATTATAAAAAGCCATGATACATTTGCGAGATGTATTTCTCAAATTGTATCCGCACAAGTGATCTGATAAATCAGCTCGGCATTTGTTTCATCAGAGAGATGTTATTACTAATTACACCTCCCTGGTTTCATAATACTTTTAGCTTATTAGGGAAGGAAAATGGTTAGAAATGTGTCATACGCGGTAAGAGGTTTAAACTATATATACAAATTACTTGCTAGGGTATCAACATATTTTGAGTACTTGTTTAGGTATCAAAATATTTTAAGTACTTGTTTAGGGTATTGGAAATACTGATACTACTTGCTTGGGTATGTAAAATACTGTGCCATACTTGTTTAGGGGTGCTTTTTCACATTAACACGATTACATATTTTGGGTACTTTTTGAAAGTCCTTGGATGGGCATGATACCCCCTTGTAATGACCACTGAGCACCCCGGGGTAAACACTGCATGCTTTTATAAATGCTGGCAGAGAAGTTCAGCACTGGCCATTGTGTGTGTGTGTCAAATCATGAGCGTGTGGGGCGGTAACATTCTTGACGCATAGATACAACCGGGCAATCGATTGTGCGCGTTAGTTGTCTCCCAAATCATGCTATTCTATTCCAACACTTCCGTGTTTACGCTTAGTATGTGATTGTAACAGAAAAAATTGCTGAACTTCTTTGTCGCTGACTAGAGGACAAATGCCAACTTCTCAGTCAGAAAAATTGATTATCATTTGGTTGTAATGACTTTAAAACAACAAAGTTGTATTTTAGTTGTGGCTTGGTTGCATATGAACGTTTTTACAACATCTTTTTAACATAAATGATATTGTATGTTGTTATAACATTGTTTTGCTATCAATTGAATAAAGAAGATGTTGTAAATAAGTTACTAATGTTAGAGTAACGTTGTAAAAACGTTCATATGCAACCAAAATAAACTGGTGTGCCTCACTGAGTTATAATTTATTGTTACTCATTGAAAAATGGGGAGATTCTCTTCACATTTACCCATTCGAGGTTTGAAATTGTAGAAATAGGGTCGGTCAACAAGGCAAATGTTTTAGTACATGGTGGTTTAAAAGTTAACCTATTTTGATAGCCATTAACACATGATAAAATGAAAAAGATCTCGACCTGGCATATTTTATTTCTGAAATATGGTCCTTAAAAGACCACATGTGCCATCTGCAAATCTCAGTCCACTTGAATAAATACTTCAAACCATGATGAAGTCGATTTTTGCTGCGCAGCACTTATTGTGTGAAATTTAATCAGGTAGCCAAGAAGGTGTGCCAAAAGAAGCCATGATATAAAGACATAAAAGTAGCACACAATTGCAATATGTTGACCTTGGTAAATAATAAGCAAGACTATTTCAAAGTTAAACGTTGCAATAACCCACATTCAATTATGTGGCCAGATATGATCCAGTGTCAGGAACTCAGATGTGAGCATGTGTGGTCGAGTGGATAAGGCGCTGGATACATGATACAACGGTTGTGAGTTCTAGCCCCGCTACGGCCTATGTGTAGCGACCACAAGATTCTGATATCTCAACTGGCAACGATAATAATTGGCTAAAAGCGCTTTAGGACTGTGCTTGCATTGTGGAAAGTGCTATATAAGAACAGTAATATTATTATTTATTATTATGTCGTGCATACAAATCAATTTTGCACATATATCCTAACCATATTTCTGTTTTCAACACTATTTACCATTTGAATGTAAAAATGCTCCTTTTACAGGATGAACTTTTAGCTACAATCCTAGATCTCCCCCATGGTCTATTGGAAGAGTCCACCATGTTGCAGACTCTGCAGGAACATCAACAGATGACACTCACAACAGAGGCCACTCTACTGGAGAGCCAACAACTAGCCAAACAGCACCACATCAAGCAATCCTTCTATATCCCCGTAGCTCAACATGGCACATTGCTATACACCGTCATCCAAGAGATATCCAAACTGCACCCGTTGTACCACACGCCCTTGTCAGACTTTGCCTTGTGGTTCCACGACATCATATGGTCTCATCAGAAAGACACCACCAATATTAGCTCGCCAAAAGCACGTGCCATGGAGCTCATCAACTCGCTAACGCAACGGATCCACGAGCGGGTTTCTGTCGGGTTCTTCCAGCCGCATAGTGAGTTGTTCGCGTTACTGCTTGCCAAGGAGAAGATGAGATTGGAGTCGGAGTTGACCAATCAGGAATGGGGTGTTTTTGTCAATGGATTGGTAGATGTTGCCATAGAGATGCAAGATGGTGAGGAACAGCAACAATATCCTGATTGGATGACTAAACAGGTTAGTGATGAGAGATACACTTTTAGTCAATATTGGCTAAAGCACAAAACAGCTGGAACGGATAATGGAAAGTCAGTGTTAAAGATTGCTTGCCTTGTGATACTCAAATACACATGTTAAATCTTGTAAATCTCAAATCATTCTGAGAGGATGGCTTTGTCTCACGTACGTCACAAATGTTTCTTAAAATGATGGCAGATTCCACAATCCTATAATCCGGCCCGTCATGGGTTTAATAAACCCAGTGTGTACCGTGTCTCTGTGTGGTTTAGTTGCATTAGATGTGTAGCTATAGGGTCTGATGCCATTTTCCCGTCAAAGTGCCTATAGTAAAGAAACTTTGTTATGAGAAAGATTTGTGCAAAGCATGTGGAAAACAAGATACCTTGTAACCCCAAAATTGTAGAAATATTAGCAAATCGTCGCTGTTCTGACATACCGGAACATCTCTTTACTTATTTCTGTTGTGATGTGCCGGTATGTCAGAACAGCGACGAAATATATTCTCAGTGATCCAGTAGCCATAAACAGCAATCGTGTTGAACATGATTGGGACACTTCCTGTGGAAACGATGGTCCCTCTCCCTAAACTCCATATAAAGGTCCATATAAGAGCATATCCCAGCAAAGGTCTGTAGTATATATATGCTCCAACATTGGTGTAGGGGGGGGGGGGGGGGGGGGGCTTTTACACATACTGGTTTTGAATCATACTTTCAATGACACTTTTATAATCACATAGTCAGATATTTCGTATGCACGTGTGTAGTGTCCCAACAGGTTTTGAACAAGATTGTGGATATATCAAAAACTTGGACTTACTCTTTTGGAAGTGCTATGTTGCATCCAACACCATTGAACTTTGTTAGGTTACTCACCGTTAGGTAAGTCATGTCATCCCACCAACCTCGGAAAGTAAATTTCATTAAAATATTTCACATGAATGTTGATCTGTTTATTTTCTATACCTTTTAGATGTGGAAGACCTGTTGTGCTCTAGAGATGTCCATGCCTGCGCTCAAAGGACTCAAAGATTCCATGATGAGTCACAGCACACAGTGGATGGAGTACATACAGGTAACAATGAATGCCATATTAACTTTATAAACAGGATGTAGATTCCTGTCCAAGTACATGAAGCAATTTTCACTGCACTTTGGGGTTTATTTACATTTTTTCTTCTCCTTCAAGCTAGTATTTCCAAGAGTTTCATAAGTTTAAAACAATTTGTAACTTTGAATTAAAATAAATGGAAGCCAAATTCATTAAATTAATATAGTACTTTTGAAATTCATTCTTATAGTAGATTCATAGACTTTGCCGGTGTACTATATCAGTATATGACTTTTAATCTGATCATTGACACATGTGGTTCTGTGCTTCCCTATGTCTTGAATTACATTGTAAGCAGTTCTCATCTAGTATTGTGACGAAGTTCTCTTGTGCCGTCATCCAAATTGATTTTCTTTCTAATTTAATTCTCATTTATACAAGAATGATTAAAACTCTAAGAAGATTATGATGATCAAGTATATGTCACTTGTTAAGATGGCACGTTTGAATAGCGCGCTATTTCCTTGAGTAGTTTAAATTCATGTATGGATACATTATTTTATCAGCGAAACCAATAACATTTAAATGATGCCGCTATCGTTGTGATTGGTCCATTCTGTATGTGTAGAATTTCTTGGTAGACCTTAGTAATCAGGTATCATGCCAAGATGCGCACAACTTCACATCTAGGGCAGTTAACAATAAACTCAGTCATAAACAAACAAAATCTATATTATGGTTCCTCTGATGTTAAATGAAATAGGTCCAAATCAATAACCAATATTCATACACTCTTAGTAGTGTCGAACCAATCAGAAAGCAAGAAACTAAAATACGCGGAGTGCATTGAAAGTGTCTAACGGTTTGTTTAGATTCGTTGTTCAGGAATCGCGGGTTCGCAGATTTTCACTGCGAGTGTTAGCAAACTTGTAAATATGTTTTTATTCATTTTTACATAGATCAAAATTATGCTTTAATTGTGAATTTTGATTTGTATAGTGTCGTGTATGAATTAGGTCAATACATGCGTATGTTTTGTTTCTCAAAAAATTAGACAAATCAATGCACTTGCGCAAATGCTGATATGCTCAAAATAACACTCCCCTACAGGGTTGTGCCATTATTCACACATTAACATCAGTGCGCGTGCACTGATTTGTCTAATTTCTCTCATTCATTGACCTATGAATCTAAACACTCTGTGTAAATGTGACGCCTCAGTCTATCTTGCCGGGTGCTCACGGCAAGTGATAAATGCGAACAGAATTTTGTGATTTATAATGGTCCTAGATATTATTCAAAATAATTTTTTAAAAATCTGTTTTTGTTGTTACAGGAATGAAGCTTCAGATAATTTTGTTGGAATTGAAATATGTGCTTTCATTTTTAAGGTTATGATCACAATTCTTCCCTTAGTTGGCTTGGCTCTTATTTCAATAACATGAGTATCACTCAAATCATTTATTAACATTTATATTATTATATATGCTATATGAGTGTTGTCCTTTGTTCTTAGTGTTTTAAGTATGGATATAAAATTGTGCCTGACATTTTTAAAGTAATTAACCTGTTACCTTCCTGCAGTGTGATCCTGTGTTATTGGCCCCAGTTCCTGGTGAAAGCTTGCTCCATCTGACTGTTATGCAAAAGGCTATTCTGTGGAGACTCCTGAAACCATCAAAGGTATGTATTTACACCATCAGCAATGCGGGAATATAAGAAGCTTATTCACAAAGAGGTGGACAAATTGTGACCTTCTATAGCCAGTCAAGTTTGTTTCCCTTCTCTTGGTAATTCGCATGTCGGCAGTTTTTATATTTGGCCATCAGGTGAAAAATGCTACAGTATGGTCTAAACCCCACTAAAATCTAACTTCTAGTTTTGAAGTTACCAACAATTTACAACCTGAGAAAACAAAGTAAACATAAGAATTTGTCACCTCTTTTTACCTATACCTCAAAATAAATATTCCCGACATTCTGCTTGATTGCGTCACATATGTGAAGCTTAGATACTTTTATCACCTCACTTACTTGAGAGGCAACTTGGTAAAGGAAGTGTCAATTTTAATGTAGTTTCTTTTTTATTGTTTTATTCAGGGAAAGATATCCTTATTTCTGATTCCATAAGAATGTTGGCTCTTTTAGGTGTATTTTTCCCTCTCGTGAATGGAGTCAATGGATGACTTGAGTAAAAATAATCTTTGAGATATGTGACTTGATCCAAGTGAAGTTTGGTGTGTTGGGGTTTTCTGAAAATATGAAACAAGAAACATTTCAGTCCAGTAAATCAAGTCACCATAATGGATGTACGGCATATAGCGTCCTGGCCAAAATCAGACACACATGGGCGCTCTCCTAGATTGGGTTCCCGCGTCCCTCTATATGGCCGCCATCTTTAAAAATGGGGGACCAAAAAGAGGGACTGTGAAAATTGTATGTCCAAAAAGTGTGCGGTTACTCGTGGAATTCCACGAGTATTTAGCATATATGAAAATTCATACCAATATCGAGCATGTGCATTTAAACTGTACACAGCAACAACAGAAATAGCATCCGATTGGTCCAATTCAAAGGCAGTGCATCGAACGATCGTCACGCTGCTCCACGGGGATGGCCTATCGCATCACGCGGTGTACAACGCCGCATGAAGCTACCAGCGCACTAGTGCGTGAATAAGATCATGTTTATTCACAAGTTTATCAGCGCACACTTTTGGAACTGTATTTTTTCTAGTCCTCACATTTGAGCACCCTCGCAGAGTCCGTGTGTAAAATAGGGAAGACATGAGGATCCAAATAGCGGGAACCCAGTCTAAGGTCAACCTACTGTGACGTTCGTCCAATCATGACTCGATTCAGACTCAAGTGAAGTCTTAACTTTATTCAACACAACATTATTCATTTGAATTTGGTCTTATCGTAATATCCGTCTGCCTTTCTTGTTACAGCTGGCCCACATATGCCACGACATGACTGTCTATCAACTGGGTGCGCATATAGCCAGACCCCATGATTATAGCATAGAAATGGCTATTGGTTATAGTGATAATGCTACGCCTATTGTGTTCATACTACCAGCCGGCTACACGATTGAAGATGATGCAATATTAACAGGTGTACAAGGTAAATGGAACATTGTAGCATAGAAATGGTTATAAGCCATAGTGAGAATGTCGTATAAAAGCTCTAAGCCTTTTTAAAGTTTATATCTCTTTAAAAAAAATTGCTGTATAAAACTAAAAATACATTTGGATAGAGAATTAAGACTTGTAGAATTATATGATGATACCAAACTTCCAATAACAGCTATCTGTGTTGCTAAAGTACATAAGAAAGTTTTCTGAACTGTAAAACTGCACTTTCATATAAACGTGTAGTATAATGAGCTTAATGAAGTGAAGGGAGGGAGAGATGTAATGAAGAGAATTTCGGAATTTCAGAATTTCCCTCGGGGCTGCGCCCCTCGTGCAATTCCCTCGGTTATTATCCTTTAAATGGGATGCTATAGGGTGTTAAAAGTTAATGAAACATTCTTAAACACAATGAAACCTCTTGTAAAGAAATCATTAACATATGTGAGACAATATAACACAGGTGGGAAGCGCTTGAATTTAGCAGCAACTCTACCTGACATGCAGTGAATGGTAACAATAAATGTTTGCATTAGTTTCGAGATAGATTGGAAAAATCAATGCACGCGAGCTGATGTTGATGAGTGAATAAAAGTACAACTCCATAGGGGGAGTGCTATTGTCAGCATATAAACATTTGCACAAGTGCATTGATTTCTCTCATTTTTTCAAAAAACAAAAACATGACTGTAATTGTTGTTGTGTGACATACACAGACTGCACAGGAATGCAATTGCTTAGACTTATTTGATAAAAACAGGTAAATATGATGTCAAATATGAACAGATTGAAATGGATATGGCATGATAATATAGAGAATGAGTTTAAAGGTACTTTTGAAACCAAACCTGTGTTTTGTTGTCTGACATTAATGCACAGACCAATTCCTCCAGGGTAATATAAACGTTGTTCTACAATATGTTTGATCAAATATAATATTAAGAGGAAGACATTTTAGTCATATTTTTTAGACCCAAAGGCTTAATGCAACAGGGCTTTGTGAATGTAGTACATATTTTTAGCTAGCAGCATAAGTTCAATTCTTAAAAAAAAACTAGCCATCCAAAAGATAGCCATTGGCTTCTACAAAAATACTAATGCATCCACATTATTATATCCCTCATTGATTTAAGGTCATACACCAATCCACCCAACACCAGCATTGCAGAACTACACCAGACACCATGGTATGGATGGCAATGTAATAGTGGTCAACCTTGGAACCATGAAGCGGATGGATCAGGTGCTTGTGATATTGAAAGAATGCATGGCATCCGGCAAGTGGGTCGTACTTGAGAATTGTCAGCTGGTGGAGCAGTGGAGTAAAGCAATGCTGGACAGTATTCAGGTAAAATTGCAATGTAGCTGTACCACCACCCCCCCCCCCCCCCCCCCTCCCCCTTCTTGTAAATACCTCCAAGTTGGAAGTTTCCAATCAAGGAGTTTCATACACACACATTCTAAATGCAGATGAGTGGATCTGGATCTGGATTGATACTGTCCAACGCCCCCTAATGGGAGTCAACCGGACAGGGTTTGGTGCGCAATGCTGTGTGGTTGGCTTGCTTATTTTTGCAGTAGATATTTATTTATTGCTGTCTTGAAGGCTTTCTTTTCATTGATGTTGGTTACTGATTGTGGCAGAGTGTTCCAGTCTATTATATATCCACCTTAATGTGGAGTTAATCAAATTACCAAATGTAAGGTGTTATACCCCCTCTATAGGTCAAAGATGATGTGTTTCCATAATCTCTACACTTATGAGCATTTACAAACATGAACATGTCAAATCTAGCTGTTTAAGTTTTAACATTTCATTTTATATATTTGACACTATGTGCTCAGGAATTGGTGACCTGTCAGGAGCCAACCCCCATCATGGCGCCACGTAAACCCCCACCCACATCTGCTCGAGGTAAACCTAAAGATGGAGACTCCATAGATTGTACTACTCCAGTAAGCCAATACAGCGATGGTACAGATGCTGACACCATTCATAAGAGGTTTAGACTATTTCTTGTGACGACGGCTGATAGCTCAAAGCCTCTACCAGGTAAGTGGGATTGTAAAATTAATGACTACACTACCGGCCAGAAGTGTTTGCGCACTCCATTGAGAAAACTTATTCCCAAAAGAGCAGTGTTTTACTTCTCGTATCCAGACCTTGCAGTATACACAGTATTTCATTCAAAGTAAAGAACTTTTCACAGGGAGTTTCTTTCTCAATGTAAATTGCTACCACAGCACCATTTGTTTGGCCACAGTGCATGGGTTAGAAGTAGCCCAAGTTTGGCATGATTGCACAACGAGGTCAACAGAAAACGTGGCAGCTACCAGCCCAACATTACCATTGAGTTTTGTTGAGAATTAGCATGGCCAGGGTTTCCTGACAATCTTTTTCCATCTCTCATCAGGTTTAATTGTACAACATAGTGTCAAGGTGAGCTGTGAGACTACGTCTGATTTCAAATCAGCTCTGCGCACAAATTTCAACTTCAGCATGAAGGCCATAGAGAGGGCGCACTATATGGTAACGCCGAATCAAAAGGTGAGCTGTGTTTATTTACACATTATCCAAACCTCTCAAAAAAAAATCAACAATTGTTTTCAATCTATCTTTCATTTTTGTTGATGTTCCTAATGTGTTTCACATAAATAGACAGCTAATGTGTTCACCTGTACAATGACACCAAATTTGTAGCAATCACTTGCTTCAGTGCTAAGCCACTTGATTGAGAATATGGGGAGGTCTAAATTGGAATGTGCCAAAAGTGTCACCAAGGTCAATAGAGCATCACTTTACGCTGTAGTTGTCAACAACATTTCTTCTTTTGAGCACAAAATAGTGGTGAATTTGGCACATTTTGAATGAGACCTCCCCGTATTCTCAAGCAGGGGGCTAAGCACTGAACAAATTGATGGCTGCAAATGAGGTATCATTGGAAAGAAAACAGATCAGCTTTTCATTGATGTGAAACACAATATAAATGAATAAAAATTGGCGATTGGACACAATTTCCGAACTTTTTTGGGGGCGTTTAATAAGGGGATAATATTCCATAATTGGTGTCATGGATCCAGGGGTGGGGGTACTCAGTTTGGGTAAAGTTGCCCTGTGGAAATATGAATGAAGTTCTCTCGTTGCTATACATGTTTGCAACATTTGTGGTCAAATTGAACACAAATGTACCTAGATTTTTAATACATTCCTAATATAGTAATAAGATGTCAGAAATTATTACAAATGTCACCCTGGCACCAATGATGCAAAATAAGAACAGTACATGGTGTATGAGGAAGTAAACGGGTGTCATCATATGAATGAAGTCTGGGCGTCTCAGATAGAGCATCAGAATGACAGCCCTTTGTTAGAAAGGTCACTGGATCACATCAACTTCAGCAGACTCTTCTTTGCTCTTTCAACAACTTTTGGCACATATTGTATTAGGAAGTAATCAGGTGTCATCATATGAATGAAGTCTGGGCACCTCAGGCTGGAGAGCATCAGAATGTCAGCCCTCTGTTACAACGATCACTGGTTCACATCCCGGTGGTTTCAGTGAACATTGACTTTATGTACGCATGATCGTTCCAAAAATCGGGAAAAAGGGGGTTTTTCATACCATGTCCGCGGACATTTTGTGTCCGCGATTTCCCTAAATAGGTTTTTTTTTAAGCTATGTCCACGTTTTCAAAAAATTAGGGGTCATTTTGGAAGCTATGTCCGCGATTTCAAAAAAATAGGGGTGTTTTTTGGAAGCTATGTCCATGATTTCAAGTCCGCGTAAGAAAAACAAATAAGAGTGAGTGTTGTGTTAATACAAATTGTCCCGGTTATGGGAAAAAGGGTATTTTGAACCAAACGTGTCCTCACTTTTGCGCAAAAAGAGGATTTTCTCAGAAAGTGTCCTCGAAATGTTGAAAATAGGGGGGTTATTAGACCAAATGTCCGCGATTTTGTGCGAAAAAGGGGGTCAAATTAGCCAAATTGTCCGCGAAATGTCGTCAAATAGGGGGGTATTTCAAGATCCTGGAACGATCATGTGTTCAGGGTGCGTGCAGATCCTTGAAAAGCCAAAAAAGTCCTTGAAAGTCCTTGAAAATGAAATTCCTTTTTCAAGGCCTTGAAAGTCCTTGGATTTTATGAAAAGTCCTGAAAGTCTGGTGAAAGTCCTTGAAAAAAACAAATGAGCTGAAGCTATAATCAAGCCATATATATTCCGATTTTACCGTTCATTTTTCCAACATTACCTTGCGGCAGTCGCAGTGCCAAAACAAATTTAATATTAAACCCTTCGAATGCTATAGTGTATTAAATCCGACTGAGCACCTCAAATAAATTCTTCCAAGTTTTTACGTTTTTACTCATTTTATTTTCCATACTATTACTCTTTCATCTTTATTTATTCATTGAAAGTTATCAGTTATTTATTGTAGATTAAATACTCTTTTTAAAATAAATTGTTGATCAATAGTAAATGACTGGTTAAACCAAGCCCAGCCAATAAGTTGTGAAGTAAGCATATAGCATGTAATGTGTTAATGGAGCACGTGCGTGCTGGCTGAAAAGGTCCCTTTCCCTAGGTCAGGCACAGGTCATCCAAAATATTTCTTTCATATGCAAATGAGTATCTGATTATCATTTGATTGATAGGGGAGCTAGGGGAGAGTGGAGTGATAGGGAGGAAAGGGGGTGGGGGAGGGTGGTACATGTAGGGAGAAGAAGGAGAAAGTCTGGATAGAGGAGGGAGGGGATGGTGATAGGGGAGGGAGGGATAGGTGGGAGGGAGGGGATAGGTGGGAGGGACCAAGGGAGTGGTTAAATTTAGTAAATTTAAAGAAGGTATACTATACACTACAGAGATATAAAAAATACTAATTGGACGTAATTAGGTTTTCTTGAAGATAGGGTAGTGAGGGAATAGCGATAGGGAGGGAATAGGGGTAGTCTAGGAGAGGGAGGGGATGGGGCATTGGTTATATGCATATGGAGGGGAAGAGATGGGAGGAGGCAGTGGGGGTGGAGTGGGGGAGGGGGTTCTTCCAAAAACTGAAACTGTTTCTAATCAACTTAACTATCAGGTCATATCACCTTTACGGTTACAAACGTCAGTGTATGGGATATTTCTGGTGGGGGCGGAGGGGGATACTTCAAAAACCTAAAAATGTCTAATCAACTACCCTTTCAGGGCGTATCAATTTTGTGGTTCAAAACTTTGGGGTAAGGGATATACAGGGTGTCTCAAAATAAATTACAACGCACCTTTAGAGGTTCTTAACTTTCTGGATAAAGGTCAAAATAGAACAATTTAAGCAACAAAATAAAGGCAAAATAGTTTGCTATAATTTTAAAAAAAACGGATGTGATTCGCTTCAGTAATTCCGGAGAAATGAGCAATTACGTAACATTAGTCAGGGAACACTTCCATCCAAGTTTGATCATATTGAGTGATTCAGACAGCACAGACATGAAATCAATCAATACTCCTCTAAAAGTTAACATGGATTAACATGTTTTTTGGTTCTAGATTTTATTTTAAACCCAAAGATATGCCTGATATGTGACCAAAGTTTAACACAAAATATAAAATACAAGTGGTCTAGATTATGTGCATCGCATTTTATACTTGAGACCAGTAAAATTTAAAATTTATCATCGCCAATTTGATCGATAAGTTCAATCTTTTTATAACAATTGAAAACAAAATGATAATAATTTTAGTAAATATGAACATTGTCATTATTAAACCAAGTTGTAGAGCTAATAATATCGCGCATACAACTTATCAAGCTTCTAGTCTTCACATTTTTAACTTGAAGGCTGAAATCATGTATATAATCGCCAATTTTGGGCATGATGGTCAAATTATTATATAATATCGCAATTTAAAACAAAATGAAGGTTTGTTTACATAAAAAAGAGTATAGTCATCTCTCTCCTTACAATGAGATGTATTGTTTTTGTTTTCTGAGTGTTTTGGGTGTTAAAATCGATTACTCGGTACTCTTAGATCACTAATTGACCGATTTATCATAGTATTAATGTAAAGAAACAGTGCTGGCTAACTCAACGTTAATGAGTAACTAGCCGCGCAATTAAAAAACTGTCAAAATAAACAAACTTGGATGGAAGTGTTCAGTGACTACTCTTACGTAATAGCATATATCTCCGTAACTACTTAACAAGATTTTCTTCCAATTGTAGAAAACTACTTTGGCCTTATTTTGTTGTTTGAATTGTAAAATTCA
Source organism: Ophiura sarsii (assembly GCA_035610835.1). Lineage (NCBI taxonomy): Eukaryota > Metazoa > Echinodermata > Ophiuroidea > Amphilepidida > Ophiuridae > Ophiura > Ophiura sarsii. The sequence goes on from CM069444.1 coordinate 40,362,089, forward strand.
AATACTTAAGTAGGAAGTCATGATCGCCTAATGGTGCGTTGTTATTTGTTTTGAGACGCCCTGTATTTGGATTTAAAGTTTCTTTTTTCAATTGAAAGCCTATGTTAAAGGAAATGTTTAAATGCCTGTATCTCATTAAATATCCACAATGTAAAAGTGCATTTTAGTTATAATTGTTCACTTTTTAAAAATTCCCTTGAACTAGGGATAATTTTCAAAAAAAATTGCTCCTGGTCATTTTCCGCTTATTTCAATGCTTGGCTCCTGGTCTTGGAAAAGCGGCTCCTGGTCCTCTCCAAAATTTGAGGACCAGGAGCCGCTTTTTCCAGATATTCGGCTCCTGGTCCATCTTGACTTAACAAAAGGCTTGCTTAGGGTACTTGAAATATGAACTATTGGTCCTTGAAAGTCCTTGAAAAGTCCTTGAATTTGAAAGAGAGTTGCCTGCAGGCACCCTGTGTGTTACACCTCTGAATACAAAGAGAAAAACCACCGGGGTTCACATCAACTTCAGCAGTCTCTTCTCTGTTGTTTAATCAACTTGTTTGTGATGTTTTTCAATCTATTTCAGGCTGTTAATGACATCGTGTTTGCTGTTGCATTACTACACACCACTGTATCACACAGAAGACTGTATCACCATCTGGGATTCAACAAAGAGTATTTATGGTAGGTGTTGCTATTTGTTGATGTATAGTGCCTGTTAGTAAGTCATGATTACTGGTTCAAACCAGGGCCCATACATCTGTTCAGAATTTGATGCTGCCATAGACTTTGTGTTATGATTGATGTGATCCAAGGTTCACAACAAAGTTAGCGTGAGCCAGTAGACATGGCAACGGTTATATTTTAATGTGCATTTCGGCCAGCGAATAGCAACCTCTAGGGGGAAGGAGTGGGTCTTTATGGTAATCTCTTATTTAGGGGGCGCACCACCAAATCACTCTGCATTTATGTAATAACGCAATGCATTTATGTAATAATGCAATTCGGTTAAAGAAGTTTTAACATTGAAGTCACAATTTTAATAAGAAGGTAGGCTTTAAATTGCACGATATTTGGCAATATCATTGAGATAATGTCAAGATTATATAATCACCAAATCATACTATTTTGAAAACAGTAAGCTAAAATAGGCACAGGGATGTACATGACACGACATCCGATACCCAAATATGAGTGATGTGTATCATTGGAAATAGGGTTGCGGTGCTATTTATCGCTGTAGCGGGATAAGTCAAGGGATAGGACTATGTTTTGACCGGTGATTAGAGTTAAGATCATTTTCCTTATTTTGGAAAAGTACTGCAGAATATTTCAAAATATGACCAAGAAAATGACTCTAAACATGTCTGAAAAATGTGCCGCGTATAATTTACGGAGTGTCCCACGCATAAATATTCAATGGGGTTTGCCACATTTGGGTAAAATATTCAAAAATTTGAAGGCATATGCTTGAATTTGATATCAAACACTATATCTCAAGTTTTGCAGAAAGTGCCACAATAGAACCGTGAACATGACTGTCAACACTCAAATTTCATGAAGCATTTATTTGCTGGTGCGCCTCCTTTATGCAAACTATATATATCCGTGTGAGATAGGTCACTGGTTCACATCAACTTCAGCAGACTCTTCTCTGTTCTTTCTACACATTTTTTGTGATTGTTATCAATCTATATTAGGCTATTAATGACATACCGTAAAAGGGGGTGAATAGGGACATGGGGGTCAATAGGGACAAAAAATGGGAACAGTTTTTTAAATGTCACCCAGCCAGTTTGTGTACCGTAAAACAGGGTGAATAGAGAGACATGGGGCCCCATGTCTCTATTCACCCCGTTTTACGTTAGTCTTTATTCATAATTTTTAAACAGCTACGAATGTTTAGGCAACTCTCATTGGTTCTCAGAGAAATCGGTGACATTTATATCAGATAACTTAACACGGCGTACATTAATGAGCGTGACCACCCTCGCGCATTGCGTGGTAACTAAATGTTTTTGGGTTAATTGATACTAACAGGGGTAAAAGTTGACAAATGTGGGCAATTTAAGGTACAATTTGGATTAATAAATGCCTAAGGTATGACTTTAAAAATGAGAATAAAGGTATTGTTTTTAGACCGTGCCCGTGTTATATTGTCTGATATAAATGCGTTTGGTAGTATTATTTTTTTACATGAAACAACACCGCCTGCGGGGTCGTTGGTCCACTTAAAATAATACTACCATCCGCATTTATATCAGACAATATAACACGGGCACGGTCTAAAACAATACCTTTGTTCTCTAAATATGGTTCCGAAAAAATACTGACATACCTCCAAAATTCCCCACATTATGGAAATTAAAAGTGGCCCCTGTTACTCTCATAACTTCCAATCTGTTTGCTCCAATGATTTTGGAGTTGAAGTTCCAAGATCCAATATAGTCAGCCACAAAAGGTCATTTATATCATCATGGAATATTCTATAGTTCAATCAGCTGATCAAGCTATAGCCTCATTGTCATATATATATGAAGGATTACAAATCGGGTCAGCTTCTAAATAAATGTTTTAAATTGCTATCCAACCCATCAGCAATATCATGATTAATAACCATGCTATCAATGCTTTGACTTAATTTTAGCATTGAAAAACAAAGTATTTGTTGTCATGATATTAATAATGTTTTGCTTCTGTATTTGTCACAGGTCCCAAGCTGACTTATCTACTGCCTTGAAGGTGACTTTATCCATCTATGATAAAGATAAAAGGGATTCCGTTATGCTCTCTGAGATCAGATACCTACTAACCAATGTGGTCTATGGAGGATGTATCGATAGCATACAAGACTTATATATCATGCAAGCAATGGTAGATAGCTGCATTGTACAATGGCTAGAATCCAAGGTAGGTGTGGCAGCAAGGGTGTGTGTTTAGTGTTTGTAATCAATTTCTACCCAGGACCTCTCAATGTGAACACGACCTTAGTACAGTCCCTAGTAAACACATGACTAATATTGTGGCTCAGGGACTACCTGATCTGGCTGTGGACTCAACCCTCAGGTATTATGACATGCAAATGTGTTGTTAAGAGAGCCTTTCTCAGTGGTTGCCCTAGACTTTGGAAAAGTCATTTCCATTTGAGATGCTTACTGATGCTTTTTTCTCCAGGTCTTCTCTCAAAACATTCTGTTTCAGAATTCCTTTTTCTTAACTGCTTCTTCTTTTCATTCTCATCACTGTGAATCCATCAGTAAAGGTGCTCCATAAATGTCTGTTATTTATTTGAATTCAGAACCTTTTTTTATCATTCAAATTCAATAGAAATGTGAAGCAATGTTTATTTACCTGTAATTTGTATTTTCGTCAAGCCTGGTATACCACGTCCACAAATAGAGAGGTAATGGTCATAGAAGAATATTATACAGGATAGCGAAAATATGATTTCTCCCCTCCACCAATATTTTTATGGGAGATGGCATTGTAACAAAGTTAAATGTGTGATTTTTGGGGTTGCATTTTAAGCATATCCTGGAACGTTTTTGTTTTTCAAATTGACCCTTAGGCGACAAAAAAAACCTCCTTTCTACAGGCCGGCCCGACCCAATTTTCTACCTTTTGAAAAAAATTGTTGACAATTTTTTTAATCCATTGAAAATGTTGGAAACACTTTTTCATTTTTTCCCTTCAAATTTTGTAAAAATTGAAATGTTTTAAAAATTTCAGAAATTACCAAACTTTCACAAAAATGTTTGAAAAAGAAAAAAAAGAAAGAAAAAAACCCGGACGACTGACCTGAGCAGTCCATTTGCATGTAGAACTGCATGTAATTTTTTCATTGCCATCTTTCATACTATTTTACAGGTAATGCCATCTTCAATGGGAATACCATCACTTGTAGCAGCCCTCTCAGAAGGTGGTCAACGTCCTAACACCTCACACTCGCACCACGGTGGAGGGGGACGTAGAAGTCGCAGTAGTGTAGCCAGTAGTGTGGTTGGACGCTCAGTCAACAGCCAAGCCAGACGATTCCAGCGTATGTTTGATTCCATGAAAAATGAAGTCCAGGCTTCCCATTTGGGATTGATGAGTAGCGCCCCCGGTATCATGGAGGAAAGGAAAAGCAGGTATGTATGCCTCCCCCTCCCCAGTGATAAAATGGGTCCATTTAGGAATAAGAACAATATTTGTTCAACTTGTCATTGTTGTCAGTTGCTAAATATAATTAGAGAATATAAAAATGACAACATTTGATAGAAAACACTTGTACAAATATTTTTGTTACCATTACAATTGCAGCAATTTGTGTACGAAAAGTGCAAAAGAAATACACAGAAAATTTAGAATTGTGCCCTCAAAACATGTAGTAAGATGCTAATGAAAAGTACATCCATTATGCAATATTATGGCATACTGGAATAACCCCTACCCCTTATGTAATACAAAGGTAGTGGGTTTGAGTTCAGCTGTGACCAACATGTTGTGTTCTTGAGAAAGGCACTATAACCTTTGTCACTCCTCTCTACCGAAGAGAGAGGAGTGGATACTGACATTCCTTAAATGGGCATTTATTTAGCCACTATTTAAGTGGGTACTGACATTCTTTACAGTGTAAGGTAACAGCCCCACACAGCAACTTTAAAATAAAAAGGTGAGTCTGGTCTAATTACTTTGAAAGAGAGATGGGCACTCTACTCCTCCCAACACAGGATTGACAACTGTTACTATACCTTACTTACCTGTACAGGCATGATAGTTTGTAGATACAATTCTGAAAGTAGATATTTTCAATCTACAATGTAGATATTTTTGCCTAAATATGCATTTATTTAAGCCAACTTAGGGGTTTTGAAATATTTCATGGCATTTCAGATTTGTTAACCTAATATGAATATCTTGCCTGATTCATCTTAATGAAAAGCATACATATTAAAATGCGTTTGTGCAAACAACCCTGATAGAGTGAGAGGAAAGGTTTATCAATGCTGAATATGTCAATTGTGAATAAAACATTCTTATCATGACAATTGGGTAAATATAATGTAAACTGTCCATTTTATATAGCATTACTCAAGTACATGTCTAAAAACAATTGAACAGAAGTTTTGCATCATATGCAATTGATCTGATTATATTCTAAATGAGTTTAAGTTTGATTCTCAAAAAATTACATAAAAGTGTTGTTTTTATTAAGTTTTGCTACACTTTGGAGCACGCTATGCTTTTAATTTATATTTTTGCTTTCAAAGTGGGTTTTTTCTTTCTTTTTTACCTTGGTTATCTATAAAATACTAATTATTAAACTACATGTATACGTAAGCTCCCCCCCCCCCCCCCCCCAAAAAAAAAGATCACATTTGTTTGCATAACCCCACGCACAAATAAACTATTGAAAGATTGAAACACTTCTGAAAAGGACAAATGCTTGGCTACCCATAGAAAGTTTCTGCTTTTCAATGTCATTATTACTCTTCCCAAAATAGCCACATTTACCCAAAATGATGTTTTCAGAAAAAGTGGCACTTTTCAAGATCCTATACGGATTTGTTTACATAACTCTACACACATTTAGGTGTTTTGAAAGATTGAAAACTTCTGAAAAGGGAAAACGCTTGGCTACCCACACAAAGTTTCCCTTATTATTTGGTTTTTTATTTCAAATAAACACAAGCTAAAGAAAGAAGAGACTTTCTTTTAATTGAAACTAAACTTGGGATGAATTTTAAAAATCCATGTGGAGACATTTTTGTAATTTTCTTGTATAGAATCTAAAAAGTGCCACTTTTTCTGAAAACCTAATTTTGGGGAAATGTGACTGTTGTGGGAAAAGTAAACATGATATTAAATAGGAAAACATATAGGTTACCAAGCGTTTCTCCTTTTCATAAACGTTTCAATTTCTCAAAACGTCTAAATATGTGTGGCGTTATGTAATCAAACATGATCTAATTTTAGGGGATGACTTACTTTTTTGAACCCTTTATGTCTTATACTGGGAAGGGCCGGGTCATAGGACATGGTTCAGGTAGTAGAGCATTGGAACTCTGTGAAGATCACTGGTTCAAATCTTGCTTCAACTAACTATTCTTTGCTCATGTACTGCTTTTGATCACTCATTGTTTCCTCCATTTATTTGCCCAGGTTCACCGTGTCCAGTCTTCACACCTTGCATGCCTGTCAACCTAACAACCAAACCATCTTCTCAGAGTCTGCTGTTAACCAGCAACTGATCCATCTACAGGAGGTCCTTCAAGAGATATCCAGCTCCCAAACCAGCAATCTTCCAGTCAATGACACCCTCAGCCACTTGCAGAACTACTTCACCAATGAGCTGGCCTGTTACAGCAACTTGCTTGTCACCATCCAATCAGATGTTGAGTTACTTCTACAAGCTACTTCAGGAGTGGTTGCCCTAACCCCTAACATACAAACAATGCTATTGGCTATCCGGGATGACTCTGTCCCTCAGGCATGGCTACCTGATCATATCTCGTCCTATACTGGGATACAGGAGTGGCTTGCAAGCGTGAAACAGAAGATGGCAAATTTGCAAGGTTTGTGTCAGGAGGAGGTTGTTGGGGAGGTGACGATGGAGCAATCTAGCTGCTATAATCTAGCTATGTTTTGGAAACCAAAGTCTTTCATTAAAAGTCTACTACAGGAGCATGCCAGGAAAGAGTATATTGAAGTCTACAAGTTGTCACTTGAGGCACAGGTAAGACCCCCACCCCCCTCCCCCTGGAATAGGAGGATGGAAGATGAGAATGCCGTTGTTCCTTTCCTCCTAAAAATACAAGCATGACATCGGAGTGTTTCCCAGTTTTTGCTACCTATTATCAGGCACAGTCTGAATCCATTCACTTACAGGGTGAATCAGAAAGAACAGACACCTTTTTGGCAAATGCACAACAGAAATTTCAGACCTGCATATTCAAAACCAATGATAGTGCTAAAAAGGCCACATATTTGGCTTTCATACTTCGACCATTGCGTCATAATGTTGCATACATTTGAGTTAAACCAAGCCAATCCACGGGATGACAATAACACAGTTCTAGTGATTGCATGTAAATATAGCACATGCGAATCTAATGCGATGGGGTTTGCATCCTTGTGATTAAAATTGGAGCAGATGAGTAGCTACACAGCCCCTATGACGAGAACATGCCCTGAATTCACCTTTCCATGGGTACTTCCCATAGAGAAGGGCCGGGCCATTCTCTGCTAGAGAAGGGGAGAAATATACCCCTCAAACAAGTTTGGATTTATTTTTCAATCACCTGTCTATCATATATTATAGTTGACGTTCATAGTGTGTTGCACATTAATAGAAAGGTAATGTATTCAGCTTTACAATGATACCAATTAGTAGCAATCCCTTTTTTCATTACTCAGCCACTTGCTTGAGAATATGGGGAGGTCTAAATCTGAATGCCCCAAAATAATTGCTTTTTTTATGCTCAAATGTCAATATAGAGCATCACTTGATGTAACCCTTCAATGAACAGACGACAGAGTTGTTATTTTGAGCACGAAATAGGGGTGAATTTGGCACATTTTGAATAGGACCTCCCCCACATTTTCAAGCAGATGGCTGCGCAATGAAACAAGTGATTGCTACAAATGAGGTATTGTTGAAAAGAGGAACACATCAGTTGTTCATGGATATGAAACAAAATATGAATATACTAAGAAATATCCGAAAAAACTGTTGATTGAAAAAAGATTTCAAAATTTGTTAGTTTATATTGATAGCATATTTTCTCAAAAGAATATGGGCATGTGAGTTCTTCCTCAAGGGAGAAATAGAGGATGTTTACCCTTCCATATGTAGGGGTGTATAGGCTATAGCATTATATTTGTAAGGAATGGAAGCAGAAAATCAGCAGTTTTAGGAATGTATGTTTCAAGTGTGTGGGATACTTAATTTAGACATCATCGCTGTTCTGTCAAAACCTTGTATCTCTATACGGCCCTTCAGCATGTATAAAGCAATATACTACCTACACCTATGTATAACCTTTGGGCAGTCTGTTCTAAACTTCTTCAAAGACCAGAAACACATCTAAAACACTTTGTAAGTGCTCTTGCCCTGAAAATAAAGCAACACTTCATATGCATAACCATTGGGCAGTTTTACTTTATACCATGTTGAAGGGCATACAAAGTATTGACCGAACATCAAAGATATGTTTATGAAAATCTAGATCTCCTTTTGATCAGTGGCCTCTTCATATTTTGAGAAATGATTTTGGTCTGATTCCTCAATGTAGTATTCAATCATTCTGGGGTTTTGACTTGTACCTTCCTGTATTTTTAAATGGACCTCATGTGGAGATAATTATTCCCCTTTTTAGATATTTAAAAACTGTGAAGTGTTATCATATTATATGCCCCATTTCAATTATTTCATTGCCATTTGAGGATGTTGATCTTCATAAACCAACCAAATTCTTATTAGATTCACTTGCACATATTAATTGCTTGGAATTGTTTGTTTACATTGCAGGTTCTTGGCTCCAGTGAACCCCCTAGTAAGCCCCCAGACTGCGGTGTGTACATCACAGGATTACAGCTATGCAATGCAGACTGGGATCCGCACCGAGCCTGCATACAGCTCCCACAGCAGCACACACAAAACAATGATGCATCAATAGACAAACCCGCCAATAACCTGCCAATTATCTGGCTCAAGCCTACCATACCAAATCTAATTGCTGAAGGCAATTCGCATCCCCATTATACCGTTTACGCATGTCCACTGTATGCAGTAGGAAACGCGTGTATGGAAGAACTTGTGCCTGATGATGCTATCATGACTATAGATCTACCTTGCACATTGGATGATGCTACTTGGGTACAAAAGCGTGTGTATGCAGTGGCAACTATGTGAAGCAATTACAACACAGAGAATTGAACATTGTCTTTCACTTTCTCAAGGCAATGGCATAGGCGTAGCCAGGATTATTTTATCCGGGGGGCACTCAGGCTCGGATCCAGAAAAGTTAATGGGAGGCTCCCAAAACTGAATTTGATAATGTACCATCCAAGCGGTGCGCAGCACTGCCCTCCGAGCTATGACAGGGGGGTGTCTGAGGGTGGATGTGCCCCCCTGAGAAGTAGAAAAAATTTCAATTTTGGAACTCATTTGGTGCGATCTGGTGTATACTTTTGACCAAAATTTTATCGAAAAGCCACCTCTTCATTTCCAATAAATATTTTGTTTGTTATCAAAGCACGAAAGAAGTTGAGCATTATACTGATATATTCTTGATTTAAGTATAGAATGGTCCAAAAGCTCGAACAGGGGGGAGACTGAGGGGGGATGTCCCCCCTCAGAATTGGATTTTTTTCAATTTTCGAACTCATTTGGTGCGATCTGGTGTATACTTTTGACCAACATTTTATCAAAAATGTCTAATAAATATTTTGTTTTTTATCAATGCACGAAAGAAGTTGAGCATAATTATACTAATATATTCTATATATTTGCTACATATTACTGGCAATAAAAACATTTTCTTTTGGGTAATTCTATCTTCTTTTTTGTACGTTTTATGAATATCAAAATCTTAATTTAAAAGAAAACTAAAGCTGCAAATCAAAATCATATCTTTTTGAAATTATTATTAATCAGATACCTATAAATTGACGAAGTAAAGAAAAAAAGTGACCTGATACCTTAAAATGTGCTATTTTACAGTTTGCTATGATTGAGGCTTGCCTTCATAAAAGTTTCATAAATATAAAGTTAATGTTTGAAGTCACATTAGCACGTAGCGCACAACATTTGATACTAATTTGTTATGAAGCTAAATGTAATGTTTGAAGGTTCATGCGAGCTTAGCGCGCAAAATTGCATATTTTACACTAATTTTGTCGGCATAATTGAGCGACTTTCTCTTGCTGATAACAAGCTTCTAAAAAGAAATGTAAATATTTTGAGGTTCTGAAACATCCACCCACCCTTCACCCACCCACTCGGCCCTCGGGCTCTCCCGAAACGGACAACAAGAAATGAAGTCACACAAGGACTGGTCCCAAGTCTTATCGTTTGGGGCATGTGCGTGCGTAGCGCGCAATTTTGTTTGCTAGTCTACATATTTTGCCAATTTTTGCTGGTACAAGCTTAAAAACTAAAGCAAATATTTCGAGGCACATGAGCAAAACGCGCGAAATATTGGCTTCTCAACACTAACTAATTTTGTCATGATCGAGATACATTTTGTCTTAAAATTAGATTCCAAAATTAAAGTTAACGTTCATGTCACGTGCGCGCGTAGCGCGCGAATTTTTTTTGGCTATTTTACATAAATTGTGCCGCGATTGAGATACCAACCTCGCAAAATTGACTTCTTTACATTAATTTTGCCAAGATTGAGATACATTGTTGCTTCTATTAAAATGTCACATTTTATTTTTATTTTTTTACGAAAACCCCTGGCTTCTTTATACTTATTTGTCACATTTGAGATGGCAAAATTGGGTGACAGGGGAGAAGGAGCGGTCGGCCCCTTCTTAACCCTTTGGCTACGCCATTATTGCCTTGATATGCCGGGATCTGTGCCGGGAACGTACAAAATAAGGGGTGGGGGCATGGAAACTTACTATGTAACAAATAAAGAACTCTATACCCTCTACTATTTCTCTTTTCTTTCTTCCTTTTCTCCTTTTTCTTTCTTTTTCTTCTCCTTTTTCTTTCTTTTTCTTCTCCTTTTTTTTTTGGTGCCAGGGACCCGGGGGGCACGTGCCCCCCAGGCCCCCCCCTGGCTCCGCCAATGAATGGTATCAGTATCAGACCTGACGTTAGAATCTCTTGGACACATTAGATGTCTGCATGTGTTATATCTATAATCGATTCATCAGCTTTGGCTGCATTGCTTGATCACCAAAGGTTTACAAATGAAACCTGGTCCTTTGAACATGTTTTTATACTTATAGCTGTATCGTAAACCACATCCTAAATTGTCCACGTTCGAAAAAGTGGCAAACAATTTCTGGGTCATTGTTCCAATTGGTTTTCGTTTTTTATTCGATCTATCTGAAATCATTTATGTACAGCTGATTTTGAAATTTAAATAAGACGAGGTTAGTCATTTTGTCACTTGTTAAGAAGAGAGGTTTGAATAGGGTGCAGTTTGACCCAGTTAGTTTAAGCTTTATTCATGGATTCATGTGAATTAAAAGCTTTGTAGCCCTTTAAATCTCAGCATACCAATAGCACCTGTATTCATCATCATTGTTCAACTGATGTCAAATGGAATAGGTCTAAATTTTGGAATTGATCTTCCAGAGTTCATACACTGCTGTATATTAATGTTAACCTTTGGTACAGATACAGATCTTTTAAATTACCCAGAATGCACTGCATCTTTGTGTGTTTCAGTTTCATTATCTTTTGTTGGACAAGCTTGCCATATCCAAGAAATTATGAAAAGTATTTCTTTAGTTAAGAAATCATCACTCGTGTGGGTTCCGAGAAGTGGCAATGAGAGATCAATAGTAAATGCCATGGTTTGAAACAAGCAAAAGGATGTAGATTATACAAGTTTAGTTCAACCAAAAAGAGTTCTTACATGAACAAACAGCTTTATATAATGTAGCATCACTTGGTTGAGCTGCCGAAAAACTGTTATTCACCAAAGAAAACACAAAAAGTCCGTCCATGAGTTGATTTATAAAAATGTGGTTTTATTTTACAATAACTTGTAATTTTGTACATTTGTTTGATTAGTTGCTGTAATTAACTTATGAAAATATATAAGAAATATGAATATTTGAACATTTTGCAGCTGCAATCTGTCAAAACCTTGTATCTCTGTGTAGCCCTTCAGCATGTATAAAGGAATTACTTATGTATAATCTTTGGGCATTCTGCTCTAAACATGTTCAAGGGCCAAAACACATCTATCAATAACTTGTAAGTGCTGTTGCCCCTGAACATGTATAAATCAACACTATTTTGTATTCCTATGCATAACCATTGGGTAGTTTTTCTTTATACATGCTGAAGGGCCGGAAGAACATTGAAGGTTTTGACAGAACAGTTACAATTTGTCTTTCCACCTGTTTCAAAATAGTTTGTACATTTTAAGAAGAGAAATATGTAAAATTTAAAATATGTATATAATATTACTGAGTAGGTTCCGTCCCACGTCAACATATGCAATTGTGAATAAAATATATTGAGATGAGTATTTACAAGGATCTGAATATTTGTCACATTTATTGTGTACATTTAAAGGAGGTGCCCAGCAGCACAACATTGTGCATATGCTAAAAAAGTAATTATGCAAGCCTAAATGCTTAGTTGAAGGTGTAAAAATGGGTATGCTTTATTAATAAATCAATATATTTTTGGAGTTACTTGTCAGTGAATAACAATGTTTGGAAATATGTCTATTTATTGATGTACTATCGAAGCACTCATACCCAAAGTAACCCAAAGAGGTCCTATACAAGGGGCGGTCAATCAGTAATTTATATACAATTACAATAATAATCTCTGTTTGACACTCTTTTTTAGATTTGAATTCCTTAAAGGGGCACTAAGAGATCCTTCATGGAGGGAGCCCTCAATTTTTTCAGAAGTTGTGTTTTTCACATACGTAATGCTTATAACTACCATCCGAAACTAATTAAAATTTGCAGTATTTCATGTGAAATTCATGGATTTGATAGCGTTTTGAATTTCGATATCATCATATCGAAACTACACCCATATTTCATCTAAAAGGCCACAGATGGCTTCACACTTATGTTTATTCAAAATAACCTTGAAGACCACCCATGGCTTGTTGTGTGATGTATAGTCATGACCTCCCTGATTCAATTGGTGTTGATTTTTAACCAAAATACAAAAAAAAAACCAAGTCAAAAGCAGTAATACACCTTCGAAAATGCTGAGAAAATGTCTTTATTTTTCATTTATACTGGGTTTTTTAAAGAAATCTTACATGATGCTCTCATGTATCTAAACAAGGTGAAAATATTGAATTACATTTTTTTGACAAATCTCTCTATGCCCCTTTAATACAAACAAGAAAGGATCATCTGAAATATACTTTCATTAACCCCAATATGTTGTGGGATGTAAAGCAATAATGTCATGCTATCTGTTGACTCAAAACCCGCCACATGGTGGGGTTTTTCATATTTGAGATATTTATATCACAAGGAAGCTGAGACTGTGCTGATTACTAAACTGTTTCGATCATTTTTCTACGATCACTAAAAAAGTTACGAGTGAATGAAGATTGTGATGTCATAAAAAGCTACAAAACATGAAAACATGCCAAAAGTGACTTAAGGGGGGACTTAAGGAAGTTTTCATTTGAATTTTGTGAGTGCTGTAATTATTGAACAAATTCATATAAAAGTATACATTTTTGGAAGGGATTTGGGTCAGAGAATCCATTTTTGGCATCAATGTTGACCAAAAATGTTGATTTTTTTGTTGAGAAAATCACTTTTTTGACCTAATTTTTTTGGGACAACCTAACAAAATTATTTTTGAGTAAAAAATGCCCAAATTGCTTGGTTATACTTTTAAGATACTAATCTAGAGATGATTTTCTCATTTTTTTTCTCATTTTCTGTATTTTTGAAATCTTGACCAAAAATGGCCAAAAAAGTGGGGGAAAAAAGGGGGGAAAAAATCAAAATGTTGGAACTTTTTGGTCAACATTTCAAAAAAATACAGCTTTAGAAGAAAAAATAGGGACAGCGGTCCCAAATAGGTCGTCCGTTTATATGGGTAGATTAAAAACAAGGTGGATCTCAAACCACAGGCATCTAGAAAGAAAGAGGTTAGACCACTAGCGGATCCAGGATATAAAAAATAAAATAAACATCCTGGAGTTTGGTTGCAATTGTACTTCACCTGTTTAAATGTAATTAATTTTACACATGCAGCTAATTTTACATCTTGACCTCATATGACCTTTGACCTTGGTATGTGACCTTTGACCTAATTAACATATGAATGTTTCCATGTTGCATCCGTGACCCAAGTTTGGTTGCAATTGGTCATTGTATGGAAAAATGAACAAGAGACAAAAAAAAAGTGTACTAAATTTTACATCTTGACCTCAGATGGCCTTTGACCTTTCTATGCGACCTTTGACCTCATTAACATATGCGGGTTTCCATGTTGTATCTATGACTGAAGTTTGGTTGCAATTGGTCATTGTATGGAAAAGAAATGGAAAAATGTAATCAATTTTACATATGCAGCCATTTCTACATTTACATCTTGACCTCAGATGACCTTTGACCTTGGTATGTGACCTTTGACCTCATTAACATATGAAGGTTTCCATGTTGTATCTATGACCAAAGTTAGGTTTGTATGGAAAAGAAATGGACAAATGTAATCAATTTTACATATGCAGCCACTTTTACATATACATCTTGACCTCGGATGACCTTTGACCTTGGTATGTGACCTTTGATCTCATTAACATATGAAGGTTCCCATGTTGCATCTATGACCGAAGTTTGATTGCAATTGGACATTGTATGGAAAAGAAATGGAAAAATGTAATCAATTTTACATATGCAGCCATTTCTACATTTACATCTTGACCTCAGATGACCTTTGTATGTGACCTTTGACCTCATTAACATATGAAGGTTTCCATGTTGTATCTATGACCAAAGTTTGGTTACAATTGGTCATTGTATGGAAAAGAAATGGACAAATGTAATCAATTTTACATATGCAGCCACTTTTACATATACATCTTGACCTCGGATGACCTTTGACCTTGGTATGTGACCTTTGACCTCATTAACATATGAAGGTTCCCATGTTGCATCTGTGACCGAAGTTTGATTGCAATTGGACATTGTATGGAAAAGAAATGGACAAAACAAAAAGTGTATACCAAATTGTTGAAAAAGTGTATACCAAAAGTGTATACCAAAAGTGTATACCAAATTGTTGACACACACACACCCCCACACACAGACAGACTACATACACGAAGGATGCTGCCATAAGGTCTCTCTCCTACGGACGACCTAAAAAGGAGAAAATCGTCTCTAGATTAGTATCTTAATAGTATAATCAATTGATTTGGGGCATTTTTGTTGTCCCCAAAAACAATTTGGTCACAAAAAATCAACATTTTTGCTCAAAATTGATGCCAAATTTGGATTTTCTGATCCATTTCCTTTTCAAAAATGTATACTTTTATATGTATTTGATTAATATTTCAATAATAACAGCACTCACAATATTCAAAAAATCAAATCAAAAACTTCCTTGAGTTAAATAAATAAATAAATAAATAAATAAGTTTTTGAAGGTGAAATTTCATAAAAGATGATGACACAAAGTATTGGAAATTAATTTTCTAAAAGAATCTTCTTTTTTTATTATTGTTATTTTTTTAACATTTTACATTTTACCCATAATCCCTAGTTCACATTTTGCGACATCCGAAAGGTTTTCACAGATCGCATCAATAATAGTGGGGATTTCAAAAGGAGCTATATCTTCATTTTGATTATCAACATATTTATACACATTGATTTAAGCACTTTTCAATGTTTCTGAAGTTCAGATATTTAGTTAACTATCCTTTTAAATCACCCAAACAGGTTCATTGCTTGGATTTTTCTAGATGTTTTGATTTTCCGCAAAATAAGTGATTCGCTGACTGGGCATTTTTCAATGAAAATGAGCTATTTAAAATACGGATATTTGTATACTTTTTTATGTAACTGCATGGTTCCCCTTACCTTTTCTTCTTATACTACATATTTCAAATTACAAAGGGAAAGGTATTGTTTTATATATCAAATTATGCAAACAAAAATCTCGATTTGCCTGCTTCTGGTGTCATTATGCAATCTTCTTAGCACATGTTTTACACAACAATTCAAATTTACCGCCAAATAATTAATTTGGCAGTGTCCAAAGTACAAATGTAGCGGGAGCCATAGTCCCTTGGAGCCCTAGTCCGCCCTATGAACAGTAGAGTATAGGTTAATATAGGGCACTCATCTCTACACACAACACTAACTTTATTCCGTGTGTGTATATAGAGGCCGGACTATGGCTCCAGGGTGACCATGACTACTTATCGTCAGCCTGCTTCGCTAATTGCCCAACTCATTTTTTCTAGTTCTTAGAAAACAACAAAAGTATGAAAAGTGAGTTAGGCAATTATCGAAGCATGCAGGCTGACGATATGTTGAATAGCAACAAGAATAGTGCAGGTGAATTCCAACAGGAGCAGTAACTGTTGGATATAATTAGGTTGGGGATATACCTTTAAGTGAAATGTGGCTTGTTATATGCCTAATACGAGTTAATATGACCCATTTTAAACAATTTTCATCATTAGTACAATCTGCTTAACTGACAATGCTGACTTAGGCAGAATTGCAATTGTGCATTTATCAGCACTTTTGATTGGTCAATGACTTAGGTATTATAACAGCATGTGTATAATGTAATGAAGTCATGATTTATGCAAAAAACTCAATTTCGCTAAAAAGTGAGTTGGGCAATTATCGAAGCAGGCTGACGTTATGTTAAATAAATGTTTTTCAAGTGCTTTCCTTGGCTGTCATTAACCAGAATCTTTCCCTTGCCAGAGAGAAGGTATCTTTCGGTTGATGGTGTAATGGCAATGTCTCTTAGTGGGTTACCTTCAAAAGAGCTGCCATCAAAAGAGTTCTTAATTATTCCATCCTTTGAGAATATCTTGACGTCGCGGTCCGCATCTCACTTCGTGTAACTGCTACATCTCCGTTGGGACGAATAACAATTCCATGATGATTTACTATTATTATTATTTAACACCTGTAGCAGGAGACCGCCCTGTACAGTAAAGTATACATGAGACACTAGTTTCACGCTTCATTCCGCGTATATCTGTGGAATTAAGAGGCTGGATTGTTGCTCCTTTCACACCCCGGTCGATCTTGTTTGTTTATACCGACCTTGGTCTCTCAAAAATCGTCACCATATGTTTGGAGTTCTCTGTGACATATAACTTGTCATTCTCAGATGTGATAGCAATACGCTTTGGGTTATCTAATCCTGATATGATGCGTCCGCGACACTCATAGTTATCCCCATCAGCTCGATACTGATACCGGTATACAGTATTATGATTCACAACAAATATTTCATCTTTTGTGCTGCAGCAAACAGCGGATGGACACCATTCCGTTTGATCAACCCCTTTAGGGGGCTCAATCTCGCGGATATCTTTACCTTCATAATCCATTATCTGCAGAGTGTTGTCAACGAATACAACAGCAATCTTTTTCTTGGATGATGTGGTGATGACGTCAAGACTTCGTGGTATAGCTTTTGTTTTAAACTTGTTGACCAGCTCGCCATTCGCTTTGTAGACTGATATTGTAGTTGTATCCAATCCTGCTATTATAAAGCCTTGTATGTCTACATCTAATGTCACAGGATTAGCCTGTTCGTTGTCTGTATCAGTGGTGACATAGCGACTTGTATCCTTAAAGAGCGAGAAACCCTTAACCTTTGTTAAAAAATTGTTTTTCAAGCGCTTTCCTTGGCTGTCATAAACCAGAATCTTTCCCTTGCCAGAGAGAAGGTATCTTTCGGTTGATGGTGTAATGGCAATGTCTCTTAGTGGGTTGCCTTCAAAAGAGCTGCCATCAAAAGAGTTCTTAATTATTCCATCCTTTGAGAATATCTTGACGTCGGTCGGTATCTCGCTTCGTGTAACCGCTACATCTCCGTTGGGACGAATAACAATTCCAGTGGGATTTAATAATTCAGGTTCAGTGCTGAATGAAACATCCAACTGCTTCCATGTTACAACTTTTACTACATCTGGTTCATCTACAATGCTCGGTTTCTTACGCTGTGTAGCTGGATCAATTACCTGCTCCCACGGCAAGTACTCATCTTCAATGCCTTTGACTTCATTGTGAAGATCTAAATCTTTCTCACGAAGAACCGCCATAAATGATAAATAAGCTTCAACAGGCTGCACTTTGAGCAGGTCAATCAATTTGTCAATCTTCTTAGTTTTATTTTGAATAGCTATGACCTCTTCATATTCTTCTTGTGATAAAACCGCATGCTCCGCTGCCCTGAGCTTCACAAAAAGATCGTCACTTGGATTCAAATTGTTGCGAAGCGTAGGGTTTACTCTTCTCAAGATTTCTTTGACTTTCTCTCGGTTATCCAAGATCTTTGGGCCACCCGGTTCATCCATGATCACCTTTGAAAATAACAATAAATATCCTGATGATAAGTATTATGATGTTGTTGTTGTTTTATCCTAGGTTTACGTCCCTTAGGCCAAACAAAAAAATGTTATGTTGTCCTCCACAGCTTTCAGAGAGGAGGGGCGGGCGGGCGGATTTTTCTTTTTTTTTAATTTTAATTTTCTTTTACCAGCGGAAGCTCAAAGTTCAACCAACAAGAAGTTGAAATCACTCTGAGAGTCGCACATATATGTTATAAACAATTAATTTAATATTCAATGCCATTTAAACTGTTTTAAAAAAAATCTGGAAAAAAAATCTGAAAAAAACACAAACAAATCTGATTTTGTTTTAAAAAAATCTAAAAATAAAAAAAATTAAAAAATCGGAGCGGCCCTAAATCCGGAGCGGGCGGTCGAGGACAACATAACATTTTTTTTTGGCCTTAGGCAAAAAAAAAAAAATTGTTATATTGGCGTAACGGGCTGAACAAAAATAGGGTAGGTAGGTAGGTATTTTTTATTTTTTTTTAAGCAGCTGTTTTTGAACAATGTTAACCGAGTTTAAACATTCCCTATTGTTTGTTAGAAGTACCCCTGTTTATACTTCCGTTTTCGGAAGGAATTTCCGTTTATTCGAGGAGCACCGTCGTATTTCGTTCGAGAAAAAACATTTATTTTTTTCATTTTTTTATTTTTTAGGGTCGGTCGGTTGGTTTTTTTTTGTTTTTTTCACTGAAAAAAAAAAAAAAAGTGTAGGGTCGGGCGTATTTTTAGGGTCGGGCGGGTTACGCCAATATAACAATTTTTTTTTTTTGGCCTTATCTAGGGTTAAGTGGAAATGACACTTATAATTGCTTCCATATGCATGACAAATAAAATGCATAAGAGGTGGTTTTTTTTAGATTGTGCGTTACCCATATATCATGCGATCTTTTTCAAACTTTTACACATTTTTTTTCTCTCTTATAATATAATGAAGTTTGACTACCCCTGACTTTTAGTCGGATATACAGACGTGTCCATGCTTGCCCCCACCCAGGTCAAAAATGTATGATGAAAGTATAATTTTAACAATGGGATGCATGTATTAGACAACTAGAAACTCATATCCACCAGTACTTTCGCTTCGTTAAGATACTTTAATTCCAAGATGACCGACCAAAATGGCTTATAAATGTAAACATAGCCTATAAGGCCAAACAAAGAAGACTGTTTTTCTTAGAAACCCACAGCATTGGTATGTGAAATGAGCTACGGCCTAAAAAAACTGATTTATTTTTTTCTTTTTCTTTGTTTTTTTGGATTTTTTGTTTTTTTGATTTTTTACAAAAAAAATTAAAAAGGGACTCTGTAAGCTTGGATTAGCAACAACAACAAAATCTGCATACCTAATAGCCTTTTTTCTAAAAAAAAATAAAAAAAATAAATCGCACAGCACTTAGCTATTTTGCAAAATGTTTCTGAGACAAACCTTCTTCTTTGTTTGGCCAAATAGCATTTATCATGTTTATTGCATACATCAAATTCACTAAATAATATAAAGCTAATGCTTTTAGATTATACAACCCACCTACTGTATGCGACATTTTGCTTATTTATCATTTGCAAATTTACCACCAGATGGTTAATGTTGATGTAAAATGACCTAAAAAGTTGTTTTGCATTGTAAATTACCATACTATGTAATACCTATACGGATACCCTAAAATATAATGGGACAGCATCACCATATTTTTATAATAAAACCTAGGGGCTGTATATGAAGAGCTTTGTTGCAAAAGGGCCACCAGACCACCCCGACATGTTACTCATTTTGCATTAGTGAATTTGTATTGACAAGTCCATGGAATTAATATATGTTGTTCCATGAGTGCCTGTGAGGGCACGAATGGAACATTATATTTGTACGCCTACCCAGCCAATAGTCCCATTGTGTCATGATTTTAATACCAACAGACAAAAACAGGCTGGTGTTAACTTACAAACCATAACAAATACACACTTAAAAAATTGGTAGTTAAAAAAATGATGCACTGACTGAAAGAGGGTTAAATATGACCATATAAGTTGTTCCATAATATGACCATATAAGTTGTTCCATGAGTGCCGGTGAGGGTACGAATGGAACATTTTAAAATGACTGGAAAAGTGTCATATTATTTAACCCTTTTTTCAGTTGGTGCATAGTTGAACCTTGACAAGGAGTCTTTTTAACTACTTATTTTTTAAGTGTGTATATCTTCAGGAGAGTTGGCTCCTGTGGTTGGCTAGACATATCTGTCATCACTTCTCTGTGGTTTATCTGGCTAAGTTTATAATTACCCTGTCATTTAATTCCTCTGGTATAAATTGAATGAGGATTGTTTGTGAGTGGGTAGGCATAGTCTGTGGGGTAGGTATTCCATGAAGTGCCCGTTTGACATCAACACAGGTACATTTTTCATGTACAAGCTGAATATGGCCAACATTTCCACTGTAAACAAAGTGTCTCTAGAGCTGAAATCACAACCTTGAGCGTACAAATAATATTATTGTATGGCTGTGTTCATTATACTGTTTCTATGACTTGAATTAGTGCATCCATGCACGCCAATTGAGGAACTGTTTGGTCAAACTTTTCTGCTGAGTTTCATAACAAATTACAGGTACTTCATAATAACTTAGCTAGGATAATTCTATCAGCTGATATTAGAACACCAACAAATGATATGATGGATATACTTAAATGGGTAAAACTTGATAAAAGATGGCATAATCACCTAACTCTTATTGTGTATAAATGTTTGAGAAATTTAAATCCATCATACATATCTGCCCAATTTGAATTTGTTCATAACAGCCATTCACATCTTACAAGAAATCACACCAGTAATACATTGGCTGTGCCAAAATTTAAATCCAATTCAGGCTTGCGCACATTTCATGTTAGGGCAGCATATGCCTGGAATAGCCTACCAGCAGCAGTCAGAATTGAACTGGAGAACATGACCGTGCACCAATTTAAGTCTAAGATTAACAGACTCTAATTGTGTGCAAAGTACTACTTAATTATATTATTTTGCTATTTCTGTTTGATTCATGTATTGTATTATGTGTAAATAGTTGAACACTTCTTTGTAAATACTGTATTATTTTCTGTATGATGAGGGCCTGCTTGGAAAGCAGTGCTTGACACTGAAGCTGTTTACCCTCAATAAAGAAAGATTAAACAAACAAACCAACAATACAAGCCACATAATGAATAGCCATCCATTTAATAATGCAAAATGAGTATAAAGGCAGAAGTGGATGTAGGCCCTTTTGCAAAACACCTCTTCTTATCTAGTTTGAGTATTTTAAAATACCAATGATGGCCGCCAAAATTAAAATATCGTCAGAAATATAGCTGATTCATCCAGTACTATAGTTATTTAGCTAATTGCAAGTTTTATGGTGATAATTATGGGCTTGAAACACCAACCTTTAGCAATTGAAATATATCCAAGAGGATCATCAAGCAGTAAGATTTTCTGAAAATTTCTCTTTTTGAGGAAATGTGAATGTTTTGGAAGTGAACATGCTATTGAAAAGGAAAAACTGTCGATGGGTAGCCAAGCGTGTCTCCTTTTCATAAATGTTTCAATTTTTCAAAACTAACATTTGTGTATAGAGTTATGCAAACAAACATGATCAAATTTTAGGGGGGGGGGGAGCTTTTTTTTAACCCTTTATAACACTTTTCTTTCGTATGGGTATCTTTGTTTTCGAGAGCTGTTCAACCGCCAATCATCCTTGCATGCTAGAATGGTCATATTTGGCGCAAAAAAATCCTTGGGTCTTCAGCGATTCAAATTGATTTGTAATATGGGGTCACTGACCTATTCAGGGGGACATTCATTTAACACAAGCACCAATTTGGACCTGATTTTTTTCATCTTGTTTGGGTTTGATAAGGCAAGAAAAAAAGTTAATCATCATAACCAGGTCAAAGGTCAAGAAGGGGTCACTATGGGTCAAAATGTTAATTTTCAGTCTGTTCACTTTAGGGGATGGTCATTTTCTCCGGTAAGGGGGGTAAACAAATGTCATTTATCATAGTCATTTGTTTAAAGACCCCCATAAACGAAAGCAAATAATGCTACTCAGATGGTGATTTTTTTATGACCCTCCCCCACAAAACAAATCTGTAACTTATGGTATTCAAACTATTTCACATGAGCGTGTTTTGTTGTTGTTCGCGCAGCTGCTTCCAGCTGCATGAAATGTGCAAATTAAAATGCAGCATATGCGTGACGATTTCACGATTGACGCGAGGTTATTTTTTATAAGCGCCTGGTACACACTTTTAGATTTACGCACATACCCATATATAACATGCACACATGTTTGCACATATAGTTGGAATTGTCCATAGCATATTACACTGACTATTAGGGTTATTGGGGAAACAGTTGATGGCCGAGCTGAACTTTTGTTTTACATGTCAAAACATGTAGAATAAATGTGTGCGAAGCGCGCCATGTTAATTAAGTAAATTGTATGCGCGCAAACAAATTTCAGTATTTGTAACTACAATTTTTCTTTGACTCCCCTATTACAATGGTATCAATTTCATGACCCCCTATTTTCTGTGTAAAAAACAATGACTCCCTACACACCGAAGAAAATGACAGCCTCCTTAAAATACTTGACTTGGAGGAAAAGACTAATGATCAACCGTCAAAATTGGTTAGAAATTCCTTGGGTCCATGCACATATAGAGTTCTCAGCGATTAAGAGCGACATGTCATATGGGTTTACTGGCTAGGGGGCATTCACCTTACAGGGGGGAAATATGAGACATGATTCGATTTCGACCAGATTTGTTTCATCATTGTTTGGTTTGATAATGCAAGAAAAAATAGGTAAATCATCATAACCAGGTCAAAGGTGAAGAAGGGTCACTATAGTGGTCAAAATGTAAATTTTCAATCTGTTCACTTCAAAAAATGCTTGTCTCAGAGGAAATAACTGATGATCGTCAAGATTGGTCAAAAAATTTCCTTGGGTCCATGCCCTCACATAGCTTCAGCGATTAACAGTGATATGTCATATGGGGTCAATAGCCTTTATGCAGTGTCGGCACCAGCATCATAATTTTTTGGGGAAAAGGGGGCAGAAATGTAGAAAAGAAGATGTGCCCAAAGTGCACACACTTTGTTGCTAAAATTGTAACTAATTTGGTATGAACATGCGCCAACATTTTAGCTGTTTTATGGTAAATAAATAGTCAAATTTGATCTATTTTAACCTAATTTGGTAAGTTTGCGTGCAACCAAATTGCCATTTTATGCTGAAATTGCCAAATTTTGGTTTACTTTTAACTAAATTGATTTTTTTAAAGAGAATTTTATGCTAAAATTATCAAATTTGGTATAATTCTAACTAATTTGGTATGGTTCATGCTAAAAAGGCTGAGTAAAGTGTGACAGCAATGTTTATCAATAGTCAATGGTCGAAGGGACTGGACTGTCGATACATGCTTGCAAAACAGCATATGACCATACACAGTTCGCTATGCCTTATTGCCCTTTATAATGCTTTGGCACAAGTTTTAAAAGCACAGGTCCTAAACAAAACAGGGTGCAGACGCAATCCGCCGGGCAAAAAACAATGGCAACTGCCGACCAAAATGCCCGATATGACGTCACCTGTCATCCCATCTATACACTATTGCCAAAATAAGGGTGTACCGGCATGCAAAAGTTGTGGCTATCTCACAACTGCGTGCACTCTTTTTCCTGGTCAATGGACCGCAAATTCCCAAACAAATCATGTGAGGGCAGTATTTTTTCAGGATGATCGCGTCCCCAGTGACTTCATCAAGCTCTCTATGTTGGTTGATAAATGCATTTAATACCCGAGGATCTGTGTTTTTATTTTAAATTTAAATTTGTTCTAATATTTAACCAATAAATATCGAAAAAAGTAACAAAATCGGATGTAATTTGGGGGAGATATACCTTTTCATGAATGAGGTAATTTTACGGACAAAATGCTACATTTTCTTGATATTTCGAGCTCAAAATCATTTTATGCCCATAAATGCCCAAAAATATTATTGATGGAATCGCTAGTTTCGATGTTGCTCTACAATAAAATAGTAACACTGGATGGGGCAAACACGGGGAAACTCAGGCTAGTGTAATTTGATCGACATTTCATGTATCTCAGATGGAGAACTTTATGATTTCACAATTTAGCCCTTCAAATTCTATAGAGTTGCACAGGCTTTTTGTATGTTAAAGATCAAATTCAATCTCAAATCACTAATATAGCCCGATATGTGTTTCAATAATTAAATGTCTTTTTCTTTTAGTTTCTTTTGGTTAATATAAGAAATAAAAATTTTTATCATGATAGAAATTTACAAAAATATTATAAAGGCAAAGTTATTTAGACTCGTTAGCGTGGCATACTGTTTGTGCACGGCCTATGCAGTCACACGCAGTAGTTGATTTCATGTGTCAAGTAGTATCAAATTCCTATTGTATACAAAGGAAATGCTTGTTCAAGTGATTGCGTAGGGCCTCTCAGAATCGATAGTTAATTTGGTAAATAAGTTGTTGAGTGCGAGTAACTTGTT
The DNA here is from genome assembly GCA_035610835.1 of Ophiura sarsii. Taxonomy (NCBI): domain Eukaryota; kingdom Metazoa; phylum Echinodermata; class Ophiuroidea; order Amphilepidida; family Ophiuridae; genus Ophiura; species Ophiura sarsii. The sequence continues at coordinate 40,386,893 of CM069444.1, forward strand.
GATAATACAAAACTGTCAAATGAGAGCGTAGCGAACAAGATTCCCAATCCGTTCCTCATGATCTGTACACTCAGCAGTCCATTTTCCATGGTAAGGCCAGTTCGATATCAAGGTTATTTAGCCAATTTTTCATTTAACAATGATTTAACACTTGAGAAAGTATACCTGGGACATGTATTTATAAATAGACATACCGTACATTATAATCACACTTACCTTCAGATTTGCTCTCAGTTAGTCCAATAGGCTATGACGACCAACCGCTATTAGCTACCTAATGCTGCTTTATTTTATTAGCTCAGAATTTCCAAGTGAACTTGCCAACACCTTTTTCCTTCATTAGGTCTTGTGTTATATGTCTAAAAGGCTGTCAGGCATCATTGATTCACATGCGTCAGACTATTGTTCATTTATGCTGTACCTTGATTTCACATTATTATTCAAAATTACTCAAATTCCATTCATGAAGTACTTTCATTTTTATTTTAATATTGTGTCGACCCAAAGGCCAAACAAATAAAAAGGTTTGTCTCAAAGCTTCCTTTTTTCTTCTGTTTTTACATTTTTTTTATTTGTGTGTCAATTTTTACTGTTACTATTTGCAACCGTTGACAATTTCTGATATTGGTTTTTCTATTTGAAATGAATATTGTGATGTAGTTGTGCAGCGTTTTGTGAAGAACTGAGTCATGTAAAAGTTTGAGAAAAGGAAAATGTGCCGATATTTTTAATAAAAACTCAAAATAAAAATTTGTAGGGAAAAAAAGAAAAGATTTTTACAATTTCCTGCATTTCAGACGCGGTATTTTGGCATTTCAAAACCAATGCGCGCGCAAGCTTTGAGACAAACCTATTTTTTTGTTTGGCCTAATAATATGGTGAACTGGGTCATTCAACATTTAGGCCACACACACATAAATAACATGTTCTACGGGCCCAACCACTCAATTGTTTTAAGATTTTTTTGGAATTTTTTTTATTTGCATTAATTGCATTAATTTTATGATTTTTTGTAATTTGTGAACATTGCTGAAAACTCCCTAAAATTTCCTGATTTCTTTTTTTGTGGGGAAAACAAAACACCTGACCCCCGTTTTATAAGTTTGTTTAACTTAGCCCCTGAAATGAAACATTAATACTGTTATACAGGGTAATCATAAAAAAGTGTGTGCTTGATGTCATTGATTGCCCTAAAGGAGCTTCAATAAAAGATTGGACACAGCTCTCTAATTTTATAAGAAAAATTGATGGTAAAATCTGCTACCGTATACTTTCTTTTCTTTTCCATGCCTCATTCCATCAATATCTCAAAATGCATTCTACCGACAACTGAACCCTTTTGCCGCAACGGTAGACATTTCATATTTGGATTTGAGGTCTGTACGAGCTTTAAGATTTATACAAACCTTTCATATGCCGTTTTATCGAACTCGCTCGAGTCTATCCAAAGATATGCAAGCTTGTTTGACCACAAGTAAACAAAATCAAAGATTTTTTTTTTGAAAGGAATCATCCATGTGTAAAATTGTTATTATGTTTTCTTTGAATAAGTTATTATGTTTAACGCTTTTTTTCAAAAAAGTAACATAAGTTTAACTTTTTGTGATCAACTTTAACTAAGCATATTGTTAGAGAGGATAAAGCAAATGAGACAAAACAAACGGTATTTGAAACGTAGTTCAGTCATCTTGAAGCGCATATCAACATCAGTTAGTAAATTGGGATTATTGCATCGTTCTTAATAAGTCCGTTGATTGATCATATGATATTGTTGGACTGGCAAGAGCAATTACAACCAAACTAACAGCATTTGAAAGCCAACTAAATTATCTTTAAGATTATAGCCAAATACTGAGTAATCAATGAAGGCAATGACATGAAACACAACCACCCTTTTTTAGGAACATCTGTATATAAATCATTGAATTCTGTTATATTTCCAGATAATATATAAAGCGATCTCGAGGAAATATTATTCTATCATTTCAAAAATGAAACAAAAGACTAATTACAACCACATTCCATTGTACAGGGAGTTATTTGATCTTCTTCGCCATGCTGACAAAGAGCTAGAGTGTTGTCCTATAACATCCTTCACTGTACGTTCAATAGAACACATTTGTAATGTATCCACATTGTATGCACACATCATGGAATTATTGCACAACAATATAAAAGCCTATTGTACTTGCAAACTAACTGTCTTTTGTGTAAAGTGAAAGTTCCACCACTTCAGCTGGTATAGATATGAGAAAAATGCAAAAAACTCTTATTTTTCAAAGGGTATGAATAATTTTGGGCTTAACTGTATGTGTACACATGAACAAAGTAGTAAGGTCAATACCCAGTCTATACATAGGGTAAAGTCGCCAGTTTTCGGTCAGCACCTATTTTCGGTCACTTCACCCAAATCGTGTAATGAAAATGACCTCGTCGTTATAAACCGACTGCTAAAAAACCACTGCATAGTTGATGTCCGGTATTGCTTCAAATGGCGACGACCGATGCAATTATACAATTTTGGCCAAGTGACCGAAAATAGGCGCTGACCGAAAGCTGGTGACTTTACCCTACATGTAAATTCTAAGGTGATGTCACAGTCTTAAGCAAGCAAACTGCACAGAAGAAAAAGTAGAGAAATCAAAATCATACATTTACGTGTATCTATGATTTAATTAAAATCTATTCAAAGTCGGGGAAGTACACAAACAGTGAAGAAAAAACACCAAAACAATATGCTCTTGGCAAAATTGTATGACCGACCTATTGCTTACGTACTCTGGTTCATCCTCTGAGCACTGACATCACTGTGTATTCTAGTGATCTGATTGCATTTATTAGTGATTTGTCATCAATCGCCTGGGTAAATACACCAGCGCATTAGACTCGTGCACCTGATAATAAGCCGCGATCACTGGACTACAGTCTACACTATGAAGTCACTGCAAAGAGGTAGAAAACCAGAGTATAGCCAAGCATTCATTACAACTAAATAACAGGAATCGGGTAGCTTAAGCATGTAGGTCTACACTATCCAAAACAACATAAGAAAGTATTTGAATCATGTCTTGAATAAAGGCAGCCTACATTTGATGTATTTCATTAAAGCTATAAATAACCTTTTCACACAAGCCTGACGATCGATCTTTGGACGATCGATCGTCATAAAGTGGAGACTAAGTCAGCCGTTTCAAAATGTGCAAGAACTTCGGTCGATCATCGGTCATTGGATTCACACAAGAGTAGTGGCCCTTTTTTGACGATCGATCGCCATAGCGACTGTTATTGAAAATAGTTGGTGCCCTCCGGACTGAAATCACCCAGCCACTATAATCAAAACAAACAATTGTCGATCACAGCGTCATGATCTGAGCTCTCATGATCATTACAAAGGTTGAGCGTGTCCTTGCATGCAGTGCGCTCCAAAACAGATGCAACGCGGCATAGGGTCTTGTTGATTAGGGCACGCTATTGTTCAATTACTTATTTGTTACAAGTATGTCACATATTCCAGTTTTACTGCGCCTTTGCCATCGCGAATGACGTGTTTACGCATGATAAGCATGGGATGTTTGGGGAATCATATACGCTGTGATCGACCAACATTTTACACAGATGAGATTACACCTACTAGTGTAGTTTGTTGATTTCATGCGCTACAAAATGTGGGTTAGAATTTTTGGTGTTGATCCAAATAAACATTCACACCATTCCCTAGCATTGACTAGTGCAGTCATTTATGCTAATATCATTAACATGTTGACCTTTCCTCCACTAGTGTCGTAATAGTGCAACAATGTTTACCAGGCAAAGGTTGCTCGTCTCTTCTGATTGGATTTTATACCTTATGAATAATACATATTCGACATATTTGGCGATATCAACCCCCACGAAGAACCGTTGGATTTCCATCGGTTTTATAAAGTGAAACGATCGCCGATACAGGATGTGCAAGGCTTCGAGTTTGCACAGCTCTTAGCTCGTATGTCACTTGTCTTAGCACGCTATATTCAGCTTTTTGTAGAAGGGTGGGATTTCCGTGTTAGTAACGCCAGCTGGTTGGGGACATTCTGGGACTGCGTTATTTTAAATAATTTTAGAAGCCTGACCATGGCTAACCATTCCCCTGAACGACGTTGCAAGAATCTAAATCAATTCTCACACATTTTTATATAATACAGTGTGAATCCATTGCTGCTGATTGTATTCATTTGTGATAATGCATTTTAGATATTTGTAACATGATGGACCATATAAATTATTATATGAACTGGAAACCAGCATCAGTTGCTAGATAGATCTTCCAGATTTACCAACAGCAACACCGGAATTGGGCATCATCTTCTATTTTTGACAAGAATTTGAGGAGTCTCTTACGTATGTTGAGAGTAATTTACATCCATTCCAAGACTGTTTTACATCCATTTGAAGTCACTAGATAGATCTTACAGATTCACCAAAACAACACCGGAATTGAACATTATATTCTGTAAGTTTTAATAAGATTTTGAGAAGTCTCTTACATATTTTGTGACTATTTTATATCCATTTTAAGTCATTAGTTAGATCTTCAAGATTTAGAAATTGGACCTCAAATTCTCTAAGTTTTGATAAGGTATTGAGGAGTCTCTTACGTATTTCGTGACTATTTGACACCAAATATCATGACTATTTTAAATTCAATTCATGACTATTTTAGTATTTTACATCCATTTGGTGACTATTTTACATCCATTTGAAGACTATTTACATTTAATTGTACAATATAAATCTATACAGAATGTACAAGAGTTCATAGAAGATAGTGTGTGTTATTTCTGTAAGATAAACTGTTCTATGAATTCACTCTGTTCTGCTTCCTCTTTCTGCAAGGCTGCGTATTGCACTCGGTGTCTGTAAAATAAAGAAAGAAGACAATATAATAGTATTATTAGCATAGGGTGGTCTAAAAATGTATATTGCACACAAATTGGAGAGGCATGGTTTCAATGTATTTAACTACATCTATAAAGAATAGTGTCTAACCGATCAGATCGGAGTTTCCCGATCGGCCCGATATAAGTCTGATCGGGATCTGATCGGTGATCGGCAAAATTCCTTCATCTACCGATCTGATGAACCGATCAATCACTAGTATGAAAACCCAATTAAAAGCTTATCATGTCGTCTTTTCTCCGTTAAAATTCCTCTCAAACTCGCCTTCTTACTTCTTCACATAACATATACTAGTTAATTAGTTTATCCAGGTGAATTTAGCGAAGCCTATAAAGGTACAAATCCTTTCAAACTCGCCTGTTTTCAGATTAGTTCGATCGGCGGGATTCAGCGAATGTACATTCAATGTTTTGTTTTCGTTTTTACTACGAGAAATACTCACGTCATGGCCCGCCAGAGGCGTTATCAAACAAGGCTTGTCATTGGCTAGGCAACGTTTCACTTCTATGTACTAAAAGATTCACTAAACTAAGTTAAAACTTCGGGTTTATGGATAGAATTAAATATATTGAAAATCTCAAATACATTAATTTACTATCAGGTATCTGTGTTTATGAATTATGATGTATTTTTGCAACAAAGAAAGAATTGTAGGAATACCCAGCGTGCCGTGTGCAAAGCTTCAACTCGCACATGGTCGACGTCGGTCGTACGCAATCGCAACGTTTGTAAAATGTAAACAAATGACTTGACACTTGATTGACAGGTGTCCTTAGAGACATGGACGAGGTAAACACGATAAATAAAAAGAATAAATCATTATATTTTTTATTTAAACAATTTGAACTTGTTTTTCACTCGTTATAATCTGTTTTGCTAAGTACACAAATACTACTATATTTACACTATGTACGGCAACACACACGAGGGAAATGTACTGTTATTTTGGCATTGCAGTTCACTTGCGCATTTAATCGGTGATCGGATCGGATCGGATCGGCCGATCAAAGAGGAAATAATCGGTGATCGGCGATCGGCTGACATGAGCTGATCGGTTAGACACTAATAAAGAAGATCTTAGAATCAAATGCAGAAAACTGCAATGTTTACTCTTTTTTTACCAACACCCAGATTGATTGTATAATCAAAACAAATAATTGTCGATCATTACAAATCATTCCCTCGCTTGCTACACCATATCTGCGTGACCATGACAGCGTTGTGCGCCTGTAGTTTTGGAATGCAGTGCGTCGCAAGATCTTGTTAAACCATCTGGATGAACTACACAAGTGTTCTGATCACGACGCTCTGATCGACAATTATTTGTTTTGATTGTAGCAGGGGTTATTAGAATGGACTATGCATAAACAACTTGTAAATTAAAAAACCTGAAGTCAAACAAAAGGCCACCAATAGGTGAAGAAATATGGTCAATAAAAAACCCTGAATCTAGGAGAAATCAGGAGATTGTCATGCGATGTTGCAATGGTGTTAGAAACAGTTTACACACCTCTTCAGTGCTTTAGTGTTTGTTTTCAATTTTCAGCTTAAAAGCTGTAAAAAATATATCTGGTATTGAACAGGCAGGCAAGTGCCTTAACATTTGACATAAAGATTGTTTGTAAGTTCATGCAGCATTTACTAACATAATTTATAAATAAAGTGTAGTCAATTATGAAATTGAATTTAGCTTGGGATGTCACAAATAGACTTTGAAATTTGGGAAAAGGAGACATGACATTGCCCTCTATTGACTAGGAAAGTAATCTCAAGTTATACAGATCACATCACATTGGCATGATGCACAGATTGTGTTTCTTAGGCTCTCATTTTGGGTGGGCACTTATTATGTTACTTTTTTTAAACTCATTTAAATGTAATTTAATGTACTAAATAAAATGTACAAGTGGTCCATTGTTTTCGTCGCTGACCATTTGATGGTCATTTGAGGAGGCTGACCATTTCATGTACTAAAAGAAATATATGTACAAGTGGGCATTTGAGTATACTGACCATTTGAAAAGGTGGGCGCTTATAAGGGATTGTTTGTTGGTAGTCATTGAGAAAAAACAGGGGTGGGGGCTTATAAGGTCCTGGGCGCTTAATAGGGATAATACGGTAATACCAGTTTACCAGCTAATGACTTGGTAATTTCTTGCGCTCAGGTCATCATATGTACTCACCTTTCAAGCTGAGTTTTCTTTTCTGCTATAAGTGCTTGTAGTTGCTGTTGTTGTGCCTCCCTCTGTTTGGCAATAGATTTCAGTAAATTTCTAGATCCTATAGCCTGAGGAAGCAACAATGAAAACAATATATCACTTTAGGTGACAAAAAACCTACAGGTCCGACTGACCCTCTTATTTTATTTTAATTGTTTTGAAAAAATGTTGATTCAAAAATATAAAATTTAAAAATAAAAATAAATTGAAATGTTTTTTAAATTTTAGAAATTTTCAAAAATTGTTGTTCACAAAAAATTTCACAAAAATGTTGAAAAAAGAAAAGAAAAACTAACCGCCCAACCGACTGACCCTACTGATGCAAGGTCGGTTTGCCCATAGAAAATGTGGTTTTTTTCTGTTGCCTTATTTCAAATGTATCACTTGTGACTAAATACTAATTCAAAATACATATCTGGCAAACAAGATAAATCAGCGCCTGGAATCAGACGCCTACATACAGATTTGCTGTATGACCTTTGGGATTCGTATTTTGGCCTATGGCTTTTCTAGTCACTAACTTCAGGTTAAAATCCCTCGGTAATATTTGCTGTTGTAAACTTCAACGTACTGAATATATTTGCAAGACTATTTATTTAAATTTTTTGGTGATCTTCTTTTCAACAACAAAAAGTTGGGATAAGTTTTTATTTAATTGGTGCCTGACCGTTGCTGAATATATCGAGGCAAAGCTATTAGGCTATAACTTAAGTGGCATTTGAGATTGGATTGAGCCTTTATTTTCTCATGTCCTACAAAGGCTGAATAAAAATGGTTTGTTGAGAGTGGCTCTTTTAACTCCTATTCTCTTCCATTACTTTCATTTTGTACAGCCATCATGATCATATCAGGACCTCCGTGTGTGTCTGCAAGTTCTTACAAGAGGTACACTGTGGGCGTGATTTCAAGTATAAGGCTACATTGTGGGCGTTTTTCGGCCTGTGGGCGAACCCCAACAATGCAGACGTTGCCAGATGGTTTTAAATGGTCTCTAGAGGGGGTATAGCCTATCATCAATTTTGAGTGACCCCTCAAAGCAGCTTTCAGCAGATTTGAACGCCCACAGTGTATGTTTGTATACTATTTTGTGTGTTTTTGTGTGTTGTGGGTGTACTCCCACAATGTACCTACTGCGGGTAGTGGGACTGACCATGCAAACAAACAATACTTATCAATTTACCACATACCAGCATGTGTGTACTTGAACCAGTCCAGGGGTAAAGTCAATGTACCAAAAACCTGTGCGCAAATTCCAATTCCAAGGTGCATATTTTGTTGATCAAGATCAAGGCCTACAGTACCTTTTCAATTTGTTAAAAAATGGCTGACAAAAGATTGAGGTATATCTGGTATATGCTCTACTCACCTTCATTTTTTCTGATTCCACTTCTTTCGATAGTTGGTCAACCATTTCTATGAAGCCACCTACAATCTTCTGAAAGTCTCCCATTTCTACAGAAACAAGATAATAAGAAATAACAAAATATTAGATTTAGATAGAGATGTTTGGCTAACTGAGGTGGTTTTTTTTAGTATTAATTTATTACGATTATTCAATGATGATCATTATTAGAGGTAGAGGTGGCCGAGTGGTTAGGCGCCCTGTACCATCGGTCAGGATTCCATCAAAAAGCACAGAATCGTAGGTTCAAGTCTCCTTGAAACCATCATTGCTTAAATTAAACCCAAAAGTTCCTACTAGGTTGGAAATTCTACAATCACATCTTAATTCAGGTTAGTTTATCAGATTCTCTTTCCATGATAATCAGATTTAATTGTAAATTTTCCCCTCTACCCCATTCACTGTGTACAACATGCAGGTCTATACAGTGACTGTTAATGTCAGTGCGCTGTTGTTCGGAGAGTCACGCAAAGCTGTTGGTCTTGTGTATTCAGATGCTTCACCCTGAACACGGTAAAATAGTTGCAGACCTCATCGTAAAGAGTAGGGGATCATCCCGGGTCTGCTACCTGTACACAAACTCATGTCCATGTCCCTAAGGTTTCTGGGACCTTGGCGCGATAACAAATCTGAAATTGTTCTGCCAAGTATTCTATAGATTGTACACTCGTCCAAAGAAGTTCCTTGCCACTTAGTAAAGTCCAAATATTTCAAATTCATATTTAATAGAATATATATAATTGTATATCAAAATAAGCAGAAAGGAATCCTCTAACAGCTTAACATGGAATTTAGACATGATCACTCATGCATGGCAGATCCCATTCACTTGACAATGGCAAGGTCTGTGGAAGAAGATTGCAAAAAATTGGATAATCCCTCCATTCAAATGTTAATGTGAATGATTGAACACAATATGAACCTTACCATTGCTTAATGAAAGTGCTCAGCCATGCATGAATACGTACATCTTAATTTCATACAGACATGATAGACAATTATTGTCTACTTATTTTGACATGCAATTGTTTAATTTATATGAAATATTTATGTGAAATATTTGAACTTCAATATTTGAACTTCAATGAGTGGCAAGGAACTTCTTTGGACGAGTGTAGATAGGCCTTCTTTTTCTTCTTCGGATTAAAGTGCAGAATTCAATATAATACTAAATATAGTCACACTGCGTATCCCTGGAACCTAGGATAACATATGTAATATGAGGCAGAACGTACAAATACAGACCAGGCGGGATCAGGGTTGTCACTATAGTCGTCGCCAGAATACTTTAGCACTTTTTAAAACCGCCAATGCGCGCGTCTAGTTAATGAGCGTGTGGTGTGGGCGGGGACATTCATGACCCATAGATACGATCGCGGCCAATCGGATTACAGGGGCCGGGACGCGTCGAACTGCTCAAAGATAACGCTGTTGTGACGCTGTTCTACAACGCACTTCCATGTTTACGCTGTACGCAGTTGTCACAGAAAAAAGTGCCGAAGTATTCTGACCACGACTATAGACTATAATAGTAAATAGTATAATTTAAAAGCTGGTTGGTGCCAGTCGGGTTGTATGTAGCCGGCGATACACAGGACCACCAACCATTTCTATGTGACTTCCGAAGTTCCGATCCACTGTGCGCTGACCTCGCCTACTTCTACTTTGGCCAAACGTTTGCTTATTTTAAAATGCTTAAAATGCCAACAGTTTTTAGTTGAATCATAAACCTGCCTAAATAATAAATAAGCTTATTTCGTTTTGTTTACATCGATTGCCAAGCAATTATAATAACAAGCATGTGATTTGAGTCGAAATTACTGAAAAAGGAACCGCATTTACGCACTGTCTACAAATTCCTTGCATTCTTCTTTGAGTTCTGTTGTCTGCTGCTGACTTTCGGGTTCTAAAACTCTAATTTTATTGAGTTCATCGAAGTGAAGTCCAGCTTTTGCTAACGCTTCGTCTGCCATTTTCACTTTTTCGTTTCGGAATGTTGAAAAAATTGTGCAGGACTGGAGGGCGCTATCATTTGCTCGTTTTTTGTTCAGAAGATGACGGGCTTGATTTGATTATTATCAGATTTGGGAAAACACATCGTCGTCATGTGGTATGATGCCTGAAGTATTATAATACTTTCTGTGCCCCAAACAATATTATACAAACAGTCTTTAAATAGTGTCGTTTTACCCACCAAATCCAACCCTTCATTATTATATTTTTAATTCAGTTTTTATCAAAATATTCTTAGTTTCCCGGGCATTAATAATAAATTGAAAATCACAGTCATTAATGTTATACCAATTATATGATTATATCTCATAAACAGAATAATATTACTCTTTAAAAAATAATTTGTACTTTGTTAGTTTGTTTTCGTTATTAAAAGTTCGATGGCAATAATCTTATGAAAGTAAGAGAATTAAGTTGTTTGATTTATTTTGTCTTACTTTTTATTTAGCACTCAGTTGGTCTTATAGCGGCACGCGTTTTTAGAAATACGAGGGGCATTCTTCAATAAATACCTGCAACCATTGAAAATCTCTGAACCGTGACATGTGTCAATAAAATAAACTTATGAGGCCAAATTAAATTAATTGTTTGTCTCAAAGCTGTTGTAAAACTAATGCGGAATGCTTTTTTTTTCAAGGTTTTTTTTATTTATTTTTTAATTTAAAATATTGAAATCCTTGTAAAAGTGAACTTTTGTATTTAAGATGATGTGATCAATGAAAATCTGAAAAATCGGTGAAATTTTGGGATTTTATTTTATTTTTTGAAAACAAAAAAAAGTTTTTCTAATGCGCATCAATAAAATACCGCGCGCGGGAGCTTTGAGACAAACAATTAATTTAATTTGGCCTATACTTAAACTGTAACCCTTTCTCACGGAAAAATTGCAACATGTGCAGTGGCGGATCCAGGATTAAAATTTACGGGGGGCTGACCAAGGTTTTTGTAATAGCTACCCCCAAAAAATCGTGAAAGGTCCCCAATTTTTTTTGCCGACAACTCGTGAAAATCTGCTAAGTGGGGTGGGGGTGGGGTGGGGGTAGCGATGTGGTCGTCCCGGCAAAATATATCGCAGGGTACAAGTCGCAAATGTACCGACGGAACCTACAAATGCCTCTGGAAAAAGTAAATTGTCAAATTTTACGGGGGGCGCCCGCCTCCTCCGCCCCCCCCCCCCCCCTGTATCCGCCACGGGTCATTTTTATCATGTAATTTCAGTATTAAAAAACATCATGGTCTCTGGGCACTGAAAATTGACAAGAATCAGCATTATAAATCAAGCGCCAATATTAACACTGTTAACGCATATAAACACTGCACAAAAATAAAATAACCAATTTTTTTGTGTTTATTTCCTAAGACCCTAAATAAATTCGAAATAATGGGAAAGAACCGGAATTTTCTCTTGCGCATTTTGACACCACATTCTGTCACAATAGCACCAATATTGATGAAGCAGTGGCCATTTGAATAACAAATGAGTTTCCAATGTTGCACAAAATGCATGCCATGAACTTGTCTTTCAAATTTGCCGCCATCGTAACATTTGATTCCTATAAGTTAAACCAGTGCCCTGAGATCACGGTATTCACAGTGCTGAAATGTAATGATAAAAATGATCTACGTGTTCGAGATTTTCTGTGAGAAAAGAGTAAGACTTAAAGTTTAAAGGTATATTATGTGATCTTTCCAGGGAACGCCCTCAACATCGAAAAAAAAAATAGAAAGCAGATTTTCTTGCAGATTTACATTTCTGATCATAAATCATGCATACATTCCAAGTTACAGGGCGATACGATTCTTAATTACTTCAAAATCATGGTTTTTAGAGTGAAAATAAACTGTCGGGATTCCGACAGTTTATATTTTTCACTCTAAATTCACTCTAAAACCATGATTTTGAGGTAATTAGGAATCGTATCGCTCTGTAACTTGGAATGTATGTATGATTTATGATCGGAAATGTAAATCTGCAAGAAAATCTACTTTCTAAAAAAAATAATGAATAGGGGGCGCTCTCTGGAAAAGATCACATAATATGCCTTTAAGTATTATAAGTTTATTTTACTGACACGTGTCACGGTTCAGAGATTTTCAATGGTTGCATGTAGGCCTATTTATTGAATGCTCCTCGTATACTATACGAGCGATAGTGAGTAAAGAGCAACTAATTTGCAATTAACAATGCCTCGGGCACTAAATAAAGGGTCAAACAAAAGTAAGTACCCTCCTAAAATTAGATCACGTTTGTCTCCATACACACAATTGAACGTTTTGAGAGATTGAAACACAAAATGAAAAGCAAAAATATTTAGCTACCCATAGAAAGTTTTTTTATTTCAATATTACTTTTCCCAAAATAGTCACATTTCACATAAATTATGTTTTACAAAAAGTGGCACTTTTCAAGGTTCTATAGTCCACATAATTAGGCGTTTTGAGAGATTAAAACATTTATAAAAAGGGAAAACCCTTGACTACCCACACAAAGTTCTCCTTTTCATTACTATGCTTTCTTTTCCAAAAACAGTCACATTGCCCCAAAATGTGTTTCCGAAAAGTGGCACTTTTCAACGATACAGGACTACAGGTTAATGGATTAAAATGCTGTTTAATTTTTTTAAACAACACAAGTTAACCAGTACATCGCTCAACGTTGTTTTACATTTCAAACAATGTTGCTCAAAGTTTATTTAACTTGTTTACAATTTTGAGCAACATTGTTTAAAATGTTAAACAACGTTGAGCAATGCCCTGGTTAACTTGTGTTGTTTAAAAAAGTGAATCAGCGTTTTAACGGTGTACTCATTATACTTCAAATCACACAGGGATTACAATTATTGTCATCATAATATTATGCACACACAAAATCGGGATTTACCTGCTTCTGGTGTCATGTTATGCAATCTTCTTACCACGTGTTTCATAACAAACAATTCAACTTTTCCGCCAAATAACTGATTTGGCAGTGTCCAAAGTGTACTTACTTTAAGCTAAGCTAATGCTTTATGATGTAATAGTTCACACTTAGAAATCCAAAAGTGTACTGTTTGAAAGACAAAGGTTCTTAATTTGTATTGATCACACTATCTCTCAATAAAGAATCTTCCATGTGTCTCACAACGGGGCTCACAACAAGATCACTTTCATTACACATTGACAACCCTCGTAAAGATGGAAAGAAACTTTCCTGGCATTTAAGTTTACTTATATACAAGATTTCGTTTAAAATTAAAGAGGGCCCGGTTTAAATGGTCAATCCAATCCATGTGTACGCCCTATAATGGGCAGCTTCGCCCACCACGTGATTCTCATCTTTGCGACCACTTGTTGAATTTGGCGAACACACAATAGATACAGTAGTATGTTGCAAGCTTCCCACATTAACGTGACAGATCACCGTAACATGTTTGTCAACTTATTATAAAAAAAAACCCAGTTTTGCCTCGCAAAAGTGAATGCTTCCATTTTTCATATCGATTTGTTTCCAAAGATATTCGCAGAAAAGGTTTTAATGTAAATTATCATTAGGTATGGGATTGATTATGGATATGACTCGGTTAACAAACCATCAATGTATGTGGGACATCCGTGGTATAGATTAATGCACTTATTGCGCTATATGGGGCACATACGCCCTATGATGGGGCAGGTTCGCCAATAGAGATTTATATAGTTATGACTTTGCATAATTTTAAAATTGCAATTTCCCTCTTACAGGATAATTGTAATTATAAAATAGGAATGGAGTAGGCCTAACACTAAGAAGAGAATATTTCAAAATGTGGTATTTCTTATTACTTTTAAATTCTGAACTTATGTTCCGAAAAAGTGCCCCACCCCTATTTTTTGGACCCTTCATTTTATTTTGGAATAAAATAACGAAGAATAACGAATCTATTGTATTGGATATTATGGTAGCCTATTGTGTAGCCTAAGGCCAACAAAAAAAAGTTGTTTGTTTGTCCACGTCCGACCGACCGTGTGCCTAGGTGCCGACCGTATTACTTTTTATTTTCGATAATTTTTTTAAAACAACTTTTTGAGCAATTTGAATGGCCAAACGGACCGTTTTTATTCCTTATTTCGTATGATATCGTCATTCTGGTATTTGCAACACCATCCCCAATGCACAATCCCGTGTAAACACGATGTTTAATGCATGAACTTGGCACCCGCGGGACTATTAAAAGGACTAAATGAAAATCAGTGATCGCACGTGCAAGTGATGTCATTGAAATATGAAAAATCTAGTTGCAGTTAATATTTGTTCCCAAAATGTTGCTCAACGGCATGAATATTAATTTCAACATAGTATAAAACAATCTTTGGGGTAGTTAGTGCGGGGAAAACAGGTTTAGCAATACTTTCACGTATATATTTCTAGCAAAACTTCAACACAACGTTATTTCACTTTGTGCAACATTCAATCACAATGGCGGCGTCCTACTACGGTATCTGCGCATTGCAAACTCAGTACAAAACTAGAGCGGTTCTCGGGCTTCGCGGTTCGCGGGTTTTGCGGTTATCGGGTTGCATGGTTTTTGGTTGAGCGGTTTCGGTAGACATTTTTAATGTGGTTGGTACTTTAGGATCCCAGCGGAACCAGATTCGATGACTGTCACACTCACATTGTTAGCGATGTGTTGTTATAATGGATAGTTTGATTCTCGAAATGTCTCTAAACATTTGATTTGAAAATTATCCATCATTTCATTCATCAAAATAGTAAACAAAAATAATAAAAATAAGCTTACTTAAAAACACCTTTTCGGCTAAATCACGATTATTTAATGTAAACATATATTGGAGATAAAATTTGAAATGCGAACATCATTTGATACGTCAAATGTGTTGCGGTTTGATCAGTTCATTATACGCATACTTTACACGTAGCTCAAAAAGTGAAATCATATCAAAAAAATCAAATCGGGACACATTTTATGGTGTCCGTCATTTTTTTGGCTAAATTGCCGGAATTTTTTTCTCCATCAAATTTGTTGCGGTTTGACCAGTTAGCTACACAGACTTTATACGTAGCTCATAAAGTGAAATCATATCTAAAAAATCAAATCGGGAGACATTTTATGGTGTCACTCATTTTTTAGGCTAAATTGCCGGATTTGTTTTCTCTGTCAAATATGTTGCGGTTTGACCGGTTAGCTACACAGACTTTGTACGTAGCTCAAAATGTGAAATCATGTCCAAAAAGTCAAATCAGGACACATTTTATGGTGTCTGTCATTTTTTAGGCTAAATTGTCGGATTTGTTTTCTCCGTCAAATGTGTTGCAGTATGACCGGCTAGCTACACAGACTTTATATGTAGCTCAAAATGTGAAATCATATCCAAAATATGAAATCGGGACACATTTCATGGTGTCCACCATTTTTTAGGCTAAATTGCCGGAATGTTTTTTCTCCGTCAAATGTGTTGCGGTTTGACCCGTTAGCTACATACGCAGCTCAAAAAATGAAATCATATCCAAACAATCAAATCGGGACACATTTTATGGGGTCTGTCATTTTTTAGGCTAAATTGCCGGAATTATTTTTTCTCCGTCAAATGTGTTGCAGTTTGACCCGTTAGCTACACAGACTTTATACGTAACTCAAAATGTGAAATCAAATCCAAAAAATCAAATCGGGACACATTATTATGGTGTCCGTCATTTTTTAGGCTAAATTGCCAGATTTCTTTTTCTCCCAGTCAAATGTGTTGCGGTTTGACCCGTTAGCTACACAGACTTTATATGTAGCTCAAAAAGTGAAATCATATCCAAAAAATCAAATCGGGACACTTTTTATGGTGTCCGTCATTTTTTAGGCTAAATTGCCAGTTTTTTTTTTCTCCGGTAAATGTGTTGCAGTATGACCGGCTAGCTACACAGACTTTATACGTAGCTCAAAATGTGAAATCATATCCAAAAAATCAAATTGGGACACATTTCAAGGTGTCCGCCATTTTTTAGGCTAAATTGCCGGAATGTTTTTTTCTCCGTCAAATGTGTTGCGGTTTGACCCGTTAGCTACACAGACTTGATACGCAGCTCAAAATGTGAAATCATGTCCAAAAAATCAAATCAGGACACATTTTATGGTGTCTGTCATTTTTTAGGCTAAATTGTCTGATTTTTTTTCTCCGTCAAATGTGTTGCAGTATGACCGGCTAGCTACACAGACTTTATACGTAACTCAAAATGTGAAATCAAATCCAAAAAATCAAATCGGGACACATTATTATGGTGTCCGTCATTTTTTAGGCTAAATTGCCAGATTTCTTTTTCTCCCAGTCAAATGTGTTGCGGTTTGACCCGTTAGCTACACAGACTTTATATGTAGCTCAAAAAGTGAAATCATATCCAAAAAATCAAATCGGGACACTTTTTATGGTGTCCGTCATTTTTTAGGCTAAATTGCCAGATTTTTTTTTCTCCGGTAAATGTGTTGCAGTATGACCGGCTAGCTACACAGACTTTATACGTAGCTCAAAATGTGAAATCATATCCAAAAAATCAAATTGGGACACATTTCAAGGTGTCCGCCATTTTTTAGGCTAAATTGCCGGAATGTTTTTTTCTCCGTCAAATGTGTTGCGGTTTGACCCGTTAGCTACACAGACTTGATACGCAGCTCAAAATGTGAAATCATGTCCAAAAAATCAAATCAGGACACATTTTATGGTGTTTGTCATTTTTTAGGCTAAATTGTCAGATTTTTTTTCTCTCCGTCAAATGTGTTGCAGTATGACCGGCTAGCTACACAGACTTCATACGTAGCTCAAAATGTGAAATCAAATCCAAAAAATCAAATTGGGACACATTTCAAGGTGTCCGCCATTTTTTAGGCTAAATTGCCGGAATGTTTTTTTCTCCGTCAAATGTGTTGCGGTTTGACCCCGTTAGCTACACAGAATTTATACGCAGCTCAAAATGTGAAATCATGTCCAAAAAATCAAATCAGGACACATTTTATGGTGTCTGTCATTTTTTAGGCTAAATTGTCTGATTTTTTTTTCTCCGTCAAATGTGTTGCAGTATGACCGGCTAGCTACACAGACTTTATACGTAACTCAAAATGTGAAATCATATCCAAAAAATCAAATCGGGACACATTTCATGGTATCCGCCATTTTTTAGGCTAAATTGCCGGAATGTTTTTTTCTCCGTCAAATGTGTTGCGGTTTGAGCCGTTAGCTACACAGACTTTATACGCAGCTCAAAATGTGAAATCATGTCCAAAAAATCAAATCAGGATACATTTTATGGTGTCTGTCATTTTTTAGGCTAAATTGTATGATTTTTTTTTCTCCGTCAAATGTGTTGCAGTATGACCGGCTAGCTACACAGACTTTATACATAGCTCAAAATGTGAAATCATATCCAAAAAATCAAATCAGGACACATTTTATGGTGTCTGTCATTTTTTAGGCTAAATTGTCAGATTTTTTTCTTCTCCGTCAAATATGTTGCGGTTTGACCGGTTAGCTACACAGACTTCATACGTAGCTCAAAATGTGAAAAAAATCCCAAAAATTCAAATCGGTACACATTTTATAGTGTCCATTCATTTCTTTAGGCTAAATTGCTGGACACTTTTTTTCTGCGTCAAATGTGTTGCAGTTTGACCCGTCCCTTATGAAAATCGCAATCAATTCTGCAACCTTGCGCAAGGTTAAATTTGGAAAAATACAACCTTGCGCAACCAGTTTGGTTGTTCTGAGAAGGTTGCGCAACCTTGAAGCAATCATCCACAACCTTTGTGCAACCTTGCGACAAACTTGTGCAACCGTACGCAACCGTGCGACAACCTGTGACAAACTTGTGCAACCTTACGCAACCGTGTGCGACAACCTTGTGCAACCTGGTACCACCTTGCTGCAATCACATTTTGGTGATTGCATTTTCGTAAAGGGAATACAGTACACAGACTTTATAAGTAGCTCAAAATGTGAAATCATCCAAAAAATCACATCGGGACACATTTTATCATGGTATCCATCATTTTTTAGACTAAGTCGATATCCCGGGGCCCATTTTGGGACCCGAGATTCCCAAAATGTCTCTAAACATTTGATTCTGGAATTATCCATCATTTCATTCATCAAAATAAAAATAATAAAAAATAATAATAAGCTTATTTTAAAAAAAATTGTCGGCTAAATCACGATTATTTAATGCACATTTAATGTGGAGATTCATTTGAAATTGATTTATTTTGTATTTAATCTGTGCATTATTTTTACTCTTTCGCTAAAATGTGATTCTTCGCCGGGTATTTTCATTTTCGTAACTGATGTAAGCTCTAGTTTCGATAGATTGGTACCAAATCTATAATTTGGGTATCGGGTAAAAGTACAATGTTGGAAGGGAATCATTTTTATGGCCCACTTGGTCCCACCGTCCATGGACTCACTCACATTTTTGGAGACTCAAACTTGTCCTTTTATGTTCTCTTTGGAATTCATGACATTGCTATGAAACTAAAAGCTAGCAAAAGTGGTTCAGAAAAGTCGCATTGGATCTTTTTATTTATGACTAGCAAGTAAACAACTGTGGTATTAATACAAAATCCTGAGAGTGGTATATACGTACTAGTCTCAGACAAAATCTTCGTCGGCCATCTTAAAAAACAATAATCACATTGGTAATTTTGTTTTTCTGTGTAAGCATGTAAGGCTACCGGATTGAATTTCATCCGAATAATACATGCATATGGGTCAAGAAACAGGTGAGCACTCATTTTTTAAGTTAAACCTGTCCGATATGTCCGTGAAAAACCGAATTTAGACATTAATTATTACGTTAAAATTAGTCACATGATAGCCTTGTCTTTTTGGTATGGTTCCCCCTTATTCATTTGCCTGAAGAAGTACTGAAAAGGACTACGTGAGCTCATGGTATCAATGAACTCACGCCAGCCGATTTGCTTGAATTATAATTGACTATAACTATCCGCATTCATTAACGTAGGCAAATAACCTTATAAATAGCGTATAAATGACAACAAACACCAACATATTATGCCAGTGAGAAGAATGAGAGGAAAATGATTGATGAAATACAATAAATACAAACACAAACCACATTTTAATTCCATGTAATTCGGGGTCTACTTCTTTATGCGTAGAAACTATCGTAGGGGCGCATCACTGTACATTCTAACACATATACCTAAATGTGAAACAGAGAACGTGCCTTGGTTACGGCCCAAAAACATCTTAGTAACGCCTAATTCTGGACCTCAAAAATATGCTCATGCAGTAGGTATCAATATAATACACAACTTATCAAAATTTCCTTCAACCAACGTCCTTACTTTTCAAGATTCTTGTACCACAAAAAATACGATAAAAAGCCACGATAAAAGGCAGTAACTGGTCGGGGATAACACAACACATACGGACAAAACCCCCTAAAAATGGCTACAAATGGCCATGTTCAGATTCATGCTACCGAACACAGTATTCGAGACTGTAGTCATCTCATAAATAATATTTGATCGAGTTTGTAGTGTTGCAACCAATGCGACAATATTGGAACTTTAAATTGACAATCTGCCCCATCCCCAGCAGGAGAAAGAGATCAAAATCAGCAGTGTGAAGAGTAAAGCAATACCTTACGATGTTATGACAATGTCGCAAGCTTATGAAAAGTGAGGTGTTTTGGTGTGTGTTTGGACTTTAATTCACAGTATTCATGCCGAATTTATATTCCCAAATACAATATCCGTATTAAAAAATATTTAAAAAAAAAAAAAATCCGACCTACCGACCCTACCTTTTGAGGACCCTCTATGGACAAACAAACGCCTTTTTTTTTGGGCCTAATTCTGAGCCCAGGTCGAACTTGCCCCGGCCTATTGGCGAACCTACACCGGCGTCGGGTACTTCGCCCTTTTGAGACACTTGTTTTTATCATTTACTCTTGCCTTTACAGTAAGGCCTAGAGTACACTAACTGAGATCATGGTCGTTAGCCAAGATATCAATCTTGCACATGATATCAATAGGTCCATTCAATCTCTAAGATTGGCGTCTCTAGACATTATCAAATAAAAATGGGGCGAACATTCCGCGCTCGCTCCAATTTAAGATCCGTGTCTCGCGGTTTGATTTCCATCTACTCAAAATAATAAATTCATGTAGAAATATACCGTATGTACATCCGTTCTCATTCAACGCACGCGCGTGCAATATTTTTCATGCAACAAGTAACAATAACATTTCCATTGTTGTCGCTATTATAATTAATACAATTATTAAATAGGTGGTAATATATTTCAGCGCAATTTCACCCGTCAAAATACCAATATGGCACGCTCAATTGTTCGTTACCATGGTGAAATGAAGTTTATTATATTAAACATCGGCGGTAATTAACTTTTTGGCCGGTCATTTACGCCTGGTCGCGAGGATAATTAGGTTTCATACCTGTTAACCATTGATACTTTATATTGCTGAAATCTAAATGGTTCATACGGAATGACATTTCATATGCCACAATTGTGATGACCATTATAAGTAAAGAGTTATATCTCGTGACTCTAAACCTTTCACTTACGAAACAGAAATGGATTCTTGTCGTATCTAATAAAAGATTAGGTTTTCTTTTCAGTTAGTCGGTTTCGGATTGATTCGAGGATATCATCGCTTTCATACAGACAGAAAAGCATTGGTTTAATATTTTATAACGGAGGCTAATCCTGGTATTTACTAAAAGTTTCGGCACCCTTAGCTCAGGTGAGTAGTGTTAACAAATTAATAAGTATATTGTGTACGATTAACGATTGTTGAAAATATTCATCTAGAGTCACTAAAGATGATGATATTAAACATATCTGGCATTCTCATCTTAGTGATTTTACTCATTAGAGTAGTTCAAACTTACCTGGCCGTTTCGGAAACTACCAGTTTTCTTTATTCATCAAAACATGTTGTATCTACTTAATGAAACGATGTTGTTGCGTTGCTTCTTTACACAGTTAGAGGGTTACCTACCAGATGTTTTTAACAGACGGTCAAATACGTACATGTCGACTATAAGATTGTACTTACTCTCGTCTCTGTTCATGGTCTTGTCAACCTTCTGATAGCTATTGTCTCATAAAATAACGAGTTAGAAACTTGGCCTAACATTTACCTGAACAAGAAAATTCATCATGTGGCAAATCGGTATGAGTAAATAATTTCATCTTAACTCCACACATTATAAATGATGGTCAGTGAAACATTTCAGTGACAAATTTCACTGACCATCCAGGATTTGAACCTGGGACTTCTGGATCGCTAGACACCAGCGCTCTACCAACTGAGCTAATGAATCAGATGCGGAAGAATGGTGGTAATATTATCTATAGGCCTTCAGTTCAATCCTATCCTCTGACATCTTCTAATCCAAGAAGCTTCGGAAGAGGTTTTTTTTTCGGAAATTAATCCATATTCATTATGAACATAAACAAGTAAATTCATCGTTACCTAACGTTATGATACATGCAGTCCAAAAAATATCCATACACGAGGGTTGTAAAGTGACTGACATGCATGTCATAGGCTTGATTGACATTTTATTCAATCACGCATGTTTCCGTTAACAAAAAATTAGTGAGTGTTTACCTAAAATTGTGACTCGCGGTTTAGTAATTTTAGTAACAGTGTTTTAACAAATTAAATTAATGAGACTGAAATATTGCATGTTTATTGAAAAGAAGAAAAAAAAAGTTTATAGGCGTGTAGGTTCGATTTATAAAATAATATACTTGCCTTAGAACTAATTTTGTTGAAAGGAAGTGTGGTGACCTCGAGTCCAGTGCAGGTGACTCAAAGAAGATGTTCAAAATAATCAAAGGTGTAACTAGAAAATTGACCCCGAGAACTGATGTTATCAATGATGAGAATGGAAACACCTTGACAGAGACAGAGGATATAACAGTAACGCGCATGAAGAACATGGGTTTCCCAAAACACCTCATCGACTTGACCTGTAGGCTGTATGGAGACCACGAATCTGCAGTGAGAACATCAAGTGGTGATACGTATGGTTTGGCATAGGAAGAGGATTACGGCAAGGGTGCATATTGTCACCAAGCTTCTTCAATGTGTATTCTGAAGATATTATGAGAGAAGCATTGGAGAGCTTTGACGGTGGTGTGAAATTCGGAGGAATTAAAATCACCAACTTAAGATATGCTGATGATACCACACTCATATGCAGCAGCCGATAAGAGCTCATGGACCTTCTACAGGTCTTCCAAGGGTAAAAGAAGCAAGTGAGAAGAAAGGTCGTCTGCTGAACACTAGAAAGACAAAAATAATGGTAATGGACAAAGAGGACACAGGGGATGACTTCTCACTAGATGAACAGAAGATACGGTAGACGTTGTACAACAGTTCAAGTACCTAGGATCTCTTATCAACACCAAGAGTGACAGTTCAACGGAGATCAAACGTAGGCTGGCAATAGCTCGCAAGACATTACAAGATATGTAAACTATCTGGAAGAGCAAAGGGCTATCAATGAATCTCAAGGTACGCTTCCTGAAAGCAACCATCTTCTCCATCGCCACATATGGAAGTGAGTCATTGGCAATGACAAAGAATGACAGGAAACGAGTTGATGCATTTGAGATGTGGTGCTATAGGCGACTTCTACGAGTTTCATGGAGGGAGAAGAGAAGCAATAACTGGGTATTGGAAAAGGTTAGAACAAAGCTCACACTAAGGAGGGACATTAACATCAGAAAGCTGCGCCACTTTGGTCATATTACCAGGAGAGATAACAGTGTTGAGAAATTAATCCTGCAAGTTGTAGTAGAAGGAGTCGTGGCAGAGAACGTCCTATAACATCATGGACTGATGACATTAAAGGATCACTGGTTTAAGTACAATAGATGCAACACGACGTGCATCAAACAGAACCAAATGGCGAGCTCTAGTGTCATTTCATACAAACTATACATTATTTTGACTGTTAATCACAAACAATGATTAAAATGATTATCTCATATATACGTCTAATTTTAGTTTGATTTTAAAAGTATCAGTTCTAGAGATGGAAAAACTAACCTTTAGAGAAAAAGAAAAACAGGTGGAATTGATAAAGAATACAATCGAAGCGTTTTGAGCAGAAAGAACGGCATCTCAGCCTCAATCATGTCAATGAAATGGGCAGAGGTCAGACCTGACAGTGGCTACAATGAGATTCTGCATTGAAAGTTGACCCTGCTAGCTGGCCAGTAGTAATGTTGAAGATTTTCTTTTAAATATAAATTCCTTCAGAATTCAAGATAACATAGCGGGGAATACTTTCATGCCCCTCAGCACTATATAGGAAAGAATATTTGAATCGACGTTTTGTTGTATAAAAAAGAGGGCTGATTTTCCGGAATCCTTTCAGGTGTAAGCTAATACTTAATACAATTGCAAAAATGTCGAAATTCATGTGTTGATCAAAATTGAGGGCGCAGCTTCCAACCTATCTCTCCTTTTATAATGAATAGACCACATCACATAACTCCTGAAACTGCCCTAGCTGCTACACATTAAAAACCGTTGCAGCTATTCGCTAGAAAATGGAAGGTATTATAAGCGCCACGACCAAACACTAAGAGCAATTTTCATGAATAGTCGTTCCTCCAGAAATGATTGAAACTGCTAAACGGCTCTACTTAACCATCTTCTCAAACGAACTCAAAATAATGATATCATTGTTGAACTGACAGTCAAGGCTCAAGATAACAGGTTTTTTTACCAGGAGCTACTTTTTTTCAAAAGTAGCGCCCGGATCATGGGATTTATTGAGAACCGGGAGCTACTTTTAGTCTACACCGGGAGCTAACTTTTTTTAAATTAAATCCAGCGTGGCAGCATTGTCAACTCGAAATTCGATGTCTTGGGAAAGCTACCCGATCGTCAACGGGCGCTGGTTTGGACAAAATATCAGCGCTCGGTTGTTTATTTTTCAGCATTACCGAGCGCTATGGCAGAAGGACCGAGGGGTAAAAACCGCCCAGCGCCCGCTTATCTTGAGCCTTGCTGACAGTCTCATCAGAAGAAAACCATGCCAATGGAAGGAGTGTAACCAAAACCTGGTAGCAGACTGCGAAAATACAGGATGAATGCATTGGTTGGAGAGGAATATACAATACCACATTTAGTATGTCCGGCCTCCCATGAATTCTAAGTGGGAAAAGAAAACCTATCACAGACACGGCATCCAAAAAGCATTCAGAGTGCTCGGTAACGGTTTAATCCACCAATTCCAGGTCCGAAGCCCTGATGCCTAAGAGCAAAGACTGTACTTTTGATGAAGAAAAGGAAAGATGAAAATATACCCTGCAACAAGGTGATCTTCTCATTATAGCCATCCTCCCAGAGATCTACATTAGGAGTGCCGCTCCTCTTCAAGAAAGAAGGGTGAAGCGAAGAATCTTAAATTGACTGCACCGGTGATCTACAAGTACTTATTAGTGCTCACGTCTTTAGATTGTAATGCAGATTGTTAGACACTGGACCACCAGATCGGGTTGTGAGAAGTTAGTAGATCAAATTAGTAAGTACACATGTGACTTGTAAATATAAAATAACATATTATTCATTTCTTCCTTACTGACCTTGTCAGTGAAATCAGAGTTGTCATCTCCAACTAAAACCACCGATTCATCATTCTCGTATCAATTTAATCGAACATGATGGACTTATATTCTGCATTTCTCTTAGGAAGTAATGGCGACAAAGGGCGGAGAAGAGAACCCCACTCAACTAGCAGAGAGCAAGCCCCATGTAACCACCGGTGTCCTCTACTGGTAGGTTCAGCAGGTTTACAAAAGCAGCTGATGCTGGATGATGACTGCATTTTTTTGTTAGTAAAATAATATTATAGATGTATATATCAAAGCGCCAGATCTTGTTGACGCCTGCTACGATAGTCGCATCGTTATATAAAAGTCTCTCGTGAAATACAGTGACATTTGGAAAACGAATAGCCACTTTACCTCATTTGACCTCACTCGTTAGGCCTATGTGTGCTATAGGACCCTTAATAATGTTAAGGTCGGCCAGCAGAAATGTTTATCGTATAAATGAAAGATTTCGATACTTAAATTTGTATCTTTAAAATGATTAATTTATTTATTGATGGTTTAAACCCTGCTTAGTTTCAGGTACCTGAAACTAAACCCTGTTTATTTTTAGGTACACTGTGAGTTATAATGGGTCAAACCTTGTTTGGTCTCATGTACGCAGATTTATTGATGGGTTTAAATCGGTTTGGGTTACAGGTACGCTAAGCTATTGACGGGCTATTCGCATTTTGTTAGCCTGGGTGTCCTCTTGGTTTGCATTGCATGTTCCATCATCTCGTTTACCGTATTCCCGTTGCCAGACTTCTCCGACCCAACAGAGGTGAGTTTGACGTGTCACGCCGTGACCTTTAACAAAATCTATTAACACGGGTAAACCAAGCTATTTCACATGACATAATTCAACATTGGTATTTTACTTGATAGTTTTAAAGATATCTGAACGGTAAGATAATATTGCACTACCTATACAATTTGTTTATGAAGAGGGAATGATCCATATGGGTTTAATGAGGATAATACTTCTTGCGTGCGATCGTTATTCGCCGCCCCTCCCATCATAGCGGATTGTGCAATTAAACCAACATGATCAAAGTCGCATAGATTAGATTAAAAATGATACATGGATATCGTTTCCATATGACAAGGGTACTTACAGGTTAGAAATGCCAATTATGCAATTGGTCGGAATTTGAACCGGTGCAGAAGTTCAGATCTTCAGACAGACTCTCTGTCTTTCTTGCACGGCTAATTGGAGCAAGTGCATTACCTAGATGATTTCTTGTAGTTCGTCTGTGTTTACTGCGCCCTGTTTTGCCGTTGCTCTAGTGATCAGTGTCTGTAAATTTGATTTGTTGGCTGTTACACTGTCTTCCATAGCTGCCTATGTAATGTATTGTATTATCCTATAACACACACAATCCAATCTGAAAGCGCTCATTTTGATTTTGATAAGTCTTTAATGAGGTCTTTGCATTGTAAGTTATCTTTTGGACAACTATATATTCTGCATGCCCTTCGTCAACTTGTAAGATAGGCGAAAGTTGGTCGCGCACTGAATTCATTGCGGAGTGTCGTGAGGGTTGCGTGTGTCTATGTACACTGCGATCTGTTCATTGAAGATGCCTTCTTGCTGCAAATGGCAGGTTTATACATATAAAAGACTATGTGTAGTCAGGTGCGCTTAATTTCTTTTGAATGATGGACCGATGTAAATCAGATACAAACTACTCAAAAGTCTTTAGGGATTCTGCTCTAGCCTATAGGCAATTGACTTAGGTCCCTTTGGCAGAATATGTTTGTCAATGGCTCGCTATAATTTCATTCTACTATTACTGTTTCCTTGAGTATACTTGGCAGAGTGATCGTCAGTGCTGGTGTGCCTGATATCTCTACTGGTTGGTGCTCAATACATGTCACCTACTGAAATGATGAATGCTTGATCTTACATTTTGTCTGAGGGATGCAGCTAGGTAATATTTGCATTTTGCCTCTCAAATTTAAGCTTACAAGGTGATACGATCAAAAGGTTAAGCCTACAAGGAGGTACGATCAAGACAAACAATCAACGTCAATATTATAATAGTACATTTTATATATACATATTGTTTTTCCAAGGGATTTGAAGCTCGAGGTACCTACATCAGCGCTAGAATGATCAGTTATGAGAACCTGGTCCTAGACACCGAAGGTCTCTTGCAAACCACGCCATCTAAGTTTATACTGCCAGGCAGTGGTGTTTCGACTGCTCCTCCGGATGGAACACCTACGCCGTTTGCGGTGGATCCATCGCTACCACCATCTACACCGTCACCACCGATACCAACCGTGCCGCCATCACCTTATGCATTCTGTCCTGAAGTTCATCCAGGTACGTAGCAAGGGTTTCGTGTCTGCCTCATCCACCCAGTCCTAAGTATAAAGGTGTAGCATATCCAAGTTACATTGGTATGAGCTAAACTAGCCTAGGAGAAGTTGTTCATGACCAGTCAAAGGTGAGATGCATCCAGTACAACTTTCAATCGGTGCTTGCTAGTTCACGGATGTGTACGAGACTATAGTACTGCCAGATACGTCAAGGCCTGGGGGACTTTAGAGGACTGTATAGATAAAAACGAGTGGGGTCTGAGAAAGCTCATTTATATTGTTTGTTTTAGATCAAGGTGTGCTCACTTTCTGCAAGATCATCCGCATTTCACAACTTATTTGCAAACAATGTTTAGATTTATACAACTTTATATACTTAAACTAGCTACTAGTCTGTATCCCTTATTCCTCTACGCCCACTAATACATTTATACTGAGACTCTCATAGCCGTATTATGAGCGAGATTTACAGGGATTTGGGGGAATGATTTCAAACTGGAAACTGATTCCACATGGTTAAGTCATTTTGTACTTCTGTAAAATCATGATAATACATAATACTTATAGAGCGCCTTACAACAAGTTCTCAAAGCGCTATTGACAATAGTTCGCTGCCATTAGGAAATCGTCAAAATCTTTTCGCTTCATATACGTGGCTACTGGCTAGGTGCACACCATATCAGCACTTAAATTGTAGTATCACTCTTTTCAACAGCTCCCCAATCTCGCTTGGGTCAACGTGGGTTATATGAATAGTTGACAGACTCGGGATGATCCCCTACTCTTAACGATAAGGTCTGTGACATTTTACGTGTTCAGGGTGAAGCGTCTGAATACACGGGACCAACGGTTTTACGTGACTCTCCGAACCACGAGGCAATTGAGACTAAGTATCTTGCCTAAGGATACAAACACGTTGGTCACAGCGGGGCTAGAACTCACAACCCTATGATCATAGTCCTGCGTTCCGCTGGGCCACACGCGCTCTTAAGAGTTTTAACATAAACTCATACCCTACAAAACCTTAACTCTAACAATCGCTTATTTCACTTCCACGAGACAGTGACTTCATTTCGTCATTATCGCACGGTGACTAAACACGCACGCACAGAGAGACGAAGTTTAGTTTAAGGACGAAAGATACATACGCGTGTGCGTAATTGTTGAAATGGAATGTAGTATTTTTAACTAAAGACTTCTCAATGTGTCATCCTCTCCAGGGGTCATAAAATGGCCTCTCTAATTCCAGTGATCATATTCTATATTAGATGTCTTTTTTTACTGTTTGCGTTTCTTATTCTTAATCATCCTCTATAGATATAAACAAAGGAAGACTGGTTTTTGGATCCAAGAAGAAAGAAGGTCTCTTCACATCCGCAGCTATGATTTCAATGTGTACAGTTGAAGATACGCTGTTCCGTAAACACAAGAACTTTTCAACCTCTTGCATTCCTTGCGGTTCCCTCCTATGCCCCGACAGCTGGTCGCTTGGTGGTTATGTTGCCTTGTTGAGCAACAAAGCTGGATGCAAGGATATCAATACCGCAGATGTGGAGAATACCGAAGCTTTGCTGGCCAGCTGTGCCCCATTCTACCTCAACGGGTCTTTGCTGCAGTATTGTAGCCTATCACCTGGTACATGTCCAGACGTACCACCCGCTTGCATAGCACACGATACAGTGTACATCATCTTACATTTCTTAACCGAATCTAAATTTGCGCAAGATCTGGTGGCCATTCAGAACGACGCTGTCTTAAATCTTGCCGTGACGGTACTGCCCATGAGTTCCACTGATTTAGCATCAGTAGATATTTATCTTGAAAATATACATGGTAAAACAAATGGCGATGCCAATGTGATTCTTGAAGGTCTGTATTTTGATGTCAAGTTTGATTTATTCGGGGCATTCATGCTTGGAGATACTCTTTATTTTATCATAGGTACGGCTTTAGTGGTGTTTTTAATCTGGGTATACACCGGGTCTTTGCTGGTGATGTTCGCTGCTGTCTTTAACATTGCCATGTCGTTGCTGCTTGGGTACTTTGTATACACTGTGATTTTCCAAAGAGAGTTTTTCCCTTTCGTCAACGTTGCCGCGGCCGTGCTCATAATCGGAATCGGGGCAGATGACACATTCGTGTACATGGATTTGTGGAAGAAATTTCTTGCAGACAACCCAGACGAGGAACTGCTATGGGTCGTCAAGGACACCCTCTATCACGCCACATCTACCATGTTTGTTACGAGTTTCACGACCACGTGTGCACTATACACCAGTATGATCAGCGATATCACTGCAGTGAAAGGTTTCGCGCTCTTTTCCGGAACTACAATTTTGGTCAACTTTGGTTTGACACTTACGTGGCTCCCTGCAATCATCATCACGCAACATAGGCTGATGGTCTGGTGCTGTGGTACTAATGTCCCCTCGGATGCCAGCCCATATGGGAAGCTTTTAAAGGCCGTTGACGTTTTGTTTACACCGTTAAGGTATTTCATATATGAGCTCATACCACTGGCTGTCCTGAAACTTCGATTCCTGTGGGTGGGTTTATTTGGCGCTCTCGGTATAGCCTTCATTATAGTGACCTTCGTCACACCTGGATTGCAACTTCCATCAAAAGCAGAGTTTCAGCTTCTTCGCCCTTCTAACCTGTTCGAGCAGTACGACCTGAAATACAAGCATAGGTTTTCTTTCGAAAGCGATAATAAGTCGCCAATGATGGGAATAATCGTTCTTGGTACGAAACCGGTGGATCTTGGAAACCCATGGAATCCAAGAGAAAGAGGGAAGCTCGTACTTGAGGAGTCCTTTTCTATCTACGAGGCGGAAAGTCAAGCTTGGCTGCTGGATTTCTGCATAGATCTTAGAAACCAATCATTCTGTCACGTCAATGAACGTTTCTTTTGTTTCTTTGATTTATTCGTTCAATTGATGAGCCTGCCCTGTGCCAATCCACTAACGGGTGTCGATTCGACACCGTGTTGTAACGTCACACCGTTTCCATATCCGGCACCAATTATGGAGGTTTGTTTGAAAATTGTTGCCATTCAGATCTGCGCCACATACGGTGGGTGCGACAGTACGTTTCCCGGGCCTCGATTTAGTACAGAGGACGATCGTCTGGCAGCTTTGTACTTAGTTTTTGAAAGCAAGTACCACCTGTCTTTTGATTATGGCACAATGCTTCAATACTGGTCATCTGTGAATACATTCTTGGAGAAGAAATTAAGCACAGCGCCCTCATCTCTGAAAACCGGCTGGTTTGCGTCTTTCAATTATCCTCAGCTTTATTTCTTTGATTTGCAACAAGGTTTAGCATATGGTATCCCGACAACCTTAGCGGTTACTCTTGCTATTTCCATGGTGATATTAATTGTTTCAATTCTTAATGTCGTTCTTGCATTCTTCACGATACTAAGCATTGCCTTCACCGTATTTACCACAATCGGTAGTCTCGTTCTTCTCGGTTGGCAGTTAAACATCTTTGAATCCGTCATCATAACGCTCTCAGTGGGTCTCTCCGTGGATTTTACCATCCATTACGGCGTTGCGTACAACATGGCGACTAAAGAAACACGAGAGGAGCGCACGCGTGAATCCCTGCGTACCATGTGCGGTGCAATCAGCATTGCCGCCGTGTCCACTTTCGTCGCAGGGGTGATAATGCTGCCGGCAAATGTCTATGTCTATGTTCAGTTAGGAACGTTCTTGGTTCTCGTTATGACCATCAGCTGGACATATTCCACTTTTTTCTTTCTTAGTCTGTGTGCAATTATTGGACCTCAAGGGCATTTCGGCCGGATACCTTTACCATGTGGACGTGAACCTCAGAACAGAGTGGGTGATCAATAGTGGAGAGAATGGGGGCACAGTAGGAAAGAGGGCGTATCTCTTGCTAGGTATCTAACTTGCAGTTGAACAGTAGTATGCGAGAGCAAATTTCCACAGCAATACTAGAAAGCTGAGCATCTTCATCATTGATATTCATCGTCATCATTGAAGTGGCATCACATCTTGAGGTCCTAGACGCCTGTTTTCCTGATACCTCAAACAGAGGATCGTACATCGATAAAAGAAAAAGACTCGGGATAACTTCCTTATTTTTGCGATATAGAATATGACTGTAACATTGTTTATAACGTGCGGTGGAGTGGTGCTATGTTGCGTGGGACCGTGACTATTGTACATTATATAGGCCTTTACCTATCCGTTGCTAAATTTGTGTAAACTTAGGCAAAATTGACATGCTGAAAAGTGTACTATAGGTCCCACATTCTGGACTGCACTAATACCGTCCGAGTCTGGAATACCCATCGCTCGATACAGGTACAAAGTCAGTGTTCCAGTATCTAGCGATACTGGCACATATAATGTCCCAGTATCGGGCGATACTGGAACACTGGTATAGCATGTGTACCAGTATCGACCAATACTGGAATATAAAAACGTTACAGCTCGATACTGGAACACAATTTGGTGTTTCAGTATCGACCGAGACTGGTACAATAAAATCGTACCAGTATCGAGTGATACTGGCAACTTTTATGTTTCAATACTGTACGATACTATACCAGTATCTGGGACCTTAAGTTCACTTTTTTCGACATCCTTTGCTCAATTAGTACAGATCAACGTCTCATATAGAATGTTCTTCATCAGGGAATTCAGAATTAAGCCCTACTATTGACTTGACTTACTTGACTTAGGGCGGATGATTTTTCAGAACAACAATGCCTCTCTAGATCTTCCTTTCCAATGTAAAAACACATCTGTGTTGATTTTTGATTTGACCTGAGTAATGCTACCTTGCTAGCTGTTCTATGCGCCGATACGAGCAACAATTGGACAATTGGATTTTTTTGAAAAAAATTTAAAAGTGATGTAAAAACACATCTGTGTTGATTTTTGATTTGACCTGAGTAATGCTACCTTGCTAGCTGCTCTATGCGCCGATACGAGCAACAATTGGATTTTTTTGAAAAAATTTAAAAGTGATGTAAAAACACATCTGTGTTGATTTTTGATTTGACCTGAGTAGCTGTCTTGATTTCTTCAACCTGTATTCCTGTATCACGTTTTAGTATGTCAATGTAGGTCAGTGCTGGTCTACCACGCTTTCTTACTCCGTGCTTTGGAATCCAATGTATGAGTTTGTGTACAAGCTCCTTTGACCCCCTGAAGCAATGTCCAGCAAATCTAGCTCTGCGTTCTCTGATCTTGTCCGAGACATTTGGCATGTCCCCATACAGGTCCTTATTTGTCACATGCTGACTCCGGTTGATGTTGAACACAGATCTTAGCATCCTAGTGTAGCATCCATCCAGTTGGATAATCATAAGCCCTACTATACATGTACTGTTATTGTCCCCAGTATTTTGACCTATTGTTTGACTGTTTGAACTTGACAAAATCATTCGACGCAGCTGCGGAATGCAACATACACTATTGACTCAATACAAATCTTACTTAAACAATGTTGTTACGCTTTATTTCGTTGTGGACTCTTTTAAATTCTAGCATTAATTACATTAATGTAGTCGCATTCAACAGTGGCTCTAATTATTCAAACGTATATTATTTTTCAATACAATATTTTCTAAAAGATTGAATGATTTCAGACAACAATGAACCACAGGCTTCTTAATCTCACATGACATCTTAATCTTTCATTACGTATACATTGTGCCGAAATTCCGTATTTCAATTTTTGAGAAACTAAAATTCTCATACAAAATGACTTTCTGACATCGAAACACATTACCTACCGTATATCCTATATAATAAGGTATTTTGTTTCTATTATTTTATTCACATGTTGTACCAACCCTAAGGGGCACTGCGAAATGAGGACGCTGGCCACCGGAGTAATGTAACTTGTACTTAGACTTTTACGATCACCAGAGTATTGCATCACGCACATACAAATGTAAGAAAACCCACAGGGAATTTAACGTAGACCGATGCTAATGTTACCATGCCTGGAAACATCAATTTTGATCCATTTCCCAGAGTATTTGTATCATGGGATGGGAAATACTATTATAGTATCGTTTATTAATGTCTAGGGTAAAAGCCACTTTTACGCACGAGTGCAGCGAACTGATTTCGCAATGTCACCTAAATGAAAAGAGCTTAATGGCTATTAAATGAATATTAGTTGAAACAATAACTGACGTGTAAGTTGCATGCTTTTTGTTTCAGTCTTAATGAAATGGTCAAAAGTGTCTCGTTAATACTTGTCGCTCAAGCATATAAAATTGCCTTTTTCTTCTTCAAAACCATCTGATCAAGATTCAACCAATACTTGTATTGTATGAAGTCATAAATCCAAGTTTGTATTATTTGCTTGCATTATATTGGCAAAGATATTGTAAGTTATGATATAAACATACTCTATATGATATAGTGTCTTTCTCAAAACGGACTCAATCATCGGAAACATGATCAAAATGATATCGCTTCATTTAAGCATGCTGCATGTGGGGTACACGGATGTCATCAGCGCTTTGATCACGTAGATTATAAGGAAATACTGCAGAACTAGTACGTATGGCTCATGCGTATAAGTGCCTTGTATGAAAGACTTATACGATAGTCACCCAATGTTTAACATTTTACATCACTTATACGTCTGATCTATACGTACTGGTTCGAGCTGGTTTGGCAGTACTGCCTAATATCTACTTTCATCTCAGGCAAAACAAACATTGCCGAGTGACATTAAGTGAGATTATAACATGTATCAAACATATAGCAGAGAACTAAGATTTCTCCACCGACTGTATAAGGCATTAATGATTCACTCTCACATATCATGTCCGAAAATAAATAAAGAAAATAAGGTCAAGACCATGGCTTTAATTGTCCTTAAGGTAAATTAGGTTTGATGACTCGACACCATGGCTCACAAGTGAGCGGAAAATATAGATTTCCTCGATGCTTGCACGGTAGTTGACGCCCTTCCTGTGTTCATGTTTGGGATCCTGGTTTTAAAAACAATATTGCACTTCGTTTGTTTTGAGTATCCCCAAATCCAACTTATTTTTGTAGTTACCTGTAACGAGAAAGAGAGACATAAGGTACGGTATGCTTATTTTTAACATAATAAAGAGGGTATTATAGCTGGGGTCTGGGAGCACCCTTTTATCCATAAAAAATGGTCGGTAGGGAGGGTAGGGGCAGCTTCAAAAAGAAGCATATTACACAATTTGTAACAAGTTTGTTTAAAAACACCCAACAGATTGGTTTCTATTTAACAATACGAATTTGGTTCTGAGATACCGTATAACATTGTAAAATGGTTAATGGTTTAATGAAAAACCCGAATAAGACACCAACAGGATTTCTATTTTATTTTTTGACTATTCCGTTCTTGAATTATGTTGATTTAATGGGAGACTCAAGGAAGATTTTGATTTGATTTTTTGAATTTTGTGAGTGCTGTTTTTATTGAACTACTAATCAAATGCATATAAAAGTAGAGATTTTTGGAAAGGAAATGTATCAGAGAATCCAAATTTGGCGTCAATTTTGCCCAAAAATGTTGTTTTTGGAAAAAATCACAAAATTCACTTTTTGACCAATATCTTTTTGAACAAAGCTAACAAAAATAACTTTGAGGTAAAAATGCCCAAATCGCTTGATGATGTAGAGACACTAACTTAGGGACGATTTTTTTTAAATTTCAACCTAATCTAATATTTTTCGAAATTTTGACCAAAAAGTGCCAAAAAAGTGAGAAAAAAAATGGAAACCTTTTTTTGTGGCACTTTTAATATACATTTGAGTCATAGTTCAATAATTACAGTACTCATAAAAATTTAAAAAAAACTTCCTTAAGTCCCCCTTAAGTAAAACATGGTACATGTACATACATTGAAGCGAGGAATATTGAATACGATGAACATTTCGAGGCCTATGATTTTGAGGCCATCACATCAGTCACATCCGAGGATGGAGAACTAACTTTCAATCTGCTTTTGGAACTATTTCAATGAATTTTTTCGCATGCATGCTTAGCAATTTCAAAACAGATTTGTCAGAAACCTATATCTTTCAAAGTCTATCTCAAGGATTACTGAACCAATTCTGGGCATGTTTGTACTTATTTTAATACATTTCTTATGGTGTTTGCAAATATGGCGATGAAATTCAATAATTGTGACATTTCTGTAACATTTTGTGAAATTATGGAATTGTTGTCTGCAAGTGTTAATAAATAATTAAATAAATACCTATTACGCCTTGAGTAGTACATGTATCAATACAGGAACAAAGAGGCACATAACAAATGACGTAGACCTGAGAGATTCAGCGCCACTTTCTGAAATAAAAGAAATACAATCATAAAGTTATACATACAGATGAAAAGTTGATCAATTTCGAATATAAAAGACAGCTTTGTACACATTAAGATGGAAATGCTTCCACTTCCAGCTTTATTTGGGAACTATGAACTTATTATATGAAGAGCTTTGTTGCAAAAGGGCCACCAGACCACCCCCACATGTTACTCATTTTGCATTTGTGAATTGCATTGGCAAGTCCATGGAATTTATTCAGTACTGTTTCTATGACTTGGATTAGTGCATCGATGCACGCCAATTGAAGCACCAACAATACAAGCCATATTCATCATAATGAATAGCCATCTATTCAATAATACAAAATGAGTAACAGGTAGAAGTGGATGTAGGCCCTTTTGCAACACAGCTCTTCATATTATGATTATAAAATCAATATAGTTCTTGAATACACTTTTAAAAGCACTTTTACTCCTTAAAAAGTACAGTTTACTACGAGAACAACAGTGTAATTTGTCGTCCTATCGCAACCCACATAAACAGTCCTCTCTAAATTTTACTTATTTGTGTTATATTTAATTTAAAATATAGATTTGGATTCGAACCCATTTGGCATGGCAACCTATTTATCCAATGCTACAACTCCACACTCCTTTCAATTTCCTGGCATTCAATAATAATAATAATATCAATTTTCCGCCTGGTTTGATTTTAAAACGAATTTTACGTTGCTTTCTAAACCATACAATTTAAGTCAAGACATTCTCGCAAAATCTCAAAGAGCGACTGACACACACGTAGGGACATATTAGCGGATGGCAACTTCTCCGGTATCCACAACAACTCGGTGCATTAAATGAAGCATGTTAGATAATGGAAATGTGAATCATTATATGGTCTGAAATGTCTACGTCAACCTCGAGGCAAGTTGTGATAAATATCACAGTGTCTAAAGATTGGTTTGAGTGCTGTGCTTTTCAATTGAAGAGAGATTCCTTTATCATTGGAGGGGGGGGGGGGGGGGGGGGGGGGCGTTGCAACTGACCAAAGCCGACCAAACGGCGGCGGAACGTTTTTGAAAGTTGGGAACAAGAAGAGCTTGCGAGTTGTGTGCAGTACGACGCGTAGGTCTGTTAAGGGCCGGCCCCTAAAATCATGAAAAAAGAGCTTTGTCCCCTTGGCAATATATCTTTTCGTAACCAAGCGAGGCAGTGTAAACAGATTGGCTTTACATGTATTCCGTGAAAGTTCATATTGATTCAAATTCCAATCGCTGTCAGCCAACACCTCGTGGTCTAATGGTTTAGAGCTGACGTCTCATAAACTAAAGGTATCTGGTTCGATTCTCGTTACGGCAGGATTTTGTGCAAACAAATTGTTTGACATTTTTTCAAAGTTGAAACATGTGTATGTCCAAGTTATTTGCATGATAGCATTATTGTAACAAGTAATTGGATCCAACGAAAACATTAGCTGGCTTGGTTACGAAACAAAAATTCGCGTCCCCTTAGCTTTAACAAATATAGCGCTCGTTGTCATAATGCACGTGGTGGAGGGTGGTGGAGAATTGCTGCACTATCAAGTTGACTGATGATTATTTGGTGCCGTTATCCAATCCATGGTGTCCATGTCTTGGTTCAATTTGGTGTGCCCAGGCGATTGAATCTCACAATCTGTGCATTGTTTAGATTTGGCTCATAACATAGCGCACTCTATAACAGTTGCGACACGCGATTAAGCAATCATAGTTAGGGCTGTTAGGGCATCACAGGGGAGGTTTATTTTTGGGGAATCAAAATTAAAATTGCTTCAATTTAAGCTGAAAATTGTTTGTCTGAGCACCAGGACCACTTCCGATGTGTGGTTACTGAGATATTGAGCAAAACGTGAACAGGTCGTTGACCTTTGCTTTTGGGCGTATATAGGCGTATGATAAGTGATTGTGACCTTTCGACCCTGTATAAGGCACAAAAACGACTCCAGGTGGTAACAATTACCATTTCTTGAACCATTGTGATCTGACGAACAATTTGACAGAATCGAAGCATGTTCAAATTTTGACCCCCAAAAGCAAAGGTCAACGACCTGTTCACGTTTTGTTCAATATCTCAGTAACCACACATCAGACAAACAATTTGGTATGCTTGTCAGCTTAATTGAAGCAATTGAATTTTTGATCCCCCAGTATGGCGGCCATATTGGAATTGGCCAATATGGCCGTCCCTCCCAGAAGGCTCCAATTTTGGCATCCATCAAAAATCAAAAGAGTATGGTATGAGCAACATATGTGTCCAATTTGGTGCTTTTAGAAGAATGTGAACCAAATAATCCCTTAGCCCCCCCCCCCCCCCCCCCCCCCCCGAACTATTTGGAAATGATAGCGCGCCACCTATACCAGTTGCGACAAACTATTAAGGTCAAGAGAATCGGGGTTTTGTCTTGGGAGTTTCTTATCCCTTTATCCCTGGTGTGCCCCGACCCAGACTGACCTAGTGACTAACTAAATGTACCACCTACCTGGCTCAATATGAAGACCCGAAGGCCATCCAAACTCTACATTTCCAACATCCCTCGGTACAATCACTTGACCTTCTTTGATATTTTTCGGAATCTTCTGTAATTTCGGATGATCTCTGTTAATCATGTAGATTTCATTCTTGTATAAGCCGATGGCCGATGGCAGTGTCTCGGTGGACACCCACGGGTATTGGTATAAGGTACGGATGTTTTGACCCCTCAACGATGACGTAGAAATCCTGTCGGTGCCGAAATCGGCGAAGTAAAGTTGTCGCGCTATGAGTATAAAGAAAACAATGTTTTAAATGATGTGATATTGGAAGGACAAAACTTCATATGATTAGTGGGATTGCAGACACCAACACATACCGTTGCTGAAGTCAGTAAAGTCTTGAAATCGTTTTTTGTGTGTAAAGATAACGATTAAAATGTTTGAGACGTGATGGGAAGGTACCCAGATAGCAAGACTACGTTGGGCCAACGTTGGCAATGGTCGGCAAGGTCGCGGTCGGAAAACCAACGTCGGGCAAACGTTAGGCAACGTCGAGTTTTAAAGGCACTTTATGTCGGTAATTGGTTGGCAAATCAACGTCAAAACGACGTTGGCAATTGGTCGGTAGGAGACGGTCGGCAAGCCACCTTTGGCCCAACCACATTAAAAACACTAATGATAAGAGATGTAAGATATATTATATAGTTAAATAACATGTTAATCGAAGATACAGATCGGTAGTGATGTATGTAGCTCTGCTGCATCGCCCAAAATTCCCATTACAAGTTACTGGTCCGGTTCACTACCGAGAAGAAGGGATGTATGTAGCTCTGCTGCATCGCCCAGAATTCCCATTATTTGCCACCCCGAGTTTTATATCTGGAATCGAAGTTCTAGAAATAAATATCTACCAGTTCACACATTGGCACTTGTGCAGGACTTTGTCGATGTCAATGGCATTCGGATCTTGCCACATCTTTCATATAGTCTAGATTTGGCCCCATGTGATTTCTGGCTGTTCCCAAAGATGAAGCCAGACCCTTCAGGAATCCGCCATGGTGGCAGAAGTGAGGTGTGAAGCGCCATCTAACAGTGTGCCAAGCATATACCTGAATAGAAGTACTTGGAAGCCTTCAGGGATTATATAAACCGACTTTGACAGTGTGTGGATGCTGGATGGGAGTTCTTTGAAAAAACCCTGTAGAGGTTTCATGGATGAACTCCATTTAGTTCAGTTATTACAGGGGTGTTGCCGGTACATATTGAATGCCCCTCGTATATCAAGATAAGAAAACATGGGTGTTGGAGATATGTAATTTAAGGAAGTCGGGTGTCATTTATTAGGCGGTCTCTCTGTAGAAAGATAAAGAAGCATACCTTTACTGTCGATAAATAGATCGCTTGGGTGTCCAAGACCGCTAACGTGTGCTGTTCTGTTTGTGCCGTCTAATTTTGAACTCTCAATAAGAGATGTTGTTGCGTCAGACCACCAGACTCGCCTGTGTCGAACATGACAAAAGAAAAAATATAAATCACCAATTAAACATAATTATTTCTCAAGCGTGTGGTCTGTTGATGTTAAAGAAGTGCCGATTTCTAATGTCCAAAACGTCGTCATCGTCGTCGCGGACGTCATCTGCGTCGTGGACGTCATACTCGTCATCGTTGTCGTTGTTGTGGTCGCCGTGTCGCCATGGTCGTGGTGGTTGTGGTCGCCGTCGTCATCATCATCATCATCATCATCGGCGTCATCATCACGTCGTCGTCATCATAATCGTCATCTTCGTTATAGTCATCTCCTATTATCTCCTATATATATATCATCTCCTATTATATACATACCTTCCAATGGGATCAAAGAATACGTGGAATCCACTTGTTGGCAACTCTCTGATGATTTCCTTCCTACCACTACCGTCCATATTGGCTCTCTCCAACGCCATCCCCTCATGTGAAAAGTACATCTTGCGTCCTTGCAAGTCAAGAGCTATGCCCACCGCGTCTATCATATAAGAGAAAATACAAGATATGTTGTATGAATGGTCGAAACTGAGACTTGAAATCAAGAATATAGTATCATACGGTATTATGAAAGAACCAGTAGCGTAAGGCATGAGGGGGAGGTCTGTGAGTCAGTCTGTCATGGTGTCTTTAAGTGTCTGTCTGTCTGTCGGTCGTGATATCTGTCTGTTTGAATTGTTGTCTTTGTTAATCTGATAATTTAGATAATAGATGGCATTGTATTATACTTACAATCTAATTGCTTAACCAACTCCTGATATCCATTTCCATTCAAATCACATCTTGCTATGAGACCAGCCCCAGTCCATTTGCTACTCCACTGCGTCCAGTAAATCTTTTTATCTACAGGATCATAATCCAAGTCAGCTGGTGCCGATATATTTCGTCGACCACCATCTATGTTGATCATTTTAAAGTTCAGCTTTCCAGTTCCCATTTGCGCAGTGTAAATGCCGGGAGGACTGAAGTCGGATACTATGATGAGACCTGGAAGTAAATGTATCAACGTGAAAATAAAATCAACTGAAAGTGGTATCATTGTATAACTTAAACGATGAAATTAAAACTTAAACATACTGTTCTAGCAGGAAACAAATATTCTGATGAATTGGAATGATTTTATGTGTGGTTTGTGGAAGCAAAGACAAGGGGAGTGTTTTGGATGCTCAAATCGTCCCCGGACGAGGATGGGAGAACAAGATATGAAGGAAAGACAACAGGATGAATGAGGTTAATTAATGATGGCTACATCTGTTGAAATATGTCATATCCAAACATTCTATTAAAAAATACGAAAAGTGTGTAACATTATAGGAAATAATATCAGATTTGAAAATTATAGGTCGGTTGGGGCTCGCCACCGCACACATTTGATAGATTTGCGTAGATTTTCGCGCTTTACTCTGTAAACAATTTCCGGTTGTAAACCAGGCAAGATTATTCTTGCTGCCTCGCCACCTTATATTGGCATTACTTACCTGAATAAGCACCGGTTAACATTGCACATAGACACACAACGAAGTACTGCATATTGCATATGGGCGCTATTGTAGTTAATCTCATTGTGAATAATTAGTCTGGTACACTTTAGTCTGAAATATATAAAACAATAAATTATTATTTTTTTACCGCTTAATTGTTAAGCATTTAAATTTCTAAACAATAATCTATAGACTATAACTTTACACTACTTTGCATTCTAAAGAGTCGTATATTCCGTGCCACCACCCTTTGTGAATAGGTCTACTCTTTTACGAGTAGACACATTCATAAAGTATGTGGAAATCTAAGCAAGTCTTAAGTAAAATGACCGGAAATTTAGACAACCGAACCGAAGTAAACAAAAACAATCTTGACATTTATTTTTCTAAACAAATCTGGAATTGTAGTGGAAAAACTGGGGGAAAAAAGGAAAATAATAAATCCTAACGATCCGCTTTTCGGCAATTCAAATACATTTCGTAGAATATATTATAAATGTTTGGGTTTTCACTTCATAATTTGTTGATGGCCTCAGCAGAATGTCTACAATTATAAATGAAAATAAACAATTCCAACATCGATCCTCTGTGTGGAGGTTGGGATCAGAGGGGCGTATTTCCTGAAGAAATATCTCAGACTTTTGTACATCAAACGTTATTCATATAGTGGCACACTCCTGTTTGCAAAGTGGTAAAGCCATGAAGAAGAATACAATTTCTTCATCCGTATGCGACCGGCTTTTATTTTAATTGGTCCAATTAGTTATTTAATACAATGTAGAGGATATTACATCTACCTGTTTTAGCCCTATAGGCCTACTACACGCAAAACCACTAGATCATTATTTTAATGTTGAGATTCTGACATCACGAAAATAGCTTTGGGTTTATATTAAGGGCACATGAGACTAGTATAAAACTGAGTTCAAAACAAAAGTAAATGCTGTTCCATTGATATCAATATATCAGGAACCGCCGTGCCGTTATTAAAGGTGTACGCAATAGCTTGAAAGGAATCTAAAGAACGATAATATGCGATGGTTGATAACCAGAGAGACGTAACTCAAAAAGGCCACTCTGGGAAAAATTAATATTTTGAGTTCCATTGAGTTGTAAGTAAACAATAAATTTGCCTGTAGCAATGATGGTAATGTACTCGAGGAAGGAAGTCTTCAGAATATTTGGGTGCCGATGATTTTTGGTAGCAATCAATGATTCCTATACCTAGTGTAACATTTCTGTTGCATGCGCGGTCATTGAAATCGCCATAACTTTAAAAGTATCCATTCGAT
The DNA here is from genome assembly GCA_035610835.1 of Ophiura sarsii. Taxonomy (NCBI): domain Eukaryota; kingdom Metazoa; phylum Echinodermata; class Ophiuroidea; order Amphilepidida; family Ophiuridae; genus Ophiura; species Ophiura sarsii. Next base: position 40,429,515 of record CM069444.1, read on the forward strand.
TTTGTTGAATGAGGTATCAAACTGCGGAGAAGAAATTTGCTAATTTAATGTATATCTCAGATTTTTGGTACCGATTATATATTTTGAATTAGTCAACCTCAAAGCACCTGAGCAGGGACTTTATGTGCTAGGTGTATATGAGTTCATACGTGGCCAAACATTTCCAACAGATCTGGATCTCTGCTTACATTTTTTCTTGCCAATAACCTTCATGGTTCTATTGTTGGACCGTTATTGATAGTGGTATACACTGACTTCAACTGTGTATCTATTGTAATCAACTACTGTCAGCTGAGTCCAAACGTTTGCTAAACATTCTCCTGGCTCTTCTGGGACATCCATTGTCCGATGATTGTAGTCAGATCTCCTCAAGAAGATTTCATTATAGTGTCTCTTTTCTGATCTGTTCAATCATCATTAGTGCAACCAGGGACAATCAAATGGAGGGACTAGAAACGGCTTATGGTATCGTTACATCATTGTATTCAATTACAAAAAAAGAACAAAACATGCGTGTTGCGGGTTAGCTCTAGTAGTTGCGGTGTGTTTTTATTCAAGGAACTCAAAGGTTGCCCTATAATCTTTCGAAAAATGATCAAAATATAATTTTCCAAAAAACTGTGGCCTAGGTCAAACTGAATACAATTTATACGTGATTTGTTCAATAAATAACGTTCTAGTGTTAATAATAATCGGTATATTTGTGGAAAATGGGATAATTTTAGATTTATAAAAAATGTGAAAACATGCTAGAACAAAGAAATTAATATTTTTCCTGGGAAGTTCAAACTATAGACATTTTGTTCCTATTGAATCCAATATCCAAATTAATCGGAAAATGATGTTCTTTGATGATATATATTTGCATTTCTAGAGTATAGTAGTTCAGTAGGAATTGCACAGGTATGTAGTCAAGTAGATATCTTCACAATTATGACATGACCGTGAAGTAGGTACAAATGCAATTTTATTGCTGAAAATGTTACATGAGGGGGAATGTCTAGATTCAGAATTTTTTTAATGACGTCAAGCCACGCCCTTTTCGATAATGTTATATTTATGACAAATATAGTTGGTCTTATAAACAAAATATCATGTTTGGTATCAAATTTAAGCTGTTGACTCCTGGAATACATATAAAACTATATAATAAATACATACAAAAGTCAAAAGAGGTCGAACGTGATTAAAATGTATACATGTCATGTCACCTGTAATTTCATGTCACCTGTGATTTCATGTCACCTGTAATTTCATGTAACGTACATAAAACGCTATATCCTGCCTGTCTATTTCAAGATGTGATACTTCATCCATGGTACAAGTAAAACTGTCAATGCCTGTCTCCATACACACCAGGTGCTTGTTAGTAATATATTTGGAGTTCAACAACTCCCCCATACCTTAAGTACAGTAACAAAGCGTTGTTGATTTGAGATAAACCCACTGTTCATATGCAAATTACTAGGATAGCGAACCTTATTTGGAAACCGCAAAATTGTAAACAAACAAAAATGTTCGCACAAATTTGTTCATTTTTTCGGCGTATAAATGCATTTCGCCATGAAATCCTTAAAGTTAGCAAATAGCTTTATATACCGAAATGTAGCTATACCCCTGAGGAAAATATTCTTGGCGAGGGCCATATGTAAAGGTTCACTTCTAAAGCCACAATTTTAGCCGAACCGTCGCTACCTGAGCGCAAGAGAATCGCAATGTTTGCATCATCGCGGCGAAATGTGTTCGCTTTGATCTCCAGGACCGTGTCACTATTGAAACGGAGGGGTGTGTTTTGATTTTATACAAATATTCTATAAACATGTATCAAAATGTGTTGTGTAAATTAAACGCATTCTTGATTTAATTTTTCTCCGAATGTTAAAGGTGGTGTGTGAATAAAATGCTATTTACAAAATATTTTTAATTTCACAATTACTTGCGAAATAATTTGTCTTCTCTCATGTTTACCTTGTGTAACCCAGCCCATTCTGAAGTTCGATCGCCCATTTACGGGGAACGGACGATGTCCAAATAAGGGCCTAATTATAATATAAACGTAAACCTTTTTTTTCTCGATTTTTAAAGAGCAGCTATTTTTTTAATGTCAAATTAAGCCTATTAAAACAAGTTTTGTACTTGTTTTCATTAATTATCCAAAACGATATTCAAATTTGAATGATGTAAATATGTTTGGTCGTTGTTGAACGGGGTTCAACAAGGTCTTCGTCGTTGTTTATCTTGAATCGACAACGGTAAGACGGGTTTATTTTGCTCGGGCAGCTAAAGCTGCCCTCGCAAAATAAACCCGTCTTACCGTTGTCGATTCAAGATAAACAACTCCGAAACCTTATTGAACCCCTAATTAGAGGCACATCAGCATACTGATAATTATTTCTTTTGAAAACGTTCAACTATTTAATACAAGTAGATTGAGACCATGGTCTTCATTATTTGTGGTTATTTTGTTTAATTATAACCGTGCCTTGTTGAAGGCAACAGTATATAATACTTCACAATTCCACCCTCAGAACATAAGAAACCCCTATACTGCAGTTACCGGTATTCTCATTATATTACTTCTCCACTGATTTTCTTAAGGACATATGAATAGTTGCGTACAGGCATGTAAAAACAACATTAGGCCTCATTAATTTGGAAACACTGTGAGATAGCATAACATTGCGGGTAAAGTGATTCAAAATAAGCTGGAAATAGAAGCAAAGACTTATATTTTGAAACTAACAACATTGAGAACAGCTAAGACACTAAAAATGCTAAAATAAAAACGATTGCGTCATTAGCCTGAATTTGAATCTATAGGCCGTGTTTTAATTTCATACCAAACACAAGATGTTTGTGTTGCAAATATATTTGTCATTATTATAACTGTCATTATTATGGCTTAAGACGTCAATAAAAAAAAGGGTGCCCAAGAGTACCATTTTGGCACCCGGTGGTGTGAATCTACACTTACTCATCCATGATTTTCAGCAATAAAATCACATTTGTAGTACCCTACTTCACGGTCATGTCGAGCTTTCACCCGACTAAGGGTCCATCCGTATCGAGCAAGACACACAGCGACTCGTGCAGTATGATTGCTGAGATTTGTACCAGTGCCCATTCATGAATGTATTGTGTATGCTTGCTCAACTGATGATATTTGTACCCCCGCAACACGCATACTTATATAATAGTACAATAGTTTCTTGTCCCTCCATTTGATTGTCCCTGGTGAAACCATCTCACTTCATCATGTAACTGACCCGCGAATGCTGTTGTGTCACGTGATGGTTGGTGACGGGTCCGGTCCAAATAACGCCACGTCCCTCCTCTGTCACTGTCAGACGAAGCCATCCACAATTTGAAATTCGTATTTTGTTCCACGTGAAAATTAATTTCAAATAACCAATTCTGAATGTTTCGTGTCATATAAGAACTAAATTCTGCTATCATCAAAGCAAATAAGTTTGACTCTAAATCACAATCAGCTTTTTTTTACCATTGATGTACTATTTCTGTGTCACAAATCATGTTTTGAGCCGATAAAATCCACCGTGTCTTAGGTCGTCTGGTTTGTTACGACCATGATAGTGCGCCCCCTTTAAGATCATCATTCGTCAATTTAAGCATAGTAAACGGGGGACTTTGCCTCCGAGATACTTGTCCCATAGTTATAGGGTCTCTGGCTCAACCCTCTCCCAGATAGCTCCTTTCACTCCTCGTGCCTGCCACTTATCCTGCTGGTTAAGGGTTACAATACCAAGCCTTTTCCACCCATCACTGCGTGACCTAACATCATCATCATCGTCAGTTGGCTGATGAAGTGTGATGGTTTCACACGAAACGTAGCCGTTGTAAAACGGTCGTTCACGAATTAGTATAATTTATAATTCTACAAGTTGCACCAATTATGATTGGACAGATCAGAAAAGAGACACTATAATGAGATAGACATCTTCTTGAGGTGATCACTATATCCTCCTGGTCAAGAATCTCCCTGATGAAATAACAGTGCTCACAGAACCTCAGCTGTGAAACTAGTTCAAAGTTCATCTTAAGTTAAGTAATTATTGAACCGAATATCAAATGCGGTTTTCATCAAATTATAACTAATTCGATGTTTTTCTTATAAAATGTTCCTTTTGAATTGTTCCATTTCGCCACTTTTTTTATTCACTTTTTTTGGGTTTGCAACATAACACATCAAAATACATTTTAAGCTAACTTAAATGATACCTGTATTGATATTAACACAACGGTCAATGTACATTTAACCAGAGAAAATAAAACAAGTACAAGACAAGACAAGACAATACATTACATGACATGACATGACATGACATGACATGACATGACATGACCCGACACGGCAAGATACGGCACGGCATGGCACGGCACGGCATGGCACGGCATGGCATGACACTACATGACATGACACGACACGACATTACATGACCTGACGTGACATGACATGGCATGGCATGGCATGGCATGGCATGGCATGGCATGGCATGGCATGGCATGGCATGGCATGGCATGGCATGGCATGGCATGACATGACATGACATGACATGACATAACATGACACGACACGACATGACACGACATGACATGCCACGACATGACATGCCACGACTTGACATGACATGACATGACATGACATGACATGACATGACATGACATGACATGACATGACATGGCAAGACAAGACTAGACAAGGCATGACAAGACAAGACAAGACAAGACAAATAAAATGGGACAGAGATAGTTTCTTATATCACTTGTTTAGAATGATATACACTTTAATATGAGTAGGGGTGTACAATCATACTTGCTTATACATTTAGATTTAGAAGTACAGTTTCATCATTAAATAAATCCTTTCCATTGGTTTTCAAAATTGCTCACTTGATTTGTTTTATAGCTTTTTTATGGGAAAGAACAGGCATTTCCTCAAGCGCATTTTGACACCTCATTTGTCACAATATTGATGAAGCAGTGGCCATTTGAGTAAAAAATGATGCAGTTTCCATCGTTGCACATAATCCTATATACCCATGAAACAAAACAGTAAATTTAAAGTTAAACTCTTCTTGCTCTCTTGCTCAGCCAACCCTTATCATCGTAACAGTATGCCATATTCATTATTTTATATAAAAGGAGTATTAATTGCATACCTGTATTTTCGTAATAAACACATTTTACGCCTGTACCCATGGTTAGACAATTAAAACTTCTCCTATGGTTATATAAGGTACAGTACGTACAAATTAATTGTCTAATTAATATAAGGAAGCAATAGATTCAATAGCATATGAATTGTTTGTTGTTACCGGTAATTCATTATCCTAAATAGTCAAAGCTGACAGTTTTGGTGACCAACAGATTTCAACATGAGGTGTCAAAATGCGCTTGAGGTGTCAAAATGCGCTTGAGGAAATGCCTGTTCTTTCCCACTTGTTGAAATTCTTATGGGTCCTAAAATTTAAACATAGGGCGCCTCGAATAAAGTGGATACTTTCTTTTTGTGCAGTGTTTATAACAAATTGCTACATGTAGTAGCTAGTATATCATACATTGAACTACTTATTTGAATGAAAATAAGAAATATGCATAATATACTGTTGTCATGATAACTTGGGTATCATGAATAAGTATTTGCTTATGAGAATCATGAGAATTCCTGAAATCACTTTGAACTATGATCTCGGATGAGATTTTAAGTTGGACTCAAAATAAATGCACTCAAATATTATTAGGATTTATAGAACACAGTGGCGGCGGAATCAAAAAATGTAATATTATTTTGTTATATGTTGAGACATGTAGAAAACGCATTTTAAACTAAAACAGTGCAGAGAAAGATATTCCTGAAACCATCTTGTATGACAAATTGAGCTTACAATTCAAACTTAAAAGTGTTTGAGAAAAATGTTTGGATTGCAAAATAGGCCTAAATCTTCTAGGATATTCCATGCCCCACTGTTATACCGACACTATCATACTGCTATCATATGCCCTATATGCTCCGGAATTAACTCGTATCTTCAAATTATTTTAAGTTGCAGTAATTCCTGATATTTTGATATTTATTTTCGCACCTGACAATAAAATTGTCTCTTAATTCCTTACACATCATTAACAAGTTGACCTATATCGATATTTTAACAACCGTTGTGCAATTCAACTCAATTTAGAGAAGATTTAGAACACCTTAAAAAGGGAATAGCGCATGGTGAGGAGAAGAAAACCGCTGACGACGATTTTGTACCAGCTAAACCTTAGCTCATAACTAATACATCACTTACATCATACGATAGAAAGTGCGTTCAATCAAATGAAGGATGGTTGATTGAGCGCGCCGTTCATATTGGGTTAAGAGATTGTTGTAGAGTCGCACACAATACCGCTTGCATGTAAACATATGTAGAACAATTACAGACTGCGCCAATGTCCAACTTGTTTAGATTCAAATAGTCGCCGCGCGCTGTTCAATTTTCGTTAGAATCCTCACCATGACCGCTTCCCTTTAAATAGCCTTAATACGGATCTCAGGCCAATGGAACCTAATCCGCCATAGAACAGAACAGGATGCAGTCATACGACTCACATTTTTAACAAGACCCTTCCGGGCCGGGCGTAGACATAAAAGTGCACGTGTGTATTTTAAAACTGGGTACTATAGAAGTTCTTAAAGTTTCAAGACACACAAATAAGTATTGCACACTAGTTGAATTTAAGGACACTTTTTCACATGACATGATAAAATGAAATGACTTTTAATAGATGTGCGAATGCACTAAGCAAATATGTGTTTTGAAAAGCTAAAAAGATAAGAAAAATATAGGTCATCCTGGTGATGGCCTAGCTCAATGTAGTATTGCGAATGGGTTTGACCAGAATCCAGGGCTGACTCTCAAACTCACCAAATGAAACATAAGAATTTATTTTGATAACATTAAATACTTTTTGCAGGTGTTTTAATTTTTGTTGTTGTTACGAGGGCTATTTTGAATATATTTCTCAACCGAAAATTACCTTCGTGTGTACCGTTTGCCCATGTATTACATTTCCGACGTACCTATACTAATAATATTACTATTAGCAACTCCTTCTTTAATATTGACCCGAGAAAATATTTATAAATGTTCACAATCACGTGATTAAATCGTATCTTGGCACTATTTTAAATAACTACATGTACTTAAAATTAAAAAAAACTAACTAACTAACTAACTAACTAACTAACTAACTAACTAACTAATTAATAAATTAATGTAAAAAAAGAGATAAAGTTATTTATGTTATAAGATAAAAGATAAATCGATAAATAGATAACTAAATAACTAACTAAATAAAGAACTAAATAAAGAACTAAATAAATATATAAAAACAAATAAGGGGGAAAATACATAAATGGAATTACTGGTAAATAGATGAATGAATTAATCAACTAATGAAAAGCTTTATTGACAAAATAAAAAATACAAAAACAAACAATTTAATCAACTACAATGCAGGGACATACTCCAACATAACATTCAAAAAACTTTTTAAAACTTCGTTCATTGATTCAATTTTGAAACAAAGAAATAAAGTTCAACTCGCATTTATCCACATGGCCTGAGCGCACGTGTAATTTCTATATCAATTTTATATGAAATGGAATTGACATGTGCCCTAAAATAAAATCAATTTTATTTCGCTTTATCGTAAAATGGACAAAATGAAGAAAACAAATACCCATCCTAAAACCCTATTCTTTATTTTAAATATTTCTATAAATCAGACAATTTTTGTACTTACATTAAATTCCGTTGTGATATATTTCCAATCTTGCTTGCCTCTTAAAACATTCCTTGCCAGTGATCCGCATATGCACGAATGAAAAAATGACTTGCCTTGACTCGTAGGGTGACTCATGTACCGTGAGCGGCGGAAATTCGAACACTCCATGTAAACGATGAAGTCATATGCCCTGCCCATTTGCTACTTAAATTTTAAATTAATATACAGGGTGTTAAAAAAATGCATTATTTTTTAAACGTGATCCAGAGAAGGGGAACAATTTTCCTCTTTCCTTTTTAAATGGGGAAACATATAATTAATTTTGGTATTGGGTTATTATCTATTCGGAGCAAATTGCATCCGGAAGAAAATGTTGATGTCTTTGTTTATTATGAACCATTCCGCCGTGACTTTCATATTAGACATATAAACAAGGCTTGCACCACTTCTTCTTCTTCTTCTTCTTCTTCTTCTTCCGATAAAGTGCAGAATTCATTAAATGAATATAGTCGCACTGCGTATCCCTGGAACCCAGGAATACTTATGGAATTCTAGGTACAGATACAGACCGGGATGATCCCCTACTCTTTACGAGGGAGTCTGTAACCTTTTAACGTGCTCGGGGATAGCTCTTCCGATACATGGGACCAACATTTCTACGTGACTTCCGAACCACGATGCGCCATGTACATGCCTACTTCGGTCTGAAGGAGGCATGGGAATGAGGCTGTGTTGGTGTATCGAATTGAACTCACGCTCAAACGATCCACCAACAGAACTACGGTGCGACGCTCTAAACCGACTGCGCCACCCCGCCCATTCTATAATATACCGTCAAAATGTGGCACCCTGTATATAAGTTATAATGACACGCTATGAAATCAAAAAACAATAAAAACGATACATTCTTTTTGTAATTTAACCTCCTTGTTGCATGGGAGTGGGCGAGTAACCAATGATATTATGAGCTTTCTCATGTTCAGATATATTTATATATCCCAATGCTCTAAAATGACCCCTGACCTCCGAACATACTCCAAAAAGAATACTTTGATGATATATTCATCTTGTCTACAATAATAAATTGTCCTGCTCTTATGATTCTCTTGCGAATTCATGTTATTGGCAATACCTGTATTCCCTATACCGGGTGGTTCAAAAGAAAGTTGACCCAAGTTTAAAGTAATTTTTCAACCACATTTAAAGGTTCAGAGAATTTGTGTTTACTTAGTCTTAATAAGCATGGTAAGTTTTGAAATTATCCTGTAAAGATGAGACCTTTAACTTGTTTGGTTCTTCAGATATGATTCATTACAGAAAACATGTACAAAACTGACTTGTCCATGGGAGCGTCATTTAGTTTTTGTCTTAAACAAAACAGCATGCTCTAGTTTCAGAATTGAAAAGCCCGCCCTGACAAAGTATCACAATCTCTATGCTTATGTGCCATTCACATTCAACAAATAAACGTAGATACGTATAGGTAGGTAATGTCAAGCACCAGACAGATGTTTCAGATGTCTCCCTTTTCAGCGCGCTTGCGCGTCTGTTTGATACCACTTGACCATACCTGTACTGATACATGGTCATTGTGCTCGTTGCAGAGATCAACTTAATTGCTAGCAAGGTCACATCATGGATATATTGCATTTGGCACTCTAAGCATAGTGTGAAAAAATGTCAGCCGAAACGTCAAGTAAACTTGGATTGTGTTGGTTCAGCCTTAACGTGTACACCGCTGGCACCAACGTTGACATCCAATCACATATCAGGATACTTACTGGTTATATGCTAATTTTCCCTACACTGCTATGACACAATGCAGGCATGCATTACATGTAGACATATGGCTTGGGCCGGCTAACTTGTATACCAATACCTCTTTGCTCAAATAGTTCTCCCATTGTAAGATGATACATGCCTGGAATGTAGGTCATATCAAATTAGTATCACAATTGACCCTAAAGATTTGGTCTGATGGAAAGTACACCAGTAAATGACAGATTTATCCTAAACACTGAAAAGTGATAGGCACATAGTAAAAGAGTGATTGTTACAGATTGGGGCAGCTGGTTTTTCAGATAAATTCATAAATTGATATGTTCATAAATTCATAAAATGTATATATTAATTCATATTATAAATTAATGTAATATACATTGAATAATAAACATTAATTAATCATTACGTTATTAATAAATACAATTGTTAATTAATAAATAAATAAGTACATTATTTCTTTAATGAAATTACTTAAGTATTAATTTATAAATGTATAAATTCGTATACCTTTACTCCTTCTGAGCGCTGTTTGTCTCTTTTCAGACTCTTCTTGTTTCTTTTTCTCCTATTTTTACAATTTATGACCAATCGTGATGGGCAAGTCCACTTTGTGCATTCCATCTCTACTAAAGGACGCTCCCGTGGCCAAGGCAGTTTTGTGCATGCTTTTTGTAATGAACCATATCTGAAGAACCAACCAAGATAAATGTACCATTTTATCAGGATAATTAAAAAACTTACTGCTTATCAAGACTAAGTAGACAGAAATTCTCTGAAACTTTAAATGTGGTTGAAAAATTACCTTGAACTTGGGTCAACTTTTTTTGAACCACTCGGTACAGTCATCACAATAAGTAACTGACCAGGTCATAAATGTGCTGATAACTCCAAAAGTATAACTCCTACATAAACATATTAAATTATAAACATGTTGAAAAATTTCTTTTCTTGAATTTGAGATATTATACGCTGCGAACGGCTGATTATCAAGGAAGTTGCAATCCAAAATGTACTGTCCAGTCTGATTTTCATTTTCACATTTTCATTTTCAACACGGGGACTCAGACCGCCAAATGATTGATTACTGGTAGTGGTAGTGCCAATTCACCCGTCGATGGCCTGGTTGTTGGATAGTCGACCGGTGGCATTGTTACGGTTGATCAATACGGCACACACGCCTTACCTGTTATACTCTCCCCGTGTTAAGATTAAAATGTTAAAATGAAAATCAGACTTGCCCTAACGTTTGGGATCGTAACTTCCTTATTAATCAACCAATCTTAGCGTGTAATATCTCAAATTCAAGAAGAGAAATTTCTCTTTTAGACTTTTATAGGCCTACTTTTAGAATTATCAGCATGTTTATTACCTGGTCAATAACTTATTGCGATGACTGTATATTCACATAGACACAATGACATAAACAACTCGTGTTAAGGGTGTAGTATTATGGCCATGATAAAAAGTTGAAATAAATGTTTAAGTATGTAGGCCTATAACTATGCATCATATCCATGGGGAAGAACTGCGTCACAAGTTGAGATAGTTATTTATAGTTATAATGTCAATGTTACAGGTAACATAGCTAAATAGAAAATTTGAGAAACTCAGAAAATGGTCAAAAATTCTTATTTTTCTTACTTTTTCAATTGTTCCATAACATTTTGGACCGATATCAATGACATCAAAATGGAAAAAGCTAATATAATGTGTCAAGTAGTTCTTTCTTTAAATTCATAAACATGATTTTATGTAGTTTTTTAGATTTCCTTTCAGTGTTATGGTCAATAAACTACTCAAACCCTTACGAGAGATTCTATTACTTCATTTCTGCTATGTGAAAACATGGGGAATATGAATATCGCCATTGCATAATTTCGCAAGAGAATCGTTACAGCAGAACTCTTTATTCTTGTAGATAAGATATGTATCTGTCATAAAAATGTAAGTTTAAGAGTATGTTCGGAGGTCAGGGGTCAACTCCTAAACTTGAGGCATGGGGCTCCTACTACATGGGGAACGCTCGTTAGTTAAAACATGCAATTGAATTGAATTATTTACCAAATATTTCAAATTTACTAATCTATCACTTATTTGGCTATTGGCTATAGGCCTATACATATTTTAAGGATTTTTGAAATTTATCTAAAAGTAAATGTAAGTAGACAAATTGTTTTGTTGTTGGTCTTGAATTCGTGGAAATCAGGAGTAATTCTTATAACCTTTTAGTAACATAATCTTCCCTTTAGTCTGCCTGCATTGATTGGGTGTGAATTAATGTTTTGGGGTGGCACAAAAAGAAAACATTTTTTGAAAAAACGTGGCTTAAAATTTCTGACAATGTATAACAAACAAGCGAAATATCGGGATATGTTTATACAACCTGCACCGTCAAACAAACATAGAACATAACTATTGACTCTAAAACGTCGATTGGATTTATTGTGACGATATCCTAAATGGACGTGGATGCATGGCCATCATTATGTTGAGTGACACCCCCCCCCCCCCCCCCCCGGTATTGACTACAGCTGCAATACATTACAATTACACTCCATATTTGTGGTTTATAATCATGACAATTATGGTTTGGTTTATGTGCATCAAAGGCACGTATATATACGTCGGATATTTTTCATTTATAAATTTCTCAAATTATGAGATAAGGAACCTCATAATTAAGTGCGAATTAACGGTGCAAAATATTTATAACCTATAGACAAAAAGATATTTATAATTATGAGTACGCATTTATCTTATTCAATGACTCATACACTCTGACATTTTAAGGTGGAATGGGGTGTGGTTGGATGGGGGGGGGGGGGGGGGTGGGGTGGGGTGGTGTGGTGGGATGGGGCAGGGGAGGGGGGGGGGGGTAGGGAGGTTGGTAGGATAGAGGTTGGGGGAGGATAGAGTCGCTTTGAACCAAGGCCAACATCGGGCATAATGTATAAGGGGCGGCCTAACACAATTGATTGCATATACAAATTCTTACGTGGTCTAAATAATGTGCGCAAAATATTTTCACGCCATTAAAATTCTTTGGCGGGAATCTTGTTATGACCTATTGTTGGTTAAAATTATGATGCCTTAACCAACGTTGAATAAACTAAAAATGAATTATAATTTTACTCTTTAACCAACGCAGTATTAAAAGTAATTTTTAACCAACGCTTCATTTTTAACCAATGTAGTATACTTTTTAACCAACATTCTTTTAACCCATGTTTTTTTAATACCTGTTCTGAGAGTGTATCACACAGGCAACAGGTGACAAGCGTGGGTTTTGATGACTGATAGATGACTCATGCGGTGCACTCTACGGGTGATTATATCGAAATGAAGACACATGGTTAAACAGTTGCTTATGTAGGCCGGCTATAAACTCACTAGGCTCTTTTTGCTCACTTTAAGTTCCTAATTTGCTCTTTTTGCTGCAAATTTGCTCTTCTTGCTGCAAATTTGCTCTTCTTGCTGCAAATTTGCTCTTCTTGCTGCAAATTTGCTCTTCTTGCTGCATATTTGCTCTTCTTGCTGCACATTTGCTCTTCTTACTGCAAAATTTGCTCTTCTTGCTGCAAATTTGCTCTTCTTCGGTCCTCATTAGCTCTTCTTGCAGCAAGAAGAGCCACTTTGCAGCAAGAAGAGCCAATTTACATTTTGTGTGCGTCGAAGCGTGTGCGCCATGTTAAACATGTTAAACGCGGTCGCGCAGCAACAACATATGAACGGTTGGTATGGTACCGCCAGTTTCTTTATCGTTAGCAAACTCCGCGTTTATCTATGTTATCTAATGTGAAAGATATGTGTAAGAGTTTTTGTTTACATTTAGAAAATGTCGTAAAATATATTTGTCGGACGTATAGTCCCGTATATAAAATGCTTGTTACTCATGCGATCTTTAAAAATAACAAACGGCCGCATATACAGAAATGTAGCTATATCCCTGATGAAAATATTTTGGGTGAAGACCATATGTCATCACTCACTCCAAAAACCACAATTTTTGTCCGAACAGTAGCTACCCGAGTAAAAGAAATTCAACATTTCGGATTATCATCTGTGATCTTTCTGCGCATGTCAGAAAACGGGAAAATACTGGCATTGAACTATCTAATTAGCTCGTGTATTAGAGGCGCAATTACCACGCTTTTTCAGTTGAAGAGGGACGCGAGTGTAAAATTATTATTGAACTATCTAATAAAGCGAGGGACCGAAAATTAGTATATAGATAGCAAGTGATTGATGGTCAGATGTACATTTTAACAACTCAACAAGGGATTCGATAATTTTAATAGGTCTATAATTAAATATTTTTTGTTGAACATTTTTGAATTTAGTCTTTTCAAGCGTTTAGGAAATAGGTAAATGCATGCGTATGTCTTAAAGGTAGATGACCCGATCACATTCCGATTTTCAACTTGAAGTTTTCTATTCTACATGAAAGGTCATCCTTAAAAAAGTCGTGTTCCAAAGTTTGAGTTGCATAGCTCTAATGGTTCTTATTTTAGACGCACAAGATGCTGTGAACTGTACCCATTGAGTAGTGCACAAACTATATCGGTGGTTACCACCATTCGCGGTAATTCGACGTTATTTCATCGATTTCTCCGTAATTATACCGATTTAGGCCGTCATATTTCAGTATGATGATGAGAAAAATACGAGCTTTCATATGATATGAAAATCTCCGTATGTTTGAAATAATTCTGTGTTACGAAAATGTGATCGGGTCATCTACCTTTAATGCGAGTGAATTAAAAAAAAATCAATATAGGTCTACTTATCACTAATGTTGATACATCTCACTCTTCATCAATTTGTTCATATACAGGGTGTCCCAAAAGTCTATGCACGACTTTGAAGCTTTGTATTTCACAAAATAAAAGTCGTATTGAAAATATGAATACATATTTAGAAAGAGGAGATGTGGGAAATAATGTTGATACCAAATATTGGAGTAACATCTGTTTGTAATGCCACCCTAGAAGTAAAATATGTATTACTGCAAAAATGTAATTTTATACTTCGGAGGAATAAAGTTCATAAATCCTTACCTATTGAGATTAACAAAAAGACGGGTAGAGTTGGTTACACGGAAAGTGATCCGTCAATTGTAATATTTGAAACTTTACATTACAGTGATCCCATCATAATAACAAACTATATCACACATAATATTTGTTTCTATAGTGAAATCTAGTCTAAATGTTTTCCATTTATACAGAGACGTGTGCTAATGCAAAAACACAGACCTAAAAAATTGAATAACGTAACAGAAAAGTGAACACACACATCACACAGCTGTCAAACATGCTAACATTTTGTGACTTGTTGATCTACCATTCTTTTTTTCTACCACATCGAGATAAATCATGCACAGTTCCTGTGTTCAAAAATGTATCCACCAACTTCAGAATGGATATTCTTCCTGGTGCGCGTTTCACTTTGAAATGTTTTCTGAACTTTTGTTGAGTAAGTTGAACCGAATTTGTTTCAGCGTACATTGTGTAGAACCATACAATTTGTATTCGCTTATCTATGCTGTAAACCATCTTGTATGAAGATATTTGCTGTGCAATGTTGTCCAGTACGCCTATTTATGTTGTGAGTGACCGAGTTTAGAAATAACATTAATGTTGCAAGGTAAGCAGTGAACTGTGACCAATGCGCAACGTTGCTTTCATACCGTTAATTTATGCGCACCTGATTTTAGCAACAATGTGTGGTATTGATATGGGTGGGTCTGACACACGGCTAAAAACTTTCAACCAGTTTTATAATGTTGTGGGTTCACCAATAGGGTTGTGTTTGGTATCAAAATGATTTCCCAAATCTTGTCTATCAAAATATGGTTAAATTTATACCATATGATTTATATTTTATGAGATATGACTCTTCAAAAACGTGCATAGACTTTTGGGACACCCTGTATAAACTTTAGTGCGCAATATTGACACTATACATGTATAGGAATATTATAGGCAACCCTGTTGTTATAGGAGTTAAAACATTTTCTTCCAAAAAATTGATAAATGTATGTAATATATGTTGTTGGGGAGATTTGGATAGAAGGTGGTAAGGGTAAGGACGTATTAAAAATCAAACCGCAACGGGAAAAAATCAAATGAACACGTAGGCCTACATTATTATGCAACTCCTAAAAATAATTCTCCATATATGTTACCCAAGATGAACCAGACGACCATCAACGGAACTATTATAAGTCTACCGTTTCCCTGCCAACAATTCTACTTTGAAGCAACGTTGTCATAAAGTAAAAATTTAGTTTTGTTCTATGGATGGGGAAACCCAATCTATGTCACATTGATCACAACTCCTCGTCAATGTAGACGTTCGTATGTGTAATCAGTCTTGAACCAGACATGTAACTTCCGGAATTAATATATCATATGGATTTACTCAAAAAATGTATTTATAGTGAGCCATATTCATCAATTTATTTTGTATACCAAAAATAACCCTAAATCTATTTTTGCGACTCCTTAGAGTAGGTCTACATGGTATAAATTGGAAAAACATTATACGAGGGTCAGTCAAGGGCAATTCCATGGTAACAGCGTGACGTTCACAAGGCTTTTATGTAACTTTAATGTGGAATAAAAATTTATTTGTAAATGATAGGCACTTTATTTCATCATCATCCTTTGTCAAATGAGTAGTAATAAACCAAACTTTATTTTGGTAAAAATACCTTTGCGTTAGTGAAATATGAATATCAATTAGGTTGGTAACAGCGTGACGCTAAAAAGGACATGACTTTTTACCCCAAAATTAAACAATGCATGCCTAAAAAAATCACTTGTAAAACATTTTTTACTAATAGGATGTGTTCTAAGACATTAAACTACATTTCAATAGTAATTAAAGTAAAATATAATGATTTCTTTCGATTAATATGGTACGAAAAGAAATGTACGCATGGTAACAGCGTGACGGTAACAGCGTGACCTCTGACTGCTTTAAATTTAAGGGATAATAAAATACGTAAGACAAAATAAAAAAATAAGTTAAATATGTTTTATGAAAATTTGAACTCTAATTACGCCATTTCAAGAACAAATAATGTAAATGAAACAATAAGAAGGGGTTGTACAAGAAAGCTGAGAATGATAGTTTTTCTGATAAAAATCACAAAATTTGACCCAAAATCAGGTTTATTCATGAAATTTCATAGTAAATAATTATTTATGTAAATAAAAAATAGCCCATTTGATAGAGCTTGTTAATAGCTTTCATTTGACACCAAATATACAATGGTGGTACTTGTAGTTCAAAATTGACAGCTCTTTTTCAATTTTTTTGTCATGTCCTTATTTGCGTGGAATTGCCCTCAATAAATAATTAAAGTGATCATGGTATGGGATGCATGAGTGATTTTATTGACAGATAGTGTGATCAATACAAAGTATGAACCTTTGTCTTTGAAACAATACACTTTTGGATTTCTAGGTATATAGGAACTATGGCGTCATAGCATAGTTTACACTTTGAACACTGCCTGAAATCTGTCAATATTTGGCTGGATATGTAATAGGTTGAAATATGGGTTGATTGTTAGTTACATTTGCGTGTATCTCGGCAATGCAAGCACAGAAACAGATCAAACTTGATGAATAGTAAGAACACACAATAATCTCTGTTTGACACACTTTTTGATCTGAATTAAGAAGGGACAATCTCAAATACGTTTTTATTAAGGAAAATCCGCAACGATAAACCATAGAAAACAACAAAGGATAAAGAACAATGGAGGGATTATAATTGAATAAATTATTGTGGGATGTAAAGCAATAATAGTTGGAATTGCAAAAAGAGCTGATCATAAAATGTCCTCAAACCGATGGAATTATGTGACGATTACATTAACAATACACATCTTATAGCTCTAAAGATAGCAGTAATAAGAGAGGTTGTGGCAGCCATATTTGATTGATACATTCATGTATATATATCTTCATTTTGATTATTAAAATAAATATACACATTGATTTAAGCATTTTTCAATGTTTCTGATTAGATTTTGAAGGCACAGTAAGCTTTTATCTGGCAAATTTCATGATTTTAGCCTTTTTTGACACAGTTCAAAATTAGTTGCTGTCTGCGCATGCGCATATTTTTTGTAGGTTTCATACATTGAATAAGTTCAAATAATTAGTTACCTGTCCTGTGGAATCGCTCAAACTGGTTAATTTATTTGATTTTTGCTTATTTATTTGATTTTGTGCAACATTAGTGATTCACTGACTGGGAATTTTTCAATAAAAATGGGCTATTTGAAATACTGATATTTGGATACTTTTTATTCAATTGCCTCTCCTTACTTTTTCCTGTTATACTACATATTTTATATTACACGGGGATCAAAGTTATTGTCTTAGGTATCAACTATCATAAGTACGCAACAAATAATCGGGATTTACCTGCTTCTGGTGTTATGTTATGCAATCTTCTTACCATGTGTTTCATACAAACAATTCAAATTTCCCGCCGAATAGCTGATTTAGCAGTGTCATAATAAGTGTACTTAATTTAAGCTAATGCTATGACGTCATAGTTCATACTTAGAAATACTAAAGTGTATTGTTTGAAAGACAAAGTTTCATACTTTGGATTGATCGCACTATCCCTCAATATAGAATCACTCATGCATCCCATACTATGATCACTTTCCTTACTTATTGACCAACCCTCGTATAGACGAATCCCCTGAGTGGGTCTACAAAGAATCAATGATACATTGCGTATAGAGCACTGATTTGAAGGGTTTCGTACTACTCCAAGTATGATTATTAATTTGAATCTTGCTATCGTAGCTATGACTAAATGTGAACACAAAACATTGAATAAGTGAGCTTTTAACGTTAGGGCAACGACCGTGTAAGAGGAAGGGCAACTGGCAGGAAAATAATGGTGAATACCGCAATCATGGTCATAGGGTGTAGTAAGGTCACGAGAAAATTAGCCTGTACAGGCCGAGTCAAAATATTGAGGTCCCATTTTTAGAAAATCAGGAAAAATACTTCTTGTTAATAATTCGCCAATTTCTTCATTGTTTATAGGAGTAGGAATACTTCTTCATACTTGGTGAAATTTCCAAGACAATACCTTATTCCAGGCCATAATTACAACATATTAACGAAATAGCGCGTTGAATCCAAAGTGTTCCAAAGTGTTTCAAATACAGGCTGTAACAAAAAAAGTTATACAGTTTTGAAAAAAATATTTAAAATATCTCCTGTAGAATTTCTGTTTCGAAGCTTTGTTTCATGACAATCGATGGTCGGTAAGCAGAGATATGATCAATTGTCTAAAGTAGTCATAATATCACCTGGGCCACTTTTGGTGTAATCAATGGTAAAACCACTGGGATGAATATGAATGGAATCGAACCAGGAACATGGCCGTAGAGTGCTCTTGTTAGACAACAATGGTTCATTTGAAGCGGTTAAAGAAATACAAAGAAGGTTATAGTCTTTACAAATACACTTTATTATATTATGAATTTATTTATTCAAATGAAATAAAACTATTTGAAAAAGAATTATATTGTTCTCTTTAATGTTCCTTGCCATTTAATATACAAGATATAAGATTGTATGCTATTGTGAAAGTGGCCCAACCCGATTTCTAGACGACTTAGTAGATTAGTCATACATTTTAAACGCAAGTAGTTAAAAAGACCAAATAAAATGATTCTGGTAGCCAAAACGGAACTTAACACAGAGTGTACAAGATTTTGACATTGCATGATTTTAACAATGGATTAAAAATAAAATTGCGATTGTTTAACTTTTTTGTTACAGTCTGTATACCCCCATTATCCATATTGTAGGCATTGTGAATACCAACACGCCATTGATTGACACATTCAAAATGCGTGCGTTAAACTTTTGCATTCATAGAGGTACCTTGGAAGTTGAAACAGATTAAATTCCACAGAATTTGGGAAAATGCACATATCTCCCGTTTGGAATAACCAATTTGAATGTAATAAAATTTAAGCTATAGCTAACAATACGTTCTTACTGTACATATAAGTACATATAAATAGATATATTAATTTCTGCATATTAACTGGTTTAGAAAATCGGTCAAATCTGGACCTGGATATTTTGACTCACCTTGTACGTACTTTCAAAGTATTGACTCGAAAGGCCTTTTGAGAAGAAAATGCAACTCACTTTGTCTTACATATTGAACCGTATATTTCTTATTGGTAACTCTTCTTCGCATATGTAACAATGTCGAAATTAAAAGGAGAATCAAATTAATCAACAACTTTATAAATTGATATCTGAAATTTAAAAAGATATGATATATTATATTAAAGCCGGCCTACTTTGTCAGTTACCTTTTAGCGCTGTGTATGATCGTGTCATTTTGTCACGTGTAACTCATACTCGTAGTGCGATAAAAGTTTTGCGACCATGACCTCTGAACTTAGGCCTTTGTACCTAAAAGTGACTACAGTATACAGTATAGTATTCCATACAAGTATTTTTGTGCTGTAAATAACACATTATCCAGGGTATCATTTGGCGGCTCAATGTCAATTATCACTGGTGTAAGTTGAGTGTATTTTACAGTGTGATTTAGGTTTCGTGTCTCCATTGAAGAGGTTCCAATACCAGAATGCCTTTGACGCTCTACTCGCTGTCCATGTCGCAGCCCTGCCGATCGGTGGTTATGTTTATGAAGCTGAATAACATTGAATGTTCAATCAAAGTAGTGGACGTTACCAAACGTAAGTAAACATTCTGTAATGCTTAATGCTTGTATTACTAGTCATTCATGTCATTACTATAACCTTGAGCTAAAAAAAAAAGAAGACTGGAATCGGATGCAGAATTGTACGCTTTTCACCATTCTAGGCATCTATTATGTTCCTTTATTTTCGAGATCAAAACAAAATTAAAATACAATAACTGAAAACTGAAAACTAGGCAGGGTAATTTGGAGGAGGGGTAGTTTTGCCCTACCCCAATATCGGGAGGTCCGACCATCCCCATTCTGAAGAGAAGTGATCCGATTTTAGTTTTCTCGCTTTATTTAGGTAGAGGGTCTTCCTCGAACAATTAAAGTGATAGTATTTCTAGGATGCCTTGCTTAGGCCTATTTATATTTGAGTTCCTTCAGTTACAATGCCTCTGTATCTGGCTTGAGACCGGGGCTTGAGAATGTCGATTATTTTAGGGCTAACGTTTTCTGGGATTTCACGCATCCGTGGGTTTGCTGATATTATTCAGCATTATTGTTTTTCACTACTAATCCCAGTGTATCCGGAAGTGCATCCAGAACACTGTGGTAAACGTACATACTCAACAATCACCCAGACATAATATTAAGATTTCTTTGTGTGCAAATCCAAAGAAAGTGAAAGATGTTACTCACTGTTTTATAGTGTAGCTATACAAAAAGTGAGCAGGAATCAAAGTTATTGCCAGTCTGATGAAGCTACCAGCGTGGTAGTGAAACGTCATTAGAAAGTGAGTAACATCTTCCACTTCCTTTGGATTTGTACCCAAAGAAATCTCAATATTATGTTTACAAACAATCCAGATGAACTTATTCAAAGAACCATCCAGACATTTTCGTACAGCTCCAGGATCATTTCATCCAATGTTTCCATGGCAGCTGTTGATTCACCAGGATGCTTTTCGAAGATCTGTTCAAAGGCTTCCTGGTGCAGTAGTTTGAGCAACTTGTAATCAGTCACAAGATAACAAAATGACAGTAGTAACATAGGGATACAGACTGGGATATCCTTCTAAATTTGTAATACACGTTTATATATTATTCATTAGGTGAGACGGAGACGCCTGAGTTTCTAGCAATCAATCCTAACCACAAAATACCCGCGCTTGATGATGATGGCTTTGTTATCTGGGAAAGGTAAGCTGTCATACATGTTGAGGGCTAAATAACAAACAGCTGCCGTCTGTTTTATCCACCATAGCCTGTGTAGTGTTCTCAGGAACTGTTAAAAAAGTAACGAAGGGCAGTCTTACGTTTCATACCAGATATGCCCTATATGCAGTAGCTATGGTTTTTCGAAGGTCTTGTAGAGTTCTTTGTAGATACTAACAATGTATTTAAGATGGCCTGCTATTCTGTGTAAAGCTGTAAGAAAACATACGTCGGGAAAACAGGCAGAATGTTTGGAAAACGAAATGAAGAAAATAGAAAAAGGGCAAGGGCTAAGGTACGCACCAGGGCAGCAAGGGCTACGGTACGCTAGACTCGCTCCTCCTGTCTTCCGTATTTTACATGCGGCCCCTGCGAGGGTGCTCAAATGTGCGGTCGACATGAACCATGTCTTCAATTGAGATGAGGCAAATATTGGTAGGCAAACAGACAGACAAATACAAAAGCTGTGTCAATGAGACCATAGAAATAAGAAAACAACGCACCACAATGAATACAGATGAGGTGCAGTAAACTAAGTCGTATACGAAGATCTTCTGGTTGCTAAAACATCTAGAAAACTGTTTCCAAACAACCATATACAGTCGTCACTGCATCATCAGTGCTGCTGATAAAGGTTACGTCAGCTAAGATATGCTTTAAACTGGACTAGATTCACAATTTCAGTCCTAATGGCGTTTTGGACAAGGGATTATCTGTCAGAACCTCTGTACATACAACAGTACTTTCCCTTGCACATATGATATAGATTTGAAGACGATTTTCATCCCATGGATCCTGAACAAAGGTATTCTCAAGACTCTCTCTCGGTATATGGCAAAGATAGTGAAGCTTGCTCCGAATTACGATTTTATATGTTACTGATTATTACAATTATATCATAATCACTTTACCAATCCGCCATGTCCAGATGAAAGCATACTGCCCTCGCTATTCAGAATATTCAAAGTTGAACATGAACATTGTTATTTCTGTCATTCAGTCTTTAAACAAACTTGATAGTATAGGCCTAGCTAAATTATCATTTTCATTTTATGTTTTTACCTATTCCAGTGTAGCAATAGTTAAATATCTAGCGGCTAAATACAAAACTCCAGATCACTGGTACCCGGTTGATATAAAGGAGAGAGCACGAGTTGATCAATTTTGTGATTGGCACCACACGAACATCAGGCTATACGGACAGGGACTGTTTTTTGATGCCGTACGTATTGTATTCACATTGTTTTGAATTTACGCTTTCACCGCAGATTTCATTATTCTTGTAAAAAAACCGTATTTGTTAGTAAAATTGTGTGAAAAGTGAAGTCAATCGCAGCCATTTTACATGTATTACGTGTTTTCCACTATTTGTCTAAAAGCTGACGTAAGAGCATGAATTGTGGGCCTTCCATTCAGAATTAAATATTCGAATTCAATTTATGACTTACTGGAATTGAAAGTATGTATTATCTTATTTTTTTCACTTACATGCGCTATGAAATGTGTTATATGTACCAAATTTAAATGACAGTAAAGAAATTGGCAAGATTATATGTTCGATTATTCCAGGCCGAGAGAGCGATGCTTGGTATGCCAGCTGTCACAGCAGAGGTCATTGCGACCAGATACCAAGAACTTGACGACAACTTAGGATTACTGGAGACACTTCTGAGAGATAACAAGTTTCTTTGTGGGGATGAAATTACAATTGCTGATATCTTCTGTGCGAACGAGGTATGGAAATTGTTTGGCATAAACGTGTACTAAAGCTATGGTAATCAGTTCATAAAAGGGGTATCCGTTTGAGTATTCCGCGTAAGTCGTCGTGTAGGCATCAACAAGAAGCGTCTTTACTAGAATATCTGTGAGTCAACAGTCAACATTCAAAGTCTTCAAGAACCTAAGCAAGATCTCGACTTGAGCGTTAAAGTCCCTAGAGCATGAAAAAAGTGTACAACACTAATTTGCTCAAAACGGATTGAAGCGCCTATTGCACTCTTATGGCTTGTAGTAAATAGTTCAAAATACTTGGAACTGTTTTTACTTACTTTTACTATTAACGTCTTTTATCTCGTTTTGGTTAATTTTAGGTGTTACAAACAACTGTTCTCAGCAGAGATATCTATGCTAATCACGCGGCTACCAAGGCGTGGATGGACCGTGTCAGGGACAGACTAAATCCAGTTTGGGATGAAGCTACACGAGATATTTTAAACCAAAAGGGGAAATTGTAAAATACAGCATGCTAAATGCAGTATGATTTCAGTATTTACACACACACACCATGTTATGATGATGGTGCATAATTTAGCCTTATTTTTGAAAGATGAAGACCATGTAAAGGGACCAGACAACTTAATCTACTACAACGGTGCAATTAAATCGAAATCGGTATTATGTTAGCACGAATTTAAAGACAGTTAGACTTGAACATATGGAAAACCTAAATTATTCCCAAAACCAGAAGCCGAATTCTTTCCTGTACAGGTAAGAACATTCGCACATCTCGGGGACGAATAGTTCAATTGAAGAAAGCTATCCTGAAATCCCCCGGGTGAAATCATTACAATTTGACATGATTTACAACGAATTTTGAACACTGAATAACGACTGGCCTTGCAGAGACTACGCTGAAGAGGGTTGACCTTTTGACGTGAATACGTAATTACGTAAAAGCGACGCTCTTATTTTATAGTGCTTTTTCCTTTTTCTTGACACTCTATGACCAAGACTCTCTGATTGGTCTACCGATAGAGGGCACACTTTTCGTTACCGCTACCATCCTCTAATCTCGCCCCAAAATGGGGCGGTTCTCGGATAAGAGAGGTTTTAACTTGGCTAGGGATAGCGAAGTCAGCTAAAATGAGCCCTCTTAGGTAGAGGGTGTTGTCCAAAAGAGGACAGACAGGGACCTAAAAGAGGTTGTACCACAGACTACGCTCACTTGAGACTCACCCGACTGCGCAGAAGGAATAACTTCTATATAACAAAAAGTCTTACATTTACCATTTACCGAGGTTGTAACGATAATTTGGTGGTATGCTCTTGTAATAAATATGTATTATGTATGAAAATGATATCTTCCACTATTGCACGTTAGTCATGTACCATGTTTACGTAATTTCGTCACTGGCATGACATAGTGACGTATGATCGGTGGTATTACATAGTGATGTATAGTGCATTTTAGACGATTTTGGGATGTATAACCTATTTTTCGAAAGTCCCAAAGCCAAAAACTGATAGTTAATTGGTAATCATAAGATTGAGTTGTTGTACAACGAAAGCTAATAAACATCTTGATTTAATATACAAACTGACGAATACCCTATACGTCCCTATGTAATATCACCGACGAAAAAATCATGGGCCCTTCTAGGAGGTAAACCTATTGATTACACCCATGTTTTTTCACTATTACTATTTCAACAATAATATACAATACAATGTATAATAAATTAGTTGAGTCTTTATTCATCACTTTTAACTAGAGCGGGCGCTATACATCTTTCAGTGAATTCGGTGTTGTTTAGTCTTACGGTTTGAACTAAAATCATAGCCATTTATCTATATTTCGTTCCAGCCGAGCATCATTCGATTCAGATTTCTTTTGCTATAATTTTGTAAAGTGAATAAAAACATAAGCATTTTGGCATTTTTGAATAGAGCCTCTTTCCATATCCCCAAGGGCACGCTAATCTCTATAGACTTATTATTTGATAGCAGTTAAATACCAATTGTTAGTGTAGGTTCAGTGTCTGATAATAATTACAGTTTGTAACAGCGGGCAGAGAAATATGAAACATCTATAATTGTCAAATTATTACTAGTGCACTAATTTATATATTAATCTGTCATATGTGAAAGTATGATGACACTGTACGTCATTCCACGACGCCAGTCTGTATGATATGTCCTGAGAGTATAACTCTGTATCCAGGTATCTGGACGTGTCCAGAGCTTGCTGAACTGTGTTTTCAGACTGCAAACTATGTCCAGATGTTGCTGAACTCTGTCTACCAACAGACTGTAAACTGTGTCCGAATATTGCTGACCTGTGTCTTCAGACTGTAAACTGTGTCCAGAGATTAAACTATGTCCACAGATTGGAGAACTGTGTTTATATAGTGTAAAACGTGTCCAGAGTCTGTACGATGATACAATAATCACATGCTAAAAGAAATAAGAATTCCATGCTGTCGCCACGGAAGATACGGTGGACTTTTTCCCCAAAATGAGGCGACCAGTCAACTGGTGTTGGGCGATATCTATCATTATAATTCTGTGTATTATACACGTCAGTATAGCAAGACACGGGGGACATGTCCAACGTGAGGCCAGACATGAATCGGATACCGCCCGGTCAGATGCTGGAACCGTACCTGCCACCGCCTCTGAGGCTGAAGTCGGCACAAATTATCATGGCGTCTATCAGCCAATCATAAATATTGAAGTAAGTAGTGTTTTAATCATACCATCATACAGATTTAACATCTTATATCATTTGATAACATTTAATTGGCTACGATGTGGCAACAATTCTT
Source organism: Ophiura sarsii (assembly GCA_035610835.1). Taxonomy (NCBI): domain Eukaryota; kingdom Metazoa; phylum Echinodermata; class Ophiuroidea; order Amphilepidida; family Ophiuridae; genus Ophiura; species Ophiura sarsii. The sequence continues at coordinate 40,455,563 of CM069444.1, forward strand.
GGTGAAGAACACGATAAGAGGTCTAGCAAGGTAAGAGAAGCAATTAAAGATAAGAAAAAGGCGGCGCGACAAAATCTTCAATTTTATGGAGGGCCTTTACGGTTGCACACCACCAAATACATCTCCCATAGGTTTACACGTGAAATGCACAATTTTAAAATGGATATTTCTCGACGTTATAAGAAACTGGTATCTTGAAATTTGGTTTCAACTTGAAGATGAAAGCCATGACTACTAACATTCAACAACTCGTATATGGGGGGGGGGGGGGGGGGGGGGGGTGGTGACCGGCATTTTTGAGCTAGAGCCTTTTCAAAAAGTACGAGTTGAGTTTTCCTGGTCACACGCAATTGTTGATTTAGATGATGGCGTCAGATACCGTAAATGACCTGAACACAAATGTCTCTGTTAAAATATTAAAAAATCATAATTGCATCAGTTTTTTTTGGACCTGAAGAACGCTGATGTGTCTGTCAAAATTCACACTATATTAATTTCGCCATAACATGTAGTAAATAACCTAATTTTAAACTGTAATTTACAATAGGCCTCCCGTTTCGGCATAGAAACGGGCCGGTTTTGGACTATTGCCTCAAAGGGGGTATAGGGCCAGACGTTATTTAGTGGTGTGAAACCTTACTGAGGCACGTCGTATTCGATCTGTCTTTTATCGCGAAATTTGACCAAGTACGACTGCGATGGAATGGAATCCTCTTACGAGTAGGATGAAATACCGTATCATTAGTGATTATGAATATCTTGTCTCGTCGTTTCGTCAAGCATAAACTTTCATAATATGTTTCCCTGTGGAAACATTCCAAAGAAAACTAAATATTTGAAAAACGGGTTCGACAATCCAATCGCCTTCTTTAGAATATTGTGCTTACTGGAAGATGTCTGTTGACATCATAGAATTCATTAATGACATCTCCTAAATCATGGTCATAAATAATAAATCTACCTGTGGGTTTAAAGGCCCTTCCACCGTTCATAATGTGATGATCATTGATGATCAAATAGAAAGTATTAAGCATCACACTGCTAAAATGTTGAGTAAAACGTTTACTCAAAGTTGAGTAACTATGCAACAGTTCAACAGTTGAGTAAACAATGCCAAATATGTTCAACAGTTGAGTAAACAATGCCAAATATGTTCAACAGTTGAGTAAAAATGCCCAATTACTCAATCAAATTTTTTCTTTGAACTCACCTGTAAGTCACGTAATTAGTACCTGCATCCAGCTATGGATAAAATAGTCAAGGTAATATATTTCCTTGGGCGGATGAGAGGGTCAACCTCCAACGGCAAAAGGGCGCAAGGGTCATTATCCTTTACCGGCCAATGGATAACACAGGCAGTCTGTATGTCTGAACCACTAGAGATTTTTGGTTGGAGACTGGATCTCTAAGGTTAGGGGCGGAGGAGAAATTATCAATATGACAATTTTCAACGGTCACCAGACAACTTTGTGCTGTTTGCACAGCACAAAACTCCACTAGGCGTGGCGCACCAATGGAGTATTTAGCCAATAGTAAGAATGGAAGAAGCAATTCAAAGCACCAGGGTTAAAGCCCCTGCCTCAATATCCCCCAGGACATCTCGTCAGAAGAATCTGAAATATGACGCATCTGCCCCAAACCTACCAAGGAGGACAGAGGCTGATTCGGGATCGAATGGAGGATCAAGTGTAACATTTTGTTAAATGTAAACGTAAATTTGTTAAATGTAAACGTATTATCCAAGTCAGTACCTTTAACACGAGAACGCTGAACCAACCACATTGTCTTGGAGAACTTGCTGATTCAGCATCAAAGTTCAACATTGATGTCATATGCATTCAGGAACATCGTTTCGTCCATGATTCGAATTATGATGTCAGAAAGGTCTCAGACGATTTCACACTAATTACTTCCTCTGCAACTCGCAACACAGTAGGCGGAGTTGGCTTTTTGATGAATACACACGCCACAAAGTGTCTGTCATCTGTCACCACAATAAGCCCAAGAATCACAGTGGCAACTTTCCTTGAAAATCCAGCAACAACAGTAATTTCCATCTACAGTCCCACCAACTGCGTTCTACAAAGACTTGTCAGACGCACTTAGCAGCATTCCTCAACACAACGTATTCTTAATCTGCGGTGATTTTAATGCCAAACCAGGATCAGATGTCGCTAAGTTTTCCTTCCATGACCTTACCAACCGGAACGGGACACATCTTTGTAACTTTATAAATGAATTCAATTTGATTGTGAGCAACACATCTTTTAGGAAGCCCCAACGCAAGCTGTGGGCTCTCAAGTACCCAGACTCTACAAAAGCACAGATATTGACTTTATCTTAGAAGGGAAGAAGTGGCGCAACTCCATTCGCAATGTAGAAACATACAGCTCCTTTTCGACTGTTGGATCTGACCATAGAATTGTAACAGCCAGGGTACGACTGAGTCTCCGAGCTCCAAAGAGAAGTGCAAATAAATGTTGCTCCCTGAACTTCAAAGCATTGAGCCAGGACAGCCAACTACAGGAAAAATATACCGTAGAAGTGGTAAATCGTTTCAGCCTACTACAAGATGAACTTCAGGACCTTCCTGCCCAAGAGAATTACAACCGCCTTTCAACAGCTTGTCTTGATGCAGCTAAAGCAGTACTTCCCAAGAGGCCTAAGAGGAACTTCAAGTCCATATCACAGTGTCGATCTGTACGAGCGGCAAGAAGTAGACTTCAGAATGCAATTGACCAGGGTGATGCTACTATTCAACCCCGTCACGAGCTCAAGGAAGCAAATCTCTCAGAAGAGGAAAACTTGCTAAACGAGAAGATCTCCCAAATTCATCATGCATCCCATTCCAACAAACATACAGAAGCTTGGAGAGTCATCAATGAAATTACTGGGAGGAAAGTAAGAAAACCAGCAATGTTATCAGGCTCACCCGTTGAGAGGATCACAACCTGGCTGCACCACTTTCAAAACCTTCTCGGAAACCCCCAACTGTTCCAGACACTGTCTTTGACATTACACCAGTAGTGGAAGGCACTCTCCCAATCATTGTAAATGAATTCTCCTTAGACGAAGTCGAGTCTGCTCTCAATCAAGCTAAACCAGGAGGGGCCATTGGACTGGACAACATTCCACTTGAGCTTTGGAAGTCAAAGCAATTCCGATCTCACCTACTGGAAATCTGCAACAGAGCATTGATTCACCATGAAATCCCTAGCCAGTGGTTAGTGAGTGCCATAATTCCTATCCCCCAAAAGGGAGATCTCTCTCAACCAACCAACTACAGAGGGATTAGCCTCTCCTGTATTGGGGCTAAGGTCTACAATCGTATGTTACTGAACCGAATACGCCTATTTGTGGACCCTCTTCTTCGATGGAATCAAAATGGCTTTAGAGATAAACGATGCACAATCTCCCAGATTCTATATAGCATTGAGAAGAATAATTGAAGGAATGAAAGAAAGATACCTTCCACTGGCTGCCGTGTTCATAGACTTCTCTAAGGCTTTTGACTCAGTAAACCGCGATCGCATGTTTGACATCCTCAGTGCCTATGGTATCCCTGGAACTATTGTCAAGGCAATAAAGTTAATGTATGACAACTCTTCGGCTATTGTCACATCACCCGATGGGGAGACGGAACCTTTTAATATTTTAGCTGGCGTTCTTCAAGGTGACACTTTGGCACCTTCATCTTCATCACAATTCTTGACTACGTAATGCGCTGTGCCCTGACAGATATCCATGATGAGACAGTATACTGCTGGAGCCTAGGAGGAGTAGACGCTATCCTGAAATTCGTCTTCACGATCTTGATTTCGCAGATGATATAGCTCTCCAAGGAACATCAATCAGTAAAGCGAAATTACTGTTACAGAGTGTTGAGGCAGCATCAAATGCAGTTGGCCTGCATTTAAATGAAGGAAAAACAAAAAGCCTCCTTATAAATATTGCCACATCAGCCAGTGTAAAGACCATCAAAGGAGTAGAGCTAGCAAACGTCTCCAATTTCAAATACTTGAGGGCCTACGTTCTAGACACATCCCAGGAATTCAAATGCAGGAAAGCACAATATTGCCTGCAATAAACTGCAGAAGATCTGGAAATCTGATCTTGAAAGAACTACAAAAATCAGATTGTTCAAAGCCTGCGTAGAAAGCATTTTGTTGTACGGCTCTGAAACATGGACTATCAGCAGGAAAATTGACGACAGAATCAATGGATGTTATACTCAGCTGTTACGCAGAATATTTGACATCAGTTGGAGGGATCACATCCCAAACAGCGTGGTATATGGCGATATCCCCCTATAACATCAATAACCAGGCAGCGCCGTTTAGTTTTCGCTGGCCACTGCATGCGAACAACCAACCAGCCTATATCTCCCGTCTAATTTTCAGGATCCCTCCTGGGTGGGAAAGCTAACAGAGGCAGAAGACACCTCCAGTATCCTGATACCGTCAAGAATGATATGGGTGTAGATCCTCCAGAGATCCGCCAACTCATGAATGACAGGAAAGTCTGGGCCCAGTATGTTGCGATTGCTTCCTCCGTTTCGTCCACGGACGACCAATGATGATGACTCAATTAACTATTGAACATACTGTATTGGGCATTTTTACTCAACTGTTGAACATATTTGGCATTGTTTACTCAACTGTTGAACTGTTGCATAGTTGCTCAATGTTGAGTAAACGTATTGCTCAACATTTTAGCAGTGCAGGATGCCAGGATCACACACAGTCTACTGAGTAACACATTATATCAGATCGGAAGCGTTTTGGAAAATATGTAGTAAGTTTTCCCTTGGGAGTTGTTTTCACAAGAAGAAATAATTATGATAAACTTTTAGATATGAGTTCACTTCAGTTAAAGGGACACACTCAGTCATTTATTGTAATGAATCGCCCTAAAGTTTCTTCAAAACTGTTGATTTATACTTTTGGTAATGCATCGACCATACGTAGTCACTGAAGAACGCCAGAAGGAAAGAGGCCTTCGTTATCAGTCAGGGCAAATGTCCTAAAACGGCAACCTATCGAATATGGCAGCATACTGCCGGATTAGGAAATATTGCTTTTTTTGCCATTGGTTATTTTTGTGAATTGAGAACCTACTTCTGTATGTTCAGTAAGGTAGTTTCATAATTTAATTAAGTCAAAATGATAACCACTTATCATATAACATAAATTGCAAAATTTGTGGTATTTATTTTCGTGTCTTTGAGCCAGCAATATGTTCGCGAAATTAAATAGATCGCAAAATTAAGTCGTTTTTTGCCTCTAGCGTCTTTATTTTAAGTTGGGGGATCAACTTAGTTAATGAATCATGATGAGAAAATAATTCCCTAAGTTTTGACCAAAGCTCATAAATTTTGACAGTGAGGTTTTATATGTTTTAAAGCAAAATGCTTAATTAATTAATTTAGTCATAAGTAATTATCTTTTTGGTCAAAAATGGCCTTAAGATATTTAATTTTTCATATTTTATTATAAAACATTGTTGATCAGTCATGTTCGAATAAAGAAGAATAAAAATAAGTATTGAAAGGTCGTTTAAGGGGTAATTGATAAATAATTAGTTACTTAATTAATTAATTAAGCATTTTGCTTTAAAAAATATAAAACCTCACTGTCAAAATTTATGAACTTTGGTCAAAACTTAGGGAATTGTTTTCTCATCATGATTCATCAACTAATTTGATCCCCCAACTTAAAATAAAGACGCTAGAGGCAAAAAACGACTTAATTTTGCGATGTTTTTAATTTCGCGAACATATTGCTGGCTCAAATTCATGAAAATAAATACCACAAATTTTGCAATTTATGTTATATGATAAGTGGTTATAATTTTGACTTAATTAAATTATGAAACCACCTTACTGAACATACATAAGTAGGTTCTCAATTCACAAAAATAACTAATGGCAAAAAAAGCAATATTGCCGGATCCGGCAGTATGCTGCCATATTCGATAGGTTGCCGTTTTAGGACATTTGCCCTGACTGGTTATAAACCGTTTACAACTTTGATTATTGCGCAATACCTGCAGCCTGTCAAATCAATAGGCCATTTTCAACAGTTGGTCCATGTGATACCTGACCTAAGTGATCTAACAGCATGCATGCAAGCGCTAACAGAGGCAATAATGCCAATCTTCAGAATTTGTACTTTTATTTTATTTCAGGATTTCTTTTTACAATATTTTAGAATTTTGTAATATTAAACTGTTTTGCGTTTTTACTGAGACCATTATGGTCTCAGGTATTTGGGACACTTGAAGTGAAAATAATCCGAGATTTTCAATTTGATTATGTATTCTGTTCTTTAAATGAAAATTCAGAAAATATTATTTGCTTCGAAATAAGCTGAATGTACTTTATTGTCTGACACTGATAACCACAAAGCTTATCAATTGTTAGCAATTTTTTGTAAATCTTTAATTACATTCCAACAGATGCCTAGTAATTCGGCATGCGCTGACGATAAGCTTTCTCTGGACGAACTGGCAGAAAGATTCACACTACAAGAAGCTAAGCTGGATCGCATCATAGATTTGCTATCGCAACAGTTATGTCCATGTAAGTGTAATATTTCCATTCCCTCGTATATTGCACTCACCTTACAGGAATAGGAATATATTAGCTGGCTCGTATTATAAGCACGCTATCACGAGAGCAATGACAATGTGGCCAATATTATTGTGTCAGATTCATCGCACAAACTAAGCTGGATGACATATTATATAGACTTATGAGAAGAGCTGTGTCCATTTATGAAGTGTAACATTCCCTGTAGAAAAATGTACCTGCCTTTAAAAGCCGAGTCATGTATGACATGATATAACGACAGTAATGTCCATGTCATCAGTGTTAGATTCACGCTAATGAAATGGCTTGAAATGTAAGCTGGATCGCACAATATAGCTTAAAAAATACAAAATATGTTCATGAAAGTGTAAGACTTTCAAACAGGAAACTGTGAGATGGATCGTTTGTTAGAAATTGGTGGCCGCGTGTCTATGTTACCGTAAAATTTACCATACAAGGAAATTATAGACTTAGGTAAAAAAGATATCGCAACAGTCAGTCCGTTAGAGTTTTATATTATATATAACTAATCGTAAAGACATGTCATGTGTGAGTGTAAAGCATTGACTCTCGCGGCACAAACTGCAGACAAGCTATCACAAAGTAAATAGAAATATTTTTCCATCGTCAAACTAAATTTAAACGTAAATGAGACCGTTAAAAACTACAGCGTGTCCCCCCAAAACTGGGTCCAAAAATTGCAGAGCCACCATCTCTGATCAGTGGGAAAGCGGCAATCAATCTGAACGGCTCTTTATAGAGCCACCAATCTTTCACAAGTAGGAAAGGGCACATACTCTCAAATAATCGGGCAAGGGGCAGCCCAAATGATGATAACAATAGAGAAGTGGCAATCTCTATGTTTTGCTTAATATTATAATAATTTGGTTCTGAAGAAGTCAGAGCTAATCCTGGCGAAAGCTTGACAGATTAAAACTTGTCCGACGGCGAACCCGTTAAACTCTTACTTATAGTAAATATACCTTTATTAAATGCAAGCTTACAATAGAACATGGTCAGATCGCGTTTTTCCAATTTAACAATAAACCACCAATGCGTTGCATATGTGCGTTATGTGCAAGTTTTGCCTGCATGTTGTTTATTCTACGAAATAACTTATGTTTCGTTAAAAAATGGTTAATAACAGGTATTTTGGATCAATATTCAGCATAAGAAATACCCATTGCAGTAACCTTGTTATTGATACCCTACCTGTAATACCTTTGATGACATGAATGACCTAAAATAGCTGGTTTCCAATTCCGAAAAGGCTACACCTTGAGGTTTAAACTGCTACAAAGAATAGCAGTGTCTAGGAAAGATATTTATTGATTTTTCTAAAATATTTCATAGGTATTTACACTTTTTGTGATGAAGATTAATTGCCTGAGTAAGTCATTGTAAAAAATAAAGTCAAAGGCAAATCTTTGATGAAATCAATACGATGGGCAAATGCAACGCATGGACGGTTCATCGGCAGAATCGAGAAAAAAACGGGATCTGACCACGCTGCTGGGCTGTATTTATAAATTTGTATTTCAAAAACCTTGCATCCGATTAGTCTCATAGTTTCACCAATTAATGTCAGGTATATTTACTGTCATATCTTTAAATCTTGCAGCTATGTTTCCTACATTTTGAGTTGTAAGCACTCCGGTTTTAGACCCAGTTTTTTGGGACACGCTGTATAGAGAAAAACACCATTCTGTATCATTTCCAACGTGTCCAACAAGGGCTATGGTGTATTTTGGAATCTGGAATCCTAAAGGAATGTACGAAATGTAGGACTAATTAATATTTTCGCAACTTCTAATTTGCTTGTCCTGTGTATGCAGATTTTAAGCGTTGAAAACTAAATTGTACAGCCAACATGGCCAATGGTACTATTATGTTTCTGTATTAGTGTTAGTACTAGACTGTATTCCGGATTGGATATTGTGTTACTCACAATATTGCTCGTAAAACAGCTATAAACCGATTTAAAAACGGGTATATACAAAATATCTTACAATTGATTTAAAAATACAGAGTACCCAGTCGCTTCACTTACACTCAGTATTTTTTTACAGAAAAGTACACTAGTATTTTGAATTATAGATATAGATAGACTATAATATCACATATTCATGCATTATATAATTGACCAATTGTTGCTGCAAGCTGTCATTGTAACCTTGACATATACGACTGAAAAAGAACAGCAAATGTCTTAATTTGATAATCTTCGACGTCATAAAACTAAACGTTATACTAGTTTACAGATCTACGGTCACACTGCAAAACTAGTACGCATGGTTTATTACGTATAAGTGACTTATACGTACAAGCACACCAAAAAAAAGAATTGCGACAAATACAAATATTTCAATGCTATAATTGAAACATTCGCATTAATATCAGTTCAATTTACATGAGTGTTTGTGTGTATGGTGACGCAAAATATTAATTTGGCGTATATCGTATAAAGGTCTAACGTACAAGACACTCATTGGTATGAGTAAAACATACTGGTTTTGCTGTGGGGTGAGGCGTACGTTTATTAAGTAGTATAACGGGTCACAAAACAAGAAAAATAGTCAAACATAATTACAGTGTACCCATCAAATGTATTTAGTAGTATATGGCATTTATACACGTTAAAATACCAAATACAGAAATATAATTGGCTTTTAAATACCGTTCGTTGTTCAATTTTTCCTTCTTTTCTAATCCGACGATAATCTATGATTGATCAACCACGATTACCTAAAAGTAGGTGTTCTTGAAATTGACATTTCGTTCCATTAATACTTAGCATTTACTCTCTGATGTGTGTAGCTTCAAGATAACGGAGTTAGTTATATTTGCCCTGGCTTACCCTTATGTGAAAGAATACTACTTCAAGTGGGGAAAAGAATTGCGATTTTACATATGGGTGATATTTCCCCAAATCCTGAATCGTAGTTATGCAAAGAAATATTTTTCACCTCGACATATTTCGTTTGCAGCGGCTACAAAACAAGGATGCGTGCATCATTTTAAAAGTCAACCGGCGTCAATCTGCTCCACTGCTTCATTCTCTACACTGTCTACCAGTTGATAAAAGAATCAAGTTCAAAACACTGCTTTTTGTGTATAATTCCATTACCGGTTCAGCACCCATATACATTTTTGAGTGTATTTCCATCTACATTCTATGCCATAAACGCATTGGAGCTAGCTCCTTTGCTGTGGCTGGCCCAACACTATGGAATAATACTCCATCCACCTTAAGATCCATCAACAGTATCACAACCTTCAAGCATAATCTCAAGACTCATTTGTTTAGTATCTGATTTTCTGTACATGCTTTCTCATTCTTTCCATTCACTTTTGTATTGTTAAAAAGTTATATTTTTGTTAAGCGCTGCGATCATTTTTGGAGATGTGCTATATAAGCACTGTTATTATTAAATAGGGCAAAGCAGTTTCGCCAAAACATACATCAGGTAAAAGTATGATCGAATTATAGTTTTACCCTAAAGCTCAAAATTATTAAAATTACCGCTAAACGGCCAAAGTCTAATTAGAATTGATATTGCAGATTTATTATTGAAACATAAATTTCAGTTGCCGTGTTCAGAACGATCTTCCGGGTCAATCCCTATTATCTTCCGGAGACAATTGTTGGTTTAATTCTACCGTGAATTTAACTATATCAGTATATCGTTAACGTTATACTGTATAATTATATTTAACATTTTCCAGGTAATGTTGCAGACTACGCAGAAGGATCCGTAAACCCTGTCCAAGACGAGACATCAACAGAAGACTACACCGGTCACGTGTCATCATCGAGCGATCAATTCAACGTTGTACCGGATTTTAGCTCCAGTAGTAGCTCAGAACCTATTGACTTCAGTGACGACTCAAGTTCTGATTGGGATTCAAAGTCGATCGAGGTCTTCTCAAACGATACCACCAATAGCACGGAGGGCACAGAGCGACCACCATTGACAGATGGTACAAATGGTGTTAAGATCACCGTCAATAACCAGACATTGGTCCTAAACGAAGGAAATAATAGTTTCGTAGGCGGAATTGATGGTGAATTTGTGTCTCTTTCAAGCGGAACCACTACGACCTCCACCACCAGCGCAGAGTACACAACCAGCGACAAAGTTCCTTTGGAAACGACCGGATATGCCTCAATCTCTCCGATGACGTCATCTACAAATATGACGTCAACTATTTCCGATATTTCGTCGTCTGCTTCCGGTGAAGCTAATGACTCACAATCCGGGAACTTTAGTGACGTATTTGTCGACGATCATAGCAACCACAGCGCCAACATATCTGATGAAACGGTCGAGTCGTATTATGCGGAACAAATGGAAATATACGACCAGGACGACAGTATTAATTATTCGAGCGAGACTGATTTTGTGTATCCCGCGCCCGATGGGTTACCATTGAACGAAACTACCACAGATAGCATGGTCACTGCTTATTCTTCCTCCACAAGCGGTATCCCAAGTTCAAATACATCTAATATTAATATTACATCGACTGCTATTTCGCCAAATACCTCATTGTTTGATACAGATGCCACTATCAATAATATCTCCAGTTCAAATGTTTCCAATTCAAACATCTCCAGTTCAAATGTTTCCAATTCAAACATCTCCAGTTCAAATGTTTCCAATTCAAACATCTCCAGTTCAAATGTTTCCAATTCAAACATCTCCAGTTCAAATGTTTCCAATTCAAACATCTCCAGTTCAAATGTTTCCAATTCAAATATCTTTAGTTCAAATGTCTCCAATGCAAATGTCTCCAGTTTAAATGTTTCCAGTTCAAATATCTTCAGCTCAAATTCCTCGGCCGTTAATGTAACAAATCAGTATAACGATTCAGCTGATATCAGTAGCGGCGATTCCCAAAGTATTAGTTATGATTACTATGAATACAGTGATTATGATTACAGTGAATACTATGATGATTCGAATACCTCCAACACAAATGTTTCCAATTCAAATATCTCCAGTTCCAATGTTTCTAGCCCAAATATCTCCAGTTCCAATGTTTCCAATCCAAATATCTCCAGTTCCAATGTTTCCAGTTTAAATATCTCCAGTTCCAATGTCTCCAGTTCAAATGTCTCGAGCTCCAATTTTTCCAGCACCAATGTCTCCAGCGCCAATATCTCCAGTTCTGATTTCACCAGTTCCAATATCTCCAGTTCAAATATTTCCAGCACCAATATCTCAAACTCAGATGTCTCTGTCATAAATGAGACAAATAAGTTTAACGACTCTTCTGAATCCAATAGCGGTGATAACCAAACATCTGATAATCAAGATGGATATTATGACTATAGTGATTATTATTACAGTGAATACTATGACAACTCTTACGACGGACAAAATAAAGACGATCAGTCATCACTCAATAGCAGTATGGACGGTAATGAGTCTCAGCCTCACCAAAATACCACCGGTGGCAGCGCTATAACTTCAATTTCATCAGATGCAACATCAGTCCCTAATCTGCTGACGGCTGAAGGCGCCAATTCATCAGAGAATTCCGCCGGATTAACAACCTCACAAGATGTTACATCCCTATCATCACGGACCACTGATGATGCAAGTCAACAGGAAACATTGGACAATGATATAGAAGAAACAATCCGCAATAACGAGAATAACGAGCAATCTTCGGCATCAGAATCCGACTTCGACTCCTCCTACTCGTCTTTACTGATTGACGACGGAGCTTACTACTCATCATCAGATTACAGCGACGACGGTTCTTGCCCACCGGCTGCTCACCTACACGGGACTCCACCGAAGGACTGTGACGACATTCAAGCAGATAAGAGCGGTAGCGGTAAGACTAGCGGTGAATATTGCATATATCCGATGGACGGAAACGGCTCTATACGGGTGTTCTGTGATATGGACTTTGATGGCGGTGGTTGGACGGCAAGTATACCATTGATGACTTTATAAGGCCAAACTGCCAAATCAATATGCTGGGCTCCTATGTAAAAGTGACATTTACTCTGGACTCTTATGATGACGACATAATAATATTTTGCATGCATGCCCCAATAGGGCCTATACAAATATTAATAAAATGGATCTGTTTGAACTAGGCAGCAACTAGGAACTAGGCAACAACTAGGGAACTTGGTCCCAGTTTACAAAATAGTACTTCTCTGTCGTCATCGTAAAGGTCTAAGAGCCCAGCAAATTAATTGTGCACCTCCGCCTAATTTTCCTGTCAGTGCGTCGATCGCCTTTGGATTAGCGGAAAACCCATTTGGGTAACAAAATGCAAATGTTACCGTTGGTCGGAAAACTAACATTATTACAATCCTGCCCCATTCACAAGCTACCCTAACCTTAACCTCTAAAATAATATTGTAACTATTTCATTTGCGGGCACAAAACGTCATCGGAATTTGAATGGTATGGAGAACCATTGGTTCACTGTTAAGGTTCAATCGATCGATATGCAGCTCTGAAGACATATCATTTGCCATATCTTAGGTATACCATTAGGACCTTACTTACATATGTTACGTGGAAGTGGTGTCTTAAATTGGCATGCGCAGGATTTCTGAACTGGGAGAAGGCTCTCTACGAACTACTTCACAAAATTCGTAATACGGCTACGGCCGGGCGCTCGTCTGGGGCGCCATTGTAACCTTATATCATTTCTCATGTATGACATTATTCTTGATTTTTCTTCACAGTTAATACAAAAGCACAACACCGATTACGATTTCCACCGCACGTGGGATGAATATCGCGAAGGTTTCGGCGACATATCGGCCGATTTTTGGTTAGGCAATGAATACATACATCGGTTAAGCACCCAGGATCAGTACCTTATCCGGATTGACCTATGGGATTACTTAGGGAATAGTGGCTATGCACAGTATGATACCTTCAGAATAGAGGGGGAAGAGTTGTTTTATCAACTAGCCCTGGGACGATACAGCGGTGATGCAGGTATGTCCAAATCATGACACCATTTAGAATTCGCCATCACCGATAGCATGTGCGGGGACGTACGTGTAGAGTTTATCCTTCTATACCCAATATTTAGCCTACATTAGCGTAAACTAGGATTTCAAAAAGAGGTGCCGCACTTGAAGGGAAAGCTAGTTATTTGATGGGCAAGATCGTTTCTTCTCCATAAACACTGAACTGTGAAGAGGGTCAACTTGAGTGGAATGATGGGGAAAGGTAGCAATTCTGGGACGGGCCTGACGCTAGTTACGCAAATCACGAGACGAAATAGTTACGCATTCAATTTAAGTCTGGTCTTTTCATGTCTTACCGAGAGATATTGTGCATATGCGTAGGATGTCGGATAAGCTGTCCGAATAAAACAGAAGACATTTACGTTGCGAATCTTCGTCTGAAAAATGATTCATGCACTACACGTAATTCTTAGTTTCTTTCAGTCCTCAATTGTGCACTGATTTTAGTTGAGGACGTAAATTATTTGCCCGGAGCCAATCAAATTATGCGCTGTTGGATTTTTTAAAGGTAAATGAGAAGTAATGAACTAAAGGGCCAGGGACTGGAAATCTGGTACTTCAAGATTATTTATCAACCTCAAACAGAGGTTGATCACTTTAATTATAATGATAATATTTCTTTTTTCATTTTAAGGTGACTCTCTGCGTTGGCATAATCATCAACCATTCAGCACAGTAGACGCAGATCATGACTCGTACAGTGGTAGTTGTGCCGATATTTACCATGGAGGTTGGTGGTACACTAGCTGTCTTAGCTCAAATCTTAACGGAAACCATCTCCCACCCGGGTCAAGAGAGATGGGCATAGTATGGACACGCTTCGAAAAAGGCATGAATCTGAAAGGCGCAAGCATGAAGCTGCGCAGGGTGAACTTCCCGCGTACCGCCAGAGACAGCATACGACGGTTCGATGGGGCTGTTGGTGGGAGAGGAGCAGCAAGGATGAATGAGGTTAAGCCAGTGGAAGGGAAAGGAGAAGATTCAGAGAAAGATGTAGCTGGAATAGAACAGGTGGAGGTGGTTGATATGAGACCAAAGATGAAGAAGAATAAGTTGAACAAAATCTTTAAGAATTTTTACGATAAATGGTAGAGGGGACGAACAGTTAAACAGTCGTTATCGGTAGCAGTGTACAGTCCGCCAATTGCCTACTCCAGCTAGGAGGCCCTGTGTCTGTATGCTATCTAGACTCATAATTAGTAGGCTTTGGAGAACGGAGCTAGGCATAAATAGAGTGTTTGTACCTATGCCTTGATTGCTATAAGGAGGTTAGGGAGCACATCAAAACTCGACCGCGCGGCAACCGCCGGTTCCGCCCGGTTGGACCGCATATCATTGTTTAGAACAATAGAAACCGGCTGCAACCGCACGGAACCCCACGGAACCGGCGGTCGAGTTTTGACGTGCCCCCTTAAGACTTTTAGTCAATATTGTCCAAAAATACTAATTGCCCCTTAAACCTATTATTACTGTTGTATTTTCAAATTCATCCTAAACCAAATTCCCTTTTATCAGATAATTTGAGTCGCTATTGAAAGTCATCCGTAAAAGTTAAAGTAAAATGATGAATACATCAATATTATATCATTAGTTTCAAATTTTGATTTTAGGGTATAATTTGCTAGAAACGCCTTTTATGATAATAAATAAACTGTGTATCAATATCTGCATTTAAATGAAACACACAAGCCTAAAGAGGGCACTTTTCTTTAACAATCTGTTTCTAGACTGACCATAGCTTGAAATGGCTCATCTAATTCCACGGTGCTACAGATATGCAAAAAATATATGTCATAGCCGAAATTAGTGTTTATCCATGACCAGTAATAGTGTTGTTTTACCACTGCATGCGCCAACGTGTAGCACAACACCGCACTCAAGGACCCTGTATTTTCAAAAAACAACACTGGCTAAGTTTCTGAGAGCGTCGTTTTCCCGCTAACTGCAGCAACATCAAGTACGATATATACCACACTTGAAGCACCCAAAAGGCATATATTATTGAACTGTTTGAATTTAGAAGAGTGTTGTTGCTCCACTACCTGCGTTAATGTGCAGCACACTGTCCTGATAGCAGTGTTGCAAAGATACAAGTAATTGATTGAGTCTTTAAAGTTTTAGTAACTTGACTTGTGGTTTTGATAGTGTTGTTTTCCCATTACTCGCGTCACCGTGCAACACACTTCTACCGGCGAACGGACCTCTCATGGCTTTCTTTCTTTTTTGATGTTCAAAATGACACACAAAATCACATAAGTCTATAAAACATAAAGAATGAACTTTTCCCAGAATTTCCGAATAGTGGGTCGTTATCAATTTTATGTGAACAATTTTCCCTTTAAAAATGGGTCTGTCGGGCCCGTAGAACAGGGGTTCTTTTTCGTCGACTTAGAACTTCAGTATCATTAATGTCATTTATTCGGACTCAAGTCAAGACACATTTCTTAAATACGTTTTCAGTGATGGGGAGAGTAACCTTTAAATCGAAACCGATCATATTAATAGGATTTTCACCAATTCTTTGGTTCAGTCCCTATATGCATTAATAAATGTATTATTTCAACAAATATGGAGATGCATATCGCGAGTGTCTCATTAAAACTACTAGTATTTGAACTTCATTGATCATTTGATTTGTCCACTACTCATGTATGATGCTACTTAGGTATATTATGTGATCTCTTCCAGGGGATGCACTCAATCCTCGAGAGAAAAAAATGGAAGCAGATTTTATTGCAGATTTACATTTCTGATCATAAATCGTGAATATATTCCAAGTTACAGATCGATACGATTCCTAAATACCTCAAAATCATGGTTTTAGAGTGAATTTGGGGTAAAAATAAGTTCAGACTCCGACAGTTTATTTTCACTCTAAAACCATGATTTTGAAGAAATTAAGAATTGTATCGCCCTGTAACTTGGAATGTATGTACGATTTATGATCAGAAATGTAAATCTGCAAGAAAATCTGCTTTCATTTTTTTTCCGATGACTGAGGGAGTTCCCTGGAAGAGATCACATAATATACCTTTAACAAGTTCAACATACACAGGTAACAGCAGGCGCGGATCCAGCCAAGTTTAAGTGGGGCCCAAAAAATGAAATTGCGCTTGTGCCATCCAAGCGGTGCGCAGCACCGCCCTCCGCCGAGATATGTTTGGACAGGGGGTGTCTGAGGGGGGGGGGGGGGGGGGGGGGGTGCCGTGCCCCCTGAGAACATTTTTTCAATTTTCGAACTCAATTGGGTGCGATTTGGTGTATACTTTTGACCAATATTGTATTGAAAATCCATCACTTCATTTCTCAATTTTGTTTCAATATTTTATCAATGCACGAAAGAAGTTGAGCATATACTGAAATATTCGTGATTTAAGTATATATGGTTTAAAAGCTTGAACAGGGGGGAGTCTGAGGGGGGATGTACCCCCCCCCCCCCCCCCCCCTCAGAAGTAGAAATGTTTTCAATTTTCGAACTCATTTGGTGCGATCTGGTGTATACTTTTGACCAATACTGTATTATTGAAAAGCCATCACTTAATTTTCAATAAATATTTTGTTTTTTATCAATGCACGAAAGAAGTTGAGCATATACTGATATATTCTTGATTTAAGTATAGATGATTCAAAAGCTCGATCAGGAGTCTGAGGGGGATGTGCCCCCCCCCCCCCCTCATCAGAATTTGATTTTTTCCCTTCAATTTTCGAACCCATTTGGTGCGATTTGGTGTGTACTTTTGACGAATATTTGATTGAAAAGCAATCACTTTATTTCCGATCAATATTGGCTTTTTATATAGGCCTATGTCAGAAAGAGGTTATACTAGTTACCTCAAAAAGATCAAAATTTCGCGTCAACGTACGTACGCGTATGTATCCTGACCGACGTCCAATAAACTCCAAACATTCTTATGTCCCTTGCATGCCTCCCCCGCCCACCTTTTCTTTTTATTCTTTTTTTCTTCTTCCTTGCCCCCTTTTTTTGAAGGAGGGAAAGGAGGGAAAAGAGGGAAAGGAGGGGGGTGGGGGCTGGCCCGTCCCCTCCCCCTGTATCCGTGCCTAGGTTACAGGTAATATATATATACAGGGGCATAACCACGGGTGGTATTTATACTAATATTTACATGACCTATTATACTTAGGTATATATCCTTACATGACCTATTATACTTAGGTAATTCCCAAGACCCTAGGCTCAGACCACAATAGACATAAGAACACCTCGATGAAAGACCCTTCTATCCTCGGTTTAGGGTTTTTGACCGGGATCACGATTTTTGAGGAAAAAACGCCAACTAATTCTGCCGGGTCTCGATCCGGGGACCCTCCGTTCTCAAGCCCCACGTCCCACCCACTAAGCCACGGCCCTCAGCTACACATTCGTGCAGTATACTGCGCTCACAATATAGGCTCGGTTGACTATGTCATCGAAAACCGACGGCGCATGCGTTTGGAGAGGGACTTAGGATTAGCATTTTTAGCACTCATGGGGAAGGGGGTTTAGGGTTAAGACACGCAATATAAAAATTAAAACCTCTAACTATAATAGTTTGACCCCGACTTAAAAACCAAGACCCTCACTGTAAAACAGAGGCCCCATCAGCTGTTACTAATAGTACCTAATAACTAATACCCCTCACTTAAAATTAATACCTTCATCATAAAACTAAGACCTACGAACTATTATAAATCTCAGACCCTATACATACAACACTACGGATCTCTACTGCAAGTAGGTTTGTTGAATTTTTGATGCAATCCACTGGTATAATTACCAGCCGAGTGTTTAGGGAGCATGCCAAGGGTTAAGGGTGTGTGCAAGGGATTAAGGATACAGGCTGCAGGTTTAGGGTGCATGTTAGCAGCTGGAAGGGTACACGCCCTAACCTGTTGTCTTAGTGTTTTCGTTTTAGGGTCATAAGATCTGTGTGATCCCCCGTATGAGGTTAAAAAACTGTAAATGTAAATTGACAACGTTTAGTCAGTCAACACCCACTGAAGAACTGGATGAAGACCTTAGTTTTTTCATTGGTACCACACAAGTATCACATGATGTCAGGTGTCTTATGGACACCACATCAGGGCGTCACTTTTATACATGTTTATAATAAATTTGGTCTGTTGGTTAGTTTATTATATGCTATTGTCAATGTGGCCATGAATTTGTACTCTATAAACCTGTAAAAGCCATAGATTTCTAAAGCATATCAATTATTTCGTAACATGACCCAAGGATTTCTGACTCCACTCTCTTGAAGTTCCCAATGTCATATCAATGTAATGAAAATGTAATATGGCTAATTCAGGGTTTAAAGACATTTCTGAAATGCAAAATAGGGAAACTATCATGTCTATCTTTACTATAATTAATAAAGAGGTTGGAAGACACTTGATGTTTACTTCATCTTCCAATTATTCATAAATACATGTTCGATACTCTATATCCTTTGATGGGGCGACAGTGTTGCTAGGTATGGTGTGCTGCAAAAGAAATCTTATTAGCATATAACCCAATGAAACACAAATAACATTGCACAATATACAAACAAGAGTTTTTTAAATCTTAAAATATATTGATTTATTCATTCAATGTATCCAATATAATTCTATTCGGATTCAAGAGTCAGAACGGTTTCTAGCTTTAAGAAGAGTCGTCTGAAATTGCACCTCTTCCCCAAGTAGCTCATCGCATGCTTCAGTCAGGTCCCTTTGTTTTGTTTTCATGTTCTTTACTATTTTGTGTATATTTTTCATGCATTTTGTATTGTTCTGCCATCTTTAGCGCTGTGATCTTTATGACCAAGCATGATAGCTACCTTTGCATACATAACTACCCCTTTTCCATGATTTCAATATCTATTCCAAAAATCTTAACATTACATTCTGATAACAATTTTCAATTGAGTGCTAATCTTGGCAACTAAAAATTAAACAACACATGCCCTATTACATTGAGTATTTCCTTTGAAATAGGTCCTATTGCCATTTTGATGCCTTCATAGTCGACTACTCTTACACCAAATTCAACAAGTAACAACCTTTTTGTCATTTTCAGTGGCTTTTGTTTAATAAATTCCAAAACCGATTTAAGAGTATGCCTTTTGTAAGTGTTCTAAAAGAGGGAGGTCTGTTTTCACTGCCAAGCATAAAAAGAATGTGAAAATGGGGAGAGGGGGATAAAGAAAATTAATTTCCGGGGTAAAAAAGGCCATATAGCGACCATAACATACATGCCCAAAAGTTGGGTGGCGGAAGCAGTCTGATTTCATCCCTGAACTTTAAAAATGTCCCAATATTTATTTATTTATTTATTTATTTATTTATTTATTTATTATTATTTATTTTTTTTTGGGGGGGGGGGTCAGTCACCCATATGGTTACAAGATCATCAGTTGGCAGGTTTTTTTGCTACCCCTGCTTTAAAAACACTAGGCAAAAATGACCTTTAGATATACAGTAGTTTCACTACAGTCTCAGGCATTTCATATTTGTAATGCCACCAACATCATTCGGCCTGATACTGGAACATTTTATATGTCACAGTATCGTCCGATACTGGAACACCGAACTTTGTACCAGTATCAAACGATACTGGGACCAGAATCTGGGACCTACAGTACACTTTTCCAAATCATGTTTTAACAAGCTTTCTACATAGCAAAAATATCAAATCTGCTCAGTACAATAGCCATTCACTATGTTCAGTTACACCATGTTGATAGAATATTATCCACATTTCATTTACACTTTGATTAATTATACATTTTCATGAGTGAATAAAAATCTGTTATGTCGGTCTTTATGTATGCTTTTAAATGAATCAATGGACTGTTGACAATCATCGATCAAATATAACAGTTCTGATAAGCTTATTTAAGATAAAGGAAAGTACAGTGCGATTCAGAAAGAAGGAGCACTTTTTGGGAAAGGCATCACAAATATTTCAGCTGTGTATATATTCAGAACCAATACTAGTCTCAGAAAGTTATCTTCATACAAAAATAGATGCAAAAGGAGGACTTTGCAGGTGAAGTAAATTTTGAGTTTATTATGTGTGCTCTCAGAGCATTTTTTAAGCTTTAAAATGATATCAAATGTATCAAAATTGATCAAGGCATTCAAATTTTACGAGTGAAAATGACTCAGAAATTCTTATTATTTTCTTAATTGTTTCTGTCTGTTTTCATCTATGTCTTGAAAAACACACAGCCGCAAACATCCTACTTTTGATGTGCTGCATCAGCATCACAAATGGCCTTTCAAACACTATTAATAACTATGTATATATACATCTCAATTTTATAAAAACATTTGTCAAAAAAGTGACCATTCTCTCTGGCTCGCCATGTAGTTCAACTTTCAAATAGATCTATCATAATGTAGCCAGATTATTAAGAATAATACACTTGAAGAACACATTTTGGTTGACAATTAAACTACTTGTTTTTGTTTACCCGGTACCCATCCATTACAATACCCATATCATGACATATACTGTCTGTAGAGTACACACCAGCTTCAGCACTGGATTTCACAGGGCAGAGATCTTGATTGCACCACCTGTTAAAAGAGGGAAAAGGAAAATGGATATCACTAATTACACTGTCTGGAGGGAATAGTCTGGCTTAGATAATTTTGCATGTTACAAGAAGGGAAAAGGAAAGTGTCAATTTTACTAATCCTAAAAAAAAGAAGCACAATCAATTGAAACACAGGTATTCAAAGGGGGATTACTTGTGTATTTCCTCAAATACATCAACGTTGACATAAATATTGGTAATTCCATAGATTCTTAACAGATCATTACCAAGCTATTAATTAGTAAGTATATAAGTCAACTTGTAGAACCATTATAATTGTTTTCTACAGAATTCTCTATTGTTCCCTGTTTTTCTCTGATAATAATGATTCAATCGTACTGGAAAAGCCAATGACTTACACAGAACTCTCATTTATTGCACTGTGGAAAATGTCCATAAAAAGTGTGCCTATAAGAAGATCTGGTTGTTTAAAATAAGATTTGTGAAAGGCATGTCTGTAAACTGTGTTCTATATGAGAGTGTGTACATATATACCCTCAATTATCTGGGAAACATTGAAATGAAGAATTAGATAATAAAAAGATGGAAGTTGATTAGAAAATGGTTGGTTTATTTACCACGAGTAATATTATCACCATGCCATTTTTGAATGGTTGATTTATTATATTCTAAGTTTGTGATCTGCATGAGGATTGTTGATTTCACCGAAAAAAATCAGTTCTTTATACTACAATAATGTTCCGAAAATCATGATCAATTTTCACATGAACAAATAAATTAAAATGTATTTTTGTGTACCTCTCAGCCACCGTCATATCTGAGGGAGTTGCATCTGTCCACGCTGCATGTTCCAATAATAACATTCCAACATAAGTTCTTGTTAGACTATACGCAAAGTCCCTAGCTGCAATCTCCATATACTGAGCCGATGCAGTACTGGTAGCAAAAGACAACAGATCTTCTGTGGCTTGATTGACTTTTTGTACACTTCGGACAAGGATGGGGTTCTGAGATGCTGTGCAGATGTTGGCAGTTCTTGTTTTGATGTCGGTTGCAAAAGCTTGCAGAGTGTGACCTTGTGTCTTTGCGATGGATCTTAAGACGTCCAACGATAGAATGTTAGTTGTGCCTTCCCATATACTCAATACCTGTATTCAATGACATAATATTATATTTGAGTTCAAAGTAAGGAGATATAGGGCTAAGGTAGGGCTTTCATTCCAAAGTGATCATTATAATATGCAGATTAAGAGGGAGTTTTCTTGCTTATCAAAATGTCTATGTTCCATCTAATTTTGAAGGAAAAAACCACAACATAACATACCTGGTACTGAATGGGTCATTGGAAACCATTTATTGGCCCCCTGAGATTACTCAAAATAAAATATTTTTACTTATTTGTTTTAAACTATTTCACACAGTATTTTCTCCTTTATCTTCAACTCCACTGAATCGGCTAGATGTAGCTTTAACTAAAGCTTTTTCCACATGATGCATTTGTTGAGCTCTTAAGTTTTAGAAATAAGAAAAAGGAACACTGATAACTTATTTATTCATTGATGAAAACTAGAACCTAAGAGCTCCAATGATGAACATGCTATGAAGCGATGATTGTGTGCATATGTCTATGGGAACTGAGACAAATTGGAGACCAGAATTAGGGCATTTTACAAAAATGTTTGAAATCTTTTTTAGGAACAGAGTGTCTTCATCATGAAACAAACCCTAAAGCTCAGTGCCCTGTTTCCCTTGGTTGCATACCTGTGAGTCTCTCAATATAGATGGTATACCTGTCTCCTCTATGTAGCCTTGTCCACCAAAACTCTCTACTCCCTCTGACGCAACACTGATAGCCTTAATGAGATAAATGACACAAAGCTGTTAATTATCTCACAGAAATATAAACATAATAAGTTTTGTCGCACACAATTGCACATGTCTTAACTACACTGAGCCAAAAAAGAAACTTATAAAATTTTAACAGATCACCAAATAAAATTCTGTGCATGAAAATGTACCAAATTTGGATACAATATTACTGCAATGTATTGCTTCACTTGGCAGTCAATAATCAATTGTTTGCTTCAATGACACAAGAGAAATCTGCACTGACTCAGACAACGTCTTGCATCACAGGTCACAGCAAACAATTTCAGCAACATAAAGTTAAAAACATTTCATAGAGTCAAAACAAACTCATATCCAAACAATGAAGTCATTAACGGGTATGTCCACCTCCAGCTTGCAGGCAAGCTGTGCATCTCCTTCTCATGCTTCCAATCAAGTTCCTGATGGTAGCCCGGGGAACATGGTAGCCTTGGGAACATTGTTCCATTCTTCCTGTAGTGCTGCAATAAGTGTTTATCCATTGACAGGTGGATTGTCTCTTCTTGATACACATCGTCCAAGCTCATCCCAGAGATGTTCGAATGGGGGAGAGGTCTGGCGAGCTGGAGGTGGACATACCCGTTATTAATTTTACTTCATTGTTTGTTTGGATATGAGTTTGTATTGACTCTATGAAATGTTTTTAACTTTATGTTGCTGAAATTGTTTGCTGTGACCTGTGATGCAAGACGCTGTCTGAGTCAGTGCAGATTTCTCTTGTGTTATTGAAGCAAACAATTGGTTATTGACTGCCATGTGAAGCAATACATTGCAGTAATATTGTATCCAAATTTGGTACATTTTCATGCGCAGAATTTTATTTGGTGATCTGTTAAAATTTTATAAGTTTCTTTTTTGGCTCAGTGTATTATGAAGAATACTGTGCACATAGCTTTTACACAGAATAGAAGAGGGATACAACCCAGTTCTATACCACGAGTGGGGTATTAATCCCTTTTTGGTAGGGGTATGCTTTCTTGGTTGTCAAAGAGGAGATTGTTTCATAATTTTATGAGAGTTTAAGATTTCTTTTCCTTACAAAATTGTTGATTTTAAGTAGTGAATTTCTCTCAATGTTGTGTAATAAGCATGCAATCATTTTTGGGGATAAAAAAGGTTCTTAGAATTCAAATTTGTGTAATTTTTTTAATTAAAAAAAACAACCTGGAGGTCTTAAGAAATAAAGCAGGCTGAGAAGTGAATCTGCTATGAGATTTTAAGCCTTTTACAAGCTACTACCTGCTTCAAATACAACTCGAAATTTGTATCTATATATTTCATCTCTCAAAATATAATGAAATCTATTTATATGCCTATGAACCATTAAATATACATCATTATTATTTCTATGGGCCTTCCAAACGGTACAATAAAGGTGCGTATTGAATATTGTGCACCAAGTTCCCGGATGTGCGTTCAATATTTTTGTGCGGCGCAGAAGATGTGCGCGTGAGTATATGAGCAGAAAGATCAGTTTTGGCTAACTCATTTAGTCTTTATCAAAACAGTCTGTTATATAAATAATAATAATAATATTGAATGTCCTATTTTCGGGTGATACAAGAATATATTGCACTCGCTATGAAAATATATTTTGTATCACCCTCAAAGCCATTCAATATTATATAATTATATTACACAGATGGGTAAATTACACGATATACTATTAATGAAAAATTAGAAGGGATAACTCCTATGTCATTTTGAACACAAAATCACAGTTATGGCCTGTTCATAAAAATCCTGTCATATTGTGTGTCAGTCAACATCAGCGAATATAAGTTGCCATTGCTTCAACTCACGCACCAATGCCTGTTGATGTCGTTCGATACTCAGTGATGGGAGTATGAACATGCCCTTTCAATGGTAATAAGGGACAATGAAAAGGATATTATTCCCTACACTGACTTGACACTTACCTGTTTAGCTGTATACAGTTTAGTTAGAGGTGTGAGTATTCTTAACATCTGAATATCATGATCGGTAGCCATGTCACATTCGTCTAATCCGAGAAGACGTGATACCTCCAATATCAGCAGTATTGAGCCTCGCGTTTCTACCTGTAGTGCAATGTGATTTATTTTAAGCACGGGAGAGGTCTTGATGAGTGTGAATTAGAGAAAAGGCTGTTTACCTATCAATATATTTCATGTAAGACCTTTTGAAAACATGTTTTGCATATCGTTGCTGTTCTGTCAAAACCTTGTATCTCCATTTGACAATATAACAACTGCTTGGTGGAACAGATTATTAGAGAGGAACATCCAAATTTAAAAAAAATTACAATAATCTAAAGGAAACACTTTAAAAAGCAATCGTACACTGATGTGATACAGTATCATGAGTATAGTTGACAGCGTTCTTTGGTCAAATACGGTATATAAACATCGGACCTTTATACTCTCTCATCAACATCAAGTTATCAACTTGATTCTCTAAGTCACGTGTTCGATCCACTCATCACACCTTTGCATCCTGGGAACGAGATTTCCAATTCTCGCGGGAAACAGAAGTGGATCAAACCATTACTGAAGAAGTCAACCGAACTGGTTGACGAAACCGTCTAAATGTGAGTACATTTATTGGATTTGTTCAACAAAATATCAACTTTAATGTATATCTACAATCCTGATGAACTTATTCAAAGACTTTAGGTCCTTCGCAGATTGCTGGCATTCTGAATTGAAAAGGATTTAACCCAATATATCTACAGATTCTAAAGGCTCAGACTTAAAATAAAAATACATTTAATATTCGGGAAGAAACACCCAGATATGCTTGTGTATCAATGATTATGCAAGAAACAAATGTTTACCCTAGAGTGGTTGCAAACCAAATAGGAAACCTGAAAACATGAGAATCGTGGAGATGTTATGACAACAGATAATCAAATTGTCACTGCATACACAATATTTGGCCAAAATGGGTTCTAAGGAATCAAGATAAGGGAGGGGTGGATAAGAGCCTAAAAACCCATCCCAAAACAAACCAGAAAAATAAAAAACAAAAACCAGACAACAACAACATGAACAAATTAATGGATTTTGATGTGAAAACAGTCCATCATTTCTTACCTCCATGCGAGCAAGTGTCTGCATGTGAAGCGGGTGATCAATAATTCTCTTCCCAAACGACACTCTCTTTCCGGCATAGTCTCGGGCAAGATGCAATATTCTGTGTGGAAACAGTGATATGACTCATTTGTAAGCAAACTTTGTAATCAGGTTTTGTGACAATAATATTATCCCCAAACATTTTATGCGATTAATATGTGTACATTTGCTCATTCAAATCTCAATACTAGCATTGGTATGCAAATGCTGCATCTATTATCGAGGCCATCCATGTGTCGGCCATATTTGCAGGAACTAAAGTCTGTTTCAGGCACCACAGAAGTCTAAATCTGTGACCATCACATGTTGATGAATAAGAGTTCAAAATAACCCACCAAATGCATGGGTCGTTCTTTGAACAGTAACACTTGTATTGAAGGTCGTGCATTGAATTGATCTGAACAATGATTACTACGGGAACGAGAACCTTTTGTTATGGGCATGCATGAGTGAAGTGGATTTCCTCTATTGGAATAATCACTTACATTATGTTAGCATTGCAAGAAGAATGGATAGTTTAATATGTGTTCGTACCTTCTCATACCGCCGACAGCTGCTACAGAATTATGAATACGGGTTATGGTAAGCATTGAACTTATAGCAGATATGCCACGCCCTTCTTCTGAAACCTGGAATAATGAGATTGGGATACAGTGAGTATTGAAGTTAAGGCAGATATGCCACAAAACTTTCTAATAAAACCAGAAATAGTAATTAGTGGATACAGTGAGTGATAAATTTGAGTAGATACATTATGCCAGATATTATGAATATGGGATATAGCAAGTACTAAACTTACAGAATATATGCCAAGTTCTTCTTATGAAATCTAGAATTATAATTACTATACATCATAAATATTCATTAGCTAATCGCGGTTTCCTATTGGTCTATTCCGTTAGCTACGCACTTCAGTATTTAGCCTACTTCCTCGCGTACGGGAAAGACGCAGACGCGGGGAAAAAATAAGGGTACTACCGCACCCCTAGGAGGCGACTACCGCACCCCCTGAACGAAACAGTCTCATCCCCTGAACGAAACAGTTCAACAAACGTATACACGTCACATTGTATAGAACTTTGCATTCTGGCGACGAGCATGGTTATTTTGTTGTTGTCAAAATGGCGTCGTCTGCTGCTGGTCGTTTCGCGGAACTGTCAGAGACGGATTTGCAAACTATTGTTATGAACTTAGAAGACAGTGATTTGTTTGAAAACAGCGTTATTTTCTTCAAACTTTGACGTTTTATTGCACTGAACTTTGAATGTTGACATCGTTTATATTGACTGTTTACTACTGTTTACGAAATTTAAATAGGCCTACCATTGGATTTTTGATGATTGGAAACACCGGCCGTGTCATTTTGGATTATCTACAAACAAGGTAAGTTGTAAGTTTTTATAATTTCGTGATGAATATTTATGATGTATAGTAAAACAAATACAACATGGTTTATATCGGGAAGTAGTGTGAATTACTGGCCCCTCGGTGTTGGATGAGTGCGTCAACTTCCCTCCGCTACGCGTCGGGAAGTAGACGCACTCCTCCAACACCTCAAGGCCAGTAATTCACACTACTTCCCTCTATACCATGTTGTATCTGTATACTACTGGATAGAGTAAGTGTTTATCATCTTCCCTCCCTGTTCCCTGATACATTTTAATGCACCATCAAATTGTAGTTCCACAATATTTAGTTGAATCCATATGTTGTTCCCTTCCCATGCCCCTTCCACCTTCTACCCTCCACCTCCTCTCCCCTTCACCAACTTCCCCTTCCTTTATCCACTACCCCTACTCCTCCCTAACACATTATCCTCATACCAAATGAGCAAGTGCACCATCTAACAAGAGCTCCGCTGTCGGTAGCTGTCTTGTTCCACGTTTATCTTTCAATTTATGTATTTCTATTTTAGTGTCCTGCTTCCCATGCAATTTTCCCAACTTTCCCCCTACCTCACCCTGGACTTACCAAATGAGCATGTGCACCATCTAATAAGAGCTCTGCTGTCGGTAGCTGTCTTGTTCCAGGTTTATCTTTCAATTTATGTATTACTATTAGCGTCCCTCTTCCCATGCAATTTTCCCAACTTTCCCCCTACTCCACCCTGACTGAGACAGTCGGTTGTGACTTACCAAATGAGCATGTGCACCATCTAATAAGAGCTCTGCTGTCGGTAGCTGTCTTGTTCCAAGTTTATCTTTCAATTTATGTATTTCTATTCCATTCAGCGTGCCATCTGGTCGCTTTGTTTCCAGATAAAACATTGATATGCCACGAGTACCCTGCAGGAGAAAAAGAGCAGTATCACAATTTTTAAAAGAGGGAAACTATATGGAAATATTGCCCAACATGAATGACCCCATAAAAAAGGGAAATATTTTGGACTTACGTTAACAGAAGATATGCAGTACTAGGTTACTGGATCAGTGCAGTCTTTGGACTGAATGTAAATGTATTTCTGTAAACAAATAGGCCTGACATATGATGGAAGAGTGATGCCTAAATAGATGTATGATCAAATAAAAAGGATCTATAGTGTTTGTACTTGTATGTTAAGGAGGGAATCTAATTTTGTGAATGGTTTTAAATATACAAGGTGAGTCAAAAAGACTGCAATAGTGGAAAGAAGCCATTTTGTTTTCAAAACCAAAATGAATTTTAATACTTTTAAAACGTTGCGAGAATGATGTATTTAATCCTAACTTTGTGTGAAAAAATGAAGTCGATCGCATTTTTCGTTTCTCTTTGGTGACCCTCTTTGCTGCACAACCAATTTTACCTGTTTGTCCACGAGCACAGTGATTTTCATTTGAAATGGCACACATTGCATTTTCATATTTTAATATCCCGCCAACAAAAAAATGGAAAATGTCAGTTTTGTATCAAAATTTAGAACATTATACGCTTTTATAGCATGAGTATGATTATAATTGATTATGCTAACTCACATGTAAACAAGAAAGGATGCATCAAATTCCAATAACATCACAAATGAACTCAAGTTTCCAAATTTGAACGAGAGGCACATTTTGTGATCTGATGCATATTTGGGTATCTCGTGGACAAACGTGTGAAATGGGTGCACTGGTCAAAAGGTTCACCAAAGGCAAATGGAAAATGATATTGACTTCATTTTTTCACGCAAAGTTAGGATTAAATACATCATTCTTGCAACGTTTAAAAAGTTTTAAAATTCATTTTGGTTTTGAAAACAAAATGGCTTCTTTCCACTATTGCAGTCTTTTTGACTCACCCTGTATCTTAATTGTTAATGTTAACTATAATGGCAAGTTTTGAGATGGATTTCTCACATTGTACAACAGGTCTGATAACATTGAGGTGTGGGCTTTACTACTCGGATACCATTAGATTGACCATCATATATCTTAAATCTTCTTGTTCCATATCAACCTGTCTGTGCCCTTCGGTGTTCTGATAACCATTTGCTCTACACTTGGAGATCATGCATTTTCAGTTGCTGCACCAACTCTTTGGAATTCATTACCTCTAAATATCAGATGTTGTGACTCTATTCAATCATTTAAAAGTAACCTATTTAAAAGGTTCAATTGTAATATTGTATTTATGTATGTTCTCGTTTGCGCCTCAGAATAGTTAATCTAGATTGATGGTGCATTACTAATGCCTTTATTATCATGATGTGCTAATGACAGTGTCATGCCTGAGTCTTGTTCTGTATCTTTATTGAGACTACCTAGCCAGAGTTAGTGTCATGTGTGAGTCTGTGGTAGAGATTAACCATAGTATATTCTCCATGTGACTATCCTAGCCAGTGTGAGGATGCATACCTAAGTCTGTGGTAGAGATTTACCTTAACATATTCTCCTTCATCATTGACTATCCTAGCCAGTGTGAGCGACAAGTGTCATATACGAGCCTGTGGCCGAGATTTACCTTAATTAATTCTCCTTTATCTTTGACAATTTCTGCCAGTGTGAGCGTCACACCTGAGTCTGTCGCAGAGATTTACCTTAATAAATTCTCCTTTATCGTTGACTATCCTAGCCAGTGTGAGTGTCATATCTGAGTCTGTAGCAGATGAAAACCATTTATAGCCATACAACCTATAGGATCCATCAGGCTGACGAATGGCTCTTGTATCTGTACCACCACCTTTAACATAAATAGACCATAAATACAGACAAATAATGTATAGACTCGGACAAACTGGTGTGAATTAAATTAACAATGACCGTCAAAATATACTGTCTTGAACCCGATCCCTCTTCCCTATCGCGGCGAAGAACAAACCACTAGACTACGGAGGCAGTGTTTACGTGGGTGATAGATGAACAAGCGCTAATGTTTATTATCAAGCCATTATTGAGAGTCTCAAGCGACCGAAACACACGTAGTAAATATTATCTATATGTTGGCCTATAAGCATGATTCTAGCAGAACCTAAGACTAGCAAAAAAAATACAGACAAACGGATTATCGAACTGGTGCCCAGTAGTGTTTTAATTCCTGCTGTATATCGGACATATGAAATATTGGAACCAACAATTTTGTCTCTGTTCTTTTTCTTCTCATTTTGCATCTGGAATAATTCAATTTGAAGAAAAGTTCTGCATATTTAAGGACTTATGTAGGAATATTTACAAAGATTCAAAGTAAAGACTTGTGGGGTGTTCTGATACTCAATATTTTCTGGTCCTTATTGATTTTAGGATCAGGACCAAAGTCTGTGAATCTACTATTTTTTATATGCTTTTGATGTTTTTGTCATTTGTAAAGATATTTTTCTTTCTTACCAACATCAGATCCTCCTGCCCTCTCTGTCATCCATTGTCCAGATGTCCAGAATGTCTTGGGGTCACGACTGGTCAACCTTGGATAGGCGCAGTCTCTCTGAGCTGACATATTCTTGCCATGTGTCTATAAACACAAATATAGGGAAACATTTAGGCTGACCTCACAAATAAATTAGTGTGCATTATTTAATTGTAGCTTGTAAAAAACACAAATAAAACCCACAGTCAAACAAACCTCTCAGGATTGGTCTGTCGGACGGGCAGATTTTTTTTGTTTTTGGTGAATTTTCAACAACAAAAATTAAAATTGATAAGAAATCCAACAGTTTTATGTTCACAATTTTTCTTTTTAATGTGTAAATTTTTTTTTACAAAATGGGTTCGTTGGGCCCATAGAATAGGGGGTTTTCTCGTCGCTTTAAGGAGTATAAATACAAGATAACAAAAAGATCTTCAAGGTGAGGTCAAGTTTAATTTGGTTAACTGGTCTCATGACAGGCTGTAGAGTCCTATTTTATACATCCAGCCAGCATAAACATAACACAGAAACACTCTTGCCCATCACAGCCTGGTAAAAGAAAGTGGTAGTATATAATATGATGCCAAAATACCCAAAAATGTTTTCACATAGTATACCATACTCAAAATCAAATGGAAAATGGTGCCATAAAGATAAACTAAAGGTGGTTATAACACTTCTAAAGCCACACATTACACCATATTTTCCAGGCATAGTAGGGTGCTATTTTCCATTTTATTTTGGGTACGGTAAACTATTTTAAATGCCAAATGGAATGACATGACTACATATGGTAACACCATAGTCCATAGGGCATGATTTAGTATAAAGTCTCCTTTTAAAATAAAATTTCAGTTGCATTATTTTTTCATTCTGAAAGGATTAAATAGTCAAATGCCAATGCAAACTGCACTTTAAAAGTGCTTATATAGCGCTATTCCAAAAATGATCACAAACAAAAATATAACCATACTGGTAAAAACATCACAATATACCCCAGACATCATACAAAAGTGGTATGGAAAAAATGAGACAGTATGTACAAAAAACAAACTACTATGCAAATGAGTCTTGAAAGTTGGAAAGTTATGATACTTTTGCTGGATCGTGGATGGAGTGTTATTCCATAGTGTTGGGCCAGCCATAGCAAAGGACCCAGCCCCAATGTGTTCAGTGCTGGCTGGCACAACAAGACAGGTTTTGTCTGTGGCAGATTGTACACCTTGTCTAGATGGAATGTATATGATGATACACTTAGATATATTGGAGCTGAACCTATGTATTGGATTTGTAGACATAGAAGACTTTTGAACATGACCCTTTTATCAACTGGTAGCCAGTGTAGAGAATGTAGCAGTGGAGCAGATGAGTGGCACCTGTTGACTCCTTGTTTTGTATCCACTGATGTCAGCAGAGCTACTTACATTAAAAAACCTTGCAGCGCCATCAGTCATAGCAAGAGGGCACCAGTACATTCCAGAAGACGGGTAATAGAGAAGTAATTTCACCCCAAAATACACACGACTGGGAACAAATAAACAACAAAATCAACATTTTAAATTGATAAAACTCTGGACTCACTTGAAAGAACTTGGCTGCACCATCTGTCATAGCAAGTGGACACGAGTAGAGGCCGGATGAGGGAGCATACAGTAGTAGTTTACTGGTAAAATATATGCGGCTGAAATGAATAGGAATGACGATACATATGTCAGAGCTATTGGTTGCAATTGGTATTGTTTAATCATGTTTTGCGTCAATTCCCCCACCCATCCCAAAGAACCTTAAACAAGTAATTTAACATTGGTGGTTGTTAGAGAATTTGTCAGAGAATTAACAAGTTGCACAATAACCATGCAGCTACAAGATGCACTAACAACCAACGCTCAAAATAAGGGGGCGCTGGGCGATTTTTACCCCTCACAGTCCTTCTGCCAAAGCGCCCGATAATGCTGAAAAATAAACAACCAAGCGCTGATATTTTGTCCAAACCAGCGCCTGAGAAGCTTGCCCTAAATATTGAATTTCAATTAAGCTTAATTGATTTAATAAAAGGTTAGCTCCCGGTAGCCTAAAATGAGCTCCCTGTTCTCAATAGATCCCCCTGATCCGGGCGCTCCTTTTGAAAAAAGTAGCTCCTGGTAAAAAAACTGTTATCTTGAGCGATGCTTTAGCCATGCTAACAACACTGCTGACATTTGTTCTGTTGAGCCTCTGACAGCACAATCCTATAAACAAAGTTGTGGTAGTTGTGCTACTTCGCTGTTATTTAGTACAACATACTTCCTTTTTTTGTTGGTAGTGTGGGGGGGGGGGGGGGGGGGGGGGAGCCACAGGGGTGTCTATTCTTCTGTTATTTGCTGCAAATGCTGGGGATTTTACCAGGGGTGTGCAACTCAACTTGCCGATATGAAGCTACTTTTGTTTAACTTTTGTGAGTGTCGTATTGTTAGTGGCGTGCTGTTTGTGTCGTCTGCTTTTAGGTATTAGACTTAATTGAAGTTTACACGGAATTGTTGGAAAAATGCCCCCAATTGTGCGGTTTGGAAAGTTTTGATCAAACATACGTGCTGGCTGGTTTTTACAAGCCTTAAATATACGATACTTCACGTTTCATTGTTTATTTTATGTATTTGAATTCATTCCCTCACTTTACACCATACCTTCATTGTTTGTGTCTGACGGACTTGATGCAAGTCTAGAAGTTCTTTTCATTCCGGTGAGCGTCATAAAGTGGCGCTGTCGCATTAATTAATTTATGCAAATGGAACCTATTTAGCTATACATCAGTATTGGACTTTCCTTATCCCAAATTTAATATAGAATCCCTGATCCCTCTTTTGGGGGAAAATTTCAAGTTTATGTTATTTGTGTCAAATTGTGTGTCATTTTAAGTTATCTGCGCCATTTGAACAGACAATTTTTAATTATATGTTCAAATGTTTGATTTATGGGTCAGTAGCTGTAGCATTAGTATTGAAAGCTGTAGCATTGAAGTTGGGGAAGATTTTTTATTTTGTTATTGCAATTGCTATGACAATAACGGAATTACAATGTTACATATTATTCTTGGGGTCAAAGGATTTGGTCAGACGAAGGTAGCCCTGTAGTTGGGGGGGGGGGGGGGGGGCTAAGGGCATCACAGGGGAGGTTTGGTTCAGTTTCTTCTAAAAGCACCAAATTGGGCTCATTTGTTGCTCATACCATACTCTTATGATTTATGATGGATGTCAAATTGCTTCAATAAGCTGACAAGCGTACCAAATTGTTTGTCTTAGCACAAGGATTCTAAAAACTATAGTTTTCCCCACTTCTGATATGTGGTTAGTGAGATATTGAGCAAAACGTGAAAAGGTCGTTGAACTTTGCTTTAGGGGGGTCAAAATTTGAACATGCTCTGATTTTGACAAACGATATCTCAAACTGTTTGTCAGATCACAAGGATTCCAAAAATGGTAGTTGTTACCACATGGAGTCGTTTTTGTGCCTTGTACCGGGGTCAAAAGGTCAAATTATATAGGCGTATATAGGGATTGTGTAGCCAAGATGCCTATTTGTTCCATGTACTATGAAGGTGGAAGTCAGATCTCCTGTTTACCTGTCGTCTCGGGCACTTAGGGTAGGCTTTATAGCCTATAACGCCCATCCATATTCATCATTACTTGACTGCAATAGAGTTTGTAATATTAATTTACTTTACATGTGACCTGCTCCAGAATGGTGCTGCCCATGTAGTCATATTTGTTGATGTGCTTGTCCAGGAAAGAGTCGATCGCATTCTTGAAACCGTTGGTTGTTTTTGCATGGACGATACAGCTTGGGAGCCTATTCCATAGGTTGACAACTCTCTGGGAGAAACAGTTCTGTCTTATTTTCACCTTGTTGCGGGTCTTTTGGATCTTAAGGCTGTGTCCTCTCAAACCATCAATTTTGGCCTCGATGTCGAAGAATTTGTTGGGTTGAACATCTGTGAAGCCATTCATGATTCTATACACCTGGATCATATCTCCACGGAGA
This sequence comes from Ophiura sarsii, assembly GCA_035610835.1. Lineage (NCBI taxonomy): Eukaryota > Metazoa > Echinodermata > Ophiuroidea > Amphilepidida > Ophiuridae > Ophiura > Ophiura sarsii. The sequence goes on from CM069444.1 coordinate 40,490,519, forward strand.
CGTCTATATGCTAGAGTTGGGAGTTTGAGCATCTTCAATTTAGTTTGATATGGTAGCTTTCTTAGGACTGGTACAATCTTGGTGGCTCTACGCTGAACTTTTTCCAACTTGTCAATGTCTCCTTTCAGATATGGGCTCCAGACGCAGTTGGCATATTCTAAATGTGGCCGAATCATGGTCTTGTAGATTATCTTGAAAATGTCTAAATCCATATGATCAAAGAATCTCTTGGTAATTCCAACTACTCGATTGGCCTTCTTGACGACTGCTCCAACATGGTTGGTAAATGACAGTGACCTGTCAAAAAGAACTCCTAGGTCTTTTTCTTCATCTAACTTTCCTAGCTGTCTCCTCTCATTTCCTTCCTTCATTGTATAATCAAATAGATCTCTGGGCTTGCCGTAATGCATAACTCCACATTTCTTGACATTGAACTTGAGTTGCCACTGGTTCGACCATTCCCCTAACTTGTCTAGGTCATCTTGAAGTTTGGAACAATCCTCTTCGCTGCGTACTTGTGTAAAGACCTTGGTATCATCTGCAAACATCCTAACCATGCTGGAGATGAGGTTTGGTAAGTCATTGATGAAGATGATGAACAATATTGGTCCTAGAACACTTCCCTGTGGAATTCCACTCTTGACTGGTTTCCATGTGGATTTCTGACCATTCACTGACACTCTCTGGTTTCTTCCAAGGAGAAAGCTTTCAATCCACTTGAGAAGGTTGCCATCTATACCATGAGATTTTAGTTTTAGCAGCAGGCGTTGGTGCGGAACTGAGTCGAAGGCCTTTTTGAAATCTCCAGCTGTTAATTACTTTAAAACATGTTTTTCACTGTTTGTTTTGGGAAAAACTCCTGTTGGTACCATTAACATAGTGGTAGTAAGCATGTAATGCTGGACTGTACAAGAAATCTTCTGTCACTTATCGCCTTTGTTCTGTCAAAACCTTGTACCTTCATCCGGCCCTTCAGCATGTATAAAGTAATAATTCCTATGTAACCTTTGGACAGTCTGCTCTAAACATGTTCAAGGACCAATGACACATCTACTGTATCCAAACCTTTTAAGTGCTCTTACCCCTGAACCTGTATAAAACAACATATCATATGTAAGATGCATAAATGTTGGGCAGTTTTACTTTATACATGCTTAAGTGCCGGAAAATCATACACGGTTTTGACAGAACAGTGAGGTTATACCGTACTATACCTCCAAGGCCCATATTGTCTTTCATACGGGATTGCTACTATGCCCTCCTCTGCCGCAATTTCTTTCTGTCTCTTCCATGCATCACAGGTCACAAGATTATCCACTCTGTTGCCCCACGCATCATATGGCTGATGCCTGGGTGGATTCTGTTCACATTCATGACCCAAGGCATCTATCTCTGACTGTATACGCTGACCAAACCGCACAAGGTCTGGACTGAATTGGTCAAGAGTCTGGAATTATCAAATAGAATAAAAATTGAAGCACATTTACACTGACTAACTTACTAAACTAATGTCACACATTATGCCCTCGGAGTAAACACTGTATACTGTTAGGATGTGTTTTATCATGAAAATATCAAAAGATATATACCTCTATAAGCAGATTTATAACTTTGAAATCGTGGACATAGCTTCCAAAACCAACCCTTATTTTGGGAAATCGCGGACCAGACATGGTACGGAAAAAAAACCACCTTTTCAGCGTTTTTTTGAAAGACCATGAGTACACCAGGGTCATAACACTTGTCATGAAGTCATTTATCAGATGATGGATGATCTTCCACTATATCTAAATACTGGCCCACTAAAATGTGATACTCACTTCCTTGGGAACCAGCCTTCTGAGCGACGCCTGAAGAAATGCATCTTCCAGGTAAGTATTCCCTAACTCTGGTTTCACCTGAGAAAAGCGCCCTCGTCTTGCTCGGCCATAGGAGCTATCATCATGAGCTGAAATGGTTGGTTATCGGTTAGTTTGTTGGTAGAAAGAAACAAATAATGTTATTGTCAATTTTTGTTTATACTGTTGGTCTGTGCGAACACACTCCCAGTTCCAGATGGGTACAGTGTCAAACAAAATGCTTTAAAAATGTTAATTTAAGTATAAAAAGGGGGCCTGGTGGGTTTAAGGGACAAGCGCAAACGAAATAGATGTTATGAAATAAACAAAGCTGGCACATTGCTTATTTCTCCTTTCAGTGTAAACGTTGCTTTCAAGCGAATACATGCATGCGACCTGTCACGGGTATTCACGCATTATGCTTTATGCATTATTATTATCATTATGCTTTTATGCATTATGAATTGAAGTGAATATAGTTATATGTTTAGAACGTATGCAGAATGAAATGTGATCGTGTGTGATGATATTACCTGTAATTGCTATCCATTTTATTTATAGAACTGTGTATGGCCTTAGTAAGTTAGTTATACGTATGAATGCAGCCAACTTTTTGATCAATTACATATAAAAGCACCTGCATAATCATTATAGGATAGCCTAGAATTTAGAAATAGAAAGGGTGGTTTAATTTTCTGACAAGCTTTTTTTAAAATGTTACAAGCTTTTTTAAAAATGTGCCAGCTTTGTTTATTTCATGTAACATCTATTTCGTTTGCGCTTGCCCCTTAAACCCATCGGGCCCCCCCCTTTTATACTTAAAAAAGCTTGTCAGAAAATTAAACCACCCTTTCTATTTGGCCATGCGTTTTTAACTGGGGGATTTTCTCGAGACATTCTGCGATTTTCACAAAATCGCATGTTTTTGGTTCAAAATGATTTTGTTCACTAACCATATGCCACCATAGTAAAAGTATACATTTTCTGAAAGGAAATGTCACGAGGAACTCAAAATTATGGTCATTTTTGAGGTAGGGTTAATGCTTACAAAAATATCCACCTGAGAAGGAAGAAATTTCCACAAAAAATTGCAAATATTCAGGTTGACATTTTGAAAACATGCATTACCCCTACATCAAAAAGGACTTCATTTCTGAGCTCCTCACATGAATATATATGGGCAATTCCATGTTACTCACGTTACGCTTTTTCGCTACGTTACACTTTTGGAAGTGCCATATTTTTTAGAAGAACAAGCTTGACAGAATTATTTTTTCTGCAGTAGTTAAACAAGACCCAGCACTAACTTTATATGCAATTAGAATTGCAATACAAGACATGACTTGCGAGTGAGAAGGAAAACACTTTTGTTACTCACGTTACATTTGATTGGCCATCATAAAATGGCAACAAGCCTTCATTCACAAAGTGTCCTCATCAGGGATGGAACTTCAGATTTTTTTCAACTAGCCAGTCGGGCAGGCAACTCACAGAATCTACCTGCCCGACAAAAATTCTACCAGCCCAAGGTTTTTTCATAACATTTTGCAGCAAACAATGCAAGACTACTTTTAAACTACATTTACATGTTTTTGTCTTTATTGTACGATGTTCCACTGTAAATCTAGACCGTAACAGCTCCTCGTATTCATCACGTTCATCAATCCAATACTCTCTTTAATCTCCTATCAACCTGATCTCCTCTATCATCATGACACACGATCATCTGATGATGAAATTACCCTGAACTTACTGTTACTTACACTTTGAGCTTCAAAAATGTTACCCGCCAGTCGGACGGGTACCTTTGAATCTTCACCCGCCCGACACGAAAGTTACCCGCTATGGGCGGGCGGGCGGGTCTTATTTCCATCCCTGGTCCTCATACAGGATATTTTTGGAAACAAGTTTAACATGGTAGATAAAGCTAACATTAAGATCTACAAATGCAAGGTGAAAATAATCTGATTCGACAAACACTTTTCAGAAAATTGACCAAAATAGCTGTTACTCACGTTACGTTACTCACGTTACTTGTTTTTGCAAATTCAAATTGTATTTATATAGCTCATGCAGATTAGCTCAAAATGTTATGAAATAGTCTTGACATGATGCATTTAATTTCCCAAAATGTTATTATGTCTCCAAACGGTTAACTATGACCGCTACACAAGTTCACAGGACATTTTGCAAACTCTCTACCTGTTACATCAACAATATCTTGATGAAAATGGTATCATTTTGCATTAAAACAGAAACAATTTGAGAGCTATTTTCTTTTTTGAAACTTAACATTATGTTTAACAAGTGTTAGGTGAAAATAATTGCATATAATTGATGAATTACACCATAGTTATCAAGGTTGCCGAATTCAGCACCTTTGCGCAAAATCAATATTTTTGAATTTAGGAACGATGAACGCAAGGAATATGCAGAAAATGCTCTACAATATTTGTGTACATAAGCTATGCATGTATATTTAACACTTTGTAACCAACAAAATTGAATATTTTCCTTCAAAAGTGACTTTCAGAGGACAAAAGTTACTGTTTTACTTGTTGAAAAACTTGGAAAGACACGCAATGACCCCTGGAAATATTGCGTACGAAGTGATGGAAGTGCCAGACTGACATAAGACTGATAAATGAATAAAACTAAGTGCAGTAAAAGCAAAAAGAGATCCATTTCTTATTGCTACAATGCATTTTAGGCCGTTACTCACGTTACATTTTTGTTACTCATGTTACAATTGTTACTCACGTTACAGTTTTCAAACCTCTGCCATTTTAATAAAACTACACATAGCCCATTATATTTCCTGTTTTCAAATTAAGTACCTGGAGTATGATTATTATTCCATTTGGCAGAATTTAAAAGCAAAGAACAATTGAGTAGGACAACTATTTGATGTTTATCGTTACTCACGTTACATTTTCAATTACCATCGGACACACAGGAGATTCCTCCCAACTTGTGCCAATGCATAGGTATTTTTCATAGTTGGTAACTTGAAACTAAAGGTATTATGCATTTCAGAAATCAACAAATATTTATATTTACAGTTAATATTAAATGTAAGAGGTCAACATAACCTGAACACACATTTTTCACTTATTCTTTATGAAAAAAACATTTTCCGACTTCTGACGATCATTTTTTGAAATTTACAAACAAATTATTCAAACATTTGATTGTCCCATATACCTACAAGTGTATTCAATAAAATAAAATGGGTAAGGGGGCTGGCATTTTCTTCAGAAGGGGGTGGGTCCCAAATATACTGGGGGGGGGGGGGTCATAGTTTTTTTGACATGAAAACAGGGGGGTCATAAAATTATTTCATTGAAAATGGGGGGGTCACAAATTTATAAAAGCATGCTTGCGTGAAGAAAAAAAAAGGTAGGGGGGTCATAAAAATATGCAGCTCTTGGATAGGGGGGGGTCATGAAAAAATTGTCTGGGTCTATCCACATTTTTGGGACCCCCCCCCCCCCCCCCCCCCCCCTTCCGAAGAAAATGCCAGCCCCCTAATAAGCATCCAAATTGAATTTAAAATTTTCAGGTCATATCACCAATCTATGGAATTGCCCATATACTTTTACTATGCTACCTATGGACCCACGTCACATGAGGTTGAGCTCGCGTAAAGTACGCCTGCTCAACCTCACCCAAAAACGGTACCTGGGTTCTCTGTTGTGCGCACTACGTCATCTCGACCTCAAGGCTCTGATTGGTTGGTGCTCAAACGTGAGAACTGAAAAACTCATGAGCTTTTCCACGCACCATCACGCCCCACTGCGTCGGTGGTTACGGCGCAGCGGGAGCACTGCGTTGGTGGATACGGCGCAGCGTGACGATCGTTAAAAAGGCTTCAGTTTAAATTTGACCAATCGGGTGCTTTGGTGTTGTTGGTTGGCAGTATTTTGTGAGTTCAAGCATGCGTGCGCAGACTAATCGAAGTGCGCCCACGTATGTCGAACTGTGGCCAGGAGATTATGTGCCGTAGGTCCATTATTCATTTAAAATTGTGCGAGGTTCAAATTAATGTCTTATCCCAAGCCGGTTCCCCGCTGTCATTTTGTTACTTACATGAGCATAACTCAAGAACTATAAGACCTATGTGCAAATTGTTGATGTCATTTTAAAGCACTCATTAATAGCTTTCATTTGATAGGTCATTTGTCTATGTAGGTACAGATCTGCCTTTATGAAATAAATTGACATTAGGGCCAAAAATCACGCACAAATGTCCCAGCTCCCCAATATCAAGCCACCAGTTCAAAACGCATGGCCACATGCACTGGTAATTATAAACTTGAATACATTAAATAACTTTTGTATGTTTGATTAATCTAAAACACCATAAACAACTTTCCATTGGATAAAATAACTCAAAAAATTGAATTTAATAAGTAGTCCTTTATTCAAAGCAAAATGTCTTATCCCAAGCCGGCCTATCCCAAGCCGGCTCCATGCTGTAATTTTGTTATTTAAATGAGCATAACTCAAGAACTATAAGACCTATGTGCAAACTGTTGATGTCATTTTAAAGCACCTGTTAATAGCTTTCATTTGATAGGTCATTTGTCTATGTAGGTACCTGCCTTTGTGAAATAAATTGACATTTGGGGGTGATAAACTCGCACAAATGTCCCAGCTCCCCAATAATATCAAGCCACCAGTTCAAAACGCATGGCCATATGCACTGGTAATTAAAAATAATTAACAACTTTAATTCATTATATAGCTTTATAATTGTATGTTTGATTAATCTAAAACACCACAAACAACTTTCCATTGACTAAAATAACTCAAAAAATGTATTAAATAGGTAGTCCCTTATTCAAAGCAAAATGTCTTATCCCGAGCCTTCTTATCCCGAGCCTGCTCCCCGCTGTCATTTTTTAATTTAAATTAGCATAACTATAGAACCATAAGACCTATAATGCAAACTTTTGATGTCATTTTAAAGCATTCATCAATAGCTTTCATTTGATAGGTCATTTGTCTATGTAGGTACCGTACCTGCCTTCATGAAATAAATTAACATTTTATGTGAAAATCTCGCACAAATGTCCCAGCTCCCCAATATCAGGCTACCAGTACAAAACGCATGGCTATTTAGAACTAGGCTATCCTATATTATTTATGCAGGTGGACTATTTAATTTTTAATCTTTTAAGGAAATAAAATTAAGCTTATCACCTGCTTCAGTTGTAGTGGATTTCTGACGTAAAGTAGTAGCTACAATTCTGAAGCCTCCTCTCAGTCGTAACATTTTTTCAAGAAAGAAGGTGACATAGCAGGGCTCGACATAGCTCACAAAATATCATTTTCAGCACTCTAATCTTCTTGATTTTAGTGTTGTTTTGTTTTTCTGCTACACACTCTGCTGATATGGCGACAAGCTGTGACTACTCGTGAGTTGCAGTGACAGCTCGTAGCCTACTTTTTGACAACAAATAAAAAAGGCGAGGCCGGAGCGTTCGGGGGATCGGGCAAGCGGGAATAAAAAATAGTCTTTCAAATCAACTATACAAGCAAGTAAGTATAAATGAAGTAGGCATAATACTCGAGTCTTTTTCGACATCAGTAAATCCACAACCACAGAGAGGCCTGTCATGTGCTATTAACTATATTGAAATGAACAGAAAGCTTGAAAAATAAGCTTACTTCATAATGAAGTACATGAATGATGAAGTAAGCTTATTTTTTCAATTTTCAATTTTGTTAATGAAGTTCATATTAGAAGTGACTATACAGCCGATGATCTGGCAGCCATTTCGAGAAAAGCTATACAGCCGATGATGTTAAATGACTCGCATGTGAGGCCGGAGGCCGACACAAGGATAGCCCGCTGTCCGTATGGACCGACAGTGTAAACAAACAAACAACAAGAGAACCGAAGGGTATAGTGGGTCCAATTTAGATAGGCCCCGCAGGGCTATTCAAAACCCCTCAGGCCTCATCGGCTGTATAGTTTTTCCTGAAATAGCTGCCCGATCATCGGCTGTATAGCTTCTGCCTTGGATGCCTTAAGTATTAGGCAGAAGCTATACAGCCGATGATCGGGCAGCTATTTCGGGAAAAGCTATACAGCCGATGATGTGTTCTTCTATTTTTTTTTTCTATACGGAATAAACGCTAACCTCGTTGCAGCATCATCCAAGCGGCACAGTTCTTTCCCTTATCCCTGCGGGGCAAATCTAAATTGGACCCACTATAATTATACCTGAGGAATTCTGTTAAGTCGGCCCCATGCACCTCGGCCCTCCGGCGCCTGCGGTTCTGTTTCTTACTAGCGCTACCGGGGTGCCCGGGATGGACTTGCGAGTGCGAGTCATTTAACATCATCGGCTGTATAGCTTTCCTCGAAATGGCGGCCCGATCATCGGCTGTATAGCCACTTCCTAAATATTTAACTAAAATAAGTTCATTAGCCTTACTTTTTTAAGTCTTTATTATTAATAATAACAATGTGAATAAAAAATGCATGTCCTGTATCTTACTATACCTCATAAATATTATAGGCCTTGACCGATTAGTTTGCATAGAGTTTATGCTGGTGTGCTGTAGAATTCCCGGAGTTCCTTTAGTATACCCTACCACTATAATGCATACATTCAATCGGGACTTTTAAAGAACGACCCATGCACTTACACAGTGAGGAATGCAAATGGTAGGGTATTCTAAAGCTTACCCGAATTCCCCTCCTTTTTGGCACTTGGTCTGGTGTACCATGCAAAGTAAATTAAGTGGTATATCAAGCTGCTCCACTTTAAAAATATCAATATCCTTGGAACAAGCATGAAGTCCCCGGTACAACAATAGGTGAATATTGAATAAGATTCCCATTGCTCTCTAAATTACGATTTTTGTTTGTTTTTCATCATTTCCATCCAATATTATTACTAGTTATTACATGTAAATGTATGCACCGTGCAACTGCAACAGTTCCTGTAAACAACTGGTGATGTCGCCATTTTAACCAACCATAGCAATAACATGCATGCTCGTCCAAATGAAGTTCCTATACTGAGTAGTGCGTAATACCCATAACATGCTCGATTTGAGGTTGGAGCATTACATTTGGGAGGCGTATTAAAGGCATATTATGTGATCTTTTCCAGAGAGCGCCCTCTATTCATGATTTTTTTTAGAAAGTCGATTTTCTTGCAGATTTACATTTCCGATCATAAATCATACATACATTCCAAGTTACAGAGCGATACGATTCCTAATTACCTCAAAATCATGGTTTTAGAGTGAATTTAGAGTGAAAAATATAAACTGTCGGAATCCCGACAGTTTATTTTCACTCTAAAACCATGATTTTAAAGTAATTAAGAATCGTATCGCCCTGTAACTTGGAATGTATGCATGATTCATGATCAGAAATGTAAATCTGCAAGAAAATCTGCTTTCTATTTTTTTTTCGATGTTGAGGGCGTTCCCTGGAAAGATCACATAATATACCTTTAATGACCCATACACAGATGGGTCATGGGTCATGTAAACACACTGCAAATTATGAGCGTTTACTTTTGGACAAACTAAAAGTAAACTCAAAAGTAAACGCAATACTAAACGCTTATGTGAGCCCAACAACCAAGCTGTTTTCCACCCAGCCTTAAATCAATACCATTATATCACAGATGGTGGAAACATCTGTGACATTCACTCACTTGGAGTATGCTTTGAGGTCAATTCGGTGCAAAATGCAAGAAACGTTTAGTTTTGCGTTTACTTTTACATTTACTTTTGTGTTTAGAATTGCTTTTACTTTTGAGTTTACCTTTAGTTTGTCCAATAGTAAACGCTCATAATTTGCAGTGACAGTAAGGACTACAGTGTAAAAACAGATAAATGGTCTGGTACTATTTTCTTGCACTTGCAGACATGATGGTATAAATAAATTTATATAGAAAACAATTTATTCACATTCTAGGAAGGAATTCGAGAATAATTAAGTGCCAAGCCATCGGGGCCATCAGTTTTCCTGCAAAACAAATGTTAACATTCTCATTATTTTGGTTTCAATTCCAGTGTTGTTGACCTCTGAAAACTAATAGAGAACTTTGAAGATTTGACCGTATTCCAGTCAGTATGGAACGTTATTTACAACTGATAAAAGAGTGGCCTTCGACAGCACTTCTATTGGGGTTTGGTGTGGTTTATACTACTTACTACTTGAGAGGTGTAGTCAACGTAAGTTTATAGTTCGATCAGTTGTAAATTGGCGAGAAATATGCAATACTAAATCTCTATGTGCACAACGTAATCCAAAAGTACACGTGCACGATCTTGGCCATACACACACAATCCGCCACATGCACTTGGCATGCATATGATCATCAAAGTGTGCCTGTTGCATTCATGTGCACCCATGCTATTTTGTATTGATTCGCCGCTGTATGTAGGCTCGCCAATCTGGAGCTGATCAAACTATAGAAATGTTTGGGATAGTGGGGTTTGATCTACATGTAGCTGCTACGCTACATAACAAGTGTAGCCAAGCAGAGACGGTGAAAAGTTGGGATGATCGTCTCTATTGAAATTGTGTGGAAAACGTGTGCTATGTACATTGTATTTCTTTTTCACACCTGTATGACTTGCAGGTTTGAAAAGGCCTGTATTCAATACAGGTACTATTATAGTCTGTTGCGTCAACAAATTGTCTCTTAATGTATCTTAGAAAAAAGCTTCGGTGGAAATTCAAATCCGTAAAACATTTTGAACACCTACATGTAAAATGATTGCATGAATTCATCGACGCGATTTACGTAACAATATTTAAAAAGTTTTGTCAACAATTGTTTCGCTTGGGGTTTGTTACACCTAAACTCGATCGAACCCACGAGCACTCGGGACAATGAATGTATCTTTTCAGATTGATAATAGTTTCTGGGAAATGAGAGTGTCAGGTTATTTATTACTGTTGAGGAGTTATGTCATGACAGGGCTAGAGGCTACGTGGCCTTGTACGAAAAAGTAGGATGACAAGTAAGAAATTATTGTCTTAATTACGGTATGTTTGATTTGTTTTATACTTATAGAAACCCAGAGTGACATGTAACAACCGTGCTCTATCCAATTTTGCCCGTAAACATTTGCCTATCCTGGACAAACCATTCTGGCCGACTATATGGTGTGTTGAAGGACGTTTACAAACCATTGTCAGAGCTTTTCTGAAATCAGAGATCACAGTACAGTACAGAAGGTAATGGTAGTTAAGAGTACAAATCTTTAAAACTGCAAGTTTACAAGTGTATTCAAATTAACAATTTTTATTAATTTATATGTGTTTATTCCTCTTTACAAGCTTATTCATCAAGTATACAAGTTTATGCAAGTTTACAAGTTCATCCAAGTTTACACGTTTATTCATTCATTCAAGCCTCGTCCTTCCTCACCTTCATTATTGCAACATCATATGGGCTGATTCTAACAACTGCAACCTCAATTCAATTCATGTGAAACAAAAGAAAATTATTCGTCTTTGTTCAAATTCACATTACTTAGCTCATTCTACCCCTTTGTTTGCAAAATTGAAAACCCTCACTATTTATGACATTCATAGGCTACAGAAGGCTATTTTTATGTATAAATTTGCAAATAACATGTTACCAGATTTATTTTCTCATTACTTTAATAAATCAGATGTCTTCCACTCCTATGGAACAAGGTTTTCACATCTTTATAGACCCCCAAATTTAGAACTGATCTTGCTAGACATACTATTAGAAGACAGGGACCATTGGAGTGGAATGACATTAATGATGATATTCGACACTGTAAATCAGTCAGAAGTTTTAACAATAGATATAAAAAATATCTACTATCGTTTTATTCATGATGTCCTAACTAAGGTACTTCATTCCTAATATATGTATAATTATACCGGTACGTTTATAAATCCGTATATTCTATCGCCTTGATGTCTTACATAATCATTATTCATAGATGTACATTATAATCGTTTCTGATCTGTTATTGTAATTTTGTTCATGCCGTTGCCAACATACACCCAACAAGTTCTTTGCATTATAGCTAATGATTTTATTTAGGTGGCCAGTACTTCCCGAGCTCTGCTCTGATTTGGTCAACCTACCATAGTATATTAATTGTATTGTCATTGTATGTATCTCATTTGTGGTAAATAAACTGAACTGAACTGAACTGAAATTTTACATGTTTATCCAAGTTTATCCAAGTTTACACGTTTATTCAAGTTTACAAGTTTATCCAAGTTTACAAGTTTATCCAAGTTTACAGGTTTATTCAAGTTTACGAGTTTATTTAAGTTTGCAAGTTTATTAAAGTTTATAAGATTATTCAAGTTTACAAGTTTATTCAAGTTAACGAGTCTATTCAAGTTTACGAATCTATTCAAGTTTACGAGGGTATTCAAGTTTACGAGTTTATTCAAGTTTAAGAGTCTATTCAAGTTCACAAGTTTTATTTAAGTTGATGAGTTTATCCAAGTTTACATTAAGTTTACAAGCTCTTTAAAATTTATAAGATTATTCAAGTTTACAAGTTTATTCAAGTTTACAAGTTTATTCACGTTTATAAGATCATTCAAGTTTACAAGTTTAATCAAGTTTGCGAGTCTATTCAAGTTTATGTGTCTTTTCAAGCTTACGAGTCTATTCAAGTTTACGAGTCTATTCAAGTTTAATCAAGTTTACGAGTCTATTCAAGTTTACGAGTTTATTTAAGTTTACAAGTATATTCAATCCTACAAGTTTATTAAAAGTGCATGAGTGTATTCAAGTGTACGAGTTTATTCAAGTGTACGAGTTTATTCAAGTTTAAGAGTTAATTCAAGTTTACAAGTCTATCCAAGTTTACGAGTTTTATTTAAGTTTACGAGTTAATCCAAGTTTACGAGTTTATTCAAGTTTACGAGTCTATTCAAATTTACGAGTCTATTCAAGTTTACGAGTCTAATCAAGTATACGAGTTTATTCAAGTTTACACGTTTATTCAAGTTTACAAGTTTATTCAAGTTTATCCAAGTTTACATTAAGTTTACAAGCTCTTTAAAGTTTATAAGATTATTCAAGTTTACGAGTTTATTCAAGTTTACGAGTCTATTCAAGTTTACGAGTTAATTTATGTTTGTAAGATTATTCAAGTTTACAAGTTTATTCAAGTTTACGAGTCTATTTTAAGTTTACGAGTCTATTCAAGTTTACGCCTCTATTCAAGTTTACGAGTCTATTCAAGTGTACAAGTTTATTCAAGTTTACGAGTCTATTTTAAGTTTACGAGTCTATTCAAGTTTACGCCTCTATTCAAGTTTACGAGTCTATTCAAGTTTACGAGTTTATTTAAGTTTACAAGTTTTCTTTAAGTTTACAAGTTTATTCAATCTTACAAGTTATTAAAAGTGCATGAGTGTATTCAAGTGTACAAGTTTATTCAAGTTTAAGAGTTAATTCAAGTTTACGAGTTAATTCAAGTTTACAAGTCTATCCAAGTTTACAAGTTTTATTTAAGTTTACGAGTTAATCCAAGTTTACGAGTTTATTCAAGTTGACGAGTCTATTCAAGAGTACGAGTCTATTCAAGTTTACGAGTCTAATCAAGTGTACGAGTTTATTCAAGTTTATCCAAGTTTACATTAAGTTTACAAGCTCTTTAAAGTTTACAAGTTTATTCACGTTTATACGATTATTCTAGTTTACGAGTTTATTCAAGTTTACAAGTCTATTCAAGTTTACGAGTTTATTCACGTTTGTAAGATTATTCAAGTTTACGAGTTTATTCAAGTTTACGAGTCTATTCAAATTTACGAGTCTATTCAAGTTTACGAGTCTAATCAAGTATACGAGTTTATTCAAGTTTATTCAAGTTTACAAGTTTATTCAAGTTTACGAGTCTATTCAAGTTTACGAGTTTATTCACGTTTGTAAGATTATTCAAGTTTACAAGTTTATTCAAGTTTACGAGTCTATTTTAAGTTACGAGTCTATTCAAGTTTACGAGTCTATTCAAGTTTACGAGTCTATTCAAGTTTAATCAAATTTACGAGTCTATTCAAGTTTACAAGTTTATTCAAGTTTACAAGTTTATTCAAGTTAACAAGTTTATTCAAGTTTATCTAAGTTTACCTTAAGTTTACAAGCTCTTTAAAGTTTATAAGATTATTCAAGTTTACGAGTTTATTCAAGTTTACGAGTCTATTCAAGTTGACGAGTTTATTCATGTTTGTAAGATTATTCAAGTTTACAAGTTTATTCAAGTTTACGAGTCTATTTTAAGTTTACGAGTCTATTCAAGTTTACGCCGCTATTCAAGTTTACGAGTCTATTCAAGTTTACGAGTTTATTTAAGTTTACAAATTTTCTTTAAGTTTACAAGTTTATTCAATCTTACAAGTTTATTAAAAGTGCATGAGTGTATTCAAGTGTACGAGTTTATTCAAGTTTAAGAGTTAATTCAAGTTTACGAGTTAATTCAAGTTTACAAGTCTATCCAAGTTTACAAGTTTGATTTAAGTTTACAAGTTTATCCAAGTTGACGAGTTTATTCAAGTTGACGAGTCTATTCAAGAGTACGAGTCTATTCAAGTTTACGAGTCTAATCAAGTGTACAAGTTTATTCAAGTTTACAAGTTTATTCAAGTTTATCCAAGTTTACATTAAGTTTACAAGCTCTTTAAAGTTTACAAGTTTATTCACGTTTATACAATTATTCTAGTTTACGAGTTTATTCAAGTTTACAAGTCTATTCAAGTTTACGAGTTTATTCACGTTTGTAAGATTATTCAAGTTTACGAGTTTATTCAAATTTACGAGTCTATTCAAGTTTACGAGTCTAATCAAGTATACGAGTTTATTCAAGTTTACAAGTTTATTCAAGTTTACAAGTTTATTCAAGTTAACAAGTTTATTCAAGTTTACGAGTCTATTCAAGTTTATCCAAGTTTACATTAAGTTTACAAGCTCTTTAAAGTTTATAAGATTATTCAAGTTTACGAGTTTATTCAAGTTTACGAGTCTATTCAAGTTTACGAGTTTATTCACGTTTGTAAGATTATTCAAGTTTACAAGTTTATTCAAGTTTACGAGTCCATTTTAAGTTTACGAGTCTATTCAAGTTTACGAGTCTATTCAAGTTTACGAGTCTATTCAAGTTTAATCAAATTTACGAGTCTATTCAAGTTTACAAGTTTATTTAAGTTTACAAGTTTTCTTTAAGCTTACAAGTTTATTCAATCTTACAAGTTTATTAAAAGTGCATGAGTGTATTCAAGTGTACGAGTTTATTCAAGTTTAAGAGTTAATTCAAGTTTACGAGTTAATTCAAGTTTACAAGTCTATCCAAGTTTACGAGTTTTATTTAAGTTTACGAGTTAATCCAAGTTTACGAGTTTATTCAAGTTGAGGAGTCTATTCAAGAGTACGAGTCTATTCAAGTTTACGAGTCTAATCAAGTTTACAAGTTTATTCAAGTTTATGAGTCTATTCAAGTTTACGAGTCTATTCAAGTTTACGAGTCTATTCAAGTTTACGCGTCTATTCAAGTTTACGAGTCTATTCAAGTTTACGAGTCTATTCAAGTTTACGAGTCTATTCAAGTTTACGAGTCTATTCAAGTTTACGAGTCTATTCAAGTTTATGAGTCTATTCAAGTTTACGAGTCTATTCAAGTTTACGAGTTTATTGAAGTGTACCAGTTTATTTTAAGTTTACAAGTTTATTCACGTTTATGAGTTTATTCAAGTTTACAAGTTTATTCAAGTTTACAAGTTTATTCAAGTTTATAAAGTTCATCCAAGTTTATTTTAGTGTACAAGTTCGAGTTTCTTCATATTTTCGAGTTTATTCACATTTTCGAGTTCATTCAAGTTTACAAGTGTATTCAAGTTTATGAGTTTATACAAGTTTACGAGTTTATCCAAGTTTACGAGTTTATTCAATCTTACAAGTTTATTAAAGTGTACGAAGTTATTCAGGTGTTCGAGTTTTCACATATGAATTCCTTTCAGGGCAATTGTACCCTAATAAAAATCCACCAATACGCGCTGTAATGGGCCTTTGTTTGACTGCACTTGAATACCCTTGCTCTATGTGTCTATAAAGTGGGTGGTATAGTCTGTAATCTTGGACAATATAATTGTTATCTCTGTCAATCACTATAAGTCCTGAGAGTATGAATCTGAACAGAAAAGATCCATTGGGAGGAGGGCACTTAGTGGATATGAGGTCATGGGGATGTGTCGCCAAATAGTACTTGGTAAATGAATTTTTTTGTGATGGTCTTTCACAGAAAATAGGATCAAGATAGATTCATGAGTCCTGGAAAGTCTTTTCTAATAAAGTCAAACTTCATTATAAGTGAGAAAAAATATGTGTAAAATATTGAAAAAGATCACATAATATTGCTTTAAGATCAATTTATGGAATGTTGGTATTGCTTGTTATTATACAGTGAAACAATCCTGACTCCGGATGGCGGGGAGATTATCTTAGACTGGATCGATAATGATGAACGCAGTGACTTTGCTAGCGATATAAGACCAACGGTTATCATACTTCCAGGATTAACAGGTAAATACCAGAGCTACATGTAGGGGGATGCTAATAGTCAGGAGTCAAAATAGTTTTTTTCCATCATGGGAACTTTTCATTTTTAAATATCACACTCTGATGTGACAAAACTTATAAGGTAAAAAAGGCTATTTCCAATATAATTACATTAATCGCATCAACCAGTGTGGACTTCTTTTGCAGTTTTTATCGCCCATTTTGCCAAATGTGCCAATGTGGGTGCAAATTGCAATAAGCCCGTCTGGGAGCAAATCGTGTTTAGACCTTATGGAGCTATAAACTATAGACCATGTCTCTGCTTGCTGTATTCATTTGTAGAACCCAGTAGGGTTAGGGTTAAGGCAGTAAAGTAAAAGCCCTGTTCTAAGGGATAGACCGACTCATTTTTGTTGAATGTATTGATATTTTTAAGAACATTTTGGGAAGATTTTAGAGACATTTTGATTATTTTTTTTAAAGTTAGAATTTTTGGATTTCAAAAATTGGTAAAAATTCCCCAAAATTCCTAACATTTTTGAAAAAAACCAACAGGGTGGTGTTTTTTGTTGCCTAAGAGTTAAATTTCTCAGTTCTTGGGATTTTTCTTTGGGTGTGGGTTATGAATCTTATTTATTATTGTTATTACTCCCTGTTTGTTGACAGGCTCAAGTAGTGCTACTTATGCCTTGCACTTTGCGGACAATGTACACCAACTCGGATACAGGTGTGTCGTCTTTAACAATAGAGGTTTTGGAGGGGCCACATTAAGGGTAAGCAATCATTTCATAGGAAAGAGAGGCGGTAGCCTCATCAAATATAAAGGAAAGTCAATGCAATACAAATATAATGCAGTTTCTTAAACACCTATAAATAGTATGTTCAAAATGTTGTCGCAGATAAACATTTTCACAAGTTTTGGGCAAAAGAACCACTACGCAATTCATTATTTGGGCACTTGCCTAGTCTCTTTTAATAGGCACTGTATATTATACAACTTTTCACAAGTCAAGAATGTTGATTTTTCTATCGATTTATTTACACCTATGATTTGATGTATCTTTATATAGACGCCTCGTACCTTTTGTGCTTCCAATAGTGAAGATCTTCACCATGTGGTATCACATATAAAAAGGTTACATCCCGATGCACCATTGATTGGAGTAGGAGCTTCTATAGGAGGGTAAGTACACCTAAGAATAGGTTTATCACTTTTATATAAAGGTTACATCTAGATTGGCCATTTATTGGTACGGTAACGAAAAAACACAACCCTTGTTCTACAGGCAAATCGATCTCTCTCAGATAGCGTCAGTCGATCGGCCGAGCTTCTTCTGATGTCGAGAATTTTTGGTGAATTTTCACTTCTGATGTCAAGAATTTTTGGTGAATTTTCAACAATTTCAAACTTGAAAAAATTAAAAAATAAAAATAAAAATGTTGCATAAATTTCATAAACTTCATTTAATTTAAAATAAAAAATAATGGATCTGTCAGGCCTATAGAACAGGGTGGTGGTGGTGTGAGGGTGCTTAAAAGATCTTATATAGGAAAATCATCTGTATCACATAGAAATAGGTTAATATTCCAATGCACTGTGGATAGGTTTCAGGAGGAGGGTAAGCTGACCTTTTAGCCAGATCACACACATGAAGGTGTCAGACTAATCTGTGTCCCATGTGAAATGGTTATCTCAATGTTTCATAAGCTCCATGACCTCCTCTGTGACCCCCTTCATTTACCAAGTGTCCCATAGAACATGTGTATTATTATTATTAAATATGTTCACAACCCTCCCTAAATCGTTCCTGAAATTATGATGCCTCTGCTGCTGCTGCCATGTTAGATTGATGTGTGTGTGGATTTTCACACTTATAACTCTTCCAATTTATGTTGAGTGCTGATCGTAACAGTTTGGTGTTATAGACATCTAATATTTTGTCAAGGTGCACAGTGATGGGTCCAGATTTCTGCATGTACATTGTATAAGAGTATATTATATCATGATAGGCTTGATGTCAACGATTTTTACTATCATTATGGCTGGAAAAGAAAAATGTGATATCATGATATATAAAACAAATATTGAATGCCGTTTGCTTGTGAAATAGTAAACTATATCACTCGGTCCAATTTGGATTATTCCATTACACTCAGCTTTGCCTCGTGTAATGGAAAAATCCAAATTGGACCTTGTGATAAAGTTTGTAGTATCGCACTCTGGGGCATTCAATATTTGTATACTATTTACCATTGACTGGAAGAGCTTGATCTTGATTTATATGTTTTACAGAATCATTTTATTCAACTACTTGGCCAAGTACGGATCTGAAGCTCCTTTAAAGGCTGCTATGACGATATCAGTGGCATACGACATGTTTGAGTCAACTAAGAATCTAGAAACACCTATCAACCTTTTACTATTCAACTATACATTGACAAGGGGTCTTAACCAAGCTGTCAGAGAGTGAGTATTATCTAGAAACACCTATCAATCTTTTACTATTCAACTATACATTGACATGACAAGGGGTCTTAACCAAGCTGTCAGAGAGTGAGTATTATCTAGAAACACCTATCAATCTTTTGCTTTTTCAACTATTCATTAAAAAGGGGTCTTTAACACACTGTAAGAAGGTGGTTGTTATCTAAAAACATCAATGAACATTATGCTTTTCAATCACAAAAAGGGTTTACCAGGCTGTGAGAGAATGAGTTTTACTCTCTTATTAAACACTTGTCATCTTTCATATATATGTGTGTGATGTGATCAAGCAAAATGAGTTGAACATTTCACAATCTTAGTTTTCTACTTGATTTTATTAGTTATTTTCATTTAGTAGGAAACCCCATTAAATTGGACATTTAATTTCACACATATGAGCAATTGAAAGGGTTTCAAAATAATAGAAAATAAAAGATCCCCCCCCCCCCCTTGTTTGGTTATATCTTAAAATCAATATTTTTGACTTCCGACTCATTTTGTTTCATCACGTCACATATATGAAGAAGAAAAAAATTGATAGTCACTTGAAAAATAAATAAAAATTATGCAACTGGAGTTTAGATGTCAGTGTAAATCATGTTACACGTACTGGTTAAGATTCAAGGAAGTGAATCTCACCTTAATTTACCTTAACCCCAGGGGTGTTTTTTTGGGAATACAACTATCAGGGGAGAAAAACAGGTCATTTATTTTTGGAAACCTGGCATCGGGCCAGGGAACGAACCTAGGCTGCCTGCGTGGCAGTCCAATGCCTATCTACTGAGCTATTAAGGAGCCATCTCGCAAAATCTAAAGATTTTCCTGCACATATAGGCCTTTTTGGTGTGACAGGAGATAGACTAGGGAACCATACGCTAACAGCACCTAGTAGCATAGGATTTTGTAGCATTGAGTTCCGTTAGGGTTAAGAAAGAAACAAAAAAATAATGGTGAAAATGAAATGTCATTGAGATACATTTGGAAATTCTCCCTTTAGATTCTGTTATTAATTTCCTCTTTGAATGAGTCCAAACAATAATAAGTATTTTCTTTGATTTCCTACTATTACAGAAATGTTAAAATGTTTGAGAACCACTTTGACACCAGCTTTATTATGAAAGTAAGTATTGGCTATGCATAATAGTATAAAGTTTAATACATTATTGTAGGCAAAGCAATTTTGCATTCATATCATGCTTATGGCAGACACAGTAAAATAATCTTTAGAAAAATTATGTACATATCTCATGCCAATGACCATGCACATATTTATCAACTGGAAAATGATTGACTTGAAATAATATGTGACCAGTCGCGTCAAAAAGGACATGTTGTCGGCAAACCTAGTTTTGAGATAGAGGCCAATATATTTGGTGAAATATAAAGAAAATAATAGAACAACTTTGGCTTCTTCAAATCATATCTTTTGATTACAAAGTCCGTTTACCTTCAACATGGTATCATTTCAAAGCTTAAATTGTTCTCTTTCAAGTGATACAATAACTCAGATTTGGGCCACCAACATGTCCATTTTGATGTGACGGGTCACATATGCGTCTCACTATATTTGGATCAGCTCCAAATTGGCGAGCCTTTTTAACAGCAGTGAATTAATACTGAAGTGTGTATAGTTAATGTGGTGAACGCAACAAGCGCACTGTGCACCAAACGTGTGACGCGTGCATTTGGCGATATTTATGTGTGTATGATGATAATCGTGCGCATTCGCTTGGAATACTTTTCCGCACGGAGAGATAAAAAACGCATATTTCGCGTCCGTCACGTTCCCCCAAAATGTTCATGTGAGGTGTTGATGCCCCCTAAAAAAATTACAGGTGATGTGTTTTTGACATCAGCTGAACCATCTTTAGTGTTAGAATTGCCAATTTCTGTACGCGTCACACATATAACGTCAATGTTTCATCCATTTAAGCTGGAATAAGTTCAACTTGTCACACAACGTTTTAGTTCAAAAACTGAAAATATTTGAACACTTTTTTTCTACATGTTTCAACATTATCAAACAAACTTGGGTAAATCCTCCTAAATATTTTTGCTTCCACTGTCACTGGGTATTTATTTATGTAACACCCTGTATTACTACCCTGTATTACTACACCCTTTGTATGAATATTCATGAGCCCACCAGGGATTAGCATGGGTGAGCACAAGAAGTTGGGATAGAAACCCCACCCAACTCTTCTCTTCAGTGTGCCCACCAACTGTCTAGCACGCACACCCACAACACCATGGCTGCTTAGTTTTACCCTCGTGGATCTAATGGATATTATTTATTGCTATAAAGACATGGATATTATGCTATCAAAACTCATCAAGGAATAAGGATAACTTTGCTGGCTCTCTTCAGGTAAAGATGAATTTGCTTTTGTAGTTAACTTACTTAGTTATCATCATTCCGTTTTGCTTATCAAATGCTATTACTAATTAAAATGTGGTATTCATTAGTTACATTTGATGAATTTGGATGTTTAGCTAAAATTATGTTGATAAAACTAATTTTTGAAACGAGTGATATTAAACCATTTGTCTTGAGACAAATGCTGAGACAAATTCTCTCTTCCTACTATTTTTATATGACATGTCAATTTCACTCAAAATATGACTTAACCTATGAATCTATTTCAGTTATTGAATTAACCACCTAATTGTTTGTTTATGATTCACAAATCACATAGAATTCAATGTGAATATAGTTTTAACATTTGAACATTGAGAGTGTTATTGTTTCAAGATTTCTCAAGAAAGATTTTCATGTAACATAAAACTATAAGAGATAATCTTGGAGTGACTTTATGATACGGTTACAATTACTTGATTGATTGTATTTAATGATGATACTTTCCTATTTAATATCAACCAAATGTAAATATTAATAGTTGTATTAATTCACGAGACGTATACAGATATGGTTGATTATATTGGTATAGAGCCAATCATTATTCAAATTATATTAAGAATTGAATGCCACTTCTATCACACAGCAGTGCATGTTAAAGTCTATCTTTAATGTTTAAGTATTGTTATCATTTTGGAAAATATATTTTGGATGGAAAATAAGACAAATGACAGTGATACTTATTTTCATAACATAGCCTAAGTTACAATTTTGCCATAGATTTCATTAATAGAATCTGTGTTTCTTTGTTAGGTTTGTTTCTCAAAGTTGTACCATTCCATGAGGCCAGATTATTAATGCACTACTGACTCCTAGTAAATATCTCATCAATGCATCAATTTGTTTAGCCATTGAGAAGTACTTAGTTTATCAATAGAGGGATGAATACACTACCAGAAAAAACATGTTCCCCTCTGTGTTACCTATTTAGCATATCAATTGAATAAGTTACTATGACAAATTGGCTTGATCTCTCCCTACAGTACATGTAGGCTAGCTATAATATGGGTGTGTCATGACAACCGATACACATACAATGAGTCCATCCCAGAAGTTAAATTCAATTGCATATCAATGAATTAGAAATGTCATTGATTGGTGATACATCAAATTACTTTGATAAAATAATAATTTGATAAATATGTGTACTAACCATATGTGATGGATTTTCAAGTTTTGTATGTGTGAACTCTTTTTGATTATATAAGTATGATCGTGCATTGTTTGATAGACAAAATTATAGGTGTTGTGCTAGTCAAACTGACAAATTAGCTCAATTGTCAGAAGGTAGCAACACTTCATGAGCCGAGTTCACAGTTACCATACACATATTGAATTGAAACACAGTTGTCTACTAATAGTAATACAGATATAAATATTATTATGCAATATCACAATTATCCTGAATCACAATAGTTACAGACAGCTTTAAAACATTTTGATATTTGATTGATCTAAAGTGCTGGATCAATTCATAAAGTTTCCAGACCCACGTTCAATTTATGATAAACCAATTAGAGCATAAACATGGATATCGGCAACATTTATATGTATGTATATTATTTTATGTTCTCTTCAGAGCACTCTTCAGAGCACTCTTCAGAGCACTCTTCAGAACACATTCATCATAGTACATCGCATCACATAAAGAAACAGAACGGAACCCCTTGGATTGGAGGATTTACCTATAGATGTTACGGATATAATACAAGGAACTTTTAGACTGAATAAACAATAGGGGATCCCCATATTTAAAACAGATCTGTGCGCGCATTTACAACATTGTGTATACTGTGTATTTATACTGTACCACTTTTTATTGATTTTATTACAATGATCTTTTTTATTATTTAAATAAATACCTTTTTTATAACCAAAGAGAAGTCTCCAAGAAATTATTGTGTTGTCATCAGTGTAATTTATTTTAATTACACTAGGGCATATGAACTTGGGTTACATTTTGGGGGCTCGAGCCGGGAATTATTTATTTTTTATTTTTGAAATTAAGTTGTGATTAACTTATTCGTACTTTAAGAGTACTTTGGATTTAGTAACTCTTTTGCTACGTTATAAATTGCACCAAAATTGATACTGATAGATCAATAGAGTTCTGCAATTTATGAGTTAGCGAAAAGAGTACAACTTTGAGCCTTCTCTTTGGGATTAATTAAAGAAATCAATTAATTAATTCAACTAATTCATTAATTAAGTAAACAATTCCAAAACTAAAACTAAACTTAAATCTTAAATAAAATAAATAAGCACTAAACATAAAATTATAATTTGGACAATTGAGATAAAACCAAATTACAGTCAAATAAAGATAATACATTTGACAATTGATTAATTAAAACTTAAAAGAAAAGTCTGAAAAATCTGAAGAGAGCTAGCATAGCATTCCAGCATCATGAGTGTAATCGGAGGAGGAGTCCCTCCACCACCTCCTGGTGTAGACCCACCCGTACAGCCAGCTCAACCTCCGCTACCAATTATACTACCACCACTAGATCAAGTGCCACCGCCTGTTATACCACACCATCAACCTCCATCTTTTGAGGAAGCCCTGAAGGAACTGATGGCAAAATATGACAAACAGACTGCTGACATGGGTCAAGTACACATTCCTCCATCAGTGGTGGAGCATGTCCACAAGATACAGGATCCATCAAAACAGTACAGGCGACTCAGACATTTCTCGGGAATGGATCCACCACAAGGAGGAGAATTGCCATTCGACACATGGTTTGAATTAGCAGATCAGATGATAAAGGAGCCCTCTATAAGTGACCATAACAAGAAAGTCCGTATAACGGAGAGTCTTCTACCACCTGCCTTAGGAGTTGTTAGAAAGCTTCCATCCTCGGCTTCTGCAACGGATTTCCTTTTAAGCTTGGACCAAGTATTCGGATCAGCAAGTGATGGTGCAGACCTCTACACCATGTTTCGGGAGGTTCATCAGGAACCCGGCGAGATTCCATCAGCATTCCTGACACGACTGGAGGCCTTGCTGGATCGTGTAATCAGATACGATGGCATACACCCATCACAAGTCGACAAATCAAGACTCGAACAGTTTATTCGAGGCTGCGTTTATGATGAGATCCTGGTGACCGCCCTGCAGCTGCGTCAACAGAGAAGCGCACCACCCAGTTACCTCACCCTTCTTCGAGACGTAAGGGTGGAGGAGACGGCGCAGTTGGCGAGAGTGAAGATGAGACAGCACAGAGTAGCTAGGGTCAAAGTCCAGCAGACGCTTAACCCTGAAACAGTGGCGAACAATGACATGAGGAAGGAGGTAGCAGATATCAAGAGTATGCTACAGCAGTTACATGTCACACCTCCAGTACAGTCGCAAGTGATGGCAGCAGCAACTTCTCAACCACCCATACAGTACCACAATAAACCTAGGGGGAGCGGATCCCGAAGGCCACCCGGAGGACCCCTACTATGCTTTCAGTGTGGAGAGTATGGGCACAAGATAAACGAATGCAAGAGCCAGTCTAATGCTACGCTGGTGCAGCGTAGACTTATAGAGAAATATAGTAATGATGCCGGACAGGGAAACGGCAACGGGTCCCAATCAAGGAGCGATCAGGTGCCCGGAAATCGTTAAGTTGCTCCACATCAGCAGACAAGAGAGAGGAGAGTCGACGAGAAGAGGAGACCCGAAAGCCCCTACTACCCCCTGGTTTAGTTGGAGATCCACTAGTCACTTCCATAATGATAGATGGAAGACGGAGTGAGGGTTTGCTGGACACTGGATCACAGGTGACATGCGTGACGGAGATATTCCACAAGCGTTACCTGTCTCATCGCCCGATTCTGCCTCTGAGCGATCTACTTGTCGTTGGCGCCGGTGGACAGAGTGTACCCTACACGGGGTACATTGAAATTGAGCTGCAAGTTCTGAAGGAGGAGGCTGGTGTTGACAAGAGTATAGCTACACTTGCCCTTGTGTGTCCGACACCTCAAGAAAACAGCCAACCTGCAATCATAATTGGAACCAATTCCGGCGTCATGCGACATCTCGTCCGAAGCTGTCGTGGAGAAGGAGGACCCAAGTTTATGGAGACATTGAGTATTAATACGACATGGGCAAAGGCATATAATGCCCATGATATGACCAAACCACAGAGAGACAGACACCAAGATATAGTTACTGTCAAACCAACTGGAAGGCGCCCTGTCGTCATTCCAGCAAGGAAGAAGAAGACCATTACGGGTTTCGCCAGGAACAAACTAAGACAAGATACAGACGTTTTAATAGACTACTTAGAAGATACCAATCTCCCATCTGGAGTCCGTATACATGCAGGGGTGGTAACAATGAAAGCCAGAAAGAAAGCCAAGGTTAGATTTATAGTGGAAAATGTTTCGGAGCGTGACGTCATCATCAATGCGGGATCTCCGGTTGCAGCACTTTATCCTTTAGATAGCATCCAACCCTTCAACCAAAAGACGAAGGTGTTCAGCAAAGCAGCCCAAGTTCCCAGTCAACCATCCGATGAAGTGGACTCTACGCTTAGTTTCGACTTCGGAGATTCACCGATAAACCAAGGCTGGAGAGAGCGCTTCATCAAACTCCTTCATAGTAGACAGCAAGTATTCTCAACCAGCGACCTTGACATCGGCTGTACTTCTAAAGTCAAACATAAGATACGGGTGAACGATGAGAGTCCATTCAGAGATGGGAGACGACGCGTTGCACCAGGAGACTATGAGGATGTGAAGAAGCACATAAGGGATCTTCTGGACAAAGACATCATCCGAGAGTCCCAAAGTCCCTTTTCGTCGGCCATAGTGGTGGTTCGTAAGAAGAATGGAGATGTTCGTCTTTGTGTGGACTATCGCCGTCTGAATACCCGTACTATTCGCGATCAATATGTTGTTCCGAAGATCGAGGATGCATTTCATGCCCTTAACGGATCCCGCTGGTTTACCTGCCTTGATCTGCGTTCTGGATACTATCAGATAGAGTTGGAAGAAAGCGATAAAGAGAAGACAGCATTCTGGAGTCCACTTGGCCTATTTGAGTTTAACCGCATGCCTCAGGGAATATGTAACGCCCCAGCGACATTCCAAAGACTCATGGACAGATGCATGGGAGACATGGCGTATAATGGTGTCCTAGTGTATCTAGATGACTTACTCGTATATTCTACCACTCTGGAGGAACATGAAGAGAAGCTACGAAACGTCCTAGACCGTCTTCAAGGGTATGGTTTGAAGCTAAGCATAGACAAATGCACCTTCGTTCAACCCTCTGTAAAGTGTTTGGGACACGTCGTTTCAGCGAAGGGAATTGAACCAGACCCTGGGAAGTTGTCAGCAGTGAAGTCATGGCCCCTACCGATTAATGCCAAGGAAATGAAAAGCTTCCTTGGATTCACTGGGTATTACCGACGCTTCATCCAACATTACAGTAGGATAGCTAAACCCTTGAACGACTTGATAAGGGACTACGAACCTCTCCAGAAGAAAGGAAGGGGGACAAAGAAGAAAGTATCCTTCAAAGATCATGGACGTCCTAGCCCTCGCACCCCATTTGGAGACAAATGGACTCCCAAGTGTCAACAAGCGTTCGGGACCCTGATAGAAGCGCTAACAACCGCACCAGTTCTGATATATGCAGATTTTTCAAGTCATTTCACGTTACATACTGATGCCAGCATGCAGGGTCTAGGAGCTGCACTCTGTCAGGAGAGGGACGGTCAACTCCATCCAGTCGCGTATGCCAGCAGGGGATTGTCGAAGTCAGAGCTCAACTATCCGGCGCATAAACTTGAATTTCTGGCTCTAAAATGGGCAGTCACCGAAAAGTTTGCAGACCACGTCCAGGGATCCAAGTTTACAGTCATGACGGACAACAATCCTTTGACATATGTACTCAGTAAAGCCAAACTGGATGCGACAAGCCATCGGTGGTTAGCTTCTCTGTCCAACTTTCACTTTGACATTCAATACCGACCTGGAAAAGTGAATATTGATGCAGACAGTCTATCGCGGCGACCCCAAGCTCCACCACTAGATGATGAAGAAGCTGACGAGACGGCACAAAGGATTCATAATATGTGCGATCGGCTGAAAGCTCCGCGGAAGGATAACATCCCTGACAGAGTAATCGTTGCTGTATGTCAAGCCTATAGAGTCTCTCCAACACTTCCTGATCGGTGCGATGTACAACAACCAATCGATATGGCATCTGCGGACGCAGTAGATGAAGAAGAAGATGAGGCGACGCTCATCGAATGTATCACAGATTCATCTGATGCCATCCCTTCAGAATTTGTCAATCCGACTATGCCTGGCCAGTCTACCATACCGAGCTTACTAGTTAACAACTGGACAGAAGCTCAGATGGAGGATACAGATATAAGCGCAGTTGTACAGTATGTTCACAGTGGAACCCGACCAAGGAATCTCACCCAAGAGACGGACGGAGTCAAAATCCTTCTGCGTCAGTGGAACAAGTTGTCCCTAAGAGAGGGATATCGAGTGCTGTATAGAAGAATTACAGACGTCCACAGCTCTGAATTATTTCAGCTAGTCCTTCCAGTAAAATATAGGGAGCGTGTCATGACAGCTCTTCACAATGACATGGGCCACCCAGGGACTGAGAGGACTACTGAATTGATACGTCAGAGATTCTACTGGCCGAGAATGAGTAGCGACATTTTTCAAAAGTGCCACACTTGTGCAAGGTGTATTCGCCGGAAAGCTCGTCCTCAAGTAGCTGCCCCAGCCGGATCGTTAATGTCCACTGGCCCTATGCAACTTATGTGCATGGACTTTCTCCTGATTGAACCCGATGACAAAGGTGTGAAGAATGTACTAGTCATAACGGATCATTTCACGAGATATGCCCTTGCCTTCCCGACAGCAGACCAAAAGGCAAACACGGTCGCAAAAGTTCTTTGGGAGAAAGTATTCGTTCACTATGGAATACCAGAGCGCCTTCACAGTGATCAAGGTCGCGACTTTGAGTCACGGTTAATTCAGGAGCTGTGTAAGATACTGGATGTAAAAAAGACCCGTACCACGCCATACCACCCGCAAGGTAATGGTCAAGTTGAGCGATTCAACAAAACACTCCTGGATCTTCTCGGAACGCTTGCCGATAAAGACAAAGCTCAGTGGCGATTGCACGTAGCACCTCTTGTACACGCCTACAACTGTACACCAAATGATGCCACTGGAATGACGCCCTACTATTTGATGTTTGGCCGAACACCAAAACTCCCTATTGATATCCAGATGGGTTTATCGAACAAAGATGACAGCAAAGTTTCCCATAAGACTTACGCAGAGAGACTCAAAGCCAGACTTCAGGAAGCCTATAAGCTAGCTGAGAATTCAGCATTGAAGAGATCTACTGCTAACAAGGAGCGTCATGACTTGAAGGTCAGAGAGATTGGTCTGTCAGCAGGAGATAGAGTTCTAGTCAAAAGAGTGGCATTCCAGGGAAAGCACAAGCTAGCGGATAGATGGGAAGAGAAGGTGTACGTCGTCGTGAGGAAAGCTGGAGAAAACATTCCAGTTTACACTGTCAGAGCCGAAGAAGGTGATGGACCACTCCGGACTCTGCACCGAAATCTCCTACTTCCCTGTAAAATCCCAAAACAGGATAGCCAAGAGGATGACCATAGTTTTCCAAAACAAATGGTAAAGCCTGTAAAACGGTCTAAGAGATTACAGCAGAAGCTGAATGAGAAACAGCAAAGTAATGAAAATAGAGAGCATGACGATGATGATGATCTCGACGAGGAAGATGACGATTATGAGATCAGTGTAGTTGACGCAGACGTAGTGAACCACATTCAAGAAGCTTTTCCGGAACCCATCCAGACCAATGATGATGTAGATGATAAAACTGCAGATGTTGATCATGTACCAGCAGATGATGGGCCGACAAGCACTGATGACACGCCTGATGCTGAAGATGAAGCGACACCGGTGGATAATACGCCCGGCGATGATTGCGAAGCTGCGACTGACAACACATCATCTTGTGATGATGGTAAAACTACCGAGGCTTCTGAAACACCTCAAGATCTTAATGGTAGCACTTCAGCTCTGGATAATCAGCCTAGTACAGCGCAGTTGAATGATTCTGGTGATCCTGAGAATACAACACGGCCTGTTCGGGAGCGGAAGAAAACGCAGCGGTTTGGCTACGATCAACCGGGTGAACCTGTGGTGTATACTCTTTCTAA
The DNA here is from genome assembly GCA_035610835.1 of Ophiura sarsii. Classification (NCBI taxonomy): domain Eukaryota; kingdom Metazoa; phylum Echinodermata; class Ophiuroidea; order Amphilepidida; family Ophiuridae; genus Ophiura; species Ophiura sarsii. The sequence goes on from CM069444.1 coordinate 40,520,008, forward strand.
ATCTGCTACTCCTCAGTCCGATAGCGTCTCCAAAGAAACTCTACTGAGCCTCATCCAACAACAGATGTCCCAGCAACAACAGCAACAGCAGATGAACACCTTGCTGATGACTCGTCTACTGCAGCAATAATAGAGGACAATGTTCGAGGACGAACATGAGTTTAGAGGGGGAGAGTGTAACACCCTGTATTACTACCCTGTATTACTACACCCTTTGTATGAATATTCATGAGCCCACCAGGGATTAGCATGGGTGAGCACAAGAAGTTGGGATAGAAACCCCACCCAACTCTTCTCTTCAGTGTGCCCACCAACTGTCTAGCACGCACACCCACAACACCATGGCTGCTTAGTTTTACCAGGGAGTTGTAGTATCTCTCTGGTTTATCAATAGAGGGATGAATACACTACCAGAAAAAACATGTTCCCCTCTGTGTTACCTATTTAGCATATCAATTGAATAAGTTACTATGACAAATTGGCTTGATCTCTCCCTACAGTACATGTAGGCTAGCTATAATATGGGTGTGTCATGACAACCGATACACATACAATGAGTCCATCCCAGAAGTTAAATTCAATTGCATATCAATGAATTAGAAATGTCATTGATTGGTGATACATCAAATTACTTTGATAAAATAATAATTTGATAAATATGTGTACTAACCATATGTGATGGATTTTCAAGTTTTGTATGTGTGAACTCTTTTTGATTATATAAGTATGATCGTGCATTGTTTGATAGACAAAATTATAGGTGTTGTGCTAGTCAAACTGACAAATTAGCTCAATTGTCAGAAGGTAGCAACACTTCATGAGCCGAGTTCACAGTTACCATACACATATTGAATTGAAACACAGTTGTCTACTAATAGTAATACAGATATAAATATTATTATGCAATATCACAATTATCCTGAATCACAATAGTTACAGACAGCTTTAAAACATTTTGATATTTGATTGATCTAAAGTGCTGGATCAATTCATAAAGTTTCCAGACCCACGTTCAATTTATGATAAACCAATTAGAGCATAAACATGGATATCGGCAACATTTATATGTATGTATATTATTTTATGTTCTCTTCAGAGCACTCTTCAGAGCACTCTTCAGAACACATTCATCATAGTACATCGCATCACATAAAGAAACAGAACGGAACCCCTTGGATTGGAGGATTTACCTATAGATGTTACGGATATAATACAAGGAACTTTTAGACTGAATAAACAATAGGGGATCCCCATATTTAAAACAGATCTGTGCGCGCATTTACAACATTGTGTATACTGTGTATTTATACTGTACCACTTTTTATTGATTTTATTACAATGATCTTTTTTATTATTTAAATAAATACCTTTTTTATAACCAAAGAGAAGTCTCCAAGAAATTATTGTGTTGTCATCAGTGTAATTTATTTTAATTACACTAGGGCATATGAACTTGGGTTACATTTAGAAGATATCCTAAAAATATGTATAATTAGATTCACTTATGTGTTTTTGATTTCCTCTAGTCTCGTACCATCAAGCAGTTTGACCAGCGTATGACTACCAAGATGTTTGGTTACAAAGACGTAGAGCAGTACTATAGCGATGCAAATTTAGTTGAGAAGATGCACAAGATTAGGATACCCACTCTATGCCTCAGTGCCGCGGATGATCCATTCTCACCACTCAGAGGTACGGTTCAATTAGATTAGGCGTAAAAAAGTGTTTCTTGTTATAGGCATGTTCTCTGGGTTGCAGTGAACCAATTGATTTGCCCATCGGAGCTGTTTGTAGAGAGTTACCAGTTTGATTTATAATCACTCAGCTCATTTACCTTGTTTATGTTTTTGAGCTATTGTTCACATTTGCTCTTTATATACAAGAAAATAGGCTATGGATGTACAGCACATAGCCTGCTGGCTACAGTCAGATACACACAGGCGTACTCCGATCATCTCACTGCGCATGCTTTAAAATCCACAAAATTCCAGTAGCGGTAGGTTGAGCTTATGGAAGTATTGCGCACCACAGATGTCTGTGTGACAATTTTGAAAGGCCTGTTGACCCACATACTTTTACCTGAGGTCAACCTAAACTGTAACTGACTGCCTCAAAGCTGTGGACAATGTATTCTTGCACCTAATGAGAAGAATTCAGATTAGAATAGGCCTGATGCTCGAATCATACTAGCCGGTCGCTGGTTGCAACAGGTCGCGGCACACTCGCTAGCTCAAAAGTATCTCGGTGCCACCTTTGGTGGCCATAGGTCGCATCGAGCTACTAAATCGCAGGTTTTTCTGGGTCACGCAGACGACAACCTGGATCATGGCCGGCTGCTGATGGTTATGTTAATTTCGAGGCAAAATAACCTCCCCCATTGGTTGAAAAAGTACGGTGTTCATTACGTCATGAGCGACCGATCTTTTGAGTTGAAATGAAGTCAACTGGCCGCGACAGGTCATTTCCAGTCAAGCAATCTCTTGATTGATGTATCAGGTTTTTGAATATGATGTAAAAACATTATTTTTTGTTTGTCATACTGATATTTGATAGGAATATGCCTCAGATTAAGAAATTCACTTCATGCATTGGTGCACAAAGTATGTATCCTTGTGAATTTTGTTGAAATTTAAATCTTATACTTTTTACCTGAGTTGTGTTGCCTATTGGTATTAGTAAAAAAAAATTGAGGGGGTAGGGGCATTTAACCAGTCCAAGATTCTGTCGGGGTGTGTGCACATGTATGTCGGGGTGTGTGTCTGTATGTTAATGTTTAGGTTCAGTTTTTAGAGTTTTTAGTCTAATTTGAAAAGTCCAATACCACGCTTGGATTATAGTTGTAGTATGGAAACCTTCATATTTTAATGAGGTCAAAGGTCACATACCACTCTCTTTTCTACATATGTTTGTACTATGCCAAAGTTAACAGCATCCTTCTTCCTGTCCCTGCAAACAAACAACTTCTGTAACCATCAAAACAGGCAATCAGCGCAAAAAGACAACCCCTGCTGTTTGTGGATTTTGCTTATTTGAGAAGGTTTCTGACATTTGCTAATATACAATTGCATAACCAGACAAGATGTCCCATTCTCTTTTCAAAATATGTTTCAATTCTTATTTTCAGCTATTCCATTTGACGAAGCGAGCGAGCAGGGTGAAAACATATTGTTAGTTGTAACATCGCACGGCGGCCATCTTGGATTTCTTGAAGGATTGCTACCCTACGGTAAGGGCTACGTGGACAGGGTCATGTCTGAATATGTAGATGCCGTCTTCAAATTTGGTGCGGATGAACTATGATGAAAGCAGTACAAACAAGTAGGGATATGGAAAATCGATGAAGAAAAACCTTGAAAAAATGTCTGTTCGCACAAAGAATGCTCAGTAAGAAGATATTTTGATAATTTTCCCCAGTATGTTTCATTGCAGGTTACATGACCAGTGCCTGTCTATCTGTAGTGTGTTGTTTCTGAAGATTTGTAAAATAATTAGTTGACAATCTTAAGAAAAACAGTGGCATTTCTGCTTATTTTAGAATACTAGATATCGTCATTGTTCTGTTAATTAAAAACCTTGAATCTCCATCAGCATATGGGTGATTCTTTTAATATGGGGGCCACAGTGTGACATTAGGTTCAAATTTTCAAAATGAGTTATGAAAACCATCATTTCATTATTTGACACTCTGAAACCCATATTTCACAAAAATACAATCAGTTTTAATGAAGCGTGATTCGTATTTGGTTACCAATATGGTGAAGTAGGACACACAACACAAATTTCACCTGTAACAGTGACACCAAATGGTTTATTTCTTAGAGCTCTCACAAACTGTATAGTAGAGGTATGATAATGATATGTTGGTTTTTAACAACCATTAGTGACCAGCTTGTTACTTAGAAAAAAACATTGAACCTTATCCTTTTACAATACTAGTCAAAAATGAGAATTACATGTCTAATATTTAGACAAATTATGACTAAATGTCCTTATTGACTTATTGTGCATGAAAGTTACCCTGACTAATAACTAAGTGCTATCTTTTCTTTGAAAACAAGTTTAATAATCAAAGATGCATCCAATTAGTCAAGGCAAGGTTTAAAAATTCTACTGCAATGCCATCAAAGTCTATCTAGAGCTCAATGTTTCACAATATTTCACCAGTAACGATGACACCAAATGTATGGTGTCACTGTTACAGCGTGATAAATATTAAAGTAAAACATGACAAAAAACCTTCCAACTCAGTTCTGTTTTGGTGATTTTAAGTCAATAACACAGCCTTGTGAATTTACACGACAGAATATCACAATAGCAGAAATAAATTAGGGCCAATTTCAACAAAAGCAACGGTCCAATCAGCAACCAGACACGCTGTAATTTGGATCTTGGAGTCAATGTTACAGTGTGACTGCAAGTATTTTAAGCTTATCAAAATTTGCACATAAAAAATGCAGTGTGAAGTGTAAAAATTGCAAGTTAAAGTATTTCTCCCATGATATCACACATGTGCACATGCATTTTAGCATTCTATTTGGTCATTTTGTGTATGAATAGTTAAGAAACACAAGAAACAGATCACGCTGTAACGGTGTCAAATAGTGCTGACACCAAATGTCGAACAGTCTCTGGTTGCCAAGCGAAGGGCAAATTCTTGGGGATTTTGCACATAGTACTAGCTGTAGCATCCAGGGCTTTGTACTACAAGTGTTTCATTCATTAAAACTAGTTTGATGCCTTCAATAAAATCCATGACAGTATCACTCTGTAACGAATTCTGGTGACACCAAAATATGTAGTACACATTACTTTTTGAGATATTTTCTCTATTCCGGTATTTATACACACCATCTGTTTTCAGAAGTTAAGTTTATATAAGAGATGTGCAAAAATATCTATTTCATAGAATCTGCAGCTTTCATTCTTCTGTTTTGGTCAATCAAAGAGTCCATTCACACCTGTAACAAATGCTGACACCAAATGTTACAGCGTGATGTCTCAGGGATGTAAGAATTAAAAATGCGATATTAGTAAAATGGGACAAATTCAAGGAAAACCTTCGCCATAGTTTTGATTAATGGATCTCTGCTTTGTATTTTTCAAACAAACTTATTCAATTTTAACTTGTACAAAGGAATAATTGCTACCATTGTGGAGTAAGTTTTCAACCAGTTTTCATGTCACGCATATTTCCAAAAAACATGATGACTCCACACATACTAATCAACTTTACTTGTTATAGAAAGTAAGTAGTTCAGCTGTAATAGACTTTTATTTATTCTACAAACTATTGTTATTCATTATCAAGCAACAAATCTTGACTCATATTTATCAATTAAATATAAATGCCAAACATTTGAAAAAGGAGGTGGAATTCATGACTGGTACCCATAAAAAAATAAACACCCATAAGTACATTAAAACACCTTAATTTCACGGCAACTTAATTTACAGAATTAGCATTTAGTCAACTTTTTGCGGCAATTAAATTTCACTGATTTGTATCATCTTCCTATATATTACCATTATAAATAATATATTTGGCGGCAATTTAATTTGGCGAATTAAGTTGTTTTTACAGTAATACTTCCTATCGTTTGGGCAGTCTGTTCTAAATATTTTAAAGAGCCAAAAACACATCTATGAAAACTTTGTAATTGCTCTGCCCCTGAACAAGTGTAAATTAAAGCAACACTTAGCTTCCTCTGCATAACCATTGGGCAGTTTACTTTATACATGTTGAGGTTGAGGGGCTGGAAAAAGGTTTGACAGAACAGCAACGATATGTCAGTATTCAATAAAAGATGTAAGTGCTAGTGACCAGTACCAATGCAAAATGATTATGGGCCTTGTCCTTTTACAGGAAAGCTTGAGGAAAGAGCGGGGAAAGCGTGATCCTTTTTTATATATTGTTAAAAGGAGTAAAAAAGGATCGGTGATTAACACCTCACTGAATGGGTACTTGAAGTAAGTGAAGTATCAATGCAAAATGGTTACTATTACTATAGTATGATTTGTAATCCCTTACCGTAATGTACGTATGCACCGGGTGTATGCATGCCCACCAAATTGTAATGGCCTTGAATCATAGAAAGACACATAACAGTACATTGTGAGTAATACGACTTATGATAATAAGCCAACAAAGCATGTAGGTTAAAATAGAGAATCCATACACAATTAATAGATCACTTCACAAATAGGTGCCATTTTGATTTTCACCCATGTGGGTGGGGATAAAGTGTGATTTATTATGTCACATGCATATGTGCATTAGGCTTTAACAGTGCCTGTCTTCAGTTGGAATGTGCTTATTATAAGTTCAAATCAAATCGTAATTTGATTAGGCTCCCCATTTGGTATTGAATTTGGCTATAAAAAATGATACAATGCTCAGAAATCTTCAGATATACTGCAATTGACAAAAAGTAGCAGCGGACATACTTCCAAAGAAAGGTTAAAAGCAAAATGGCAATGTATTCTCCTCAGGAAATTATGAGACCATACATTCAGATGGACCCATACAGTTTGTCTGTTTTATCAAAAATAATTGTTTGCAAATCATGACTGTATATATATATCAATATGCAAAGATTTTAAGATTATAAAGTGTATATGTAATTTATTAACAACTCTCAAGGCTGTAGTAAAATTGTAAAGACCTTATTTGTAATTGGACCCTGACTCCTGCCATGCGAGGGTAAAGCAATCAAAATTAACAAATAACAAGATAGCTCTTCATTGTTATCGGTGGGCAGAAGCAAAAAGAAAACGGGGTCGAGCCCAAATTTGGTCATGATATTGACAATGTTGAAACATGTAGAAAAAAATATTCGAGAAGTGTGCAAATCTTTTCAGTTTTTGAACTTTAATGGTAAGACAAAGTTACTGAAGCCATCCTGTGTGACAAATTGAACATATTGAAGTAATTTGTACGATGCACACAAATTGACAACTTTAACACTAAAGATGGTCCAGATGACATTAAAATATGTCACCCATGATTTTTTTAGGGAGTTGTTCCCCCAACATGAAAATGTTTCCCCCCACTTGCCAATGTTTATTATCATGGTGCCAAACTGTAATTTACCCCCTCAAGTAGTGGAAGTAAGGGTCCATTTACAAATAATATATATTTTGTGAAAGCTTATATTATAATATTGTATGAATATATTATTTACAATATTATGTACAATGTGTATGACGTGTGACCAATTTTTTGTTAGAACTGATGGGCACAGTTAAAGGCATGCGATCTATTTTCATGGAACACCCTGGTGAAAAAAGGGGGTAATTTTCAGACAAAATTGCCTCGTTTTTGTGCGAAAAAGGGGGTCAAATCCACAAAATGCTGTCAAATAGGGAGTATTTCAAGATCCTGGAACGATCATGTGTTATCCCTCTGAAAACACAAAGAGAGAACACCAAGCTATGGGCTTTAAATAGAAAATTCAATACCATATATCGTGTTGATACTTGAAGTAGGGTGATACAAATAATTTATATGGTCATAACTGCATACCTAATGAGCAAAGTAGAAATAGCAATATGTAACTTCAGTACTTATTAGAGGGCCATAAATAGTAATTTGATCAAAATTTGATGTAAAAGTAGATATTTTTGCATGTGTAATTTTTCACGCTTTGCACATTTTTAACATTTTCCTTTTTTATTTTTGCAATTTTGAGCTTCGATACATAGACCTACATAAAAAAAAATATATATTCACACATTTTTAGGTCGTCCGTAGGAAGAGACCTTATGGCAGCATCCTTCGTCTGTCAGTCGGGGTGTGTGTGTGGGGGGGGGGGGGGGGGGGGGTGTGTCCGTCAACAATTTGGTATACACTTTTTGTTTTGTCCATTTCTTCTCCATACAATGACCAATTGCAATCAAACTTCGGTCATAGATGCAAAATGGAAACCTTCATATGGTAATGAGGTCATAGGTCACATACCAAGGTCAAAGGTCATCTGAGGTCAACATGTACAATTTAGTACACACTTTTTGTATTGTCCATTTCTTTTCCATACAATGACCAATTGCAACCAAACCTCTGGCATAGATGCAACATGGAAACCTTCATATGTATTTGAGGTCAAAGGTCACATACCAAGGTCAAAGGTCATCTGAGGTCAAAATTTAGTACACACTTTTTGTATTGTCCATTTCTTTTCCATACAATGACCAATTGCAACCAAACCTCTGTCATAGATGCAACATGGAAACCTTTATATGTTAATGAGGTCAAAGGTCACATACCAAGGTCAAAGGTCATCTAAGGTTAAGATGTAAAATTGGCTGCATATGTAAAATTGATTACATTTAAACAGATGAAGTACAATTGCAACCAAACTACCCATATAAACGGACGACCTATTTGGGACCGCTGTCCCTATTTTTATTTTCAAGCTTGCTGATTTTAGCACGAAAAGCGCAAAAATAAATGTAGCGCGAAAATGTCCTCTTTTACCGAGTGGTATGACATGTTGGTGTCTATGAGGATCAAAAAGTCATCCGTATGTTATCATTGTTATGTCACAGTTGATTTGTTCATGGCATCTATAGTAGAAATATCATACTAGCACAATGTTACAGAATGCCAGTTTTCTAATTTACTTAGAGAATAATGACTGCGTAACAACTGTTTTTGTGAATTTGTTCAGAAATTAGAGGTTGTTGTTCTGGTCTGAGGAATTCTGAATGACCAGAACAACAACCGATGATTTCAAAACAAATTCACGAAAACAGTTGTTAAGCAGTCATTATTCTCATTCATTATTGAAAAAGATGCATATTTTTCTAAATCCTTGATTTGTACCGATATAATCGCGCTAACAATTAATTAGTTTTCTGTTTATTTTGTCCACTCCCTTCTTAGTTATTGAAACAGTCCAAGTCGGGTCATCCCCTCATTAACATTTGCATCGTTCAACCAATCAGAAATAACCTTTAATCGTGTTTCCTCATTACTCATTGAATATTCAGTTTAGGGGTGTGAGGCTTTAATTTGATTGGTCGGTCAATGAGCAAAACAATAAAACCCTTTGGCGCAGTACTTTCGGGCAATTATTAGTAACCTGCGCTGGGCGTGCGCGTTCTCATCTGACGATTTATTTTATTGGAACGCACTTGGTACGCAGCTATTGCGATTATTCATGAAGTAATGAATCATTACTAATATATCAATACTGAAATGTAACACTACTTAATTTTGCGAGGTATTTAGTTCTGTGATGTTGTGAGGACCTTAAATTCGCAAATTAAATCCCCGCAAAAAATGTACCCACGAATTGTAAGTGTTTTTAACAGTATATCTTGTGAGTAATTATATTTGGGTCACATATTGTTAACAACATCATCACAATTAATTTAGAGTTAAGTAGAAATATCAATATATGACATACTTATGTAGACGGGTCACAAATAATTATTTACAGTATATGGTCACAATAAAATCAATATATCGATTCTTATAAGCGGTCACAAACATTCAAGTTTATATAGTCACAATTTACTCCTTTCATAGTGAAATAGAAAATTTTACTATATCACACTGGTTAGGCGACGATAAACAACGACCCTGTTCGATTAAAACAATATATAGATTACTTCTTTTTTATTTTAAATTTGAAAAAAGTGGATTTATTTTGAAAATTGTTATTCCCATAAAATTCTCAACATTTTTGGAAAAGAAAAAAAACCCTGAGAGGTCCATTTGCCCGGATAACAGGGTGGGCTGTTTTCGTCGCCTTTATCACAATTAGTTGGGACAAGCTGGTTTCAGTTGTGGATCATACTGTACGTAAGGTCTTCACCAAGGAGAGACTGTCCATACCTCTTCCTGTTATCCAAGTACAAATGTGTATTAATTCAGTGAATGCAGTTGATTAATGAATATGAGATCTTAATAACTTGAATATCTCATATTAAAGATGAACCTAGCCATAGGTTCATTAATGTGTTTCACTGGAACAGGCACTGATGTCACACTTGTACTTAAGATGGGATGAAGCATCAGTAATATATATGTCTCACTGCTTAAACCATCTGGCCCACAATACTGCAAATTAAACCCCTCTCTCACCCCCACACAAAGTAGACCATGCTCATCCTGATCAAATCTTTTAAAGGTAGATGTTCCGATTTTCAACTTGAAGTTTTCTATTCTACATGAAAGGTCATCCTTAAAAAAGTCGTGTTCCAAAGTTTGAGTTGCATAGCTCTAATGGTTCTTATTTTAGACGCACAAGATGCTGTGAACTGTACCCTATTGAGTAGTACACAAACTATATCTGTGGTTACCACCATTCGCGGTAATTCGACGTTATTTCATTGATTTCTCCGTAATTATACCGATTTATGCCGTCAAATTTCAGTATGATGATGAGAAAAATACGAGCTTTCATATGATATGAAAATCTCCGTATGTTTGAAATAATTCTGTGTTACGAAAATGTGATCGGGTCATCTACCTTTAATGTGTGAGGATGAAATGCCCCTTTTGTGAGTATATATGCAGTGGTTTTGTCAAGCATAGCATTCGTACAAATTCTTGTAGAGCTAAGGTTGTGTGTATATATATGATCATACCCATAATGGTATATATAATATTTTATTTATTTTGATACAAATATATTCATAGTATTATATTTATCATATTTGATCTTAATCAATACTCTGTATATATGTTACATCAATTTGGGACCAAATATAGCTCTCAGTTAGCAACAAAATTGTATAGTGTTTCCAGCATATGCTGGGACATGGCTTTGACCTTAATACTTTCCACACAGCTATAAGTTTTTCTATATGTGACCGTCCACAACGAAAAAGTGTATTGTCGACAATATTAATTTTTTTTACATTTTTGAAAAGAGTATATTTCACGCTTTAAAATGATACCTATACACTTTCGGTTTTCATTTTACGGGCTTTTGAGGAGATAGTGATTCCCAAATAGGTCAATAAAATAAAAACACCACAATACATAACATTGTGTACAATAAGGTTTGTACGCTCGGAGTGCACCCAATGCTACGAACAATCATGAAAATCATGATTTTATTTTGCATTTCCAAATGGAATATCATTATAAAATTGTCAGTACCAATAGAAAAGGTATGAATAGTTACGATTCTGTATAAATCTCAATTTCGTCTAAGAACACCATTTTTTCAATATTTTGGCCTCTTGTGAGTACTGTTCACTTGCGACTTTACACTGGGTTTGTCGTGGACGGTCACATATACAAAACAGATTTTTCAGACACCTTTCCCAATTTTCAAAATGTATCTCAAGGATTACTGAACCAATACTTGGCATGTTTGTACTTATTTCAATGCATTTCCCATGGTGATGAAATTCAATAATTTTGACATTTTTGAAACATTTTGTGAACTTTTGGAACTGTCGTCTGCAGTCGCCTGCCGCGTTGAAAGTTTTGAAGGGTACTCAGTGATATATATGCGATATTGCGCCCACAATTGTGAACAATTGACCAGGAAAACCCCAACTTGTTTCCCTCTGCAACAAAAAACACCGTTTTAAATTCTTTCCTGCGTTTCAAACAGTAACTTCCTTCTTATATTAGACATGGGTTTAGTCTAAATCACTCGATCAGTTCAGCATGTTCAGTTCAAAGTGATATCATTTGAATCGTTGGTGGTGCTATACATGTGACCCAACATGAGTAAATGAGACACAATGCGACAGCTAATTTGATTTAAGAGCACACATGTGGAACACAGTCATAATAAGTCAAATTCACAAACAGTCTTATCTCTGATCATTGATACATCTATTAATATTATCCAACCCAAGACTAAAATTCATGAACATACATAGTTAAAAGTACATCTGGAGGTATCTAAATTTCATTTACTCCATTAATTTGTTAACATAACTAAAACTTAAAATGTCCATAACTCTACAATTTGTATTTGATGTTCTGAGAAAAATTGATTTTCAATAATCTGTAACTTTGGTTAGGAATGTGATATGACTTTGACTTTGGTACTAAAATGTCGCCTAACTTATACATATTATCATGATATCAATAACTAAATATTCATATGTCCCTCATTATGCCTCATTTACTCGCGTTGGATCACATACAGGGTGTCCCTAAAAAAGGGTGCACATGTTTGCGCACCTTGTTTACCATGAAGGTCTATAGAGTTGGTGTAATATTTGTATACACATGGTAAGAGAAAGCACTCAGCTTTTAGATGCCGTTTATTTCATCTGATTTGGTTTTGTCAATCCTGAGATATAATTTTAGGGACACCTCGTATAGTCAAATGAGCAGAAATAATGTAATGTATTTTAAGCTCTTAAATTTGCATTTTCCTAGGGATATATAGATTGTTGTCACATGCAAATGATTTGTTTGGACATGTGTCATGTTTACATTTAGTTTAGTTTTGAATCAAATTTATAACTTTTTCCACCATCCAAACATCTCTGCATACCCCTTTCATATATTGCAAAAACAGCATAGCAACACAAGTGAATGCACTTAATTCTAGTGGTTATGTCAAAAGGATCTTTTCTACTAGTATTCAAATCAAAAGTTCAAAATTCGAAGAAAAAAGTCACAATATATTATCCCTGGATCAGATTTTAGTTTTAAAACTAGCCCAATGTGGCTGAAAGTCACTGCGTGTGTCAATTCATGTGGCTAGATTGTAGACAGAATGCCTTAGGATATCCCTAGCATGCGGTCAATGTGTTGAAATAAACAATTCTTGGGTGGACTTTTTTAGCCCAACACGCGACTTTTCAACGTTCTTGTGTTAAGAAATTCAATGTTTGAACTTGAATTTGTTTAAAAACCAGTGCGATTTCAGATTTTGTCAAATACAAAGCTCAAATTTCAAAAGAAATTATGATTATATAGCAGATTTTAGTTTAACATGTAGCCCAATGGACTCACGCTATACAGGACGATGGAACGTATGTGATCAGATTTTTGGGCAACATCCAGACCAGTACTGGCAGTAGTGCTGACCACCTGTAATTTTTATTACCGCTGATATAGACTAAAAGGCTGGTAAATTGGGCCCAGTTCTATAAGGATTTGTAGGCGTAATGAATTTTGAAGTGACTGGATTAATGATGCACCTTCCTATAGAATAGTAAACAGTGAATGATACATTTGGGCTGAAATTAGATTGACACCAGCATTGTCATCGAATAATCAGCCCGATAATCAGCCACTGATTGATGGGACCAAGGAGGAGGCCGTGGTGATGGAGCTTTTAAATGTGTGAATGGATGTCATGTTTATTCAAAAATATATTAAAAGGTTAATTTTCCATTGAAGTCAAACCACCTACCTGCAGACATTGCTTATGTTTCTGTCTTGTCTTGGGCATTAATCAATGTTAGCAAATCAAAGAAAGAGAGTGTGAAAAACAGCTAAAATATTAGATAAGATATTACAAATTTGGACAAACATGTTAGGAAAAATGTGTTGAAATATACTTATTTATTTAGGGTATCTGCGGATCAAGAGATTAATGCTCGAGAAAATGTATACATGAACATGATATCCAATTTTGAATGAATTTTGAAAGTGCTCACCCACCCACTATATCCTCCCTGTTACTCTTTTGCAGATATTTAAGGGTCTAATAATATGCACAGGCCTGATTTTACAGAGCACATTGAAATTATGTAAACTTTTAAATTTGCTATGCACAATTATCTAAATGTGTAAAGAGTGTGTGATCAATAAATGTATTTAAAAATAATATGGATCTAAAAAGTATCTTTCCATTTTGTTTGAGGTTGTTTTATTTGAGTGCCAAAGTAGAATTTGCTTTAAATGTGATGTTTTGGTAAAATTGCTGATTATAATTTACTTCAGGAGACCCCAGGGGAGGAGTACTTGCCTAATACGGTATACGGGGATGTGCCGCTCTAATTGGGTTGCTTTTTTTCTTCAAAAAATCCCTAAACATGGGGTATGATTTGTGCTGGAAAAGCCCTAATAATGGGGTCACTTTTTACGAATGGTTCCATTTTCGCGAAAAATTTGCGCACAAATGGGGTCTATTTTCACGATAATTGGGTCTATATTAATGAAGCAAACTCCTTAGGAGACCCTCAATACAGTATGAGGAAGCAGGAAAATGAAGGGGAGAGGGCAAAGTTCATAAGTAATGGGAAAGAGGTTTTGGTATAGGCCTAAATTGAGCCCAATTTGATCTGAATGCATTTTAGACTCATACACTTTTAGGCTACTTCAGATAATGTTCATGTTGAAGCCATATCTGTTGATTTGAGATAGGGGGAGGTGCTTATGGAGGGAGGGGCAAGCCTGTTGCAAAGGCATTGTCTGAGAAGGGTAGGTTTAACGTGAACATATGGAGTAATTTAATTTACAGTCAAAGAGGCGCGGCAAAGCAAGCACTCAAAAGACACTGCAGGGAATATATAAATTGCATAGCACCCAGGTTAAATATGTCTACAACATCCAGGGGCTTAACTAGAGGGGATGGGGAGTACATTATCCCATGCCAGGAGGCTTGCCCGCCCCAAATGAAATGACAAACTCTATGTATATTAACCAAAAAAATCGGTTATACCCCCTCCCCTCACAGGCCTGTCCCCCTTTATGCCCCCACCCCAATTAAAAATCCTAGTTACGTTCCGACCGCCCCCCCCTCCGGTGGCGTGTCCAATTGTAGGGAGAGGAGGGTAAACAGGGCCGGAGCGGGGGCCGCTCTCGCCTTGACTATAATATAATATAGAGCTAGTTTGGGTTCCAATTTCAAGGACAGTTGGCACGTCGTCGTTGGAATCGGGACCAATAAAAATGAATAAAAGTATAAGAAACTAGTCCCAACTATATAGAACAGTGGAGACCACACTACAGGCTAACCAAAGGTGTTGAAAAGAAAATGGCCAATTCGTGCAGACGCTCATGTCACAAATGTCATATATATAATGTCCAGGTATAAAAGGCCTGGAGTATCGTTTCCCCGATCGTTTCATGTGAAAACTAAAATGACCAGCTACCTGATAATAGTTTACGCTGAACTAAAGCAGGAATGGATAACTGGGCAAAATGATGTGAAGTCGCTCGGGTGCGGAGGGGGCGGGGGGGGGGGGGGGGGGGGGGGGTCCCACCATGGAAATCCTGCCACTGCACGCATCCCTTCCTTGTCCCCCTTTCCTCTAAACTCCAAACTTCAAAGACTTATTTTTGGAAGTTGGCAAACGACTACAAAACACAAAAGTGCCAGAAAGTCCCGCAAACGTTTCAAATCAATTGCAATGACAGTCTCAGAATTACAAAATTGATACCGTACGTGGATGGCACGAAAGAATGTCAGTTTACTATCAAAGATCAATTTATAACAAAATTACTTGAGCTGCTGCCGAGGAGGTGCAATGCAAGGGATGTTGGGGTGAGGGATCCCTCAGGTAGGCCTACATTTATTTATACTTCGGGTGGATAGTACGAGGGAAGATCAAAAAGTGTTGTCACTTGTCCCATGTTTCTGATGATATACATTCAAATGTACATTCACATTCCCTAAGCAGCTTGACGTCTATACATCGTTGCATCCGCGTCCTCCACTAGAAGCATTGGCATGTAAAGGATGACATAACACAATAAAGACAGTATTGTCTAGTGTAAACGGGGCAGCCTTTGGTGACAGCACTTATCCGCCCTCGTAGTAATTGATTAAACCTATGATTATTTTTTTCTTCTATCACTCTTAGTCTGCGATTTCGATTTGTACCGACAAACAAGTCCCGCAAGGTATACAATTGGGAACTTCTTTGGAGAGGAGTTTCATAGGGGGAATGTTTTCTTCAATCACCCTATCACTTTCCCCTACCTTCCTTATGAAATTGCATAGGTTCTATCAAGCACCGTCTGGTCTGATTTTCTAAGTGGATTGTCGCCCTCTATCGATATAAATTGATAATCATAATAATGTACCGCCATTTTCAATTTGCGCAAGAAGTAAATAAACAAAACGAGAGCAAAGTCTTCGTCGAAATCTGATGCAAATATCCACATTTTTGTCACAATGACGACTTACACGCGCTTCACAAATCTATCGGACAATTATTTCAACATCGAAGACATTTTAGCTTCTCACGAAAAGGTGCCATGCACAACGGAACAACCGCTCTACCGTCTTGGTTTCCTGAATCAGAGTGGCACGGAAAGTGAACACATTCCAGCGGCTACAAAAATGGAACTTCCGCATTGGTTGGCAACGGGGCTGTGCAGTAAAAAACGTAAAATTGTCAGCATGGAACTGCCTAAAAACTACAAACGCGGTTACAGGGACATCCTGAGTGCTGATGCTAACGTAGTAGACTTGCATAAGATGGGCCCGCACTTTTATTCTTTTGGAAGCAAACTTCTGAGTTTCGACCATCCAGAATCTGATGACATCGCGGTGTCTTTGTTGGAGGTGGGTTTGTTTAGGCCTACGCTACTTGCTAGTTTTAGGGCCTTAAAATACACTTTCCTCCTATCAATCATGCCCTAATAATATTATGAATATGATGAAGTTCATTATAATTATTCATAATATATTATAATATTAGGCATGATTGATTAAATTAATGATAGGATAGGAGCCTACTATAATCGTCGTCAGAATACTTCAGCACTTTTTAAAACCGCCAATGCGCGCGTCTAGTTAATGAGCGTGTGGGCGGGGACATTCATGACCCATAGATACAATCAGATTACAGGGGCCGCGACTCGTCGAACTGCTCAAAGATAACGCTGTTGTGACGCTGTTCTACAACGCACTCAGTGTTTACGCTGTACGCAGTTGTCACAGAAAAAAGTGCCGAAGTATTCTGATGACGACTATAGTACTACCTAGGAGGACAGGAAAGTGTATTTGATTGAGTTCATTATAGAATGAAGCACTTCAAATATTTAAATTGTTGATAAAGTTGTCCACTAAAGGCGCATGAAAGTTGATATCGAGTTTCCCGTTACCCGCCCGCATCACCTTTTTTCACCCGCGTCAAAATTTCAAGATTTCCCAAGAAATTCATTATTTATTTTTAAACACAATTTTTGCCAGTTTTATCAATTTGAACACATTTTTCACTTTCTTAAAATATGAATTGTGAGAACTAGGCTCATAAGCAAGGCTTTTTTAATCGTAAACCTACCTTCTGTGAACATTATGCATTCGTTTCTGCAAAAACACCTTAAAAACATGTTTTTATATTATTTAAATGAGCACCGTATCAATATGGGTTGATCAAACATGCATTTATTTACACTAGCGGCACGCCCGTCCTGCGGACGGGCTCTCCCGCTAGGGAGTAGGGCCTACCAGATAGACACCTACAAAAATAAAGTGTTGAAAATTTATAACGAAACACATAGGAATAGAACAATATTTAAAACATTTTTGTTTTAAATCAAAAGGTTTTGTAGCCTAATTCAAAAGTTTTTAAATTTAAATTAATTTTTTTTTTGAAAATTACCCCCCCGCCCGCACACGCCCCGTGGCATATTTCAACACCAAGGCCTAAACCTTAACCATCTCCCGTACCCCACCCGTCCCTCCCCCTCCCTGTCCCCTCCCGGCCCGCCCCCGTCCAGTGGCATATCCGTTACGCAATTTAGCATCACATTTTTTCATTAACCCCCTGTCTCCCAAACCACATTACATCATTACACACAACCCCCATTCGTCACCGCCCCGCCCGCCCCTCCCCGTGGCATACCTCAAGCCCAAAGCCCACAAGTTCCCCGCCCGCAATTTATCTCAACGCCAAGGCCTAACCTTAACTATCTCCCGTAGCGCGGCGTTCTTCTCCAATATTTGTCCGCCCGCGTGTCACATACAGTATCAAATCCCACATCTGACACCATCGTTACGCAATTTAATAATACATTTCTTTATTAACCCCATCCCAAACTACATAACCATAACATAACCTAGGCCCTAAAGGGATCATTACACACAACCCCTAACCGCCCCGCCCCCACCCCGTGGCTTATGCAACCCCAAGGCCTAAACCGAAACCAACTCCCGTGGCGCAGCGTATTTCTCCAATATTTGCCGCCCGCGTGTGTAGGGGTGCGTGGGTGTAGTGCGTGTGCACGTTTATTTTGCATGGCGCACTGCTGCGCGCTATGTGTAACGCGCGCCGACTGCATGGTTACAGTGTACGCAGAGAAAAACAAACATGGCCCGTAGAAATTAGTCTCAAAAGCCGGGCTGAAAAGGCCTAAATTGGACATCATTTTGCTCATATCTTGGTCAATTCTGTACGGTTTTCGGCCATTTATAGCTTATAACCTGTCTCAAGACATCATCTATTATCAGTGCAATATTCACGGCTTTAAGATGCAAAATGAGAAAGCCTTTTCAGGATACACACATACATACATACATACATACAACATACGGTGAATTATAGTAAGATGTCAATAATGAAATCTGATCAAATAATGAATAATTAATGAATAATGAAAAAGTCGCCTCATCACTTTGAGAAAAAAAAGTAACGGGAAACTCGCAATTGACTTTCATGCGCCTAACCAGCCCAAAAAATTGCATGGTCAAAATCGCTAATCTACCGACGGAGGGTCGTTTTTGCCGATGGGTTATTTCAGGGGGAAGGGGGATGGGACCCTGGAAACCCCCTGGGTACGCCACTGATTGTTTGTTCAATTATTAATTACACTATAGTATAATTGCGTTTCTTGTTACATCGCAATCCTTTTGTAAATTGGAGGCATAATTTGATGTTGACAAAATTCATTGTTTTGAAATTTAAGCACATGATTGGAATGCATATAGGTAAACATGTACGTCGAAATTTAATGTCACATATATGATACTAGCCGGAGTAGCCGGTGCCCCCCCCCCCCCGAAATATCCCCGTCGGTAAACTTGAGCTTCCGTCGGTAGATTTGCGATTTCTACCACATGCAATTTTTTTTCAGCTGTTTTTGAGGACAACGTCAGTCGTCATCGCTACCTCCCCCCTCACTTATCAAGATTTCAGCTGCTGACAGGGAAAAAAATGGGTCACTTTTATGATTTTGTCGGTACATCATGCCTTTCGTCGGTAACAACTATACCGTGCCCCCCAATTTCCAAAAGCTGGGTACACCACTGCACAAAACACAGCTAGATCTGTATTATATGCGACCAGCCTAAGAGTAAGACTATCAGAGATGGCTTATGCATCCGTCAATTGCAGTCCCGGCTCCTGGGTACCCGGGGCACTGCGGGGAAGTGGGCATCAACTCGCTTTCGAAAAATCGAGTAACTGACGTCTTCCCGACGAAGTACCCACCGAATACCCGGCAATGCGGGGCAATATTTGATGACGAGTTTCCGACGAAGTCTCGGGCCCTATACCCCGGGGAAATTGTGCGTGTCCTCGCCGACCTCCCGACGAAGTCCCCGCCGTACGTAGTCAGTCAGTACCGTGCTACGGTGCTAGATAGCGACTCAGCATCATCATTTTAGATTAAAAGAGTTTCTGAGCTGTATTTGTTGTCAACGGCATGTGACAAACAGCCCGCAACACGCTCTGTGTGTGCTTTGTTTTATGTGTCACACGTTATGAATATTTAATGAGATGGGGTATCGTTGCACCAAAAATCCCACAAAAGTCCTAGAAAAATTATTTTTTAGAAACCATGCAAATAAATTGCATGTACGATAGTTATTGTTTGTCGAACAGTTATTAGAATTGAAAAATGATTTTTTTAAATGTGATTTTGGAAATTATTTTCAGCGAGTTAAATCACAAAAAAGGGCACAAAATGTGAATAGCAAAACAGCGCCTGATTTACACGGATTTTCTTGAAGTATAAGTTCTAGAATAAACCTGAGATTATTATCACAGCTTCAATAAACTATTTTGCTTTGTCATATTCCAATAGAAAGCTATAAAATGTTTTAAAACGATCAGGAGCCAGCAATATTTCGGCTAGTTCCAAACAAGGTCAATCGGTAAAACGGAGCAATTTCGATCACGTGCAAATCGCGCTCTGATTGGCTAACATGCTCGGTGAGTTCAGACACAGGTCAAAGGTTGCGTGACCACCAAAACTTTGTTTGTTGACAATTTGTGTGGACACACATAAAATAAAGGTCGAATTAAGTTGAAAAAAAGAGACTGGGTGGTAGGAAAATGAGCATCAAACCCCTTCTCAATGTTTAATAATATTTGTGAATTCGCTATATAAATCTCAATAATTTCATTGTGCAACTACAACGAGTTTTAAAGCTTTATCGTACGTGCGTACGTAGTATGTGTATTGCCATTGATTGATGTCCGATTGTTTTAATATAAAATGCATTGCCAATTTTTGCGGATTACGAGTCTCTGCCGAAGTACCCGACAAGTTCCCCGGGCCCCCACTCCCGGCTCCTCCGACTCCACGACGAGTACATCTTCCCGGCTAGCGGGGCAGAAATTGCCGCCGAGTTTCCCGCCATGTCCCGGCTAGTTCCCCGTAGTGCCCCGGGTACCCAGGAGCCGGGACTGCAATTGACGGATGCATTACAATATCCATGCATTATCCAAGACATTGTATTATCATACTGTACTTATGTACGAGGGGCATTCAGTAAATAATGAAAGTGATCATGGTATGGGATGCATGAGTGATTCTATTGAGGGATAATGTGATCAATACAAAGTATGAACCTTTGTCTTTCAAACAATACACTTTTGGAATGTTAGATACCTTTGGTTATGTAATGTCATTAACATAAACACAATAGGTTTCAGACACTGACTGAAATCTGTCAATTATTTGGCTGGATATGTAATATGTTGAAAATGGGTTGATCGATACATTTGCGTATATCTCGGCAATGCAAGCATAAAAACAGATAACACTTGGCACATAGTTAGAACACACACTTATCTCCGCTTGACATTATTTTTTAGACCTGAATTCCTTAACGCAAATAAGAAGGGACCATCTCAAATGCGCTTTTATTTAGCAAAATCCGCAATAATATACCTTTGAAAACAACAAAGGATAAAGAACAATGGAGGGATTATAATTTAGTAAATTTGTGTGGGATGTAAAGCAATAATAGTGGGAATTTCAGAAGGAGCTGTTCATAAAATTTCCTCAAACCATTGAAATTATGTGACGATTACTTTAACAATACATATATAGTAGCTCTAAAGATAACAGTAATAAGAGAGGTTGTGGCAACCATCTTTGATTGATACATTCATGTATATCTTTATTTTGACTATCACAATATTTAAACACATTGATTTAAGCATTTTTAATTATTTCTGATTAGAATTTGAAGGCACAGTAAGCTTTTATCTGGTAAATTTCTTGATTTTAGCCATTTGTGGCCCTGTTCAAAATGATCTGCCGTCTGCGCATGCGCACATTTTCTGCAGGTTTCATGCGAATAAGTTCAGAAAATTAGTTAACTATCATATGGAATCTCCCAAACTGGTTAATTGCTTGGATTTTTCATAAATTGTTTGATTTTCCGCAATATTAGTGATTCGCTGACTGGGCATTTTTCAATGAAAATTGGCTATTTGAAATACTGATATTTGTATACTTTTTATTCGATTGCCTCTCCTTACTTTTTACTCATATACTACATACATCAAATTACACAGGGATTTAAGTTATTGTCTTTTTATCATACTTACGTGAAAAAAAATGGGATTTACCTGCTTCTGGTGTCATGTTATGCAATCTTCTTATCACATGTTTCATACAAATAATTCAAATTTCCCGCCAAATAACTGATTAAGTAGTGTCCCAAGTGTACTTACTTTGAGACAATGCTATGACGTCATAGTTCACACTTATAAATCCAAAACTGTACTGTTTGAAAGATAAAGGTTCATACTTTGTATTGATCACATTATCCCCTCAATAGAATCACTCATGCATCCCATACCATGATCACTTTCATTATTTACTGAATGCCCCTCGTACTACTACTACTTTAATCAAAACAAAAAATTGTCGATCAGAGCGTATATGATTCCCAAGCATAGCATCCCATGCGACTGGTGCGTATCGTGCGTAACCGTGTCGATCGCGATGTCAAGCGCGTGCAGTAAACCCGGTGACGTACTTGTAAACAAATTGGTAATAGACCAATAGCTGGTCCTAGACCTAAGGTCTAATAAATGAAAGTTAATTACGAGTTTCCTGTTACTTTTTTTTTGCTGAGTGATCTCAAGGCGACTTTTTCATTATTCATTATTCATTATTTGATCAGATTTCATTATTGACGTATAAATGCATGTTTGATCAACTCATATTGATATAGGGGTTCACAAAAGGTATTTACAATACAATAAAGAGCCCTCCTTTTGAGCCTAGTTCCCAGTTTCATATTTTACAAAGTGAAAAATATATTTGAAAATGCTAAAACTCGCTCCAATGATGTTTATAATGAATTTTTTGGCAATCTTGAAATTTTGACGCGGGTGAAAAAAAGTGATGCGGGAGGGTAACGGAAATATTGCAATCAACTTTCAGGCGTCTAATCAACAAGACCCCACGTCGCATTGCAACTGTTTTGGAACACACTGCAGTGACTGCATGCAAGGATATGCTCAACCTTTGTAATGATCGCGAGCGCTCGGATCATGACGCTGTGTTCGACAAATATTTGTATTGATTATAGTACTTAAGTACACCATGTGTTATTGCTACATGATACAATCAGATACATGAACATGCATTGGGCCAAGCTGCCTCCGATAGACACTAGATTGGGGGTAGTCAGAGATTGGGGTAAACCAGTGACAGTTACAAATACTGTCACTGGGTAAACAGAGGATTTTAGATCTACATGTAGACACAGCAAGATGTGTCATTGTCCGATTCAAGTTTATACATTTGTTATTGTACCACGTCCACGACACTTGCATTAAAATTGAATGCTGCTTTTGTGTTTATACCTTCTTTTTTTAAATATTATTTTCAGTCCTTTATCGCAAGGTTTCGCAGAATTATGGACAATTCACAGAATGCGTACAATCAGGTAAGATAAATAGATAATTGCCAAGAATTCAACATCATTTTAGGCCTAATATTTATGTAAGTTATCCGTTTAAGATCAGGGCTGGAACTTCAGATTTTTTTCAACCAGCCAGTCGGGCAGGTAACTTACAAAAATATCTGCCTGACAGAAATTCTACCAGCCAGTGTAACTCACTTGTGAGTTTGACATTTTTTACCCGCCAGTTGGGCTTCACCCGCCCGATGCAATAGTAACCCGCTACCGGCAGGTTGGGCGGGCTGCAGGTGCTATTTCCAGGCCTGTTTAAGATAGAATGCTTAATCACTAATATGCAATACACATTTTCCTACAATTATGCACAGGTTTTGGAGAGAGATCCATCTTTATCAATTGTGACCAGACCATTCATTCTACACTCCAATAATGTTACAAATAAGTGGCTTTAAAATTGACAGGAATAAGTGTTTAAAATTAAATATGTGATGCGAACAACAAGCAGATCCGGTTGGATGTCTGGAATGGATATTTTATTTTGAGATAATGTGTTGAGAGTTCAACATATCACAAAATTGAGGGTTTTTCCAATTTTTTTAATAAAGAATTGAGAATCTTAACTCTTTCATTTGGATAAATCTTATTATTTCAAAATTCCAATGATAAATGTAAAAAAAACATGATTTGTAAACTTGTGTGACAGCTCCCTCGATTTTTTCATCAATATTAATACTCACTGCAATCTCTAAACTGCTTTTTTGTCTCGCCTGATGTAATCAGGAAGAGACTATGTTATCACTATTTCTGTCCGGCGTATGGCGTATGGCGTCCGCCGTGTGCCAAGAAATACCTTTGTGACGCGATATCTGGAGATCCGTAAGGCCTATCTTGATGGGACTTGGTAGAGGGAAGGGGGGTGGTGCGTTCTTTTGCTGATTGAATTTTCAAGGTCATTGGAGGTCATTCAAGGTCATCGGGGTCAAATATGCTTAAAACTTTTGTGACGCGTTGTAACGCGATATCTAGAGATCTGTAAGGCCCATCTTGATGGGACTTGATGTCAGGAAAGGGTGGTGTTTTCTTTTGCTGATTATTTCAAGGTCATTGGAGGTCATTAAAGGTCATCGGGGTCAAATATGGGGTCAAATAAGATCCGTAAGGCCTATCTTGATGGGATTTGATGGAGGGAAGGGGGTGGTGTGTTCTTTTTGCTGATTAAATTTTCAAGGTCATCGGAGGTCATTCAAGGTCATCAGGGGTCAAATATGGGGTCAAATAGATCAGTAAGGCCTATCTTGATGGGATTTGGTGGAGGGAAGGGGGGTGGTGTGTTCCTTTTGCTGATTAAATATTCAAGGTCACCGGAGGTCATTCAAGGTCATCAGGGTCAAATATGGGGTCAAATAGATCCGTAAGGCCTATCTTGATGGGACTTGGTAGAGGGAAGGGGGGTGGTGCGTTCTTTTGCTGATTGAATTTTGAAGGTCATTGGAGGTCATTCAAGGTCATCGGGGTCAAATATGCTTAAAACTTTTGTGACGCGTTGTAACGCGATATCTAGAGATCTGTAAGGCCCATCTTGATGGGACTTGATGTCAGGAAAGGGGGTGGTGTTTTCTTTTGCTGATTATTTCAAGGTCATTGGAGGTCATTAAAGGTCATCGGGGTCAAATATGGGGTCAAATAAGATCCGTAAGGCCTATCTTGATGGGATTTGATGGAGGGAAGGGGGTGGTGTGTTCTTTTTGCTGATTAAATTTTCAAGGTCATCGGAGGTCATTCAAGGTCATCAGGGGTCAAATATGGGGTCAAATAGATCAGTAAGGCCTATCTTGATGGGATTTGGTGGAGGGAAGGGGGGGGGGTGGTGTGTTCTTTTTGCTGATTAAATTTTCAAGGTCACCGGAGGTCATTCAAGGTCATCAGGGTCAAATATGGGGTCAAATAGATCAGTAAGGCCTATATTGATGAGATTTGGTGGAGGGAAGGGGAGTGGTGTGTTCTTTTTGCTGAATAAATTTCCAAGGTCATCAGAGGTCATTCAAGATCATCGGGGGTCAAATAAGATCCGTAAGGCCTATCTTGATGGGATTTGGTGGACGGAAGAGGGATGGTGTGTTCTTTTTGCTGATTAAATTTTCAAGGTCATCGGAGGTCATTCAAGGTCATCTGGGGTCAAATAAGATCCTAGGCTTAAGGCCTATCTTGATGGGATTTGGTGGACGGAAGAGGGATGGTGTGTTCTTTTTGCTGATTAATTTTTTGAGGTCATCTGGGGTCAAATAAGATCCGTAAGGCCTATCTTGATGGGATTTGGTGGACGGAAGAGGGATGGTGTGTTCTTTTTGCTGATTAATTTTTCGAGGTCATCTGGGGTCAAATAAGATCCGTAAGGCCTATCTTGATGGGATTTGGTGGACGGAAGAGGGATGGTGTGTTCTTTTTGCTGATTAATTTTTCGAGGTCATCTGGGGTCAAATAAGATCCGTAAGGCCTATCTTGATTTGATTTGGTGGAGGGAAGGGGGTTGGTGTGTTCTTTTTGCTGATTAAATTTTTCAAAGTCATCAGAGGTCATTCAAGGTCAAATAAGATCCGTAAGGCCTCTTGACGGGATTTGGTGGAAGGAAGCTGGATGGTGTGTTCTTTTTGCTGATTAATTTTACGAGGTCATTCAAGGTCATCTTTTGATGAACAGGCGAGACGCGCCGTTCGAGAACCGCCATGTCTCTGTTTAAATTCTTCTTAACGTGTCAGGCTTCAAAATGTAATATCTTGTGAGCTGAATGTCGTATCAACTTGGGGTTTTCACCAAATTAAAGCTTGACATCAGACCCAATCTGCTTGAATCGCACACCAGACCAGGGTTTATTAGGTCTGTTAAGAGGAATGAATGAGTATTAGTGATTGATGATCAAACAGTTTTAAATTATCCATTTTGGGTTGTTGGACCCAATTGGAAAACTAGCTCGCAATCTTGCAGACTCAGAGTTCCTCTTTTCATCTGATTTCCACATTTTGAACTTTTGATCTTGCCATACATGTAGATGTATTTATAAGTTTTTATACAACAATCTAATTTTTACCAAAGTTTCAGCATTTTTTAGCTTTTTGATAGCTCAGTTATTCACTTTGTCTTTTCCAAACAAATCAAATAATACATGAACCAAACTTTTTCTCTCTCTCTCCCTCCCACAATTTAGGACACCAGTAAACTAACCGCTCATCTGGATGAGATGGAGAGGTCACTATTCCGCATAGGACAGCACAGTCTCAATATCTACCAACATTGGGAGACGAGGAAGATGGCCAAGATGACTGCGTCTGAGATGGTAGCTAACCACAGGAAGAGGAAGCGTGCATTGATGGACGAGGGAGAATGAACTGTTTTTAATGGAATTGACAATTGTGAATGATTGTAGTGGGTAGTGGGTACGATCATGATCTGTCTAAAATGTGGACACTATAATAATATACCATTATACCAGAGGAACCACGATTGAGAAGCAGGAGAAATAATTGTACCTGTACATGTCTTGCCTGATTTAAGGCATTCTTCTGATTTCAGGCAATGTCTTCTGAACAAAGGTATAATTATCATGCAACTTTCAGGCAGTTCTATTGGTGCATGCTTTCATCCCCGATTGTAATAGATTCGTTAACTTTAGGTAATCTGTCCAAAATTTGGCCATACATGTATACAGGCCCGTCGGAAGGAATTTGAAAGTAGTACGGCACGAGCGGGGGTCTGGGGGTGCAACCCCCAATGGGGTTCGAAGGGGCAAAGCCCCTCTTGGGGGTCCAAGGGGGCGAAGACCCCTTTAAGCTAGCGTTTTTTGGGAAATGAAATAAAACATTTCATGGTAAAGTTAATAGCACTTATAATAAATTATATGGAATAATGAACAACTGTTAAACATTGTGTCCAGTGCAGTAAAGTCATAGATTACAGTCTATGATATAAATAGTACAGTATACTATAGGTACGTGTTATGCCTTATTATGTTCTCTCGAATATTTTTAATTTTTTGAAGATTTTTTTAATAATATTTTTTTAAAACTTTTTTTATTTTTAAACTTTTTTATTTGTATTTTTTTTTCCCCTCCCCGGAAAAGTGGTACGGCAACTGCCGTAGCGGTTCCGACGGGCCTGCATGTATAGAGCGCAATTGGTGCAGATGGTTTAAACCAGGCCTTCTCAATTAGATTTTGTAAAGCACCACTTTTGAGATGTTAGTGATCTAGAAGCGCCACTATCCCTGTGAGCGTAGCGAGCGAATAACGGGTGGGTCTATGGGCCGGCGTTAGGGCCCCTGGAAGCTCATGGCCAGGGTTTACCCCCTTTTAAGAGGCTAAGGAGAGCTATATTTGCATGCAATATGGTACAAGAAAATAATAAAGAGATATGTTGATGGTAAATTGTACAAAAAGTGGTAGCAAATGTAGTGATAATCATTAGGCCTACTTCTAATAATCGTGACTTGCCCCACTGCAGTTAGTGGCTGAAGTTGTTTTTCATGCTTCTTGCGATCTGGTTGAAGTTGGGGATATTTTTTTTATTATTAAATATTTTAATTTTTAATTATTTTTTTCTTCATGCATCCTTCCGCACGCCACTCGAACTGATGCAATGCGCCACAAGTGGCGCGTGCGCCACCATTTGAGAAGGCCTGGTTTAAACTCACTAACTGACCAGTATTACCTATGAGTAGGCTCTCACAAATTAAGTTAATAAAAGAGGTGCTACGTTGCATCTCATTGTATAGGTGAGAATAAAAAACTACTACAAAGTAGGTGTTGGTTTGAAGATGCACAAAATGTTATTACAAAATCCGACGTTTCGTTCGACAGACCTTGGTCAGCTTTTCTATCCTACTTCCGTTCAAATTGCGATGTTTTTGAAGCAAGCCACAGATCTAAGGTCCAAAGCCACCTTGAATGGTTTATTGCAGATTTAGGGGCCACACGTCGCTATCCTCTTAAAATGTGAGTGCCCACCCCCCATTACAATCCTCAAACCATCCAAAGTATTGTTTATGACTATATTGTCTAAAAAAATTAAAAAAAATTCCAAAAAATCAATACAATTTCCTTCTAATATTAAAGGGAGCATTTCCCTCCAAGATCATTATGTATTCCTTTTTTTCTCCAGATGATATTGTTAATTTCCCTCCAAATATAAAATTTCCCAGCAAAGAACCTTTTTCTGCCCTTTTCTTGACCTGACAGTCCTGTAATACATTATGAAAGACAAGGTTGAGCATAAGTGTTGAATCTGAAATCGAAAGCTGATCAAGTGATCATCGAAACTGGTGCCTCTGCATATACAGATGTGACAGGACTTTGAATGATCTAAATGTACCTATATTTATTCTGCAGTCTGTTTCTGTTATTGGCTTACTCAAGACATTTGTTCTCCATCTATTCCATCTATTTTGCAACATTTCAACTTTCATGATGCATCTTAAGTTAAGTGCAGCAAAACCATCGTAAGTCTGAAAATCAATCTTAACCATAGGACTCTTTGTATTTGTAATCTGATTTACACTTATTTACTATAAATTACGAAGATGCATCATCCGAAGATGGATTAATAAAACTCCCTGAGATAAATGTTATCTTGAGTTTTGTGAAATGCACCCTTGGACTGTACCTTTAATTAAGTAAACTATCTATCTGTAATGATCTTTTAATAAAGGAAAACCATATTTCATACATAAGATGATAAGAAATCTGTGTTTAATCAATTTATTTTGTTTACATATATTTCAATTTACTTCCCCTTGAAAGGGGCAGTGTGTAACATGTCATTACACATAGAACAGACCAGTTCAGAATGTTTGTTACAGTAAATTTTGACTTGGATTAGGTGAAAAGAAAAAATCTCAAAACTACTCTACTTAAAGGTATATTATGTGATCTTTCCAGGGAACGCCCTCAACATCGAGAAAAAAAATTGAAAGCAGATTTTCTTGCAGATTTACATTTCTGATCATAAATCATGCATACATTCCAAGTTACAGGGCGATACGGTTCTTAATTACTTCAAAATCATGGTTTTAGAGTGAAAATAAACTGTCAGGATTCCGACAGTTTATATTTTTCACTCTAAATTCACTCTAAAACCATGATTTTGAGGTAATTAGGAATCGTATCGCTCTCTGTAACTTGGAATGTATGTATGATTTATGATCGGAAATGTAAATCTGCAAGAAAATCTACTTTCTAAAAAAAATCATGAATAGAGGGCGCTCTCTGGAAAAGATCACATAATATGCCTTTAACTATAACTCCCCCTTTTTTAAAAGACATTTTGATACAATTTCACAAATTTGTTCACCGTGTGCTATCTGAACCAGTCAGGTATCTGGATAATTGGGTAACAGGGAGTCTTTACACACACAAGTCATGTGTAATCACACACTAAGCATTGATATCCTATAGAATTCCAATTTTAGCGTAACTTTGTTTTCGTTATTTGTGGTCAATTTAAACCATCAATTTAACCCATCATAACTTCCAAGAAATTTTCTCCTTTAAAGGCATTTTATGTGATCTTTTCCAGGGGCGCCCTCTATCCATGATTTTTTTAGCAGATTTACATTTCTGATCATAAATCATAAATATATTCTGAGTTACAGAGCGATACGATTCCTATCATAGTTTTTATGGGTCGAAAATAAATTGTCCGCTAGCAGAAAGTTTATTTTTACTCCATGATTTTGAAGTAAATAGGACTTGTATCGCTCTGTAACTCAGAATATATTCATGATTTATGATCAGAAATGTAAACCTGCAAGATAATCTAATTTCATTTTTTTTCAAGGATAGAGGGCGCCCCTGAAAAAGATCGCTTAATATGCCTTTAATGTACATCTCAGATTATTGATTTTGGATTAGCCAACATCAAAGCACCTGGACCTGGAACTTTTTGTGTTAGATGTCTATTTACTATAGTTTGATCAGCGCCAAATTGGCGAGAAATATTCGGTTTTATCTCTCCGCTCGAAAAAGTAATCCAAGCGTGCTCATGCGATTATGGCTGCGCGCACACATTTTTTGTCGGACGCACATGATGCACAGTGTGTTTTTGTCTTCGTGCACACCCGAGTCTTTCTGTATTCATTCGCTACTGTAGCGAGGCTTCGCCAATTTGGAACTGATCAAACTATAGAGCAATGACATTGCACCGTTTGAGTGAAATATCATATTAACTTGAGTCTTTCACATGTAAATTGATACCGGTACTTTCGATCACGGCGAATTTGAAAAATTGCATGTTGAGAGATGGCAGTTTTTATTCGTTTTTATGATAAGTATGATGTTTTGTTCTATATAACTACGCAATTTGGGCTCAATATTTATTAACATATAACGCACAATGTTGTGCTTGCTGGACACCTCCTTTAACAATGGTAACACACGACTATTGGCCCAAGCACCCGTAGCGCAGATTCAGGTTGTAAAAATCATCCTTATTCTCTGAAATTGGTGATTTTTATGCCTTTAGCACAGGCCCGTGTTGTGGTCGGAAAAAGCACCCTTAATCTGCATAATCTGGATGATTACAGCATGATACCTAACTACCCCCAAGATTCCAAGATAGGGGGGTGGGGGACCTTTAAGAACTCGCATCTTTCACATTGTGCTGAATAGGGTTTGACCTTAATCAAGTCTTGGGTGAACTCAATGTTTTTCACATATGAATGACAGGAAATGGGTTGATCTTCGTCATGTCCAGGTGCAATCGTAATACATGTCTCTTTAAGGTATTTGCATCTGCGTAACCCTTTTGACAGTATTCACACCTGAATGGTTTTGCCTTTGTATGAGTCTGCACATGTCTCTGTAGCTGTGTTACGCCGGCAAAACTTTTATGACAAATCTCGCACAGGTGACGTTGCTCAGCGGAGTGGTACGTTCTTCTGTGTCTATTCAGCGTATTGTTGTAGCGGAAGGATTTCTGGCAGGTCTCACATTGGTATGGCTTTTCTTTTGTGTGTGTCCGAATGTGCACCGTAAGTTCGTTGGCCTGCACGAAGCACCTCTCACAATAATCGCATTGTAAGGTCCCGTCCCGTTTGTGCTTTTGACCGTGTTTCCTTAAGCTGGTGTGATTCGTAAAACTTTTCTCACAAAACTCACACTGGTATTTTTTGTCACTGGTGTGTTTTGTTTCAATGTGTTGTTTAAGGGTCTTAATGCCACCGAAACACTTTTCACATTGGTCACATTGGTATAGTTTTGCTTCGATTATGTGGGCGTGATTATGCTTTTGCAGGTCTCGCATTTGAAGAAAACTGTCAGGACAGAATTTACATTGAAACTCTTTGGGCACAAAATGCTTAGTGTTACAGTGTCTTTTCAATTCAAGTTTGCCAGAAACATATTGCTGGCAGAACTGACATCGTAGAGGTCTCTTGCACGAGTGAAATTCCAATATGTGTCTTTTCAAGGCACGTTGGTCTCCAAATACTTCCTGGCAGTATTGAGTCTCGAGAGCGCCCTCGTTTGACCCACTTGAATCACCGTTTTGTGCTGCGGAGCGATATCCCTGATTAAATCCACACAGGATTGTCTTTTCGCGCATGTGATTCCGCATATGCCTGTTCATAGTTCCCTTGTGGCTGAAGCATTTATGGCAATATATGCACTGATGAGGCCTTTCATTTCTGTGGGTAAGAAGGTGAGCTTTCAAGTGTCCCGCCTGCGTGAACGATCGTTGACATAACTCGCAAAGGTGAGGTTTCTCTTTTGTGTGGTAACGAATATGCCTGGTGAGCTCGCTATTGCTCGGAAATCCCTTTCCACAATACTGGCAAATGTACGGCCTCTCATCAGTGTGTGAGCGAATATGCATGGTCAGGCTGCTCTTCTGTGCAAAGGCTTTGTGGCAATAATCGCATTGGTAGGCTTTCTCACCGGAATGTGTTCGGAGGTGGCTTTTAAGATTGTACAATTCGGCAAACCATCTATGGCAAAGTTCGCATTGATAGGGTTTCTCCTTTGTGTGGGTACGCAGGTGTCTAGTCAACTGACTACTCTTTGAAAAGTACCTCGCACAATACCTGCACTGATATATTTTGTGTTGTACTGCACTTGTATGAGCCTCACGAATGTGTTCCGTAAGAGCGCTACTGCGTACAAAGTATTGAAGAGGGTTCTCCATGGCAGAATGAACCGCAATGATATGTTCAGTAAGGTCGGTATATAAGGCAAAGCGTATCTCACACATTTCACAATAGTAGCCTTTCCGAGTCCTGTCAATTCGTAAATGTAGATACTTTTTCCTGTGCCTATTTACATGGCGGCTCAATCTATCAAGAGAGTGGAAATAAATACCGCATTTGGGGCAAGTCAACGGCTGGTATTGCATTGTGGCAGGGATTTTGACAGGCTTTAGGTTGGTATAAAGTGTTCCAGCTAAGATACTTTGGCTGGTGATTTTACAACTGGGCCGTTTGACTTGCTCAGTTTTTTGTGTGCAAATTTCAGAACCGTATACTACATTGTATGTGGGCAATTCAGATGCATGGTATCAATACACCCTCTATCATTTATGCAGCCTTCTGTTATATACAGTAGAAAATATATCAATGTTCTCAACAATGGACAGTGGCTTGATATGGCTTCGTAGTCCGTGATGTGGTTTCTGACTCTATCTGGTTCCTGAAATGGGTTTCACCTGATCGACTCAAGCTTCCATATGATGATATCTGTAAATCATCAAAATAAAGAATAATTTAGATTAAAGTAGATAGACAGTAGACTATGAATCAGAATTTGCCCTTTGCACTGTCGACCTGCCATTTGAATGGCACTAATTCTATAACATTATATACAGTAACTAGTTCAACTCTCTCTTCACATTATTCCAATCTGATATGAGCTATCTTCAGTAGATAGCAACATTATTCAAATCTGGAATGGGCCATCACCTGTAGATAGCAACATTTCCAATCTGATATGAGCTATCTTTAATAGATAGCAAACATTATTCCAATCTGATATGAGCTATCTTCAGTAGATAGCAACATTATTAATTTATTACAATCTGATATGAGCTATCTTCAGTAGATAGCAACATTATTCCAATCTGATATGAGCTATCTTCAGTAGATAGCAACATTATTCCAATCTGATATGAGCTATCTTCTGTAGATAGCAACATTATTCCAATCTGATATGAGCTATCTTCAGTAGATAGCAACATTATTCCAACCTGATATGAGCTATATTTGATAGATATCTGACATTAACAATTCAATTCAAATGTGCTGCAGTAGTACGGTTTAATCAGTATACATTACAGTATGTTAAGGACAGGGAAAATGCTCAAAAGCGCAAAAGCACCAAAAAAAGCACCTTTTGCCTAAAATAGCACATTTTGCTCAAAAAAGCACTTTTTCATCACACAGCATTTTTTTCTTCAAAATTGTCTAAATATTTAACAAATAATGTCCATCTACCTAAAAATCAACAATAATAATAATAATAATAATGCATTTATAATGCGCCATCTATCTAGACAACCTATTCCGAGGCGCAAACATTAAAACATATAAAAACAAACAGTTAAAATATAAAAACAATTACATCAGTCAATCAGTCAAATCATAAGCAATCTTAAACAGATGAGTTTTTAAAGTCTTTTTGAAACCATCAAGTGAATCACAGAATCGAAGATCTGAAGGAAGTGAGTTCCACAGTTTAGGTGCACAAGCATAGAAAGCCCGGTCGCCATATGAAGAATGTGTCCGAGGAACAGAGAGAAACTGTTTATCTGACGATCTGAGGCGACGTGATGGAATATGTGGATTGAGAAGATCGCTGATATAAGAAGGTGCCATATCATGTAGGGCTTTCCAGGTTAGGAGAAGAAGTTTGAAATGGATGCGATACCGAATAGGTAACCAATGGAGACGCTCTAAAACAGGTGAAATGTGATCAAATTTTCTAGTCCTTGTGAGCATTCGTGCAGCAGCATTCTGAGCTCGTTGAAGTTTATTGAGATTTCGTTCAGTGATCCCATATAATAAAGCATTGCCATTGTCAAGACGTGATGTGACTAAGGCGTGAACAAGTGTAGCAGCAGTATCATCATCAAGCACTTGGCGAATTTCATTTATGTTCCTTATTTGGAAATATGTTGATTTGCACACATTTTTGATGTGGTTGTCCATTGACAGCGTGTTATCAAATATAATTCCTAGATTTCGAGCACTAGTAGAAGCCTTAATGTTGGAGGAAGCGATTTGAAGAAAATCAGTGCTAGGTTTTGATTGATGGTATTTTGAAGTAATAATGAGAAGCTCAGTTTTGTCATCATTCAATTTCAACTTATTTGCAGTCATCCAAGATTTTATGTCCTTGATACAAGATTCAATTCGAGAACGAGAGGCAATTTCATCGCAAGCACTATCCAAGTCAAAAGATAAATATAGCTGTGTATCATCGGCATACATATGCACTTCTAAACCATGTTTGCGTGCAATGTTCGCTATTGGAGATGAATAAATTGTGAAGAATTGCGGGCCAAGTACAGAACCTTGGGGGACACCGAAGAGGAGCGGAATGAATGATGACAAACAACCATTAATGTTTACAGCCTGCGTTCGATCAGTCAAATAAGAGCGGATCCATTCAAGTGCACTATCTCTGACACCAAACGATGAGAGACGCGACAGAAGGATGCTGTGGTCTATGGTATCAAAGGCAGCAGATAGATCAAGTAGGACCAAAAACGTACCACGTTTTTTTTCCATATTACATAAAATGTCATTCTGAACACGTAGTAATGCAGTTTCAGTTCCATGGTGTTTCCTATAAGCAGATTGAAGACATTCATATAGGTTGTTAGAAGCGAGGTGATGAGCTATCCGAGATGATACAACTTTCTCAATTATTTTTGAGATGAAAGCCAAGTTTGAGACAGGGCGGTAGTTTTTTAAGATCTCAGAGTCAAGCGATGGCTTCTTAAGAAGAGGTGTGACAAGTGCAGTCTTGAAACAAGATGGGAAAACAGCAGATTCCAATGAAAGATTAACAATCCGTGTAATAAGTGGAGCAAGCTGGTGAAGATGTTTCTTTAAAAGCCAAGTAGGAATAGGGTCAGAATCACATGATTTTGATGGTGAAGCTCTGATGATTTTACAAACCTCTTCTTCAGATGCAGGAGAAAAACCATTTAAATGTGTAGTTAAATCATGTACATTGTCCAAAATAGTAGAGGAGTTCAGGTTATCAGTAGCAGTAGCAAGTTACATAACTGTGGAAGTGTTTATTCTACACTTAGTTTAGTTTGAATGTAGTTTTGAATTAAAAATGATGGTTTTGACAACGAAAAAAGAAATACATCAACATGGAAATATGCAATATAATCGCTTTTGGATTTATTTTTAACGCATATGGCATAATTTTGGTGAATAAAAGCACCTTTTACCTAAAAAAGCATCTTTTGCTCCAAAAAGCACTTTTTCCAAAATCAAGCAGCACTTTTAGTGCTTTTAAAAAGCGCAAAATCCCTGTCCCTACAGTATGTTATAGCCCAAAAAGTGATTGCTTCGCAATTTTAGGCCCTTCACAATTGATTTTGAGTTTCCTGTTGCCGCCCGCGTCCGAATTTGAGAATTACAAAATATTTAATCATTTAATTTTTATTTAGGATTTTCGCCTGTAATTAAAATGACTTTCAATAAACTTTATTTGCTACTTTCTGACTTTTATCATATCAGCTATGACGATGTACAAACATAGAACATGATTGCATTATAACTTGGGTCTTGGGTATTAAATTAATCATACTTGGAAAATAATTAAATGCAGAGTCCTCGATTTAAGGGGTTGAAATTGGTTGCAACCACAAAATAATTAGTTTCAAAATAAATAAAATAAAAGATAATTAATAATTAAAATACACCTCGTCCCTTTTTTTAAACCTGCGACAGGAAACTCAAATTCAATTGAGACTGAAGGGCCTTACGGCATGAACTTCAAATTCAATAGTCCCGGGGGCGAATTTATTAACCGTACTCACTCACTGTATAAATGTATTGCTGTACAATGTACATGTGCTATGCACTTTACTCTGTCAGGTATCAAATGTTGTTTACGGTAATAAAGATCGAGTCCCGGGTGCTCAGTGCTCATTACAAGAGGGAACTATCATGCATGTCCAAGAAATCACGTAATTAGGGTAGTTTTTCAAGCTGGGGCATGTTACGTACGTAACGTGAATAGGGTATCAAAACGAGACAAATTAAGAAAAAGGGTATACTTTTAAATCATTGGCTTTCGTATTTAGGGTCCTTATTTGCTCCATGACTGAGGATTATAAGTGGCCATGATACATGGACAAGATATATTTCTTAAATTGTATCCACGCAAGTATCTGATAATCAGCTCGGCATAGTGTTTCACAATACTTTTAGCTTATTAATATTAGGGAAGGAAAAAGGGTTAGAAATGTTTGTCATACGCGGTAAGAGGTTTACTTGCTTAGGGTATGAAATAGTTTGAGTACTTGTTTAGGGTATCAAAATATTTTGAGTACTTGTTTAGGGTATTGGAAATACTGATATTACTTGCTTAGGGTATGTAAAATACTGTGCTATACTTGTTAAGGGGGTGCTTTCACATTTACACGATTACGTATTTAGGGTACTTTTTGAAAGTCCTTGGACGCGCATGATACCCCTCGTAATGACCACTAAGCAGTGGCGTAGCTAGGGTTTTTTTCAGGGGGGGGGGGGGCAAGATTTCTGAAATTTTCGTAAAAGGTTGCCCCAAATTTTTTTCCAGTCACCAACTCGTGATTTTCACGTAAGTGTGGGGGGGGGGGGGGGGGGGGGGGGGCGGGGCGGGGTAGGGTCAAAAAAATGTGCACGGTCAAAAAAAAAAATCGCACAGTACATGTACTATATGTACAATTTTGCCTTATATTTGACTATTTGGGCTGAATATGCCCACACATAACCTGTACCCCGCACGCAATCTCGGTCTTTTATCATTTTTTTTCCTATTTTCTTTTTTTTCCCCTTATTAATTAGAGGGGTGGGGGTGGGGGCACAAATGGGTTTTTGGGGCGGGGGCACAAATGGTTTTTTTCCCTTCAGTGGGGGCATTTGCTGCCCCCCCCCCCTGAGCTACGCCACTGCCACTGAGCACCCCGGGTCAATAGTCCACCAGTATTAAAAATGTAATGTAGTATTACCAGAGAGATGTTATTACTAATTACCTATGTAACACCTCTTCTTCTTCTTGAATACTTCGCAACATTCCTAGTGGAATAACACACGAAGGAGGCTTGAACACACAGGACGTGTTAACTGTGCAACATCTGCCCTGTGACCTAGTAGGACTGATGTGTAGGCCTACAGCCACAGACTGGGATGATCCCCTACTCTTTACGAAGGAGTCTGTGACCTTTTAACGTGCTCGGATTTTGCTCTTCCGATACACGTGACCACCATTTCTATGTGACTTCTGAACCACGAGGCAATTGAGGCTAAGTACCTTGCCCAAGGATACAAACATGTTGGCCGTAGTGGGGCTCGAACTCACAACCTTTGTATCGTGAGACCTGCGTCTGCGATCTACCCACTAGACCACACACGCTCTCTCGCACCTCCCTGGTATTACCAATTTAGGGTGCATCATCCGCCCCTTTTGTCAACCGATTTTCTTCATCTTTGGTCAGACTGAGCCACTTGGTAAAATATTAATCCCCACCGAATTTAAAATTAATCGGAAGTCGTCTTCTGGGTCCACCGGGAGCTCTTAGTTTGGACGGGATCCTCACAGCAAGAATCACAATTACACAAAAGGCAGCTTTTTATCTTTCCAGTATAACGCACATAAAAATCATAGCTGCTGCTTGTTTTTTGTATCTAAATACACTTAAAACAGTGAAAGTGGAATGTATTTTGGTTTTATATTACAATTTTAGTGATTGCCAAGTGTTTTACAAAAACTATTGCTTAAAAAATAAATAGCTGCCATAAATAATAGCTGCCATATGAGTTTGTGTGCTAAAATGCAATCATGCGGCTTCCAGTACTATGGCTTTATTTTGAAGGATAGTCTATGTTTCTGCATTGCTATGGCTGTCTTCACCAGAACTAAGTGCTTGAAAACTAGTTGATGCTTTATCCATCTGTTGTTGAGCCTTGTCTTTCCTTCTTGCTTCAGCAGCTGCACGTTCTGCTATTCGTCTTGTCTGTGCTTCTAGCACGGTGTCACTGCAACCAAATGTTGCAGACCGATCCGTCTTCATGGACTCCAAGAACAGACGATCTTCTGGTATTGTTACAAGTTCATCAACATTTTGTGGCCAAATTTCAAAAGTTTTGTTCAGCCGACTTTCTTCCTGTTGCAATTTGTCACAGGTTGCTGGTGTTGTTCTGCGGGAAATTGGAATTGCTCGAATCCTTGCATTGGCATCTGCAAGCTGTACAATTTTTTTAATTGCATTGGCTTCTGCCATCATGTGGATATGTGCTTTGTTATAAAATTCAGCAACCTGATTGAATACAAGCGTTGCAGTCTCATATTTGGTTTGTCTTGAGGCTAATCCTTGCTGTTGGTGAAATAGGTAGCATCTAAGAACCTGCTTGCATGTTGGAAGCCGTGATCCTGTGATTACTGAGTCAGCAGTTGTAATTCCGTTGCCAAGCCCAAATATTTCGGAGCTTTTTCTTGTTTTACAGGCTGTCTTGGACGATCCTTTTGTTTGTTCAGCAGCTTTATGTTCCAAATCAGGATCAGTTGCAGCTTCTGACACTGCACTAGTTGAACTTTCGTCAGCCATTGCATTCTCCTAAACACTATACAGTGATGAAAATCAAATTGTGAAGATGTGCTTCAAGCAATGGTTTTGGGGAAATCCCAGCTTTTCAGTATGATGGGTTTTTCCTTATTACTATTAGAAGAAACATTAATTCATGTTTGGGGGAATCCCATATTTTATGCAAATTAACAAACACAGGAGCTGCTATAAATAGAACATTTGGTAAAAACCCCCTTTCCAAGAATTGACAAACTCTCAGAAATCCATAAATAGACTATCCTTCAAAATAAAGCCATAGTACTGGAAGCCGCATGATTGCATTTTAGCACACAAACTCATATGGCAGCTATTATTTATGGCAGCTATTTATTTTTTAAGCAATAGTTTTTGTAAAAACACTTGGCAATCACTAAAAATGTAATATAAAACCAAAATACATTCCACTTTCACTGTTTTAAGTGTATTTAGATACAAAAAACAAGCAGCAGCTATGATTTTTATGTGCGTTATACTGGAAAGATAAAAAGCTGCCTTTTGTGTAATTGTGATTCTTGCTGTGAGGATCCCGTCCAAACTAAGAGCTCCCGGTGGACCCAGAAGACGACTTCCGATTAATTTTAAATTCGGTGGGGATTAATATTTTACCAAGTGGCTCAGTCTGACCAAAGATGAAGAAAATCGGTTGACAAAAGGGGCGGATGATGCACCCTAATTACCATTCATGCATTACTTATAGAATACTACTTGAATTTTAAACAACAAGCTTACTTATAAAGCTTTTTTTGAGGAGACACATCATTCATTGTATTGACATTTTATGTGTGATTGTTTGTTTCGCACACCATACCAAGTGAGACACAACACACCACACAACCCTCGTTTAGTTGCTGAAAGGCGTTGACGAGTACCAGCATAGAATAGAATGATTGATAGATGTAGATGTAGATGTAGATGACTGTATACTATAGTGTATGACACCGTATTGATTTTAATTAAATTACTTACCTGGGGGACTTGACGTCATACTCATCTGCTCATTGTCATAGGCAAGATATATTCAATCAAGACTGAGACTAGTTTTCGTATTTATATTTCAATTCTTTTTTGTTGTTGTAAAGTGTAAACAATGACCTTGTTTCACTAGTACACATAGCCTGTGGTCACACAGAGATGGGCCCGTGCAAGTAATAAAACATAATAAGGCTACGATTTTGCCGGGTGAAATACCCCGGTGAAATACATGGTATAAATCCCTGCCGATAATATTGATATCGCCCGTCTCTTGGTGACGAGCTGCATATAGTATTTTCCCGCGTTCTTTCCGGAATATAAAACCAAAACAAACACAATTTAACAAAGACGGATGCTGACAAAGAAGCATCGCGAATGAAAGTCACTGCACTGCATCTATCTGTTCTCGGTGTCGTGTTCTTTGCCCAGCACGGAATGAACACAATGTATTTCACAGCTTATTCCGTATGTATGCAACAACCTATCCGGCCTGGTCATCAGTCAGTCATCAGCAATGTTCTCACTCTAAAATGGTAAAACTATTGAAGTGAATGATTCAATGATTGAAGGACAAGTGAAGTAAGTTTTAGAACTACCGTTTTTTTGTGTATGTATTGTATTATTATAATGGAAAGGCTTATTAGGCAGGAGCGTACCTCCCTGCCAGAAGGCTCGCCCCCTAAGGCTAATTCCACCTCCTCCCCCAAAAAAAAAAGTCAAATGAAATGACAAACTGTAAAAAAATGGGGGGGGGGGGGGGGGGGGGGGGGGTGGTTACGCAAGGGCAAGAAAAGACTTACTTCTCAAATTAAGTTAACAGGAGATATAACTGCTTTATTTCAAAATAAATTGTGACATAGAATCTCGTGGGATCTGGAGCTGTCAACTTTTGAATGGTTTTTAACACGCATCACATGAACTTAGTTGACCGTATATCTTTTTCTAACAAGTTCTGGACAACCTGTCACCTTGATAAAAAACACTTCAATCTTGACAACCTGTCTCATACTACATGTAGTCTAGATACGCAATGATAGCGAAAGGTACCCATTATCTCTCACGACTGGTCGTGCAGCTATGTTCCATGATGTGTGACATTTTTTTTCTTCTTCTTAATTTGTGTACATTTTATCTTTAATATATCTTTATCTGTAAATTGTGATTCAATCCTACAAGTGCAATATTTTGATGTTATTAATGTGCATTTTTATATCGTAATTTTAATATTGTATATTAGCATGTAATTTGGCCTGCAGGCCACGAGATCTGAATAAAATACCAATAATAATAATATTAGTGAGTGACTTGTCTTGTAAGGCTAAATTATTTTGGTAAGCTTTAGAATACCCTACCATTTTTATTCCTCACTGTGTAAGTGTATGGGTCGTTCTTTAAAAGTCCTCATTGAAGACATGCAGTGGTAGGGTATACTAAAAGAACTCCAAATATTGATCACATCATTTTAAATACAAAAGGACACTTTAACAAGGATTTCAATATTTTATATTTAACCGCCCCCCCCCCCCCCCCCAAAAAAAACACACCACACAAACAAACGCATTATACATTAGGTTTTGAAAAACTGAAGAACTTTGAGGCAAAAGATTTTTTTAATATATATAGCCTAAGTAATATTAAAGATGGATATCTTTAGCTTATAAGATGAGAGCAATTAGAAACCTGAGACGGTTATAATCGTCTCAGCATAACCGTCTCAGCAAGAAACCACCTGTTTTAAATCTTGATCGTAGTTCTGACATTTGTTCAATTAACTAACCCCAAAAACAAAACAAAACAAAACAAATATTTTCTATTATATTTGCAGGAACAATGGATTGTGGAAGTGTAGATTCTCGGAACCAGCCGCGGGTTCACATCTGCAAGTATTGTCAACAACGATTTCGCAACAACTGTGTGCGATACATCTTGCACATACGACGACACAAGTTATGGATACTGCCCTATTGGTACGCATATAAGGGAATCCAGTCTGAATTTACACGATTTGTGATGTCCAAACGATCCCTGATTCGAACTGTTAAGCCAAAAGAAATTGTAACCGTGGCAGGTGCATTGAGAGACCGTACCAACTCTAATCAGTCAACTGTCCAGCACAGCACAAACTGTGTGCAGATGAGAGGTCAGATTAAGAAAACTAATCTATGTAAACACTTCAGTATTAAGAAACCTAACATATGTAAACACTTCAGTATTAAGAAACCTAACCTATGTAAACACTTCAGTATTAAGAAACCAGCCCATACCAAAAACAAACCATACCAATGTAAACATTGCTTTCAAAATGTTACTCTGACATGTACCAGCTCTAATCAATCAACTGCCCAGTACAGCGCAAACTGTGTACAGACAAGAGGTCAGACTGTGTCTAATACCAAACCAAAGAAAACTAACCCTTGTAAACATTGTAAGAAACCAGCCCATACTAAAAAGAAACCATACCAATGTAAAAATTGCTTTCAAAATGTTACTCTGGCATGTACCAGCTCTAATCAATCAACTGCCCAGTACAGCGCAAACTGTGTACAGACAAGAGGTCAGACTGTGTCTAATACCAAACCAAAGAAAACTAACCCTTGTAAACATTGTAAGAAACCAGCCCATACTAAAA
This sequence comes from Ophiura sarsii, assembly GCA_035610835.1. Lineage (NCBI taxonomy): Eukaryota > Metazoa > Echinodermata > Ophiuroidea > Amphilepidida > Ophiuridae > Ophiura > Ophiura sarsii. The sequence continues at coordinate 40,562,425 of CM069444.1, forward strand.
AGAAACCATACCAATGTAAAAATTGCTTTCAAAATGTTACTCTGGCATGTACCAGCTCTAATCAATCAACTGCCCAGTACAGCGCAAACTGTGTACAGACAAGAGGTCAGACTGTGTCTAATACCAAACCAAAGAAAACTAACCCTTGTAAACATTGTAAGAAACCAGCCCATACCAAAAACAAACCATACCAATGTAAACAATGCTACAAATATTTCTCGCAGGCATGTAACAAGACAAGACATGAAATGATCCATACCAATTTGAAACCGTATCGATGTAGCTACTGCAGAAACAAATTCAGACTAAAACACCATAAGATTGAACATGAAAGAACTCATACCAAAGAAAGGCCTTACAAATGTCAGTATTGCAACAAATCGTATCGGTATTCGGCAAATAAGACTGAACATGAAAGGATTCATACGGGACAGAAACCATGGCAGTGTAGCTTCTGCGAGAAATCGTTTAATTATATCACTAGCAAGATAACACACGAAAGGGTTCATACCAAAGAGAAGCCATATCCGTGCAAGTATTGTGACAAGTGCTTCACCACATCAAGTACCAGAAAAGTGCATGAAAGAACTCATACCAAACAAAAACCATATAGGTGCCAATTTTGTGATAAGGGTTTCATAAAGGCGAGTTATAGAACTGTTCATGAAAGGATCCATACCAATGAGAAGCCTTATCAATGTAAATATTGTGATAAAAGTTTCTCAGGCAAAGGTAATAAAGACAGACATGAAAGGATTCATACCAAAGAGAAACCATATGCATGCAAAATATGCAGCAAGAAATTCTCCGATCCAAGTGCGAAGAAAAAACATGAAAGGATTCATATTAGAGAGGGGGTTTAGGGGTATCTGGAAAATCTGTGGTCACACATGCTTCAAGCATGACATTTGAATCGCCCTTTTCCCAGGTTTTAGCCTATTATGTATGAAATTTTAATTTTAAGTGAAATGTTTTGTACAACTATAGTAAATTATAATCAAATACAACGAATCAAATACAATGTATTTTGTATGAAGGTTTGATTTGAATATATTGTTATATTGAATGTACTACCAAATTGTTGTAATATTCAGCACATACAATGTGCATTGTATTTATGTGTGAATTTGTACATAATTTTGACAGGTATTGTGAAATTGATTGTAAATATTTTAAAATATAATCATAAATATTGTATAGATATAACTGTAAATATTTTAAAACGCATACAATGTGTTTTGCAAGACTATTTATACAAAATTAACTGTCACATGAATGAACCGTTTGTGGATATTAAACATTACCCTAAATGTATGTTATGGACATTTTTAATGGTTATTTTAAAATTGAGAGGTAGAGAAGTAATCAATGTAATCAGTGATATAGCCAGAGGGAATTCAAAGGGGACTTTTCCCCCAATATTTGATTATTTTTTTTGGCATGATTAAAACGCACGCTTTGGCCATTTTCGCAAATGTTGCTTGTTTTTAAATTTGTGATTTGAAAGATTACATAGACTCATACAAAAGAAATATATTTGCATGTTTTTATTTCTGCGGTAGCAGCATGAAGTGTGATAATTGCAACAACAAAAAATGAAGCACAAAAATGTTCACATTGTGTATTGAATTGTTTTATACAATGTATGTATTCCTTGCTTTCCTGTACAATGTAATTGGGTCGCGATTTTGTGCCAATAAAATCATATCACATTGACATTGACAGTAATCTCCTGAGGAAGATAATATTATATGAATAATTATAAGTTTTTTTCTTTGAATTTTCAAAATGTTATACAGGGTGTCCCAGAATTATTTATACCCAGTTTGAAAAAAATAAAAATAAAAATAAAAACAACATTGCCGTCCAAATATAATGCTGGCAGTATCATAGTGAACATGTTTTCCACTCTCTCTGTCAATCTCATCAAAATATCTTTATCTGTTCCAAAATGGCATTACTTTATTGGAAATTGATGAAGACCAGTTTTTCAATTTCAACGTATTTCAATTGATAAAACTGACACCAAACTTTATAGTTGCCACTTAAGAAAGTATGGTATACATTGCTCAAGCTGAACAATTCCCTCACAATATTCAAATATTGCTTAAAAACATCACACACGGTTCATATAATATATTAACTTTACAGTGGAAATTAAAAGAGGATGCATCAAATTAATACCTAGATATCATAAAAATGGAGTATTGTGTCGAACCTGGTCAATGATTTATATTTCAAAAGAGATGATTTTGATCAAACTTGATATCTACCCGGTTTAGAAAAGAGGCTATAGATTCTGTCACAAACATCAGATTTTTAAAATTCCTAAGAAAGCTAAATATATGTAGATGTTATGTCCATAAGCACTTTGACCAATAGCAATGGTATTCATAGCTAAATAAATGCACGGTTATAAATAATTCTGGGACACCCTGTATGTGATTTTGTTTTTTTGAAATAACCAAGTGTATAAATATTTAGCAAATACAATGTGAATATCATTTGTGTGAAACTTTTGCATAAAAAGTACATTTACAACGTGAAGGTATCAATTATGAAAAAAAAAGTATTTTAATACGGTACTTAAAATATCCAGATTTTGCCCAAAATTAATGTGATCTTCATGCCATTATGTACACTGTACATCTTATGAGATGAGGCTCTACAATTACATTTTCAGTTTACCAGATATAATATGGATGTGGTTACAAAGGGAAGTACAATATTGTAGCTCTAGAGAACTCATCCCCATCCCAACAGAAAGTACTTGGGGTTGAAAACTTGAAGACAACCATTTGTGCTTAGAGGTACCCTACCCACTGCCCAGCGACTGTACACATGACTGTTTTAATGTCACTTTTCGAGTTAAGAATAGTTTCTCAAAATTGTATTCCATATAAATACCAGAATCTCCCCCCGGGAATCTCCCCCTCCGGAACACACATATATTTCAATTACACTATGTTTGAAAGAATACATATAAAATACAGACATTTTTGTTAAGAAAATGTGATGTTACCATTAAAGGTTTTTTGTATGAAATGCATAAATTTGAAATTTTTGAAATTTTAAAAACATTTGTGGAAATTTATGAAAATTAACCTACATTTCCCGAAAATGTTGAGACAAAACAAAAGACAAAACGCCTGACAGACTGGTCTGTTTACCTGGGATGTGTTTTCCCCTGTTTCTTATAGTGTATATTTTATGATACAAAGTTGGATTTGTCCAGGAAGGTATTAAAGGTATATTATGTGATCTTTCCAGGGAACGCCCTCAACATCGAAAAAGAAATTGAAAGAAGATTTTCTTACAGATTTACATTTCTGATCATAAATCGTACATACATTCCAAGTTACAGGGCGATACGATTCTTAATTACTTCAAAATCATGATTTTAGAGTGAAAATAAACTGTCGGATATCCGACAACTTATTTTACTCTAGTCTAAATTCACTCTAAAACCATGATTTTGAGGTAATTAGGAATCGTATCGCTCTGTAACTTGGAATGTATGTATGATTTATGATAAGAAATGTAAATCTGCAAGAAAATTTACTTTCTAAAATCTAAAAAAAATAATGAATAGAGGGTGCTCTCTGGAAAAGATCACATAATATGCCTTTAATCAAAAATAATTCAATGGAATTCTTAGCAACATAAGGTATTGTTTTGAAAGTTATGATTTACATATTAAAATGAATTAATTGATACCGATTTTTATGAATAAGGTATCAAACTGCGGTGAAGAAATGTGCTCATTTAATGGATGGTACCGCTTATTGATTATGAATTAGTCAACATCAAAGCACATGGTCTGGGACTTTTTGTGTTAGGTGTATATAATATACTTTGAATGGACATATTTTTACCTCAAAGGTGTAATGTAAATGAACTAATTGGAACTATTAAGCAAATAATGCATATTTTGTACAATCGTTTTGAGTAAATACATGGATAAACATGTTTAAAATTTAATTAAAAAAAACGGTTTCATAGATCATTATGAAATGAAAGATGCTTGTATTTTATACAAAATAATGACGTACAGATATAGTAAATTATATGGTTTATTTTGTATTATGAATAAGCAATTCTGATAACTATTTAGATCCTATAGTATGTTATTTTGTCAGAGAGATTCTGTATATTATTATATCACATAGTTTGAAATTTTCATTATGAAGATTTGATGTCAGTATTGGCCTTTTTTGACCGAATTTAATTTGGTATGAAATGCATAAATTGTTTGTATATTTAGCATTATAGTGTATATTTTAGGAAAGTTGGATTTGGTTTGGAGGGTATTTATTGAAAATAAATCAATTGAATATTTATCAAGACGATGTATTGTTTTGAAAGTTGTGATTTTAATGATTTTCATATTAAAATGAATGAATTGTATATAATATTGTAGTGAATTCAGTAGTGTCAATGTACTTTGAATGAAAATTTGATTTTTATCTCAAAGGTGTAATGTTGATGAAATAATTGAAAGTATTAAGCAAATATATTTTTGTTATCAAAATTAGATGTAAAGGTAATCCCAATTGATAGAATTTAATTTTATATGAAATGCGTAAATTTGAAATAAATTGGTTGTATATTACACAATATTGGCAATGTAGTGTATTTGTTAAAGAAATTTGGATTTTAACCGGACAGTATTAATTGAAAATATACCAATTGAATATTTAGCAATATGATGTATTGTTTTGAAAGTTATAATTTTCATATTAGAATGAATGAATTGTATATAATATTTTAGTGAATTCAGTTGTGTCAATGAATTTTTAATGAACATTTGACATTTTACCTCAAAGGTGTAATGTAATTGAAATTGAAAAATATTAAGCAAATAAGGCACACAAATATGGTCTATGGTTTTCTATTTTTTTAGAATTTATAGAATTTGTTTGTTTTGAAATTTCGAAAATTGTTGGTAGTTCCCCAAAATGCCTGATTTTTTTTGAAAAAAGGGGGAAAAAGAGACCCCCTATCGTGCGACCCTATCTTATTTCTTTCGTGGCCTAATGCATATTTTGTACAATTGATTTGATCAATACAAGGATAAACAAGTTTAAAATTAAATCTTCATTATGAAATGATATTCACAATTTTATACAAAATATTGACGAAATGATATACATGTATCAACTAATATGGTGTATTTTATAATTATGAATCATGCAATTTAATTCTATATTTTGTCAGAAAAGTCAAAAGATTCTGTCTCATATCACATCAATAACAGCATCTTTAAAAATCTCATATACCTTGTGTTTTTGTTGAACAGTTTGTTAATTAGAATCCTTAACTGCTCTATATCACAACTATCTAGTTTGTACTCTATTTATCGATCGGTCGATTAGAGCATTTGATTACTGTTCGACAGGTCATGGGTTCGAGTCCTGCACCGGCTCATGTCCTTGATTTTTAAGTTGAGATATGTGTTGATATTTGTTATGATATGTTGAGTAGTAGAACTTGCGGTAGTTATGCTACCTCGCTGTTATTTATTTACATTGTTTAAGTTCCCTATTAAATCGCCTAGTGCAATCCTCTATGTTGGTATGTGATGCATAACCCTTCTCGTCTTTGGATCGTTGTTTGTGTGTATTATCACATCAGTTTGATATTTGTATAAATAAAACCAAAGAAGATTTCTTGAGCAAACCCAGCATGTTTCACTTTCATCACATGACCACTTATTTCTGTCACCAGTGTCTACTGGTTCCCATCGACACTACATTGCAAAGAAAGGCTTATAATTTTGTTAAACGTGGGTCTTTAGGAAAATCCTGCTGCAAGTAGTACAATATGACTTCAATTCAATGCTCTCTTGTTTTTCTTAAAGACCCTTGATTTTTAAATAAATATTTTCTTTTCATATCTAGAGCTAAATTTGTACCATGTATTAGAAGGTGGAAAGTCAAGACGACCTCCAGCTGTTTTAACAACAGCCAAACATGTGTTAAAGTAATCAAAATTACTTTAACACATGTTTGACTGTTTGGTTGGGGAAAAAGCCCTGTTGCCAGTGTAATGTTCCCGGAGTGTTGTTAAGCATACTGGACTGCACTAGAAATCTTCTTTAAAATAAAACTTAGCAAATCAGATCACACATCAACAGCTTTGTATCATTGCCAAATTCAAATAAAAGTAACACAACAAAATTGACTTTGTCTCTCTGATTTGTTTCTGTGTAGCACATATCATATTTCAAAGATTATACAGGGTGTCCCAGAATGACTTATACCAGGGAAAGGTGCATTTATTTGGCTATGAATACCATTGTAGCTATCAGGTCTGCAGAGCCGGTCAGCAGACCCGGTCAGCCCGGTCAATATATCTGTAATACACAATGCACATTGCTATCTACCCCTGATAGCAGCATTATGTATACACAATGCACATTACTATATCTACCGCTGATATCAACATATCCGTACACAATGCACATTGCTATTACCTCTGATAGCAGCATATCTGTACACACTGCACATTGCTATCTACCCCTGATAGCAGCATATCTGTACACAATGTAGATAGCAATGTTCATTGTACAGATATGCTGCTATCAGGGGTAGCAATGGGCAGATAAAAATGTTCATTGTACAGATATGCTTCCATCAGGGGTTGATAGAAATGTGCATTGTGTATTACAGATATGCTGCTATTGGGGGTAGATAGCAATGTGCATTGTGTTTTGCAGATATCAGGGGTAGATAGCAATTTGCATTGTGTACAGATATGCTAATATCAGGGGTAGATAGCAATGTGCATTGTGTATTACAGATATGCTGCTATCAGGGGTAGATAGCAATGTGCATTGTGTTTTGCAGATATCAGGGGTAGATAGCAATTTGCATTGTGTACAGATATGCTAATATCAGGGGTAGATAGCAATGTGCATTGTGTATTACAGATATGCTGCTATCAGGGGTAGATAGCATTGTGTACAGGAATGCTGCTATCAGGGGTAGATAAAAATGTTCATTGTACAGATATGCTTCCATCAGGGGTTGATAGCAATGTGCATTGTGTATTACAGATATGCTGCTATCAGGGGTAGATAGCAATGTGCATTGTGTATTACAGATATGCTGCTATCAGCGGTAGATAGCAATGTGCATTGTGTATTACAGATATGCTGCTATCAGGTGGTAGATAGCAATGTGCATTGTGTATTACAGATATGCTGCTATCAGGGGTAGATAGCAATATGCATTGTGTATTACAGATATGCTGCTATCAGGGGAAGATAGCAATGTGCATGCTGCTATCAGGGGTAGATAGCAATGTCCATTGTGTATTACAGATATGCTGCTATCAGGGGAAGATAGCAATGTGCATGCTGCTATCAGGGGTAGATAGCAATGTCCATTGTGTATTACAGATATGCTGCTATCAGGGGTAGATAGCAATGTGCATTGTGTATTACAGATATGCTGCTATCAGGGGTAGATAGCAATGTGCATTGTGTATTACAGATATGCTGCTATCAGCGGTAGATAGCAATGTGCATTGTGTATTACAGATATGCTGCTATCAGGTGGTAGATAGCAATGTGCATTGTGTATTACAGATATGCTGCTATCAGGGGTAGATAGCAATATGCATTGTGTATTACAGATATGCTGCTATCAGGGGAAGATAGCAATGTGCATGCTGCTATCAGGGGTAGATAGCAATGTGCATTGTGTATTACAGATATGCTGCTATCAGGGGAAGATAGCAATGTGCATGCTGCTATCAGGGGTAGATAGCAATGTCCATTGTGTATTACAGATATGCTGCTATCAGGGGTAGATAGCAATGTGCATTGTGTATTACAGATATGCTGCTATCAGGGGTAGATAGCAATGTGCATTGTGTTTTGCAGATATCAGGGGTAGATAGCAATTTGCATTGTGTACAGATATGCTAATATCAGGGGTAGATAGCAATGTGCATTGTGTATTACAGATATGCTGCTATCAGGGGTAGATAGCAATGTGCATTGTGTTTTGCAGATATCAGGGGTAGATAGCAATTTGCATTGTGTACAGATATGCTAATATCAGGGGTAGATAGCAATGTGCATTGTGTATTACAGATATGCTGCTATCAGGGGTAGATAGCAATGTGCATTGTGTTTTGCAGATATCAGGGGTAGATAGCAATTTGCATTGTGTACAGATATGCTAATATCAGGGGTAGATAGCAATGTGCATTGTGTATTACAGATATGCTGCTATCAGGGGTAGATAGCATTGTGTACAGGAATGCTGCTATCAGGGGTAGATAAAAATGTTCATTGTACAGATATGCTTCCATCAGGGGTTGATAGCAATGTGCATTGTGTATTCCAGATATGCTGCTATCAGGGGTAGATAGCAATGTACATTGTGTTTTACAGATATCAGGGGTAGATAGCAATTTGCATTGTGTACAGATATGCTGCTATCAGGGATAGACAGCAATGTGCATTGTGTATTACAGATATGATATGCTGCTATCAGGGATAGATAGCAATGTGAATTGTGTACAGATATGCTGCTATCAGGGGTAGATAGCAATGTGCATTGTATACAGATATGCTGGTATCCGGGGTAGATAGCAATGTGCATTGTGTATTACAGATATGTTGCTATTAGGGGTAGACAGCAATGTGCATTGTGTATTACAGATATGCTGCTATCAGGGGTAGATAGCAATGTATATTGTGTTTTACAAATATGCTGCTATTATGGGTAGATAGCAATGTTCATTGTACAGATATGCTGCTATCAGGGGTAGATAGCAATGTGCATTGTGTACAGATATGTTGATATCAGCGGTAGATAGTAATGTGCATTGTGTAGATAGTAATGTGCATTGTGTATACATGTACATATATGCTGCTATCAGGGGTAGATAGCAATGTGCATTGTGTACAGATATGCTGCTATCAGGGGTAGATAGCAATGTGCATTGTGTACATATATGCTGCTATCAGGGGTAGATAGCAATGTACATTGTGTTTTACGGATATGCTGCTATCAGGGGTAGATAGCAATGTGCATTGTGTACAGATATGCTGCTATCAGGGGTAGATAGCAATGTACATTGTGTTTTACAGATATGCTGCTATCAGGGGTAGATAGCAATGTGCATTGTGTTTTACAGATGTGCTGCTATCAGGGGTAGATAGCAATGTGCATTGTGTATTACAGATATGTTGCTATCATGGGTAGATAGAAATGTTCATTGTGTACAGGTAGGTATGCTGCTATCAGAGGTAGATAGCAATGTACATTGTGTTTTACGGATATGCTGCTATCAGGGGTAGATAGCAATGTGCATTGTGTTTTACAGATGTGCTGCTATCAGGGGTAGATAGAAATGTGCATTGTGTATTACAGATATGCTGCTATCAGGAGTAGATAGCAATGTACATTGTGTTTTACGGATATGCTAATATCAGGGGTAGATAGCAATGTACATTGTGTATTACATATATGCTGCTATCAGGGGTAGATAGCAATGCACATTGTGTACAGATATGATGCTATCAGGGGTAGATAGCAATGTACATTGTGTACAGATATGATGCTATCAGGGGTAGATAGCAATGTGCATTGTGTATTACAGATATGCTGCTATCAGGGGTAGATAAAAATGTTCATTGTACAGATAGGCTTCCATCAGGGGTTGATAGCAATGTGCATTGTGTTTTACAGATATAAGGGGTATATAGCAATTTATCGTGTACAGATATGCTTCCATCAGGGGTTGATAGCAATGTGCATTGTGTATTACAGATACGCTGCTATCAGGGGTAGATAGCAATGTGCATTGTGTATTGCAGATATGTTGCTATCAGGGGTAGATAAAAATGTTCATTGTACAGATAGGCTTCCATCAGGGGTTGATAGCAATGTGCATTGTGTTTTACAGATATAAGGGGTATATAGCAATTTATCGTGTACAGATATGCTTCCATCAGGGGTTGATAGCAATGTGCATTGTGTATTACAGATACGCTGCTATCAGGGGTAGATAGCAATGTACATTGTGTTTTACAGATATCAGGGGTAGATAGCAATTTGCATTGTGTACAGATATGTTAATATCAGCTGTAGATAGTAATGTGCATTGTGTAGATAGTAATGTGCATTGTGTATACATATATGCTGCTATCAGGGGTAGATAGCAATGTGCATTGTGTACATATATGCTGCTATCAGGGGTAGATAGCAATGTACATTGTGTTTTACGGATATGCTGCTATCAGGGGTAGATAGCAATGTACATTGTGTTTTACGGATATGCTGCTATCAGGGGTAGATAGCAATGTACATTGTGTTTTACAGATATCAGGGGTAGATAGCAATTTGCATTGTGTACAGATATGCTGCTATCAGGGGTAGACAGCAATGTGCATTGTGTATTACAGATATGCTGCTATCAGGGGTAGATAGCAATGTGCATTGTGTACAGATATGTTGATATCAGCGGTAGATAGTAATGTGCATTGTGTAGATAGTAATGTGCATTGTGTATACATATGCTGCTATCAGGGGTAGATAGCAATGTGCATTGTGTACATATATGCTGCTATCAGGGGTAGACAGCAATGTTCATTGTACAGATATGCTGCTATCAGGGGTAGATAGCAATGTACATTGTGTTTTACGGATATGCTGCTATTATGGGTAGATAGCAATGTTCATTGTACAGATATGCTGCTATCAGGGGTAGATAGCAATGTGCATTGTGTATGACAGATATGCTGCTATCAGGGGTAGATAGCAATGTGCATTGTGTATTACAGATATGTTGCTATCAGGGGTAGATAAAAATGTTCATTGTACAGATATGCTTCCATCAGGGGTTGATAGCAATGTGCATTGTGTTTTACAGATATCAGGGGTAGATAGCAATTTATCGTGTACAGATATGCTTCCATCAGGGGTTGATAGCAATGTGCATTGTGTTTTACAGATACGCTGCTATCAGGGGTAGATAGCAATGTACATTGTGTTTTACAGATATCAGGGGTAGATAGCAATTTGCATTGTGTACAGATATGTTAATATCAGCTGTAGATAGTAATGTGCATTGTGTAGATAGTAATGTGCATTGTGTATACATATATGCTGCTATCAGGGGTAGATAGCAATGTGCATTGTGTACATATATGCTGCTATCAGGGGTAGATAGCAATGCACATTGTGTTTTACGGATATGCTGCTATCAGGGGTAGATAGCAATGCACATTGTGTTTTACGGATATGCTGCTATCAGGGGTAGATAGCAATGTACATTGTGTTTTACAGATATCAGGGGTAGATAGCAATTTGCATTGTGTACAGATATGCTGCTATCAGGGGTAGACAGCAATGTGCATTGTGTATTACAGATATGCTGCTATCAGGGGTAGATAGCAATGTGCATTGTGTACAGATATGTTGATATCAGCGGTAGATAGTAATGTGCATTGTGTAGATAGTAATGTGCATTGTGTATACATATATGCTGCTATCAGGGTAGATAGCAATGTGCATTGTGTAGATAGTAATGTGCATTGTGTATACATATGCTGCTATCAGGGGTAGATAGCAATGTGCATTGTGTACAGATATGTTGATATCAGCGGTAGATAGTAATGTGCATTGTGTAGATAGTAATGTGCATTGTGTATACATATATGCTGCTATCAGGGTAGATAGCAATGTGCATTGTGTACATATATGCTGCTATCAGGGGTAGACAGCAATGTTCATTGTACAGATATGCTGCTATCAGGGGTAGATAGCAATGTACATTGTGTTTTACGGATATGCTGCTATTATGGGTAGATAGCAATGTTCATTGTACAGATATGTTGATATCAGGGGTAGATAGTAATGTGCATTGTGGATACATAATGCTGCTATCAGGGGTAGATAGCAATTTGCATTGTGTATAACAGATAGGCTGCTATGGGGGTAGATTCTTGACAGGTATGCTGCTAGGGGTAGATAGAAATATGCAGTGTGTAATATGCTGCAATGTGCATTCTGTATTGCGGATAATATGCTGCTATCAACGGTAGATAGCAACGTTCATATAGCAATGTTCATTGTACAGATATGCCGCCATCAGGGATAGATAGCAATGTGCATAGTGTACAGTATCATAGCCATAGCAGTCAAATGTATTCATTCCAAAATGTCGGAAAGCTTAATCATAATAGTTTAATACATCTTTTATATTAGCCGTAAATCACATCTTAATGGTATACTGTATATGTGTTGAAAACAGCGTGGAAAGTGAAGAAAAAATAAAGAAAATAGCAAGACTGAGTTTTAAACACTTGTAACTTGTCATACCATTATGTGGAAAAACAGATTTGTAATCCTTTTTTCCTTATCATGTTTATATGGTTACTTTTCTGTAATTAGAGGTCCAAGTTCAATGATATTTTCACCATATTTATCATGCACGATATATTGCAGTTTAAGAATATGTAAATATTATCTTATGACCGTAGAATGGGGATACTTTGACCCTTGGTGATGGGTAACTTTGGCCCACCAAAAATAAAGAGTTTATTGGCCAAATTAGAAAATAGTTTATATATATTATATCGACATATTATCTTTAATAATTTGGTATAAAAACAACATATAACCTGCTACATAACACACTACACACACTAACCTACACGTGCACCTGCAACAGGACCTATCTAACCGGCAGGATTTTGTCTTTATTTTAATGTAGGCCTATTGGTAGGTATATTGTTGTTGTTGTTAGTGAACAAATTGCACCTACATGGTGGGTGTATTCAGCAACAATATTTATGTTGTGGTCGGCCTGGATAGATCATTTACCTATGTCGTGTTGGTTGAGGTTATCACTGTCGCGTAATTCTTGCCAATATCCCTCCAATATGAAAAACCTAACTATGCCATCTGCTTCAAAATTATGAGAAATCTGCCTCTGAAAAAAGAGTACTCATTTGTTGGACCACCATCTGTATCCACATTTACATGTATTACGGGGTTTAACACTTCCTACGCACGATAGCCTTAATTTCCCATACTAGCAAGGTTCTATCTGACAACATCTGGAGAACGAGTTACCACCAGAACAGGCCGGTTTCACTAGAGAGGGCGAGGCACAAGAAATCAAATAGGCAATCTGAGAAACCTGATGGAGAAGAACCTGGAATTGCAGCAACGTCTATACCTATACATTGTATGCTTCCTTGACTACTCCAAGGCATTTGACTGCGTGCAACACTCGAAGCTATGGGCTGTAATGCTAGAAATGGGTTTCTCCCCTCACATCACCGAGCTGATTAAATCCCTCTACAAAGACCAAGAGGCTACCAGTAAGAACAGATAATGGCGACTGTGAGTGGTTCTCAATTGGGCAAGGCGTTCGTCAAGGATGTATCCTGTAACCTATCAACATTTATGCATCATGAAACATTTATACATCATGAGACAGGCTTTTGATGGATTTGAAGGACAAGTTTCAGTGAGAGGTCGCACAATTACCAATCTCCGATATGCTGATGATACGACCCTGATAGCGAGAACTAGAGATGAATTTCAAGATCTAATTATATACAGAATTAAAGCAGCCAGTGAGGAGTTTGGGCTCTTCATGAATGTTAAGAAGAACAAAGTCATGATCTGTGGAGAAAACAGCAACCAACAAGTGAGAGTCGATAACAATAAAGTAGATTGTGTTGACACCTTCAATTTCCTTGGGTCACTCATTCTTAAAGATGGTGGAAGCATGGGAGAGATAAAAAGGCGACTGGCCATGGCTAAAACATCAGCAAATGTGCTATCAACCATTTGGAAGGATAGCGGAATCACAAAGGCCACAAAAGTACGCATTATGAGGGCATATAATCTTTCCGGTTGTTATAAAATGGAGCTGAAACCTGGTCTCTGGGAATTGCGGATTCAAAGAAAATACCAGCTTTCGAAAAATCGAAATGTGGTGTTGGCGCAAGATGTTAGGAATATCATGGAAAGAGCATAAGACCAATGAATTTGTCAGAAGCTATAGATTTGGGACCAAACTTCTCTCACATAGATTAGAAGTATAAATTGTGCCCCCTGCCCTCTATCGCCCTTAAACAGTTATTGAAAGACTCCAACATATTTGATTGACACCAAGGTTATATAACAACTTGCCAACAACATACAAGCGTGTCACCAAAGGTTAACCTCTATGTTAATTGGTTGCTCACGGAGGTATTGAGTCTGTAAGATTGTGTACATGATATCTGAAGAGATAAGAGGCGCCCATTGATACCTGCCATGTGCAGCGATCCATGGTCCGATGCGACATTGTTATAGTTGATGGCCCATCGATTTAATCATCATTCCTTTAGTACGGGATGGTGACCGACTCACAGACCTTGATATGCCAATTAAAACCTATTGGGTACATTCTTGAACATATAAACAATGTATTGTGATAACCAAATATCATAGTTTGCATTTAGATTAATTATGAATTAAACTAAAAAAAGTGTTTTGAAGAACTCAGGCCCGTAAGCAGGATTTTTTTAGGGGGGGGGGGGGGGGGGGGCGTATTTTGTGGAAAAGGTACATTGGTACCCAAAAACTCGTAAAAGGTTTCCCCCCGTTTAGTCATCTCACACTATTTTGAAAGGGGGGGGGGGGGGTGTTAGGACAAAAAAGGAACATTAGTACAAAAAAAGTACATTGGTACATAAAAAAGGTACATGCCCCCCCCCCCCACCCCCCACCAGCCCCGCCCCACCTGGTTACGGGCCTGGAGAACTTGTTTATGAATTAAAGTATAACATTTGTTTCTCAATTCATGTTAAATATAAACACATTACCATGAACTTTGTTATCATAATACCTTGTGTATATATGCCCATGAATGTACCCAATAGGTTCTAATTGTCATATCTCTTCTGAAATGCGAAAATATAGCGATATAAATGTATATTCATTTTAGAAATCTATCACGTTCTGTATGTCGGTAGCCATCCCATGCTAAAGTGCGTTCAGGTTATTTAAAAAGTGTAATGAACGTGTGGATAATACTGGATTCAAATAGCGCGCTTACTCAAATAATGAGTTCGTGCTACAAATTAAACTGAATGATGATAATCGATTGGCGATTGACTAAACAATATCCGCATCGGACCTTGTGTACAGCTCTGTGTAACAAGATCATGCGCAACAAACTGCAATTCTTTGATAACATTGCTAGACGAGAAGTTGACACCTAAAAAAGGTGATAACCCAAGGAGCTGTCGAAGGAATTCGTAAACGTGGCAGACCAAAACTCCGATGGTTTATCTCTAAACTCTGTACATCGTATGTCACAAAATAGACAACGATGGCGCGCCATCATCAATAGGGTCACAAAGAATCAGCCATGATTCATAGAACGACGACGACGATTAGGATAGTGTTACCATTAATACAAAATTTTGCGAGATTTTTCAGAAACTTTTCCCAACTTTCAAAGTCTATCTCAAGGATTACTGAATCAATACTAGGAATGTTTGTTCTTATTTGAATGCATTTCTCATGGTGATTCAAAATATGTAATGAAATTCAATTATTTTGACATTTTTGAAACATTTTGCGAAATTTTGGAATGTCATCTGTAGACGCCTGCCGCGTGGAAAGTGTTAAATATCATAGCTCTATGCGTTAGTAAAATCAGGCTACAATATATTTTATAAGCAGTTTACATTCAGCCATTACGTTTTTATTTCACCACATTTGATTGCAGCATATATATACTATATTTGATATAGCCTATACATTTACACAATTACATAATGTCATGATTAAAGTCTCGAAGTGGATAACATACATTGTTGTATGAGATGCAATTATACTAATCATGCTAATCAAACTCTGAAAATACAGTTTTACGACATAAAACGTTAACTTGTATTTTCAGTTCCAATATACCTAGGCCTAATATAAGTTCAAGTCTGTATACATTTCCAATCCATTTCTTGTAATATTGTTTGAGAGTTTTATTGCACATGCTCAATGTTAATTAATTATTTTTATCATCAAAATCAATTAAATCAGGTCCGTTCTTTTTTCATCATCTTTGATATACTGTACCCTTTCATTAGAATTTCAGATCATGAATATCGGATTTATCAAACTCAAGATACACTCCAATATGTAAGACCTGGTGATCTCACCTTTTCGACAAAGTGCAAAAAAATGTGTGTGTTAAACAGCTTGTTTGAAAGAAACGAATAATATTCTCTTAATCATTTGTCTCCTAATATAATCTTTTGTTCCTTTCTATTTGAACTGTTATTGGTTATGGTTGTTTAAATCATTGTTAATTCTTCATTTAAATTTAAATTGAAGTGCACAAAAAGTTCGTCACACTTGAGTGACCCCATGCATTGTTTTATTTGACAGGGACTTTTAAATAGGCCTAGCTAATGAAGTGGTATAGGGGGAATTAGCTGTGGCTCAGATTTAATTTTCCCATTGGGAATTTGGTGAGGTTAAAAAGTAGAGACTATTTCAATTTTACCAATTCTGTGAGGCACTCCACCTTAATATGAAAAAGAAATTTTAAAACTTAAAAGTCACTGCTAATTTACCCATGACCACTTCTTTACCTATTTAAATGTCCCTCAAGTTTAGGCTCATTTAGAAACAAATCTTGTGATCACTCATGTGTGACGATCCGGTTTTACTCTTCAAATTGAATCAAGATGATGAATAGTATGATTTGAACAAACCATAACAAACAACATCAGTTTAATATAGCAGTTAAATTGCAGTTTATAATAGCAGACAAGAGATTGAGAGATTATTTTTGTTTCTTTCAAAAAAGTTTAACATACACATTATTTGCACTTGGCCAAAAAGGTAAAATCAACCTATCTTACACAATCGAGTGTAACCTCAAGTAAATAAGTCCGTTAAACATGATCTAAAATGTTAATGAATGGGTACAGTATGCCAAAGATGATGGAAAAACAACGGACCTGAATCTCATTGATATTGATGATGAAAAAAATTAAAGAACTTAGGGCATCGATGGGTACTAATCATTTTGGGACAGCCTGTATGTGTTGAGAACAGCGTGGAAAGTGAAAAAAGATAAAGAAAAGAGCAAAAGTTTTAAACGCAACTTATCAAACCATTATGTGGAATAACAATATTAATTTATTGAAAAAGATTGAGTAAACATGGTAAATAAACGCCGATTCGAGTTCAAACATATATATACAGCGTGTATCAAAAAGAACGCAACACTTTTTGTCGAGAGCTGTACGGTTACAGTAAAAGATAAATCTCTCTAAAACTTATATATTCTGTTAGGTCTACTTATTGGCTATCACATAGTTAAATTACAACGATATTGATTATTTATTCGCTGAGATATTAAAGGTATAAGTAGAGAAGTGCAAAACACGTTTTACATCGTTCGTTCTAAAAACTTGGATTTTCCTGTCCGATTAGTGTTATGGGTTAACAGTTTAATAACGATTGTAACCTTACTATCTGGAATGGTTTATCTTAATTTCCTTTGTTTGAGTAAGATGGTACATAAAATCATTGAATCGTGTAATCTGATAATCATTCGACCATTTGAATACGTCACTTATCCCCTTTTTAAGTTCTGAACCACCGATTGCTATGATCGCCACAATGTCTATGGTACGTTCTTTCATACATTAAAGTTCATAATCGATGCATCTTAAAACAAGGACAGCATTTTGAGGGTCGAGCAGCACCATAATGCCCCATTCCCAACAGACTAACAATGACTGATTTCATACCAGACAATTACGACCTTCACTGGACTATTCCATTTGTTTATCTTATGAATAATGTGCCATACTGTTTTATTTATGACATTAACGAGAGAAAAAGAGAGAGGATTTGCAAACAGACTTTGTAATCTGGATTTTCAAGTTGTGTCATTAACTATCAACTAATTTATTGCCAGATTTAATTAATATTGATATGATACTGTAATAGTTAGACATTTGATACCTTTAACATGACATTTTCTTCTTAGAATGATGAGTTTGATTCCAATTATTTAAGTACAATGAGTTAAAGTGTCTTGCTAATATTCACCTGACAAGAAAATCAGGCATCAGGATAAACGATGTAAAACGTGTTTTGCACTTGTCTACGCGTATCGTTGATATCTCAACGAATCAATAATCGATATCATTGTAATTTGACTATGTGATAGCCAATAAGTAGACCTAACAGAACATATAAATTTCAGAGTGATTTGTGATTTGCCGTAATCGGAGAGCTCGCGACAAAAAGTGTTTTTTTGTTGTTGATACATCCATCATACAAATATACATGTCCCTATAAATGTATGTCTATGAAACCACGATGTGCATCATCTATCTTGAAATTAAAACATGTAAATCCAAGAATAATTAATTCAATAAATATTTCATGTTTCATAAAAAAAATTATAACTTACAGATATTAGGGTGTTGCAAAATCAAGGGATGTACATATCAACAACGCCTTTAATGTCGGTCAAATCATTAGACATGTTTCCGACATAGGCCTACCTCTATTTGATCACTGGCGTTATTTGAAGACCAATCTTCGGTCTTTGTTATTATTATTTTATGGGCAACACTAAGGGGAGATTCCAGGGTTTCCACAGAATGTGATGCAAAAGTTAAACTATAGAGCGTCTCCAAAATGGGTTGCCGGTTTTGTGGAAGACGCTGTATTTTGTGTAACCGGTGTCAGACCGGTGCAGTGTGAAAGAGAGCCTTGTCCCCTGGTGCCATAGTCCGGTCTCCATAGACATCCTCGGAATGACGCGTGAAACCGGTGTTGCGTGTGTGACCTATACCAACCTACACCTAGTACCAAAAGTCCCGGACCAGGTGCTTTGAGGTTGGCTAATTGATTTGTGTGTGATTACTGTCTTAACTCTGTGCTATTTGAACGAGCCACCTAGGTATCTGGATGAATGGGTCTGGAGTGATAACCGCAATTTGCGGGATAAAGGGTGTGACTAGCTGTGAAGAATGAAAGTCTTTGCTATCTTTACACACACATTTTAAGTGCGTAATCAAACACAAATCAATGATTTCCTATACCTAGTGCAACTTTGCTGTTGTTATGCGCGGTCATTGAAACCGCCATAACTTAATAAGTATCCATTCGATTTTGTTGAATGAGGTATCAAACTGCGGAGAAGAAATTTGCTTATTTAATTTTATCTCAGATTCGTGGTACCCATTACCTATTCTGAATAAGCCAACCTCAAAGCACCTGGTCCGGACTTTTGCTGCTAGGTGTATATTTTACTGTACATGGCGAGGGAGGGGACAGGGGTATAGTTGGTTATCCCCCTGCTCACAGGCCTGTCCCACAGGCCTGTCCCACATGCCCCCCTCCCATAGACATTAAACGGAATGAAGCCCATTATTGCGTGTAGAATATAATGGGTATATAAACACTGCACATAAAGAAAGTATCCACTTTTTCGAGGCGCCCTGTGTTTAATTCTTTTTCCTCCCGCGCATTTTGACACCTCATTTGTCACAATAGCACCAATATTGATGAAGCAGTGGCCATTTGACTAAAAAATGATGCAGTTTCCATTGTGATTGTCTTTTCATGGAGAGAGAAAGAATAATGTACACTTTAGATTTACTGTTTTGTTAACGCTCTTTTCATGGGTTAGGGTTAAGTGCAACAATGGAAACTGAATCATTTGTCATTCAAATGGCCACTGCTTCATCAATATTGGTGCTATTGTGACAAATGAGGTGTCAAAATGCGCGGGAGGAATTGCCTGTTCTTACCCACTTGTTAAATTTATTTAGTGTCCTAAGAAATAAACACCTCGAAAAAGTGGATACTTTCTTTTTGTGCAGTGTTTAATACCCTATGTACAGGGCGGATATGGTTAGGGAGATACACCGGTATACAATTTCCTTATTACATGGATTAGTTCCTATGAGATTCCGGAATGAATGCAATCGACAGCTACCGAATTTACTGGTACATGTATAGGGTATATTCAAAGCTATTCAATCAAACTGAATCTGTGCACTCGGCAAACTTGGGTAATCCTCCCTGAGCATGAGTGCCCATGTGTAGAAGCGCAATGTTTGGCATTAGAAAAATCGGTCAGATACGTCAGTACTACTAAATTAATTCTACTACTAAATTAATTCATGCATTCGTCACGTCGAAATTGGATTATTGTAACTATCTACGGTTCGGTTTACCGGAACGCGAATGAAGATCCAACGAGTGCAGAACACCGCAGCCCAACTTGTTCTACGTGTTTCGCGACGTGAACACATTTACACAGTCCCTCGAGTTGCTCCATTGGCTATACATACGGCAAAGAGCAGTGTACAAAATCCTGCTAATCACCTTTAAGACCTTGAAAGGAATGGCTCCTGTTTTCATATAAGAACTTTTAGCTTTGTATAGGGGAAGGTGGGGTAATGGCGGACGCGGGGTAATCGCGGACAGGGCTGTATCTAAAGGCAGGTGAAAGAAGGTGGTATTTTGCCACCCTATGATGTTAGGTGCCTCTCCATTGAAATCACACAAAACCTAAATGGGATGGTTGTCTCGCAAATTCTCGCGAGAATTACAAAAATCACTTTTTGGGCAAGTTGATATTTTGGTGCATTACTTTCTCTTTGAAACTGGTATTTCTACATCAAGGAAAACAAAGTCTTATTATTTTTTTATTTAATGTATGATACCTTCTGATAAAAAAGAAATGAATTCGGAGTCACAATGATGAGCATAATAATAAGAGAGGATGTGCCCATACATTGTACATGGAGTGGGGTAATCCCGGACATGTACCGTTTCCATGGTAACCAATATGGGCGTGGTCAATTTAACATCATAAATCGGTAATAGTTGTTGACCATATAAATATGTGACATTGTTCTTTGATTTCTGCTACACTTTTAAAAATGGTATTTTTTAACTCCCATTGAAATACTCTATTCCAATAAAAAGAGGGCTGCCATTGAAAAATACGGTCCGGGATTACCCCAGAGTGTGGGGTAATGCCGGACGACGCCATTTTTTTTTATTGCGTCGTAGCTTCGAATTTCAAAATGATGAGTTGATAAAAACTTGATAAAAGGTAGAACCATCACAATGCTTTGTGTTTACATGATTTTTATTGTTATATGACGTATTATATGTGTGTTATACCTCTCTGACAAAAGGTGTCCGCCATTACCCCACCTTCCCCTAGGCCCTATCGTGCTTTAAGATCCTCATCTGACTATCTACTTTGTCCTGTCAAGTCTTCTACAAAGTTCCACGGGAACCGGTCATTCGCGTTCGCAGCCGCCAACTTATGGAACCATCTTCCCGCTAGTATTCGCCATGCATCTTCACTGGGGTCCTCAAGTCAAAGCTCAAAACTCATCTTTTTCAAATGCATTTATGTGAGAGTTAGTATAATTGCTTTGCTTTTTTGTTGATATAATGTCGTCATACTATCTGTTATAGTGCTATATATTGTTTAGGGTGCAAGTGCTAGTAACTCTCCCCTCCAGCACGTTCCAGCGTTTTTACAGCTTCCACAACACTTTTTTTTGTTCAAATGTCATTGTGATACCAACATCAACTATGTGCAATATATTCTGATGTGTCTTCTTCGCGTATAATTGTTATCAGATAGGATACAGTGAAATATTGATATTGCTTCATTGTTATGCATATAGCCATCAACATTTGTGCAATATTTCCTGAGGGTGAAGTGCTGGTAACCTCTTTCCTCAGCGTCCTTTTACACTGTGTTTCAATTTCCATGGTAATGTGCAACATCTGAAATATTTGTAATTGGATAAATGTTTATCACCGTCATGTGCATTATAATGTGATCAAATGTAAATTATACAGGGTGAGTCAAAAAAAAGTTTACCCTAATTGAAAAAAATTGAAAAAAATATTTCTGACCACAAAATCAAGGTAAACAAAACTTTAAATGATTGCGCCATTTCTTTCCTATCATCTGGGAAAAAATCACGCTATTTGATGATACCGTTAAGTAAATATGACTATTTCTGTACAGGAGCTCTTTTTCACCAAAAACACGGTTTTTAATTTCAAGCTTAACGAGCTTAATAATGTTTACTATGATTATGATGTAAAACATTACACATCTTGTTTATTAAAAGAATTAAGTAGACAATAGTAGACAATTAAGTAGAATTAAGTAGACAATTAAGTAGACTTGTTCACAATTGTCTCCTAATAGATTAAAACATGAAATATGGATTAAATCGTATCACCACTGTCAGTTAATAAATAATAAATGCAAGGATTAAATAGTCCGCAAGGGATATTCATAAACATGATAAAACTAGATGAGGATATTGAATAAAAATTGTCAACAGTGACTATCTGATAATGTGAATAATAAACGATATAGTATTTTGATAAAATCAATAAACATAATATTGCACTTATTTTTCGTAAATATGTCCGATTAAGTAAACATTATCCTTGAACCAATCAAAAATTGTCAATGTCCACAGTAAGACTAGTAAGTAATACTAGTAGTCTATCCCTCTCTTTCTCTCTCTATGTAAAATGTATTCCTGTTAATGAATAGAAACCCACTTGATAATCCAGCATCTTGTTTGGTCTTTCTCCTGATCTTTGAGAGTGTGCTTAGGATGGTTGCACTGAGGGACAATAGACAGCTTTAAGACACTATTTATGACACAATTACCACACTTTAATCATTTCATAACAAAAGAATTGATCCTTTCGCTGTCGGTATTGTAATTTTTTATTGTTCGTATCTTATGAAATATAATGGTCAAGATCTGGAAGCGTGTTCGGACGTTAAATTTGTCACTTTCATTCAAAACAGCGTGAAATAAGTGTCCCTCACCCAATCTAAACCAGATAAAATTCATATTAAAGCTAATTAATTTGTCTTTATACCGTAGTAAATTGTTTTGAAAACAAACGAATATTATTTTCTAAAAAAACCGCTGAAGTTGAGTAAACTTTTTTTTGACTCCCCCTGTATGTAGTTTTTTAACACTGTAAATAAGTTGGTTTTATCTCATGAATTGTATTGTATATGTGGTTATTATCAATTTGTCATTTGTTCATCTTTTTTAAAACTAGTAGTTGTGTCATTAGTTTCAATTTTATGCTATATTCTATCTATGATGGTTTTTTTATTATCAATTTGTCATAGTTGTTCACCTTTAGTCATGTTAACTAGAACCTTGTGTCATTGGTGTCAATTTTATGCAGTATTTGAAATTTGTTATTTTATATTTTGTAATATCTAATTTCGGTGTATTTGCATTTTATTTTCATGGTTTTGTGTTATGCGCTATACAAGTTTATTATTAGTGATAGTATTATTATTATTATTATTATTATTACCTCTCGATATTCGTTTGATATTTCTGCATTGAATGTGTTTGGAGCGGTTTTTGCCGCAAATAAACCTTTTCCTTTCGATTAAACATATTATAATGTCCTTACAAGGCCTCGCCACAGAGGCTCTTTTGGTTATACTTGGTACTCTTTGGGTTTTTAATTTTTTTCTTCTTAAATGTTAATTTTCTCATACAGATCTGGTCTGAGATCTAGGCCATATTTCAATACCTATTTGCGTATACAATAAGCTTATTTTTAGTGGTAGGGTATGTATTGGAGAGGTCAGGGCTATGGTAGACAAGTAGTACAGGACTCTTACCCAGCTACTTCACTCCTAAAAGAATATAAATTGTCTTAAAATAACCATAACATGTATAAACATATCACCAATTCCAAATCCAGGATAAAGTCTTCAAGGCCTGCCTCCCACAAGAAAGCTTTGACCGTTGTCATCCACCATAGCTTAAAATGTGCAAAGAATGGGCATAATGCAGTGTAAAGTGTTAATTGCCTACACAGCATTACTCTCAGATAACAGAATTGGACAAGACACGTCCACAGGGAATGTGATAGATAGCTGGTCGGCTATTGCTGAGAGGATTTATTCCTTAAATACTACAGAATTCAACAATGTCAAATTTTATTTGATAATACAATTATTGAACATCTAATAATATAGATGAATTGAATATATTAATTGATATCATACCAGTACATTTAAATATAATTTTAATCTATAAGTTAAAAACACAGGTGGGACCAAGAGTCCCATGATTGGAAGGTCATAATAAGAAATACCGACTGTTCAGTTTCATAAACAGTTTCGGTTAATCAATTTTAAAAGGCTTTAGTAAAGTACCAAAACCCTAAATTTAAATAGCGGATCTGATGCCGCACCAATTGATAATATGATTATGACCAATGTCAGAATTTTACTAATTCATTAATTATAAGTCCCCCCATGGAGACATACGGACTGTTCAATTTTCGAAGGAAATGATACCAAAAATAATGTGAGAATTATTAATTGAAAATACTTCATTATCACAATGGTTATCTTAATTGACCATTGGACGTGAATTAGCCAATACTAATTGGTATAAGATTTGACCTTAAAAGTATATAATTTTGTCTTTAATTATAACTCGTTGATGATATTTATGATCGTAAAAAGTAAATAATTGGGATTTAGACCGAGACCGAGTCCGAGTCCGAGTCCGAGTTCGAGACCGAGTCAATGAAAATCAGGACTCGAGTCCTCCAGCACTGTTAAATACGAATAATACAAGTGTGTCTATCACTTTTTAGCCCCAGGAAGACCCGGGTTCTAGTCGTATCGCTCAAAGCCAAATAGTCTGGACCAGTTCTGCGGGTGAATAATTGGTATTGATGATCACAGTTCGACGTGACCGTCTCGGTCCAGAGAGCAGAGGCGGGATGCACCGTCTGGAAAAAGGGAAGGAACGACAATGTAAGAAAAAAAAGTTATATTGATATACCTGAAGTGAAAAATAATGTCAATTTTCCACCAAGTATTTATCCCTCCAAATGATAAGAAAATGTAACAGCCTTATGTGTTTATATCTGAGCATAGAAAATGGGTCAACAGGAATATAAATGTCACTTTTCCATTAAAGAAGAATGTAAATAGTACCTGAGACATACTGGTCTCAGATAGTACGATTAAACCCTTCAAATCCGCATTTCCTTGGAACCCGTGCCCGGGCGGGCCGGGCCGCGTATTTTCTTTATGCAACTATAATGGGATGCATAGACGACACATTGCTACACGGAATAAAGCGTAGTAACACAATGGGATGCATCCCGTAGTTGCAGAAAGAAATTAAGCGGCCGGGCCCGTAAAATAATATATTCATATTTGATATAGCCATAGTAATAACAATGATCCATGATTAAAGCTCCAATGACATTGCCGATCTTTAACACTGATTGTTATTTTAAATCCTATTAGCGAGCATTATCCTAGCTAAGCGTAATGCGATAATGCCACTTTTGTATAGCCATGAAAATAGCAGTGTGTCTGTTGGCGGGAGTTTTGAACAGGTGTATAAATAACATTGTTGAATCGGTATACATTAAAATGATATAGCGATAGCTCATATCGGTCCAATAAGAAAACCATATTGAATTATGTGGACCACTTGATAGTTGTGGCAGAGTATGTTTGGCTTATAAAATGTGATTGTCTTTGATGCATTATATGAGGAAGGGGCAGTCTGGGGCACTCATATCGCAAATTTGATTATGTGTTTTGTTAATTTAGCTATATATAATTTGAGAGCAATTTAATTACCCGCATGTAAGCGGAATATTTAACATGATTAATTATGATTAATCAGGGTTATGACAACCTCATATGTGTTGAAATTAGTTCTAGAGGCCTTATTTCAAGTTCAAATAAGAGCTCCCTCCAATCCATTTCCCCTTCTTTCCATCAGCAAAAAAAAATACGACGCGGGCGTCCACAAAAATGTTCAAATCCTTGAGTCAGCGTGCAATAACATGTTCTTATTCTACGAGGGTCATTCAATAAGTTCTACTTCCTCCCTCATAACATTTGTCGTAATTATAGCTCTAAATCATTACACATTTTTGGTAAATCATAATTGATACCTGTTTAACTTTTGTGACGATGCGGTCAAAGCCAGAGAGATATTTTGGACAACGGAAACAGAAAATTACCTTAAAAATAAATTCTATGTTTTTCGGAGGGTTTTACGTATAATAGTGTATACGTGTATGATCAGATATAAAAGCATGATTTAAACACATCGAATGGAAATCGAATGGTATCTGAATATGTTACAGTATTATCATGTGAATGTATTGCTATGCCTTTGGCATACTAGTATACTGGAATCACATTTTCATTGTTACACAAGTTAAACCACAGTGATGCCTCGTATGTGAAAACTTTAACATAATAGTCACCTTTTGAGTTTATCTTATATATACAACCTTCAGAATAGACACTCAGGTAGGCAATAATAGAAACTTATCTCTTCGAGAGACTTGTAATCCCTCCTTTAGTCCTGGATATTGAAGATCTCTCTGACAATCAAATATGACTTTTGCAGGGTTTTCTAGGGGAGGGATATACACTTAATGGGTGTCTGATGGGGTTCTGGCTAATCAGAGGGCATATTTTTTCTAAGAAATCTGTCACCTTTACAATTTTGTTTATAGTCTATATGTTAAAGAGATATCTGACATTTTGAACGGTTATAATTGACCGATAGGTAAGTTTTAGCTCTTAACATAGGCTAGGCCAAATTAATAGCACTTCGGCGATATTTTTTTGACTTGAGATGAGAGAGCGTAGTAAAAACTTACCGAATTGACCGTAACCAGACCGTTCCGAACAGCTAAACACGTGCTCCCCGATGTGCTCCAACGGCAAATGCGTACAGTTGCTGGGATGGATGTACCATGAATGGTCAAATTAGCTGTGGTTGGATAAATACGTACATCAATCAAATATGGTAATTTTGATTTAGTCAGGGGCAAAGGGGTGTGACGTAATGAAACTCGTTAGGAAGTAACCCTTTCATCCGTCTATTCATAAGCAATCGGCTTACGTGGGATCGATTGAATACTATATAAAGCTAAGCTGGTTTAATCAGCCAAGTAACTATGAGCGTGTTTCTACTGGGGAAGATACCGTTAATTACCGGTAAGTTTGCCCAGTAGAAACAGCCAGATACCGTTAAGAATCGGTATTTTGGGTAATCCCAAAAACCTAAAGTAAACGGTAAGATCAAACGCTAAGATTAACCGGTAAGTTTTTTATCCCCCCTGTTTCTACTCGCGAAAAGTTACCGCTAAGTTTATCGATACTAGTCGATGGGCCACGACATTTGACCTTTCGTAATACCAAACAATGCCGCCCCACCTGAAAAAGATTGCTTCACAATGTGTATAATACAGCGTGACACGGTTCACGGCACATACCGGTAAGATTAATCGGCTTTCTGTTTCTATTGGGAAACTTGCTGTTTCTTACCGGTTCTAAACCTGGTTTGTGAAGGTTTTTGGGATTACCCAAAATACCGATTCTTAACGGTATCTGGCTGTTTCCACTGGGAAAACTTACCGGTTATTAACGGTATCTTCCCCAGTAGAAACACGCTCTAAGAGCCCATAGCATGAATTGTGCTATCAAACAAATACCATGAAACAGGTACATACATGTAGGTGTATCTTCTTTCTGAAAACACGGTTTAGTAATTCATGACAAGATATTAGCGATAAAGTTCGGATTTGTCAAATATCCGGAAGTTTTGAAATAGTCTACTCCCCCTCTTTTCCTTAATTATCGTGTTATTTCCTATAGGAGCCTATACTAGTCGCTTATTAATTTAGGAAGGTAGGAGGTAATAGTGTATAGGCCAGAGTAAGTTGGTTGCAAATGCATGTGGTGGTGGAGTAGTATTTATTGATCCTCAGTGTGAAATAGCCTCTGGCTGTCGGAGGAAATACCGATGTCTGAACGGTAGGTGAATGTAAAAATTGATTGTGATTAGGCCAAATTAAATTAATTGTTTGTCTCAAAGCTCCTCTCCTGTTGTAAAACTAATGCGGAATGCGGGTTTTTTAAAATAAAAAATATTGAAATCCTTGTAAAAGTGAACTTTTGTATTTGAGATGATGTGATCAATGAAAATCTGAAAAATCTGTAAAATTTTCAGATTTTTTTAAAATTTTTTTTAAAAAGAGAAAAAAAAGTTTTTTTCAGATTTTTGTTTTTCTAATGCACATCAATAAACTAACGCGCGCGGGAGCTTTGAGACAAAAAAATAATTTAATTTGGCCTTATAAGATTCCAAAGATACATCACAGGTTGGAACTAAAATACTTCATTCTAAAATATTGGAAGATTCACCACAGGCAGTGTATAAAGTATCATGTATTGTCCGTCAGAACCGTTTGTCGTATTCGGTTTATAACGCAACCTCGTACTCGTAATACAGGGTGAGTAAAAAAATTACTTAAAGTAAAATAAATATTTGAAATATTTCTTACCAGACTATGAATGTTTAGTCGAATGATATTAGATGAAATGGGTTTTAGACGAAATGGTTATTATATAGACAATATGGGTATTAGACCAAATGGTATTAGACCAACATGACCAAATGGATATTAGACAAAGTGGATTAGAAAATGGTCAGTAGAATAAATGGTTATTAGACCAATTGGGTATTAGAAGAAATGACATTTAGCACCATTGGGTTTAGACGAATTGGTATTATACTAAATGGGTATTATACCAAATGGGTTTAAACCATGGCAAGTCACCATTTAGAGTGTACAGCGTGTCCCAAAAAAAACTCGGTCCAAAAACTGGAGAGCTTATAACTAAAAAAATAGGAAACAAAGTTGCTTCATATTCCGGGAAATATAAATAAGTATCGGACCTTAAATGTGTTTCCTATTCTCGCTATCTGCTGAGTCAGTTTAAATGGTGAATTTGTGAGACCATTCCAATATTACATTTTTGAAATACAAAGCTATGAATAGAGCATGGTCGATTTGAGCAATAAACTACCCATGCGTTGCATATGTGCGTTTTGTGCAAGCTTTTCGGGCCTGATTTGAGTTTATTCCCCGCAATAACATTATATTATATATTAGTCAAACTACAATTATAGTTTCCTGAGGGCCCGAATATAGACCCTGACTCCTCAGTAACAACATGAATTGTACTGCATAACTTGTACAAAGCCAGGAATAAGGCAGGAATGTAAAAAAGTTGACACTACATGTACTTAAACACTTTCCACGCGGCAATTAGTTTTACCATACAGTCATCAAAAAAAGTAACTATACAGGTAATAAATTGACTTTTAACTCTAAAAATATATATCCTACGTAAAAATATTAAATCATAAAGTTATTGAGAAATTTATCTTCTTTAATATGAGATATTGCACGCTAGGATCGGTTGAATATTGAAGAACTGACAATCTAAAATGTAAGGTAAAGTTACAATTTCATTCTCACATTTTACATTTCAACACGGGGAGGGTATGACGGGGTGGGGGTGTGTGGCGTATTGATCCATCGGAACAATACGGCCGACTGTCCAACCTGCGTATGCATCCACCAATTGCACTACCGGTAATCGATAAGGTACCTGTAGATGGGTCCGCGTGTAGAAAATAAAAATGTGAAAATGAAAATCGGACCCCACCTTACATTTTGAAATGTCACTTCCTCAATAATCATCCGATCCTAGCGTGCAATATCTCATATTAAAGATGATGAATTTGTCAACAACTTTATGATTTAATATTTTTAGGTAAGATATATATTTATAGAATTTTGATGACTGTATACAAAACAGATTTTTCAGAAACCTTTCCCAATTTTCAAAGTCTACCTCAAGGATAACAGAACCAAGACTAGGCATGTTTGTACTTCTTTCAATGCATTTCTCATGGTGATTCTAAATAGGGTATTGAAATTCAATATAATATGTCATTTTTTAAACATTTTGTGAACTTTTGGAATGTTGTCTGCAGACGCCTGCCGCGTGGAAAGTGTTATTAAGTTATTTATTAATACATTTAATACAGGTGTAAGGAAATGAGCAAAACACCCAAATATAAACATAACTTTAAACGAACTTTATAGTTTGACCAAACATAAAGTTATTTCGGAGTATAAACTCCATGCAAGGGAACACTTGCACACATTACCATGATTACGCACAAATGCAACACATATGGGTGTATTATTGCTAAAATCGGTTAAAAACGGGTTCTGACCACGCTATAATTCAAAGCTTTGTATTTCAATAAGTTGACATCATATCATCAAATTGGTCTCACAATTTTACCAATTAAGGTCAGATAATATATTTAGTTTTACATCCATAAGAAGCAACTATGTTTTGCCTACAGTTTCAGTTTTAAGCTCTCCAGTTTTTGGACCAAGTTTTTTGGGACACGCTGTATAATAAGCCTCCAACAGTTTCAAGTTATGCTTATCCTAAACGCCTGTAGCGTTTCAACCTATTCGATTGAAGAAAAAAAATCAAAATATAATTCATGCGGGCTCACAATGATCTGCAAATTTGAAAAAATACCGGGAAGTAAAAATGATTTCATTTAGATGCATCCCTTTATCTTTTAAAATGGAAAAAAATTGACATTTACGACACGAATATATTTGTATATGGTCTATACACGAAAAAAGTCATGTTTCACTTACCAAGAGGATCAAGACAGCTACCTGTGGTTGCTTGGTGAGTGGAGATCTCTAAACAAATCGTACTTGTACCAGAAGGATTTCTAAAAAGTTTGTTCAGATTTTGTGCCTGTCGATTTGGCCTTCGATGATCGTGGTGCTGATCTTCTATCGTATTGTTACCGACTATCGAAGAGTTAATAGGTGATGATGCTCCATCGTGGTGCTGATCTTCTATCGTATTGTTACCGACTATCGAAGAGTTAATAGGTGATGATGCTCCATCTTGGTGCTGATCTTCTATCGTATTGTTACCGACTATCGAAGAGTTAATAGGTGATGATGCTCCATCGTGGTGCTGATCTTCTATCGTATTGTTACCGACTATCGAAGAGTTAATAGATGATGATGCTCCATCGTGGTGCTGATCTTCTATCGTATTGTTACCGACTATCGAAGAGTTAATAGGTGATGATGCTCCATCTTGGTGCTGATCTTCTATCGTATTGTTACCGACTATCGAAGAGTTAATAGGTGATGATGCTCCATCGTGGTGCTGATCTTCTATCGTATTGTTACCGACTATCGAAGAGTTAATAGATGATGATGCTCCATCGTGGTGCTGATCTTCTATCGTATTGTTACCGACTATCGAAGAGTTAATAGGTGATGATGCTCCATCTTGGTGCTGATCTTCTATCGTATTGTTACCGACTATCGAAGAGTTAATAGGTGATGATGCTCCATCTGGACTTCGTTTCCATTCGATCACGTGTTTTGCCGATGATGTCTGAATACTATTCAGCATGAAACATGCCAGAGCAATGATGCCAACTGCAAACCACTTAGGAATTTGCTTTTTCGGTCTGGATACATTGACGCTTGTTTGAAAACAATTTGCCTGTAACAGATGGCTCGATTTCGACATCTTCGGATGATCAGTTCTCGTTACGATGTTAGTATCTTGATAAAGAGTTATACTATAGCTTTATGCTTTTCAAGTAAAAGTTACAAATGAACTTGCTTTTCGGTCAAACGCTGAACCTAACTCATATGAAAGGTCATCTGGAGCAGGCCTATTTATATTGAATTGCTGCTCAATCCCCATCCATATTTTGCCTGTAAAATTCAGGATGTGACATCTACCATCAACCGATGCGGTTTTATGTTGTTTCGTTTTTCCAAACAGGAGACCCACCACTGCAGTAGGACGCCCATCTTTTAGGATGGAAGGGCAAATCCTCCGTACACATCTGGTCAACGAATTCATTTTATATTTACATTATTGTAATTATATCTTAAATTATCATCATATTAATCTGATTTAAATTACATAATTTTCATGATTATGTGTTTGTATTTATCTCAATTCTATATCATACATTTTAAACCGCTCTCAATAAGAATACTATAGTTTGTATGTATACTTTGTATTGACCATAATGGGTGGAATGACACTGATAATTGATGTTGTATGATCAGTGTACTTCCGGTGTCATATAATTCGCTAACTGGGAATCTATGGACCCGTCTGTGGACCTGTCTGTAGACCCCATCTAAATTGTGCATATTCTTACCCTTGTCTAAGGTCATTGACACATATTTCCGTGTACAGGCTGTCCCAAAATGGTTAGTACCCATCGATGCCCAAATTTCAATAAATGTTTTCATCATCAAAATCAATGAGATGAGATCCGTTGTTTTTCTATCATATTTGCTATACTGTACCCTTTTATTAGAATTTTAGATCATGAATATCGGACTTATTTTAATGAAGTTACACTCCATTGTGTAAAACATGGTGATTTCACCTTTTTGGCAAAGTGCAAAAAATGTGTTTTTAAACAGCTTGTTTGAAAGAAACTAATACATTCTCTTATAGTTTTGGTTCCTTTCTATTTTAAACTACTGTTGTGTCATATTGTTGTTCAAACCAATAATACTTCTTTTTCAATTTGAAGAGTAAAAATGGATCGTCACGCATGAGCGACCCCAAGCTTTGTTTCTATAATGAGCTAGTGTTTAGGCTAAACTTGAGGGACATTTAAACAGGTAAAGACGTGGGCATGGGTAATTAGCAGTGGCTTAGACTTTTTCATATTGGGGATGCAATTTCCTACCAACTTGCTAAAAACTATATAGTCCCTTAGT
Organism: Ophiura sarsii; assembly: GCA_035610835.1. Classification (NCBI taxonomy): domain Eukaryota; kingdom Metazoa; phylum Echinodermata; class Ophiuroidea; order Amphilepidida; family Ophiuridae; genus Ophiura; species Ophiura sarsii. The sequence goes on from CM069444.1 coordinate 40,595,187, forward strand.
GTTTAACCTCACGAAATCCATTCTCCAATGTGAAAATGAAATCTAAGCCACTGGTGATTCACCAAATACCACATCATTAAGAAGTCCCTAAACACTTGTCAAATAAAACAATGCATGGGGTCACTCAAGTGTGACAAACTTATTTTACCCGTTAAATTGAGTTAAAAAGAAGAATCATTAATGATTTGAAAACCCATAACTAATAACAGTTACAACAGAAAGACACACAAGATTATATTGAGTAGACAAGATATTATGAGAATATACAATTTTCTTTCAAATAAGCTATAATAGCACACACATTTTTTAGCACTTTGTCAAAAAGGTGAAATCACCATGTTTTACGAATTGGAGTGTATCTTGAGTTTGATAAATCCGATATTCATGATCTAAAATTCTAATGAAATAGTGCAGTATGACAAAGATGATGTAAAAACAACGGACCTAATCCCATCGATTTTGTTGATGACAAAAATTATTGAACTTTGGGCATCGATGGGTACTAATCATTGTGGGACAGCCTGTATATATCAACACAGTTCTCAAATGAAAGAAGTAGCTAACAGGTAATAAATACGCTCCGACGTAACTCTATACAAATATGGTTCCAACTTAAAAATATTAAACCACAAAATGATGGAATAATTTCTCCTCTTCAATTTAGAGACATTGTTCGCGAAGATCAGTTAACAATTAAGAACTCTACACCGAACAGAATAAAACAAAGTGCAGGTTGCATTTTCGGGGGGGGGGGGGGGGGGGGGGTTGGGGGGGTTGGGGGGTGGGGGGGGGGGGGGGGGTAGCGATGTGGTTGTCCCAAAACCGGCCAAAAAAAATCGCATGGTACAAGTGGCAAATGTACCAACGGAACCAACCTATGTCTCTGAAACAGGTACACACAAAAGGTATATTGTCAAATTTTACGGGGGGCGCGTGCACGTTAAAGGTATATTGAAAAATTTTACGGGGGGCGCCCGCCCCCTCCGCCCCTCCCCTGTATCCGCCACTGCTGAAAATATAAGATCAATCCGATGCAAAATAAGAAAACTAGCGTACTTTGCGTAAACCATGTCATTTACTGGTTTGTACATGTACATGTACAGACCAGTAAATAACATGGTTTATGTTTAAAAACGTTATAATAATTGTCAACATAGTAAATAATCAATCAGTCAATAGCAAAGTTTAGTTTGGTAATCCATTTAATTCTGGCACAAATCAATACTGGCTAAACAAATCCGCAAAACAGATGCATGCACATTCTGTGCAAATTAAAAATGTTTTGTTAAACAGTTCTCGAACCCACTGTGGATGGTTCATTGAGTTACAAATCGAGCACTTTCATGTTTTACTCGACTGTTACTGTGGTCATGTGTTTTAAGCTCGCCTCCTTTCGCGTTACACACGGATTTTGGCTTTCACGACATGATTTTAACTTTACACATTTATATTTGCTTGTATACCCCCCTGAGGTAGTAAAAGTATATATTTTCTGAAGGGAAATTTCATGAGGAAACCAAATATGCCATTAAAATTATAGTACGACTAAGAACTAAAATGGTATGATCGGAAATGTTCGGGAAAATATCAGAGTTTTTAATTTTTTATTCGAGATCCATATATTTTTTATACCTACCCCTATCATTATTTACTTTACATATTTGAATTCCTCATGAAATTACCCATCAGATGATATATAATTGTTAAACAATGGCTCTCCAGACACGCCTATCTTCCATGCAGGTCTTCATCTCAGCAGGTGTTTGTCCAGTGTCCTGACATAGGATATCCACATAGCTTGACATCGGTCGTCCAGTATTTCTTTTGCCCTGAACTGGTTTCATAGAACTAGATCTAATACCACATCCAGAACGTCTGACACAGTATGACAAAGATGATGTAAAAACAACGGACCTAATCCCATCGATTTTGTTGATGACAAAAATTATTGAACTTTGGGCATCGATGGGTACTAATCATTGTGGGACAGCCTGTATATATCAACACAGTTCTCAAATGAAAGAAGTAGCTAACAGGTAATAAATACGCTCCGACGTAACTCTATACAAATATGGTTCCAACTTAAAAATATTAAACCACAAAATGATGGAATAATTTCTCCTCTTCAATTTAGAGACATTGTTCGCGAAGATCAGTTAACAATTAAGAACTCTACACCGAACAGAATAAAACAAAGTGCAGGTTGCATTTTCGCGCCTGGGTTTTGTTGAACACCCAGCATAGTGTGACAGGTACGTACATTATATGGGCTGCATTGATCAATAATTTGAAGCATCCCCAATCCTCAACTTAATATCGACCGGTGAGGTGCTATAGGCCTACTAGGGGATGTTCCTGTTACACCCGGTGTAGTAGGAGATCAGTCCCGACCCCCTGGAATAGAAATACAAATCTCGTCTAGGTTATGAATCTCTTTTTTTTCCTGCTCGAAGTTGCATTTGACGCTTCAGCTGTCATAAATTGCAATGACAAACTCGATGCGGTCGTATTTATACAAAACCGTTACATGTGTCCGCTTTTGTAAAATTACATTTCGCTATATACAGCAAAGAATATTTAAAAAATAATTATTAGGCCTACTTATTATGTTGTTGTTTTTAAAGAACAAAACAAAAAATCAGCATTGCTGGGATTCGAACCTGAATCATTCAGTTTGTATGTCATAGACCTTACCGTTACATCACGGAAGGCGGTTGACGATCAAAATGCATTATGCTGGCATAGCGAATTTATTATATTAAATCAATTGAACTGCTGGATGGTGAGGGATTCAAAATCCCTAAAACCACAACATATTAAATACATTCTTCATCATTAATTACTGCATTGTTATGTTGTAGAGTTCATTGACCTTTAATGGTCATTCATTAAATGTTTTGGCATTATTTAAAATGCCGAATTATACAGTTCAGTGACCTTTAATGGTCAGCCATTAAATGTTCTTGGCATAAATTTCAAGGACAAATTGTAATGCATATTAGAGTTCAACAGTGACCTTTATTGGTCAAACCTTCAAAGCAAGAAGGAAAATTGGAAATTCATCCGTTAAAATCTGTGAAACACCACCATTACATTATTTCCAATAATTCCATGCATGCATCCATGCTTTATACAAATATTGGAATTTACAATACAGAGAGGAATAGCAATGTCCCAGCTCCCCAGAAGTTGGGAAGCCGTACATTATTTCCAATAATTCCAATACATACTAATTTATAATTAAATTTAATTGGGCATCATGCACATTTTTAACTCCCTGATTTTCTTACAGCGTCCAACTTGAGCCAACCGCGAGTACACATTTTTCGAATATAAACGGAGCAAAGAGAAACGGCAGCGCTCCAACTTTCCAGAATTTGAGAAATCGTTAATATATTGGAACTCAAATGACGGGGCAGGTCCGAATATAAACGGAGCAAAGAGGAACAGCAGCGCTCAAACTTCCCAGAATTTGAGAAATCGTTAATATATTAGAACTCAAATGCCGGGGCAGGTTCGAATATAAACGGAGCAAAGAGGAATAGCAGCGCTCAAACCTCCCAGAATTTGAGAAATCGTTAATATTATTAGAACTCAAATGCCGGGGCAGGTCCGAATATAAACGGAGCAAAGAGGAAAAACAGCGTTCCAACTTCCCAGAATTTGGCCGGGAAATCGTTAACATATTGGAACTCAAATGACGGGCCAGGTCCGAATATAAACGGAGCAAAGAGGAACAGCAGCGCTCAAACTTCCCAGAATTTGAGAAATCGTTAATACGGTATAGAACTCAAATGCCGGGGCAGGTCCGAATATAAACGGAGCAAAGAGGAAAAAACAGCGCTCCAACTTTCCAGAATTTGAGAAATCGTTAATATATATTGGAACTCAAATGCCGGGGCAGGTCCGAATATAAACGGAGCCAAGAGGAAAAACAGCGCTCCAACTTCCCAGAATTTGAGAAATCGTTAATAGTATTGGAACTCAAATGCCGGGGCAGGATATAAACGGAGCAAAGAGGAAAAGCAGCGCTCCAACTTCCCAGAATTTGAGAAATCGTTAATATATAATTAATGGAACTCAAATGACGGGGCAGGTCCGAATATAAACGGAGCAAAGAGGAAAAACAGCGCTCCAACTTCCCAGAATTTGAAAAATCGTTAAAATATTGGAACTCAAATGACGGGGCAGGTCCGAATAACGGAGCAAAGAGGAACAGCAGCGCTCAAACTTCCCAGCATTTGAGAAATCGTTAATACGGTATATAAGAACTCAAATGCCGGGGAAGGTCCGAATATGAACGGAGCAAAGAGGAAAAACAGCGCTCCAACTTTCCAGAATTTGAGAAATCGTTAATTTATATTGGAACTCAAATGCCGGGGCAGGTTCGAATATAAACGGAGCAAAGAGGAAAAGCAGCGCTCAAACTTCCCAGAATGTGAGAAATCGTTAGTATATTAGAACTCAAATGCCGGGGCAGGTCCGAATATAAACGGAGCCAAAAGGAAAAACAGCGCTCCAACTTCCCAGAATTTGAGAAATCGTTAATATATTGGAACTCAAATGCCGGGGCAGGATATAAACGGAGCAAAGAGGAAAAGCAGCGCTTCAACTTCCCAGAATTTGAGAAATCGTTAATATATAATTATAGGAACTCAAATGACGGGGCAAGTCCGAATATAAACGGAGCAAAGAGAAAAAACAGCGCTCCAACTTCCCAGAATTTGAGAAATCGTTAACATATTGGAACTCAAATGACGGGGCAGGTCCGAATATATACGGAGCAAAGAGGAACAGCAGCGCTCAAACTTCCCAGAATTTGAGAAATCGTTAATACGGTATATTAGAACTCAAATGCCGGGGCAGGTCCGAATATAAACGGAGCCAACAGGAAAAACAGCGCTCCAACTTCCCAGAATTTGAGAAATCGTTTGGAACTCAAATGACGGGGCAGGTCCAAATATAAACGGAGTAAAGAGGAACAGCAGCGCTGTTAATATAATTTGAACTCAAACATTAACAACGATTTCTGTCACTGCTGTGAAAGGCACTATATAGTCCACTAGGAATATACCGTAGTCCGGTAAACCTATATAAAAGCTAGAAGCCATAGTCTAGTACATAGGCTGATGTTCAATTTTTCGAACCTTCGGCCTCTTTCTAAACAATCTCCACAAATTGTGTATAGATTCCAAAATTCTAGTTTTTTTCTAAGTGGTGTCTTGGGCGTTTTGGGCTACTTTTGGCGGCCATCTTGTTTCTGACTTGTTGATGGTATTGAAATTGATAAAAATGGGAGTCACTCACTCACTCACTTCGGCGACATCTGTTGGACATTAACAATGGCTCTCCAGACACGCCTATCTTCCATGCAGGTCTTCATCTCAGCAGGTGTTTGTCCAGTGTCCTGACATAGGATATCCACATAGCTTGACATCGGTCGTCCAGTATTTCTTTTGCCCTGAACTGGTTTCATAGAACTAGATCTAATACCACATCCAGAACGTCTGACACAGTGTCCAGGAAACGGTAGTCGCCTCTTCTTGATTCTTTCACTTACTCTAGGAAGATCACCACAGAGTTCTTTGTTGGTGATGTGTGAATTCCAACTTATATAAAGGGCAAGCCTGGTGTAACATCCATCCAATAGCTTGCGAACTTTAGTTGTTACTGTCCATGTTTCTGAACCATAGAGAAGAATGCTTTCCACTGTATAGCTTGGAATAGCTTAATTTGTGTTGATCTTGGTAGGTTGGATCCCCATATCTCGTTGAGCTTATTAAAATGGGAGTACTTCGCATATAAATCATTTGCACACCACCTCTTATGGTATAATTAGGAATATGTGATAAGTAAATCTCTAAAAATGAAAAAACTCAGTCATACTATGCCGTTTTTGGTTACTGTGTGTGCTTTTTAGGTTCATTTTGTCATAAGCATGAATTTGGACGTTTTAGTGGTCATTTTTAATTTATTTTGATGCATTTTTTTTTTGCCTCCCCCCCCCACATATCTGACGATGCATGGGATATATCAATTGGAACTGTGTTATCTGCTATTAGGCCATCGGGGGTGGGGGGCTGAAATATAATGCTCTGATTTTTCAGACACGCTCTAAATGCATATTTCACCAGGACTACATCCTCGCGTGTTTTTTTCTGACTCTTCTAACAAGGCCTGTTTCATAAAGAGTGTATACAGAAACAGGTACACAGGCTGTCCCAAAATGATTAGTACTTATTGTTTCCCAAGTTCATTCATTTTGTCATCAATGAGATTAGGTCCATTGTTTTTTTCATCTTTAACATAATACTCTTTCATTAGAATTTTAGATCACATGAATATCGGATTTATCAGACTGAAGATACACACCATTTTGTGATTTCACCTTTAAGCTAAACTTATTTGAAAGAAAGAAAAACATTCTGTTAATCTCTTGTCAGCTAACATAATATGTTATTCCTTTCTATTTGTAACTGTTATTAGTTATGCTTGTTCAAAATCAGTAATAATGCTCAATTTGACGAGTAAAAGAATTATCGTGTATAAATAAGCTTGTAAGCAATATTAACTCTTGTATAGGCTTGTGAATAGTATTATCAACTCGAATGTATTCCTTCAGCAGTTTAGCATAATGTTATTCCTGTCTATTTGTAACTGTTATTAGTTATGCTTGTTCAAAATCAGTAATAATGCTCAATTTGACGAGTAAAAGATATGCGTCACACTTGACTTGGGGAGGTGGCAAAGGGTATTTTTTCCCGTTGAACACCAGTTCGACCTGATTATGTAAAAGAATGGTGCAGCTGGGTTGTTTATTCCACCTAATGACGTCGCATCCTAAACTGGATGCGCGCGAAATTTTAACAACATGTTTACTCGAAACTGGCCATTATTAAGTATTAAGGTACATTTTTCTTTTAGGAGAAGAAAAGAGCTTCTCAAAGTTTCTTTTCGCTCATTTCTTAATTTGTCCTTCCTTATCAACTATCTACACTATTCTTTTCCTTCCCCTCTTTCCTTCCTACCCTTCGTTTTCTCTTTCCTTCCCTTTTTATCTTCCTCTTCTCCCTTTCTTTTAATTTCCTTCTCTCTTTCTCTTCCTCTTCTTCATTTCTTTCCCTTCTTTTCTTCCCCTTTTCCCTTCCCTTTCCCTTTTTCTGCTCCTCTCTTCCCTTTCTTCTTCCCTTCCCTTCGATTTCTTTAGCCCGGTAGTTTGAGCTGGCCTTCCCGGTCAAAGCCGTTAGGGGGGGGGGGGGGGGGGGGGGGGAGCGTTCTGCCCCTGACCCCCGGGGGATACGCTACTGGAGGTGTCATTTTCCACTAATTCTGGTATTACAAATTCAATGGAGGAATCATTGGGACGTTTAGGGGTGATTCTGAGTGATTCTGAGTAATCTAAGATGGCTACTGTCTGCCATCTTGAAAAACCTAAAATATACCGTCCTTGGCACCAATTTGAGAGTATCCTTCACCCCTACTGGAGTAAACACCTGTTTGTATGTATAGCCTATATTTTGTATTTAGGTTCACTGCTTGAGTTCGGATAACCAAATTATTTATTTAATCGGTACACCACGAGACACCGTTGAATTGTTTCACTTAAACATATTGATGACAAACAATGATTAACTTCCATTTGATAATTTAAAGACCCAAGTGGTTATTTAATTACCCCGGATGATAATGATTGACTCCAAGTGACCATTTAATTGATAACTCAGCGATTATTTAATGACCACAAATGACTATCATATTGTAAAAACCTCAAGTGAACATTGAATGATGTTTTTTGTTTTGATCGGGAAGAAAAGCTCATTGACCGGGAAGAACAGCTCAAAGGCTACCGGGCTAAAAGGTGGAAGTGAATGTTTGTATTTTCTGTAAATACATGTGTGGGGTTGGTGCGAGGGCACTGATTTGTGTCCGGTGGGGTTTAGATAGCATAATTGTTGATTACTTATCGACCTAGTTTTTCGCGGCAGTTTGGGGAACCCCCCGATCTCTCTCAAATTTCTGACGAGGCGGCGGCAGCCAGGCGTGTACGCAGGATTTTGTGAAGGGGTGTTCTCGAAATATTGATATAACTAGCGCGTACCCTCGCTACGCTCGGGCACTCGCTAGATAAGTATTATTATCTAAATTAGATACCTTCATGATTTGTAGCAAAATGGGCATAGATAATGAGTTCAAAATTGTAGATCCCTGATTTTTTTTTTTTTCATTTGAAATAGACTTTGTTCACAGAAATCTGAGTTTTGTGACATCTTTGAATCCCGGACCCAATTTCAATACCCCATTTAGGAGGGAAACAATGTTATAGTTACCCCATTTGTTGGAAGTGGCTCAACTTTCATTTCATTCAGCCAGCATACTTATATAGCCTTTTTAAGCCTGGCCCGAGCATTTTGCTTGAGCCTGGACCCTTCAGGACCCAAGCGTGTGTCCGTACGGACCGACGGTATAAACAAACGAACAACAAACAAACAAACAAACCCCCAAAATGTGCAGTACCAACCCAATACCCCATACCCCATACCCCATAGTGTAGGCCTACATGGTATAGAAGATAGTAGTGTGCGGTTAGTAGTCAACATGATCAAAGCGTAGGCTATTGTGAAATAGCAAGAGGTCCTTGATACTCAGGTGCCCTTAATCCTAATATCGGGTCCACGGCGCCCTTAATAATCCAGGGGTCTTAATAAGGCCTACCCAGAAACGCTAAATATTATTATCCCATAATAAGACATGAAATAACCACTCTGGTAGGCCCTACCCTATACATCCTTAAAATCCAGTTATCACAGGTACCCTTAATATTCCATACTTCAGGTACCCAGTGTACCCTTATAATCCAGACAGGCCTACCCACCCCAAGTGTTCATACACACGGCGTGTAGGCCTATAATATTTCACAACCCCCTTCGCGGACGCACGCCCCCCCCCCCTAAAAGTTGACAAGTCTCCCATAGAACACATAGAACACGCCGCCGCTGTAATAAATAAATTTAGGTCCGCGACGCCACTGGTTTTTTTTAGTGGTTTTATTAAGTTTTATAGTGGGTCTTTCATGTTTGGTGGGAGGTGGGTTCTCACCATGATCACTTTGTACCCACCCAGTTCAGTGTTAGCCCTCCGTTTATTCTATTTTTCGGCCTATTGACATTAAATTATTTCTCCAGTAGGACTATTTCTGCATGCATATTTTGCTCTAACAGTTCCTTGTTTATTTACAGGCCTATCCCCCATGTATAATATGTTATCACGGTTTCTGGCCTATCTATGTTTTTATATAGCGCGCCCTACCCGTGGCCCGCATTGTGGATGGGTCCGCGATGGGACTGCGGCACTGTCGTATAAACGCATTTTCCCTGTCACTATATTATTATATAATATGTTCCTGGATGCTGGCCTACGGTTTGCGCCTTATACGGTTTGCGCCGGCCTTGCTCCCAGTTCCTTCAAAGGGGTTCCCGTATACCCTGGCTATATGATTGACTTTTTGTTGTTGTCTCATCATGCCGTTTTCTTGTACTATAGGGTTTGCACTATGGAGCAACGGATGCTTGCCGCCTTTACTCTACCACAAAACAAACTACGCTTTGCGCCACTAACGCATGTGCACCTACGCGTGTTCCGGTATCGCCCGATAACGCGTGCGCCGGCAATCGGCGCCTGACTACGCGTGCGCCGGCAGCAATCGTCTAAATACGCGCGCGCCGACAATCGCCCGATTACGCGAGTTGTGCATCGCCATGGCGTGCTCAGCGTATACACGGCGCGTAGCAATAACATAGCAACGGGCTAAAAAAACTCGAATTTCACGGAATCTAACCCAAATTAAAAAAATCAAACATAAACTGGTTCGTCGTGGGGCCCATACGCACTCGCACAGAAAGTCAATCGAAGGTGCGGAAAGTGGAGAACATCTCCGTACAAGAATCGGCGATTCCGTATTATTATATAGACTAGCGGCGTACCCTCGCTACGCTCGGGCACTCGCTAGCTGAGTATATGATACACATTAGATACATTCAGTTATCACGGGCGCCCTTAATATTCCACCCCATACTCCAGGTACCCATGTGCCCTTAAAAATCCATGTGTTCATATTATGTAGGCCTAGGATTTGAGTTGTATAGTGGGTAGTTAGTGAGGCGGCGGAAGAGGGGAGGGGGGGGGGGGGGGGGGGGTCACGGGACCCTAGATTTCACGACGCCCCCATCCCATAAAAGTTGTCAAGTCTCCAATAGAACACGTGTATTAAGTTTTTGCGCCGGCCTTGCTCCCAGTTCCTTCAAAGGGGTTCCTGTATACCCTGGCTATATGATTGACTTTTTGTCTCATCATGCCGTTTTCTTGTACTATAGGGTTTGCACTATGGAGCAACGGATGCTTGCCGCCTTTACTCTACCACATAACAAACTACGCTTTGAGCCACTAACGCGTGTGCACCTACGCGTGTTCCGGTATCGCCCGATTACGCGTGCGCCGGCATCGGCGCCTGACTACGCGTGCGCTGGCAATCGCCTGAATACGCGCGCGCCGACAATCGCCCGATTACGCGAGTTGTGCGCCGGCCATCGCCATGGCGTGTCCAGCGTATACGCGGCGCGTAGCAATAACATAGCAACGGGCTAAAAAACCTCGAATTTCACGAAATCTAACCCAAATTTAAAAAATCAAACATAAACTGGACAATTGTGGGACCCATACGCACCCGCACAGAAAATTTGAAGTCAATCGAAGGTGCGGAAAGGGGAGAACATCTCCGTACAAAAATGGGCAACTCCGTATTATATATAAGATGATTTGAATATCCATGCCTGCGCGAAGCGCTGACCGGGCGGGACACGCTTCCGCCAGAAGTTTTTTGAAATTCACAGTCAAAAAGAACGCATTTCCTTGCATATTTTTGAACACTACTTATTGCAGGTTTATTCTTAATTCAACGTTGCAATTTCTCACCAAGTAGCTCATGTGTTAACACTAAATCTTAATACTTTTTCAACCCTAAAACATCATTTAATCCGCAGGCATTGGTTTTACCGGCGAACTCATTGGTTCAAGTGTGTCCCATGACACGGGTTATTCTTCCTTTCAAGTTTAACAGAGTCTTTTCCCTTCCTATTCTCTTATTTTTCTTTCCCCCCGGCTTGGAGGGGGCGTATACGTGGTTAACCCTTTGAACCCTAGCTGTCCCCGCCTGCTAAACCTCACTGAGGGATACAAACAGGGAGGGGACAGCTCAGTGGCGTAACTAGATTATTCATATTTGGTGGGGGCAAGAAATAAAAGTCAACTTCGACTTGACACTTATTTTTGGGTAGCGCGCGAAATTTTTCAATCTGTGTACTGTTGACCATCATAATTCCACTTTTTTTTCTGTATAAAAATTGATAAATGGCACAATTTTCTTATCGTTGCATTGTCTCAAGGCCAACAAATTTGGTATCAAAATGTGCCTAACAATTGGGTGCATCTTTCTAGTTATTTAAATCCATCAAATATTTTTGGAAATATTCTAGTATATGCTAGGGGGAACTTACATATTTGGTTGGGTGTATTTATTAATGCTTTCTACATCTTACTTACATGTAGGCCTATATCAGTTTATAATAGTATAATCAAAATAATATTATCAACCGGTGCCAAATAGGCACATAGCCTACTGTGAGTCACACATTTTTCTCAGTTTAAGAGGTGCCTTTCTTACCCTGACACTGGTTGTATATATTATTATGATTTATATTAGACAATGTCTTCTTCTTTTTGTTCAATATAATTTAAGCAAGTTTTATCTTTTAGCTTTTTTTGAGGAAATTGTGAAACATCTTTGAATAAGTTCATCAGGATTGTAGATATAAATTAAAATTGATATTTTTTGAACAAATCCAAGAATTGTACTCACAATTAGACGGTTTCGTCAACCAGTTCGGTTGACTTCTTCAGTAATGGCTTGATCCACTTCTTTTTCCCGCGAGAGATGATATTCTCGTTCACAGAATGCAAAGTTGTGATGAGTGGATCAAACACGTAACTCAGAGAATAAATGCCCTCGTCGCGGTTGAGTATGTTAGACCCCTGTCGTCGTATCCAAATTGCTTCTCGAATCCATCTTTTCTGCTCGTCTGTGTCTTTATCGAGGAATTTTGCCCCCTGTCCAGTTAATGGTGTGATTTTCCTGTGCGATGTGGTCTGTCACTGTTGATTTGTGTTGTTCAGTTGTTGACTCTTTCATGTTGGATCGTGTGAATTTTCTGTCACTGACTTTGTTGGCGTCCTTTTTGTGTTCATTTAATCTAGTGCCAAAGAGACGTCCCGTTTTTCCAACATAGACCGTATCGCAGGATTGACATGGTATTTGATAAACACAGCCCGTGTTGTCTTCGCCGCATCGCGTTTGTCTTTTGGATGGACAAGTAGATTTTTGAGAGTGTTGTACGGCTTCATGGCAGTTTGGATGTTGTATTTTTAGAAGATCTTTGAAGTCTTTCAGACACTCCCTGGATATATGTTATTTAAACACCATACCGTTGCTCACATCGCTGCTGTCCTTTTTCTTGAGCTTTTTCTTTTGTTTCTTTTGTTTTATCTATGTTTTCACTCTTTGAAAAGCCTACTTAAAATACCCACACAGTCCTAGCGCTTTCTTCATTCTCTGTCCTTCTGCTAACCGGTTTGGTTCTTCAGTGACTATGTTTTGCATTCTATCGAACATGGTCCGGATCACGCCAAGTTTCTGGTGTAGCGGGTGTTGCGATGTGAAGTTAAGGTTGATCCGTGTGTGTCTTTTCCCGGTAAATCAACGTGTCGAGGAAAGGTCTGTCCGTTGGTTTCCTCTTCATAGTAAATTTGATGTTGCAGTCACCGAGGGACCATAGTTTTAATCCAGAGACTCGAATAAAGGCAGTATATATTTGTTTTATATACGTCATTCATATATTTCTAGTTCCTTAAAGTTCAAATCTAAAAATCATCCGGTAAGTTCCAATCTTCATCAGTTAAAAAGTTTTAAAAGTTCAATTCAAAGGCAGTGCATCGAACGATCGTCACGCTGCGCCCGGCAGACGACGGTGGCTACGAACGGCCGTTAATTTTGAATTTCCGTTGGTTTCAATGTAACAATGGATTTTGATTATATGACCCCATAAAATTCATCATAGGTTAGAAGAAAATTTTTCCAATCCAAAACCGTTCGGGATGGCTAATCATCCCAATTGTAAATGCTATTTTTTGAATTTAAACCGTTGTTAAGCGGTCGTCCCATTCACTTGATCAGGTAACCTCGTTCGCATATTTTAACCTGAATACTCGTGAATACGCCTATGTCCAGCGTCGTCTGGCGCCCGGGGATGCAAATCGTGCGCCCTCTCGCGTAACGCGGAGTACAATGCCGCGTGAAACTACCGGCGCGTGCGCCGTAAATAGTCTTCTTGGGAGCCGTAAATAGTACTTTTGGGAGCCGTAAATAGTACTTTTGGCAAAATAGCGTGTTTATTTTTGATCATGTGACCCTCTTTTAACCAATCAATGAACAAGAATATATGAATGACGTATATAATACGAAATAACAAGATTAGAATGAATTTAAAAGAGCTATCATTCAGCTACTGTAATAAATATGCACGAACGACCGAATTGCCTGACCTTCACGAAAATCCATGCATATGTACTTATACCATGCTTATACAGTGAACGCGTTCTGTGTGTGCTTAACGACTGACTGGCCCGGGCGCTAAACAACTCAACACCTCTCTCGTCCAATCAAAGCCATCGACACGGATGGACTCGGAGGCGCTTGTAATTGATCACTGATACAAATACACAATGGTATCCACAGTGTATCCAAGCGTCACACTTCTCGTCCAATCAATATACCCGTATGAAAGTGTCATTTGGCTGGACTCGTTTGATAATTATACCGATTTGGTCACGGTTTTCTGAGCCAAGTGACTCGAAGCCAATATAAAGAACGCGTACTTGCACTATCGATTGTCAATCTCGGGGATGAGTGCAAGCCCCCGTTAGGGCTAGCACAAAAAACCGCCCAGCACGTACGTTTTATCATAACTTTCAAAACCGCACAATGGTTTAGGATAGGGTTATATAGTGATGTGGTATAAGTAGCGTTTTGTGTGGGTTAATAGAGCAACCAGATTTCTTTACTTTCTTGGGGGGGGGGGGGGGGGGGGGTATGGTGTTAATGAAGTAAGTTGGCATATGCCAAACAATCCACGGTACCGAGGGTTAATGAAATAATGCGGTTTGAGAGGACTTGGGTTAATAAAGTAGCCACGGGAAATGGTTTGGGAGGGTTATGATTATAGTGATATTATTTGTTTCGTCATCATAAAGTGGCGCTGTTGCATTTATTAATTTATGCAAACGGACCTGTTATAGGACTTTCCTATCCCAAATGTAATAGTGTCCCTGCTTGAATGTATGGCACCCCGTTTGGTTCAAAATTAACATTGTTTTTGCATATCAATTTGTGTTTTACATGTAGTTTTTTTGTATATCAATATGTGTTTGGACGTGTCGTTTAAAAAAAAATTGAACCAAACTGCCATATGAATACTAAATATTCTGTATTCTGACTTTGAGGGAAATGCCAAGATACCAATCACCAAAATTATCCAATGACATCATTAACTTGATATGTCTTCCAGTGGCGTATCTGGGGTCTTTTTCAGGGGAGGCAAAGGGTATTTTTTCCCGGTGAACACCAGTTCGACCCTATTAAGTAAAAAAATTGCGCAGCTGAGTTGTTTATTCCAGCGAATGACGCTGCATCCTAAAGTTGATGCGCGCGCAGCGCGTGAAATTTTAACAACATATCTACACGAATCTGGCCATTATTAAGCTACATTTTTCTTTCAAACGGGCTTCTATAATTATATTCCTGGACAAATGCGCGCGTAGCGCGAGAAAATTTGCCATTTGTATACTAAATTGCCCATCATCAAACAGGGCAAGGGGCAAAGTTGTCATTTAGACGGGAATTAAGTAGATCCCTTATATGTTGGCATTTTTTTACTGATTGTTCGGACCCTGCGAACGGGCGCGAAACGGGTGCGCCGTCTGTATACCGTCTTCAAACCGGGCTCTCACCGTTTGCCGCCGTTTTTACTCACCCGGCAAGAGTTTTGAGAATGGTCAAACTTCCTGCCGGGCGCGGATGGCCGGCAATGTCCCCGGCAACGTGTTCAACGGACGGGAAACGGCCCACCGTGTGACATCACCGTGTGCCACCGTCTGCACGAATTTGTCACACGGCAATGGGCCGGCCAGCTCACACGGATACATGTGAGTACAAATGTATTTTACAGAGATTCCCGGAATGTTTGCGAAGCGGCGAGCTTGAGCGCTCAGCTTATACAGGGCAGTTTGATGACGTTATCAAGGCGGTTCGGTCGGTACCCAAGCGTTTCGACCGGTGAGGACCTGGTGAGGAGGTGGTATGAGCCCGGTTCCAGGCCGATAAGGACCCGGTATAGAACAGTATGAACCCGGTGACAAAAAAAAATCAATGCGGCCGTTGACATTTTTTGCTGATTGTTCACCGTGTTGGACTCTGTTGTTTTTCTATAAGACGGTAAGGGGCCGCCCAGCTCACACGGATACATGTGAGGGCCCCATTAGGCACACAAAAATTTGTCTAATTCTAATTTCACATTGTGATGGGCCCTTCACATGTATCCATGTGAGCTGGGCGGCCCCTTACCGTCTAATAGAAAAACAAGAGTCCAACACGGCGAACAATCAGCAAAAAATGTCAACGGCCTCATTGATTTTTTGTCACCGGGTTCATACCGTTCTCTTCCGGGTCCTTACCGGCCTGGTACCGGGATCATACCACCTCCTCACCAGGTCCTCACCGGCCGACACGCCTGGGAACCGGCCGAACCGCCTTGATGACGTCATCAAACGCCCTTTATAAGCTGAGCGTTCAAGCTCGCCGCTTCACTCGTATTCCGGACTTAACTGTATTTGTAACATGTAGCCGTGTGAGCTGGGCGACCCTTACCGTGTGAAAAATTGGTGCGGACGGCGGCACACGTTGAGGACACACGGTGGGCCGTTTCCCGTCCGTTGAACACGTTCAGCATGTTCAGGGGACTTTGCCGGCCACCCGCGCCCGGCAGGAATTTTTGAGCATGCTCAAAGCTCCTGCCGTGTGAGTAAAAGCGGCGGCGAACGGTGAGCAGAGCAGTGATGGACGGTGGTGGACGTCGACCATCTCAGCGACAGGCTGCTAAAAGATGGTAACCAAGGATCTCAACATTGTTGAAGCTGAGCAGCTTGAAACTCGTGATTTATGCATCATACTTCGTAAGTTCTACGCCGAGATCCGTACCAAAGGAGGTGAATTCTACGCTAAGAAATCAATGCAAACCATACGGTACGGTCTACAGCGTCATTTCTTGAAACTTTGACGTTTTATTGGAACTTTGAATATTGACATCGCTTATATTGACTGTTTACTACTGTTTACGAAATTTGAATTCCATTGGATTTCTGATGATTGTAAACACCGGCCGTGTCATTTTGGATTATATACAAACAAGGTAAGTTGTAAATTTTTATAAGTTCGTGATGAATATTTATGATGTATAGTAAAACAAATACAACATGGTTTATATCGGGAAGTAGTGTGAATTGCTGGCCCTTCGGTGTTGGATGAGTGCGCATCCAACACCTCGGGGCCAGTAATTCACACTACTTCCCTCTATACCATGTCGTATCTGTATAATACTGTCAATTACCAAAATACAACTTTGAAATGTTCCGTATGTCATTCAGAATTCGTGCTCGTACATTAATATTTATGACTTTGTTATTGATGTTGTTGTTGATATTGTTGTCACCTTATACTTGTGGTTCAAATGTGTTATTCTAAATATCACTGGCATTGGAACATAAATACCACACACACTTAATTTGTCTTTTGACCCAATTTAGTGACTAGACTACTTACCTGCCAACATAATATAGACATAACAATAGCTGACACCAATACAAATATTTATAGAGACCCAAAGCTTGCATAACATTTGACATGTTGACCGTTTATCTGTGGTAAGCTGTCGCATTAGAGAACTATGAAGAAATTCCACCTCCCATAACATTTGACACATTTGGCCTACGCTGGGCATTAAAGGTATATTATGTGATCTTTCCAGGGAACGCCCTCAACATCGAAAAAAAATAGAAAGCAGATTTTCTTGCAGATTTACATTTCTGATCATAAATCATGCATACATTCCAAGTTACAGGGCGATACGATTCTTAATTACTTCAAAATCATGGTTTTAGAGTGAAAATAAACTGTCGGAATCCCGACAGTTTATATTTTTCACTCTAAATTCACTCTAAAACCATGATTTTGAGGTAATTAGGAATCATATCGCTCTGTAACTTGGAATGTATGTATGATTTATGATCGGAAATGTAAATCTGCAAGAAAATCTACTTTCTAAAAAAAATCATGAATAGAGGGCGCTCTGTGGAAAAGATCACATAATATGCCTTTAAGGCTGCTTTCGTGATTTTGTGAGTGGCAACAGCAAAAATGACCATTATTAATGTTCATCTTGAATTCTGAAGTAAATTATTTAATAAGAAAAATCTTCAGCACTACTACGCATCCCTTTAAAAGTAAAAATGTTGTGGATATGTATGCTGGGTTGCATTCTAGCTTTTTAGCTATTATAGCTCATAGCTGTATTATAGCTATAGTATTGCATGTATAATAGGTTTGTTTAGGTACCATGGGTGGGGCTAGAGCTGACACTGGCTACCGGCATCACATTCATGCCTGTCTTGCTCCACTTTCCACGTGTCTCTCACTCTACCAAACAATACTTGACATGAATTGGTAGGCCTATGTAATCCTACTTCTAAATTCATATATGCCAAACACTCGCCACAGTTTAACCAACACATTTTAATTTTGCTACAACAACAGCAGCCATACCTAACTTTCCGCTAGACTACTGTTATTTTTTCTCTCGTTTGATCGCCTCCTTTTTAAAGGAATTTTTATTCGCAGAAAGTGTATAAAGTTTATACCGTATGGTTAAGGACCTGTCACACCTACGGTGATCAGGCCAGCGATTGCACTGCGCTGAAAAATATAATAGTATGAATAACACGCAGTGAGAGCGCGGAAAACTGCCCGAAATGGTCAATTTTTAAATCAAAGTCACTAAAACCCTTTCACATTCTGCTGCGATCAGGCTGGTGCTTGCATTACGCTGGAAAATTATCAAAACGCCAAGCCACGCGCATCAAGGTCTTCAAGAACCCCTCGGTGGCGCAGTGGGAACTAGCTGAGATGTGAGAGAGTCGTGAGAGGGTCCCCAACTCCCCATGGTCGCCCTTATGCGCCAGTGCACCGCGCTTGTCTTGTGCATGCACAAAACAAGCGCGGAGGATCGCCGTTCTGTTCAGCAGCGCTGCCCTTGGGTGCTGAAGCCTTGCTTTTATATAATATGTTGTTCATTTGTCAAACCCCGAAAACAGACTGAACAGGCAGCATGCTCTCTTTAGAGCGATTGCAAGGGGTCATTCAAATCATTCTTTAGACGAAGACATGCATGGATGGATGGAGTCCAATCACTTGGATCAATAAGTTTAACAGGTGTTTGGTATTGTACTTTGGGGATGATTTGAATATAATAACCTTCGTGCAATCGCTCTATACTCTCCGCACACATGCAGAGAACGTTGTGAAAACATATACGGCCGAGTGCACCAAAATGGCGTAACTTACTAGAGAGGTAAGCTACTCGCTAGTATTTATGCCCTAACTGCAACGTAAATTACTAGCGATGTAATTTTGAGAGCAAAACTGGAGAGTAAGATCAGAATAGTAACTAGCGAGGTTAATATCCATATAAATTAACATCGTTTCACTTAAACAATATTTGTCGCATGCGCAAAATGTTTTCCATATTTTAGAGAGACAAACAATGACGTTACTGGTTTTCCGTTAAAAAAAAAAAGTGACGTCAATTACTACGTCACTCACTGGGTCAAATGTTAACACGTTTAATTTAAATAATAAGACCACGTCGAACTGGTCTGAGAGACAGATAAAATGACGAAATTTTGAGGCCGAAAATGTCAAAGTGTTTTACAATTCTCTGAAAAATAAGGACCATCATTACATTATAAACATTTGTAATTCGAGAGGCACATACAAATTTTGCACTTAAAAGGTACAATTCTCATGATAAAAAGCCGTTTTTTGTAATTAACAGTTCAATGGTATATTAATAACATGATGCCACTTTTATCGTCCAATCTCTGTGGCGTGCTACTGTGATCCTGCCGTTTGTAAACTAAAAACACGGGTTCGATTCCCGGGATTCCTTTATTTTTTTCTTTTCTTTTCAAAACATGGTGGTGACTTTAATGAAATGTCATTTCTATGAACTGAAATATGATGGCCCCGGTTGGTTGGTTCGGTCCTGTCATGACTGACAGCTCGTGACCTTACAGATACTACGCCACAAATAACGATTTTCAGCAAAGGAGTAACAATCACGGAGCGGGTGTCCAGTAATCAACTTTATTTGGTCAATCCACCGGGAACGGGTATTTATTATTAATTTATTTATCAAAAGTGTATGTATATTATTATTTTGTATTCATCTTTGTTTATTTACTTTTAATGTATTAATTAATTAATTTATGATAGTTAATTATTCATTCATTCATTTATTATAGGCATATGTATTTATTTATTTATTTATTTATGTATGTATTCGTTTATTAATTTGATTCCATGTTATTTAAGGGAGGATGGGGCAACTGGTCCGGTTAAGCACATTTCATGATATAAAAGCTTAAAGCTCGTGTACATATTTATGGAATTGCTATAAAAATATCACCCATGTAACTGTTTACATATAACATATAATCAATGTTTAAAAATATCCAAACAAAAGGCCAATTACCACTAACTAACTTGGCACGGACCAGTTACCCCATCATTGGGGCAACTGGTCCTATATGTTCCAACGGTTAGAATACACAGAAATCATTGATTGACAACACGGTAACTAGGCAGTATTTTCTTTACAAACTCATTTCCATATTATTTAACGTATAAAAAGGATACAGGTCTCATGAAACCCATGTTTTATACAGTTTTCGTGGTAAACGTGTAAAAACCAGTAATACTAATGGTGTACAAAGCAAGCGCAATTTTCGACTGCACGTTTATTAGATAAAACGGTATGAACCTAGTTAAATGGTTACATGTGATATTCAGACGCCCCATACATTTGTCTATATATACCCCTTTCTTTAATGATTTTATTTACTTCATTTAATCATCATTTAGTACTTATAATAAACCATCTTGATATTTAGCCAGCTTTTCATGTTACAGGGGAAGTTAGTCAATATGACAATGATGACCCAACGGTTAAAATACACAAAAAGAAGTGGATAAAATACATAAATCATGATATTTCGTCATAGCAAATACCATTACAGACACCATTTAAAATATAATAAAGATATTATTCATAAGGCAAAATTTTGTTTGTTTGTTTGGTTGCCCTTTCACCTCAATTTTCTTTTGGGTAGGTAGGTCGATTTTTTTTTTTAAATGTCAAAGAATGCCAAAATACACTTTCAAGTGAATTAGATATGTTTTTATTTCGAAATATAAGTGTTTTTACAAATGTAAAATGGAAGATGAAAGGGATTTTACATGATTTTTGCATACATTACCAATCTTTTCTTACACAAACAATTCACACTCGGACAAATCAGATATCTATAAACTTGATGTAGTGCATATGGTGTTTTATTAAAATTCTTAGAAACGTTCATGCCCAATAGAATAGAAATGCACCAAGGTGATTGAGCGAAACATGCGAGGTGAAATGTTATGTTTACGATTGTCGTGTACCTCTGCTCGTTTAGCATCAGCCTAGAAGCTCCTAGAGAGGAATAAAATATGTATGGCCTAAGAATATGTGTCTGCAATACATTTGAAATGAACAGCAACCGTAATTCACCATCTCGTAAGCATTTATATTCATGAAATCGATTTTTTTTTTTTTTTACTTTAAAAAAAAAAAAAAAATCGCGACCGAGATTTTTCAATATTTACGGTCGGTCGGGAAAGGGCAACCAAAAAAAAAAAATTTGGGGCCTAATACTGAGGTTTGAAACCATTCTAAAGCAATTTCATGTCATATTGTAATCCTTCAATATCAGAAATAGTGGTATTAGACCCGAAATGCCCCAAAATGTCTAAGAACTAGAAAGAATGTGAATTATTTCATATTCTATTCACATTTCAATACCAAGTCATGTTTTATTGACACTAACAACTAATTTTCAAAATTAATTTTACAATTTTGATTAAGTTTTTGCAGGCGGACCAGTTGCCCCATACCCCTTCGGACCACACACAGAAAACACTATGTAAAAAAAATACACAAATTATGTAAAAAATACACAATCTGTGTAAAAATAGTACTCCATAATACTATGTAAACAGTTGTGTTAAGCTTTTGCATAGGAATTTACACAAGCTTGGGTATATATTACATGTTTTATGTAAACTCTTACATAATAATTATGGAGTTCTATATTTACATAATTTTGTACATAGTGTTTTCTGTGTGCACTTGCCCCAACAAATGACGTAGCACTTTGACGAGATGAAACATTATTCAAACACGCCTGTGACGTAATAAATTTTACGCCAAAATGTTTTAAAACATACCACCATTTGTCATAATAATCAATAACTCCAATACATTTCAGAAAAAAGCAAAACTGCATTTTTGTTTTTAGCCATTACAGGTGTCACACCACCAATTAATTCCCCTATTAGATTACATGCTAAAGAGGTCAAATTAAAGTCTGATTTTTTCAGCTATCGAGCGACTGGTTTGTTCAAATCTTGGTTTTCTTTGAAGATACTGATGTCTGCTATCAAAACAACACCAATTTTTTTTTTTTTGGGGGGGCGGGGGTTGACCAGCATTTTTCCCCGCAACAGGACGTCGAATATTAGTCTACTGTCAAAATCGCTCTCTGCTAGCTATATTCGGTGCATTTGTCCTAGAAGAAGTGAAAAGAGAAAATTTGTGTCAGATCTTACTATACAGAAAACACCAGGGTTATTTGGATAAATATTAAGTTTATAGTCTACAAATCACAAATAACACAAATTTCTTTCATATTAAGCGCACTGTATACCTTTTCTGTACATTTAAATTCATGGTAAAAGCTGGGATCAATTTTGAATTAAAAACACTGGCTAGTGTTGGCGCTAGCACACACTTCTTTGGTGGTGTGGAATCTGCACAGATTTCTGTAGCCAGCGAGTATCTGCCCGTACGCGCAGAAGCTTGTATTTTAGAAATCAAGTCGTGGATGTCTGTAAACAAGCTGAAATTGAATGATGATAAGACAGAGTTTTTAATTATGACTCCAAATTCAATCAACGTAAAATAAGTGATCATATCAATATCGACACTTCTTCTGTTCTTGCTTCAAAATCTGCTCGGAACTTAGGAATTGTGTTTGATAATAATGATTATTATCAAACACAAATAATCTATGTATGGATATTCAAGTTCGACGGATATGCCAATCAGTGTATTATCATATACGGAAATGTCAATAGTATAACTTATAAGGAAAATGTTAACATTTGAAACCGCAGCTACTATCGTCCATGCTCTTATAACTTCTCGTATTGACAATGGCAATTCTCTTCTTTTTGGCATCACTGATCACTTACTTCACAAACTACAACTTGCTCAAAATGCAGCTGCTCGCGTTCTCACAAAGACTAGGAAATTCGATCATATCACTTCAATATTGAAAGATCTCCACTGGCTTCCTGTTCGCGAAAGGATTCATTTTAAACTTCTTCTTTTAACTTGGAAAGCTTTGCATGGCACTTCACCAACATATATTGCTAATCTTCTTGTACCATATCATCCAAAACGTACTCTCCGGTCATCTGATAAACTTTTACTTGTTGTTCCACGGACTACTTCTTCATTTGGAGATCGCGCATTTTCGGTTGCTGCACCAACTCTCTGGAACTCACTACCTTATAATATAAGATGCTGTGATTCACTTGACTCTTTTAAGAACTTGTTAAAAACAAGATTATTTGACTCAGTTTATAATTGATTTCTTTGTATATACATGTACATGTATATGAAGAGGTATTTTGCAAAAGGGCTATGGTGCATTTTTTCAAAAAATGAGTTTGATATAGAAATGTATAGGGAAAAATCATATGTTTCAAGAAAACAAAGTCATTTTTTTTCAAAAAGACCTACATCTCATTGTAAACAGCCATTGAAATTGTTGTTTTGTTGCAAAAGGGCCTGTATCCAGAATTAAATCGGGATACAGGCCCTTTTGCAACAAAACAACAACTTCAATGGCTGTTTACAATGAGATGTAGGTATTTTTGAAAAAAATGACTTTATTTCCTTGAAACATATGATTGTGACCTATACATTTCAATATCAAACTTATTTATTTGAAATGATTAAAATAAATGATTTTTTGTGTGTGGTATTTTTTCTTTATGTACAAACAGATGGAGTTTTGTTGCAAAAGGGCCTACATCCAAATTTTCAAAAAATGTAAACATGATTTAAAAAAAATTAAAACTAGCACATTTAAAATTTATTTCAATTTCAATTAGTATGTAGTGTACCTCTTTCATAATCCATTCAGTTTTTCAATTGCTCAACTTGAATATTTAGAAACAGTTTTTTGACTTTTTCTCAATAAGAGCCAAAGTGGATGTAGGCCCTTTTGCAAAATACCTCTCCATATGCAAATCATCCTTGTTTATGTATTTTTCATGTTAATTTGTATTTTTGTTATATATGTTTGCGCCTCGGAATAGTTTTACCTAGATTGACGGCGCATTATAAATGCCATTATTATTATTATTAATATTATTATTATTATTATTATCTTTGAATTCGCAAATATTACGGCGTTCGGGTCCTACAAGTAGACGAGTGTCTTTAGATAAAATAAGAAATGGTGTACTTTGTTATTTGCAAATTCATAAACTAATAACTCTACCAATGAATACCCGTGATAATGATTTAAGTTGAAGCATTCTTTAAATGATAATATTGATCGGAAATCCAAACCACCAATGTCCCATGTTAGCAATATGCGCCATTTTACGGTCATTTCAACCACAACCTATGGTTTTATTCATATTTCGGAAAGTCCTTCAGCACACTACAATATAGCACCCATCAAATGCAATATGCACCTAGAATCTTAAGACGACTGTACTGCATGTATGTATTTACTGTTGCATATCTGTCAATCATATAAAGTACATTAAACATGATCTAAACCCATGTTCATATATCGCCCATACTATCTGTGAATTTTCAATCAGTCACTCAAGGAGTTGGCTTCAATGATCTGGAGAAAAATCACATGTGTAAATACCCTAAAGTTCCAAATGTTTTGGATTGTAGAAGGTAAGGATATATGTCAAGTATCAACAAAAGTCGTACTGTTCAAAAGAAAGCAGTATGCCCATACAATTACAAAATCCTTCATTTCGGACCACTTGCCCCACGGTCCAGTTGCCCCATATTCCCCTAATTCATTTATTAATTCATTATTGATTGATTGATTGGTTGGTTGATTGATTAATTGATTGGTTGATTGATTGTTTGAAATTATTTCTACAATTTTGTATGCATGATGGGGATATAGATCTAAACTGTTTATACTAAATTGGTCTTAAATGTATCATTGAGTAAATTTTGCACACATTTATAATGAATTACATGATAGAAATTTCCCATTGATCATCATATCTATATAATCGTGCATCGGGGGCAAATCAGAAATTATAATTTAGTTATAGCATAAACTGTTATGCTTCAACTTACTCTTGGGTCCGGTTAGGTGTAAGATTTAGCGTAAATTATTAGTAAGTTACTAGCCTAGTGTAGGTATAGCACACACAAAATTCAAATGCACTGAAAGTGTACAAAAGTCTCATTTTGTAGATAATTGCAAAAGTAGAAATTTGGTAAAAAAATCATGCAAATAGGTTGTACGGTTCTCAAGATACTGTCCGTTGATTATTGGAAAACATGACCGGAAATCTGCCAAAAAGTGCCATTTTGGGCCAAAAATGACATTTTAGCAAGTTTACACCTTATAGTTATAAAACTATGTACATACAGTGGCTACAAAACACAGAGGCAAGATACTGGCCATAGTGTTATCCATTTCTATTAAAATCAGACATGATATTTATTTCATATTTGTACAGCAGACTCCAGCACTACCAAAACCCTATTGTATATTTCACGGACATAAATTATGCTAATGAGCTCATTAAATGACGTCACTCACATCATCGGGTTTTGCCGATGATTGAAATCCGTTGATTGAAATTCTAGGTCGAGTAAAATGATGTTCTTATTTGTTGTCTGTGAGCTTTTCTGATTTTTTCCCCGTATTGGAGTATTTTTTTATTGAAAATAGACAGTTCAATTTAAACGTTGGTTCCAAGTTCAAGTAACAGCACATGTATTAAAGGCGACAGCAAAGGCAATATGCAAGCAACATTTGAGAAAAAACGATGCCCGACTTTGCAAGAAAGTGTACGGGGAAGTGTACGGGTGAACATGACAAACCAAAACAGCCTAGTAAATAATCACCTCCGTGGCGCAATTGGTTAGCGCGTTCGGCTGTTAACCGAAAGGTTGGTGGTTCGAGTCCAGCCGGGGGCGTTGTTACTTTTTGCATTTAATGCAGATCGACAAATCACAGTAAAAATATAATATTGACAAAATCACAGACCACTTACACAAAAATCGCATCTGCGCATGCTCCTGTCGTGATCAAAATCTACCACACAAGCAATGGGCGAGTTTTATAAGTGTCCAGAATATACCATTTTATTCAAAATTCATAATCGCAACTCAGAAAATCGTAAATATTTAATATGCGTAACGTAAATATCTGAAGTTCTACAAGCAGCAGAAAGATGAGCTTTGGTATACTGGTTACCTGTGACAAGACGTATATTAAAATGTAAAATTTAGTTAATTATCTCATTAAATATGCAAATGAGCTCATTATGTATTTAATGCAAATTAGGTCAGTTTGACTCGCATTTTTTTAACATAAGTTTATTTCTGAACATATTCTCTAGCCATTTTCAGTATGTTGCTATTGATCAGTGCAATTGCTGTGGAGAGGTCTGTAGTAAGCTCACCATAACAAGTTTACTCTGTGTTTCTGGGTCTTTTTCTGGTGTGATGCACTCAACATGCTCAATGGATATACAAACTAAGCATATCAGCCAAAAGTAGAGAGTTTGTACTACCATCTGGTACCTTCTACGTTTCAAATCGGGCCTTCAAATTTTCAAATCGGGCAATTATATCAAAATTTAGAGCAAATTCCCTAAAATTATGTAAATAGCCACAGCCAAACAACCTTCAATTGATTTGTATGAAGCAGGGCCATGTGCAGAGAGGTCATAGCTACCATATATAGCAAGCTCAGTGCCAAATAAGGAGTGCATCATAACAGAATGGGCAATTATTTGTAGGGGTGTTTTTCAATGCTGAGCTGCATGGCTTTAGTGTGGGCTGTCAATGGGACCAAGTGTGTGACTTTCAAGCAAGGCATAAAAAGTACTTGCAAAGATTTAAAAAAAACACCTTTCAGGTGTAGAATAATCACCAAACTTCAGATTCAGAAAGAAAAAAGATCAATCTAAGTAATGGTGAAGAGTTTACATTTTTAAATTATTTAGTTTTTTCAACCCAGTCCATTAAGTTTTGCCTGAAAACAAGTAAATTCACCGGAGTGTGCACACACTCTGTGTGGCAGACCCTAGTGTAGCGAAGGTGCTATACCTATACTAGTAGCTTACCCTGGTTTGGTGCTCTCAAAAAGTTGGGTTATGCCTCAGTTCGAGGATTGAGCGCCAGAAGGCCGTAACTCAATATTTTGGAAAATTGATATGTTGGTACAAAAATAATCCATATAACCTAGATTTTCAGAACCATAAAGAGGTAACTCATAAATCTTCCTAATTTGACTAAAATTAAAGTTATAAGTTGGGTGCTACAGTGTATTGTAATGAGTCCCAAATATTTGAAAGTTGATTATCTCAAAATAGCATTTCGTGAGTTACGGCCTTCTGGCGCTCAACCCTCGAGTTACTAGCGAGGTAGCGCTATTCAGCTACTCGCCATTGGTGCACTCGGCCGATTGAGAACGTACTACATGTAGTAAAGCAAGCAAGCAACTTGGACGCACTACGAACATTTAGCGCAGTGACAGCCCGTGACACTTTAAGTAGAAACAAAATGGATTGCAATAAAAGCGCCATGAAAATGTGATAAGCGGGATAGGAGCGTACTAAGAGCTACCTTGTTTTAAAAATTTGACAATTTTGAGCAGTTCTCCGCGCTCTTCCTGCGTGTTACATGGGGACCACTCCCGCTCTAGCCAGTGTCCACTGCGTCCCCAATCGGTTCTAAGAGACCTTAATGCGTTTGCTTAGCGCTTTGATACTTGTTGATACTTTTTCAGCGCAACTCCAGGTGTGACAGCCCTATTATAGTGTTATCTCATCTTTTCCACGTATCACAATTTATTTAAAATAGGACGAGCGGCGCGATTCTGTCATTTGATATCGAGTGCTTATGGCAGACGACAGCACCGTCAAATTCAGCCAAATCTGTTGAACTAGTTTTGACACTGCTCTTTGTCCAGAGTTGATGATTGCAGTGTTGTAAAAGGGCTAAACGTTAGAGCTTCTTCACAATAAGTTACGGGTTTTTCTGCAAGGGAAACACCGAAATACATAGATGAACTTCCGGAAATATATTGCATCCATCAATTCATATTTATTCGATCAGGTATCTAAATGAAGTATATGTGTAATATATCTGGTTTTATTTTTTTATCTGTCTGCATTCTGTATTATCACATTCCACCGTTAGACCTTACATATGGAATTGTAACTTCCTCAATGATCAACCATTCTTAGCGTACAATACCGTATCGCAAATTAAAGAGGGCAACATTTTAAACAACCCAAACGGGGTATATTATGAGCATTCCCCAAAATTGGTGAAATTCGATCAACTTGTTCCATGCATCCACGGGACCGATTTATACAACAAGCACATCATGCGCGCAACTTGATTGATATGTTTTATGTACAATTATGTTATCGTCACCTTCTTAAAATAATGGCCTAAGTCAATATTTTTTTTGCCTAAGTCACTTATTCATGATGCTGGCTACCTCTGTTAGATGGCATACGGTATGTGCTGCATTGAACATATTCATGCTACTTAATACCCAGTTAGTATAATGGCCTAAGTCAAGCGTGTGACTTAGACCATATAAATGTGACTTAGGCCAAATTGAAGCACGTGCTGCCATCTTGAAAGCTTGTAAAATTGCCTAAGTCAGGTGTAAAATTGCCTAAGTCACAACGGCATGTTTGCAAATTGGCCTAAGTAATCCAATTGGCCTAAGTAATCTAGTCCAACCCTGTAACAGATTTGACAGACAGCATTATTTGTATTTCAATAGTCATATATCCCCAAACCTTTCTGT
Source organism: Ophiura sarsii (assembly GCA_035610835.1). Lineage (NCBI taxonomy): Eukaryota > Metazoa > Echinodermata > Ophiuroidea > Amphilepidida > Ophiuridae > Ophiura > Ophiura sarsii. Next base: position 40,623,834 of record CM069444.1, read on the forward strand.
GTGAAATGAGCAAAAAATATAATTTATTCTTTATTTGGTTCAGTTTTTTCTGTTTTTCTCAAATCTTGAAAATATGACTTAGGCCATTATTTTAAGAAGGTGACGTTATTATATCTTAATTTGTATGCGCAATATTTGTTTCAAATGCATTATAAAGTATTTACCAAAGCAATGATTGCCAATTGTTTCATTATTTCAAAATTTGATTTGAAAGAAATACTCATATTCGTAAAGAATTCATACTTTATCATCATTCATTTCTCAACTACATGTGAAACAAGGTATTTAAAAAAAACTGGACGGGGGAGATAGAAGACTGTTGAATTATCCCGTGCTTTTTCTCTTACGTGACACGGGTCATTCTATACGTGCGTGTCACGGGTACCCGTATCCCGTAAGTCTCACTCTCCGTGAATTCCCAAACCCAACCCACAGTAGAGCCCAAGCCCCGTAATAACCTGCATAGTGCATACCACCACGCAGCGTTCGATTTAACCAATGTAGCATCACGAAATACGACACACTTTTGAACACTAATGCACAAATATGTAGCAAAAAGTGCTACGCCAAAAGATTCCCTACTTGATCTCTGATCACGTACCATCAAAGCCAAACCTAAAGATTGAGTGTCATCTTCAAATAACTAAAACAAAGTATGGTAAATCTTGAAATATCGGCGGTTCATTTTCACTTTCGTCCAGAGTTAAAAATCCCATTGGTTTACACGTACTTGCGCAGAATTTTTCTGTCGGTTTAAAATGTGTACAAAATGGCGGAGTTCTGCGCATCTCGGAGAAGTAATAATCATGACGTCACTTCTAGTCTTGTTTTCGTGTCGCATGGCAAAGGTCGAGGGGTTGTTGCCATATCATTAGGCTAATAATATTGAAGGGTTCACACCTCTCAGCCGCCCTCTTATGTCGCTATCTTGCAGGCTCCGATATTTGTACAGCTTTAGCGTCCGTACGGTAATATTGATGACTGGGGGATGTAATGTAGCCTAGGGTTCGCCATAATCATTGGGCTAATTGCGAGACCAAGGCAACACGGAACAAAGAGGCCGTGGACTCAGTGACTCAGTATATTACTAAATCATATAATATAATACAAAATAGCATCCAAATAGCTTAGTATATTACTAAATGGCATCCAAATAGCTGAAATAACTTACTGTGTCCTCTTACCTTCATATTATAACAATATCAATTACATTTTACAACAAAATCGCTTCAGAAGATGATTAATGCAAGTTATTAATATTAGCAAATGCCGCGAATTTTAGGGGTTTGTGAAAAGGTTACGACTTAGAAACGTCGTTTCAAATGACGGGGTCGCTAATCTCCCCCGTCAAAAATAATGGTTCTGTGCAATGGAATTGGAAAGCTTTATTCGTGTATTGTAAAGCTTCATTCATCACGTACATGTTCATGTTAATTGTACAGTCATGAAACCCCCCCAATTCTAGGACACAGGACACAGGGTCGTACTTAGGTAAAACCACTGGCACTCAGCATGCTCAGTGAGGTCTGCACGTATGCCTATATATAGGAAGATGTCGGTATCATCTTTTTCATGTTTTAGATGAGCATGTGAGAGTGCTCATTTTATTTAGGCTCCGATCCGTACATGCCTATTAACCTACTAACAGGTATCGTGGCGACACAATAAAAATGAATTTGGGGATCAGCGAAAATGCATAGCGAAGTTGGGAGAATTTATAGAGTACATGCGTACGTGCGTACGTGTTTTACAAGCCCGCACGCAATGCACAATGTACAATAGGGATTAAATCATGTTTATGTGCATCACCAATCCACAACGGTGTACGCGCGACTGCGTGTTTGATTTCACGAGGGCAACGCCCGAGTTAAATAAACACGCAGCACTCGCAGACCGCAAGTTGTCGATTGGTAGGCTGATTGGTGATGCACATACGCTGGAACATGATTTAATCCCGTTTAACAACAACCGTCAAATAGTATAGCGGAAAGTGGAATATTTGATAGGCAGTGATGACTATCTGATTGCATCTGATAGCCTAATGCACTTTTTGGTAGTGATTAATAACGTCCACTTGGGTTCACATTGAGTAGCCTATAAGGCTAAGCAGAACAGTATTGCAACCTTTCGGAAACATTATGGAAGTATGACTTCCATAATGTTTCCGAAAAGCTAAATTTGTCATACATGGACCATTTCTATACGGAAACACTTAAGGGACATGACAAATTTACGAGATGATGAGTTGATGCGCTAGTTTAGTGATCATTGACAACATAATTTTAAGTTTATGCGATAATTTACGTGATAATTGACGACATAAATTTTACGCGATAATTTAATGTTTGCGACATAATTTTTAAGTTGATGCAATAGTTTCGTGATAATTGACGACAAATATGACGACCGTTTTAGTATGCAGTCACAAATAAATAGAATGAATGAATGACCCAATGGCCCAACGGCCTATCATTTTAGGCCAAATCCAGAATTCGGGAACACGGCATTGGCTACAGCTACTTTAATATCTATCAGAAGCATACTTTACGAATCTAGCTCTACATATTTGAGAGTATCATTATAAATATTACACTAAACAGGCAGATGTATTGAACACCTCATAAAATACGATATCAGTTTCATGTTTTAGTGTAAATCACACAGATAACAGTCCTTTTAATTTGACCTCTTTCAGTAAAAGGTATGTTTTAATTTGACCTCTTTCAGTAAAAGGTATGTTTTAATTTGACCTCTTTCAGTAAAAGGTATGTTTTAATTTGACTTCTTTCAGTAAAAGGTATGTTTTAATTTGACCTCTTTCAGTAAAAGGTATGTTTTAATTTGACCTCTTTCAGTAAAAGGTATGTTTTAATTTGACCTCTTTCAGTAAAAGGTATGTTTTAATTTGACCTCTTTTAGTAAAAGGTATGTTTTAATTTGACCTCTTTCAGTAAAAGGTATGTTTTAATTTGACCTCTTTCAGTAAAAGGTATGTTTTAATTTGACCTCTTTCAGTAAAAGGTATGTTTAAATTTGACCTCTTTCAGTAAAAGGTATGTTTTAATTTGACCTCTTTCAGTAAAAGGTATGTTTTAATTTGACCTCTTTCAGTAAAAGGTATGTTTTAATTTGACCTCTTTCAGTAAAAGGTAAGTTTTAATTTGACCTCTTTCAGTAAAAGGTATGTTTTAATTTGACCTCTTTCAGTAAAAGGTATGTTTTAATTTGACCTCTTTCAGTAAAAGGTATGTTTTAATTTGACCTCTTTCAGTAAAAGGTATGTTTTAATTTGACCTCTTTCAGTAAAAGGTATGTTTTAATTTGACCTCTTTCAGTAAAAGGTATGTTTTAATTTGAACTCTTTCAGTAAAAGGTATGTTTTAATTTGACCTCTTTCAGTAAAAGGTATGTTTTAATTTGACCTCTTTCAGTAAAAGGTATGTTTTAATTTGACCTCTTTCAGTAAAAGGTATGTTTAAATTCGACAAAGTACTTTAAAACAAGTTCAACATACTAAAAACTATTTTTTTTGGAATAGCACATAGACATCGAATGCCTCATGGCGATTTCATTATTTTAGCGTAATTCAGGGATTTCCCCGTAATTCTGACCCTTTCCTCATAGTTTGTTTGTCAAATAGCCAGAATAGAAATCAACATCAAAATTTCAGTCTATAAAAATGCTTCAATAAATGTTGCAGTGAATCAAACTAGAGAGTTAAGATTCGCTGAATACTATTTTTATGACTTAAAAATCGGGCAATGCTCCTTTATTTAATATCTATCATAGGTATTCTAACAATCTCTACACGCTAAAGACCATCTTCATTGGAAAAAGCACTAAACGAAGTAAGAAATATTCAATAAATATTATCAGATGCATTACCGGTATATGCTATTTTACTATTTTAGCATAAATCAGTGATTTTCTTTTAATTTGACCCCTTTCCCCATAATCGGTTCAATCGGTTGTCAAATTACTACAGTGCAACAGAGCATCAATTACCAAAAGTGCATGTTATTGAAATTACGCTCTAATACAAAAAGTAACATATGTAAGACAAGGAGACAATATTATATAATAGAATACAACTTGGTGATTTAATGTCATAGTATTTTTTGTTTTGGTTTGACCTTAATTTGCATATAATTAGCATATATAAAGAAATAATGTACATTAACATTTTGCTTTTTGTAATTTCCAGCAAAAACTATAGGCCTACATGCTATTAATATATTAAATTTACAGGAAATGAAGATCCCATCATTGTGAACAATTCTGTCTGAGAAAAATTTCACATTTATCTTTACTTTAAAAAACCCACCCAAATCTGTCTTGATTAAGCTTAATTAATGACCAAATTCGTTGAAATTATTAAGTAGTACTGTGTATCCAAACCAGACTTGCAAGGTATCAAATTAAAGGTAAAGATGTGTTTAAAACAATGGTCTGAGCAGATAATTAAATATTCCTTTAGTATTTAAAATAATTTCGTCCAAACATTCGGTATATTTTTAAAACCACAAATGTTTTTTGTGTGTATTATTCTCATGAATTAAACATGCAATAAACACTAAAATCACCGATTTTTTTTGTTTTTGTTGCTCAGCCACACAAATCTGTCAAGCCATTCGTTTGCTGTGTAATTAATTTACGCGCGTAATTAATTAGGCGTTTAAATGGAATAATTTTGAACTACTTTTTGTATGCCCAATTAAGTTATGTAAGGTTTCAAATTAATCCTTAAATTATGCTTAATAAAATGGATTAGCCACATTTCTCAATTTCATTTTTCTTTTTCTGTAATATTAATCAAAACTTTATATAGGCCTACATTAATTTTGCAACATTTTCTTACAATAACAATGTATTTCATACAACTGTGCACAGACTTGGCAAAAGTCTATATTAATAGTTGTCCAGCCATGCACGCAAACAATGGAAGGAATAGTCAAGGACATGCCCACGCTAAGGGACCAATGTTTTGAAATTCGCGCTACAAGAAACTTGAAATGCCATTCCTCAGTGTGGTCAAGGATTTTACGCATAAGCATAATGGTTTATGTTACTTTAGGTGACCGTGTGCTGACATGCAAGCCTGTGTAAAGGCATGCACTAAGTAATAAATAAATTAATAAATAAAAAAAAAGTAAATAGTCAAGGCCATGAAAGCAAGTAGCCAGTAGCTGGTTGGATTAGCGTGTATGGATAATCAAGTATTGGCCAATCCGAAATCAGGTTTAATAAGAAATGTAACAATGCTGATAATCATACAAGGACACAAAAGAGTCCTTTAAAACATAGCTGTTTTGATTATATATCGAGGGCTCAGAACCACAAGGCCTTATCTCCATTTTGACCATTTTGAGAAAAAGACTATTGAAGATTTTTAAAAACATTGGGGAGATGGAGACGAGGCCATGTGATACTGGCTATAACTTTGAAAGGTGTTGTGTTATGGAGATAAGGCTGTGTTACTGGAAAGAGAATTTCTTTATGAAAACGTTGATACCAAAATCTCATTTTTGAAAAAAATGGAGATAAGGCCTTGTGTTTCTGAGCCCTCGATATGATACACATACTTAAGATTGAAATGTTAGTGGTAGTACAACATTCAGGAGGCACTATATTTATAATTCAATATTTGGTAATTTATGCTCTGTTGCATTGTAGTTTCTGAATTAACAACATCTCTTGTGCGGAAAAAGGCTTTAAATGTTGTATCGTTCCTTCAAGGTCCAGAGTGAACATTAAAGGGGCATAACTATATTTAAGTACATTCTAGGTATTGGGACCATAAAGTTGGGTAATGTTCCTTTAATATAATGTCGGAAGCACTTGAGGTCAGTTTTACACATAGAAGAGCACAATTTATTGGGAAAAGCATATAAAACAGTCATAAATATCCAATGAAGGGTGGGCAAGTTCACCTTTTTAAGATACCTGTCTTTATCCTTTACTCTTGCCTTTACAGTAAGGCCTAGAGTGTACTGAGATCACGGTCGTATGTAGCCAAGATATCCAACTTCTTTCACATAATGTCAATAAGGTCCATTCAATCTTTAAAATTGACGTCTCTGTAGACCACTTCAAATGAAAATGGGGGAGAACATTCCCCGCTCTCCCCTACCATATGGATCAATTTAATTATTTCACCACATATCGGTTACACCCCTTTTAATTTAACTTTCCCCACAGATTTGGTTTGGAAACTCACCAGATTTGATCAGTCTAAAATCACTTTGCAGCTGTGGGGGTTGCGATGAATTCCATGCATTCCTCAAAAAGTGTTGTCTTGGAGCATTGACCCTATTGGTCAATGCCGGAGCATTGACCCCTATTGGTCAATGCTCGAATGCTCGGAGCCTGAGCTAATTGTTTGAATAAATCACATCTGTGAACCTGTCTGTTCCAGTTTTATAATATTAACCACAAAACAATTATATAACGAAAATACATAGGCCTATGTATTATGTGTATTATATACCCACGCGTATGCCGCACGGGTCTGCATGATAACGCAGTTTGTATTTCCGGGCAGGATACGTTAACGCGTTCAGCTACCGATCTAGATCTACAATAGTTTGTTTACCCAGGGACAACCGAATGCCGGGACAAGAAACGGACTACATTGTATTGTATCGCTACATCATCGTATTCAATCGTATTCAATTACATATTCGATTGTCCATGATCGGAGGCAGCTTGCTGCCGACCAGGCTGCCGACATTTCTAACAAAATAGACAGAAATGTATATTGCACCATATGTACGGTGTCCTAACGCCAAAAGGGTTTAGATCGCGAGCGATCTGAAAAAGGGTACCTGGCTGCTGAAAATGAGTAACTCCCACAATACAGCACGGTCGATACCTCAAAAATACACTACAACAACAAGTACCGTATACACTATACGAAAAATATTATTTGTAAATACATCTTCACTTGATTCTGTTCCGTGCTCACAGTGTCAAGCGGGCCGAAGGCACCGTACTCGGATAGCCCGCCGCTAGCGCTAGTAAGAAAAGGAGCCGCAGGCCGCCTGCGGCCGAGGCGACTAAACCCGGCTTGTTACGAACCGATTTAAGTTAGGTCCAATTTAGATGAGCCCGCCGCAGGCGCGATACGGTCTACCAACCGACCCGTGTAGAATTTGCGAACTCAACCCCTAAGTTTTGCGCGAACTCTACCCCTATCGTAGAGGGCGCTGTTGTACCTAGGATGCATAGATATCTTATGCTAGGATGCGTGTTTTTTCAGCAAGCTAGATGGTTCGCCGCCAAAAATATGCGATCTCTACCACTATCGCTGTACTAACGCTGTACTAAGCTTGTGTGTGTAAATTAATTCGGGTGTGTGCGTAAATTAATTCACTTGTGTGCGTAAATAAATGCACTTGTGTGTGTAAATTGGGTGGGGTGTGTTGGTGGCGTTAGTACACCGTACCATTGGGATATAATATAAGTGTGCCTGTACTATTTTAATATTCTACAAGTCACGTAACAAATTTTGATATTAATCTTTATGATTTTTTTATGAACAACAAAGAAAAAAAGTTTGGACACATTCAAAATTACTAGTAAAATCATTCGCATGTCATGTAATTTCATTACAACAACAACAACAACAACAACAACAACAACAACAACAACAACAACAACAACAACAACAACAACAACAACAACAACAACAACAACAACAACAACAATAACAACAACAACTCGCCTCCCAATAGGGTGGTGCTGTTACACTTTTTAGTTTCATAGCTGTCATATTCCTTAAATATTTTTAAAACCACAAAAGCTATCTCAACAAATTTGGTATCATTTTAAAGCCCTAATAACAAGCTATCCGCCTGTAAAATTACATTGGTATAGCTAATACAGAAGGGGAGCTACAGCTGTTTAAAGTTTAGGGGCCAGGGGTGGTGCGCTGGAAGGGGTGCCGCCGGAAGGGGTGCCGCCTGTACAAACTCAATGGGAAATATCCCATGCTTTGTTCTTTTTACCATAACTTGTCATCCTCTAATGTTACAAACACCATTCTGGTCCCATTTTAAAGGATATTTCGTAGTCTTTAAGTATGTGGTTCAACAGACTTGTCAACTAACAACTAATTAATTATTTATATAACCACATGATTATCAGCTTTCTTCCTATTCGTTACACAGTCAACATGAATAATCAGCCTCAATTTACCGGATTTATGAAAATGACTATAACAGAAAAAGTTTTCAACCTATGATAGCAAAAGTATACATTTTTGGAAAGCTTGGAACTAGAGAAATTCAGAAATGCAGTTTAGATCAGGGAAGGGTACGTCCTTAAAAAATATTTATGAAAATTCTAAAAATATATAAAATAAAAATTGGAGATATTCACTAGCCGGTATAATTACCTTACCGACGTAGTAACCTTTGACAATTATATATCATCTGATGGGTAATTTTATAAGGAATTCAAATATGTAAAGTAAATAATGATAGGGGTAGGTATAAAGATTATATGGATCTCAAATTAAAAATAAAAAAATTCTGATATTTTCCCGAACATTTTGAATCATACCATTTTAGTCCTTGATCGTACTATAATTTTAATGCCATGTTTGGTTTTTTCATGCAATTTCCCTTCCCCTTCAGAAAATGTATACTTTTAATACCTCAGGTGGGGTATACAAGCAAATATAAATGTGTAAAGTTAAAATCATGTCGCGAAAGCCAAAATCCGTGTGTAACGCGAAAGGAGGCGAGCTTATAACACATGACCATAATTACATCACAAAGATGATAAAAACTTCAACAGCATTATTAACAATTTAATTATTAATAAAAAATCCCATAATTTCTGAGAAACAAGGTTTTTTTCTCACTAGCCACATATAGCCTATGGTAGGTCAATTTAAAGTCTTTATCTACATTTGCCTGTAGGCATCTGGTGGGAGGTTGCATGCCTGGTTACTATATATCTGGTACAACTACTGCAGAGCTACTGAAGATCTTGACCTCTGGGGGAACTGATCCTAATGATCCCATGTGACGGACCAACTAAACGTCTCTAGTCCCAATTACGGTGTACTAACGCAGCCAACACACTTACAAGCAATTTTACACACGCAAGGGAAATCATTACGCACACACCCCAATTTGTTACACACACAAGCGATTCAATTTACGCACACAAGTGAATTAAATACACACACAAGCGATTTAATTTACGCACACACCCCAACGCACGAAAGCGATTTAATTTACGCACACTAGTGGATTAATTACACACACACGCGATTTAATTAATTTACGCACACAAGTGAATTAATTACACACACAAGCGATTTAATTTACGCACAGGCGATTTAATTTATTTCACAGTGGATCCCAAGTTCAGAGAATTAGGATCTTGTAATTAAGTACCGCTGCACTTCTATATCCCAAAATGGGTCAATACAAATGCCTACAAATGATGTTAGATCCTCACTGGACACTGGATTTGGGTATCCCAAATGGGCCAATACAAATGTCTGCCTATGTTAGATCCTCACTGGACACTGGATTGGGGTATTCCAAAATGGGCCAATACAAATGTCTGCCTATGTTAGATCCTCACTGGACACTGGATTGGGGTATCCCAAATGGGCCAATACAAATGTCTGCCTATATTAGATCCTCACTGGACCCTGGATTGGGGTATCCCAAATGGGCCAATACAAATGTCTGCCTATGTTAGATCCTCACTGGACACTGGATTGGGGTATCCCAAATGGGCCAATACAAATGTCTGCCTATGTTAGATCCTCACTGGACACTGGATTGAGGTATTCCAAATGGGCCAATACAAATGTCTGCCTATGTTGGATCCTCACTGAACACTGGATTGGGGTATCCCAAATGGGCCAATACAAATGTCTGCCTATGCTGGATCCTCACTGAACACTGGATTGGGGTATCCCGAATGGGCCAATACAAATGTCTGCCTATATTAGATCCTCACTGAACACTGGATTGGGGTATCCCAAATGGGCCAATACAAATGTCTGCCTATGTTAGATCCTCACTGGACACTGGATTGGGGTATTCCAAATGGGCCAATACAAATGTCTGCCTATATTAGATCCTCACTGAACACCGGATTGGGGTATCCCAAATGAGCCAATTTAAATGGCTGCCTATGTTAGATCCTCACTGGACACTGGATTGGGGTATCCCAAATGGGCCAATACAAATGTCTGCCTATGTTAGATCCTCACTGAACACTGGATTGGGGTATCTCAAATGGACCAATATAAATATCTGCCTATGTTAGATCCTCACTGGACACTGGATTGGGGTATCCCAAATGGGCCAATACAATTTTCTGCCTACGTTAGATCCTCACTGGACACTGGATTAGGGTATCTCAAATGGGCCATTACAAATGTCTGCATATGTTAGATCCTCACTGGACACTGGATTGGGGTATCCCAAATGGGCCAATACAAATGTCTGCCTATGATAGATCCTCACTGGACACTGGATTGGGGTATCCCAAATGGGCCAATACAAATGTCTGCATATGTTAGATCCTCACTAAACACGTTACTCTGAAAGACGATTGGTTTGTATAAACGCCAGACTCTACACTGAAGTATGACTGTAGTAAAATGCCTAACGTTATTCTGAAGGGCGAATGATTTGTATAAATGCCACACTTTACACTAAAGTATGACTGTAGTAAAATGCCTTCTGCAGGGCGAATGCTTTGTATAATTGCCAAACTTTGCACTGAAGTATGACTGGCGTAAAAATGCCTAACATTATTCTGAAGGACGACTGGTTTGTATAAATGCCATACTTTACTACTCTGAAGTATGACTGTAGAAAAATGCCTAACATTATTCTGAGGACGACTGGTTTGTATAAATGCCAAACTTTACTACTCTGAAGTATGACTGTAGTAAAATGCCTAACATTACTCTGAGGACGACTGGTTTGGATAAATGCTAAACTTAACGCTGAAGTATGAATGTAGTAAAATGCCTAACATTACTCTGAGGACGACTGGTTTGGATAAATGCCAAACTTAACGCTGAAGTATGACTGTAGTAAAATGCCTAACATTATTCTGAGGACGACTGGTTTGTATAAATGCCAAACTTAACGCTGAAGTATGACTGGCGTAAAATGCCTAACGTTACTCTGATGGACGACTGGTTTGTAAATTTCCATACTTAACACCGAAGTATGACTGGTGTAATATACCTATACATGTACATCCAATGTCCAAACTCTGCATGTATCTATAAGGATCGTCACTACCAGATTCATTACATGACTTTAAGTTCAGGCATGGGTTGCATGGAACAAACAGGGCAAAATCTGGAAGTCAAAACTTGATAGAAACATCAAAATCAAGTTTTTCAGGGCATGTGTAGAAAGTATCATAGGAACCTGGACTGTAACTCAAAGGTTTGAGGATATAATTGATGGATGCTACACACGGCTACTTCGAAGAGTACTTAACATCAGCTGGAGCGACCACCAAGCGAACATAGTGGTGTATGGCGCCGTCCGTCCTCTGTCAGTCACCGATGATGATGAAGATGATTGGCGTAAAAATGCCTAAAGTTTGATAGGGATACTACGAGGGTCATTCAATAAGTTCTACCTCCTTACTCATAACATCGCTAATATGAATGTCAGCCTCATGATATTTGTCACGATTTTAGCTCTGAATCATAGCTACACATATAAAGTAAATGATAAGTGATGCCTGTTTTACTTTTGTCACGATGCAATCAAAGTCAGTGAGAGATTTTGGACAACGGACACAGAAAATTACACTAACGATAAATATATGTTTTTTAGGTTTTTCTCTCCGTATTGTATGATTAGATATAACAGTCCGATTTAAATACTGAAAATAGAAAACAATTGATGATTTCTGAATATAATACTGTATTATCACGTATAGATTCGATGGTTGGCAATATTAACCTTTGTAGGCTTGCAAATAGTATAATATCAACCCGAATGTATTGCTACGCCTTTAGCATACTGGAATACTGCTATTCAGTCAAATGCTCGTTGTTACAAGTCAAGCCATTGTGATACCTCGAATGTTAAATCTTAACATGATAGTCATTTTATGAGTTTTACTTATATGTAACCTTTATAATAGTCGATCAGTTAGTCAGTGGTAGGAAATTATCACTTAGATATATCTGTAATCCCTCCATTTAGTTCTGTATGTTGAAAATCTCTTACTCCTTATGAAAAGAAAATATGACTTATGCAGCGATTCTCTGGGATAGGTTCAAAACTAAAGGCTGTCATTGTCTGGTTCTGGCTTTTATTTTTTATAGTCTGTTCAAGAGATATCTGTAATTTAGAACGGTTTTAATTGACTTATATGTACGTTTTGTCTCTTAGAAGTGGCCAAATGAATAGCACTTAGGATACATTTTTGGCTATTTTTTATCCGTTTCCGTCGCACTAAATGGACCATTGGTTTCCACAGCATCTCCAGAAAAGTACAAACAGTACTCAGACAAATTTACTATGAATTTGTAGCTGAGATTCAAAGCTACAATTGTGGAATATTTCATACGACTGGCTTATATAATAGCAAAGTTATGAGGTAGGAGGTAGAACTTATTGAATGACCCTCGTATATTAAATTTGGGATAGGAAAGTCCTATGCTGCACGTACGTAGATAACAGGTTCCGTTTGCCTAAATTAAAAATGCAACAGCGCCACTTTATGATGATCACCGGAATGCAAGGAATTTATAGACGTGTATTATCATAATACACCTAGCACAAAAACTCCCTGACCATGTGCTTTGATATTGGCTAATCCAAAATCAATAATCGACACGCAAAATCTGAGATATATTTCATGAGCAAATTTCTTTTCCGTAGTTTGATACCTCATGCATAAAAATCGAGTGGATATTGATGAGGTTATGATTGTTTAATCGACCACAACTACCAAAACGATTCTCGCACTAAAATTGGATTTCAATGGGATATCCTTGCTTAGTGTGTGATTACGCATTGAAAATGTGTGTGTACCGACTCCCTGTTGATGCCTGTTACCCATTCATCCCCATACCTGACTGGTTGAGATAGCACAAAGTGGACAATATAAAACAATGATATCCCATAGGAAACCAATTGTTACTTGTGGTTATTAATATCATCATAACTTCAAAAGTATCCATTCGATCTTTATGAATGAGGTATCAAACTACGAAGAAGTGTGTTTTGAACACGCCACCCTTCCCGTTGCATGTCCATATTTTTACATTTTACACCATCTGAGATTCGAATTAGCATATCGCAATAACTACTTGTTCTACCCCATAAACATGATAAAAAGTATATATTTTCGGAATGGTAATCTCACAAGGAATCCAAATATGCTATTGGAATTTAGATAGGACCGTATGGTAACATGTTGTGATAAGAATGTTCAAAAAATATAATTTTTTTTCTTCATATTTTGATTAAAGCTCAATAATATTTTTATACCTATCCCAATTATAATTTTACTGTGCATATATTAGTTCCTCATGCAACTATCCATCAGAACATAATGCTTGTCAAGGGTAACTTGTTGAAATATACTATATCGGGAAGTGAATGAGTACAAACGTTTAAATTTCATATTTATTAGAGTTTACAAATATATTTTGGGGTATGCGCCTTATCTTGATTTAAACACCATTTTTGAATTCCCCTATTTGAGAGCTTTCCAAAAATGTATAATTTTGCTATCATCGGTTAAATACTTTTTTTTGTTATAGTCATGTATGTAAAACCGATGAATTAGGGCAAGTTCACTGTGTAGCGAATAGAGAGAAAGCCAAGGACACTGCAATCGATTCATGATTACAGTTGTTACATTATAGTTGACACGTTTGTTGAAACAGAAACTTATAGAATATAAAACAAACTATAAAATATGAGCAAAATCATGTTTGTACCATACAGGGATGAGGAGTTATTGTAAATTGAACGTAGAATAGGGAACATTTTCTATATTCCCCATAGAGATACACAGCGCCCCCGCCACCGCCACCACCCCTGACAATAATCAATCATATCTCAGCCAGATAGTTATAGAATAACTGATTTATTCACACACTATAGTTAGATAAATAGGCTTTCGAATGACACCTGAATCATAGCTCTACCATATTTAGTTGTTGAGTTAAAGAACCCCTAACAAACCTTTTTAGAACCATTAAAGGTTCCTTGAGTGCAAAAGGTTCTACATCGAACCCCGAGCTTACTCAAAGAACCCTTTCCGAACCACTTTTGCTGAGAGTGTAGTTTAATCAGTTCCAAATTGGCGAGGATTATTCGGTTTTTATCTCCGCGCGCAAAAGTAATTCAGGCGTACTATGGTTCTAAAAAGGTTTGTTAGGGGTTCTTTAACACCGCAAAAAGGTTCTATGTAGTGAGATGGTTCCAGAAAGAACCCTTATTTGGGGAAAATGGGGTTCTTGGTAGACTTATCACACATGCTGAAGTTTGCATACGTACATCTTAATAAATGAGTTCGCAATGTAATAATTGTTTTGTAACCCTCTTAATAAACGGTACTGTGTTAAAAATTACAAATATTTACTTTCTACTTTATTTCTTTATTGATATGATTATAACCAAGTATAATCAATGACTTAAGACTTTGATTGCTGACTTTTATTAATTTAACACCATTGATTCTGTATTTTGTAAATAATATATAGTCAGATTCACAGTCAGTTTGTTAAACTGAAGAACCTTTTTAGGTTCTTTAAAGAACCTTTCAAGAGGGTTCTTTAACCCTGAAGAGCCCTCAGGGTTCCATATAGAGGACAAAACTGAAGAACCTTTTTTGGTTCTTTAAAGAACCTTTCAAGAGGGTTCTCCCTGAAGAACCCTTAGGGTTCCATATAGAGGACAAAACCGAAGAACCTTTTTTGGTTCTTTAAAGAACCTTTCAAGAGGGTTCTTCAATGAAATGGTTCTTGAGAAGAACCCATGAGGGTTCCATATAGAGGACAACGTGAGGAACCATTTATGGTCCTAAGTTGAACCTTTTTTTGCTGAGAGTGTACACTGAAATGCCAAACTTTACTACACTGAAGTATGCCTGGCGTAAAATGCCTAACGTTACTCTGAACTGGTTTGTATGAATGCCAAACTTTACACTGATGTACTCTGAAGAGCGAATGGTATGTATCAATGCCAAACTTAACACTGAAGTATGACTGGCGTAAAATGACTAACGTTACTCTGAAGGACGATTAGTTTGTATAAATGCCAGCCTTTACTTACACTGAAGTACGACTGGCGTAAAATGCCCAACGTTACTTTGAAAGTACATGCACAATGTAGCAGCACACCTCTATAATTAAATAATAGCTAGTCCAAATTAGACACTATTTTTACTCCTTATTTAGATCGATGCGTGTCTCTTTAAACGATGAGATCTCAATGACTATCGTGATTTAGAATTGAGTTTGATATCAAATTAAACCCAAGACAATAATTCATAACATGATTATAATTGATCGACAGATTTTAACCATAAGGTTAGTAAAATGTTAGGCCTACGATTATGGTGGAAACCAGACACGTACAAAAACCAAGTTTTTAAATTACGACGGACGGGCTTAGATCCCCGATTGTGGAAAATGTATCCGTTCTCCATGCAACATTTTACGATTTTAATAGAAAAACCTTTAGCAAAGCTTTAATTTAATACCATGTTGAATGAATGAATTTCTATGTATTTATTGTCTATTTATGCTCCCGAAATATGACGCATTACACATGCGGGTCACCTCGTATTCAGATTCTTAAATGATTTGAACCATTTTCTGGCAATAATATATTGAAATTTACACATAGAAAATCATTCAATGAGGTATTAAACTCGAGCTATTTTAATAAGCTATCAATAGGTTGTTAATATTGCTTGTGATTGTTATATTTATTATTAAATTGAAATGTTTAAGCTTTAATTGGCGTGCATGAATGCCCTAATCCAAATTTGAACAATTTTAGGCCTACCTTATAATTATTATAATTTACATGATATAAAAGATTAAAGCTCGTGTAAATATTTATGGAATTGCTATGAAAATATCACCCATGTAACTGTTTACATATAACATATAATTAATGTTGAAACATATCTAAAGAAAAGGCCAATTACCACTAACTGAAACTTTTATATACTTGGCGTGGACCAGTTACCCCATCATTGGGGCAACTGGTCCGATATGTTCCAACGGTTAGAATACACATAAATCAGTGAATGACAACACGGAAACTTAGGCAGTATTTTCTTAACAAACACATCTCCATATTATTTAACGTGTAAAAAGGATACATGTCTCATGAAACCCATGTTTTATACAGTTTTCGTGGTTAACGTGTACATAGCAGTAATACTAATGGTGTATAAAGCAAGCAAAATTTTCGACTGCACATTTTTTAGATAAAACGGTATGAACCTATATACAGGGTGTCCCAAAAGTCTATGCACGACTTTGAAGCTTTGTATTTCACAAAATATAAGTCGTATTGAAAATATGAATACATATCTAGAAAGAGGAGATGTGGGAAATAATTTTGATACCAAACATTGGAGTAACATCTGTTTGTAATGCCACCCTAGAAGTAAAATATGTATTACTGCAAAAATGTAATTTTATACTTCGGAGGAATAAAGTTCATAAATCCATACCTATTGAGATTAACAAAAATACGGGTTGAGTTGGTTACACGGAAAGTGATCCGTCAATTGTAATATTTAAAATTTTACATTACAGTGATATCATCATAATAACAAACTATATCACACATAATTTTCGTTTCTATAGTGAAATCTAATTTAAATGTTTTCCATGTAGCCTAGACAGATACGTGTGCTAATGCAAAAACAAAGACCTAAACAATTGAATAACGTAACAGAAAAGTGAACACACACATCACACAGCTGTCAAACATGTTAAAATTTAAACTTATATTAGCGGATTATTGTAATGCTGCTTGAAGGCCTCATTGAAGGTTGTTTTACTCATTTAGAATATCTTCCTGTGTTCAAAAATGTATCCACCAACTTCAGAATGGATATTCTTCCTGGTGCGCGTTTCACTTTGAAATGTTTTCTGAACTTTTGTTGAGTAAGTTGAACTGAATGTGTTTCAGCGTAGAACCATACAATTTGTATTCGCTTATCTATGCTGTAAACCATCTTGAATGAAGACTTTTGCTGTGCAATGTTGTCTACTACGCTTATTTATGTTGTGAGTGACCGAGTTTGGTATTAAATAACATTAATGTTGCAAGGTAAGCAGTGAACTGTGACTAATGCGCAACGTTGCTTTCATACCGTTAATTTATGCGCACCTTTAGCAACAATGTGTGGTACTTGGTATGGGTTGGTCTGGCACACGGCCAATGACTTTCAACCAGTTTTATAATGTTGTGGGTTCACCAATAGGGTTGTGTTTGGTATCAAATTAATTTCCCAAATCTCGTTTATCAAAATATGGTTAAATTTATACCATATGATTTATATTTTATGAGATATGACTCTTTAAAAACGTGCATAGACTTTTGGGACACCCTGTAGTTAAATGGTTAAATGGTTTTGATATTCAGATGCCCCATCTATTGTCTATATAATATACCCGTTCCTTTAATGATTCTATTTACATCATATAATCATCATTTAGTACTTATAATAAACCATCTTGATATTTAGCAAGCCTTTCATGTTACAGGCGAAGATAGTCAAAATGACAATGATGACCCAACGGTTAATACACAAAAAGCAGTGAATAAAATACATGAATCATGATATTTCATCATTGCAAATATCTTTACAGACACCATTCAAAGTAAAATAAAGATGTAATTCATAATACCGAGGTTTTGAACCATTCTAAAGCAATTTCATATCATATTGTAATCATTCAATAGCAGAAATAGTGGTATTAGACCCAAAATGCCCCAAAATGTCTAAGAACTACATGTAGAAAGAATGAGAATTATTTCATATTGTATTCACATTTCAATACCGTGTCATGTTTTATTGAGTTGCCCCATACCCTTTGGACCACTTGCCCCAACAAATGACTCAGCATTTTGTCGAGATGAAACATTATTCATGCACGCCTGTGACGTAATATATTTTATGCCAAAATGTTTTAAAACATACTAATATACCGTATATCTATATGTCATATTAATCCAATAACTCCAAAACATTTCAGAACAAAAGGCAAAACTGCATTTTTGGTTTTAGCAATTAATAATAATAATAATAATAATAATAATAATAATTATAATTATAATACACAGCATTTATTCAAGCGCTTGATACGTAAGGTCTCCAAGCGCTTTAGATAAATACAATAGATAATTACAAGATAATTATACACAATTGCCCACAAAATATGTTATAACACTTAAAACTACAGACATTGAACCAAAGCTAATTTTGAAATAGAAGCTAGTAAAAGACCAGTGAACCAGCATCTGGCATGTCTGGTCATAATATGAAAAATCCGGCAATGAATCCGTTAAAGTACAGATAAAAATTAAAAAGGCACAAAATATTTAAAAGTCATCATAATATTTAAAAAGTCATCATATTTAAAAAGTCATCACATCTCGAGGTGTCAACAATATGCACTCGTCTAGCTGAAACTGAACATGAGAAACTAATATTGCACTAATATGTATAGGATGTTTAAACATGTATGTTTTTAACGAGCGTTTGAATTCGGCAAGAGACTTAGCATTTCTAATCACGAGAGGAATGGTGTTCCATAGTTCTGGAGCAACCACACTAAACGCCCTTCTGCCATAATGAATGGTTGACACCTCGCGATATGATGGAGGAGCCAGAAGAAACTGCGAAGTTGAGCGAAGTGCACGCCCAGGAGTGTAGTTAATCAGTACAGACAGATGTATACACTGGGGCCAGATTGTTGAGGGCTTTATAAGTACCGGTAATTAGGAGGATTTTGAATGCTATACGATCATTTATAGAGAGCCAGTGTAACTTATCACGTCACACAGCACTGATACTCTCACCAGCTCTCACTAGCATAACCAATCTAGCAGCACTATTTTGTACCCGCTGAAGTTACTAATTACACAGCTTTCTGTAGCCAACTAGTATCTTTGAATTCGCAATTATTACGGCATTCGGGTCCTACAAGTAGACGAGTGTCTTAATATAAAATAAGAAATGGTATACTTTGTTATTTGCAAATTCATAATGATTTAAGTTGAAGTATTTGTTAGAGTAAAGCATTACATTGGGCAACAGTTAATGTTTACATAATGCAACCGGCAACCCACATTATATTATACAGGCAGCCGGTATTACAATGGAGTAGAATGAACAATAACATTAAATATGTGGATCATAAATGAGTCTAGTAATGTGTTATAACGGAACCCAGGGTAGAAAAGGACCGAAGAGTCACACAAATGAAATAGAGAGACTGCAATTTGGCCATTGTTTAATCAATAAAATGAATAAAACTGTGTATTTTTTACATTAAAACACTCCCTGAATTGAACATCATATTCTAGTAGAGAATGTCTAGATAACAATTCAATATTATTATTCATAGTAGCAGGCACATGTTATTAACACATATTAGAAGTTTGAAAACTTTCCTATGTATACTTTTAAAATGGTATCAATTTCAAAAGTTCTAGTTTCCCGCTATTTTGTGTAGAAACCTATGGGCGACTCACTCGACGTTTAGATTGATAACGTCACTGTTGGTAAACATGTGGCTTTAATCCTTTTTTTATTCGGTAGCTGGATAAATTGTCTTTAATATGATACCGAAAATGTTATGTTTTTTTGACAACTTCTATTTAAAATAGAGACACGTATCACGATTTTAAGGATTTTTTGAAACGGCCCCACCTTATTTGATATACCTAGTGACCTGTGACCATAAATCAGTTTTATATACAAATTACTGTGTAATTTGCCAGTTATATAACTTCCAAATTTTAAATGATGAGATTATAAATAATACATAACTCATCTAAGATAATTACATAGACATATTGGAAGTCTACCCAATGTTTCGCTTCACAATACCAGACATATGTATACACATGCATGTTTTACATGTTCCAGCATGTTACATGTTACATACACTAAAAAAAAATATTGGGGTACCAAATTCAGTGAAAAATTTACTGATTATTTTGTGTGCTATGCCTCCTCAATTATTTTGCCAGTGGAGCAGCTTTGGAGACGTCAAGTCAACTCAACAGTCAATCATCAGACATTTTATCAAGTCATCTTGCCAGCACAGTGTTGTGGTGTTTTTTTAATGTGATTGGAGGAGAAAAGAGGAGTCAAATATGCATAGCTTTATTGTGTGAAAACCAGAGCAGTGTATCCGGTATGAAAGCCGAGGTTCTGAGTTTAATTATTACCAATCAATCGTTTAATCATATGTGTTTTAAATGTAGAAGTCTAACTACATTTCAGAGTTGTTTAAAGTGTTTTAAAAGTTTGAAGTTTATAGTTCAAATGAAAACTAACTCCACAAGAACTCATTCAAACAGACTGAACAATATATCAATACCAGAGACTTTATTGAAAGCAACTCACAGTGAACTGTCATGTAAACTCTATAGTTAAAGACTGTAACTTAATTAAGAATCTGAAAGTACATGCAAAGTATTAACCTTTCTTTAAAGGAAGGGGGATGTTAGAGTAAAGCATTACATTGGGCAACAATTAATGTTTACATAATGCAACCGGCAACCCACATTATATTATACAGGCAGCCGGTATTACAATGGAGTAGAATGAACAATAACATTAAATATGTGGATCATAAATGAGTCTAGTAATGTGTTATAACGGAGCCCAAGAGGTACAAATAGTATTCTTTAAATTATGATTTTTTTTAAAAATCTTTTATTGTTTGTTACTATCATTTTACATGGTTTCATCATGTTTACATTTCATAATATCGATACATGTATAACACATTTTCATATGCTTTTCAGCATGTTTACATTGCATATCAATTTACTTTCCAGCATTTTTATATGCTTTTCGGCATGTTTACATTCGTAATTTTCACATTTCATGTCAAATACATATTTTTCACATTTCATTGTTCATGCCTACAAATACTTATGCTTTTCACATTTTCATATGCTTTTCAGCATGTTTTCCTTGCATATCATGTATAGCAAAATTTCATATGCTTTTCAAGCATGTTTACATTGCATATCATTACATGTTAACACATTTTCATATGCTTTTCAGCCTTTTACATTTTCATGTTTACATGTTTACATTCATGTTCACATCACATTTCACATGTTTACATTACATATCAGCATTTTTACATGTTCATGTTTACATTTTTCACATTTCACATGTTTACATTACTTGTCTGTCATATGCTTTTCAGCATGATTACATTGCCTATCATGTATAGCACATTTTCATATGCTTTTCAGCATGTTTGTATATGCTTTTCATTCACATAATTTTCATAGTTTCAATCGCATGTATAACACATTTTCATATGCATTTCAGGTTTACATTGCATATCATTACATAACACATAATATGCATTTCGGCATATTTACATTCATGTTCACATAATTTTTACATTTCATGTTTACATTTCATGTTTACATTTCATGTTTACATTTCATGTTTACATTTCATGTTTACATTTCATGTTTACATTTCATATTAATTACATGTATAACACATTTTCATATGCTTTTCATCATGTTTACATTTTTGGCTTTTCAGCATGTTCATTTCAACATTACACGGTATATCATGTTTACAATACATAGCATCATGTTTAGATTGTTGTAAATCTTCTTTCATTTTTTAGATCAATTCTTCCAGAGTTTTCTAATTTTAAGTTCTAAATATAAGACACTTAGTAAATCAGGATGTTTTCCATATCTGTACTTACTAATAGTTGATTTGGCAACACTAATACACGTATTGACGATATTAGTGTTCTTGTTATTATCATCATGGTAGCCAAACAATACATCTTTTTGCAATATCTTTATGTCTAGATTATACTGTTGCAAAAGTATTCTTTCAGTCTCTTTCCATATTATTTTGATTTTCTTACAACTATAAAAGAAATGTTCAATGTAATCTATTTCGTTACAAGTTTCACAGATATCATTTTCTTCCTTCTTTATTTTCTTAAGAAATACTTTTGTTGGATAAATGTTGCTAATGATTTTCCAGTTCAATGTTTTTAGTCGTGGCTCTTTGATGTCTTGAACAAGTGTTTTCCAAATAATGGACCAATCGAAATTCATATTATCGAGCTTATTTTCCCAGAAATTTTGACATCTTGGTTTCAATGATATCTGTGATTGCATTGCTATTCTGTACAGTTTTGTTGTACATTTAGATAATTTAACAAAGGCTTCTCCATAATTAAAATTTACGTCATAGATATTGTTTAAAGAATCTGTAGATGTTTTCCACGTATGTGGCATTGCTTGTCTTAAAGCTATGTATTTCAACACAAAACTACCATCATTTTTAAAATGCAATTTCAGCTCCTCCATTGACTTAAATTCCCTATTTTGGTTATACAGATCTGAGACGTACATTATACCCTTCTTTGCCCATTCCTTAAAATATAATGTTTTACCTCTACTAGTTATACATTCATTATTCCAAATAACCTGATTTTCCCACGATTCTACTTGATCTATGTTCTGGGAACATTTTGTTAAAAACCAAGCCTAATCCACATAGGGTAATTCAATTCCTCTAATTTCACTTGATTGTCTTATTTTATCGGCCATGATTTCAGCCGCTATGATAAACAATAATGGTGATAAATTACAACCTTGTCTAAGACCGTCTTCTTGTATAAAGAAGTTTGACATGTGGCCATTATGAGATATACAACTTAGTGTATTATAAAACAAAGTAGTTATCCATTTTTCATGGATTCACCAAAGTTAAAACTTTCAATAGCATATAAAATAAAATCTCTTCTTATCGTGTCAAAAGCTTTACGAAAATCAATACAAATCATAGCACCTTCGATATTATTTTCATCGGTATATCTTAAGACATCTTCTATCAGTCGAATACTTAATGCTGCTCCGCGCTTACATAGAAAACCGTTTTGATCTGAATTTATTATAGAGGGTAATATTTTATTTATTCTTGAAGCAAGTGTTTTTGCTGCAATTTTGTAGTCTATATTCAGAAGTGTGATAGGTCTCCAATTGTCAAGATTGTTTCTCGGGAGTCCCTTTCCTTTATGAATCAAAGAAATAATACCACGTTTCTGTGAAGATGAGAGTTCGTTATTTTCATATGCTTCATTGAAAGAATTAATGACCAATCGGCCTACAAGATTCCAGTGACACTTGTAAAATTCTGCTGTTAGACCATCATACCCGGGACTTTTATTGTTTGCCATTTTATCGAACGATATTTTACACTCATCTGAAGCAAGTGGCCCCTCACATGATTCTTTATTACCCTGGGATAACCTTTTCATGTTTATATCTTTAACGAAAGTTTCATAGGTATGTTTTGAACTTGTACCTGTTTTTTTTATACATATTCTCGTAATATTGTACTTGCATCTTAATAAGATCATCTTGTTTTTTCACAACATTCCCATTATTGTCAATCAAATCGGTCACTGATTTGTTGCAAATATTTCTTTTTTCTAGGTTCATAAAATATTTAGAACATTTTCACCTTCTTCTGCCCACTGTACTTTGCTTCTGATGATTAAACCTTTCATGTAGTGATGATAAAGTAACTCATATTCCAGTTTTATTTTTTCATATTCTTCTGCAATATTAATATTTTTGGGATCTGATACGAAAGCAATTTTCATGCATTTTTCCAGATTGCACATTTTTAATTCATTTTCTTTTTTGCTCCCTTTTGCAAACTCTACTGAAAACGTTCTAATTTTGTTTTTGCATATATCCCATAGTTGCCTTGCATTAAGAATATCTTTAAATTCCTTTGTCGTTTCATTAATGAGATTTTCAATCCCTTCATTATAATTTTCTTTTTGTAGTAGGCTATTGTTCAATTTCCAGTATCCGGGACCTTTTTCTTGTTTTTGTATCTGTAATTTCATTTCTACAGCCATATGATCGGAACCATATCCTGGAATAATTTCAATATTCTTTACAAAATTTTCCAGTACAGAAGGTATAAACCAATAATCTAAAGTTGATTTGACCTTAGACGACCTTCTACTCCACGTAAAACGTTTGCTATTTCCATGTTTTTTACGCCAAATATCTACTAGACTGAAATTATTGAGTATTTCCTCTATTTTACTGATACACCCCGCTGCCCGCTGCATATTGTGTATTAGTACATCCACCTAATTTATCAAGAATTGGATTAAGCACAGTGTTAAAATCACCACCTAATAGGTTTATACTATTTATACCGTGATCCAAGATACTTTGTTTCAGAAACTCAAAAAACCTTTTTCGGTCTTTAATCTCATTTGGAGCGTACACATTCCAAATGTTAATAGTTTCCTGTTCTATTTCTACTTTTACTCCTAGTAGTCTCCCTTCTTTGTCTGTAAAGAACTGTTGTCCCTCAATATTTCTCTGTGGGTTAAGAAGAATTAATACACCTTTACTTCTATTCGTTCCGTGACTACTAAATATGTTACCATCCCATTCTTTTGACCAATCGGAAATATCAGTTTGGTTACAGTACACTTCTTGTAGTAAAGCAATATCGCATTTTTTACGTTTTAAATTTTAAATTATGATATTGATCGCAAATCCAAACCACCAATGTCCCAAGTTATCAAAATGCGCCATTTTACGGTTGTTGCAACCACAACCTAATCAAGTATATTTTTATTATTTATTACCCTCTATGTATATGTTATATATCAATGGAAAGCTGAAGTGTTCCTCTTTAAAATTATACCACATTTGCAATGATTATATGTTGCTGAACTTGGCCACATGTATGAGAATAAGGCAAAGTCACAAATCAAATGTGCCAACATTACCGTTATCTGTACTAAACAGTCAATGATCAATAATCAAACCGGTCATGCTTGAGAACCATGAATGGTTTACACAAAGATTTGCACCAGTGAGCACAACACACACAATTTAACCCTCATCTCTTTAGAAAACCATTGTTTGGGTATTTGTAAGGACTGGGTTTACAGGTGGAAGGTCATGAAGGTAAGTGATGAACGGTTTAGGCCTACAACTTGTAAATTTGTCTCAATAAAGTGGATTACGATCAGTAAGTTGTCTTGCTTGTTTTCATTACAGTGTCAATTTGTTTGTTCACACAGTAACACAAAATTGCTAATTTTGGCACATTTGATTTGTGACTTTGTCTCATTCTCATTAATGTGGGCAAGTTCAGCAAAATGTCATCATTGTACATTTGGTATCATTTAAAAGAAGAACACTTCAGCTTTCCATTGATATGCAACATAATACAAGAGGGTAATAAATAATAAAAATATACTTGATTAAAAAAAGTTTCCTAACTTTTTGTGAGCAGTTTATGCGCACCCATCAAATGCAATATGCTCTTAGAATCTTAAGATGACTGTACTGCATGCATACATTTACTGTTGCATATCTATCAATCATATAAAGTACATTAAACATGATCTAAACCCATCTTCATAAATCACCCATACTATCTGTGAATTTTCAATCAGTCACTCAAGGAGGTGGCTTCAAAGATCTGGAGAATATCACATGTGTAAATACCCTAAAGTTGCAAATGTTTTGGATTGTACATGTACATGATGTAGAAGGTAAGGATATATGCCAAGTGTCTACATAGGTCGTACTGTTCAAAAGAAAGCAGTATGCACATACAATTACAAAATCCTTCATTTCGGATACGTTGCCCCACAGACCAGTTGCCCCACATTCCCCTAACCAAATGTAAAAGGTTGTCACATGTCATGCATGTTAAAACTTGAACTCAACATTAGTGACTGCAAACTACTATCTGCAGACAAACTAGAAATCATGGGTGTTGCCATTGATATCAAGCTGACTTGGTCAAAACACATCTCGGCTATTTCAACCAAAGCTGGCCAGAAGCTTGGCGCTCTTCGCAAGGTTGCAAATAAATTAAAAGACCATAGGCGCGGCAGATCCACTGTGTACAAATCACAAGTGCGCAGCATAATGGAGTTTGGAGTATGCTTCACTAAGGTGGGCAAGCGCTTCACCTACTATCCTAGCTTGACAACATCCAAAGGAAGGCACTCAAAATCATTGGAGCTCATGAAGCTACTGGTCTATCGCATCTCGGCATCACCAGCCTACTTCACAGGCGACAGGTAGCAGCAGCCACGGTCTTGTACAAAATGCACACCAACTCTCTTAAATCAAAAGATTGAAAATGTCCGTCTTTTACAGATTGACTTTTTTCTCAATCTATAAGATTGGATTTAGATTGAAAACATTATAAAAACTCGTGACAATGAGTAGCTTTGAGTCAATCTGGAAAAAGATTGATACATATAACTGCACTCTACGCGTGTGTTTGTACCGTCAATCTCGATTAAAGTGTCAATCTAGAAAAAGATTGAATTCAACACATGCGCAGTTAGGTAGGTCATATTGGTTTCAAAACACTTCGGATTGTATATTTATACATTTCAACCAATGATTCGATCTGCAACATAAACTATTTCATAATTAAATGGCAGGTAATAACATTAATTCACAAACAAAATGTACACATGAACACTTTTTTTGGAGAATGTTAATAAAAAGCCCAATTATATTGTTCTTCCAATTGCCAGTAATTTATTCGTGCGTACGAAACTGTCAATCTTTTACTACAGATTGAAAACTTTTCAATCGAACAACGATTGAAACTTTCAATTGAACAACGATTGAAACTTTCAATCCAATAGATTGAATATTTCAATCTAAATTTGGGATTGGAAAATTTTCAATCCAAATTAGATTGAACATAATAATCTAATAGATTGATACCTTCAATCTTTTTCAGATTGAAACCTTCCAATCCAAAAAAAGATTGAATGTCAAACTTAAAAGTTTGTTCCCTCACGGCAACCTATGAAAGATTGAAAAGTCAATCTTTTAGATTGAATTTTCAATCTTTGGAATTAAGAGAGAACCACTGTCCACAAGATGTTGCAGCATTGCTCCCCACACCATACGTTCAACGTCGTGCTATGCGTTCAAGTGTTGTAATGCCAGCTCATGCGCTTTCATTGCCGACTGCCAGAACTTGCTGCTTAGACAGAAGCTGCATTACTACGAACAATGCAAGTATGTTTATCACTTATTAGCCCTAGGAAGACACGGGTTCTAGTCGTATCGCGTAAAGCCAAATAGTTTGATAAATTGAATAATTTGTATTGATTATCACATGTCGACGTAATCGTCTCGGTCCAGAGAGCTGATGTGGGGTGCAGCGTCTGAAAAAGAAGGAATGACAACATAAGAACAAGTACAGCTTAAGTTATAAGCCTTTATAAAGTATAGAAAATGGGTCAATAGGAATATAAATGTCACTTTTCAGTGGCGTACCTAGACTTTTTCATTTGGGGGGAGGGACTTGAAATGGGGGCTCTTAAGACAATCCAAGTGCCGCGCTAGCGGCACTCTCCGCGCTAGCGTGGACAGGGGGTGTCTGAGGGGGATGTTCCCCCCCCCCCCCTCAGAAGTAGAAAATTTTCGAACTCATTTGGTGCGATCTGGTGTATACTTTTGACCAACAATTTATCGAAAATCCACCTCTTCATTTCCAATCAATATTTTGTTTTTTATCAATGCACGAAAGAAGTTGAACATATTATACTGATATATTTTTGATTAAGTATATGGTTTAAAAGCTCGAACAGGGGGAGTCTGAGGGGGGATGTGCCCCCCTGAGAATTGAATTTTTTTGAATTTTCGAACTCATTTGGTGCGATCTGGTGTAGGCCTATACTTTTGACCAATATTTTATCCACACCCACATTGATTGATTTCATTTAGGGGGGGCTCGGGGCTCCCTCCCATGCCCCCCGCTGGTTACGCCACTGTCACTTTTCAATTAAAGAAGATTGTGAATAGTACCTGAGACATTATAATGGTCGCAGGTTGTACGATTAAACCTTCCACACCCGCATTTCCCTGTAGCCCGGACCGGGCCCGTAAATATATGCATGGTATTTTATATTAACAGACCATTTCAAATCGTTCTCGGAAAAGTTCGCAAAAACGGAGTCATGAAACTCATAGTGGGAGGGAAGGGACAAGCCTAAGGGGAACGGCCTACGGTTGGTCTGTCATCTTATCAGGGGGGGGGGGGGGGGGGGGGGGGGGGGGGGCGGTGTCGGGAGGGGGAGGCTTGTGGCAGGTTGGTACATGCCTACCCTGTCCATCCCTCTAAATACACCACTATTAAACTTGTGCTTAACGATATATTGATTCCATAAGGTCATGTTTTTTATACTGGGTACAATTTGTGTTACATGTCCCTTTTTCCATAAATTAGGTTCCTTTTTCAGTTAATACATTATATCTGAAAAAGTTTACATTTTAAGTTGGTAAAAGTATACATATTCTGAAAGCATATACTGTAACGGATGCAAATAGCATACAACCAAGTTGATTATACAGGGTGGCCCGAAATTGTACAGGGTGTAACAAGCAAAATCTTCTAAAAAAGAAGGGTTTCAATAATTACTTCCACTATGCATATGAAGTGATGAGAGAAAAGTTCAGTACAGATTTAAAGTAGTTTAATAAAATACCCATCCAGACATATGCAAATTAAATTTCATTATGAATCTGAAATTCTACATACAGGGTGTCTAAAAATGTGTTTATTTAGTTCTGGAAAAATGCTTCTATTACTACATACATACAAAGACTAGTATTTTAACAAAATTCAAGTAGATTTCAAATACAAATGCATCAATTACATGTACACAAAGATTGATTGATTTTAATTTTAAACATATAGGGTGTTTAAAACATTAATTTAGGTATACGTGATTATCCACAAATCATTAAATTGAATGAATTTAAATTTGCATCAGAAACATGATTTTACATTCCAATTTGAAGTGGCAAATGCTTAAAGTGGTATGAGTTTCAAATAATGTTCAATAAAAAGGGACCCTTTAACTACAGGGTGACTCAAATTTTCCCAATGGCACATGTTTAGTGGCATACAATCAATTGCATTCATCCTTCTTGCACCTTCATGATGTGCAAAGCACATTCAAATGAACAAATTAGGTTAGTTTCCATGTTTGAACCCAGTATTCAAATTTCAAGAGTCTGATTTAAGATTGAATTATAAAATGTTATCGTTTTAAGTTGTATTCAACATATAGGGTGATCCAATGTTGATTGGCAAACTAGTAGTCACTAGTATCGTATCAACTTACTTTTCAGTTGCATTCCTAAGAATTTAATAATTCTCCTGAGTTTACAAGCTTGATGAAAACCAGCAGTTTTTTACTTATTTGGTAACACAGTTAAAAACAAGTAATAACACCACACAAACGCATTTAACAAAATGTGCTAATTAACATCCAGACAATACAGAATACATGAGGTTAATTACATATCTTCTTTTAATTTTTAATTCAATAGTTAAATTTATTTATTCAAAAGGGTACCTCAACCTTTCTATACTTTTAAAATGGACAGTTTGGTGCAGGCAAATGTTTGCATACATTTGCAGACTGCGACCAACTTACGTTTCTTAACAATTTTTTGAGCTTCTTAATGCTAATTAATGATTCCTTAAGAGAGCACCACACCAAATCAATGCGCAATTCGTGTAATCCTGCAGTAGTTCCGGAAAAGCACGAAGACTAGATTTGTTAATGTGTGGTTTTCGGGCAATTTGTTTCTCCGGGGATGGTATGTTTGTATTTATATTGAACAAGTGGGACCTATCCGTTGGACCTACAATGATAAAATACGATATTTTTTAATTTATCGACCTAAATAGTGCCCAGGGCGTAAGCACCTGCCTAAATAGTGAACAGGCATGCCAGAAAACGTGAAAAAGTGAGGGCGCTGTGTGCAGGTCCGTAGCGGAAAATTTAGCTAATAACCGCTCATGAAACAAGGCTTAAATTAAAGTTGAGATGTTACTGAAAATGGTCATAGGTGACAAGTATGCAATAAATGTAACCGGAGGGTAGAAAAGGTGTCTTGAAATATGGCACGTTTACACGTATTTCAATGAGAAAGATATTTGGTGTGGTGCGCCCTTAATTAACTAATTATATTTTTAATTCAAATATGCTTCAATAATGTTATGTTTTCAATATAGAATTGTACCAAGAGTGAAACAAGTGCATTTTATGTTTGCCCAATGTATATTGCACCATACTTGTTCAACTATGCACTCCTCCTCCTCCGCATACTCCTCCTCCACATACTCTTCCACCCCTGACTAATGAGGTTTAACGAACTATTGTAATTAACAGAACCATGGTAGTTTATATTTCTCTTTTTAAAATAAAGGCCAAATACTTTCTCATCAAAATAAGACCAAATTTGAGTATGTGTGATAAAGAATAGCCAAAATATATGCATGCAAAGTAATAATATGTAGTGCAAATGTAACAGATCCACCTTTTTTGGGTACCCAGTATAAAAAACATGACCATAACTATAATAACTGCTGCGTAATTATGTGCAATTCAACTCATGCACTTTTTATGGTTGAAAAGGGTTATGTTGCCGTCCCCGCATGACTAAACATGCTTGCACACCTCATCTCAATATTTTATCTGTTTAGGGTATTGCCAGGCCTATGTAACACCATATCTGCCCATTGTTGAGATTTGGTTATAGCGAACTCTATGAGTCCTTCACCCGGAAGTTACAGCGTAAACTGTCAATCATTCGTTGTGAATGAAGGCTCAGTCATGAATATTCATGACCTCACACGATGTGATCGTCGCGATCCAGCGTCCTTCCCAACTGATCTGATTACAATATTCATAAAATGCATATAACGCTACGCCCCTCCTGTGTCACTGCCAGACGAAACCATCAACAATTTAAAATTCGTATTTTGTTCTACGTAAATTAATTTCAAATCACCAATTCTGAATGTTTCGTGTCATATAAGAAACATTCTGCCATCATCAAAGCAAATCAGTTCTACTCTAAATTACAATCAGCTTTTTCACCATTGATGTACTATTTTTGTGCCACAAATCATGTTTTGAGCCGATAAAATCAACCACGTTTTAGGTCGTCTGGTTTGTTACGACCAGTGATAGTGCGCCCCCTACAAAACCTTCACCCGTGAATTTGGTTTTAGTAGGCGAAATTTTGTATGAGGAGTGACCTCTCCCATAATTATAGACTCCCTGGTATTGCGTTAACGGCTTTGACTTGAGATGAATGGAGAGCGCAGTCAGAGACAATATAACTATGGGACAAGTATCTCGAAGGCGAAGTCCCCCGTTTACCATGTTTACTATGCTTAAATTGACGGGGTACGGTTTAGATGGGGCGCACTATCATGGTCGTAGCAAACCAGACGACCTAAGACGTGGTGGATCGATTTTATCGGCTGAAAACATGATTTGTGGCACAGAAATAGTACATCAATGGTAAAAAAAGCTGATTGTGATTTAGAGTAAAACTAATTTGCTTTGATGATAGCAGAATTTGGTTCTTATATGACACAAAACATTCAGAATTGGTTATTTAAAATTAATTTGTACGTGGAATAAAATACGAATTTTAAATTGTGGATGGCTTCGTCTGACAGTGACAGAGGAGGGGCGTAGCGTTATTTGCATTTTATAATATTGTAATTAGATCAGTTGGGAAAGACGCTAGATCGCGACGATCACATCCAAGGGCGTCCCCAGACCCTTTTCATGGGGGGGGGGGGGGGTGTAAAGGTCATCAATTGCCGACAGAGCCATTTGTGCCGACAAAAAAAAATTCGGGGGGGGGGGGGGACACAAATTTGATAATGATAATTTAAATGTTAAATAAAGCAGCGCTTTATCTGGGGGAGTCAAGGGCGTATCCAGGACTGTTTTGATAGGGGGCACACATCCTCAAGCCATCTTGTTTATCTTAAATATTAAAACGTTGAAACCAATACAAAGCACGCAAAAAGCGGCAGAAAATATGCGCGCCAGTGGCGTAACTAGACTTTTTCATTTGGGGGGGGGGGCAAGAAGGGCAGTGACTTGAAATGGGCTTCATTCCAGTGTCAATAAATGCGCGCGTAGCGCGTGAAAATTTTCGACTTTACGCCTACCTTTTGTACGATTGAGCTACATTTCGGCTCTAAACAAGCTAGTACCATAGAATATTGCATTGTATGAAGACATGCGCGCGTAGCGCGCGAACATTTTTCATCTGTTACTTTGTACCATCATTATTCCATGATTCATTTGGGGGGCAAGGGTTCCAAGTGGGGGGCTCCAGCCCCCCCCCCCCCCCCCCCCCCCCCCCCCCCCCCCCCCCCCCCTGGTTACGCCACTGATGCGGCCTGAGCGCGCAAAATTTTTCAGTTTTTGAACTAATGGTCATGGAAAACTGTCCTGAAGCTTTCTTGAAGCGCGCAAAATTGGCATTTCTAACACTTAAATAGTCAAGTATGACGTTTTGATATTGCATAGTTCACATATCAAGTCCTGATCCAAATCGTATGGTTTGAGGGCCATCATAATGTTAAAAATTTTCAGGTTTTGAACTAAAATTAAAATGGTCATTGAAAACTGGTTGGAAGCCTTCAGATACTATAAATTAAGCTTAAATAATGAAACATTGAAACTAATACGCGCGAAGCGCGCAAAATTTTGCATTTCTAACACTTAAAGGGGCCAGTATAACGATTTTAACGTCACCCATATAATATTCGGTTTGGTTCGAGACATTTATAATGTTGATACCTGTAGAAAGAATGCGCGAAAAGCGCAAAAAGATTTTCAGTTTTTAAGCTAAAATGGTCATGGAAAACTTTCCTGAAGCCATCTTGTTCAGCTTGAATAATGAAACATTGAAACTAATATGCGCGAAGCGCGCAACATTTGCCATTTCTAAAACTAAAAGGGTCCAGTATGACGTTTTTAACATCCCCCATCATATTGGTTTGGTTCGAGATCCATTATAATGTTGGAACCTGTAGAAAGAATGCGCGCGAAGCGCACAAAGATTTTGAGTTTTTAAACTAAAATGGTCATGGAACACTTTCCTGAAGCCATCTTGTTTTTGTTGAATAATGCTAACAAAACATGGTCAAATGTTCAGTATAGGCATGATAGGCCTACAGCCTGTATGTCCGACGACAACGACATAGACCTATATAGTAGGAGCCCCAGACCTCAAATTTAGGAGTTGACCCATGACCTCCGAACATACTCTTAAATTTACATTTTTATGACAGATAAATATCGTATCTACAAGAATAAAGAGTCCTGCTCTAAAGATTCTCTTGCGAAATTATGCTATGGCGATAAGCATATTCCCCATGTATTCACATAGCAGAAATGAAGTAATATAATCTATCGTAAGGGTTTCAGTAGTGTATTGACCATAACGCTGAAAGGAAATCTAAAAACTACATAAAATCATGTTTATGAATTTAAAGAAAGACCTACTTGACACATTTTATTAGCTTTTTCTGTTTTGATGTCATTGGTATCGGTCCAAAATGTTATGGAACAATTGAAAAAGATAGAAAAATAAGAATTTTTGACCCTTTTCTGACTTTTCCCTATGTTCTATTTAGCTATGTTACCTGTAACATTGCCATTATAACTATAAATAATTATATCAACTTGTGAGGCAGTTCTTCTCCATAGATATGATGTATAGTTGTACATACGTTAACATTTATTTCAACTTTTATGGCGATAATACTACCCCTACCCCTAACATGAGTTGTTTCATGTCATTTTGTCTATGTGAATATATAGGGGAATACAGGTATTGCCAATAAGATATATACATTCGCAAGAGATTCATAAGAGCAGGACAATTTATTCTTGTAGACAAGATATGAATCTATTATAAAAGTATTTCTTTTGGAGTATGTTCGGAAGTCAGGGGTCAAACCAATTTAAAGCCGAATTTAGAGCTCTTGGGCTCCTACTAATACCATTACGTGAGATATCGATTGTGCCCCTGGTGCACACACTGTAAATCCTGGTCTCACGCAAATAACGACAGTTGTGCTTATTGTCTTAATTATAATGATAATTTGCATTGTTCAAGTCGAAGTTAGGACAGAGTCTACTTATATATAAGTTCTTACTTTGCATTGACACCTAAATGTTGGAGTTGGACTTACTTTTGCGATAGACTGATAGTGAGCTTGCAGCGTCTACAATCAGTACAATGAGAGCAATTGGCCTACATCAACTTACATGTACATAATTATAGGCGAATTAGTTAATATTTCGTAACCTATGCGCCAACATGATTGGCCATTGGCGACATTATTGACTTGGGTTTGTATTGACAACAATGAAATAGGCCTAGTTAGTATAATTAAAGGTCCCACACATTGCCCGTTATGCCTAGCCTAGGCCTATACTATTCCGACACAATTTTTTTTTGTGTCTTGACAATGAGCAAAACAAAGACTTGGGCCTAGGCTGTTCATGTGCGCCGACACAAAATCTCATAAAAATGGGCTCGTTCACAGTGCCTACAAATGCATATGTCTACATTGCCTTTGTTCATTTTTGATTTTATTTGTGTTAAAATAACATATATGCCGACACAACATTATCATTTGCGCATACGATAATTGTTATAGGGCTTTCTTTCTTTCTTCCCTTTTTCCTTTCTTTCTTTCCTCTTTCCTTTCACTTTTTTTTTTTCTTTCTTTCTTTTTTTCCTCTTTTCTTTCCCTTTCTTTTTCTTTCTTTCTTTCTCCCCTTCTTTCTTTCCCTTTCTCTTTCCTTTTTTTCTTTCTCCCTTTTCTTCCTCCTTCCTTTGATTTGCCCACAGCACCATAATTTTGCCGACAGATTTGATGAATGGGGGGGGGGGGGGGTGTGACACCCCCCACACCCCCCTCTGGGGACGCCCTTGATCACATCGTGTGAGGTCATGAATAGTCATGGCTGAATATTCATTCACAACGAATGATTGACAGTTTACGCTTAACTTCCGGGGGACGGACTGATAGAGTGCGCTATACTGAACCACATCTCAACAATGGGCAGATAGGGTGTTTCTATGCGCAGTGTAAACACTTACCGAATTGACTGTAACCAGACCGTTCCGAACAGCTAAACACGTACTGCTCCCCGACGTGCTCACACGGCAAATACGTACCGTTCCTGGGATGGATGTACCATAAATGGTCAAGTTAGCTGTGGTTGGATAAAATACGTACATCAATAAAATATGTTTATTTTGATTTAGTCAGGGACAAAGTGGTGTGACGTGATGACACTTGTCAGGAAGTAACCCGCTCATCCTTCTATTAAATAAGCAATCGGCTTACGTGGGATCGATCAGTTAATGCTGTAATTCGATGAATACTAGTTTAAAGCTAAGCTGGTTAATAATCTGCCAAGTGATAAACGGAACGGACAACGACAAAAGAGGGATTCGCCAGGGAGGTGTCAAATAGTTGACACCTCCCTGGATTCGCAGCCGGTCTACAGGCTGTCCCAAAATGATTAGTACCCATCGATGCCCAAAGTTCAATAATTTTTGTCATCATCAAAATCGATGGGATGGGGTCCGTTGTTGGTTGTTGTTACCTCATCTGTGTCATACTGTACTATTTCATTAGAATTTTTAGATCATGAATATCGGATTTATCAAACTCAAGATACACTCCATTATGTAAAACATGGTGATTTCACGTTTTTGACAAAGTGCTTGTTTGAAAGCAACTTGTGTATTCTCATTATCTCCTGTCTACTCAATTTAATCTTGTGTGTCTTTCTGTTGTAACTGTTATTAGTTTATGGGTGTTCAAATTATTAATGATTCTTCTCCTTAATTCAATTTAACGGGTAAAAGAAGTTTGTCACACTTGAGTGACTTGATTTTATTTTATTTTATTCAGCATATTATCACAGTATACAAAAATAGCATTGCACGGAATACAAATATAAACTCTATTAGAACTACAAATATACATACATAATATACATCTAAACATTTAAAATGATAACATGCCAAGGATAACCCTTTAAGCTAAAAGAAACTTATTTCCAAAGGGGTCCTTTACAATTAATAAAAGGTATGACCCTACATATATACTATAAAACACCACACTCACTTTAAAACGGGAAATGTAAAACTAGACATTCATGTGATTCAAAAGGTGAGTTTTTGCATCTTTTTTAAAAATGGATTTCAGTGAAATAGATTTGACATTGTCGTCAGGCAGTCTATTCCAATCTGTGATTGCATTATAATAAAAAGAACAAGAAGTTGGGGTCTTGATCTTAGGCACTTGGAAATTAAAATCACTTCCCCTTGTATTATAACGATGAAAACTTATATATAAAATTGTCTTTCATGTAGTTTGGACATGTGTCACAAAAGATGTTATGAACATGGTTCAAACGGAGCTGTTCAGCTCTGGTATTGATATTCAACAAACCAAGTGATTGGAAATCCGCAAAACACTAAGGGACTAGTGGTTAAACACTAAGGGACTATATCATTTTTACCAAGTTTGTAGGGAATTGCATCCCCAATATGGAAAAGAAGTCTAAGCTACTGCTAATTACCCATGACGACGTCTTCACCCGTTTAAATGTCCCTCAAGTTTAGCCTAAAAACTAGCTCATTATAGAAAGAAGGCTTGGGGTCGCTCATGCGTGACGATCCATTTGTACACTTCAAATTGAATCAAAATTGTATTGTTGTTCAAACCATTAATACTTCTTAATTTGTGATTTTGTGAGACCATTCCAATATTATTATTTTGTTGAAATACAAAGCTTTGAATAGAACATGGTCAAACCGATTTTAGCAATAAACCACCCATGCGTTGCATCCGTGCGTTGTGGACAAGTTTTCTTGCATGGAGTTTATTCCCCGCAAAGATCATTAAAGTTCATCTGCTTACATTTGGGATTCTGCAATAAGTATTTATATTTAATGCTGAATATTCATCCAAAATATCTGTAATTTAAACTTGTCAAATTAGGAGATACCTTACAAAAAGAGCAATTATATATTCATTTTATTACTTCAGAAGAAAATGTTTTATTGTATTGCTTGTTTGTAAATAGCTTTATCATATTATTGTCAAATTCCTATTTGGAAATAGAAAATGATAATTCATGTCAAATATTTTTCGAAGCTGTGACAATTTTTCCGATTAAGAGCAGAATTGAAAATAGTTATTGCAATAAAATTAGTTTATTATTTACATTATTTATATTTCTTATACAGGGTGTATCAAAAAAATTAGGACACTTTTTGATGATGGTTTAAATCCTTGTTAAATCACTGAAGCATGACCAATTTTTATTTTAATGTAAAGAACTACTGACAAAGATAAAATCCTGAAAAGATGAGAAAAATCCATTATTAATTAAGGAAATTGTGACCTATTAGGCAAGGCAATCTATTTTGTAGTATGTACAATGGTCATTCACACAGTAACAGTAGATTAACATGAACGTGCACACTATCAATGCCAATTCTACTTCTTATCATGCTAATGAACCATCTACAGTGGGTTCGAGAACTGTTTTAATTTGCACAGAATATGCATGCATCTGATTTGTGGATTAGGCCTATTTAGCCAGTATTGATTTGTGCCAGAATAATGGATTACCAAACTAATCTTTGCTATTGACTGATAGATTATTTTCTATGTTTATAATTATTGAAACGTATTGAAACGTAAACCATGTTATTTACTGGTCTATACATGTAAATCCCATTGTACAAACCAGTAAATGACATGGTTTACGCAAATTATGCTAGTGTTCTTATTTTTCATCGGATTGATCTCATATCTTCAGGATATCATAATAATTAATTGGGCTTTACATTGAGACTAAATTGGTCATGGTCCAATGATTATAACAAGTATTACACTGTCATGAAAAAGTGTCCTAATTTTTTTGATACACCCTGTATAGTGGATGTAGTTTGAGATGTCATCAGGCAATTTGATTTTTGTTGGCTGATTTTCAGCCGATACGCTCATACATTATAAGACATTCTTATATAATGGGCGTGGTTTTGGACGTCAGTAGGCAATTTGATTGTTTTTTGGCTGATTTTCAGCCGATACGCCCATACATTATGAGACAATGGTGTATAGTTTGGGCGGAGCTTAATTCATTCGAATAATAATACCGTCAGTGCGTATGATCATCGCGTTAGCGTGCCATACACAAAGTTGCCGGCGTATGCGTTATGCGTATAGCGCAGCGTTGCCATGTGCACATGTGCTAAACGGAACGCGATTAATTTGAAGCTGGAAGTTGTTAACAGCTCGCTGGATTCGCCGATTTTATAAAGGGGGACATTTGTTGTTGTTTGATTGCAATAAATCTAACAAACTGAGTTCTTAAACTAAATAAGAATGAGAATAACATATTGTTCTTATATATAGCTGTTTTGCTATACGCGGCGACCATACACGACTCCAAATGTGGTACAGCCTATACATTATAGACCATCGTATAATTATCAAAACAGCTAAGAACTATATTTTATTCTCTAAATGTTCTTTGCTACGAGGTAATTATAATAATAATAATAATAATAGCTACAAGGCATATATCCACTCTAAATAAGAGCGCTCAAGGCACGAACATAAAATACAATATAAAACGATAAACAACAAAACAATAACAATGCATACGTATCTTATATAAAATAGACAATAAGGGTATACGGTATATAATGTATGAACAAAATACTTAATTATTACAAAATGTCTCAGACATCAGATGTGCTTTCAACACTTTTTTGAAGATAGTTAGGGAGGATGGGGTAAGTGGTCCAGTTAAGCATATTTCAGGGTATAAATTGTTACAGTGCAGGAACATATTTACCGAATTGCTATGATGATATCACCCATATAACTGTCTACACATGACACATAGTTTGTGTTAAAAAGTATTTAAAGAAAAAGTCAATTACAACTAACTAAAAACTCTACTTGATATGGACCACTTGCCCCATCATTGGGGTAACTGGTCCAATATGTTCCAACGGTTAAACTAGAAATCAGTGAATGACTATGCCCAGACATTGTATACCGTATACCCTTTTAGTTATTGTCCATTCTTTATTATATAAGATGGGTATGCATGTTTATTGTTGTTGTTTATCGTTTTTTATTCATATTGCATTATGTTCGTGCCTTGAGCGCTCTTATTTAGAGTGGATATGTGCTTCGCTATGAGCGTGTGTCTGCGGGCACTGCAAAAAGTAAACGCTAATAAACGCTAAGTTTCAATCGGTCAGTTTTTAATCCCCCCTGTTTCTACTCGCGAAAAGTTACCGCTAAGTTTATCGATCCTATAGTCGATGGGCCACGACATTTGACCTTTTGTAATACCAAACAATGCCAACGCACCTGAAAAAGATTGCTTTACAATAATGTGTATAACCCAGCGTGACACGGTTCACGGCGCAAACCGTTAAGAATCGTCTTTCTGTTTCTATTGGATTTATTGCCGATTATTGCCGGTTCCAAACCTGGTTTGTGAAGGTTTTTGGGATTACCAAAAATACCGATTATTGCCGGGTTCTGCCTGTTTCTACTGGGCAAACTTAGCGTTTATATTAGCGGTTTCTTCCCCAGCAGAAACATGCTCTATGATTATATTAGCCATTACAAAGATATATGTACCAGCGAGCATCTTTGAATTGACAATTCTTTCGGCGCTTGTGTCCTACAATATAGGACAAGGGTCTACAAATTAAGTAAGAAATGGTTTGCTCTATTCATTGCAAATTCTTAAAGTAGTTACTCTAGTAAATTAATTCCCATGATAATGATTTGGCTTGTAGCATTCTTTAAATAATACTGTTTACCGCAAATCCAAACCACCAATGTCCCAAGTTAGCAACATATGCCACTGTGTGATCGATTCAACTGCAACCTATAGGTTTAATCACTATTGGAAAGTCCCCGAACCCACTACAAAATGGTACCAATCAACTGCAATATGCATTTAGCGTTACTGTACTGCATAGATATTTATAATTGTTGCATATCTATCAATCATATAAAGTACATCAAACATGATCTGAACTCATATTCATTAAATGCCCATACTATCTATGAATTTTCAACGGTTATCAAAGGAGGTGGCTTCAAAGATCTGGAGAAAATCACATGTAAAGTAATCCTTAGGTCGCACATCTTCGGGCATGAAGAAGGTACAGATATGTTAAAGTCGTACTATTCATAAGAAGCCAGTATATCCATGCCATTACAAAAACCTTAATTTTGGACCGCTTGCCCCATGGACCAGTTGCCCCATATTCCCCTACAGTTTTTGCAGTTTTTATATTGATACGAAGTTCATTCCAGAGCGAGGAGCTGCAATGGCGAATGATCTGCGCTTATATATAGTTTCTTGAAGAAGTTGCCTGTGTCCAGAACGAAGAGTGCGATTTTGATTACAATTCAGATAAATATGATGGGGCAACATTGCTAATGCAATCAGCACTAGTTTGAAAACAATTCTCTGAGCGACATGGAGCCAACGGAGTCGAGTCCCTTTAAAATTGGCGTTATATGGTAAGATCTTTTAGTTATAGAGAATGCGAGTATGCGAGCTGCGGTGTTTGAATTTTCGGAAGACAACAGAGTTCGTTAGCTGGTAATACATAAAAAGAACATTGTTGTTATCAAGACGAGAGGTTATGAATGAATGAATTCTTTGTTCTGTACAGTAGCATCACGACTAAGATATTTGCGGATTCTGCTGATATTACGTAGTCGTAGTTGAAATAACATTGGAGATGTGTGGTTTCATATGTTCATAGTCATGGAAGAGTCGAAAATTGCACCCAGATTCCGAGCTTTTGCGACTGAGGCAATTGTAGAGTTACTGATATGTATGTGTTCAATGTTGATCTTAGATAATTGTTGGTGGGATCCAAACAGTAAAAATTCAGTTTTTTCATCGTTGAGCTTTAAGAAGTTTGACTTCAACCATTTACGAATTTCATTGATGCATAGTTCAATGGCAGAGTCAGAGTATTGTTGAATATTTCAATAAGAAGAAAAAAACCTAAATATAAACATAACTTTAATTTAACTTAGTTTGACCAAACATAAAGTTATTCCAGAAAATAATCTCCAGAAAAAAAACTTGCACACAATGCATGCATGGGTTTATTGCTAAAATCGGTAAAAACTGGTTCTGGTCATGCTATATATTGAGAGCTTTGTATTTCAATAGTTGACATCATCTATCATCAGATTGGTATCACAATTTTACCAAGTAAGGTCAGATACTATATTTACTTTTACATCCCTAAATATGAAGCAACTATGTTGCCTACAGTTTAAGTTTTATAAAACTTAAACTTGTTTTTGGACCCAGTTTTTTGGGACACGCTTTATAATAGGAGCGGTGCTTTCAATAGTCTCACACTTTGTGCTTATCCTAAACGCCTGTAAGGGTTTCAACCTATTCGATTTATGAAAAGGGGAAACGCTTGGCTTTTCATAAAAAGTTTTCCCATTTCAATATCATGTTCAACTTTTGCAAAACATTCACATTTACCCAAAATGAAGTTTTCAGAAAGAAAAAGTGACACTTTTCAACGATACAGTGAATATATTGACGTGAATGGTGGACACGTGGTCACATTTTAGGGGGGGGGGCGGTACTCTTTTGAACCCTTTATTAGTCTATGGTCTATACACGAACAAGAAGAGTGTTAAAAACACAATCCTCGCTTAGAAGGGGGTTAAGTTTGAATGCAAGCAGAAATAGAGGGAAGAGTATCATAAATAACAAAATATGCACTTTCAGTCATAGTTATATTATACATGATTGTTTAAATTACATAAACAAACTCCCCTGAACATTTGAGTTAAAGGTTCCAAATAGGAATATTTTGTTATATAATTAAGAATAGACTAAGACCTATCACATGCATCAAAGTCAACTAGGGGCAACAACTAATTAAATGGATAATTAATTATGATTCATTCAACAACTCCCCCATACCTCAAGTACAGTAACAAAGCGTTGTCGATTTGAGATAAACCCACTGTTCATATGCAAATTACTAGGATAGCGAACCTTATTTGGAAGCCACTAATGCATATGCATCGATGCAAAATTGTAAACAAACAAAAAATGTTCGCAAAATGTGTTCCTTTTTTCGCCAGTTTTTTCGGCGTATAAATGCATTTCGCCATGCAATCCTTAAAGTTAGGAAACAGCTTTATATACCAAAATGTAGCTATATCCCTGCGGAAAATATTTTTGGCGAGGGCCATATGTCACGGAACATTCCTAAAGCCACAATTTTAGACCGAACGATAGCTACCCAGCGCAAGAGAATCGCCAGTTTGCATCATCGCGCGGTGAAATGTGTTCGCTTTGAACTTTGGACCGTATCACTATTGAAACGGAGGGGTGTGTTTTGATTTGATACAAATATTCTATAAACATGTATCAAAATGTGTTGTGTAAATTAAACGCATTCTTGATTTAATTTTTCTCTGAATGTTAAAGGTGGTGTATGAATAAAATGCTATTT
The DNA here is from genome assembly GCA_035610835.1 of Ophiura sarsii. NCBI lineage: Eukaryota > Metazoa > Echinodermata > Ophiuroidea > Amphilepidida > Ophiuridae > Ophiura > Ophiura sarsii. The sequence continues at coordinate 40,666,559 of CM069444.1, forward strand.
ACAAAATATTTTTGATTTCACAATTACTTGCGAAATAATTTGTCTTCTCAGATGTTTACCTTTTGTAACCCAGCCCATTCTGAAGTTCCCTCGCCCATTTACGGGGAACGGACGATGTCCAAATAAGGGCCTAATAATAATAAACGTAAACTTTTTTTTCTCGATTTTTAAAGAGCAGCTATTTTTTAATGTCAAATTAAGCCTATTAAAACAAGTTTTTTACTTGTTTTCATTAATTATCCAAAACGATATTCACATTTGAATAATGAAAATATGTTTGGTCGTTGTTGAACGGGGTTCAACAAGGTCTTCGTCGTTGTTTATCTTGAATCGACAACGGTAAGACGGGTTTATTTTGCTCGGGCAGCTAAAGCTGCCCTCGCAAAATAAACCCGTCTTACCGTTGTCGATTCAAGATAAACAACTCCGAAACCTTATTGAACCCCTAATTAATGATTAATAACTATCAATAATCAATGATCCATAATGAATTATTTATTTATGAATTTATTAATATTAATTAATTTCATTAAAGAAATGTATTTATTTATTTATTTATTTAAGTTAATTAACAATTGCATTTAATAATAAACGTAATGATTGATTAATTTATATATTTATTATTCATCCTCGGTTTACCCCAATCATAAAGCTAGCATACCCCATCTCTGACTGTCCCAATCCAGTGTCCATCGAGTCAGCTTGACAGGACCAACTAACTCTAGGCTATACCAATGAATGGCTCTCTGCAACGAGCGTAATGAACATATACAGGGTGTCTCAGAAAAAATTACAACGCACCTTTAGAGGATTGTAACTTTCTGAATAAGTGTCAGAATAAAACAACTTAAACAACAAAATAAAGTCAAAATAGTTTGCTATACTTTAAAGAAAACCGGATGTGATTCGGTTCAGTAGTTTTAGAGAAATGAGCAATTACGTAACATTAGTCTGGGAACACTTCCATCCAAGTTTGCTCATATTGAGTGATTCAGACAGCACATAAATGAAATCAATACTTCTCTACAAAATGACATGGATTAACGTGTTTTTATGGTTCTAGATTTTATTTTACACCAAATAATATGCCAGATGAGACCAAAGTTTAACACAAAATATAAAAATTAAAAAAAAGTTGTCTAAATTATTTTCATCACATTTTATACTTAAGAACAGTAAAATTGGTAGGATAAGTTCAATCTTTTTAAAACAATTGAAAACAAAATTATAGTAATTTTAGTAAATATGAACATTGTCGATATTAAACCAAGTTCAAGATCTAATAACATGAACATCGCGCATACAACTTATCAAGCTTCTAGTCTCCACATTTGCAACTTGAAGGCTGAAATCATGTATAGGCTATTATAAAATTATCGCCAATTTTGCGCAATTAGTAATATCGCAATTGAAAACAAAATAAATGTTTTGTTTACATTAAAAGAGTATGGTCATATCTCTCTCCTGTATTGTTTTTGGTTTTCTGGGTGTAATGAGTGTTATGATCGATTATTCAGTATTCTGAGATCACAAATTGGACTTTTCTATCATAGTATTAAACAATGCTGGCTAATTGAACATTAATGAGTAAGTAACCAGCCGCGCAAGTGAAAATCTGTCAAAATATGCAAACTTGGATGGAAGTGTTCCGTGACTACTTTTAAGTAATCACAGATATCTCCATAATTACTTAACAAAATTAAACGCTGTTTTCTTCCAATAGTAGAAAACTAATTTGGCCTCATTTTACCGTTTGAATTGTAAAATTCAGATACTTAATTAGGAAGTTATGATCGCCCAATGGTGCGTTGTAATTTTTTTTGAGACACCTTGTATACCAGTACTGGTTTGTTTCATAATCTGAAGTAGTCAAATACTCACTTCGCGAGAAAAAGTATATATATATGTTTCACTTACCAAGAGGATCAGAACAATCACCTGTGGTTGCTTGGTGAGCGGCGATCTTTAAACAAATCGTATTTCTACCAGTAGGAGTTCTAAAAAGTTTGTTCGGATTTGGTGCATTTCGTTTTTGCCTTCGATGATCGTGGTGCTGATCTTCTATCGTATTGTTACCGACTATCGGAGAGTTAATAGGTGATGGTGGAAATGATGCTCCATCTGGACTTCGTTTCCATTCGATCACGGGTTTTGCCGATGATGTCTGAATATTATTCAGCATGAAACATGCCAGAGCAATGATGCCAACTGCCAAACCCTTTTTGGGAATTTGCTTTTTCGGTCTGGATACATTGACGCTTGCTTGAAAACAATTTGCCTGTAACAGATGGCTCGATTTCGACATCATCGGACGATCAGTTCTTGTTACGATGTTAGAATGTTGATAAAGAATTCTTAGGCCTACTATAGCTTTACGCTTTTCAAGTAAAAGCTACAACTGAATTTGCTTTTCGATCGAACGCTGAACTTGCTCATATGAAAGGGTCATCTGGAGTTGGCCTATTTATATTGAATTGCTGCCCATCTATATTTTACATGTAAAATTCAGGATATGACATCTACCGTCAACTGATATCGTTAAAAATATAATTGCGGTTTTTATGTTCTTGCGGTTTTTATGTTCTTTCGTTTTCTTTCGTTTTCCAAACAGGAGACCCACCACTGCAGAAGGACAAGGACGCACATCTTTCAGGATGGGCTGTCACGAGTGTATCACTATTTGTCCTCCCCTTCGTCCCCAACATATCTATATACCTGGCTAGATGCTAATAAATTATCCCTAAATGTTGATAAAACTACATTTATGCATTTTAAAAACAGGTATGATACACGAATTTATAATTATAATGGCATAACAATAAATAATATTCCAATTGTTAAAGTTTCGAGCACAAAATATCTAGGTGTTATTCTTGACGAATCACTAAATTGGCAACGTCATAGGCCTACATGTAGTACTCATAATACAAATATGGTCTCAAAATACTCGGGAATCCTTTTCCGCTTAAAACACACATTGTCACCTCACATCTTATTTTCGCTCTATACAAGCCTCGTCCTTCCCCACCTTTATTATTGCAACATTATACACTGTACGGGCTGATTCTAACAACTGCAACCTTAATTCAATTCATGTGAAACAAAATTATTTGTCTTTGTTCAAATTCACATTACTTAGCTCATTCTACACATTTGTTTGCAAAATTGAAAACCCTCACTATTTATGACATTCATAGGCTACAGAAGGCTATTTTTATGTATAAATTTGCAAATAACATGTTACCCGATTATTTAATAAATCAGATGTCTTCCACTCCTATGGAACAAGGTTTTTACATCTTTATAGACCCCAAATTTAGTACTGATCTTGCTAGACATACTATTAGAAGACAGGGACCATTGGAGTGGAATGACATTAATGACGATATTCGACACTGTAAATCAGTCAGAAGTTTTAACAATAGATATAAAAAATATCTACTATCGTTTTATACATGATGTCCTAATTAAGGTACTTCATTCCTAATATATGTATAATTATACCGGTATATAAATCCGTATTCTATCGCCTTGATGTCTTAATTATATTTCACAGATGTACATTATAATCGTTACTGATCTGTTATTGTGATTTTGTTCATGCCGTTGCCAACATACACCCGAGGTCTTTGCATTATAGCTAATGATTTTATTTAGGTGGCCAGTACTTCCCGAGCTCTGCTCTGATTTGGTCAACCTACCATAGTATATTAATTGTATCGTCATTGTATGTATCTCATTTGTGTAAACTGAACTGAACTGAACTGAATATGGTCAACGAATTCCTTTTATGTTTACATTATTGTAATCATATCTAAATTAGCCTATCATCATATTAATCTGGTTTCAATTATGCAATTTTGTATGATTATGTGTTTGTATTTATCTTCAATGCTATTTGTTCAATACTTTGTAATTGAACTTAATGGGTTAAATAAATTTAATGACACTGATACTGATATTGATACAGTATCAGTGTACTTCCGGTGTCATATAATTCGCTAACTGGGAGTCTGTGGACCGGTATGTGGACGCACCCCATCTAGACTGTACACATCCTTACCCTTGTCTATAAGGTCAGTGACAATTATTTCCGTGTATCTATAGTCCTCAAAAGAAAGAAGTAACTAACAGGTAATAAATACGCTCCGCGTCTCTGGCGTAACTCTAAGAATATGGTTCCAACTTTTAAATATTAAATTATAAAATTATGGAATAATTTCTCCTCTTCAATTTTAAACACATTGTTTTAACAATAAGAACTCTACACAGAAAATTATAAAACAAAGCGCAGTTTTCATTTTCGCACCTGGGTTTTGAGCACCCATTAGTATGGTGAGACAGGTATGGGCTGCATTGATCAATAATTTGAAGTATCCCCAATCCTCATTTATCTTACTATCGACCGGTAAGGTGCTACACTAGGGGATGTTCCTGCTACACCCGGTGTACAGTGGCGTAACTAGACTTTTTCATTGGGGGGGGGGGGGGGGGGGGGGGGGGGGAAGAAGGGGCAGTGACTTGAAATGGGGGGGGGGGGGGCTCCTAATGGGGAGGGCTCCATTCCACACCCACATCGATTGATTTCATTTGGGGGCAAGCGGGGGGTGGGGGGCAAGGGTTCCAAGTGGGGGAGGGGGATCCAGCCCCCCCCCCCCCCTGCCCCCGCTGGTTACGCCACTGGTGTAGTAGGAGATCAGTGCCGACCCTTGGAATCGAAATACAAATCTCGTCTCATACGTTATGAATCTCTTTTTTCCTGCTCGAAGTTGCATTTGACGCTTCAGCTATCATAAATTGCAATGACAAACTCGATGCGGTCGTATTTATATAAAACCGTTACATGTGTCCGTTTTTTATGTAAAATTACATTCTGCTATAGGCCTATACAACAAAGAAATAGTTTAAAAATAATTATTAGGCCTAATTATTATTTTGTTTTTTATTAATTTTTTTATTCAGCATTGCTGGGATTCGAACCTGAATCATTCGGTTTGTATGTCATAGACCTTACCGTTACATCACGGAAGGCGGTTGACGATCGGAATGCATTTTTGCGTTACACACAGGACTATATATATTTTTTTTTTATTGATTTTTATTTTTTGAAACTTGCAACACATTAAGACATTTTACAGATACAGAAAGAAAAAAATACAGAGAAATACAAATGCATATATAATACGCTCAATAAAATTATGTATCCCAATGCGACACATGGTGATATATATACAATCATAAAATGTATCCAAATATGAAAAACGGTGGTATACAATCGCTCTAATGTGTATCCACATTATTACAAGACCAAAATTGTAAAATCCATCGGTAGCGGAAAACATGGTATTACTTTAGATGGTTTTGGAGTATGTCCCATTTCTGTATATGGATATCAAGTTTAGACCTTCTTTGTGCGCACTCATACTCAAGTTTTATCGTATCATTAATCATATTTTTAAAGGCGTGGATTGATGGATTTGACTTATGACATCGGCTGATATATATATGTCTTCTGGCAATGAGTAATATCTGATTGATAGTAATGCGGTGGGAAGTTTGTGATATACACCGTATAATTTGTTAAAAATAGATAATGTTGGTATAAATCTGAATAAAGCTTGCATCTCGTTCCAGAATGAATTTGTAACAATACATTCGATAAAAAGATGGTGGATTGTCTCCTCACTCTGGTTACAGAGGTTACAATGATCATCATTTACAATCTTCACCTTCAAAAGCCACGAATTGGTAGGCAATATATTATGCGTGATTTTATATTGAAACCACCTTAATTTAGAGTCCAATGTAGCTTTGTATGGCATAATAAAGATTTCTTTACACTCATTATCTAGAATATCATACTTGTTTTTAAGATAAAATTGACTGACTGGTATTGTTTCCCTTGTCTTGGTATACAACAGATACAGGTCACGTGACTTGATTTTCAAGATTGGAGTGAAGCCTTGTAACAAATTGAGGCCAGTAACTATATTGTTGTCAGGCACGTTGTGATCATTACGGATCCATCTCCGCCATTCCATTGGAATGGCATTAAGAAGACCACACCATCTTATATAATCAATACTATTAAGACCAGCAATGACCAGTTCATCAAAAACTTTAAAATTGCCATTACCATCAATAAAATCGTATAATGTATGAAATCCTGCCTCTGCAAATTTAGAATAATAAACCGACTTTTTGTAAATTAAAATGAACTGATTATTCCAAATTATCTGTTTGCACGCATCGATGCCGTTCTTTGGCTCTGAATATTTGATCTCTGCCCAAAGCCTTAGTGCATTTAGATAGAAAGGCGGTATATTATTTGGTAAGTCATGATAGTTAAAGTTGCAATCCAGAATGTTTTTTCCACCGGTCCTCTTAAGGTATGTAAGAAGGATGTTTTTCCATCCTGAAGGATTTGGCATTACCAACCTCTTTAACCACATTACAGCCTGTGCATCGACTTTCATTTTTAAATCAACCATCTTAACACCCCCCTCGTCAAGATCATTACATAACACAGACCTCTTGACCCTGTCTGGACCTGTCCATAGAAATTGATAGAGGATTTTATTGACACTTTTTTGAACTGACATAGGCATGCCGATCATGGCTGAGGTGTAAAGGAAACCAGCCAAACCGAATGTTTTAATAACGGTAATTTTACCAAGAACGGTTAAATCGCGCTGCTTCCACATGTTGAGCAAGTTAATTAATGCCGCAATTCTATGCTCGTAATTGAGATTCATCATAGCTTTCTGTCATATGAAAAATATATCCCTAAAATCTTCACTGTTTTGGTCCAAACAACATCAAGTGCCTTCTCAACACTATTTCTCACACTGCCGATCCACATCGCTTCCGTTTTGTTATTATTAACCTTTAAGTTTGAACATTTACTGAACTCATTTAAAGAATTCATAACAGATTTGGCTGAGTCAACATCTTTAACAACATATTAAGATCATCCGCATGTACCCACTTATTTTCACCTGCGTGGTTGGGTTAATATAACCTGAATGCCTTGAATGCTACTCTTATTGTTGAGATGGATACATAACAAATCGATTACTAGATTAAAGAGCTGGCAGCTGAGAGCATCGCCCTGTCTAAGACCACAGTTAATCCCAAAATACCCTGTAGACAAACCATTGTTCATGACACAGCTGGTAACATCATTATAGAATGTTCCAATCCATCTTTTAATTGAACTCCCAAAATTAAATGCAGCGATGGCTTTTTGCATAAAAACGTGGTTTACTGAGTCATACGCTTTTTCAAAATCAATACATAGTAAAATACCTGGCATGTTTTTGTTTTTAGTGAAATAGAGTCTGCCACTGTACACATGGTACATGAAGCTAGAAGACAAGGAGAAAGGTCTTGTTACGCAATCCTAATCATGCAATTGTCCCATCAATTGCGCACACCTCTTCTTTGAGCGATGATAATCACCGCCGAAGTTGCCAGCCAATTTAATTGGATTTTCAATCCAGTAAATTTGTGATACATTAGGTGGCCTATTTTAAACATTGTCATAATAAGTGGTTCATTTTGGGATCGGAATGTACGTTCAAACATTGCTTTCTCTCCCCCAAATACACTCTCCGCGGTGCCAAGAACAATGTATTCTGAATAAACTGAAAATAAAAGAATATTGTCAAGTTTACTAAAAATTTGATTTTACATTGAATTTATATTATTTATTTTATTCTTCTGTTATAACAAGACAGATATGGTGTATAAGTAATTATATTAAACCTTTTTAAGTGAGCGCGGATTCGCGCGATTTTTCTGTTGAAATATAAACTGTTCATCATTTTGAATATTGATATTTTTATTTACATTTTGATCCACATCTTATAATATAAATCAACCGCCTGTCAATAGTTTCGTTATGATATGTACAGTATTTTGCCTGGTTTTTACACATTTGCAATATCAAAAACATGAAGTTATTTACCAAATTGGTAGTGCTTTGAGATAAATATATATTTTCAATACAATAATTGAGGTAAACACGCTAGCGTCGAACCATCAAGAGTGGGACTACCGCTTACTGCCGCTTTGTCACTCTACATTGATTTTTCCGCGGTAACTTTGATTGTCAGTGCAATACACGTTGTAACAATGATTTAGCCTCTTTTGTGTAGTACCACGGTGATCATCATCGTCCCATTGATGCTGGCAAGAAGTAACTCCTGTCTTCTAACTTCATGCACTGTACGAACAGCATTCCCAATATATCTGCCAGAAACAAAGGCTGATTGATTGTAACTAATCAGATCAGGTGCTACCTTAGCAATTCTTTCCGCAATAGCTCTTGACCCAATTTTGAGGTCAACATTTAGCAGGACTATATTATTGGAGGACAACAATGATTTATGCCACTGCTGTGAAAATCACTATAGTCCACTAGGGAATATAGTCCGGTTAATCTATATAAAACCTAAGACATTACTATAGGGTATATGCTACTAATAATAGGACCCTGTCCCTAGAAGGACTATCTCCTTTCTACCAGCACTTTCGAACCATGGGGAGTTGGGTGATAGAAAACGATCAAAAATAGAGTAATATGATTTGGGATAGGAAAGTCCTATTATATACTGCACGTAAGTAGATAACAGGTCCCGTTTGCATAAATTAAGAAATGCAACAGCGCCACTTTATAAGTAACGGAAAAATATAAGGACGCGACATCGGAATGCAAGGAATTGATAGACTTACATCAGGTTCGTTAGACACAAACAATGACGGTATGGTGTTAAGTGAGAAAATGAATTAAAATGCATAAAATAAACAATGACACGTGAATTATCATATATTTCAGGCTTGTAAAACCCGCCCAGTATAACTTTCAAAACCGCAACAATTTGTGGGAATTTTTCCTACAATTCCGTGTAAACTCCAAAAGTTTAAAAACTTGAAGAAATGCCTATGTATCCTCTACTATCCTCCGCATATCACACGAATCATCAATTCGTCGTTAGATTCTAGATGTATGCCAGAACACTGAAAGTTGTGCAAGTTGTTCCTTTGATCAAGAAGCCAAAGCCTGATCGAAATGATCTGAAAAACTATTAGACCTATCTCAAACCTCAAATTATTCTCTAAACCTATTGAGCGAGCAGCTTCAGCTCACCTTGTAGCTTATCTGCAGAACAATGACCTTCATCATGTTCATGGACATAAGGTCACAGGTCACTAATAGGTATATCAAATAAGGTGGGATCGTTTCAAAAATCCTTAAAATCGTGATACGTGTCTCTATTTTAAATAGAAGTTGTCAAAAAAACATAACATTTTTGGTATCATATTAAAGACAATTTATCCAGCTACCGAATAAAAAAAGAATTAAAGCCACATGTTTAGCAACAGGGAAGTTATCAATCTAAACGTCGAGTGAGTCAAGGGTGGGAGCGGTGGATGAGGAGCCGGTGGATGAGGCGCCCATAGGTTTGTACACAAAATAGCGGAAAACTAGAACTTTTGAAATTGATGCCATTTTAAAAGTATACATAGGAAAGTTTTCAAACTTCTCATATGTGTTAATAACATGTGCCTGCTACTATGAATACTAATATCGAATTGTTATCTAGACATTCTCTACTAGAATATGATGTTCAATTCAGGGAGTGTTTTAATGTAAAAAAGACACAGTTTTATTCATTTTATTGATTAAACAATGGCCAAATCGCAGTCTCTCTATTTCATTTGTGTGACTCTTCAGTCCTTTTCTATCCTGGGTAGTAAAACATTTAACTAAAAAAACCAGAAGTGTTTCTTCACAGAATTGTTCATAGATTTATGAAAAATTTGCTATTTAGACCTATTTTGGACCACCCTGTATTCAAAATAAAAGGAACTTTAACGATATTCATGTAGTTCATTTTGATAACCATTTTCTTTTAAATTAAATGGTCCATGCTAACTAAATTTCATAGAATATTATATACAAACATTCATTTTATGCATTATATCATCATAATTTTAGACACCCTGTACTTTTCCTGTGTACATTTTGGGCAAATGATTCTTAGCAAATTTGGTAGCACCTTCTGCGGTTGTTCTGATTTTGGTGACTATTTTCAGCTAAACCCTAATTGTACAAACTATCAAACTATTTTGTGAGGAGCAAAAACTATCAAATTTTTTATGTTCCACCCTGTAAAAATTGTACACACCCTGTATAATTTGATTCTTTTTTGCAAAAATAAAAAACCTTGAATCTTAAGCTTTCCAACAATATATAGTTTGTGGGTCATTAAGTATGTAAAACTTAAGTTTTGTCCCGTTTAATCAGAATTGGTGCATTTCTCAACATTATTAGAAGTGAAACTTTTTTTTGGACCAGTTTGTGACTTCTGACCATAAGCAGTATGCGTACCGAAAGTTCCATAGTCATGCTAGTACGGACACCGCGCTGCTCCGAGTTGAAAATGCCCTTATATGCGCAGTTGACAAACATCAAGAAGCAGTGCTTATTCTGTTAGATTACTCCGCGGCATACCATTGACCATTAGATTCTCATCAAACGTCTGCGTGCTCGCTATGGAATTGCCTTTCATCTTACTTTAGTTGACGTGTCCAGTCAGTCAACATTAATGGGATTTTGTCTGATGATATCCTTCTAACAGAGGGAGTCCCGCATGGTTCTGTATTTGGACCTCAGTTCTTCTCCACATAGACTGCCTCTTTGGGTGACATCATTGAAGCTCAGGGTATAAATTATAAAATTATATGACTTATACGCTGATGATACCTAGCTCTACTTAGTACTTAATCGTTCTGAAAGATCAACAGCAATTCGGAAACGGGAGCAATGTGTTCATGGTGTCAAAGCATGGTCGATACACACTAAACTGATGCTGAATGACTCTAAATAAGACAGAAGTTATATTTGTTAGTTTTAAATATGTGAAAACTCTGACCTTCCCTAAAATTACAATGGGTGAATCTGATATAGAAATAATGTACACTGCACACGCCACTGTATTTGCAATGTTATTCGAGGGGGGGGGGGGGGGGGGGGGGGGGGTGGGGGGGGGGGGGGAGGGGACTCTTGTATAGAAGTCTTATTCAATCATGTGAATGCACTCTCAAAAATCTACACTTAACGTGAATTCTCAAAGACATTCGGCCTAATCTACCCTTAGCGCGGATTCAGGTCGAGAAATACACCATAATTTTCTGAAACAAGCCCGCGTTGTGGTCGAAAAAACACCCTTACTTTATAATAATGCGTTTTCAATGATCATGATGATTGCAATTAAGGCGTGGCCAGACGATGCCGGTCACGAAAAATCTTTGACTCCTGGTCACGTGCGGGTATCGTATAAGAACACACCGGCAACACGAAAAAACAAACAGTCGGGATCCGCCGTCGCCGCGACGTGCTTCTTGAGAAGCCGTACATTTCTCTATATTAAATTGCAATTAATTCAAAATGTCATATTTCAGAGGGGAAAAAGCATTTGTATAGCATAAATTAAATTTCCAATGTTTAACTGATTAAACAAAGTTATTTGTTACAAAAATAAAGACAAAAGAAAAAGTGACCATAGTGAGGTTCGAACTCACAGTAAAAAGTATTCTTGGCGATTAAAGCCAACGCCTAGAAACAGCTCGGCCATCAAGGCAGACACCGATATAGGTCGCGAAGAATTAACAGATACCTAATACTTAATTAAATGCCGTTATTTCCCCAATAATCATAAAACTATAATATAAGGCCAGAATATCGTCAAGTAGTATATATTATTGCCTATGACTATCCCTTTTCTACCATTTCGAATCAAAATGAAGGTGTATAACATGAAATTTCGAGCTAAACACGTGACTAATTTAAAATTACCCGCCATGTTCAAGAACTGTTATTTAACTTGCAAAAATGAAAAGAAAGGACTCTTTAGAGCGTGTTTCTACTGGGACACTGCAAAAAGTAAACGCTAATAAACGCTAAGATTTAATCGGTAAGTTTTTAAGCCCCCCCCCCCCCCCCCTGTTTCTACTCGCGAAAAGTTACCGCTAAGTTTATCGATCTTAGTCGATGGGCCACGACATTTGACCTTTTGTAATACTAAACAATGCCACCGAACCCGTGAAGGATTGCTTCACAATGTGTATAACCCAGTGTGACACGGTTCACGGTGCAAACCGCTGAGGTTAATCGCCTTTCTGTTTCTATTGGGTTTATTGCCGATTATTGCCGGTTCCAAACCTGGTTTGTGAAGGTTTTTGGGACTACCATAAATACCGATTCTTATCGGGTTCTGCCTGTTTCTACTGGGAAAACTTTGCGTTTATTAGCGGTTTCTTCCCCAGTAGAAACACGCTCTTAGAGTGGAGTTGGTTATCCAACTCCATTGGTTTTGAGATAATTTAATTTAGTTGTACCTTGGAATGTGATATTTAGAATTTTTCGATGGGTATTCGCGATTACGTGTTAAACCAATACGAATTGCAAATGTAGGCAAACCGCGACCAGCGTCGTCTGGGCGTGGCTGGGAATGCTATTGTTTTGACTACAATAATAATGAAATGGTAAATTGTCATTGTTTACCAATAAAGATGGCCTTGATATCAATAGCGGAAAGTACAATATTTGATAGGCAGAGTGATGACTTCCATAATGTTTCCGAAAGGTTGCAATAATGTTCTGCTTCAGGCTACTCAATGTAAACCCACGTGTACGCTATTAATCACGACCAAAAAGTGCATAAGCATCTGACCTGACCAGTCAGGGCAAACTGCCAAAAACGGCAACCTGTGAAATGATTCCGAATCTGGAAACATATTGCCGAATCAGGCTTTTCTTTGCCATTGGTTATTTTTGTGAATTGAAAAGCTACTTCTGAGTGTTCAGTAAGGTGGTTACTTAATCTAATCAATTCAAAATCATTACCACTTATCATAAAATATAAATTGCAACGTTTGTGCTATTTATTTTCGCGACTTTGAGCCTGCAATAGGGGAGGATGGGGCAACTGGACCGGTTAAGCATGTTTCATGATATAAAAGCTTAAAGCTCGTGTAAATATTTATGGAATTGCTATGAAAATATCACCCATGTAACTGTTTACATATAACATATAATCAATGTTAAAAAATATCCAAACAAAAGGCCAATTACCACTAACTAAAAACTTTACTTGGGACGGTCCAGTTACCCCATCGTTGGGGCAACTGGACCTATATGTTCCAACGGTTAGAATACACAGAAATCATTGATTGACAACACGGTAACTAAGCAGTATTTTCTTTACAAACTCATTTCCATATTATTTAACGTGTAACAATGATACAGGTCTCATGAAACCCATGTTTTATACAGTTTTCGTGGTTAACGTGTAAAAAGCAGTAATACTAATGGTGTACAAAGCAAGCGCAATTTTCGACTGCACGTTTATAGATAAAACGGTATGAACCTAGTTAATTGGTTACATGGTTGTGATATTCAGACGCCCCATACATTTGTCTATATACCCCTTTCTTTAATGATTTTATTTACTTCATATAATCATCATTTAGTACTTATAATAAACCATCTTGATATTTAGCCAGCTTTTCATGTTACAGGGGAAGTTAGTCAATATGACAATGATGACCCAACGGTTGATATACACAAAAAGCAGTGGATAAAATACATAAATCATGATATTTCGTCATAGCAAATACCTTTACAGACACCATTCAAAATATAATAAAGATGTAATTCATAATACCGAGGTTTTAAACCATTCTAAAGCAATTTCATGTCATATTGTAATCCTTCAATATCAGAAATAGTGGTATTAGACCCGAAATGCCCCAAAATGTCTAAGAACTTGAAAGAATGTGAATTATTTCATATTCTATTCACATTTCAATACCGAGTCATGTTTTATTGACACTAACAACTCATTTTCAAAATTAATTTTACAATTTTGATTAAGTTTTTGCAGGCGGTCCAGTTGCCCCACACCCCTTCGGTCCACTTACCCCAACAAATGACGTAGCACTTTGTCGAGATGAAACGTTATTAAAACACGCCTGTGACGTAATACATTTTACGCCAAAATGTTTTAAAACATACCACCATTTGTCATAATAATCAATAACTCCAATACATTTAAGAAAAAAAGACAAAACTGCATTTTTGTTTTTAGCCATTACACATATTTCTGTAGCCAGTGAGTATCTTTGAATTCGCAAATATTACGGCGTTCGGGACCTCCAAGTAGACGAGTGTCTTTAGATAAGTAAGAAATGGTGTACTTTGTTATTTGCAAATTCATGAACTAATAACTCTACCAAATGAATACCCGTGATAATGATTTAAGTTGAAGCATTCTTTAAATGATAATATTGATCGGAAATCTAAACCACCAATGCCCTAAATTAGCAATATGCGCCATTTTACGGTCATTTCAACCACAACCTATGGTTTTAATCATATTTTTGAAAGTTCCTAAGCACACTACAATATAGCACCCATCAAATGCAATATGCACCTAGTATCTTAAGACGACTGTACTGCATGTATATATTTACTGTTGCATATCTGTCAATCATATAAAGTACATTAAACAGGATCTAAACCCATCGTCATATATCGTCCATACTATCTGTGAATTTTCAATCAGTCACTCAAGGAGTTAGCTTCAAAGATATGGAGAAAAATCACATGTGTAAATACCCTAAAGTTCCAAATGTTTTGGATTATAGAAGGTAAAGATATATGTCAAGTATCAACAAAAGTCGTATTGTTCAAAAGAAAGCAGTATGCCCATACAATTACAAAAGCCTTCATTTCGGTCCAGTTGCCCCACGGTCCAGTTGCCCCATATTCCCCTATGTTTTTTATTCTTTATATTTTTATATCTTTATTTTGAGATAGGGAATCATGTTTGTTGATGAATCAGGCTCAGAAAATAATGTTCTCAGTTTTGACCAAGGCTCATACATTTTGACAGTGAGGTTTAATATGTTTTAAAGAAAAAAGGCCTAATTAATTAATTAAGTGACTATTTTATGTCCAGGCCTTCACTGAAATATCTGTCTATGTTACACTTTTTAAAAGTTTAGTTTGTACAATACCTTATTTTTTGGCAACAGGTTCAATTCTCCGAGACAGAACTTCATTTTTATGTTCTACGTTTTTATGTTCCAATATCAGGCGATACTGGTACACGTGATACCAGTAAGATTTGTCCCAGTATTGAACGATACCGGTACATTAATTTTGTTTCAGTCAGTATCACCTGGACCTAAAGTACACTTTTCCCATTTTACTTAACATTTATTACATAACAATTAATATTTATAAGGCGTTATTCCATCTAGATCATATCGTATGCGACAAAGAGCTCAAATTAGCATGGAAAAGGTGGGTCTTAAGATTACAACGAAACTGAGAGATTTTGTCAATTTTTCTTCTACATGCGAGGGAGAATGTTCCATACCACGGACCAGCTACACTGAATAATTTCTAACCCAAGACTTTGTTTGTTCTAGGAACATTCAGGCGGGTTATGTCCCAGGGTTATGTCCTGGGCAGAGCGAAGAGTTATTGGAGGGACATATGGTGAGCAGGGGCGTCATATATCAAAAAGTGTGGGGGGGGGGGGGGGCGGGGGGGGGGGGGGGGGGGCATGGGGACACGCCCCCCCCCACTTTTTTTGAATAACCATGAGGCTGAAAAGTGTCTAATTATGATGATGATGAGTGATGATGATAATTGATGATGATTGAAGATAATAGTGAAATAGGATCATGATATTAATGGAAGATGCTAGATTTCGATGATGCCCGGCCCTTGATGGGGATGATCATAATCATGAGATCGTACGTATATAGAAGGCCCTCAAATGACAGGTATACTACTTGTTGATGACCACCTAGTACGAGCTGTTACAAATTTACAATAGCAAGGGGCCTAAGGGCTCTTTCATCACCATAATAGCAACGTGAACGCCGTGTACTTTTTAATTTCGACAATTGATTTATAGTACGCAATTATTTTTAAAGTCGAAAGTACACAGATGGAAATTTTTCGCGTATTTGTCCCCCATTACGCTACAAGGCCCGCTTAGCAGCGCTATAAATTGTTGCCCTAAAAACCGGCACCGAATTTAAATATTCGCCTTCCATCAAAGCTGGTTGCTATATGCCATAATTCTAGTGTGCAACAAACTGGCTGTATTGCAACGCCCATTGAGTAGTTTAAACGCATGAGCGTGGATGTAATTTGCAACATAAAGGAAACTCACACATGCAGATAGCAAGAAGTACCGCTCGTACACGCCCCGAATTTAAATATACAACCAGGAAATCCTCTCGTAGTAATTGATAACAATAAGTTTACCAGACAGAATTAATAGCGCTCCCAAGCGGGCAATATGTCATGCAAAATGCAACATTTTTGGGTCAAAATTTATATCAGAAGTATACTTTACGAATCTAGCTCTACATAATTGAGAGCATCATTATAAATATCACACTAAACAGGAAGACAACATTTATTTTGATTGAGGTACATTTTGGTTCTATACTCTATTATTTGGCTTCCTCTGGACAGTGATGTAACTTAAGGGGGTGTGGACCCTCAGGTATAGCCTCCGTAAAAATGCCGTAACTTCAGTGTTCCGAAATTGATTTCAGCCGATCCAACAATGCAATGCATGCTAAAAAAACATGGAACCGCGTAAATCACGAAATTATTGCATCAACTAAATATTAACAAGACGTTCAAACCTGGCTGAACGTCCCATTGATATTCAATAGATACAATAGGCACCAATCATCTTTTGTTTGACATCTTTGAAATGCAATATAATCCGCTATCGTTAAATGGTTAAACTTCCACTTCAACCTAGCATACCAATCATAACTTACCATATCGATGAGTGTCGCGGTCGGTGCTACGTGCATGACGTCATTTCCAACTCATATCAGGGAGGGCTGGACTCGCCGTTGTTTGTCTAATGCATTAGAAATCATTAATTTTTCAACTGGATTTAGAATATTTCACTTAGAATATTTATTATTTAAAATTAATACAGATTTGGGCTTTTTTTAAAAGTAAAAATAATTGTTAACTTATTTTCAGACAGAATTGTTGACAATGATGGAAACTTCATATCCTGTGAATTTGGTGTTAATGACATGTATAGTTGTTGCTGGAAATTACACAAAGCAATGTATTTCTTTATAATTATGCTAATTACATGCAAATAAGGTCAGACTATTTTTTTCTCTATGACCTTGAATCACCAAGCTGTATTCTATAATATGATAATGTCTCCTTGTCTTACATATGTTACTTTTTGAATGAGAGCGTAATCATCAATAACATGCACTTTTGGTAATGTATGCTCCGTTGCACTGTGTAGTACTACATGTATGTATGTATGTATAGACTGACTGTATCGATAAACCATTTATTAAAAAACCATCACGTGATCACTATTGAGAAGTCCATCGTCGTGTGTAAAGTAGCAGCGGATTATATTGCATTTCAAAGTCGTCAAACCAAAGATGATTGGTGCCTATTGTATCTATTGTAATATCAATGGGACGTTCAGCCAGGTTTGAACGTCTTGTTCAATTTAAAGACGGACTCGGGGACTCGGAATCGGGACTCGGACATCAGGGACTCGGATGGGGGTGGACTCGACACCAGCACTGCCTATTTGGTCAATGCTCGGAGCGGAGCGTTGACCCCATTGGTAAATGCTCGGAGCCTGAGCTAATTGTTTGAAATTACAAAAAGCAATTTATTTCTTTATAATTATGCTAATTACATGCAAATAAGGTCAGACTATTTTTTTCTTCTCTATGACCTTCAATCACCAAGCTGTATTCTATAATATGATAATGTCTCCTTGTCTTACATGTTACTTTTTGAATGAGAGCGTAATCACCAATAACATGCACTTTGGGTAATTTATGCTCCGTTGCACTGCAGTACTACATGGGGGTGTATGTATGACTGTATCGATAAACCATTTATAAAAAAACCATACGTGATCACTATTGAGAAGTCCACCGTCGTGTGTCAAGTAGCAGCTAAGTTGCAGCGGATTATATTGCATTTCAAAGTCGTCAAACCAAAGATGATTGGTGCCTATTGTATCTATTGTAATATCAATGGGACGTTCAGCCAGGTTTGAACGTCTTGTAAATATTATGTCTCAAAAACATGAATTTATCGCGTCAAATTCTGTTGTCAATTATCACGTCAATTATCGCATAAACCTAACATTAGCCCAACATATACCAGGTTCAATTTAAAGACGGACTCGGGGACTCGGACTCGGACACATGGACTCGGAATCGGGACACGGACATCAGGGACTCGGATGGGGTGGACTCGACTCCAGCACTGCCTATTTGGTCAATGCTCGGAGCGGAGCGTTGACCCCATTGGTAAATGCTCGGAGCCTGAGCTAATTGTTTAAATAAATCATATCTGTGAATTTGTCTGTTCCAATTTATTTACCACAAAACAAATATAACGAGAAAACAAAACAAATTACGTAAAGGTGTGTGTATACCCACGCGTGCGTGGTCAAGTGGATGCCGCACGGGGTTAAATATGCTATTAAAATGAAAACACAGTCAGTATTTCCGGGCAGGATACGTTCAGCCATTTATCCTGTGGCGATCCACAATCATAGAAAAAAGGTGTTCGAACACTGACCCTAGTAATTGCCATGCTTATTGGACCATAACAGGCACGCTATTTGAGTCACGTGAAAATCAAAACTTGTTTCTGGTAGCCTGAAGTATCTCCTTACTCATATCCCTCCCCCTTCCCCACCGATCAATATTGCGAGGCCCTGTGCTGATGGTGGGCAAATTGTGGGATTCAACATTGATCAGGGGGGAAGGGGGAATACTTTACATTACACCTACAAAGTGTTCGAACACTTTTTTCTAACATTGCAGGTTAGGCGTAATAGTGACATAACGTCTAACCATGAAGCAATGGTCTGACATGCTTTACACACAGAGGCTAGTCGTATGTACATTATGTACAGTCCTCAAAATAGGTAACTGACCAGGTAAATAATATGCTCTCAATAGCTCTTACGTAAAAATATTAAATTACAAAGTTGTAAGGAAATCTCTTCTCTTTGAGATATTACATGTGAAGATTGAATGAATATTAACTCAGTTATGTGCCCAAAACTAAAACAAAGTCAGTTTTTCATTTTAACATTTTATTCGTCGACACGCAGCCTCGGACTAGCAACAGGCAGATTATTGATTAACAGGTAGCGACAACTCACGGATTGATAGTAAGATGAGGATTGGGGATGCTTCAATTGATCAATGCAGCCCATACCTGTCACGCTTCCCTGCGTGTTCAAAACCCAAGTGTGAAAATCTAAACTGCACTTTGCTTTATCCTTATCAATGTAGTGTTCTCAATTATTAACCGATCTTCATGAAACAATGTCTCAAATTAAAAAAAGAGATTTCCTTACAACTTTATATTTTAATATTTTTACGTAGGAGCTATAGTTTTGGAGTTAAGAGTATATTTATTACCTGGTCAGTTACTTGTTTTGAGGACTGTATTGCTACATACAAGTAAGCATAGGGGGAAATGTTTTTCAGACCTGAAAAATTGATGGAATTGTTTTATTATTTGTTAAATTGTTGATGCTTTGTATTCATGATGTAATTTGCTGATGTTATTGTAATGAAAATATTACATGACGTTGGAATGATTTTACTGGCAATTATAGACGTGGTCAATTTTTTCTTCTTTGTTGTTCATGAACAAATATCATTACATGAGATGTGTAAAATAATGGGCGACTATTACAAGACAAATTACATTGGTTAAAAAATGCGACACATCAGTGGCGTAGCTTTTAGGTTTTTCATATTGGGGGAGAGGCAATAAATGAAAGTGAACAAAGATTGTTTACAATAGAAATACGCGTACTTGCGTTTGGCGCGAACATTTTGACTTTGGTCACACGTTATGAACTCGCCTCCCAATAGGGTTTACATTTTTAAGCTTCATGCTGTCATTTTCCTCAAATATTTTTAAAACCACAAAAGCTGTCTCAACAAATTTGGTATCATTTTAAAGCACTAATAACAAGCTATCTGCCTGCCAAAGGGCAATGGTATAGCTAATACAGACCTCGTTTACGGATATGCTGTTATCAGGGGTAGATAGCAATGTGCATTGTGTACAGATATGTTGATATCAGCGGAAGATAGTAATGTACATTGTGTATTACAGATATGCTGCTAACAGGGGTAGACAGCAATGTTCATTGTACAGATATGCTGCTATCAGGGGTAGATATCAATGTACACTGTGTTTACGGATATGCTGGTAGATAGCAATGTGCATTTCGTTTTACATATATGCTGCTATCAGGGGTAGATAGCAATGTTCATTGTACAGACATGCTGCTATCAGGGGTAGATAGCAATGTACATTGTGTATAACAGATATGCTGCTATTAGGGGTAGATAGCCATGTACACTGTGTACATGCTGCTATCAGGGGTAGATAGCAATGTGCATTGTGTACATATATGCTGCTATCAGGGGTAGACAGCAATGTGCATTGTGTATAGCAGATATGCAGCTATCAGGGGTAGATAGCAATGTTCATTGTACAGATATGCTGCTATCAGGGGTAGACAGCAATGTGCATTGTGTATAGCAGATATGCAGCTATCAGGGGTAGATAGCAATGTTCATTGTACAGATATGCTGCTATCAGGGGTAGATAGCAGTGTGCATTGTGTACAAATATGCTGCTATCAGTGGTAGAGAGCAATGTTCATTGTACAGATATGCTGCTATCAGGGGTAGATAGCAATGTGTATATTACAGATATACTGCAATCAGGGGTAGATAGCAATGTTCAATGTACATAGAAATGTGCATTGTGTATTACAGATATGATATGCTGCTATCAGGGGTAGATAGCAATGTGCATTGTGTACAGATATGCTGCTATCAGTGGTAGAGAGCAATGTGCATTGTACAGATATGCTGCTATCAGGGGTAGATAGTAATGTGCATTGCGTATTACAGATATGATATGCAACTATCAGGGGTAGATAGCAATGTGTATTGTGTACAGATATGCTGCTATTAGTTGTAGATAACAATGTTCATTGTACAGATATGCTGCTATCAGGGGTAGATACTAATGTGCATTGCGTATTACAGATATGATATGCAACTATCAGGGGTAGATAGTAATGTGCATTGTGTATTACAGATATGCTGCTAAATGTGCATTGTGTACAGGAATGCTGCTATCAGGGGTAGATAGCATTGTACATTGTGTACATGTATGCTGCTATCGGGGTAGATATCAATGTGCATTGTTAACAGATGTGTTGATTTCAGGTGTAGACAGCAATGTGCATTGTGTATTACAGATATGCTGCTACCAGGGGTAGATAGCAATGTGCATACTATTGTCATGATTGTGTATTTATTACAGATATGCTGCTACCAGGGGTAGATAGCAGTGTACATTGTGTACATGTATGCTGCTATCGGGGTAGATAGCAATGTGCATTGTTAACAGATATGTTGATTTCAGGTGTAGATAGCGATGTGCATTGTGTACAAACATGCTGCTATTAGGGTAGATAGCAATGTGCATTCTGTATATGCTGCTATCAGGGGTAGATAGCAATGTACATTGTGTTTACAGATATGCTGCTATCAGGGTAAATAGTAATGTGCTTTGCATATTAAAGATATGCTGCTATCGGGGGTAGATAGCAATGTGCATTGTGTACAGATATGTTGATATGAGGGGTAAATAATGCTAGAACCGTTTTGTCCGTAGTGCACATCAGTGAAAATTGTTAATGGTATATATAGCAATTAGTGTTATGTATAAGCAATAGTGGAATATGTAGCAATATCGCAACAAATCATTAATTCGGGTTTAGTGTCTAGTTCAAATTTCTTTAATGTTAAGTTACGTAATTTTAAAGATACACAGTCAAATTCCTTATTTTTGGTGTGTGTTATAGGCTTTATGATTTCAGCAATACCAACCAAGTCCTTATTCGTAATTTTCAGCGATACCAGTTCCAGCCAAAGTCCTTTTATATTTAAGTTAGGACATGTTAACGATGTCAGTCAAATTGCAAAAGTGATACCGAGTCAAAGTCCTTATTTGATATGTTATGCAATTTCAGCGATACTAGTACCGAATCGAAGTCCTTTCATATTTAACGAAGCCAGTCAAATTGCTTATTTTGCGATACCACTCAAATTCTCTTGTGTTAAGTTAGGTAAATTTAGCAATTATCGGTCAAAATCCATTTGTTTTAAGAAGTTACTTAGCGCTTTCCATGGCGGCAGGCCAGTGGCGTAACCAGAGGCGTGGAAAGTGAAGATAAAATAAAGAAAATAGCAAGAGTTTTAAACACTTGTAACTTGTCAAACCACTATGGGGATTTGTAATCCTTTTTTCCTTATCATGTTTATATGTTTACTTCTCTGTAGTTAGAGGTCCAAGTTCAATGCTATTTTCACCGTATGTATCATGCACAATATATTGCAGTTTAAGAATATGTAAATATTATCATATGATTACCGTAGAATGGGATACTTTGACCCTGTTAAATAAATTATAAATTAAATTAAATTATTAACGTTGGCCCACCAAAAATAAGTGTAGGCCTATTTGTTAAATTTAAAAAAGTGTTTATATATCGACATATATGTCGATATATAAACACTTTTTTATGTTGTTTTATACCAAATTAAGATATATCTTAATTTGGTATAAAACAACATATAACCTGCTACATAACACACTAAACACACTAGCCTACATATGAGCGTGTTTCTACTGGGGCACTGCAAAAAGTAAACGCTAATAAACGCTAAGATTTAATCGTTAGTTTTTAATCCCCCCCCCCCCCCCCCTGTTTCTACTCGCGAAGAAACCGCTAATAAACGCTAAGTTTGCCCAGTAGAAACAGGCAAAACCCGCTAAGAATCGGTATTTTTGGTAATCCATCTTGACTGATCATTCTCTGGCACTTGCCATCTATCGCGTCAAGTTTGCTGTCATTTTTAGGAGATGTTCCGCAATATCTGTGGGCACTTTTGTTGTACAGGGTGACCCAATAAAAAGTTTACCCAAAATGAAAGTGATATTTTTCCCACTTTCTGTAACCTGAGATCTGTGGTATATATTTTATTATGAAGAATTGGTAATGGAGCATCTACCCTGATTTTTTTTGTTTTTTGGTTGGGTGGTTTTCAAGATATGGTCCATTGAACATTACTTCAGCAAAACAGACTTGTCCATGGAGCATCATTTTTTTTAGGCATGGTTAAACACAACTGCAACATCAAAAGTACTTTATTTTAACAGATATATGGCATTAAGCATAACTGCACGCTATAATATTAGATTTGAAAAGCCCGCCCTGACTCAAGACAGAACGCTGGCATTTAGCACAACTGCACGCTATGAGCGTGTTTTTGCTGGGGCACGGCAAAAGAAGAAAAAAAGATTATTGCCGATTATTGCCGGGTTTTGCCTGTTTCTGCTGGGCAAACTTAGCGTTTAATAGCGGTTTCTTCCCCAGCAGAAACACGCTCTATGATTTCAGATTTGAAAAGCCCCCCTGACAAAGCAATCTCTGTGTGTTCTTATTATTCCATCATAAACAATAAAATAACACCTGTGTTCCTTAAAAAATAATAAATCATTGTAAAAGATTTAGTTTTGATGCCTCACTTGTGTTCAATCATGCCTTTGCTCCAAGGACAAGTCTGTTTTGTTAAAGCAATGTTCAATAGACCATATCTTGAAAACCACTCAACCAAAATAAATATTTTTTCAGGGTAGATGCTCCATTACCCATTCTTTATAATAAAATAAAAAACACAGATATCAAATTACAGGAAGTGGAAAAATATCACTTTCATTTTGGGTAAACTTTTTATTGGGTCACCCTGTAGTTAACCAATTTTCTTTGATCAAATTCAATGGACCCCGTACTACCCTTCCATACAGCAAGTGAAAAGGAGAGTATCCCGTGGATACACACGGTACCTCCCTATACGCAAAAAGAAATAAAGGTATTTGATCATCCCAATTTTCTTTCTGTTCCTCTGTCAATGACTTGATCATGAGCTTCAATGTACATGGAATCTTTCATCAAGCCCATTCATTTGTTGGTGGCATGGTGTTGTGGGAATTTGTTGACTGCTCATTTTCTTGTGGTACATGTACTTTTTGTGCAGATGATTGTGTGGTACTTTGTATGTTTTCTTTAAATTTGTCTCACCCTGTACAAAACTATCAATTTCTTTAGATTTCTGTGCCCTAGTCATTATCATGATGGGTTTCGCATTAATCCAGTCTGCCCAAGATTCGATATCTTGACCTAGTACTAGGACATCGTGAGTAATGCCTTCTAGTACAGCTTCAGTGAATTATGTACCCGATACTACTTCACAATCGATATGAACTTTAGCCAGTGGCGCACTATGATGCCGTTTATGCCCCTCAATGAAATGTATTTGCCTGGCACATAACAATTTCGTGGAACATATTTAGCTTGTACAGCTGCATGCTCACACCCAGAATTCCTAAATATTGCTAATTACCTTTACCCTCAACGGTACCATTTACAAGAAATATATGTTTTGGATTCTCAACATGATTCTGAGCATTTTGTGTCTGTGGCACTTCACATTTATATTAATTATATATACCGGTACTTGATGTATTTTTCTCACCATTTTTTGCCCCCTGACTATCACTATTGTAACCACCACGTTTTACTCCCTGACTTTCACTATTGTAACCATACACCACGTTTTACTCCCTGACCATCTCTAGATTTGTAAAACTTTGGTGTGTGGGATGTATTTTGTGGTCTTTCATTGTTACTTTTATACCCCATTGGCTACGGATCCGTGTGGTTGGGAATTTTGATACTGTTTTGGTTACCGTTGATGACTCATTTTATTTTGGGCTTGATTTCGCTTCCAGTACTCATCCCTATGACTTGCACATTTTTAAGCCTCTTTTGCCAATTCATTTATGTCAACAACATCCTTATCCAGCAAGTGTTTTTCCATGTTACTAGGTATTTTCTTCAAAATCTGTTCTCTTTTCATTAAATTTGAAATGTCTTCTGCATCATCATGGCAGAATACTTGATCCAGCAATCATAGTTATGTTTTAGCTTAAATGAATGCTGTCACACTTTCACTTTCTCTTTTGGATGCATTTCTAAACTGTTGCCTATATATAAGCTTCCGGTGTCAATTGAAACGCCATAAGAATAGTGGTTTTCAAGGTCTCATAATCATGATCGGGATCTAAAATTGTTTTTTGTGCATCCATTGCCTTGCCTACAAAACTTTGCGACAACCTTCGCACCCACGAGCTTCTATCCCAACTTCACGTACAGCATGGATCTCACAAGCAGTAAAAAATGAGTCCGCGTTTTGACCATCGCCAAGTCTAATAAGAGTGTATCGATCTAATTTTGGTGTACCACCCATGTTACTACTTGTTTCACTGTTTGCCACCTCTTGCTGAACGTCTAATTTGTTCATATGATAAACATGTGAGGAGTGTGATGATTAATGCGTTTTTTAGTCATTTTAAGAACATTGTTATTAAGATAAAGAGGTTCAACATTGACAATAATACATTTTGGGCTCAAAATGGCATTTCGTGGCAGGTATTCGACTAATGGACCATATCACCAGAACGCATTACTCGATTAACATGATTTTTGCACTAAATTAGATCTGTTGCCAATATCTTTAAAATGACACATGTTTTGTTGAATTCCATGTTCTAAACTAATGCTTTTAGGTAAACGACTCACCATGTGAAAGTTTTGAATATTTATCGCATTATAAAATGGCCGCTAGATGGTTAGAATTGATGTTAAATGGCCTAAGTCTGATCTCAAAAGAACAACAAAAATCAGATTAGTCAAAGCCTGCGTAGAAAGCATTTTGTTGTACGGCTCTGAAACATGGACCATCAGCAGGAAAATTGAAGACCGAATAAACGGATGCTATACTCAACTGTTACGTAGAATATTTAACATAGTTGGAGGGATCACATCCCAAACACTATGGTATATGGCGATATCCCCCCTAACATCAATAATCAGGCAGCGCCGTTTATGTTTTGCTGGCCACTGCATACGAACAACCAACCAGCCTATCTACCGTCTAATCTTCTGAACTCCTCCTGGTGGGAAAGTTAACAGATGCAGAAGAACCCTTCAATATCCTGATACCGTCAAGAACGATGTGGGTTTAGATCCACCAGACATACTGGGCCCAGACTTTCCTGTCATTCATGAGTTGGCGGATCTCTTAAAAAAGTCTGGGCCCAGTATGTTGCGAATGCTTCCTCCTCGTCCACGGACGACCAATGATGATGATAAAATGGCCTAAAACAAGTGTACTATGTAATACCTAACAGTGTAATACCTATACCGCAAAAGCTAAAACAGGTGTACTATGTAATACCTAACAGTGTAATACCTATACCGCAAAAGCTTATGGAAACTATGGCACGCCGTTTGGGTCAAAATTAACATTGTTTTTGTATATCAATTTGGTGTTTTACATAGTTTTTTTTGTACATCAATTTGTGTTTTACAATGTGGTTTTTTAATATCAATTTGTGTTTATACATGTTTTTTTTTTGTTATCAATTTGTGTTTATATGTATCGTTTTTTTGTACATTAATATGTGTTTTATCTATTTTTTATATATCAATTTGTGTTTATATGTGTTGTTTTTGTATAGCAATTTGTGTTTTTACGTGTCCTTTTTTTGTATATCAATTTGTTGTTTTGACGTGTCGATTTTTGATAAACGCAAAACGACTGGTAAATTAGAAACAAACACAAAGTCGTATAGACACCGCAAAACGACCGGCACAGAAGTTTATCCTACCATCGAGACGATTCTCGTGTTCCTATTGGATAAGCGCCTGTATTTAGTGACTAGATATATTCCGTATCCGACCCCCGAATCCCGTATACGGTCAGTAAGGAACTGCGCATGCGTTGTAGTAGGGTTGCTACGCCGGCGCGCGACGATCGTCATGATTGCATCTGAACTTGCTCCGGTTTTAGGTGACTAGGCCTACTACTTTACAGAAACATTTGTTCTTGTTTTGTTTTAATGGTGTTTTAGTAGGATAAAATCGTTATTAGGTGAGGTCGAGTCAGATACGGATTATATCTAGTCTCGGAGTCTGTATCGGGACTCGGGCTGCGCCCTCGTCCCGATACAGAATCCTCGACTAGATATAATCCGTATCCGACCCAACCTCACCTAATAACTAATAGTATACAAACGCGAAATGATATCAACACAGAATGATATCAACACAAAACGGTCGACACAAAACGATCGACACAAACTTACTTGCCAAAGAGGTCAAAATCCACGTGAATAGAGTTACGAGCTGTAAATAAACAGCAGTCCGCAAAATCACAGAATTTAAATTTAATATGTGTGGAAAATAGGGTGTTTGTGATGTGATGGGGATGGTATTTGCGGTTGGGGAGGGGTTAGTGGTGGGGGTGGGGGTTGTGGTGGAGGGCAAGGGGTTTGTGGTGGGGAAGGGGAATGGTGGCGTGGATGCATTGGGTGGGGAAGGGTTAGCCTATAGAGTGGTGGGAAGGGTGTGTGGGGCAGGGGTTTTGTGGTGGAGGGTTTTTGTGAATGGGAGGGGAGGGTGGTTGTGTGGTAAAGGGGTTGTGGTAGCATGGGGTGGGGAGGGGTTTTGTGAGTTGGAGGGGTTTTGTGGTGGGGATGGGAAGGGGATGGGGTTTGGGATGAGGGGTTGTGATGGGGAGGGGGTTGTGGATGAATGGGGTGGGGTGGGTAGAGTGTTTGTGGTTGGAGAGGGGTTTTGTGTTGGGGGAGGGGTTTTGTGGTGGGGAAGGGGGGAGGGTTTGTGGTGGGGAAGGGGGATGGTGGCGTGGATGCCGGGGTGGGGGAAGGGTTGGCCTAGGGCCCGGTAGAGGTGAGGTGGGAAGGGTGTTAAATTTGTGGTGGTGGGGGGTTTGTGGTGGAAGGTTTTTGTGAATGGGAGGGGAGGGGTTGTGGTGGATATGGGAAGGGGTGAGAAAACGTAATTTATCAAGATTGAATTTACGAACTTTTGCCGAATAGTTCAAAATGACGCGTTTGCGTGAACAAATATTTTTTTGCGGTGTTTGATTTTTAACTTAAAAATTCGACTTCGTAGAATCATTTATGTTCGTTTCTTTGTTAAAATAAGAATGTTATTATCTTTCTTTATTAACTAAGGGGCAACTAATACTGGTAATTTGTTCTTGCGTTGATTTTCGTGACATTTTGGTGGGGATGTTTTGTTGTCGATCGTCTGTTTGGGGATACCCCTTCGCTTTGTTATTGCGGACATGGTTGAAATCACCTAGGGGAATCCCTTACTGGAAAATACATATTTCTCTCAACAAACAAACTTGTAAACTTCGATTGATGTTTTTGAGGGGGAAAACGCCGTGTGGGGAGGGGTTGTGGTGGGGAAGGGTGGGGGATTGAGATGGTAAATGGGTTGTGGTAGTATAGGGGTGGGGAGGGGTTTGTGAATTGGAGGGGAGGGGTGTGTGGTGGAGATGGGAAATGGAGGGGTTTGGGCAGTGGCGTAGCTAGGATTTTTTTCAGGGGGGGGGGCAAGATTTCTGAAATTTTCGTAAAAGATTGCCCCAATTTTTTTTCAGTCACCAACTCGTGTGAATTTCACGTAAGTGGGGGGGGGGGGGGGGGGGGGGGGGGGGGAGGGGGGAGGTCAAAAAATGTCGCACGGTCATAAAAAATCGTACAGTACATGTAGTAAAAATTTTTACCTCAACCCCCCCCCCACTTAACAATTTTGCCTTATATTTAACTATTTGAACTGAATATACCCCAAAATAACCAGTGCCCAAGCACTCCATCTCAGTCTTTTATCATTTTTGTCCTATTTTCTTTTTTCCCCCTTTTTATTTTTTTTAGAGGGGGTGGGGGGTTTTTTTTTTCGTCAGGGGGCATTTCCCCCCCCCCTGCCACCCCCTGCCACCCCCCCCCCCATAGCTACGCCACTGGGTATGGGGTGGGGAGGACGGTTGTGGTGGCGTGGATGCATATGGGGTGGGAAGGGCATGCCTATGGGTGAGGTGGGTAGAGTGTTTGTGGTTGGAGAGGGGTTTTGTGTTTGGGGAGGCATTTTGTGAATGGGAGGGGAGGAGTTTGTGTTGGTAATCGGGACTTCTACTCTACCCCCCCCCCCCCCCCCCCCCCCAATTCAAAAGGGTCTGGGGACGCCCAGGGCTGCTAGTTAGCATTGATCACATCATGATTATATAGAGGGAATCCTTCGTTTTAAAAGTTGGCAGTATTTATTATTTGACCACATTAGCAATGCTGGTTCTATTCTATCGTGTTCATAAAAAATCAGCAAGATTAACTTCGATTTGCTTCCCTGGGACGATGATCAAAAGTGATAGGGCCTATAGGCCCGGTTGGGGGGGGGGGGGGGGGCACTCAACTTTCTTTTGGGTAGGGGTGTGCCGCACAGGGTCTCAAAAAGGGGGCTATAGAACTGAACTAAGTGGATTTATGACGAAAAATAGGGTCTTAGGAACTGATTTTGTCAAAAAAGTAGGTAGAACTGGCCTATAGTTCAATTTTGATTAGCAAGAATGCAAATTTTTGGATTTCTTTTGGTTTTAGAACGCAACATTTTCGAAGAATTGGGGTTTTGGAACGCAAAAGTTCACGATTTTTGAATTTTCAATAAAATGGGGGTCTTAAGAACTGATGCAGGCTCAAAAGGGGGGGGTCATAAGAGCTAGAAGCAGAGGGTGAAAAAGGGGGTCTTCAGCGCGGCACATACCTATACCCTTTTCCAATGTCAGTGCCCCCCCCCCCCCCCCCCCCCCCCCGGGCCTATAGGTACCATTTCTCCGAACCATACACCAAACGCGTAAGGATTTAGTGTAGTGCTCCCTCCCTTGAGGGAGCACTGCACCAAATCAATGCGCAATTCGTGTAATAAAGCACGAAGACAAGGCTTGTAACCCAAATGTGAGGTTTTTGGGCAATTTCTTTCTCCGGGGATGGTATGTTTGTATTTAAATGAACGAATGGGACCTATCCGTTGCACCTACAATGATAAAATACGATATTTTTAATTATCGAACTAAATAGTGCCCAGGGCGTGTAAGCACCTGCTTAATTGGTGAACAGGCATGCCAGACAACGTGAAAAAGTGAGGGCGCTGTGTGCGGGTCCGTAGCGGAAAATTTAAGTTAATAACCCCTCATGAAACAAGGCTTAAGTTAAAGTTGAGATGTTACTAAAAATGGTCATAGGTGACAAGTATGCCATAAATGTAACCGGAGGGTAGAAAAAGTGTCTTGAAATATGGCACTTTTACACGTATTTCAATGAGAAAGATATTTGGTGTGGTGCTCCCTTGATGGATGACGATATTCACAGCACGTAGGACTGCTTCGGAACCAAGTCACGTGATTTCTGGGCCATTTAGCGTTGTCGGTTTGTGTTTTGTATATGTTTTTGTGTTTGTTACCCGTTGTACACATGTTTGTTTTCATTGTGTGTTTGCAGATAGTGTTCTATTGGTATTTTGATATGTAGAAACAATTATTAATTAAACGACACATACAAACTCAAATTGATATACAAAAAAACGACACGTCAAAACACAAATTGATATACAAAACAACACATATAAACACAAATTGATATACAAAAATAGGTAAAAACACATAACAATGTACAAAAAACGATACAAATAGGCCTAAACACAAATTGATATACCAAAAAAAATGTATAAAACACAAATTTATATTAAAACAAAAAACACATGTAAAACACAAATTGATATACAAAAAAAAAAGTAAAACACAAATTGATATACAAAAACAATGTTAATATTGACCCAAACGGCGTGCCATATGGAACAGTATTGATAAAACGTAATATTTCAAATATTTTAAAATGTCTAGGATGGTCGCCGAAAAAATTAAGCATTAAATAATCCTGGTTGATCATTTCATGACCCTAACTCACCATTTAATGACCCGAGCCGTCATTTAGGCCAACAAAAATAGTTGTGTTGCCCTCTTCCGGCCGGGTCACAATTCCGAGAATGTGGGCCGGGTATTTTTTTAAATTTTTTTAAAAAGAATTTCTTCTTTTTTTTCTCTTGTTTTTAAGATTTTCTTTTTGTTTCTTTTTTCAAGATTTTTTTCTTCAAGATATTTTTTCAAGATTTTTTTCTCAAGATCTTCCAATGCACAGAGATGGGCAAGAAACCAAAATATTCACCATTGGGTTGAAAATACATCCAGTAAGCGTTTTCCTTAGTATCTTCATACATGTTGACTGAAATAATAGGTATAAAATCGTTGATTTGGTAAAATTTAAAAAATTAAAAAAAGAAAATCCGGCTGGCCGACCTTCCCGATTTTAGGCTTGTGAGGGCAACACAATTTTTGTTTTGTTTTTTGGCCTTAACACACACCCTACATGATCATTTTTTGACTTGATCCAAGTGATAATGTAATAAACCTAAGTAAACCTAAGTGAACATTGACACAAAGGGATTGTTTAATGACCCCAAGTGATCCCGAGTGATCATTTCATTACCCCATGTGATCATTTAATGACCGAAGTTGATAAGTTAATGACACCATGCAATCATTTAATGACCCGGATGGTCACTTAATAACCCCAGGTGATCATTCAATGAACCCAATTGACCATTTAATGACTCAAAGAGATCGTGTAATGACTCTTGAGTTATCATTAATGCCACCAAGTGATATTTTAATGGCCTCAATCATTCATTTGATTACTCAAGCCGCCCAAACTGTTAACTTATAACCGCAGGGGATGATTTAATGACCCCAAGTGATTATTTATTGACTCGTTCCAAGTGATAATTTGTTAACCCTTGGTGACCATTGACACAAAGTGACTGGTTTTTTAAATTTAATAAACCTAGGTGATAGCGTAATGACCCCAAGCAATCATATAATGACCCGGACGGTCGCTTAATTACCCCTGGTGATCATTCTATTACCCCCAAATGACCATTTTAATGGTCCAAAAGGATCGATTGATGACCTCGAGTGTTCATTTAATTACCCCAGGTGATCATCTAAAGACCGCGATTGATACCGTAATGACCCTAATCAATTAATTAAGTAAAGGATATCTGATTAATAAGGTAATTGATGAATTCATACAACTACCTATGTATATACTTGGTGGCGATTGTGACTGCTTGATGATCCTTTTGGATATTTCAATATAAGGTAGGGTTTTGAAGCCATAATTATCACCATGAAATTATTAACCTATCTGCTTAGAAAGTTGGATACTGGTATTTAACTAAATGTAGTATAAGGTCCAATCAGCTATTTTTGATATTACTATTTTAATCAATTTGGTAGCCAGCTTGCTAATTTCTTCTGACTAATTGGTAGTGTCCATCTGGTAGCCTTGAATAGTTGGTGGTGAATATAATACAAAATACGCTGTTATTATTTTTTATGTTTTAGGGGGCCATTTTGACGGCCATCTTGGCTTAAAAGTGTGTTAACAATGCAAACGTGCTGGATGTGAGTTTAAGACATACATCCTATAGTGCCTGCAATCACTGAAAAGGACATCAAAAATACGCAAAGCAGCTGCATGGAGAGCTTGTGGCAAACTTACTCAGTTATGGAAAGCTAAATCACTATCCAGGCAGCTTAAAGAAAGGCTGTTCATAGCTACAGTACATCCAGTTCTCCTTTATGGATGTGAGGCATGGATAGTCACCTCAAAGCTTAGGAAACAGCTGCATAAGATCAGAGAACGTAGAACAAATTTGCCGGACACTGCTTCATCAGAGAGTCCATTGAGCTTGTCTCCAAACTCATACATTGTATTCCGAAACATGGAGCAAGAAACCGTGGTATACCAGCCCTTTCTTACATTGATATACTATAGTGTGACACAGGATTGCAAGTAGAAGAAATCAAGACAGCTCTGTTTATGTTCGGGAAAATCACCCGACATAATCAATCATCATCAATCATCAATAACCATAATTAAATAGTTATAACTATACTTTCATCATACATTTTGGCTGATGTATGTTCTTTTATGAAATTTGACCCTTTTGCCGGACATTTTGGACGCCATTTTGAATAACCCCTTAGCATGTGTCGCCGTCCGCACCCATTTTTCACACGGTAAGGGGCCGCTCAGCTCACACGGATACATGTGAGGGCCCCATAAGTGGCAAATAAAACTGCACCATTGAGAAAAGTGCCCTTATGTACCTCTTGTATCCTTTATTTTCTTTATATTTTAGCAGTACGGATTATTCCTAATCCAACAGAATCCAACGAGCCAATCGGCGTGGAAGTTTTTCGAAGACAAAATGGACCCAGGCTATATACTTGGCGAAGTATACTGAGCCAAGTAGGTGTCAGTGTGCTGGAGGTCCGTGGTTCAAATCCCTTGGGGTGGGGGGGGGGGGGGGGGCGGTCGCGGTGACTTTTGGAGTGACTTTTCTCCGCGCAGAAACAAAATCTGAAAAAAGTGCCCGAATGGGTTAGGGTTAACGAGCATCCCCCCCCCCCCCCCCCCACAATTTTGTAATTTCGATTCTATAACCCTAACCTTGCCAAATCCAACAGAATCCAACGAGCCAATCTCTATGTTCCACCAGGCTTGGAAGTTTTGACGCCCGTGGTGTAGTGGGGAATCACAAGCCGCTGGTGCTGGAGGTCCGTGGTTCAAAATCCGGTGTGTGTGGGGAGGGGTCGCGGTGACTTTTGGGGTCACTTTTCTCCGCGCAGAAAAAACAAATCTGAAAAAAGTCCCCTAAATAAACATTAAATTAGGTCAAACTGATTACTGGTGGTATACATTGTTCAAAGATATGAATTGCACCAAAAACGCAAAGTTAGATATTTGCCCAAAAAAGGTCTTTTTATGCTGAAAATAGCCTAAAAGGCCTAAAATCGATTTCTATTTTTGTCACCCCCTTCATTGAAAACCTTACTATCTAAGCACTTAATTTAGCCTAGATGCAGAGCTGTAAACACATATATTGCCTTTGGATGGTCTATAATGGTCTCTTAATGTAAAAGAGTGAAAATGTCACTCGTTGTTCAGAGTGAAGTCATTGTCACTCGTAAAGAGTGATTTTTCACTCGGTGTCGAGTGACTTTTCACTCTTTGCGGTTGATGAGTTCAGAGTGAAATTATTGTCACTCGAAAAGAGTGATTTTCACTCTGTGTCGAGTGATTTTCACTCTGTGTCGAGTGATTTTCACTCTGTGTCGAGTGATTTTCACTCTGTGTCGAGTGATTTTCACTCTGTATCGAGTGACTTTTCACTCTGTGCGAGTGATCAGTTGTACCAGATTTAAATAATTTGAGAGCCGGAACACAATCAAATAGAAAAATATTCAAAACCTCAAAATGTTCTTTATTTTATTAAATTTAAACATTATTGAAGTGATAATTAATGATGATATCAATGTTAATTGTTTCTGCAGTAATTTTAAAGTCCAAGTAATGATTAAACATAAATTACATTAATAAAACGCGTAAAAACGTCATCAATAAAAACACCATAGAAAGTAGATTTAGATACTTTGATATCGTTTCACCACCGAAAGGAAGTGAAAATGTAACATAGGCAAATTACAGCAGTTGTTTGGTCGAAAAAAGGTAAGTATAGTTTGGATAAAGACTCTTTGTTTGTTATTCAAATTTTCTATTGAATTGCAAGTTATTCATGTGAATGTGATTAAGTAATTAAAATGTTCCATTATTGTTCACTCTCAATGAGAGTGAAGTTCACTCTAAATGAGTGAAATTCACTCCTTATATATTCACTCTTTTTTCACTCCAATGGAGTGATCACTGTAGGCACTCTTCGAAGAGTGAACATTCACTCGTTCCTGGAGTGAACAAAATTCACTCTCTTTTTAGAGTGAAAATGGTTCCACTCTTTCAAGGAGTGACTTTCACTCTATTAGAGTGATCACTGTAGGCACTCCTTTGAAGAGTGAATATTCACTCCATTAGAGTGGACTTTCACTCTTTTACATTTAGAGAGTACTGGTAAGCAGGCTTCGCCAATTAGGAGCTGATCAAACTATAGAGCGTCTCCAAAATGGATTGCCGGTTTTGTGGGAGACGCTGTATTTTGTGTAACCGGTGTGAAAGGGAACCTTGGTCCCCCTGGTGCCATAGTGCGGTCTCAATACATCCACGGAATGAAGCGTGAAACCAGTGTTGCGTGTAGAGATGAGTGACCTACCATATGTTACTGTACATGGCGGGGAGGGGACAGGTGGTATAACCGACTATACCCCTGCCCCCTAGACATAACAGAATGAAGCCCATTATGTAGAGATGGGTACCCTATTTACCAACCTATTCAGGGTGTCCCTAAACAAATTGTGCACATGTTTGCGCAACTTGTTGACCATGACGTCCTAAAGTTTGGTGTAATATGTTTATACACACGGAAAGGGAAAACACTTAGCTTTTAGATGCCGTTTATTTTATCTGATTTGGATTTGTCAATCCTGAGATCCCAGTTTATCAAAGCTACCCAAAATCGACGTTGTGCCACTTTTACAGAATAAATGATTATGAGCGTCAAAACGATACTAACATTGGTCTATCCATGGGCATCAATCGTCTTGAAACATTGAGGTGGGCATTTGACCAGAATTGTTTAAAAGAGGCTGAGGAACAAAAATGATGTCCTTGGAATATGTGGTAATGGATTTCTACGAGCAGTATATTCTGAGATCCCTCTGAAAGTGCACGCCGCACGTTATCAATGTGTTACTGTGTCCTACCACTTTTCATATCTTAGTCTTCCAGAATGTTCTTTATTCATATTGGTGCTTCTACCATACCATCTACCAAGCATTTCCAATACTCATTTTTATATAGGTGTATTCCGTTCAGTTCAGTTCAGTTCAGTTTATTTTCCACAAATGAGATACATACAATGACTAGATTCCTAGATGGTACGTGAGTGTTTGAGAAATGAATGACAAACTCTCTGTTGAATCTTCTGCTGGACTTCTCGTTTCGTGATATTTAAGACCATGAATACCCTCTTCTATCAGTATCATGTCTATTGAAAATTGAGGCCGCACCCAGCCATATGGACGTCTGTCTTGTTTTGAAAATGTAGGCCCAATAAACATTTTGTGAAACCTCGTCAAAAGGACTGGTTCGAATCATGTAACAAACATCTTTATATTCAGTTCTGCTTGGATACACAGGCACTCATTCTATTATTTAAACCTATTCAATCTCAATACAAAAATGTTATTTTGCATAACACTGGTGAAGGGCAATCGTTCAAGTGGAAGTTGTAAGTTTTGAAACTGTAAAGTGGCACAACATCGATTCTGGGTAGCTCTAGTTAATTGTCCATATCTCAGGATTGATAAATCCAAATCAGATAAAATAAACGGCATCTAAAAGCTGAGTGTTTTTCCTTTCCTTGTGTATCAACATATTACACCAAACTTTAAGACTTCATGGTCAACAAGTTGCGCAAACATGTGCACAATTGTTTTAGGGACACCCGGTACTTTACTGTAATGGGCGGATATGGTTAGGGAGATACACCGGTATACAATTTCCTTATTACATGGATATTAGTTCCAATGAGATTCCGGTATGAATGCAATCGACAGCTCACTAGCTAGATGGCAAGTTCATCTGACCCTAAAATTATCTACTACGAGGGCGTCCTAACATAAACACTAAAAATTCAAATTTTTATGCCCAAATTAAAACAAAACGAGACCGTTGATCGTTGATCCACTAACCTACATTGAAGTATACCGTATATCTGTTCCACCTTATATTATCACATCGAATAAATATATTAAGTGACGAACGTCCGGAAATATGTGATTTCATGATGCTATATCCGCGGAAAAACTTACATGAATTGGAAGAAATCGTGGCCAATTTCAAATGAAAACGTCTGTAAATCCCTCATTTTCAATTGTCGTAAAAAATCCATCAACACAGTAGCACATTATACCGAGTTATTTGATATCCTGTGTGTTTGAAATATTCAAAGTGGTTAAGACAAAAGTTGCCGCATTGTTTTCACCCTAATATACTTAGCCTGCAGTCCGCAAACACGTCCGCAAAAATATATTGGTAAACTCTAACAAATATGAAATTTAAACGTTTGTGCTCATTCACCTTCCGATAAAGTATATTTCAACAAGTTACCCATGACAACCATTATGTTCTGATGGGTAATTGCATGAGGAACTAATATGCAAAGTAAAATTATGATTGGGATAGGTATAAAAATATTATAGAGATTTAACCAAATTTGAAGAAGAAAAAAAAATATCGATATTTGTTTAACATTCTTAATCACAACATGTTACCATTATGTCCTATCTTAATTTAAATAGCATATTTGGATTTCTTGTGAGATTACCGTTCAGAAAATATATACTTTTTATGGGGTAGAACAAGTAGTTATTGCGATATGCTAATTCGAATCTCAGATGGTGTAAAATGTTAAAATCTGGACATGCAACGGGAAGGGTGGCGAGTTCAAAATACATGGCCATAAGGCAATCGATTTAAAATGATCAGGGATGGAAATAAGACCCGCCCGACCGCCCATAGCGGGTAACTTTCGTGTCGGGCGGGTGAAGATTCAAAGGTACCCGTCGACTGGCGGGTAATATTTTTGAAGCTCAAAGTGTAAGTAACAGTAAGTTCAGGGTAAATTCATCATCAGATGATCGTGTGTCATGATGATAGAGGAGATCAGGTTGATAGGAGATTAAAGAGAGTATTGGATTGATGAACATGATGAATACGAGGAGCTGTTACGGGCTAGGTTTACAGTGGAACAATGTTTATACATTATCATATCTGATATAATCGAAGTCAGAAAGTAGCAAATAGAAGGGGAAAAATCCTAAATAAAAATCAAATAATAAATAATTGATGTCAACTTCGTGATTTTTATTAATTTGACATTTGTGTAGGCTAATTTATGCTTTATATAATTTGTGGGAGTAAGTCTGTTATACCCTTCACAGAGGTATTCACTAATACATGTGCGTGATTTTTAAGAACGACGCAAACTACCGATGTTGGTGTGCAGGGAATTACAGAATTTATGCCTAATTTGTTTCCCGTAAGCCACCCAGAGTTTTGGCAATCTTTTTAGCGGCATTTAATTTGTTTGTAGTTTCAGGTTGTTATCTCAGTTGAGGATCCGGAGGAAAACCCATGTTAAATGCTGTGAAATTATTTTATGCCAAGATCTAGATGGCCTTTTTTTAAAAGACTGGTTAACTTGTCTTTAAGACATTTCTAAAAATCTGTTGCAAATGATTCACCTTCAATACAAATAACATATATTCTCAATATATGGCAGTATCCAGGTCACTTAGGAAACAACCAAGATTCCCCCGAAAACAAGCTACATAAATGCCTTTCCATTTCAATTGCCACCATACACTTAAAAAATATTGGACTGGGATCGATAAACGTTGTGTGTATTATTATCAATCGATCACTTTTCATTTGATTAAAATAAGCAAATCGTAACACTTAAAAGTAAAGCCTCTTTTCAGGGTCAATTACACCAACTGAAAACATGGAAAAGGGGGTTACATTTTGACGGGTTGTTTACGGGTTTTTTGTCACTTTCGTGGTCGTTTGATACAAAAATGGGTGACTAAAAACATGGAATTTAACTTTATTTAAATGTTAGTTGGTGTAATGTATAGGGGAATATGGGGCAACTGGTCCTATGGGGCAACTGGTCTGAAATGAAGGATTTTGTAATTGTATGGGCATACTGCTTTCTTTTGAACAGTAAGACTTATGTTGAAACTTGACATATATCCTTACCTTCTACACTCCAAAACATTTGGAACTTTAGGGAATTTACACATGTGATATTCTCCAGATCTTTGAAGCCCTCTCCTTGAGTGACTTATTGGAAATTCACAGCTAGTACGGGCGATTTATGAAGATGGGTTTAGATCATGTTTAATGTACTTTATATGATTGATAGATATACAACAGTAAATATACACATGCAGTACAGTCATCTTAAGATGCTAAGTGCATATTGCATTTGATGGGTGCTATATCGTAGTGTGCTCAGGGACTTTTCGAAATATTATTAAAACCATCGGTTGTGGTTGTAACGACCGTATATATAGCGCATGTTGCTAACTTGGGACATTGGTGGTTTGGATTTGCGATCAATTTAAAGAATGCTTCAACTTAACTCATTATCACGGGTATTCTTTTGGTAGAGTTATAAGTTTATGAATTTACAAATAACAAAGTATACCATTTCTTATTTTATCTAAAGACACTCGTCTACTTGTAAGACCCAAACGCCGTTATAATTGCGAATTCAAAGATACTCGCTGGCTACAGAAAACTGCGTAATGGCTAAAAACTAAAATGCAGTTTTGTCTTTTTTTCTGAAATGTGTCGGAGTTATTGATTATAATGACAAATGGTGGTATGTTTTAAAACATGTTGGCGTAAAATTTATTACGTCACAGGCGTACATGAATAATGTTTCATCTCGACAAAGTGCTGAATTATTTGTTGGGGCAAGTGGTCCGAAGGGGTATGGGGCAACTGGTCCACCTGCAAAAACTTAATCAAAATTGTAAAATTAATTTTGAAAATTAGTTGTTAGTGTCAATAAAACATGACTCGGTATTGAAATGTGAATAGAATATGAAATATTTCACATTCTTTCTAGTTCTTAGAAATTTTGGGGTATTTTGGGTCTAATACCACTATTTCTGCTATTGAATGATTACAATATGATACGAACTTGCTTAAAACCTCGGTATTATGAATTACATCTGTAATATTATATTTTATATGGTGTTTGTAAATATATTTTCAATGACGAAATTTCATGATTTATGTATTTTATTCACTAATTTTTGTGTATATTAACCGTTGGGTCGTCATTGTCATTTTGACTAACTTCCCCTGTAACATGAAAAGCTGGCTAAATATCAAGATGGTTTATTATAAGTACTAAATGATGATTATATGAAGTAAATAAAATCATTAAAGAAAGGGGTATATATAGACAAATGTATGGGGCATCTGAATATCACAACCATGTAACCATTTAACTAGGTTCATACCGTTTTATCTAATAAATGTGCAGTCGAACATTTCGCTTGCTTTGTACACCATTAGTGTTACTGCTATTTACACGTTAACCACGAAAACTGTATAAAACATGGGTTTCATGAGACATGTATCCTTTTTACACGTTAAATAATATGGAAATGTGTTTGTAAAGAAAATACTGCCTTGTTTCCGTGTTGTCATTCAATGATTTCTGTGTATTCTAACCATTGGAAGATATAGGACCAGTTGCCCCTATGATGGCGTCTGGTCCGTGCCAAGTAAAGTTTTCAGTTACTGGTAATTGGCCTTTTGTTTGGATATTTTTTAACATGGATTATATGTTATATGGAAACAGTTACATGGGTGCTATTTTCATAGCAATTCCATAAATATTTACACGAGATTTAAGCTTTTATATCATGAAATATGCTTAACCGGACCAGTTGCCCCATCCTCCCCTAGTTGACTATCATGAAAAGAGGTTATTTTTGCGAGTGCATATAAGGCAGTCTTCATACACATGATACAGTACGAATTATTCTAGCTCCAGTTCGAGGCTCGCCCATGCAATTTATAACAAGGACGATAACCAGGGGTCGAACGGGTTGGTCTATATATTTGAAAAGGCGTACATTAGGAATGTTGGTAAATAAACATTAGTTCTTTTAATTTTCTGTAAATATGTCGTTTACGCTCCTATTCCGACTGGACCGGTTTAGAAACAGTTGCACACCAATAACACCAAGGTGTTCACGGTGTAGGCATTTCCTGTCATATGGATATCATGTTCTCGGGTGATATCTATGTAATAATACATGAATGCTATCTACTGAATATAGCAATATTTCATATGTTATCTGAAGATAGCAATGTATTGGTATACTATCTACTGAAGATAGCAATATAACATACGGTCATCTACTAAAGATGTAACATCTACTGAAGAAAGCAATGTAATATTAGGTTATATCTAAGTGAAGAATGCAATGATGGCTGCTATCTACTGTAGATAGCAGACATCCGCGTTGACGTTGTAACGGTTTGTTTGTTTGTTTGTTTGTTTATTCGTGAATTGCACTACTCACCTAGCTTTATTTACACTATTTACAAGGCCTACATGCAAAAAAAACTTTCAGAGATTTGTGTTATTCTCCAAAAGAACTATAATTTATGGATTCAAACAGCAACACCCCTATTCAATTTCCTTTGGGTACCGATGTGGTTGATATATTAGGCGTCATTGTAATGATTGCAGGTATTAAATGGATTTCACTAAAAACGAGTTCAGCTAATACTCGTGATTCCAAAGCTATGAAAGGGCAACCCATCAGCCCATTTCAATAGCGTCTTTCCACTCAATAGACAACAGATAAAGCAATCGATTCACAAATGACGGTCATTTGAATGGACAGTGTTGCTACATTGGCATAAGCTATAACGAGTTTTAGGGACTGCAGTTTTGTTTTGCTTAATTGGGGTACTTAGTACATGTTTTTAATTTACCAACGGCGGTATTTCTACCGGGGAGAACAAATACTACACGACTACATATATCGCATGCTCCAACATGATAGGGGTCACGGAAATTATGTTAATGAGCTACCTTTTCCTCTACCAATATATTGTTTAGGGGCAAGCGCTAGTAACCTCTCCACTCCAGCACGTTCCAGCGTTTTTACAGCTTCCACAACACCTTATTTTGTTCAAATATCATTGTGATACCAACATCAACTATGTGCCATATATTCTGATGTGTCTTCTTCGCGTATTAAATTGTTATCAGATATGATACAGTGAAATATTGATATTGCTTCATTGCTATGTATAGCCATCAACATTTGTGCAATATTTCCTGAGGGTGAAGGGCTGGTAACCTCTCTCCCACAGCGTCCTACAAACTGTGCTTCAATTTCCATGGTCAATGTGCAACATCTGAAATATTTGCAATATCACCGCCATGTGCATTATAATAAGAAAAAATGTATTA
Source organism: Ophiura sarsii (assembly GCA_035610835.1). NCBI lineage: Eukaryota > Metazoa > Echinodermata > Ophiuroidea > Amphilepidida > Ophiuridae > Ophiura > Ophiura sarsii. Next base: position 40,708,795 of record CM069444.1, read on the forward strand.
CAATTATATGTAGTTTTTAATACTGATTTCTTTGTTAACGTAGGACCTAAGCTTGCATCAGACATTCAAAACAATGGCAACAAGAAATGTCTTTAAAAAAGACAACGCATCAGCTTAAACAAACAAAGATGATTTATGTTTCAAGGGGGTTGGGTGTACACTGAACTGCCCAAACTGGTCAGCCTGACTAACTTAAAGCTATTCCAGATGGTGTCCATCTTGACAAGCTTTAGCCTAGTCCAGCATGGCTGGACTAGCTTTACGTTAGTTGCTCGACTACTAGTCCGTCCTAAGCTGGACTAGTTTAGGCTAGTCGCTCAAGTTAGTCCAGATAGTGCCTATCTTGATTAGCTTTAGACTAGTCCAGCATTGCTGGACTAGCTTTACGTAAGGTTTTTTTTAAATTTACGTAAGTCGCTCGACTAGCTTTTATTCTTTGACCATTACTTCGTAGTAATGGTTATATGTAATGTTAACAGAATATGATATCAGAGGTGTTTATTTCCGATAAATGCAATTTTGCGATGGACAGAGAATATCAATCTATGAATCGGAGTGAATAATTAATTTATTCTTGTTTAAATTTCATCAATCGGTGAGTGAGTGACATGAGAATGGGATAAATCACTCTCTATAGAGTGATTTTCCACTTTTTTAGAGTGAAAATAATTTCACTCCTGTGTTAGAGTTGTTGATTTTTCTCACTCTTTTACATTAAGAGAGTATATAGTCAGCATGAAGAAGATGTAAACAATTGAGTAGGGTTAGTGATAAGTCAACCTGTATTATATAACAATTAAAGCTGATATAAAGAACATTAAATTGCATCTCAGTGACTCACGTTAAGCTAGTCCAGCAATGCAACTAGCTTACCTAAACTAGTCCAGCTTAGGACGGACTCACATACAGCTAGTGAGCGACTTACGTAAAGCTAGTCCAGCAATGCTCCAGCTTGACTATAACATAAGCTAGTCCAGCAGAACAAATCAAGCTAGTCAGGCTGAGCCGGACTAACCTTAAGCTAGTCAAGTTGGCCATAGCCTATCCAGCATGTTTGACTAACCTGTTCGACAAATTTAAAGTTAGTCCAGACTGTGCCTGACTAGTTTAAATTTTCAGTGTATGGTTTTCACAAATTATTCAAAGGAAATGTTAAAGGTGTTAAAGTGTAAAAATATTTTTTTCTTAGCATGTGTGAAGCTTTCTTTTCATCCCCCACCCCCACCCGCCCAAATAAATGTGTGTGTAAGTAAAGTAACCTAAAGTAATGTAACGTAAAGTAACGTAAAGTAACGTAAAGTAACGTAACGTAATGTAAAGTAACGTAAGTTCCGTAGCATAAAGTTCCCCTCCCCCCATGAATTGCATAAACAATTCAGTATGACATTGTCTAAAATATTTAAAGTAAAGAACCCATTTGTAAACATTTTCATGGACAGTTATTTTCTCCATAAAACACATTTCTTTCTCTTTCTACTTGAAAAGGTCTTTATATTCTACCACCCTGTATAACAAGACATTACTTTATCACCCTGTATAACTAGACACTGCAAACAATTCCACTGGAAATTACTATACTACATTCATTCCAATAATAAATGAGAAGTCTTTAAAACACATTTCTTTCTCTTTTCTACTTGAAAAGGTCTTTATTCTACCACCCTGTATAACAAGACATTATTTTATCACCCTGTTAATAGACATTGTAAAAAAATCCACTGGAAATTATCGATAATCGATAATCGATAATCAATAATCGATAGATAGATAGTTTAAAGGAAGTGTCCCGCAAGCACAACATTGAGCATTATTTGTTAGAAAACTAATTATCGAGCCGAAATTACGTAATTATATAGAACAAAACACCATACTAGTCACAAAAAAGAATAAAAACTGCCATCACTCAACATGCAATTTTTAAAATTCGCGGCGATCGAAAGTCCCGGTGTCGATGACGTCATGGGTATCGGTGCTAAAATTTGCGCATGTGCATTGTATAACTATGACATCATCGACACTGGGACTTTCGATCGCCGCGAATTTTAAAAAGTGCATGTTGAGAGATTGCGGTTTTTATTTGTTTTTGTCATAAGTGTGGTGTTTTGTTCTATATAATTACAAAAGTTGGGCTCGATAGTTATTTTTCTAACATATAATGTACACTTTTATGCTTGCGGGACAACTCCTTTAATATCGACGGAATCGGCACAACTTTTGCTCAAATGAATGGAATTTCCCAGAAATCCACCCCGTTCCGTCAATGGAACAACTACCTGCTTCATTTGCATTGTTATGGTAATGAAGTAAATGTGTGAGTAAATCTCATTATGACTAGCCCGAGTGAACGTGTGAAGCCGATCTGTGTCATACAAAATACCCCTTTCGCGTCATACAAGCCGCCCAATTTCCCTATATTATGAACATGAAACCAGCATGAAACTTTCTAATAATGACTTTCAGGCCTACATTGCCCTAGACAGCTTCACATTTTCAGGTGTCGTATACATTGTACTTATTTATATTTTATTAAAACAAGTCATAAGTATGTTTTTGGCAGTTTGAACCTATTATTGTTGTCAATGTAGCACGCACAATATACCGCCCAAATGCGCCTTCCTGTCAACGCAAATTCGAATATAGACCGCCTTCTGCGGAAAAACTATTACGACTACCTCCATGATATGAAACCTACTAGTTATGTATATGAAACCAATTGTTGAATTAGACATCATGAAGATAATTAACAAATTTAACCAAAATAAAAGTGCTGGTCATGACAATAATGAAAATGTCATTATAAAATCAGTGGGAAATGTAATCGTAAAACCACTTACAAGTATATATAATTTATCACTGTCAACAGGTATTGTTCCAGAAAAAGCAAAAAAGGCAAAAGTTATACCAATCTATGTATTTTCAAATTATCGCCCAGTGTCACTTTTACCTTGCTTTTCTAAAATTCTGGAAAGACTTGTATTGATAGATGTTTTGACTATATTAATACTCATGAACAATATGTATCTTATAACAATTGTAATTCAAACTTAAGATATATTGTATGTGGTGTTACACAGGGATCTATATAGGGCCCACTACTTTTATATAATATATAAATTACATTACGCATACATCCAATGTTCTGATTTTATACTGTTTGCTGATGACACCACTGTTACTTACTTGCACAAAGACATCAATAGCAAAATAAATGGTTTAAGGCCAACAAATTATCAGTAAATGCAAGCAAAACGAATTACATGATATAAGGTACACATCATATGATATCTACAAAAACACGTGAAGATTTCAATGTTGTATAAAATGATACTTTGCTAGAATGAGTAAAGTATACCAAATTTCTTGGTGTACTAATTGATGAATGCCTAACATGGAAAAATCATATTGATTATATGGCGAAAACAGTATCACGCAATATTGGTGTCATGAACAAACTTAAATTCTGCATCACAGACCGTATACTACATACTCTGTATTGTTCATTAATCTTACCTTACCTTAGCTATGGAATACTCATATGGGGAAACACGTGTAAATCGTATTTAGACAAATTAGTTAAATTACAAAAATGGGCAGTAAGAGCTGTTTCTAAGAGTAATTACCGAAGTCATACCGGACCTTTATTTGACAAAAATAATTGTCTTACTATATGCAGAAACTAGAACTTGGGGTATTCATGTACACATTTTCAATAAATGAACTCCCCACGGCATTTAAAGATTACTTCAAAAAACGCTCTGATGTTCACAAGACACGGCAATGATTTTAATTTGACAAATAAAAAGAAATCATTTTCCGACCATGCTATTCGAACGCGTGGTCCCATTATTTGGAATTCACTTCCAAAAACACTAAAAGATTCAACATCTGTGATTTCCGAAACCAATTTAAGAAAAACCTCATCCAAAAATACGAATATTTGTTTTTTGAGCGTCGTCCTTGTATGTCTTGTCTTGTTTAAAGTTATTGTCAGATTTTGTTATCGTCATTTAGTAAATAAGTATCATACTGTACATAATTATTGTATTGTATTTAAAGGGGGTAGGCTATTTACAGGCCTTATTAGCATTCCAGCCTACTCCTCCATACGTTTTTGTTTGTTTTAACATTATTTTTGATGTAGTGTTTTTTATGGAAGTGAAGTTTGATTTGATTTTGTTTTGATTAATTTGTACAATTTCGGCCTACCTTATTTTATAACCAAATTTCAAAGGTTGTCACATGTAAAACATTGATTATACGATAAATAAAGAAAACATAGTTGCACTGCAATGACAAGCCGTGGCTGACCCTATATTAAGTTGCTCATTACTGAACGCCAAGCAGCTTTTGCCAAAAATGACCTTCAACAGTGGCGTATATTAACGAACTCGATAAAAGAGAAATTGAAAAAGCTAAATTAAAATACCACACAACCAGAATCCGGGACTTGCAAAAGACTGAGCCAAGAAAATGGCACCAACAAATAAGAACAGATACTAATGCTACTAAATCTGACCTCAGCATAAAGATCCAGGGTATTGAGGATAAAGATTTCAAAAGCATTGCTAATGCTATTAACTCTAAATTTGCGAAAGTGTCCGCGGTTCTTGAACCTCTTGATTTTAGTCGATTTATTTACCTGCCAAGGTAGCTGCTCCTCAGTTGTACCCATGGGATGTTTATGCTGAACTAAAAAAAATTGAAATCTGCAAAAGCTTGTGGTCCTGATCAAATTCCACCAAAATAGGTAAAGGAGTTTGCGTATGAATTTAGTGTACCACTTAGGGAGCAGTTCCATTTGTACGCGATAAAAAATGCGAGAATGTTCCGGGCCCCGATGAGTTTTTTTTATCGCGAACAGTTGCGCGAACAGTTGCGCGAACAGTTGCGAGAAGCAAATGATTATTTATCGATAGCGTATTACCGCTTGTTTAAATATAACAAAAGATAAGTGGTCGGTATGTAAATAGAGCTTCGGGCTATTTATTCTAGTGTAAGGTACAAATTCAGCATTTCATGTTTTTAGAGATAATGTTATTGATTATGGATGTTTAACGTAAATTGTATTATCCTCGTGTATTTGCTCCTCGTGTATTTGCTAAACAATGTCCCGCTCTATTTGCTAAACATACCCCAGGGTATGGCAGAGGCCTCGTATCGGGGCCTGATGACTATTTTATCGCGAATCAACTTGAAAAACATCGGGTCCAAAACATATCAGGCCCCGATACAGTCGCGATAAATTTATCGCGTATAAATGGAACTGCTCCCTTACAGATATTCTAAATTCCTCCTACAGGGAGGGCTATGTGCCTGTTCAGTGCAAACAGGCTATTGTGGTTCCTATTCCCAAGCAACAACCACCAAGTATTTATAAACTTAGACCAGTTTTTGCTAAAATTGCAGAAGGTTTTATTACTAAGTGGGTGCTTGAGGATGTTGACCATGGTATTGATCTCAAACAATTTGGCAATGTCAAAGGAGTTTCAACTACTCATTATCTGGTTTCTTTGGTTCATTTCCTGTTTCAGGGCGCGGAGAAGAGTCGCAACGTTGGAACGGTGGTACTTACGGATTTCTCTAAGGCATTTGACCTAGTTGATCACACCCTTCTAATTGGTAAGATCATTGACATTGGAGTTCGTAGGTTCATCGTTCCATGGATTTGCGACTTTCTTCGCAACCGGCAACAGTGTGTCAGGTATAACAATGTTCTTTCAGATTATACTAAATTGCATGGTGGTGTTCCTCAGGGTACAAAACTAGGCCCAATTGGATTTCAGATTTTAATTAATGATGCTGCACTTAATTCTGGGAGTAAATGCTTGAAGTATGTTGATGATTTGAGTTTCGCTGAAATTTATAATGGATACCAAACAAGTACAATCCAAGATGATCTTGACAATTTTACAAAATGGGCTTCGGACAACAACCTGAAATTAAATCCGACTAAGTGCCAAGCACTCCAAATTGCCTTTTCAAAACAACCACCACCACTACGCGACTTAAGAATTGGAACTGAACCACTTCAGCATATGTCACTGAAGTTAAAGTTCTTGGTGTACGCATCCAAAACAACCTTAAATGGGATGTCCAGGTGGACAGTACGTTGAAACCGCTAATTCCCGTTTGTTTATGCTTCGGACTTTAAAACGTTTCGGTTTCACCAAAGATGAGCTCAGTGTTGTATATATAGTGGATATGTCAGACCAATTCTTGAGTACGCCGATGTGGCACTCGAGTGTTTCAGCGGGGTTTCAGCTACTCAGTCTCAACAAATAGAATCAACTCAAAAAAGGGCATGCAGAATAATCCTTGGCCGTAATTATACTTCTTACGAGCGAGGATACTTTAAACATTTGCAAATTTGACACCCTCTCTGGTAGACGTGAAGGGCACTGTCTTAGCTTTACCGAAGGGCTTTCCAAATCAAATCGCACCAGTTCCCTAATACCGCCTACCAGAGGGGAGTGCCATGGGCGTTTTTTACGCAATAATAGGAAGATTTCTCAGCTGACAGCCAGGACTAATAGGTTCAAAAACAGTCCTGTGCCCTATTTTGTGCAGCTTTTAAATAAATAGGCCCAGTGTTTTTTCTGCACCCACTTCTATTTTTATAATGGTATTTGCTATGTACATAATGCAATTTAAAAAATATCTATAATGTGCAATATTCTCTATTATATTAATTAATAAGTTACCTTGCCTTGTTTTTCAATGTTTTATATCATATCATATTTGTAATGTTTTTTTTATCTATAATGTGCTATATTCTCTTTTATTTTAATTAATAAGTTACCTTGCCTTGTTTTTCAATGTTTTTTATCATGTAAATTTCATGTAATTTGGCCTTAAGGCCACGACTATGAAATATTATTAAAATCAATCAATATTAAAATTAATCAATACCTATATTTAAAAGTATAGTAGCAGCAAAAGCCAACTTTAAGTGGACTCGAGTGGACTCGAGCCCGGCCGCTGTTCCCAATGGCCGAGTCCTTCAGATCCGAGTCCGAGTTCGAGACCGAGTCCGAGTTCGAGACTAAGTCAATGAAAATCAGGACTCGAGTCCTCCAGCACTGTTAAATACGATTAATACAAGTGTATCTATCACTTTTTTGCCCCAGGAAGACCCGGGTTCTATTCCTATCGCTCATAGCCAAATAGTCTGGACCAGTTCTGCGGCTGAATAATTGGTATTGGTGATCACAGTTCGACGTGACCGTCTCGGTCCAGAGAGCAGAGGCGGGATGCAACGTCTGGAAAAAGGGAAGGAATGACAATGTATTTAAGAACAAAAAAGTTATATTGATATACCTGAAGTGAAAAATATATGTCAATTTTCCACCAAGTAGGCCTACTTATCCCTCCAACGATAAGAAAATGTAACAGCCTTATGTGTTTATATCTGAAGCATAGAAAAGGGGTCAACAGGAATATAAATGTCACTTTTCAATTATAGAAGAATGTAAATAGTACTTGAGACATACTGGTCTCAGATAGTACGATTAAGCCCACCGGGCCGGGCCCGTAAAATAATATATTCATATTTGGTATAACCATATAAATAGAAGGAATCAAAATTATCCATGATTAAAGCTCCAATCACATTGCCGATCTTTAACACTGATTATTATTTTAATCCTATTGGCGCGCATCCTAAGCGTAATGCGATAATGCCACTTTTGTATAGCCATGAAAATAGTAGTGTGTCTGTTGGCGGGAGTTTTGAACAGGTGTATCAATAACATTGTTGAATCGGAATACATTAAAATGATATAGCGATAGCATCATGATGTGTTTGTCCCTGCTCATATCGGTCCAATAAGAAAACCATATTGACTTATGTGGACCACTCGATAGTTGTGGCAGAGTATGTTTGGCTTATATAATGTGATTGTCTTTGATGCATTATAGGAAGAAAGGGTAGTCTGGGGCACTCATATGGCAAATTTGATTGTTTGTTTTGTTAATTTAGCTATATGTAATTTGAGAGAAGTTTAATTACCCGCAAGTAAGCGGAATATTTAATATTATCATTATCATTAAAAATACATTAATCGGTCTGATGTCACATCAGGCATGTGGCAAGTGGCAAGTTGGTACATGCCCTATCCTATCCATCCCTCTAACTATACCACTGATTAAACTTGTGCTTAAAAAACTTAAGTGCTCAACAAAAGAAAGTCATAGGTTTTGTTTATGTCCTATAAAGTGTCTTCCGATTATCTGTTGTCCAAATAGGCTAAATAGACATTTAGATGAATCGTTTTTGGAACAATTTGGTACCAAACATGCCACAAACAACAAAGATAACCCATTATTAACACAATTTAATACAAATCTGTGACGTTTCAAAATTCGCATTTTCAATGCAGGCAAGCAGCGAGAAAATGCTGTGTGGCACTTGAATGGCCAGGAATGAAAGGGATATTGATCACACAGTGAAACTGCGTTGGTTCGTGCCTGAGCGAGCGGGCTATTTGATTGTGAACAGGTAACATGTGGTCTTTTCTCCCCGCGTAGTTGTTGAAAATGTGAATTTGGAAACGGCACGTATTTTCATTAAATGGTGCTAATCATGGCTTATCTTTGCTGCTTGGTAGAAGTTTGGTACCAGATTGTGCCTAAAAGATCCATCCAAATGTCTATCTAGCCTGCTTGGACAAACATAATCGGAAGTTACTCGTCTATGGGACATAAACAAAGTGTATGACTTTCTTTTGTTGAGCACTTTATAATAATTGCTGCCTAATTATGTGCAATTCATCTCATGCCCTTTTTATGACTAAACATGCATGCTTGCACACCTCATTTCAATATGTTATCTGTTTAGGGTATTGCTTAACGGCTTTGATTTGAGATGAATAGAGAACGCAGTAAAAACTTACCGAATTGACAGTAACCAGATCGTTCCGAACAGCTAAACACGTGCTCCCCGACGTGCTCACACGGCAAATGCGTACAGTTGCTGGGATGGATGTACCATAAATGGTCAGTTTAGCTGTGGTTGGATAAAATACGTACATCAATAAAATATGGTAATTTTGATTTAGTCAGGGATAAAGGGGTGTGACGTGATGACACTCGTCAGGAAGTAACCCGTTCATTCGTCTGTTCATAAGCAAACAGCCTACGTGGGATCCAAAAAGCCGCAAGAGCTTATTTCCATTAGGACGCTTATAAAAAACTTTTCGCGAGTAGAAATGGGGGATTAAAAAGTTAGCGTTAATTACCGCCCAGTAGAAAACACGCTCTTTTAGAGCGTGTTTCTACTGGGGAAGTTAACGGAAATTTACGGTAATTAAGTTGCCCGGTAGAAACAACCAGACGGCAAACGGCAAAACCTGCACAAACCAGGTTTGTTAACGGTAATTAACGTTAACTTGCCCAGTAGAAACAGCCACCCGTTAAATCTTAACCAGGGAGTATATAATTATGGGAGAGGTATCTCACCCCCACCCAAAACTCCGCTTCCTTGGACGCAAACTCACATGCGAGGAATGGTATAGAGGGGGTATATCATGAATATTCATGATTATAGCAACCCAGACTGGATACTTTTTTTTATCGCCGTGAAACACACTAATCACTAATGGCACAGAGATTGTACATATTAATGGTAACAAAAACTCTTTGTAATGAAAGTGGCACTGGTGTGGTGTAATAATGTCAAAATAAGTTCTTATATTACATGCAATCATTAAGAATTGATTTTAAGTTAATAACAATTACGTGGAACAATTACAAATCTTCAAATCGTTGAAGGACTCGGCTGGCAGAGACCCGGAAGGGGGCCAGTCAAACATAATGGTGTACACATGCGTGACCAAATTTTTTCCAGACACCCCCATAAACAAGTTTTACCCTGCAAGCAAAATTACCCCCTAAACAAGTTTTTAGAGCGCTTTCCTTGCAAATTTTGACCCCTAAACAAGTTCTTGCCAGAATATGACCCCTAAACAAGTTTTGTCTATTTAACGGGGAACAAAATAAGTTACCCTAAACACGTTCGACCTGTATTTTAAGCCGGGATTTTAAGCCACCCTGTTTTCTTGAAAATCAGCGTTTTTGATACCCTTAACGCGTCACGTCACGCGCGTGACGCGTCCAACACTGAAAAACACCCCTTTTTACGCGTTTTTTTGGTCACGCATGTGTACAACATTATGTTTGACTGCCCCCCCCCCCCCCCCCCCCCCCGGGGGCAGAGACAGAAGAGGGGCGCGGCTTTATTTGCATTTTATGAATATTGAACCATAACAAGTTGTATGGTTAATAGCTCCCATATTGCTTATTGCTATCATATGTATGGAATTTCTTCAGTGTTAGTGATAATAATACACAACTTTGTTTAATTTTAGGTAATACTTGTTTGAATGTCACCCCCCCCCCCCCCCCCCCCACCCCCATAGTGAGTAAATACTCATATGATTTTATTTATTTACTTATTTGCCTAATCGCTTGTGAAGAGGAACGTTATAGAGTGCGCTATTTGTTGTTGTATTCTCAGAATATGCATAGTTAGAGAGATGCCTACCGTAGGCCTATACCCCTGGTGAATTTGTGAGACCATTTCAATATTAAATTTTTGAAATAGAAAGCGTTGAATAGAGCATGGTCAGCCTGATTTTAGGAATAAACCACCCATGCTGTGCATCCGTATGCGCTATGGGCAAGTTTTTCTGCTTGGAGTTTATTCCCTGTAATAACATTATGTTTGGTCAAACTAAGTTCATTAAAGTCCATCTGCTTACATTTGGGATTCTGCAATATGTATTTATATTTAATGCTGAATATTCATCCAACATACATGCAATTTAAACCTTTCAAACAATACGGTTATTCAAAGGCAACACATAACAAAAAGAGCAATTATAGGGCCTATATTCATTTTATTACTTCCGCAGAAAACTTCAGAAGAAATTGTTTTTATTGTATTGTTCGTTTGTATATCTTTATCATATTGTCAAATATTTACATGTCAAATATATCAGAAGCTGTGACAATGTTTCCGATAACGAACAGATTTGAAATTATTTATTGCAATAAAATGAGTTTATTATTTACATAAAGTTTAAAGCAGTTGTTCTTTTTTTTTTATCTTTTAAGTTTATTAATCGTTCTTTCTTCAGTTACAAATACTTCATGATTACAAATCTCCACTCTTTTCTATCACAATCACATACATGTATATCAAATCAAACATGTTCAGTTTAAATTACAAACCTATTACATATTTTTACTATTCCTTGTATCTTCTATGATATGCAGCTTCAAAATATGATATAGTTTCAAGTTACACATCTCATTGTTACGCACAGTCATCTGATCAATGTAAATTGATGCTATTTAAATGTCAATCAATTTTCTGAACCTCAATTCTGATTTGAAAAGAAATAACAGATTGGGGTGATTCCCATATCTAAATTTACTAATTGACAATTTCGCTATCATAATTATACTAGTAATGAAATCTCTCTGTGTTTTTTCTGTACATTTCTGAAACCCAAAGAGTACATCAAAATGTGTTAGAACTACATGTTTTGATACTTTTAAAGATATAATGTCATTTGCTTCTAACCATATTGGTTGTATCTTCTTACAGAAAAAGAAGAAGTGTTCTACATAATCCTTTTCATTACATATATCACATACATCATTATTTTCTATTTTCATTTTATGCAGAAGAATTTTTGTGGGGTAGATATTACTAGTGATTTTCCAATTAAGTGATATCAATCTGCCCTCTCTTGTTGTAGATGGAATATTATTCCATATTTTATTCCAATTAAAAGAGAAGTTTGGATATTTTCTCTGCCAGAAATGTTGGCATATTGGAATCACAGACACTTTTTTCATCAGTTCTTTTTTAAAGGTTTTTACTGTTGTCTTATCAATGTTAACATCTCTATCAGTACATCTTAAATAAATACACTTATCTTCTGTATGAGGGTGTTTGACACATTTCCAATCTTTAGGAATTGCATTGATAAGAGCTAAATATTCCATCAATAGCCTACCATTGTGTGGCATTTTATTTCTTAACTTTACTACATCTAACATTTTCCCATCTTTACCAAATAATTGATTGATCTTAATGATTCCTGATTTTATCCAGAGCTTAAAGTGAATCGTCTTTCCATTGTATCTAATGTGTTCATTGTTCCAAATTACAATTGTTATGATTTTCTATACTCTTTATTTGTTTAACCGTATTGCATTTGAACCATATTTGTATCAACATTTTATAAAACGACGGCAGTTTGTTTAAAATATCGATACAGCAGTTGTTCTTTGCTATGAGGTAATTATAATAATAATAATAATAATTATCCTTTTTTCCCCCTAAAGGCGAAATTTCTTTTGTTCGCCTTAACGTCATTTTAAACAATAGATTTCGCCCTAACGAACAAAACATGGAATAAATCGCATTGTTCTCTTTCGCCTTAAGGATAGTTTTAATCAGATAATACTAACTTTGTTGATTCATACGATAAGGCGAAGAAAACAATGCGATTTATTCCGTTTTTTGTTCGTTAGGGCGAAATCTATTGTTTAAAATGACGAATAATATAGCGACAAGGCACATGTCCACTCTAAATAAAAGCGCTCAAGGCACGAACATAAAATACAATCTAAATAAAAACGATAAACAACAACAATAAAAATGCAACCTATCTTACACACACAAAAATTGACAATAAGGGTATACGGTAATACAATGAATGAAAAACTACTTAATTATCAACAAATGTCTAAGACATCAGATGTGTTTTCAGCAGATTGTTGAAGATTGTTACAGTTGTTGCAGTTTTTATTTTGATAGGAAGTTCATTCCAGAGACGAGGAGCTGCGATAGCAAACGATATGCGCTTATATATAGTTTCTTGAAGAAGTTGAATGTGTCCAGAAAGAAGAGTGCGAGTTGGCACATAGTTTGATAACAATTCAGATAAATATGATGGGGCAACATTGTTGATACATTTATACTATCAGCAATAGTTTGAAAACAATTCTCTGAGCGACATGGAGCCAACGGATTCGAGTCCCTTTAAAATTGGCGTAATATGGTAAGATCTTTAGATAATGTGATTATGCGAGCTGCAGTGGTTTGAATTTTCTGAAGATGATAGAGTTCGTTAGCTGGTAATACATAAAGAAGAGCATTGTTGTTATCAAGACGAGAGGTTATAGATCTATGAATTATTTGTTCAGTAGCATCACGACTAAGATATTTGCGGATTCTGCTGATATTACGTAGTTGAAGTGCTGAGCAACGAATCACATTGGAGATGTGTGGTTCATAGTCATGGAAGAGTCGAAAATTGCACCCAGATTCCGAGCTTTGGAGACTAAGGCAATTGTAGAATTACCAATATGTATGTGTTCAATATGTTGATGTTAGACAATTGTGGGATCCAAAAAGTCAAAATTCAGTTTTTGAATTGTTGAGCTTTAAGAAGTTTGATTTCATCCATTTACGGATTTCATTGATGCAAAGTTCAATAGTAGCTATGGCAGAGTCAGAGTATTGTTGAATATTTCAATAAGGAAAAAACACCTAAATATAAACATAACTTTAAATTAACTTAGTTTGACCAAAAATAAAGTTATTCCAGAAAATAAACTCCAGGCAAGAGAAAACTTGCACACAACGCATGCAACACATGGTTTATTGCTAAAATAGGTAAAAACGGGTTCTGACCATGCTATATATTGAAAGCTTTGTATTTCAAGTAAGTTGACATAATTTATAATCAGATTGGTCTCACAATTTTACCAATTAAGGTTAGATACTATATTTACTGTTACATCCTTAGATATGAAGCAACTATGTTGCCTACAGTTTAAGTTTTAGCTCTCCAGTTTTTGGACCCAGATTTTTGGGGACACGCTGTATAATAGAAGCGGTGCTTCCAATTATAGTCTCACCCTTTGTGCTTATTTTAATCGCCTGTAAGGGTTTCAACCTATTCGATTAAAATATTCAAAACATAATTCATGCGATCTGCAATATAAATTAAATTCTTATGCATTTTCTTTGGTCTTTGATGAAAAAATTCCGGGAAGTAAAAATTATTTTATTTATAGATGTATTCCTTTACCTTTTGAAATGAAAAAAAAAAATCATTTACGACACAAAAAGTAAGTCTCCCCCTAAAATTATATGACGTTTGTTTACATAGAAAGTTTCCCATTTCAATATCATTATTACTTTCCCCGAAATAGTCACATTTCTCAAAAATGATGTTATCAGGAAAAAGTGGCCCTTTTCAAGATCCTTATACACGAGTATGTTTGCATCTCCGCACACAATTGCACGTTTTGAGAAGTTGAAACGTTTATGAAAAGGGGAAACACTTGGCTACCCATAGAAAGTTTTCCTTTTCAATATCATGTTAACCTTTTGCAAAACATTCACATTTCCCGAAAATGATGTTTTCAGAAAGAGTGACTCTTTTAACGGATACGGCGAAGTTATTGACGTGATAGTGATGGACCATTTTTTTAACCCTTTATTTGTCTATGGTCTATACACGAAAAAAAGTATATGTTTCACTTACCAAGAGGATCAAGACAGCTACCTGTGGTTGTTTGGTGAGCGGTGATCTTTAAACAAATCGTACTTGTACCAGAAGGATTTTTAAAAAGTTTGTTCGGATTTGGTTCATATCGTTTTTGCCTTCGATGATCATGGCGCTGATCTTCTATTGTATAGTTAGCGACAACCCGAGAGTCAATACCAGATGGTGGAAATGATGTTCCATCTGGACTTCGTTTCCATTCGATCACGGGTTTTGCCGATGATGTCTGAATACTATTCAGCATGAAACATGCCAGAGCAATGATGCCAACTGCCAAACCCTTATTGGGAATTGGCTTTTTCGGTCTAGATACATTAACGCTGGTTTGAAAACAATTTGCCTGTAACAGATGGCTCGATTTCGACATCTTCGGATGATCAGTTCTTGCTACGATGTTAGTATTTTGATAAAGAGTTATACTATAGCTTTACGCTTTTCAAGTAAAAGCTACAACTGAACTTGCTTTTCCATCAAACGCTGAACTTGCTCATATGAAAAGGTCATCTGGAGTAGGCCTATTTATATTGCATTCCTGCTCATGCAATCGCCATCAATATTTTCCGTGAAATATTCAGGAAATTTTCCGTTGATTGAAATTTTTAAAATAGCACTGCGGTTTTTATGTTTTTTCGTTTTTCAAACAGGAGACCCACCACTGGAGACAGCCACCCATTGTTTCAGGATGGGCGGGCACGGGTGTATTACTAATTCAAACTGATTTAAGTTACATAATTAACCGCTCCCCAATAAGAAAATTCAACACTTGCATTGGCATTGTGTATGTATTGACCATAAGGCTATAATATTAAAAACATCTTTTGTCTCAAAGCTCTTCAGTTTTTCAAAACCTAATGCGGAATGCGGTTTTTTTAAAGTTTTTTTTATTTTTTAATATAAAATATTGAAATCCTTGTAAAAGTGACCTTTTGTATTTAAAATGATGTGATCAATGAAAACCTGAAAAATCTGTTTAAAAAAAATAGATTTTTGTTTTTCTAATGCTCATCAATAAACTAACGGGAGCTTTGAGACAAATATTTTTTTAATATAGCCTAATGTGTTACATTAATATAATGATACTGATACTGCAAATATCTTCTCCGACACTTCATAAAATAGAGTCGATGGTTTTGAAGTTATGATTGTTTCAATGACCACGACTAACGACAAAATAGTTAACTATAAGTGGTTTCCTATAGCCAAGGAGGATCAGATTTTTGAAGTTGATGGAAGTACTACCTGCTATTTTGATAATAAATTGATAGACAAAACTTCCCTCCATATCTCAATAGAGTCTGCAGTGGTTGGGGTGTGTACAAATATTTATTTCCAGCTAATTTGCATTAAATTTGCATACATTTTGGTCCAACACCAGAATTTATCATCGTTGTTATCAACTAAAAGGTAGAATAGGGTAGGCCTACTGATGCCAGATTTGGGCAAATGCTAGGCCTACACAAATTTTGCCAGGCAGACATATAAGCATCTGAGCCATACAAATTAAAACATTAGATCTAATTAAAGGATAGATGACCCGATCATATTTTGGTAACACAGAATTATTTCAAACATACGGAGATTTTCATATCATATGAAAGTTCGTATTTTTCTCATCATCATACTGAAATTTGACGGCCTAAATCGGTATTTACGGAGAAATCGATGAAATAACGTCGAATTACCGCGAATGGTGGTAACCACCTATATAGTTTGTATACCGGGTACTACATGTACTCAATTGGTACAGTTCACAGCATCTTGTGCGTCTAAAATAAGAACCATTATAGAGCTATGCAACTCAAACTTTGGAACACGACTTTTTTAAGGATGACCTTTCATGTAGAATAGAAAACTTCAAGTTGAAAATCGGAACATCTACCTTTAAGCTTAATTTATGCAAATATTTAAATTTGGACAGTTTCACCATTAATAGAGGTCTACCCATGCTGGAAACAACATTTACATGTTATGCATAGAAAAGATTGTTTTGCTTCAATTGTGAACATATTTTGAACTCCCTAGCGGGATCAATATTATAATTATGTAGCGATTAGTAATTATATTTATTTATTTATTTATTCGGAAAACACTTTCAAAACAGCGGCACCCACCCGAAGGTGGTGCATCCAAAAGAATAAGAGTAAAATACACAAAAATACACAAATACAAGGTACAATATTAAATATGATATAGACAAGAGAGAGAAGTAATTACAAAATAAACATACAATCATCAATATAAAATCATACACGGGAATGGGCTCATAAAGTCATATGAAACCTTACGTGGAGTGTGTATGTTGATTAGTTAATATTATTATTATTATTATTATTGTTACTTAACAACGCTGTCCTACACGACCATGCACGTTTTAAATAGGATTTACAGAAAGTATCAAATTGTTTTTCGATCAATGTATCATCATATGAGTATTTACTCACCATGGGGGTGACATTCAAACAAGTATTACCTAAGATTAAGCAAAGTTGTGTATTATTATCACTAACACTGAAGAAATTCCATACATATGAAAGATCTGCACGGCGAAGATTTAATTTTAAGTTATGGAGCTCATTGTCACGGATTGCATGTAAAGACTTACATGAGAGCATAAAATGATTAATATCTTCACAACCACTTTTACAAAGTAAGCACATACCGTCATTATTAACTTCCCAAGAACTTAGCTTGCCATTCAGGGGAAGCGTGTTAGAACGCGCTTTGAACTTCAAGCTTGCCCCGTAAAAATCAAGCTTGTCCTTCAAATAACTTTCCAAATATGGATGTGTTTTGAACTGAACATACAATTTTAAAGACGATTTATCACATACATTTTGATACCATCTATCATAATTTTGTTGAGCACTTATTTTCTTAAACACTTGGACCCATCTGGGGTTATTGGGTTGTATGCATGAAAAGTTGAAGTCCATACCGTGATCACATCCCGGGGGGGGGGGGGTACTCGGATTTGGTTTGGTCGGGGGTGTGCCGCTGGAGATTCAAAACCCATACCCATTTTTAGGGGTGATTTTGGAAAAATCGGTACCCATTTTTAGGGGTTTTGCTTCATTTTAGACCAAATTTTCGCAAATTATCGGGAAAATATACCTAATTTTTGCAAATTTTTGCAAATTTTGGCGAAAATAGACAAAAATTTCGCGAAAATAGACTAATTTGTAAAAAGTGACCCCATTATTAGGGATTTCCAGCACAAAATCATACCCCATGTTTAGGGATTTTGTGCCCAAAAACCTACCCATTAGAGCGGCACACCCCCGTATACCGTCTTAAGCGAGTACCCCTCCCGGGGATCACATAAGATATATTTGATTGAGTCAAGCCATTTCCATCTTAATTGAGTACCATAGTCATGAATAATAAACATTGCATTTAGTAATAATTTAGGCCATCTGTGAGGGCCCATATTATGTAGACGTGAATAATAATTAACTTTAATCCTATTATGGGTTGACTCAAGGGTGTCCCATCCTAAATCGCCCAAGAGTGACATTGACGGTGTATTACGTGGTGCCTTTAGAATTGATCTCGCCATTTGAAATTGAAGAGATTCCAAGTTTTTTGTAGTCGCTAGCACTATAATTAGTAATCGCGCATGCGTAATTTATAGATGGTAGTGCCAGTGACCTCCACAATACATCCCCATAGTACACCCTGTCAAAGTCCCCATGATTATTGATAATTGATTTAATGTAGCCAATCAATTTGTTACCTTTACAAATAACTTCATTGACGTGCGTGTGATCTGACAGATTCCTAGTGATATGAATGCCTAAATATTTACATGATTATACCAATATCAATCTTTTCAACAAGTCGCGCTGTGGATCAGAAATGCACATGGAACCAATTCGAGTTCGGTACTTTATGGGCGCACACAACTAATTCAGTCTAGAAATCCACTTCCGGCAAAAAATTGAGTACAGCAATAGTTCCTATCAAGCACAAAAGTGTGCGAGATCGACATGCACATTAGCTGGTGTTGTCCTCTCGAATGTTGCATTTATGTGTTGTGTGCAATATTTACGTGAAGTTTGTAAAAAAAACGGGATAATTTGAGCTTTATTATAATATGTATCCGGTGATTTACCGCCCCCGTGCATCCCAGCCCGAGGACTGAACATTAGGGGATGAAATTAATACTTCCCGATTCAGCGGCATTTACAAAACAAAATGTAATCGGCGACTACTTGCCTTGATATTCAGATATGCTATAAATAAGCGTGGATGGCATAATATTGCAAATTTTCATAAAATTGATTTTTGAAATAAGTGTAAAGCCTATTATATGGGGAGCGAATTAGTTTCGTGCTCCCTTTAAGCAAACATCACTAGTTCCCGGTGGTTTCAGGCTCCGAGTGATTTTGCATGCTCAATGCGTTGAAAATTAACGAATACCAATAAAAATCCATGCAGTCTTGGGCGGTTTTTTTAATCACAAATTCGCAAATAATGGCAGTAGGCGTACTTCAAAGAATTCGTGTGAGCCGAGTTTCTTCAATTTTTTTACGATATTTGTTTGCATTTTGCCCGTGGTGTGGGATAGACAACGGACCAACATAAACAGAAGTAGGATGCAGATAAATTCAATATATTCGACTTTTTTTGGATTAAAACAATGTTTTAGTATCACAAAAACCTTATTATTTACATTTTTGCAGTATAAAAACCCGCCTTTTAATAGGAAAATGCGACATTATTTGAAATAGTGTGGGGGGGGGGGGGGGGGGGGTATCCTTGGGATGTCTTCCAACTCAGACAACGGGGTAGACGTCCACAAGATAAAAAGTTCCTTAAATCAAACGGTGTCTTATCATCATGGTATTCAACAAAGCTAGTAAATGTCAGATGATGATGTCCGCAACCGTTTGACGGACGCGGAATGTCTGAAATTTTCTAGATTTGATGAATTGCATTATATCCATAGAATGTCATAATCACTTAAAATGCTTATCCTTCGGGCAAATTGGGTTTATATTCTTATTATGTTCATTTTTGGAACAGTTTCAATGACATTAATACAGTAATAATCACAAAACTTGCCAATGCACCGGCATGCTATCTACTGAAGATAGCACTGAGTATGCACATTTTCCACGCGTGCATGGAGAGTTTAAAAAAACACGCGCAAAATACAAATTTACGTAGGGCGATACGCTTTTTCAAATGACTACATCTCCAAAACGAAATTTCAGAATTATGTAAGGTTTTACATTTATATTTCAAATTTAACACTGAAAACAATGGTATAAGATTTATATGATTTTGAATAAACACGTGTTCTTAAGGGCGCACACGACTAATTCAGTCAAGAAATACACTTCCGGCAAAAATTGAGTACAGCAATAGTTCCTATCAAGCACAAAAGTGTGCGAGATCGACACATTAGCTGGTGTTGTCCTCTCGAATGTTGCATTTATGTGTTGTGTGCAAATAGCCAGGAATGGCGAGGTATAGGAGACATAGTCAGGTACAGGAGGGCATAGGGAGGTAAGGTCGGGCATGGCCAGGAATGGGGATGGATAAACGGCGAGTTATGGGGCGGTAAGTTATGGGAGAGTTACAGTAAGACCAACCGGCGAGTTACAGTAAGACCAACCGGCGAGTTACAGTAAGACCAACCAGCGAGTTACAGTAAGACCAACCGGCGAGTTACAGTAAGACCAACCGGCGAGTTACAGTAAGACCAACCGGCGAGTTACAGTAAGACCAACCGGCGAGTTACAGTAAGACCAGCCGGCGAGTTACAGTAAGACCAACCGGCGAGTTACAGTAAGACCAGCCGGCGAGTTACAGTAAGACCAACCGGCGAGTTACAGTAAGGCCAGCTGGCGAGTTACAGTAATTCTTATTGCGAAGTTTACTTATGAACTTATTACAGTGGCGGATCCAGAATTAAAATTTACCGGGGGCTGATCAAGTTTTTTTTAATTGGTAACCCCCAAAAATCGTGCTAAGAGGAGGGGGCGGGGATGTGGTTGTCCCAAAACCGGCAAAAAAACCGCATGGTACAAGTGGCAATTACAGACGAAACCTACCTATGCCTCTGAAAAAGGTAAATTGGTACACAAAAAAGGTATATTGTCAAATTTTACGGGGGGGGGGGGGGGGGGGGGGGAGGCGCCCGCCCTCTGTATCCGCCACTGTATTATTGTAATCATGTTTAGCATTCTTAACAGTATTTCTATATAGTTTACCACATTTATTTACTTCCACCAAATTGGTGTTTGAGCGATTTTCTATACCTCACTTTAGCTCTATTGTATGTCTTTCTCATACTAGCACACTTTTTGTTAACCAACTATCACTTGTATTTTTGTTAATGAACTTTAAATTATCTTTCTTATTTACACACACACATTTTGGCAGATTATGCCGCTGTTATAAACATATTTACAATATTTACATAAGGGAGCGTTCATAAATACTCTGGTGGGGGTGGGCAATTCAGGGGGGATCAAAAAAATAAGAAGAACACAAAACGCGCGTGTGCCCCAAACTTTAATTACATTTTGGGAATTAGTTAAAAGCCAAAATGTACCACAATTAGTGTAAAGCAACAATTTTGCACCATTAAATTTATAAAAATATAGTCGCATGTAAATATCAAACATAAAACATGTGCCTTCAAACATAAACTTAAGCTTTATGAAAAAAAGTATAAAGTAGCAAATTTTGAATGGGCCTCCATAATTTACTTAAGCTTTATAAAGCTTTTATGAAGGCAACTTAGCCTCAATCATAGCAAAGTTAAATGCAAAGTAGCAATTATTTCTTAAACAGGGCCCTTGGAAGTATATTTTTGATGGGGATGCTGTACATTTGTAAGTCTTCATCACTTCGGCGTGGGGTCCGGGCCAAGCCCTTGGCGGGGGTTCAGGGGGCAGAGCAATGGCGCATCCAGGACTGTTCTGAATCTGATGGGGGCCCAAAAACACATGAAGTCATCTTGTTGATCTTAAATATTGAAACCTTGAACCTAATATACGCGCGAAGCTCGCAAACATTGTGATTTTAACGCTTAAAAGGTACAGTATGACGTTTTTAACATCCCCTGCATAATATTTAGAGTATTTGGTATGGTTTGAGGGTCATTATTATATTAAAACCTTTATAAAACATGTGCGCGTAGCGCGTAAAATTTTGAGTTTATGAACTAAAATGGTCATGAAAAACTGTCCTGAAGGCATCTTGTTAAGCTTAAATAATGAAATATTAAAACTAATATGCGCTTATGTCCCTACCCTTCCTCCTCCCCCTGCCTCCTTCTCTTCCTCCTTTTTATCCTTTTCCTCCTTCTCCGCGTAGCTCGGGGTGCCCCCTAAGCTACGCAACGTAAATGTAGTTGAAGCCAAAGAAAACATGCTCAAAAAGAAATACTTTTTTGTTTGTTTGTTGACCTAGTTTGTTATTATGACATTTTAACCCTAACACTCTTGAATACTACGAATTACTACGATGTGGTGTGCTTGTGTCACCCGACTCGACAGTTTTTCGATGAAATAATGGTCCCAGGGTATATACATGGCGGAATATACTCCGCCATGTATGGTTTCCCCCGTGGCCTAGCGGAAGATCGTCTGCATCGAACCCGGAGGCACTAGTTTTCCTCTCGCTATTTGGACGCAAATTCTTTGGAAAAGGTGCCTCAGGGGTTAGGGTTATTACACAAGTCGGAAATACTACTAATAGAGGTGTCAATGAGAATGTTTAATTTCTGTGCAGAAATAAAATGCAGGAATAAAATGATACCAAGATCGTCTCTGTACTAGTCTGTAGGTCAAGCGGTTCCGGAGATTTTTTTGCATTTTTATGGATGTATAAAACTGTTTAAAAAGGCCAGAAATTTATGGGTTTTTTTATATTTCCCTTCTACATTACATGTGCCTGACAACAAATAAAACCTAAAACAGGTGCATCCATTTAATATTTTTATTATATTATTATATAATATTTATTTTTATTATATGAATATTATATAATATTTATTTTTATTATATTATTATATAATATTTATTTTTATTATATTATTATATAATATTTATTTTTATTATATTATTATATAATATTTATTTTTATTATATTATTATATAATATTTATTTTTATCGTAACTCGCCGGCTGGTCTTACTGTAACTCGCCGGTTTGTCTTACTGTAACTCGCCGGCTGGTCTTACTGTAACTCGCCGGTTGGTCTTACTGTAACTCGCCGGTTGGTCTTACTGTAACTCGCCAGTTGGTCTTACTGTAACTCGCCGGTTGGTCTTACTGTAACTCGCCGGTTGGTCTTACTGTAACTCGCCGGCTGGTCTTACTGTAACTCGCGGCTGGTCTTACTGTAACTCGCCGGCTGGTCTTACTGTAACTCGCCGGCTGGTCTTACCGTAACTCTCCCATAACTCGCCGCCCCATAACTCGCCGTGTTACATCGCATGGGAGGCATAGTCAGATATAGGTAGGCATAGGGAGGTATGGTCGGGCATGGCCGGGAATGGCGAGGCATAGGAGGCATAGTCAGATAGAGGAAGGCATAGGGATGTATGGTTGGGCATGACCGGGAATGGGGTGGCATGGGAGGCATAGTGAGGTACATGAAGGCATAGGGAGGTATGGTCTGGTATGGCCGGGAATGGCGAGGCATAGGAGGCATAGTCAGGTATTGGAAGGCATAGGGATGTATGGTCGGGTATGGCCGGGAATGGCGAGGCATGGGAGGCATAGCCAGATATAGGTAGGCATAGGGATGTATGGTTGGGCATGGCCAGGAATGGCGAGGCATGGGAGGCATAGTCATAGAATGGCGATGTATAGGCCCGGTGTATAGGAGGCATAGTCAGATACACAACTTTCTCTTTCCCCTCTTTTGTAATTGTTGTTGTTACAAATCAAGGGCGCCGCCGCTGTTCTTACCAGATCTTATTCCACTGCTGTTTACTTCAACTTTCAAGAGACTATTTAGACTAATTAGAAGTAGACACGACTCTGTTGTATATAAACATTATTGATAATCATCTTTTATTTGAATTAAAATCTTTAGGTTTTGTTCACAAATAATTATCTGCAAAGTTCTAATCGGTACTAGGCGTAGGCGACCGTGTATGCCCGAGGCCTACGCGTCACCCAGGTCACCCTGGTCCCAGTCCCATTGCCATGAACTCCTCCCCGACTTCTTTCCTTTCCCAAAACAATAACAAACTTGATCGATTTTAATAATCATAGCGTTAGTGATTGATTAATTATAACGCGACGCGAACATACGCTGATGCTGGGAGAATCTCAGCAATAATCAAACAACCAAGATAAATACACAAATTACGAGTAACACTGTGTAAAAGGTTTGTCACAATATCTGGCTTTAATACATACACGAAAATACCTACCATTGTTGTCCTATTGTACCATTGAATTTATATCAATGTGTTATATAAAGTCTTTGTATATCGATGCAACATAATAATATATCTGAAATAACAACTCAATTCAACTTTTAAGTTGAAATTATTAAAATAACAAGACAATTTTTATAAAGAAGTGGATCAAAACTAGCATTTAGAATACACCAGCTATTTTATAATCAGGGTAATCTTAGTTTCAAAGATCGTATGCCGAACAATGTCTTATTTGATTATTATGTCATTCGTATTAAAAATGCTCTCCCGGCAGTCTGGAGATCCGACGATGCGTAATTCAAACGTCAATGTAACGTAACGAAGCCATTTCTTTTAATGGCATGGCGATTGATATTTGTTCTGAATGGGACATTCCACAAAAAGTGGATCATTTCAGGTTTGGAAAATGAAGAAAAAAATTTGTTTCAAATCTGCTTACTTTGATTATTTTGGATGACCCAATGTGCTAAAGTTACTAAAACAATGTTTGCGAACACCATTGCTCACATTTTTACGCACGAAACATACTACTCTCTTAAATCAAAAGATTGAAAAGTTAATCTTAAAGATTGTGCTTAGGGAAGGATCTTAAAAGATTGAAAATGTTCAATCTAATAGAGTGAAATTTCAATATTACGGACTGAAATTTCACTCTATTAGATTGAAAATTTTCAATCTTTTAAGATCCTTCCCTAAGCACAATCTTTAAGATTGACTTTTCAATCTTTTGATTTAAGAGAGTAGTCTCAGCACGAACCCATGTAATTCCGGTCACAATATTATGTTTTTTTCACTCAGTGAACGGCGTTATCTGCTCATATTGCATTGATAGTGTCAATGAAAGGTCTCCCCGTAACAATATTTGACAATCTATGCGACAGAAAAATGATTTTTATTGTGTAGCCTGGCCTTAACAAATCCCTTGCTATGATTCAACGCTTTTGACAACATGTACTTTCAATTTTGTACCTTTTTCCAAAACTTGTTTTGTCAAACTTAGTCAAGTAGAAGAATATTTCCCTTCTGTAATGTATCAAGTGTTATATTTTCTTGAAGCCCAACATTGAAATTGTATGTCATTAGATAAAGATAACTTTATTTGCTATTTTTAATGGTATTATACTTGGATTTAACGCCGTTCACGTGTATGATAGTTATTGGAATGAAACAAAGATAAAACAATTGAAACTGACACACATCATGTAGCTGTTGCAGAAACTTTATTTGTTTTATCAATTTTAATATTAAAAACGAATTTAAACCAAACATTTGGGCTGAATTTCCAAATATTGAGCGTCAAACAGTGGTTAAATATTTAATTTACATAGCGTGCATTTTCGTTTAAGGGAAGTGTCAACCCTATTATTTTGATGATCAACTTTTGCTTCTAAGTTTGAAAATATTTAATAAAAGTGCATAAAAGGGGTATGTACCATTACAGTAACTATTGTATTACATAACATGCACACTGCATCGCATATAATTGTGAATTTATTTTCTTTCTTTTTTATTGATAATGGACATTTAAAGGGTGAATTCCGTTATCCTGTGAACAGTGTTATCCATGGTTATCCTGACATACACTCGCGCTATAAGCCTGCCGATAGCACATGCTCAATATAGCGATTTGGCTATGTGCGGGGCGGTAGTAAACACTCATATAATTATGTGGATTATGAGCCATATATCATAGGCTTATACATGTATACAATAACAACATATTCTAGAAGAAACCGTTTGGTTCACAAATGATGCGTTATATAGAACACGAAAGAAGAAGCAAACTCACTTTTTTCAATGTTTCGCTGCTGTATCTAAGACTTCTCAAAAAGATTTTTCAATGAAGAAAGATTGTGCTCTTGCAATATTTTCTTCAATTGAGGGTGACTAACACTTTACAGGATAACGCCGTTCACGATAACGCCTTTCACGTTTTCATCCCTTTTCGGACCTTCTGCAAGCCATATGGTTGCATTTCTATTTTTTCGATACAAATGGTGAGAAACACATTGGACCTATAACATAACCTTTGATAAGGTAACAGAAAACCTACTTACATTGATCACGGAGTTCACAAGCTTAAAACGGTTGAAATACTGAACTTTAACATTTTGTATAGCCCAAATGATGTGCCAGAGACTTTCGAGGTGATATAATTTTAATAGCGTGGTGGGTTTGCTACGGCATTGTTCATAAACGATTGCAAATGTAGTACATTCAGTTTATGTTGGAATGCTAGGCGTGCGGATATCGGAAATTACACGCAATTCGGGGAAAGTTCATTTGATATTAAAAGTGCACGTTAAGATTAATGTAGGCAGAGCAATGCCTTTATATTTTGGTTTGATACATTTGCTACATTTACTCGTACCAAAATCTTACAAAAAACTTGAATTGAGAATTAAATTCAGCAGCATACAATTGAGACATCGAGCTGGGGGAAACAGTGTTTTAGTGGTTTTGAGGTCCTTTCAGTATAAAAAATGAACCCGATAATGTCATTCAAAATATGGCAAACCATGGTGTTCTGAGTAGAACTCGCCGAGTTTTACCATAATATTAATAAACATTTGTGATATATACTTGCAGTAAGATTTCCCGGATCAAAGAATGATAAAAACCCAAAATGATCCCATTTTTGTGAAATGGTCCATATTAGTATGGTATGGGTATATATGAATAATTTTGGACAGGCATAAAAGCACAATTCTTGTTCAATTCTATTGTTATGCAAAAACTGTTGAGCCCAAATATATGGATTTGTACTTGCAAACTAACTGTCTTTTGTGTAAAGTAAAAGTTCCACCCCTCCAGCTGGTATAGATGCAAAAAAAACCTCACATTTTTCAAAGGGTATGAATAATTGTAGGCTTAAATGTACATTGTACTCAAATAGGCCTAGGCTAAAAGGAAATTCTACTTCTTAATAATATTATGCTCATGGCAGAAATTGAAGTTAACTTATAACTCGATCCAATTTCAACCGTCTATGAATGGTTTTTAATGCCCTTCTCTATGTTATTGGAACGCACTACTGTAGATTAGTCAAAAATCCATGATGACCCGGACACACCTCCCAAACGCGATTTTTCTGGCTCAAAATGTAAGACATCCTCAACCATCAAATAAATGAAAATGCAACTGTTGTTTATCATGAAATATACCCCCCCCCCCCCCCCCCCCCCCGAAAAGTGACCCCAGATACGCCACTGTACACAGTTCTCATATAGAAATCTTATAAATATTACCATCTTATATAGAACGATACTGTTGGTTGGATAATAAACCCTTATTCACCAAACAAATTCAATGAATTATGCATTTGAACTATCAAAGCCCTGCAATTGTTGGCCAGCAGCCCAGAACATGCATTACATTGACAGTGATTCCGTACCAGAACAAGATGGATTTCTTTACTTGACCTACTTCTGGGAAAATGTATAAATCTCTCATAAGAAATAGGCTTACTCCAATTAAATAACATTTATATTAAAAATCAATGAAATCATGACCTTTTAATATTTCGACTCACCATGTACTACAGGTGAGAGACATTATTATTTAGTATCTCGTCATACAAATATACATATTGAGCACACGATACAATCATTCCTATTACTCGATAGGAATCTTATTATAATTTTTGGCCAACAGTTTATGTTTTTATATTTCTGAATCAATATGTTTCCCATTTTTCAACATGTTCAATATCACCTAGTGCATGTTTGCCTGAACACGTGATAATGCAAGACGAAATATTAAACACACCACTATTACCAACCTGTGTGTTACAAATGCCTAAAAAGTAAATTCCAAACTTTTATTAATGACCGCATGAAGAAATGAAGAAATGAAGAAATGAAGAAATGAAGAAATGAAGAAATGAAGAAATGAAGAAATGAAGAAATGAAGAAATGAAGAAATGAAGAAATGAAGAAATGAAGAAATGAAGAAATGAAAATGAACAGTGCATATGTCTTTACTCATCATATTGGATGCTTTTTTTTATTAGTAAACAAGAAAAAAGATTGTCCATTTTAGGCCGGAACGAACTATAATCATAAGTCCTTGATATACGGCCATGTGTTTTGAACTCACCACCCAAAAAGGGTGGTGAGTACGTTGCATTTTTGGTGACGAGTCATCTCTCTTTATTAACTCAACAACTAAATGTGGTAGCGCTATATAATTGTTTAGGTGTCATTTGAAAGCTTATTTATTTAGCTACATTGTGTGAATAAATCAGGTTTTCTATGCTGTTTGGCTGAGGTATGATTGATTTTATTTCGAAAGTCAGGGGTGGTGGTGGTGGCGTTGGCGGCGGTGGCGCTGAGTACAAACTCTATGGGGAATATAGACAATGTTCCCAATTTACAATAACTCCTCATCCCTGTATGGTACAAACATGATTTTGCTCTCATTTTATAGATTGTTTTATATTCTTTAAGTTTCTGTTTCAACGTTTCAAATGTATAATGGATAATAATGTAACAACTGTAATCATGAATCGATTGCAGTGTCCTTGGCTTTCTCCCTATTCGCTACACAGTGAACTTGCCCTAATTCATCGGTTTTACATACGAGTAGGCCTACATGACTATAACAAAAAAGGTATTCAACCGATGATAGCAAAATTATACATTTTGGTGAATTGAGAGCTCTCTCAAATAGGGGAATTCAAAAATGGCGTTTAAATCAGGATAGGCAATCGCATACTAGGATGCATACACACACAACTATAATAATGATGTAAACGTTTGTGCTCATTCACTTCCCGATATAGTATATTTCAACAAATTACCCTTGACAACCATTATGTTCTGATGGGTAATTGCATGAGGAACTAATATGCGCAGTAAAATTATGATTGGGTTAGGAATAACAATATTGAGCTTTAATCAAAAAAAAATTTATTTTAAAAATCGATATTTTGTGAACATTCTTTATCATTACATGTTAGCATTAGGTTCTATCTAAATTCCAATATCATATTTGGATTCCATGTGAGATTTCCTTTCAGAAAATATATTACTTGTTATGGGGTAGAACAAGTAGTTATTGCGATATGTTAATTCGAATCTCAGATGGTGTAAAATGTAAAAATCTGGACATTCAACGGGAAGGGTCAAGGGTGGCGAGTTCAAAACACATGGCCATACTGATGTTATCTCTTTAAATGTTTTAGAATTGTTAATCGATGATCTTTTGCCGGGCTATTTGTGTGTCTCATGAGTGAAATGGTACAGCCAAAATAAGTAATTTTCTTCTTTTTCTCAATTTTCTGGAGAAAATATCTGGAGTTCCCCATCAGTCGCAATATTGCATTTTCATTTGTGGTTGAGGATGTCTGTACCTTCATTTTAAGCCAACAAAATCGCGGTTGGCTGGTATGTCCGGGTTTTCCCAAATAACAGGTAGATTCTGCTGGCGTAATTGGCATGATTGGTGCTTTCCTAAATTCCTACACACAGAAAAAAAAATACGTAAGTTATGTAAAAAAAATACATAACGTTAGGTGCAATACGAACTCTCGAACAAATAGGTATATTCTACCGAATTTGTAATTATGTAAAATATACCTAGCAGTTAGGTAAGTAAAATACATAAATATTAGGTAAAATAATAACATAATTTTTTATGTAGTTCTTTTACCTCACCAGTTAGGTAAGTTAAATACATGATTATTAGGTATAATTTAAAAGTTAAATACATGATTATTAGGTATAATTTAAAAATTAAATACATGAATATTAGGTATAACTTAAAAGTTAAATACGTGATTATTAGGTGGGACACGTCCCCCTCGTCCCCCCCCCCCCCCCCCCCCCCCCCCCACCCCCAGGATCGACGCCCCTGACCATAGTACATTGATATGCTGAATGGCTGAATGCAGTGCCGCAATCACGCAATGAGTCCCGGGAGTGCAGTGCAGTATACATGCACGGATAGCGTAACCATAGAAGCTTCCCCAGGTCCGAGCCGTATTACATTACATCATACATGCATGTGCACTTCCTTACAAATAGCCTTTGAATGCTTCAACAAAAGACTGGAGGCCCCAAGCCTTCATTAATTCTATCCACTTGGGCTTCAGCTCTTAGTCTGCCTCCGCCATGTCCGCCATTTTGCTCAAGTGTGATCGATCTTGCGCGCAAAATTACATCGCAAAGTGGTATTTTTGAAAGATTTGTACATTATAAGAATGTAATTCGACACTTTTACCTTTTTAATATGTAAAAAAATACACAAACTATGTAACATTTCCGCTTTGCGTTTAATTGTGTATTTTTAATATCTACATGCCAACTGGTAAACTGGTTGGACAACAATTCTACCGAAGTTGTGTAGAAACTCGTCGAAAATATACACAACATCGTTATACATATTATTTTTTTACATATCGAGGTCGCGATTTTTCTGTGTGTACCACAACTTTCCTACATGCTGAGGCTTTCTCATGAGAACACGGAGCAATGAACATTGCACAGAAATATTCATGCGTCAGATTTGTGGACTAGGATAGCTATGATTTGTGTCAGAATTTTAATTCTCTTAAAAGAGAAATACCAAACTAATCTATGGTATTGTTATTGTTAGATGATGTAGGGCCTACAATGTTTACGAATGCAAATTATTGAAATTATTAAACCATGTCATTTTCTATTTTGTATGTGTAAATCCCATTGTATAGAATAGTAAATAACATGCATGGTTTACGCAAATTATGCTAGCGGTCTTATTTTTCATTGGATTAATCTCAGATTTTCAGAATGTTATCATTATTAATTGGGTTTTGCACTGACGGTGAATTGGTTGTGGTCCAATGGTTTTTGTAAAGTATAAAACCGTCATGAAACAGAGTCCTATTTTTGTTGTTGATACACCCGGTATGTCAAAACCTCTTGATAAGACGTTTTCCGAATTTCATATTCAATTGGAAATCTATCTGGAAAGCAATTCCAAAATTCTTTGTAAAAAAAATTTCTTTGTATATACATGTATATGCAAATCATCCTTGTTTATGTATTTTTCTTGTTAATTTGTATTTTTGTTTTTTATGTTTGCGCCTCGGAATAGTTCACCTAGATTGACGGCGCGTTGTAATTTATATGCCATATATATTATGCCAAATATTTGTAAATGTAATTGACTCCACATGTCAACATTTCTTTTACTTCTATAATATAAAAGGGTTAACATTATTTGGAATCATGCAGAAATTGTCATTTCTGCCAGAGTAAGGTTTGTTTTCAATTTAATGTTGAAAATGCTATTTTGGGGTACATAATTTGAATTCAGATAACAATTTCACCAACTATGTGGGAGCTTTTGCTAAACTTTGTACAATAAATTCAGATATGATAATCACCCACATTTGATATTGCTTTTAGATTCTGAATTAAGAATGCGTAAGGTTATTTAATGATAGATTATCATACAATAATTCTGTATGTATGGTAATATATATGTATAACGTTGTTATTTTTGATGATTCGTAATTTAAAGCTATTGTATTTTGATGCATGACTTAAATGTCCCAAGTTCGATTTTATCCCATGGACGGTATACCTGCGTGTTTGCTTGTGAAAGCTGAAAACGGTAATATGAAGCGGATCACAGTGAACGATTTACCCGGTAATTCTGCAGTTTGAAATAGCGCAAGTTCCGCTAGTGTATCATGAACGATGGATTCACATTGTGTTTCTTATATCGAAATGAAACTAACTACTGCGTGTCGAGAATAAGACGATGAATTTATTTTATGTTTTCCATCGGGATAAAACTGCGGGTGAATCTGCTACTATACACGACATTTTCGGCCGAGTGCACCAATGGCGGGTAGCTGAAGAATTATAGCGCTACCTTTGCTAGTAACTGAGGCGTAACCCAACATTTTTAAAGCACCAAACCGGGGTAAGCTAGGCTAGTAACTTGCGAGTAATTTACGCTAAATCTTATACCTCAGCTGACCGGACCCAATAGTAAGTTGAAGCATATCAGTTTATGCTGTAACTATATGATAATTACTGATTTGCCCGATGGACGATTTACATAGATATGACGATACGCTGATAAATGGGAGATTTCTATCATACAATTCATTATCAATTTATGCATCATTTACTCAATGATATACATTTATGACCAATTTATTATAACATATTTTAAATCTATCCACAATGATGTATGCAAAATTGTAGAAATAATTTCAAACAATCAGTCAACCAACCAATCAATCAAACTAATTAATTAATTAATTGTTTAACATGAAATCAAATACTATTGAAATAAACGAATACATAAATAAATAAATGAATAAACACATAATATAGGCCTATGCCTAATATAAATGAATGAATGAATGAATAATTAAAAATTATAAATAAATTAATAAATATATTAAAAGTAAATAAAAAAAGATGTATAAAAAAAAAAAATAGGCCTACATAGGCTACACATTTAATAAATCAATTGAATAATAATAAATAAATATGTAAGTATGTCAATACCTGGGCCCTGAATGATTTCATTATTAAAGTAACCATCATGTTTAAACAAATAAAACATAACGGAATTTCGTGAATCGAACCCGTAGGCCTATCTCCGTTTATAAAAGACAGGATCACAGTTGCACGCCACAGAGATTGGACGATAGAAGTGGCATCATGTTTTAGTTTTTAATACACCATTGAACTATTCAATTACAAAAACGGATTTTTATCATGAAAATTGTACCTTTTATTGCAACATATGTATGTGACACTCGCCCAAAATATGTTTGTAATGACATGATAGGCCTTATTTTTGAAAAAGCAGTAAACAACTTCGAAATTTGTGGCCACAAAAATGGCATCATTTTGTCCGGACCAATAGCTGATTCAACGTGAGTCGTTATTTACAGTACACTCACCTATATATGACCTAGCGAGTGACGACACATTTTTGATATTACGAAGGACCATTCACGTCAGAATTTTACAGTAAAGTATAATAGGTGAACACTTGGCATATGCGACGATTAATTTTGAAAGGGGACATTTTCGTTTGTCCCCTCTTCTTCCTCTCTCTTTCCCTTTTATTATACGTATAGGCCTACCACTATATTTGTTCTTCTTTTTTTCTTTTCTTTTCCCCCCTTTTCTTTCTTTCTTTTTTTGATTGTGGGAGGGGGGGGGGGGGGGGCGTCGTGCCTGGGTATATTGGTGATTCAGTGCGGACTATTCAGGATGTTATGGACTACACCAAGTATAGAAATATTCCTGGTCTACTTTTATTTTTAGATTTTGAAAAAGCTTTTGACTCATTAGAAGGTAATTTTATTTTTTTGCAACCCTAAAACGTATGAATTTTTGTTCAAATTTTATTGACTCTGTCAAAGCTCTCTATTCAAATATTAGTAGTTGTATTTTGAATAATAGCCTTACATCCGCATATCTGTGTAAACAGAGGGGTGTGTCAAGGAGATCCAGTAAGCTCTGATTTGTTTATCTTAACACTGGAACTTCTGTCATTTTCAATACGTGAGAACCCAATGATTGTTGGTATTTATGTTACAGATATTGCACAAAGTTAATTCAGTATGCCGATGATACTATACAGGTGTTTTGAAAGCTGAAATTTTAGCAAGACATCTGCTTACAGCATTTAATAATGTTGCTTGTGTGTCTGGTTTGAAATTAAACGTCTCAAAATCCCAAGCCTTATGGTTAGGGTCAAAGAGATATTGCACGGATAAACCACTTAAAGGTAGATGTTCCGATTTTCAACTTGAAGTTTTCTATTCTACATGAAAGGTCATCCTTAAAAAAGTCGTGTTCCAAAGTTTGAATTGCATAGCTCTAATGGTTCTTATTTTAGACGCACAAGATGCTGTGAACTGTACCCATTGATAGTACACAAACTATATCGGTGGTTACCACCATTCGCGGTAATTCGACGTTATTTCATCGATTTCTCCGTAATTATACCGATTTAGGCCGTCAAATTTCAGTATGATGATGAGAAAAATACGAGCTTTCATATGATATGAAAATCTCCGTATGTTTGAAATAATTCTGTGTTACGAAAATGTGATCGGGTCATCTACCTTTAATGTGGAATGGCCAACAAAACCAATTAAAGCATTGGGTGTGTATTTCTCATATAAAGATGTTGATGCTGAGGATATGAATTTTGTTCCTAAATTTAAGCAGATTAAGACTCATCTTAACATTTAGAGAATGAGGAATCTAACCCTAATTGCTGGTAAGATAATTCTGATTAAAATCTTTGCGTTGTCAAAATTCATTTACTTAGCCTCTGTTATTCATATCCCAGATTCAGTAATTCAACAAATTTCTTTGGAATGGTGGGAGAGGATTTATCAAGAAAACTTCTATCATTAGTGACATTGATGAAGGTGGTCTTGTAAGATGGTTGAAGTCCATGTTTGCTGCAAAATAAATAAGTGGGTAAATAAATATACTACCACAAATTCACCATGGAAGATCTACTCCCTATGGAGGTGAATTATTATTTCATTGTAATATTGATATCAAAATGTTGAAAGAGGCAAATAATCTCCCTATTTTCTACAAAGATCTGTTGATCTTTTACACCAATTTTGTTAAAGCTGACACAGTGCATTTGGAATAATTGTCACATCCGCATAAATCATAAGCCTTGTTTTTATAACACCTTTTAGGATTGCAGAACTATTATTGTGAGCGACCTTTTTGAAACAAATGCGACAGTTATTCCTTTTGACACTTTGGTTGGGAGGGGGCTTCCAAGAAATCTGTTTTTGAAATGGAGGGGATTGTTATCCGCAATTCCCTTCTCTTGGAAACATTTTTTTAAAGATGGTTTTGATAGACAACTTCTATGCATTTGCAATTCAATGCAATTTAAACAAATTTGTTATTAATGACGATGAGATTGATGTGAATAATATTACAAATATGAATTGTAGATGTATTTACCGTATGTTTACCCATCCTACCGCTCAAACAAAATATAAGAACGAGTTTGATATTGATGACGATAAGTGGAACAATATTTATATAAGACCATTCAAATCCTGTTCTGAAGTCAAACTTCGGATGTTTCAATATAAGATCAATGTTAATTGCTTGATGACAAACAAAAAGTTGTGTAGGATGAAAATTATTGATAGTGATATGTGTTCCTTTTATAATAGGCCTAATAATATTGAGGATATGAAGCATTTTTGGGGGATTGTAAATCCTTTTTGGAATGATTTTTCCGGCTGGTATAAACAGTATTTTAATGACGATATTGATTTAAATTATAAGCTAATTCTATTTGGCTTTGGCTCTGACCCTTTGGTAAATCATTGTTTCATTTTAATGAAGAGAGTTATTTATACTAACAAAGTTAAAAACAGTCTCCATTCTTTATTCATTTCAAATATCTTGTGAAATTCCATTATAATCTTGAAAAGATAATTGCTGCGAAGTGTAATACCATGTACAAATTCCTAAAGAAATGGAAGGCACTTGAAACTTTTTGTATTCAATGAGTATTTTAAAAACAATATTATTTTGTTTACTGATGAATGATGACCATAATGTATTGTACACTTTTGTTAATGTACATGTATATGTATGTATGTTTTTTTGTAATTTCTGTTTGTTGTTGAGCAATATTAAAATAAAAAAATAAAAAATAAACGCTCCTTTTGGAGCACTAAAGAGAAAAATTGACTTAAATGTTCCCGAATGTGTTGAATCAATTTCAAATACAAGTGACTTCTCGATTGTAGGATTATCATACGAAATGTAGAGCACGTGTGGTCCAGTGGATCAGAAGCAAGTCTCACAATCATAGGTTTGTGAGTTCGAGCCCCACTGTGGTCAACGTGTTTGTATCCTTGGGCAAGGTACTTAGTCTCAATTGTCTCGTGGTTCGGAAAGTCACGTAAAGCCGGTGGTCCCGTGTATTCAGACGCTTCACCCTGAACACGTTAAATAGTCACAGACCTTATCGTTAAGAGTAGGGGGTCATCCCGGGCCTGTTACTTGTGCATTTAAGGTAGTCACAGTCGTTGTACTGTACTGATAGGACCCTGCGCCATAATAGGCTGCAACCGTGGTTCTGACTATCCTAGGAATAAATTGTAAAGCGCTTTGAGATATGGATGTATGTAAAAAGCGCTATATAAATGCCGTGTATTATTATTATTATTATTATTATTATTATTATTCATGGTATAGTTTATTGTCATCGCAGCCAGCCGGCTGAATTGGCACAATATTACAAATTACAAAAATACATTAAGAATGCAAGATATACAATAATAGATTTTAAAAACAATGATATCATAAAAGCAAACACCCACCCTTGCATACAACATACACTCCACATTAAAGACCACAATTACCCCCCACACCCCCCACACACACCCCACACCACATACACACTACCCCCTCCCTCCCCAAAAGAAATTGCACATAACACACGGTACAATGTACGTGACCACCAAACTCACACAATACATACCCCCACCCGCACCCCACACGCCCCTACACACACACCACATACACTGCCCCTCCCTCCCCAAAAGATATTGCACATAAAACATGGTACATTTACGTGACCACCTGACTGACACCATACATACCCCACCCGCACCCCCCCCCCCCCCCCCCCCCTCACACTCCCCCCACACACCACATACACACCCCCCTCCCCCAAAAGATATTGCACATAAAACATGGTACATTTACATGATTAATTAGTGGTCATTGGTCAAGTTATTATTCCACAGCTTGACAAGGTATGGGATTGGACTGTTGGCATGTCTTTTGGTACTCACTTTAGGAATTGTGAGGTGATTGCCATTGCGCAACATACGACCAGTTACGACCTCTCTTTGGCTGGGTAACAACATATTAAAAGTACTTGAACGCATAAGATTCTTGGCAAAAATAAAACAAATATGATCCCGCCTAGGTCTGAGTTGTTGAATATTACATGATAAAATAGCATTTTGGTACGAATCATATTTATAGCCTAAAATAATTTTACACGCTCTTTTTTGGATACGTTTTTTATTATTATTAAATGCAGATATTTGATGAGAAACATAACATTTATGTCATGCTATTAAAAGCTAACATGAAGATTGTGTGTGACAATAACATGTATATCTGTATGGAGGATTATAAATATAAAGATAAAACAACATAGGCCTATATAGGCAAGTAATATCAGAAATTGTCCGTCTTCCGCATTCCAACTGAAACCAGCCCAAACTTGTAGTTTAGAAATGTGTTTTAAAAATGTGGTGTTCCTATTCTACAGTTACAATAAAATAAAATAAAATGAATGAATGACCCAATGGTCTATCATTTTAGGCCACCATCCAAACTTTGGGAACACGAAATCGGCACAGCTCCTTTAATATCAGCGGCGCGTACACTCTACGAATCAAGCTCTACATAATTTGAGAAGCATCATATGTCGAGGGTTGAGCGCCAGAAGGCCGTAACTCAATTTTTGGGCAAATTGATATTTTGGTACATAAATAATCCATATAACCTAGATTTTCAGAAACCATGCAGCGATAACTCATAAACCTCTTAATTTGACTAAAATTGTAGAGTTATAAGTTGGGTGCTACTGCTACAGTGTATTGTATTGAGTCCCAAATATTTGAAAGTCGATTATCTCAGAATAGCATTTCTTGAGTTACGGCCTTCTGGCGCTCAACCCTCGAATGTATATCACACAAAACAGGAACATGTATTGAACACCACATAAAATAGACCTATAGTACGATATCAGTTTCATGTTTTAGTGTAAATCAGGTACTTTCCCTTTAATTTGACCTCTCTCTGTAAAAAAGTATATGTTTAAATCTGACAAAGTACTTATGAGGAAGTTATGAGGAAACAAGATAAAAGCTTTTTTCTGATTGGTTGAATGATAAAAATGTTAATGAGGGGATGACCCGACTTGGACTGTTTCAATAACTAAGAAGGGGTGGACAAAATAAACAGAAAACTAATTAATTATTAGCAAGATTATATCTATACAAATCAACGATTTGGATAAAATATGCATCTTTTTCAGTAATGAATGAGAATAATGACTGCTTAACAACTGTTTTCGTGAATTTGTTTTGAAATCCTCGGGTTTTGTTCTGGTCATTCGGAATTGTCCCTCGGGGACTGCGCCCCTCGAGACAATTCCTCAGACCAGAACAAAACCTCTGATTTTAAAACAAATTCACGAAAAAAGTTGTTACGCAGTCATTATTCTCTAAATATAAAGACTATAATGTTTGAGAATAGTACGTAAACATCGAATGCCTCATGGCGATTTCATTATTTCATAAACCAGGGATTATCCCCTTAATCTGGGCCCTTTCCTTATAGTTTTTTTTGTCAATTTACAAGAATAGAATTCAACACCAATATTTTAGTCTACAAAAATGCTTCAAATGGTGAAGTGAATCAAACTAGAGGGACAAGATTAACGAACAATTACTCTTTTTTCGCTGAATAAATCGGGTAATGCTCCTTTAATTTAATATCTATAAGGTATTAACAAATGCACACGAAAGACCATCTTAATTGGAAAAAGGCACCAAACGAAGCTAGAAATATTCAATAAATATTTTCAAATGCATTAGGGGAATATGGGAGCAACTGGACCGTGGGGCAAGTGGTCCGAAATGAAGGATTTTGTAATTGTATGGGCATATTGCTTCCTTTAGAACAGTACGACTTATTTTGTTGATACTTGACATATATCTTACCTTCTACAATCCAAAACATTTGGAACTTTAGGGTATTTACACATGTGACTTTCTCCAGATCTTTTTGAAGCCAACTCCTTGAGTGACTGATTGAAAATTCACAGATAGTATGGGCGATATATGAAGATGAGTTTAGATCATGTTTAATGTACTTTATATGATTGACAGATATGCAACAGTAAATATATACATGCAGTACAGTCGTCTTAAGATGCTAGGTGCATATTGCATTTGATGGGTGCTATATTGTAGTGTGCTTAGGGACTTTCCGAAATATGATTAAAACCATAGGTTGTGGTTGAAATGACCGTAAAATGGCGCATATTGCTAATTTAGGACATTGGTGGTTTGGATTTCCGATCAATATTATCATTTAAAGAATGCTTCAACTTTAAAATCATTATCACGGGTATTCATTTGGTAGAGTTATTATTTTATGAATTGGCAAATAACAAAGTAGGCCTACACCATTTCTTATTTTATCTAAAGACACTCGTCTATAAGACCCGAACGCCGTAATATTTGCGAATTCAAAAATACTCGCTGGCTACAGAAATCTGTGTAATCTATGTAATGGCTAAAAACAAAAATGCAGTTTTGCCTTTTTTCTTAAATGTATTGGGGTTATTGATTATTATGACAAATGGTGGTATGTTTTAAAACATTTTGGCGTAAAACTAAAATGTATTACGTCACAGGCGTGTATGAATAATGTTTCATCTCGACAAAGTGCTACGTCATTTGTTGGGGCAAGTGGTCCGAAGGGGTGTGGGGCAAGTGGTCCGCCTGTAAAAACTTAATCAAAATGGTAAAATTCATTTTGAAAATTAGTTGTTAGAGTCAATAAAACATGACTCGGTACTGATATGTGAATAGAATATGAAATAATTCACATTCTTTCTAGTTCTTAGACATTTTGGGGCATTTCGTGTCTAATACCTCTATTTCTGCTATTGAAGGATTACAATATGACATGAAATTGCTTTAGAATGGTTTAAAACCTCGGTATTATGAATTACATCTTTATTATATTTTGAATGGTGTCTGTAAAGGTATTTGCTATGACGAAATATCATGATTTATGTATTTTATCCACTGCTTTTTGTGTATATTAACCGTTGGGTCATCATTGTCATATTGACTAACTTCCCCTGTAACATGAAAAGCTGGCTAAATATCAAGTTGGTTTATTATAAGTACTAAATGATGATTATATGAAGGAAATATGCTTGTAAAGAAAATACTGCCTAGTTTCCGTGTTGTCATTCACTGATTTCTGTGTATTCTAACCGTTGGAACATATAGGACCAGTTGCCCCAACGATGGGGTAACTGGTCCGTGCCAAGTAAAGTTTTCAGTTAGTGGTAATTGGCCTCTTCTTTAGATATTTTTTAACATTGATTATATGTTTATATGTTATATGTAAACAGTTACATGGGTGATATTTTCATAGCAATTCCATAAATATTTACACGAGCTTTAATCTTTTATATCATGAAATATGCTTAACCGGACCAGTTGCCCCATCCTCCCCTATATGCTATTTTACTTAGCAAAAATCAGTGATTTTCCTTTCACTTTCCACGCGGCTATTTGTTTTACTATTTATATAAAAAACAGAGTTTTCAGAAACCTTTTTAAACTTTCAAGGGATATCTCAAGGATTACTGAACCAACAATAGGCAATAGGCATGATTGTATTTATTTGAATGCATTTTTCATAGTGATTCCAAATAATATGGTAATAAAATTCAATAATTTTGACATTTTTGAAACATTTTGTGAAATTTTGGAATGTCGTCTGCAGACGCCAGCCGCCGCGTGGAAAGTGTCAAGGCCTATGATTTGATCCCTTTCCCCATAATTGGTTTTTAAATTACTAGCATAGGCTTAGGCCTACCTGAATTGTATTCCGCACACATGGGTGTGTAGAAAAAGGTTTCAAGTATTATTGTGTTTTATCATTCCTATAATGTCCAGAGTCAACATTACCGAAAATGCCTTACGTTACTCTGGAAGGGCGAATGGTTTGTATAGATGCCAGACTTTAACGTTACTCCGATGAGCGAATGGTTTGTATAAATGCTAAACTTCACGCTGAAGTATGACTGGCGTAAAATGCCTATAGTTCTCTGAAGGGCGACTGGTTTGTATAAATGCCAAACTTTACACTGTTCATTTTACGCCAGTCATACTTTAAAAAGTATGACTGGCGTAAAATGCCTAACAGTTCTCTGAAGGGCGACTGGTTTGTATAAATGCCAAATTTACACTGAAGTATGACTAGCATAAAAATGCCTAACAGTTCTCTGAAGGAGCGAGTGGTTTGTATAAATGCTAAACTTTACACTGAAGTATGACTGGCATAAAATGCCTAACGTTACTCTGAAGAGCGCGTGGTTTGTATAAATGCCGAACTTTACACTGAGGACGACTGGTTTTGTATAAATGCCAAACTTTACACTGAAGTATGACTGGCATAAAATGCCTAACATTACTCTGAGGACGACTGGTTTGTATAAATGCCAGACTTTACACTGAAGTATGACTGGCATAAAATGCCTAACATTACTCTGAGGACGACTGGTTTTGTATAAATGCCAAACTTTACACTGACGTTTCTATT
The DNA here is from genome assembly GCA_035610835.1 of Ophiura sarsii. Taxonomy (NCBI): domain Eukaryota; kingdom Metazoa; phylum Echinodermata; class Ophiuroidea; order Amphilepidida; family Ophiuridae; genus Ophiura; species Ophiura sarsii. Next base: position 40,750,182 of record CM069444.1, read on the forward strand.
GAGCCACTTGAGTGTATAGAAATAAAACGAAGACGACTAGTTAATTTATTTATTAATTTTAATAATATAAATGCATCTGATGACATGAATACAAGTGTGGAATAAGTATTTACAATAAAAGTACTATTCACAACTAAAGACTATGTGTCTCTCAATAGAAACATTGATATGAATAAAACCCCTTGATTCTGTATATAATCCATTATAGACTTCATTCCAATTGAAATATAATCTTGATAGCAGGGTATATTCCAGTGAATAGATGCAGGACATTTACTCGTGCCCATAAGCTGAAATTCATATTTGATGAAGCAAGAACATAATGCCATTGCATTTCAAACGCACATAAGTGTTGCCATTAGGCGACTAAAAACAGCCCCACCCTGTTGCATGGGCTCCGACATTAGAACTTGGTGAAAACAATTTTTACAACAAATTAATAGTGACCCAGTTGTTTTTTTGCTTTTCAAAAACAGTAAAATGTTTGCAGATTTAAAAAATATTGTTGGCGGTCATTTTCAAGGAAAAAGAACAGAGCCCGACCGACCGACTCCACCGGAGACGTCCGTTTGCCTGTACAACAGGGTGGTGTTTTATCCCCGTCGTCTAATGATGTGATAATAAACAGTCCTCAAAATAATAACTGACCAGGTCATAAATGTACTCTTAACTCCAGAACTATAATAGCTCCTACATCAAAATATTAAATTATAAAGTTGTAAAGAAACTTCTTCTCTTTAATGTGAGACATTGTTCACAAAGATCGATATATAATCAGAAACGCTACATTGAAAAGGATAGAACAAAGCGCAGCTTACATTTTCACACTTTAGTTTTGAACACACAGGACATTGCGACAGGTATGTGTATGGGCTGCATTGATCAATTGAAGCATCCCCAATCCTCATCTTGCTATTGACCTGCGAGTTGTCGCTACCAGTTAAAATGAAAAGCAAACTTGGTTTTGGGCACCTATCTAAGTTAATATTCATTCAATCGTCACATGAAATATCTCAAATTAAAGAGAAGAAATTTCCTTACAACTTTTTTATTTAATATTTTTACGTAGGAGCTATAGTTTTGGAGTTGAGAGCATATTCATTACCCGGTCAGTTACTTATTTTGAGGACTGTACTTCAGCTGGAATGGAGTGTAACTATTTATACAGAAATCAAGCAATTGTAACATACTACATGGAGATCTGCAGTTTTGAAATTCTAGTTATTAGGCAAGGAAAAAAACACTTGTTTTACGGGCCCGACCGACCCACTTTTTGCGTTTTTCAAGATTTTTAAATATATTTTTTTAGACATTTTTTTCTCAAATCATGTAAAATCAGCCGTTTCGTGGCCGGAAATCTGTCGAATTTTTGTTCCTTCAATTTTTTTTTACAAATCCCGACTGACCAACCGTACTTGACAGGTCTGTCCGCTCGTAAAACAGGTTTTTTTTACCGACGCCTTATGGACGGAAAATACAATTCATGTTTTGATTACGCATGTGTCCGTAATGCTGCAAAAACTATGAAAGCTCAGAATTTATCATAAATGAAATGGACGGAGGATTCATTCTTTGGCTTCACATTTGACTGTAATGTTGAATGTAATATTGAAGTTCTGAAATTATCACTATACTTGGGAAGATACGGAATAATTCGTCTGTAAATATCACTGTGTTTCCAATATGATTTTACACTATATAAGGAGTAACATTGTGTTCATCAAAACCAGTGATTAAGTGACTAATTGGAAAATTATTTAGACTAATTATATAGAGAGTAGTCTATAGGCGTGTATACCTCTGTCATGCATTGGCGAGTACTATTATAACTGAGATTCCTATAGTTTAATCAGTTCCAATTTGGCGAAAATTGTGAGGCTAAACAAGAGCGCCAAACTGGAATACCTACTTGCTCACCGCTCGCTAATGATGCGCACAAATGCACACTTTCACCAATAAATATGCGCAATGACATGGATTCTTTTTGCGCACAGACATAACAAGCCTCAGAATTCTCACCAATTCGGAACTAATTAAACTATAGGTCTATCTAACAGTGTACATGTTGTATACTGCATATTAATTATGGGGGACCGTCAAACTTCTCACACCACCTTACAGACACAATTGCCTTATGCTATGACATGAAGGAAAACATTTGAAAGTCTGTTAGAAGTACAGTATAACAATGTAGGACCAATGTATAGGGTGATAATCAGATATATGGCACTAACCTGCCACATAATACCCAAAGAGAATGGGAGTAATATCACATAAATCATATAATTTGTCCGGCCCTATGATATAACACATACTCTTTGATAAAATTGTATTTACATCATATTCTCTATATTACACATCCTACTTGTCTACCTAACCGAACCTATTTTTGTTGTTGTAATAAGGCAACAAAAACGCCACTGTTCTACGAGTTCAACTGATACATTTTTTTCTCTTCAATTTCTAATTTTGTGTGTGAAAATTGTTGGAAATCACAAACATTTTCACAAAAAAGAAGAAAAAAAGAAGCCTGTTGCCTAAGAAACATACTTTTTTGCAGGCACCATTGAGAATAACTTTACAAATAAATAGTACATTGTGTCTGTGACAACACCATAGGTCTACCATACAGAATCCATCATAAGGCAGAAATTGTTTTACATTTGGTGTAAATGATAGCTGCCTCATTCTACATAACCGATTTGATGATTTGCCAAAATACATGTATCTGTTACACATACATAGGTATTCACTTTCAAGAATGAATAACAATCTGCTTTTACACAAGCCCAGCAGTCCACATAGTTATCAAAGTCATACACATAATATATACTCCCTGTCATAGTTCCTTGGATATAAATTTGCGTTATTTCACAGAGGCTTATTTTGTTGTTGTTTGCGGGGCGCGGCGTCAAGCATGACAGGTGCAAACAACTATTTATCTCAACATGCATATTCATGAATAGCGTGGCTAAGGTCACGCGCCGTCAATCACGGCGTGTGACGATTTCACAATTGACCAATTAAGATGTGTGATTATTTGTTTAAAGGGACCGGTACGCACTTCCGGGTTTACGCACATTCGCACCTACGCATTCAATGTGCACCTATGCACGCAACTCAAACGTACGCATGGTTTGATGGAATTATGTCCAAGGCATTATGACAGGGAGTATAGCTATCCGTCACTGACAATATAATTGGTTATTAACTTGTCTCACATAACTATATATGGATATCCCATACCTGGATAAACAACCGACAGTGACAGATGCTGTGATGATTTTGCCTGATTGGTTCATAACTTGTCTCATTAAAAGTATTCCCATATTGGGATATCCCATCCCTATATATGGGCATAATGATGACAAATAGGGCACCGATGAAGAGAGTTGCTGAGAAATGTTCCCAATTTCAAGACTCGCCAAAAAGTAGGTTCTTTCCAGCCTGGTTTATCTCTGAAAGAGGAACAAACACAAAATATCAGTATTTAGTAAATAATCTTAGGAGAGGTTGTATGTATTTGACATTGCTGTTTTCTCACAACTGAGATTTTTTCTAAGCTCACCTTTTGGAAGCTTTCCTTAGGAATTATTTAACACTTTTGAGATTGAAGTTTACAAATGTAAAATATCATGTTTCTTTCACATATTTACAATCATATCTCAGAAGTCAAAAGTCAGATTGTTTGTGACAATGTCTAATTTTTGTTCAAGGCATTTTGTTTGCCATGACTAACAGGTGCACATATTGGTTGGAAACACCCCTATATGCACTAGAAGAGAATCAACTTTTGGATCTACATACTAACACTTTATCCATTAATTCATGAAAGCAGCTAGTTATTGAAACATAAGATTACACCTTCTGGCATTTTTTTAACACAAAACCTTTTTACATAACACTCATTCACTAATACTTAATACAGAATTTGGTTTCACAAGAGGGTGTTTTTAGTGTGTTTTACTAACAAAATTGCACCTCTACAATGGTACATCAGAGTTGGTTCATAAGTAAACCTCCTCTGTTTATGTGTAAGTACAGGGTAAGTAAAAACAACCTCAATAGTGGAAAGAAGCCATCTTGTTTTCAAACCTAGTTTTAAGTGTAATAAGAATGAATCCAACATTCGGGAGCGAAGTAATGTGACGTCACAATGGCTGGCTCCTAATTTTAAATAAGATTTATTCCGCCAAAATAAACAGTCGGGTTCCAAGGCGTCGGCAATAACTATTTTTCTTTCATCTTTACGCTTCCGAAAGTGAGATTCAATAAGAATAACATATTTGTTATTAACTTCGTGTGAAAAAATGAAGTCAATAGCATTTTCCAGTTGCCTTTGATGAGCCTTGATACTGATGCACCTGTTTCATATGATTGTCCACGAGACACCCAAAATGTGAATACGTTCACAAAATACGTCTCTAAATCAAATTTGAAAACATGAGTAAATTTGTGACGTAATTGGAATTAAATGCATCCTTTCTTACCCACAATATGAATTGCTTATAATGTTCTAAATTTGAATACAAATATGAAATTATTCTCATGTTCAATGTGAAAATGCAATGTGTGCAGTTTTTATTGAAAATCACTAAGTTTTGTGGACAAACACGTAAATTTGGTGGTGTAATAAAAAGGTTCACCAAAGACAAATGGAATATGTGATTGACTTCATTTTTTCACACAAATTTAGTAACATCTATATATCATTCTTGCATCCTTTAAAAAGCTTCAAAATTTCAACATGGTTTTGAAAACAAGATGGCTTCTTTCCACTATTGCAGCGTTTTTACTCACCCTGTATAAAAATGACAGGGTGACAAATGGATGGTACTCAACATTCAGGGGGAAGGGGGCGGTTGTGACCCCTTCTTAAAATAATGGGGTGGATCATGAACTCACCTCAGCTCCATCTTTCTCTCCATTAGCGTCATCTGTCTTTTCCGTTTCCTCTATGATAGCATTCTAAAAAGAAACACACAAAATGGGATGATAAATCACGGGGAAAAAGAGAAATTACATAGCCTTTTCAGATTTTTTTGGGTTGTGTTTGCTTTGTTTACATAACATAAAATATAAAAACATAAAATTGCATTCTGATATCTTACACTTATTTTAGTTCAGGAGAGAAAAAGACTAATAGTTACCTTAAAACATTTTCTTTGCATGTTTGCCTTTTGAACACTCGGTGGCATACCTAGAGATTGTAACTCCTGGGGAAACTCCTGGGGAAACTCCTGGGTATAATTTGTGTTTGTAGAGTGACCACTAATCAATCCCTTCCCCTATTAACCCCTACCGATATGGCACCTGGGGCATTTACCCTCTTACACCCCCCCCCACCTCGTTACACCATCTTGGAATACTTATTATCGCTGTTCTATTAAAACCTCATATCTCCATCCGGCCCTTAAGCATGTATAAAGTAATCCTTCCTATGTATAACCTTTGGGCAGTCTACTCGTGTTCAAGAACCCGAAATACATCTATCAAAACCCTGTAAGAGCTCTTGCTCCTTAGCAACACTTCCTATGAATAACTGTTGGGCAGTTTTACTTTATACATGCAGCTGTAGGACCGTAAAGACATATGAGGTTTTGTCAGAACACCGATATTATGACAAATCCATACAAACCTGTTCAGCCTCTTTGTTATCTACATTCTTCATCTTTTCCAGTTGTTTATCCCGCTTTTTCTTATCAGCGTTGATCATGGCAAAGAAGTCGTCCTCCGCCTTGGTCACCAAATCTTCTTCTTCAAAATCAGCATTTTCCTCATCCTCCTGGGATACAGTTATGAAATAAAAGAAAAAAAAGAGTTACAATTTGGATGCTCAACCTTATCTAGTGTATTGGTCACAGAATTTATGAGATTGAATGAAAACAATTTTTTACTGCACTGTCAGTACTGCAATAATACAAGGGGGAAGTGATTTTAATTGTCAAGTTCCAAAGATTAAGATCCCCAGTTCTGCCTCTTTTTATTCACTGAAATCCACTTTTAAAAAAGATACTAAAACTCACCTCTTGAATCACATGAATGTCTAGTTTTATATTTCCCTGTTTTAATGTTTAGTGTTTTTTATGCATGTATATAACTATTCTTATTTGTATATAAGGACCCCTTTCGAAACAAGTTTCTATAGCTTGAAGGGTTATCCATGGCATGTTATCATATTTATGTTTAGCTGTAAGTGTATGTTTATTTGTATTTCTAAATTTTTATATTTGTAAACCGTGCAATGCTATTTTTTGTATAATATCAAATCAAATCAAAGAGGGCAGGCAATGAGGTTACTCGAATAAAATTCTTTAACATCTATTTCAGGGTCCCTGCCACAGACATATGTGTGGGGTGGGGGCAACTGCTGACCACTTTCATATAAATTGAGCTTCAATTGCTGTTTTCACCAAGATCTTTGGAAAAAAGCAACGAAATGTTCCTTATTTTTGAACACCCATTACAAAACCTACCCCGTCTCCTCCTCCCTGTGCACTCTGCCCAGCTCTCTTCAACCTCAGCTCTCTCTGTCTCGATTCCAGGATCTTCTCCCGTTTAGTCTCTCTCTCAAACATCGCTGTGACCAGCACCTTCTCGTTACGCTGCATTGTACACAGGCTACTGGAGAGTTCTAGCAAGGTTGTGGTGCCTGTGTGTGAGCCTGCTGCTATCAGTCTGCCTTGGTCTTGCACTCTCAAACAGTGCAGGGCCTCGTCACATACCTGGATAGGAGGGTTGATGTAACAGGTTATTGTTATATAGTGACACACAAGGTGAAATCAGATGGGGTTCAATTTGAACTTGCTTAATAAATATTCAGAAGAATTGCATTTTCTGACGAATGGTGCTCTCTTTTTTCAAATTGGAAATTCCCATAAAAATGGTAAACTTTTAATACATTAAATTGCCACCTTGTTCATATTATTTGCTTTTGACCCTTTGCACAGTTTAGTCTTATTTTAATAGACCATAAGGTCATGTTAAATGAAGCAATGGGGATATGAGGTATTTAAATCAAATCCAGGCATGATATTACAAAGTCAGGAAATTGTAAAAAGAGCTGGAAAGCGCATAAAATTGGAAAAAATACCTCAAAACGGACTAAAAACAAATCAAATTGTGGATATTTTGACATCAAAATAAATAGTTTTAGCTAAAAATTCTCATGCCTGCAAAACTTTAAAAATGCACTACTGAAAGCAGAGGGCAAAAGTACCAAAAAGCTAGCAATATGTTATTCTATAAAATAGGTAACACTTTACACTCCTTCTATTGACCTTACAAGCTGGCCCAATAAAGGCTGGTGAAGCAAACTGAACCAAATTTCATTTTTTTTGCAGACTAAATATTATCCAGACATATCAACTTTTTAAAGCCTCTGGTCTCCTCAAGTATGAACTGTGAACCCAATGCGAGGTGTTCCAAAAATCAGTTAGAAAACCAGATACAAATACATAAATTAAGACCAATATATTGAACTATGTTAAAAAGGATACTTCCAAAATCACCTTACCTGTAAACTGAGCGTTGGGTCATTCTGTTTGAAGAGGTAATCCCACACGTCCAGTGTGCCGTCCATCTTAGTTGTAAAGAATACAGATGGTCTGACAGGACTCCAGCAACCATCTGTCATATATGACATGTGATACCTGTAGAGGAAACACAGATTTGTCAATGGATGAATCTTTAGGCCAAACAAAAACATTTCTGTGTTGCCCTCGGCGACTGACTCTAACATCTAAACAATATTCCCCTCCGGCTTTAGAGGCCAGGGGGATAAAAACTAGAGTCACATTTTTTTGTTCAAGATTACCCATATCAAAAAATTACTATTTTCTGCTTGAAATGAATATGTTTACTTGAATAAATAATAGTGAACCATAACAGCCACGGCCTGGGAAAAACCCACTGGCCGACAGACCCAACTTCAAAAATGAAAATTAGGCTTAAGTTATTATATACACTTACCATAAAAAACCAAATTACCAGGGGCTTACTGCTAAATTGATAAGACATTCTTTTGCTATAGTTTCAATCACAATGCCTTGGACCATTTCAGAAAGTATGCTTACAAGTTACATGCTGCAAGAATATAAAACAAGTGAATCCCACTGCAGCACACATTAATCATCAAGGGCACGTCATTATGTTTGCATGGTCTAAGGGATTCTGAATTTGACTATAATTTCCATGAATATTGCCAACAAATTAGACAACATTTCTCACAAAGATATCTACAAACAGGGTATTTGATGTATTTGGTTGTGTGCGTTTGGGCTATGCTGCTTCTTATGTTGTCAGTCAGCAAACAAATCAGAACATTGCCAGTCTGAAGAAGAATTCTCACAAGAGTTGAAACATCATACGCCATAGAAAAACTATGACTCTAATTTAGCCTCTAAATTAGTTAAATCTAACACTACCCTATACAACAACTTACTTTGTCCACATAATAGACGATTCTCTGATATCTTCTGACCAGATCTAGATATGTGAGAGTAGATAAAAGTTTCCATTATTTATAATTTCACAATGGTAAGGTCTGTATCATAAATTTTAACAAGGATTAATGCCAAGAAAATGTCAAAATAGGTGGCAATATAATATACCCTCTTTAGATTAAAAACCAAAAACATAACAGGTATGTTTTTTAGATTTTGAGATCGTTTCAAAATGTTACCTAACCTCACGGTGAGCTTCTTACTTTAAATAATTCTCAAAATGAAATACATTTGACTTACCCTGGCTGTCCAGTCTCCCACTGTGAGGAAGTTCTTTGGGAAGAATGGATTTCTCTGAAGTGCATACACCGGTCCTATATGTTCCTTATAGCTGGCTACTATCTTCTCTGGTGGCGTCTTGGCTTTACGATTGCACGAGATGATGGTTCCTTGCTCAGTACCAACCATGAATTTTGTGGGCTACAGTGAAAAATATACAGAGAAACATAATTTAATCATCAGCAATGACCATTGGTTTTATTCACGAATATTGATAAGGCAAAACCAGAAAGGCAAATATTGGATTTATTTCTGGAATAATTATGTAATACCATTCACACGCTACGTTTTACAGAATATAGCGTAATATAATATAGGGATGGATGGTGTTCCCGAATTATGCCATATTTCTTACATAATTATTCCTATTTCTTTTGGTTTATTCAGCAGGGAGAGTAGCTAACACAGTTGGTTTAATCAGCAGGGAGAGTAGCTTAACACAGCAGCGGATCAAATCCCATGTATGGACATTTCTGTACCAAATGTTACAAGTAAGAGTCACTAATAAGCGAGCATAATGCTCGGATTTAACTGATTATAGCGTAAATACTTACTATTGTGGGTTCGTATTCCAGCGATATAACTCCTTGCGCATTCTCCATCTTGCCCTTCTTAGTTGGGTCCATAACCAGCTTTTCTGTTGGTTCCCCTAGTTTCCTTGTGTCCCACCAGAGAACCTAGGGATAAAATGAACGATAAAATAAACACTCTAGATTAGACTACACATCTTCATTCACATTGTAGCTGGACAGTCAGTTTGTTAATGGCAACTTGTTTAAATGCTGAATGTTAGAGAGATTAATTTGTAAAATTAAATTTATCCTGGTATGAAACCACGGCAGGCTTGTTCAGGGAGTTATTTGACACAGACCACGGGCTAGGAAGAACCTTCCTTGGTAGACCTCAAACTTATCAGCCTTAATGACACTCAGTAAGGTAGTTGAATCAAGAATTAGCAAGTCAAAATTTGGTGGAGTAATCAAACTTTTTGTCACACCCAAACAAATTTCATTCAATATCTGCTTATACTAAATGGATGGGTGTGCCCCTGAAACCATACCAATTTGATTCATAGCATGACACATTGATGTTACGGTCTGTTCCCTTACCTGTCCATCTGTAGATGCTGAGAAGCATTCTGTACCGGTCTTGGATTGCAACCATATCGTTTTATACACAGGATCATGATGACTGTGTTCAACTGGAGACATTTCTACTGCTTGGGAGCCTTTACGAGTGTCCCAAAATGCTGCAACACAAAAACATGACACAATACAATAATTGTTAGAATTTACATTATGACAGTTCGTTATCTGTAAGTCTGACCTATTTGGCCACAGGATGCAAGTAATTACAGGGGTCCACAATTGACATTCGTAGCCATTTGGCATTTATGTTTACCCCATACATCCCAGTGGCTGCCTATGCTGAATCTGATCATGCAATATCCTTACAAAAATAATGTACTATACCTGATCATGCATTGTCCTTTCTTTATGAACCCACTAGCTATGGTGCTAAATTTGATTCATAAACTATCCTCATCTACCTGGTGCTAATCACACAGGGCAAATTCAAGATTAAGTCCCCCAACTTGAGATTGAATAGTATACTTAAAAAATCTCATAACTCTACATTTTGTCTCCTCCCTTTGTGTTTATTCACTTACCTATTTGTCCATTGTAGCACCCGCCAATGAGGACATGGACATCTTTAGGGTTATATTCCAGACATACTAATGGTGATACAGGTTTCAAAGTCATCTCTGGCTTGTTAGGATTCTCTGTAGAAAGAAGAAAAATATCAAAAGAATATTAGGCTAAATAAAACACAAATTTCATTTTTCGTTCGGAAACATAACTTTTTCAATCTTACCTCATCAGGTTGTATCTTATCACTCCACATACAATGCTGGTTCCCTGCATCAATGGGCTCCACACAACTCATCCATTGATGCAGGTACGTGCAAATCATGTCATCACATTGATTTGTTGGCATAAAAGTCATGCATGTGCATGAAATGACGTAAAATAATCCACAAATAAATTTGGTCAATGCCAGCTTCACGCTTCAACAAATTCGCTGATTGACCCAAAACACACTGTGTTTGCGCCCATGACAGCATTGGACTGCACACACATGGTGTAGCGCGCTCCCCTTTGCACCACAATGCATTCGGTATTCGATGCGTCACCTAAACTGCAACTTGTGTTGATTGTTATTTCCTGTATGTGATAACAGAGCAACAACGTTAAGTAGAGTCGATTTTCTCAAGTAATGGAGAAGACTATACCTGGGTGCAGGGAACCAGCATCCACATACCAGACAACTTTTTCAAAGAAAGTACTGTAAAAGTGGAAATTTTTGTGTGCTTAATTTTGTGTGCTTTCGTGCATCACAATGGATATTATTTCAGCCAAACAGTCAACTGAGTTCTCCATTATATTACTTACCTATGTCCCATATGTATGAATCCAGACTTGTGTCTGCTGATGACCTCTGGAATTCCAGGTTTGAGTAGGCCACGGCAAGCTTTCTGGCGCCATCTGGGTACCATGAGAGGTGAGTCGCTGTTCTCTTGATCTCGTTAGGATCCCTGTAAAAATTCAATTGAATGAAGGTTTACATTATAAATGTCAAAGCTATTGAAATAGTTTGAGTTTATAGGGGCAGCTTATCGAGGGACTTTTTTCCTACGGTGCATATCTGATCCAATATCTCAGCGGGATGTAAAAAAATGTTCACACACTTACCATAAAATTCAAACCAAAACTGAACATTATAATCAAATGTCTAAATTCCCTTGTTATGCCCAGCTTTTGCCCAGTTGAATTATTATTCAATGCATTTCATAACGTATGGCACATGTGTGTCCAATCAAAATAACTTGCCACTCATTACAAAGCAGCCCAAACTATCAATTACCAACATATATCATAGTTTCGGGCTCATCGCACTAAAGGGCTGCTGCGTTCATGCGCTCACTAAACATGATGTCATCAAGTCTCTTCAATCCTAATGCATGGCTGAAAAAATTCTTCTGAATCAAATATGAGTGAGTACTCATTCCTCGATCCCCACTCTTCCACACACACCCCAGTTACTCTCAAGCTCTTACCTGAACACATTTATTGTTTTAGCTGATGGTGTCTCTTCACTCTCCTCAATTTCTAATTCTGCAAAGTAGTCTTCATAGATGTCTATTGCGTTATTCTGTTTGATACAGTGCTCCATTATCTAAAGACAAATTGTTGCAGTTTAAAACAGTATTGGTTATTACTTTTGTTTTGGATTAAAGAGAAAAAATGGCTGGGAAAAAATGGGGGAACTCATGAACCTGGTGCTGGTTCCCACAAAATTTTGAATTTGGAGGGAAATTTTAGGTATAAAAATATAGAAATTCTTACAAATATGAGGGAATATTTCTTCATGAAAGGACACTTTCAAAGTTCACAGGAAATGTGCATTTTTTTCTGGCCCTGGAGAGATGTTTTAATGATATGCAGGTGAGGGGAAAGGTGTGCAAAGAAACAGTACAGTTGTATCTCAGAACACCTTAATTAATAAACCATAAGAATTTCTTCATTAGGGACATCAGTTAACTAGTGTACTATGCATAGTTAAAATGGTTTTCCCATATTTCAGAATCAGTAGTACATGGGTGATGAAGAACCACTTCCATGAACAACTCATCTCCAGGCTAACTTTAAATTACCCCCCCCCCCCCCCCCCCCCACACCACCAAAAAGAAAATCATAACAAAATCATTGGACACAGACACAACTTTTGCACTAGCTAGGTGCGCTTTGGGTTTTGGGGCATCCATAAAAAGTCAAATGGCACTCAGACAAAGACTTTGGGGGTAAAGTGAGGGTGTCTGCAACACACGACTTACCCCTCCCAGCTGCTGTATCGTTGACATGTACATCTCATCTTTCTCAACCTTCTTACGGAATCTGATGACTTGCTCCACCTCGCTGGGGTTGATATCCTTTGGCCATCCTCCCTCTACGTGATTGATACCACGACTGTCTGTCTCAAACCTCTCTGTGTTCACCTAGAAATAATACATTGCAAAATAATACAAGCAGTTAATCACTACGCTAAATGAAATTGGATTTGTTTTGTTTCCAGATAGTTCTCAAACAAGTCTTGTATGCAAAAGATATAAAACATTATAACCTCTCTTTTCAGAAATAAGGCTTGTTGGCCCTGAGCAATGAAGACAAATCTCTGTGTTCATCTGGATATAATACATTGCATTATATACAAGCAGTTTTACCTAGTGATAAATTAAAATAAACTGACATATAAATAATATAAGACCGATTGTAAGTACTCTGACTTCTCGCACAAGTCTTGTATCGTATGCTCAAGATAGTAAACTAACTTAATAGTTTAATACCCTCTCTTTTCAGAGGCTTGTTGGCAGGGCGGGAAAAAGAGGGCAAAACAGCAAGCTCCTTGCCGGGAAATGTTACCATCTCGCGGGAAATCCCCCCTTTAATTTTCCAAAAAGCTTAAGCTCTGCCCCCCTCAAACACCCCATCCGCCGCTAAAGCAGCCGGAAATCCATCTTCATCGAATTTCCCTTGCAGGGAAACTTTGCATTTTTTCCAGCCCTGCTTGTTGGCCCTGCGCAACGAAGACAAGTCCAGTATCACTGATGTTTTATAAAAGTCAGGATGCCTACCACAAAAATGTCAACTTCAAAGACTTTCCAAAAGGGAAAACCCCAACCCATGTCAGTTTTAGCAAGAAGGTTTTAATATTTTAGTCAGAAGGATACTAAACAGAAACTATAATTATAGCTATGTAATTTACTCCAAAAATAGAATACATACCTCATGTTCTGACATTTCCTGCACACATTGTATGCCTCTATCGACTGGATTCTTCTCCACAAAGTTTGTAGTGAGACTCTCATCTGGCAATATGTCTACGTGGAGCTCTGCCGGCCGGTCCGAGAAGTTGCACTGTCGGCCGAACTCATTCCTCTTCTTTGTGTACACATACACAATCTCCATCTTTCACTTCCTATTGTGTAGGTCTACTGAATTTCAAAAGAATATACAGAGGATACTACATGTATTAGAGTTTAAACGCCATGCAATGTGTTTTTTAATAGATGTGTCTCATTGATCATGTGACCCATCATCATTAGTTTCTCACGCAACGTAGCAGATTGCAACAAGTAAGTTCCAACTTCCAGTATTAGTCTAACTTATCAATATATCTTACTATCTTTAAACCACTGGATGACTGATGAGGCCAATGGACTGAATTATGGTTCTCGTAAGGGATTTTAAAAAAATGAGGCAGTGACTTTTCATCATTTATTAGGCCTAGGCTACATGTATTCATTATTTCCCACAAATCATATTCTGATGGCTTCACCTGAATCTGCATGGAAGTGTTAAATACACAAGGCCACAGGGATAAATATTATTACTTGATCGGGCAAGCCACGCCATGCCATACATTTGCTTGCTCAAAATTATTAGAATTCCTGTGATTTTCAAGTGTGAGAAATAAGGCTGTGAATGCACGGGTAGTTTCGTACCCGGGTACCCGACCCGTTTTTCGGGCGGATACCCGGGTACCCGAAAATAGAAACTAAATACTATTTATTTATTTTTTTTTTAGATTTTTTTTGTTATAAGTACAAATTTGTCCCCCAAAATGACACATGGTAGGGTCAATAGAGGTCATTTTTTTTTTTTTTACATTTCGGGTATTCGGGTACCCAATTTGGTACCCGGGTATAAGTCACAGCCTTAGTGAGAAATGAGACACACCTTGAACAAACACATCAAAAACACTGTAAAATAAAAAATAAAAAATTAGATTGGCGAACCAAAATATCCTCAGCGAAAAGCTTATCCTCTTCGATCTTCCAATTGCAGAAACATATATAATTAATTGAATTAAAGGCCTACTCAAGATCGATATGAAATGATGGAAAATAAATAAATGATCATAGGTTTATCGCAAATAGGTAAAAATCAATTGACTATCCTTTTCTGATGCATTGTGGGATCGCAAAGTGTACAAATTCTGTACACTTTGTGATCCAACAATGCATCAGAAATGGATAATCAATTGATTTTTTTTGCGATAAACCTTATGCGCTTATCAATTGCAACCCCTGCCCCTGGGTTCCCAGGGATGGCCAGGACTTGTGCCGGAGATGTATTTTTCAAATGTTAAATTCCCCGCCTAAGGCCCCCTATGGGCGGGGGGGGGGGGGGGGGGGGGGGGGGGGGGGGGGGGGGGGGGGGGGCATTGATACAATCCCTTTCAATGCCCGGCCCTTGACTCTGCCAATATATTGCAGAGCATAGTTTCTCACAATCCTATCATCATGCTCTAGCTGTCATGTTCGTAGCGCGAGTTGCATCCATACATTGGTTCAAAATTTGGCAGGCATAGGCTACTATTCACGACATTCGATAAATTGCAGAGCTCTGAATGGATTAGATAACATCATAAAGTGCGTTCAATTGTTCAATTGCAATAGGCATACTCACATGTGGTTTGCATGTTGGCAATTGTTACAGAGCCTTTGCCAAAATAATTGAATTAAAATATTCTAACAAACGAAAAAGGGCAATACCTTCTAGATTATCACAGAGCTACATATGTAGCGCACATCGCTGCTGAATACTCGCTATGTTATGCAATTGGCCTACTTTGTACTTGCATACTGAATTGAGCAGTTGAACCGGATGAAAAAGCTCGAGTAAATCACGGCCAAACCCGGCCCTCACTCGGCTAAATTCCCGGCACTCTGGGCCAGAGTCTCTGGCTAACGTAAATTGATACAACAAGTCCCGTCCCGGCCCCGCGGGGACACATTTTGGTTCAAAATCTCCGGCTAATATGATGACAAAGTCCCGGCCATCCTCGGGTACCCAGGGGCTGGGGTTGCAATTGATAAGTGCATTATGATGGCATCCGGATATAATTACAAACAAATAACTTTTGCTAGCTCTAATTTTTGTTGAAAATGCCATGAATAGATTAGATACTGAAATCAGGATAGAGAACATTTAAGAAGGACAACAAACTGTGGGTCTCCAAATAGGTGAGTGGACTCACTGGGACATAATAATTGTACAGATTGAATTCGAAGGCATGTTTAGCGCACCGTGGTTTGTAAGTAATATAGAAATGGTGGTCCCATGTATCGGAAGAGCTATACCTGAGCACATTCAAATGTCACAGACTCCTACCACTCCTTCGTATGTAAAGTCACAACAATCAGATTCAGAATCAGTACAGAGTGAGTCAACTCAACAACTTATCTAACAAGTCAAGACTAAACATTTTATTCAGTTGAACTCATTTTAAAATTTTAGTAACATTTTAAAAAGGTCGTTTGGCTTCAACAATGGAGCGTTGACCAGTATTTCCTACAAGACAATATTTAGTCCTTAGTGTGACAAGACGTTCAAACCCGGCTGAACGTCCCTTTCTTATAACAATAGATTCTATACAGACCAACAACCATTTGTTGTCAGACAATGCACGCACTTCCACTTCAATACTCTCTAGCAAACCAATCATCAAGTCATCGATTATTGTAGCGCTGTCTGGTGGACTTGACTCGTGCCACTAATAATGTGATGACGTCATTTCCAACTCAGGGTGTGACAAGACGTTCAAACCCGGCTGAACGTCCCTTTCTTATAACAATAGATTCTATACAGACCAACAACCATTTGTTGTCAGACAATGCACGCACTTCCACTTCAATACTCTCTAGCAAACCAATCATCAAGTCATCGATTATTGTAGCGCTGTCTGGTGGACTTGACTCGTGCCACTAATAATGTGATGACGTCATTTCCAACTCAGGGGGAGCTGGATTCTATATAATATAATGTCTGTGTTAGGGCCGTGGATTTCAAAGTCATTTGAAATGAAATCTTCAGTTAAATCAATAATTTTGTATTTATAGCAAGCTTTTTTTCACTACTTTTTATTTCATTTAATATGATACGCATATATTACGTAATTTAAGCGGATTGTAACACGTATACTATTAAAAAATTAAATATTTTAAGTTTTTAAAGTCTATTCAATATCGCGTTATACCCAAATTGTTTCAAGAATGTTTCTGGACAAAATCATGCATTTTCCCCTTGGCCTTGAAAAAATATTACATCGATTACGTCACAAACTCAAATGTGGCCCTTTTATTGCACAACATTTTGTTGGACAGCTTACGCAAACAAATGATCCTTAATATCACACCATGGTGGCAAAATTTGAGGCCACATTTGCACTTTTCAAAGAAAAAAAAGGTGGTGCGATACTTTTTTCCATGTGTATATATCCATTGCACAGATATAGCACAGATAACACCTTAAGTAATACAAATTAAAAAACAAGGAACTTTACGGATTGTCATGGAATGTTCTGAATTTTCATGGGATCTAATGCAATTTCGCGCGTTTTTATTGAATGTTTATTTTTACGGGATCTAAGGCAACTTCACGGATTTTCATTGAATTATGTTCCATATTTCACGGGATCTATTCTAAATGCAACTTCACGGGTTTTGCGATTTTGTTTATTTTATATACAAACTCACGGTTTTTCCCTTACGATATTGTCATGCCTGGACTCTGCTTACCTTTTTTAAACCAGATTATATTATTACTAACTGTTATTATTACTGTTGATAATTAGTTTTATTTAAAAAAAAAAACAATTTAGAATAGAGGGCGGCTCGCTTTGACACTTAATCGGATCCTGCCGTATCTGATAATAACGGTGATGATTTATCGATCACGATAGTATGATATGATATGATTTTATTGGCACAAAATCGCGACCCGAAGGCCGAATTACATTGTACAGGAAAGCAAGGATTTAGGAATACATATAAAACAATAGTATCAATATAACAATATCACGTGATCACTATTGAAACATCGCGTGTGCCAGTAGCATAAGTGGTTGAGATTATAACGATTTCAGAGACAATGGTGACAACAAATGATTGTTGGTCTGTATAGAATCTATTGTTATAACAAAGCGACGTTCAGCCGGGTTTGAACGTCTTGTGTCTTCACTAAGGAGAATCTGCACTCGATTTGTCCTCCATGGCGTCTCAAACATGCTCAGCGATCTCCAATGGGAAACCCTCGAAGACCGTCGAACCAAGTCTCGACTGACAACCATTTTTAAAACATGTTGCCATTTGATCTTAAATGTACTATAAACACCGCACCGAAACCAGGATAGGCCTACCCGCGTTACAAGAAATCTGACCGGACCTCATCTACTTGAGTTGAGAGATGCCATCCTTCAACAAGATTTGTTATCAAAATTCTTTTTACCCCAAAACGATCCGAGAATGAATCTCCTGCCACCAACCATCCGGTCAATTTCTGCTTTCATTTTCAAGAGAGCGCACTCTCACTCAGAACTCTGCTCTCACAAAAATTAAATAAAATGGACATCAAAAAGAACATATTGTAAACAGAGCTCACTTCAAAATTTGATCACACCATCCACCACACTGACCTATGCATTATAATATAACAGCGTTATAGCTGTGTTTGGATAGTATTAAGCAGAAGCAGAAGAAAGCTGTAACTAAAAAAAGTTAGACTGATGAATTCTGCAGTCATAACAGCACATCATCATCTGGAACTCTCTCCCTGGAACAGTACTGACTGCACCTACCCTGGGAGCCTTCAGGGGAGGAGTCTCGTCCAGCCTGTAATTTACAGCTGAAATTTTACTCGCACTTCTTCAAGTCCAGCACTCCCTTTGAGATCATCAGTCTGCTCTCATCGTCCGCACCCTCTATTCGTCAATATTTTGTTCCAGTTTTAGTGTTAGCACCAGTATTTCTGCACTGCACGAGATCAACACCAGCACCCTTGGCATTTACGTCCTATTTGTGGATCCTGCTAAGTATCAACGTAAACGTAAACGTAAACACTAGCTACAAAAACAAGCATTGACTTCCTACGTCGTATTTGTTTCATAACAAAAAATAAATTTTCTGGTAGTTAAATTTAAGTTATCCTTACTTATAGAACTATACTTACGGATTATTTTGATACCATCGATGTAATTCTACGCTCACGAATTCTGGAGATTTTAGAGGTTTTTTAACGACTAAATAATTACCGTTCTTCAATGCCGTCGAGTTTGCTTGGTCCCTGCATCAATGGGCTCCACACAACTCATCCAAAAGGGATTCTGGGTACCGGGAATCAGCCTAAGAAATAGGGGTCAATTCAGGGTCGATTAGACTAACTCTCCGTCGCCCTCTACGTCGCTATCTTGCAGGCTATATTTGTACAGCTTTTGTACGATAATTTTGAAGACTTGGGGATGTACCTAGGGTCAATACGGAGAGTTCATATGAAATAGCGTTCTTCCGTTTGCACAGCGCATTAATTCCCTTTCTTGTATTTACGTAATGAAAACTGCATACCCAGGACCCTAATTGTACATAATTTGTCGTATTGGATGGTTTTAAATGTCAAATATGTTAGAACATTGTATAGTTTGGTAATAGACCATTTAAAATTGAGATCAGAAATCTTCGGAAAACAGGTCACGTGCGTTCTTCGGAATCTCACTAAAAGCAGCCTGGTGCCAACTAATTGAAAATATTCGGAACCAATCGTAAACTACCGCGAATTGACTTCCATCTTTGCTGACGACTTCTCCATTTCGCTGTGATTAGGGCCGATTTTATATCATTAATATTTCATTTTGAGTAGCATTTATGGAGCTGAAAATGTATCTAGGATGCAATAACAGTAAATAGCACATGTATAACCCAGGTAAGTGTATTCAAATGTTTTAGAAATAGGCAAACTAGAAACGAAAATCGCCAGCGTACGAACATATGCTTTCATTTCATAGCTCTCATACTGAGTCGTATCACGACGTATGAGAGCTATGAAACAGAGCTACGTAAACACACACTACACAGCGTAGCGTCGAACTAAAAATAAAAATAAAAACAAGTCCGTTTCTGGTACTCCAAAACGCATAAATAGCAATAATGAAATGTTAAAAATCATTGCAATTCAATGCAACATACTTATATTTAATACATTTATAAAAAAATAAGCCTTTGAATGACTGTAATTTTAGATTTACCGTAAGTTTATGACGAATTTCAGCTTCGGTCAGTTCCCAAACTTTATTATGCTAATCGTTGCTAAGGTTAGTGCGCACGCGCAATGACTTATTGATCCTTGCTCTAAAGGTCTTTTAAAGTTAAAAAGAAAACGAGTAAATTGTCAATAATTTTTTTCTGATTGCAATTTTTAATTATCAGTATTTATTTTTGGCTAATATTCAAATTAGGATATGATTTTTAAGATTAAAAGTATATCTTAAAATAAATAGTTTATTAACATATTTGTGACCTTGCCTGACATAAATCCAAGATGTCAGCGCCCATGGTCGAAAATATTTTGGTCCAATTTAGGTTTGTTGCATGTTTTGTCTTGTCTCTGTAGAAAATACTGCTCAACGCCCCAGAGTTGGGTCAAACAAGCAGAATTTGTTGATGCGCAATGCGTTGTTATTAGTTGTTGAGGTAGTGCTTTGTTATCGCTAGTTCATGAGTTGGAATAACTTGGGTTTCTGGTCTGGATGCTTGCGATGTAAAATACCGGAAGTTGGTTCCAGTCTAGTCCTTGCCAAAATAGGATTTTGGTACTTACTCAGGCAAATGTGTAAGGTGGAAGCTAACCATCTCTTGAAACACAGACTTAATCAGACTTAATCAGTCTATAAAATAAGGCCATGCTTGTAAAAACTTATCCGTAGCCGATTGCATTATAATCAGCATTTAATCTCATCTTGAAGGCATCAATCATGTTTATCATCATCATCATCATCATCATCATCTACCTATACTGTGCATAAACCTCAATATTGAGTATACTCGCACAATGTATCCCTGGAACCTAGGAATACAAACTTGTAACTGTACAGGTAACATACCCGGGATGATCCCCTACTCTTTACGATGAGGTCTGCAACTATTTAACGTGTTCAGGGTGAACGTCTGAATACACGGGACCAACGGCTTAACGTGAATCTCCGAATCACGGCGAACTGACACTCACTGTATAGACCTGCACGTTGTACACAGTGAATGGGGTAGAGGAGAAATTCTACAATTAAATAGATCATCAGCTAACCACGGAAAGAATATCCGATAACTATACCTAACTGAATTAAGACTTGATTGTAGAATTTCCGACCTAGATAGGAACTTTTTGGGGTGTACAAAGAATCCTGGTTTCAAGGCGACTTGAACCCACGATCCTGTGATTGAAAGAATATTCCCGACCGACGATCAGCGCGCTAGACCGCTCGGCCACCTCTACCTCATGAAAAGAAGTTATTGATTGCTCCAGAAATGCCAGAAAAGATAAGTTGGGATTAGGCCTACATGCTAATCCATGCATGCCCATTGCCCAGCATAGGACAAACATGACAAAAGAATCACTAAACTTAATAAATTGATGAATAGAACACTATACTCAATTGCTTTAATAGACTATGCAATAAGTCTGGTCAAGAAAATGGTTAGGTTATTAAATTGGTTCCCTTCAACACTGTGCCTTGAGTAAGTACCAAAATCCTAGATTTTGGTACCAAGGACTAGTTC
The DNA here is from genome assembly GCA_035610835.1 of Ophiura sarsii. Lineage (NCBI taxonomy): Eukaryota > Metazoa > Echinodermata > Ophiuroidea > Amphilepidida > Ophiuridae > Ophiura > Ophiura sarsii. The sequence continues at coordinate 40,771,632 of CM069444.1, forward strand.
CAGAGTCTGCCTGAGAAGGAAGAGTCTATTCGTACAACTGTTGTACGAATTAGCGCGGTATCGCTACAGGTAATTCGCACAACTGTTGTACGAATAAGCGAGGTATCGCTGTAATTCGTACAACTGTTGTACGAATAAGCGAGGTGTCGCTGTAATTTGTACAACTGTTGTACGAATAAGCGAGGTATCATAAGAAAATGGTTAGGTTATTAAATTGGTTCCCTTCAACACTGTGCCTTGAGTAAGTACCAAAATCCTAGATTTTGGTACCAAGGACTAGTTCCAGTCTCTGCCTGAGAAGGAAGAGTCTATTCGTACAACTGTTGTACGAATTAGCGCGGTATCGCTACAGGTAATTCGCACAACTGTTGTACGAATAAGCGAGGTATCGCTGTAATTCGTACAACTGTTGTACGAATAAGCGAGGTGTCGCTGTAATTTGTACAACTGTTGTACGAATAAGCGAGGTATCGCTGTAATTCGTACAACTGTTGTAGATTGTACTAATAAGCGAGGTATCACTGTAATTCGTACAACTGTTGTACGAATATTAGAGAGAGTCTCTGTTATTCGTATAACTCATTGTAAAAATAAGAGGGAGTCCTTATTCGTATCGTACAACTATTGTAAGAAGATCCGGAAAGACTGCGAGTCACTTGGGGGCGGGGGAGTCCCCGTGATTCGCACAACCGTATAACTTAGTGTAATATTCTTACAACTATTGTAATAATTCGACGGTAGGCCCCTCTGGGGAAGTCCTAGTCCCAATCGGTACCGTATTGCAAGTGTATCTTGGATATACGGTACCATACCCTCCATTATCCATAGACTCACGACGTCGCGAAAATCACATTTTGAAATCAAGATTTTCACATCAAATATAATTGAAATCAATCAAATGCACTCACATGTTGTTCCTAACTCTTAGTAATACATTGAGTTCATTAATTTTGATCAAGCATCCTCATTTTGGGGGAAATATTGAGGTGAAAAAACGGCAGTGCAGTGCTGACACTCAATGTGAATTTTGCGATGTCGTGTGTCTATAGAGAGTGTTGTGGCTATAGTATAGAGAAGCATGAACGATAGTATAGCCACCATTGGGTCTAGAGAAGTCCCTGTTATTCGTACAACTATTAATATTATTGTACATTACATTATAATTTGGAGGGGAGTAGGCCTATGTAAATTAGAGAGTGTTCATAAATACTTTGGTGGGGGAGGTTGGAAATTTTTGAGCATTGGACATATATTTAATTTTATGAAATTAGTATGGTGAGAGTAGCGAGCTGAAAGATTTGTCATATTTATACATTTTGGGTGGTTTTGTGAGTTTATAACCCGATCAAGTTAAAACATCCTGGGCAGAAACATATCATGGGGGATCCAGTGAAACATCCTACTTTAATTTGTGAGCACATTACAACAACTTTGTGCAGCGCTTGGACATTTATTAATTAGGTGTGACGTAGTGCCGCTACCTTGCATCATTAGCATATCAATACAGACCGACCATTCAAAGTTAGCGTACCGTGAAAGGGCCACACAGAAATCACGCGCTGACCTGTACACTCGTGCATGACCTCAATTGACTTGCATAGGGCTTCGGCATTCAAGCCAGGCGCACATGGTTTTCGACCAAACCTGCTTTCGATCATGTAGGATAAATCATGAATATTAGAAATAACTAATGGTCAAGGAAACATTTGGTCGGTGACTTTTAGATGATATTGTAGCTTATGATTGACATAAACAATAAAATTAGGTTGTTTTTATGAATGGTGGACTCCCGCGGAGATACACGGTGGTTTTGCCTGGGGAATTCTGGCTTAATTGAAGATGCTCGCAACGCATGTTATGAATGGGAATCGGCCTATTTTGGGGTCCGTGATATGAAAAGAACTGCCGCAGATATGTATATTAACGGTTGTGCAAAGTTAGTATTTATAATAAATGTTTATATGATTGGAAAGAAGAGATGTTAAGCTTTGTAAAAATATAGGTTGATTACAGCAAAGGTATAATGTGAATGAGTTGTGAGTTCACAAACTCCGGCATACATACAAAGCCCCTATACCACGTTAGTGTGATGCTGTGCGTGTATGCTCGGATCAATGCAGGATGTCCTCAACTTATTGTAATGATTGGTGCAAAGCTGAGACGAGGTGAAAAGAAATCTTGATGGAAAACAATTTTGATGCAGGCTTGATGTCAAAGGTCATAGTTGCTTGAACTTCATTGGTCCAGAGTCGTCCGCGACCCCACAAAAAGTGCGTTGCGACCCCAAATTGCGCTAGCAAAAGTGGGGATTTGTATTTTCATAGGCATGCACAGGATTTTTATACCCGGGGTGGGGGGGGCTTTAAATTAAATCATTCATTGAGTATGCATGACTGACTAATCAAATTGGCTATCCGCGGTAACGAGAACAGGGGTAGTCTGAGGGGGTGGGCCCCTTGGAATTGGATTTTTTTTCAATTTTCAAACCTATTTCGTGCGATTTGGTGTGTACTTATGACCAATATTTTATTGAAAAGCCTTTACTTCATTTCCAATCAATACGGTATTGGCTTATCAATATCATTCAAAATTGGATTTTTCCCTTCAATTTTGCAAAAGCAAATAACACGGCGTAAGGGTTTGAATTTGCGCATAAATTAAAAAGGATTTGCGCGGGAGCACAGAAATATTGGCTATTGTAAAAAGAAAGGTTTAAAAAAACCATTGCTGAAGCCATGTGAGAATAAGAGAGAGCATGGCTACTTTAGCGGAAATGTTGTGGTGGCATTTTGGTCCATCTTTATGTGACAAATCGATGTAATAATGATCACCAAGGAGTTAGGGTTTGGGGTTTAAGTTAGGGTGAGCCGCTTATATGCGGGCTTGCTCTAGGTTATGGCATGTTTACTCCCATGGTGTGCGTCGTTGCCAGGGTGCAAATTCATTTGAAAAATTTGCATAGCAATATTGTTCGAATTCATCGTAAGGCTGATGTTCTTATATGAGTCAACACTGTAAAAACTGCTACACAAGCTGAAATTTGTATAGCAATTGCCAATTTGCTACGCGATACAGGCGAATTCGCACCCTGGTCGTTGCATACTTGCGCCGTTTGGCACATAAACTGGCCTTAAAGGCTATATGCGTGAAAAACTCAGCCCCCAGGAGATATGTTACAGATTGGGGGTGTACCCTCATAGAACATAATTTTTAATCTCGTACTTTATATTCTTCTTAAGTCTTCATATCTTTAACTTGTAATCGCTAAAGCATTTTGAGTTAACGGGGTTTACATGTGTTTCCCGGACAGGGAATTAAATCCTGGTCTCCCGTGTGACAAACAGGGACACTCACCACTATACAAATTGGAATGATTGATTGCAGAATGGAATAAGAAAATAAGTGTAACAATGATCGTATATTGTAATTGTCCTTCAACAATTTGTCTTCTTTCTTTTTTCTACTACTGTTTTTGCACTACAGAGGAAGATCTCAAGTTGCTTTAGAGAAGCATTATAACGCCAGCTCACAATTGCTGCAGTCTACCTCAGCAACGTCAGAATCCACAGAGAATCATTTGAGGACATTGCTACTGCTGATTGCTTGCACAAAATCACATAGAAGGTAAGACCAAACACAATGGACCTAGACTGGGTCCCCGCGTCCCTCTGGCCACCATCTTTAGACCAAAACCCAATGGACCCAGAGAAATGGGTCACTATATAACATGTATGCTATTTATAAGCACTTATTGTTATACAGTATGACTCCTCCTCATAAATGATTCTCAACTGAGAATAATTTGAGAACATTGCTACATCAATAATTTGTCCATCATTTTGAACAACTCCCATGCGCCCTATTCGCTGTGTTAACGTTTCGCACGTTGGGTTTAGGTTGCTTCGTCGTCAGCTGTTCGATCAAAACAAACAGATGGGTTGGAGTATATGGTCGAACAGCTGACGAAAAAGCAACCTACATTCAACGTGCGAAACGTTCACACAGTGAATGCTCAACGTATACATAGCGAATTAATCACTACATTGTCACCCTCTCAAAATGTTGAACATGCTCAAAACAATTTCTAAACCCAGCTTACCTCTGCGAACCCCTAGTGAACCGCTAATGAATTCAACGTATGCCAATTATGTAACGAACGAATGACATTTTACACGAACATACACCAAATATCCAACACTTCAGGCACACGTTAGCTCTATTCGCAACAGTGTGACAGGGCCTTGTAAAATGCGCAAAAACCATTATTACCGGGCTGTTGCATAGACTTTATATGATGGGATGTTGTATAAAATATTATTCTTGCTTGTTTTTAGAGAAAAAGAAACAGGGTGTGACAGGGCCTTGTAAAATGCGCAAAAACCATTATTACCGGGCTGTTGCATAGACTTTATATGATGGGATGTTGTATAAAATATTATTCTTGCTTGTTTTTAGAGAAAAAGAAACAAAATAGTGCGCCTAGAAGCTTAAAAAGAACCTCATGGGTTCACCATTTCTCGTATTGTTGAAATAGAAATATTGACTCCATTTAAATGATTCATATTTGATTGTATTTCCATCCAGACTTCCAGATAAGCTGCTAACAGAATTAATACAGGTTCTATCGGAGAAAAGGCAGTTAAGCTGGCGAGCTCGCATCCTGTGTAGCAGTATACTACAGGAGTATGGCCCATTCCAGCATGTTAGAATTGAGGATTTGAACCCACCACAAGACCTACAACAGATTCCTCATGTTTTACCGCTGTTACTCAATCAGGTTTGTTATGGTTTCATTAAGGGAGTGGAGATGTAATTTGATTGATCCCATTATACTGTCCTCTAGTAAATTTAAGAGCAGCATGGCACGTTCAGTTCAATTTTGACAGACAGCGTTGATCTTTTTTTGTAAATGGACTCTTCATTTGCTCTGACGTTTAGAGGTCAATAAATGCAAATCTGTTGTTTTGAGATAAAATAGACAAATCAATGCGCTGGTGCTGATGTTAATGTGTGAATAATGGCCAAATTTTCCTCTATAAATAAGCAGTAAGAAGACATACAAATCAAAATTCACAATTTTGAGCATATGGCTCATTCCATGAAGTTGGGGCATATTATGTGACATTCAAGTGAAATTTTCAAAATGGATATTTTCCAACTCTTTCTTCTTTTTTAGGTTCTACATTTACCAAAGTCCAATGTAGAACTTTTTTTTAAAATGTAACATTTGGTGTAAAATAACCGCACATGTTCAACAGTTGGATGACATTTCCAAAAATCCTGATGCTACATGGACACCATTTCCCATTTCCATATCATTTTCTAATAAATTAGCTTAAGATGTGGGCCAAGTTTCTATACCTCAATTAACTACTTGGAACCACAAATACATGAAAAGAAACCAGATTTGTCTAGGTTGAACATAACTTAACGAACAAGACATCGTAGATTAACTGTTTTATGTAAAAACTCATTGAAAAGTGACTCTTTATTTTGCAATTTGTATAATGAATTTAAATAAAGTACATATCAATATTTGTTTGATGTAAAGTACTCTATAAACCATGCACATTGATTACATTATAGTCATAAAGTAAGTATATGAAGTATTATTTACCTGTATAATGTTTTAAAATGCACTACCGATGCTACATGGACACCGCGTCTTGTAACATTGTTAATAATAAGACTATTCATACTGTTACAATTATTTGAGTGTGAATGGTTTGTCTACTTGTTCATCATATCAAGTAGATACACAGATTGAATTGCTTGAAATTTATCTAAACACTGTTCATGTAACATTTACCTTTTCTGTGTACTTAAGTATTACGATGCTACATGGACACCGACCGTGCCCTAAAATATTTGGAACAGCTTGAACAGGTGCATCTTTTTCAGATCAATAGAGAGGATGTACTATGATGTTAACTTTTTATGTTATAAGCACACGATAAAATTAATAACATGGATTGTAAAACTACAAATTACACAAAAAGATAACCTGCCATGAAGCATAAAACATAATTACCTATGATACACATACACCATTTCTTACAATTACACAATAACAATACACCATTGATCAAAGAAACTTAAGATGTCCACTGAAACAAAATTCATGCAGTGTTGTTCTTAAAGTACCCTTTGTGATCTTAGTCTCTTTGCTCGTTTCTGATTAAATCATCCTCTATTATTGATAAAGATGATTGAAAAGTTTGATCACTTAAAAAGTCAGTTTGCAAAAAAATAATTTAATTGCCATGATGGATTTCTTTGGAAAGGTACTAGTTTTTGAAAATTATGGGTTCCTTGTCTTCATCTCAATAAATTCCAGGACGATAGAACTGTCTTCTGAATTAATGTCAAGAACCTGCAAAGCAAAACAAAATAAACCCTATGGCTTAGTATCTTCATGGAACATTGTGTATTGATATTGGAGTAGATTATTTATTCATGTTGCACTTGTTGTGTTGCAGGAAAATATTTATATTAAAATTATGCTGGAGTATTTTATTTATTATTCATTTAACATGAAAAAGAATAGCAAAGGATAGAGAACTTAAATGATTTACAATTATTTGTTTTATTTATAGTAAATAAAACTAAAATAAGGGAATGTATAAATTGTGAATTCAGTGAAATGCTAATGGAAATGGTGTCCATGTAGCATTGTGTATTAATATATTTCATTAGATATACATCTCTCATAATATGCCTTTTTTCTGTAAAGTGTAGTAAAATGTAGGCAATGTTTTGAATGTTTTGGGTGATGGATAATTTCGAATGGGGTAATTGTTTTAGTCTAATTAGGCAAATTTTATGAAATGCTACATGGACATGGTGTCCATGTAGCATCGTATTGGTAAGCTATATTATTAGCATTAAAAGAGCAAAAACTAATTCATTATTAACTTCAAAGTTGATTAATGATGTGATTCTACAAAAAAATTACAATTTCAACGAACTATAACGATACCCAATGCAAAATATTGCCCATGCTATGTCCGATGCTACATGGACGCCAAATTATTATGGCGTCCGTGACTCAAAATTAATATCATAACATGAAAAGAAATTCTGATTCAGTGTTTCCCTTTCAATAAAAATGCATTAATAAATACAGACATACAAGCAACATTAAGAAATAATTACAATCGCACTTACCATTCACAAAACTATCCAATGTTTACATTTTGATGCTACATAAAAGTCCCGATGCTACAACTGGACATCAGCGACTGAAACCTTGATAAAACTAGCTCACATGTGGCAAATTCCAAACAAACCTGATAGCTATTGACCTCTATCCTTACACAAGAAATATGGAATGTTTTATTTATCTCCAGGGGGGGGATTCCCACAAATTGCATAGGATGTTTATCACGATGCTACATTTTATGGTTAGGACACCATGCACACGGCACGGTATACTTTTTCATGAATATATGGAATGGTCTTCATGAAATTTATTCTCATTTGCAATAGTTTTCAATTGATAAATGCTCTTAATTTTGGAAAATAATTTTAAAATGTATGATAGAGAACTACCCCCATTCAGCAATGAAAACTCCCGATGCTACACGTGTATATTTTGTGGACACCGTGCGTAGCATCGGAAAGGCAATTTTCATGTTGCTTGGGTGAAAAATCAGTCCAGCGTGACGAGGTGTTTTGGTCAGTAAACTATGAATACATGTATCTTTTATTAATCAAAGCGATTTCCAAGCAATTCTATGATAGTTTTGCTTACATAAAACTCATATTAATTGTTGTGTTTTCCATGTCACGTTTTTTAGCAAAAATGGTCTTGGACACCACCTCATTTTTTAATTTTTTTTTCTTCAAGGAAGGGTTGATTTTTTTTTTTCTTTCATGGCTCAATACTATAACCTAGTACTGTTTTTGGACACTAAAAAAATTTGATATACACATAGAGTAAAACAGTTTATAAGCTGCCTAAAGTACCAAATTCTGCAATTTTAACAAATGCCCCAACTTCATGGAATGAGCCATATACTTTTGATGTAATAACGAATAAAAACATGTTTACAAGTTTGCTAACACCCTCAGTGAAAATTGGTGAGCCTGTGCTGCCTGAACAAGAAATCAAAACAAAAGCATGTGGAGGGGAATAAGACATTTTCAATGCACTCCACATATATAGTTATATTGCTTTCTTAAAGATAGATGACTAGATACCTTGTTGACAAGATGCATGAATTGATTTGTTTCTGCTTTTTGGTGGTGGGGAGAGGACTGTAGATTTGTTGACCAAATGGACACAAAGATCTACAACAAATGCCTCATGTATTACTGCTGCTACTCAACCAGGTGTGTGTGCTGTTTACAGGAGGAGGGTAACGTTATTGATCATCATTGATTGCTATGAGCATGTACATGGTTTCCTAACTACCAACACTTCTTTCCAAAACATCCCTATTTAACATGATTAACCTTTATTACGTGACCATTTTGCATGTTGTGTTTCTAAACCGTTTTGGTCCGTGAACAATGACAAACAAAATACCTCCTTCCTCTGATTTGTAGAACAAGCATGCATATACCTGATTTCAATGTTGAGTGCAGCTACAGGAATATAGTTAAGGCGCCTAAATTGGTAGAGCACCGTTAAATTTTGATTATTATGATTATTTTTTGTAAAATACAGGAACAAAGGTGTGTTCAGCTCGACAGACTCGCCTCGCAGCTTGTCCGATGGGTGTCAACAGTCGGATTCAACAGCGAGATTCAGACTCGAGCATTGGCCAGTCTTGTAGTCATAGGAACACTACACCCAGATGTGTTGACCGGTGAACAGATCTATGTCCTGTGTTCACAAGTCAGTGACTGGCTGTCGCAGGCTAGTGTAGAACAAGCTGCAAATCCAAATGTAAAACAAAAGTCAAAGAAAATGTCGGCCATGGTAAGTGGTGGTTAATATGTTGCTTGGGAGTTCCATTGAAATTATATAATGCATTATTCACTATAGATTTATCTTCCAGGAGCATTGGTATTTTCGACGGTTGCCTCTTTTTCTTTTCTGTTTTGGTACTTATTCCTATTTCAATAGACGTTATTCACAATTGGCGATGTCAGGCTAAAGAGGGAGACATACTCTATGTGACATCACTAATCATAACGAAGGCGAGGTTAATTGTAGTTAATACGTCACTTGTGACGTAAATTACATCACAAGTGATGTAATTTACTACAATTGGCCTCGCTTTCATTATGATTAGTGACATCACATCGAGTATGTCTCCCTCTTAAGCCTGAAATCGTCAATTACAAATAACGTCTATACCAGTACAAAGTACTCAATCACCCTTGGAATGTTGTTTGAATTTTTGTAAGACAATAAAAAAAGAAGCAAAAGGCTAACCAATTATTGTAATCTAAACCTGTCAGTAATTAATAAGCTTTTAGGGGTCACTGAAACATATCATTAAATGATTCACAATCAAAAATAAAATGAATCTTCAGAGCTTTGAAAAATCAGTGTAATTTTAAAATATACAATGCTTTTTTGTGACATTTTTACTTTGCAAAAACTGTAGAAATTAGCATAAAGAGTCATATATTCATAGTGGAATCAGGCAAGCAGTAACCCCATAGCCTGACAGATCTTGAACAATGTGTAAGACCTATTCTTCTATAGCTAAGCTGAAGCAACATTTTGGTTTACCTTAGGTGACCGAAGTAGATGGTGCCCTATGCCAGGATTTCTTCACCCTTTTGAACCTGAGTGTATACTATGGTGGGGATCAGCTACTCAATGTGCATAGTTTCTCTGTGCTACGTAGTCTACTTCATGGAATGTTGTGTAGGACAGCTGATAGTGTTGCTGTATCTAAGGTGAGAAAATGACCTTTAACCTTAGTATGTGCATGGCAGGGATCAGCTACTCAATGTGCATAGTTTCTCTGTGCTACGTAGTCTACTTCATGGAATGTTGTGTAGGACAGCTGATAGTGTTGCTGTGTCTAAGGTGAGAAAATGACCTTTAACCTTAGTATGTGCATGGCAGGAATCAGCTACTCAATGTGCATAGTTTCTCTGTGCTACGTAGTCTACTTCATGGAATGTTGTGTAGGACAGCTGATAGTGTTGTTGTATCTAAGGTGAGAAAATGACATTTAACCTTAGTATGTGTATGGCAGGGATCAGCTACTCAATGTGCATAGTTTCTCTGTGCTACGTAGTCTACTTCATGGAATGTTGTGTAGGACAGCTGATAGTGTTGCTGTATCTAAGGTGAGAAAATGACCTTTAACCTTAGTATGTGTATGGCAGGGATCAGCTACTCAATGTGCATAGTTTCTCTGTACTAAGTAGTCTCCTCGATGAAGGCAGTGTAGGACTGCTGATAGTGTTGCTGTACCTAAGGTGAGAAAATGACCTTTAACCTTAGTATGTGCATGGCAGGGATAGCTACTCAATGTGCATAGTTTCTCTGTACTATACGTAGTCTACTTCATGGAATGTTGTGTAGGACTGCTGATAGTGTTGCTGTATCTAAGGTGAGAAAATGACCTTTAACCTTAGTATGTGCATGGCAGGGATCAGCTGCTCAATGTGCATAGTTTCTCTGTACTAAGTAGTCTCCTCGATGAAGGCAGTGTAGGACTGCTGATAGTGTTGCTGTATCTAAGGTGAGAAAATGACCTTTAACCTTAGTATGTGCATGGCAGGGATCAGCTACTCAATGTGCATAGTTTCTCTGTACTAAGTAGTCTCCTCGATGAAGGCAGTGTAGGACTGCTGATAGTGTTGCTGTATCTAAGGTGAGAAAATGACCTTTAACCTTAGTATGTGCATGGCAGGGATCAGCTACTCAATGTGCATAGTTTCTCTGTACTAAGTAGTCTCCTCGATGAAGGCAGTGTAGGACTGCTGATAGTGTTGCTGTATCTAAGGTGAGAAAATGACCTTTAACCTTAGTATGTGCATGGCAGGGATAGCTACTCAATGTGCATAGTTTCTCTGTACTATACGTAGTCTACTTCATGGAATGTTGTGTAGGACTGCTGATAGTGTTGCTGTATCTAAGGTGAGAAAATGACCTTTAACCTTAGTATGTGTATGGCAGGGATCAGCTACTCAATGTGCATAGTTTCTCTGTACTAAGTAGTCTCCTCGATGAAGGCAGTGTAGGACTGCTGATAGTGTTGCTGTATCTAAGGTGAGAAAATGACCTTTAACCTTAGTATGTGTATGGCAGGGATCAGCTACTCAATGTGCATAGTTTTTCTGTGCTAAGTAGTCTCCTCGATGGAAGCAGTGTAGGACTGCTGATAGTGTTGCTGTATCTAAGGTGAGAAAATGACCTTTAACCTTAGTATGTGCATGGCAGGGATCAGCTACTCAATGTGCATAGTTTCTCTGTGCTACGTAGTCTACTTCATGGAATGTTGTGTAGGACAGCTGACAGTGTTGCTGCATCTAAGGTGAGAAAATAACCTTTAACCTTAATATGTGCATGGCAGGGACCAGGTACTCAATGTGCATAGTTTCTCTGTACTACGTATCATGGAATGTTGTGTAGGACTGCTGACAGTGTTGCTGCATCTAAGGTGAGAAAATAACCTTTAACCTTAATATGTGCATGGCAGGGACCAGGTACTCAATGTGCATAGTTTCTCTGTGCTAAAAAGTCTCCTCGATGGAGTGTAGGACTGCTGATAGTGTTGCTGTCAGCAACACTGTTTACGAAATGTTAGTGTTAAAACCCAAGTGCATGTAACCTAAACGGTCAAGTGGCCCACTTGTACATGTATTAAAAAAGTGATATCATGCTAATTGTTAGACTTACTGAATAGACTGTGGATAAACTAAGCAAGTATTGTTTTGGGACCTGCAGACACTCTTTATAAGTATTTCAACAACCCATGTCAGGAAATATATTTCAAATCATTTTTCTGGGTCTTTTCTGATCTTCTCTGTTTCACCAACCTTCTATATAGTATTTGGCATACATTATCTCCCATGATAATGCCCCTTTATAACCCTCACCTTCCTCAGTACTAGTATACTACAAAACACTACACTGCTACATGTAGGCGCGATCAGACAGGCTATCATTAAGCTGACTCTATGGCATGATCAGGTAGGGGCAAGACTTCCATCACACAGGCGACCAGGGTTTGATTCCCTTAAAACACACTTTGGGGGAGGGGGGGGGGGGGGGGTAATTTTAATACATTTTAACAAGCATCCACCATGGAATATATATGTATGATAATGTTGTCTATATCTCCTGTGTACAGGCTAGAGCTGAGTCACCATCTGACAGTGCAGTAAGCTTCCTACTAAAAGCTCAGGAAGCTCTCATTGAGAAAGCTTGTGAATATTGTCTCAGAGTCATCGACCAGTGTGAAAGGAGTAAGTGTTTCAAATTCTCAACACTTTCCGTGGGCTATTGGTTGTACCATATACAAAACATATTTTTCAGAAACCTTTCCCAATTTTCAAGGTCTATCTCAAGGATTACTGAACCAATACTAGGCATGTTTGTACTTATCTTAATGCATTCCCCATGCTGATTCAAAATATGGTAATGACATTCAATATTCGGACATATTTGAAACATTTTGTGATATTTTGGAAAGTCATCTGCAGACTCATGCCGCGTTGAAAGCGTGTAAGAAATTCTCCTGCTAGCCACATTCCATACTTTGCTGTGACAGCATTTCCACTTATGACTAGGTACGCTCATCACGAATCACCCATCTATCATTATACATACAGCTCATACATTTCTCTGTTACACTTCAAACTTGAATATCAATTACCCATCAATTTTACACTTTATATCAATACTGGACCATAATTTCAAATCTTAATTTTTGTCTCGCTGTAACGCAGTCAGAAACTACCATGAAATCACAATAATTTCTTTATGTAAAAAGTATGTCCAGTCACTTTGGCTTAAGTTTAGTAATACAGTTGATATTAATACTTCATAGAATATTAATAAGTGTATGTTCTCCCAGAGTGATTGATGAGTAATGCAAATAATAGGGCAAAAACCAATTTGTTTTATATAAAAGTTGGTGCATCCATTTCATATCATTTCATATGTTTTGTTTTTAATCTATAGCTTACATTAGCAAAGAATCATGGGAGACTACAGGTAATGTTGATGTGTTGAGCTCAAATACTCCGCTGGAAGTCACCAAATCTTATGTTATATAGGGTGCCTCTCAAAATGATCTTGTCAAAACAATTCGATAAGCAGTCATTCATGACAAAATTATCCTGGAGAGAGGATTGATCAGGCTTGTATACAAGTTTTTTCCAGTGGTCTTAAAAAATGTTCATGGTTTATAAGATGTGGTTCAACATTGATGAAGTGGTTTCCGCTGAACATGATCAAAAATATACTATGGTACAATACATTCCCTTAATTTGAGGGGAATCAGTGTGTGCGAAGTGTCCAGATTTCCCTACTTTGCTCAAATGCATCATCATCCGAGCTATGATTATTTTGAGACACTCTGTAATTGTGTCCATAAGAATATCAACAATCACAATCCAGACACAGTTTCTTTCCTCTCTTACAAGTGAGATTGGTTGGTGGAGGGGGAAAACTAATCAACACGAGAACACATGTTTTAGCCATTTTTTCCTGTTAGTCATAAAAAATGTGCAATCTATTCATATTTTGAATGCAAAGCTCTAGCCGCATAATGATATGTCCAAAAAAGAAGACAAGCTTGAGCCATTTATCCTTGGTTTATTACAAAAAATGATTCATACAGACATAGGCTTATTATATCAATTTCATGTTGCCAAGAAGTAAGATTCGCTGACCAGTGGAGTATGACCTGGGTTTTATGTTTGTGTGTGTGAGTTATCCGCATTATTCGATATATCTTTCTTCTTTAACATAGTCTGAGAAAATTGTGTGTTTAGGAAAAGAAAAGAAAAAAATCTTTTGTTTCGGGCCCGACCAACCTATTTTTACAAATGAATATCGACCACAAAAAAAAACTGTTTGTAAAATAAAAACGCAAAATGTTTACAGATTTTTAAAAAAATACTGTAATTTTCAAGGAAAAAAAAAGAAGAAAAAAGCCTGACCGACCAACCCATATTACTTTTACTGAGAGGTCCATTTGCCTGTACAACCAAGGTCCTGTAGTGTATATTCAACAAAAATAAAGTTCAATGTTTTAACATCTGTCTCTGAATGTATTATTAGATAGCTTAGTTCTCAACACTAATCACCTTTTTTTATTTGTTGTTGTTATTTCCCCCCCCCCCCCTGCAAAGTCAAAAAATAAATAAAATGGATTGGTTGGGCCAGGTTTTTTTTGTCACATTAACTCACTCTGTACTATTAATCATTGCTATTTCTATCATTAGTGATGTATTGTCTGCACCCTGCACCCTTCTTCTTATGACCCACTTTTGACACCACCTTTTTACTTCTTGCACCATATCCACAAACCTCTGGCATGAATAAGCAAGTCCTATAATGAGAGTCCTATGTATGCCGGGGTCTTTCTACTGCACAAATCAGTAGTTTGTTATTGTACTGTACCATACATTATCATGAACATGCTGCTGGTACTTTTAAGACGGCAAAGAGGACCTTGTTTTAGTGGAAGTTTACCCTGTATAAAGGGTGTGTTTACCCTGTATAGAGGGCGTAAGTGAAAATTGTGATCAGTATGCAATGGAATCCTTCCTGTTCTGCCCCATATCTTTTGATGTGAGCCACACACATGACACATGCAGACATCAAAACAAGTAACTTACCAGGAAATAAATGTGCTGATAGTGATAACTCGTGTATCTCTTACATATAAACATATTAATTTATAAAGTTGTTGAGAAATGTCTCTTTAATATTGCACGCTAAAACTGATTATTGAGGAAGTTACCATCCCAAATGTAAGGTTAAGTACGATTTTCATTCTCACAATTTTTCTTTTCAACACAGGGGAAAGTATGACAGGTAACATATGTGTGCCGTATTGACCATGTTGATACATTGGAACAATGCAACCGACTATCCACTTTTAGCATTATCGACTGGTGAATTTGCACTACCCAGTAATCAATAATGTCCACGTTATTGAGTCCGCATGTAGAAAAGTAAAATGAAAAAATGGAAACCGTACTCTATCTTACTTTTGGTACTGTAACTTCCTTGATATCAAACCATTCTTCACATGCAATATCTCAAATTAAAGAGGGGACATTTCTCAACAACTTTTTAATATGATATTTTCAAGTTGAAGTAATACTGTTAGCGTTATAAGCACATAATTACCTGTAAGTTACTTTTTTAGGACTGTAGATGTCCGTAAGGGACTGTGTTGCATGTCTTCATATGCACTCTTAAATCAATTTGCAAAGTAATGAGGCCTTACCTATATTTGGGACTGAACAAACTGATTTTTATAGCCTATATTACAGCAAGGTTCATGTTAAATAACGTATGATGTGTTTATCCCAAGATGTATTTTGTTCACTGCATTTTTGGTGAAGAAATTTTCAATAAGAATTTCAAATGTGTTTGATATTGAGAAGTGTTGGAATCTGTTTTTCAATTCCCCATATTGTAAACATGTTTCTATTCATATTGTGTTGCACATCGATAACTGGCTGATATGTTCATATTGTACAGTGATACCATTGTAGCAATAACTTGTTTGTTGAAATGAGGTAAATCCCATTTTTTAACTAATGATCCTTGGACAAAGACAACTATCATAATTCTTCTTATCGTTTCTATTTTCACTTATTTCTGAAGGAGCTGCCAGGATGCAAGATCAAGATTTAATCCATGCAGTAAGTTTATTGGATGCTAGATTAGTATAATTTATCATAATGTTCTCTTACTCCCTAAATAACTGCTAATATGAGATGCAGCACACCAAAAAGGGGAGGGGGGGGGTCTTTGCGCCTGTGTTTTTCTAGATATAAATGAAAACCGACAGAAAAAAAAGAGAGAAAAATTAGAATTTAAGTGTCATTTTCACTCGTAAAATTTGAATTGCCTTGATCAATGTTGATAAGTTGGTGTAATTTTAAAGCTTAGAAAATGCTCTGAAAGCACACATAATAAACTCAAATTTGACTTCACTTGCAAAGTCCCCCCTTTTGATGTGCTGCATCACATACCATCTAGATAAGCAGTAGGGGAGAATATATCAGTGATAATTTGGATTAGATTAGGGAGAGGTTATCAGTCTCACTTGGAAAGGTTATCGTGAAGGTGATTCATGCAGCGTTGTAGTGTTACTTTCTGAAAGATAGATTTTCAAACAGGGAAACTAAACAAGAGAAAAATGTTTTCTGTGCAGACAATTGTTTGGAAGGGTCACTTGTTCTGATTAATAAAATAAGTGTGACATACTCTTACAAAATTATGCAGGACTTTGAGACATTAGAATTGCTACCATGTTTCACAGTTTAAGTATTTTCTCTGTTTTCACATTTACCAATTTTAAGCTAATTTTGATAGAATATGTCACAAACTAGCCCTTTCGAATCTCCCTTTTTACTTAAATATATTGCATATTTTAAAGGAATTTAATTTCATAGATAACTAATGTTGGTATTTTCTTTTACTTTAAGTGTTTAATAGAAGCCATTTCCACCTTAGATGTTCTGTGTTCCATAGACTCAGGCTTGGTCCCCAAGTTATTCCCATCCATCAAGAGAGTGTGTACACGCATCACAGAAGAGGGCGCTTCTCAACCTAGAGTTATGCTCAGTCTGCTGCAGTTCTTTATCAATCACAGTGAGTATGAACGATGTTTACCATGGACAAAGGGTTGGCTGTCATAGCAGTCCTCCATGGCTTGTATCTTCAGTATGTATCCACTATAGTTGGCGTGAAGTTCGGCACTTTATTCTGTGACAACTGCGTACAGCATAAACACTGAAGTGCTTTGTAGAACAGCGCCACAACAGCGTTATCTTTGAGCAGTTCGATGCGATGCGGTATCTGTAATCCGATTGGCCGCAAATGTATGTATCACAGGTCATGAATGTCCCCGCCCACACGCTCATTAACTAGATTGCGTGCGTTGGCGTTGACTATAATAAGCCATAATTTTTGTGTGATACACACAAATATTGCATTTGATATAAAATTGTTACAATCATCAATATTTTTCTAGCTTGTGCAATTTATTCTTGTATCCCACTCAAAGTCATTTAAAATTATATATAAGTGTTTGCTTCCTTCTAGAGAAATTACAATACTGGTCCAACAAAATGGGGAATGAGTTCCTGTATAATTAGAGCTCATCAAAGTTTTCTATCGATGTACCATATATTCTAAATCTCCATTTGCGTATATTACAAGCTGGTGGGAGTACAATGTCTAAAAAGCAGTTTTTATGCTTGTCTATCTATCTCCTTTGCCACAATAGGTGATTCAGTAGTACATGACCCACAACCAGCTTATCATCATTTCTTTGGGCCGTTACTTCATATTAACTATGACAACCAACCTGTTGCCATGGACACCATCATCTTCTGCCGTGATAATCTGGAGCATCTGTGCGAGAATTCGACGATGGAAAGATATTTTCCAAATTTGCTCAAGGTACGTGCTTTCATAATTGGCTGGTTTTATGAAGAGGCAGAATTTCATTTCACATACAGCAATAGACTGAATACTGTTCTGCACAATTTACACACGGCTCCTGCGAGGGTGCTCAAAAGTGAAGACTGAAAAAAAAACCTGTTCCAAAAGTGGCGCTGAGAAACTCATGAATAAACACTAGCTTATTTATGCACTATCACGCTACACTGCATCAGTGGTTTCACACAGGTTTGTGCATAGATTAATGCGGTTGTGCGCACTGATTTATCTCCCACGGCGCAGTGTGATGATCGTGAAAAAAGAGCCAGTTTAAATTTGACCAATCAGGAGTTTTTGCACTTTGTTGTCGGGAAGACTTGCACATGAGCAGTTAAGTTAGAAGTGACCGGAAGTATCGTGACTACCCACAACATTTCCGTTCACTTTTTGGTCGTGTTCCTTTCTTAGTCCCTCGAATAGAGGGACGCGGGGACCCAGTCTAATACAGCAATAGGAAAACATATTGATTAAGTGTGTGGTGTACTAACTTCAGAAGTTACAAAGGAACGTGCCTTGTGTTCTGACTGTATTGCGATGTGCCAATATTCACTGTTGGGCATATTTAACTTTCTGTACCCATGCTACATTGCTGATGGTAATCACTTAGAAGACTCATTTCTTATGTTCTAAAGCCATTTATAAAAAGTTTTTTTAGGGGAGCTGATCTAGATCAGCTCATCTTTGTTTCAGACTAAGTAGAGAATGAAAAAGGAGTTTGAAATGTATCCTTATCTTAGTTTCCTGCTGGTTTTGTTGCTCTTATGCACCATGAGTGTCTTGCAGATGTGCGCGCTTTATAAATGTTCACTATTATTATACATTATTATTATACTTACTGTTTATACAAATTTCTAACTATAAAACTATTTTGACTAGTTAAGGGTTATAGCAAAATATTTTCACTACTTGTTTAGGGTATTGGAAATAATGATATTACTTGCTTAGGGTATGTATAATACTCGCCATACAATTTACAATTGATTTTTCTTGGCCTGAGGGTGAGTCAAAATATTCAGGTCTTGATTTTATTGATTTATAAAAGTAGTTAAAAACATGCAGAAATGAATAATTTTAATAAAATGCATGGTTAGAATATATTTTAAGCAACAGCAATATTTTCAGTTTGGTCCAAATGGGCATGGCATTTTTGAAACTGAAAAAAATACATACCTTTAACCTTAATGCAATCCGTGCTTCTGCATGTAATCCAATGTACTACCATAGCCACAATTTTGACTTGGTTTCATCCTTGTTATACAAGGGATATGTTATTTCCAACCACGCTGTGTTGAGGGTCACTTGCTACATCACCGCTGTGTTGTCGATCCAGAACGTGAATTGTGATGCATCTCGCATCGTATTTTGACTGTTTTCATCACAAAAAGTTATTTATCTCATGATTTATAGATAAGAAGCTCAACTTTGCAGGGGAATTTTGTTTTATTTTAGGACAAGAAAGGCAACTTTCACATCTCTTAGTTCTATCAAATTGGTATGGGGGGGGGGGGGGGGGGGGCGCATTTATTGAGGGTTATTTCCATCTTAAAAACTATTGGGGGATGTTTATGGGGTGGGGTGTAAATCAGCAAATAATTATATGGTATTATTATTCAACATAGGCACCAAAAAAAGGTCTGTCTTACATACCTGCGCGCATAAGTTTGTGGCGACTATCACGGCACATTTGTCTACGCGCTGGGCTTATTAAAAGGCTTTTTTTATGATTGTCGATGAGGGCAGCGTTAAAACCTTCTCTTTCCCGATCGAGTTTCTATGGTTTTTTTGCCGTATGTATCGAAACATACATACCCTAATCGGAACTTCAACAAGGGGGGGGGGGTTAGTTCTTCGAGATTGGGCATTACACCGAGCATCAAACCTGGTTTCATTTAAGGATTTATCGGTGGGGGGGGGGGGGGGGGGGGGGGGGGGGGGGGAGGGGGATGAGGAAATCATTTTTTTTCCTGCAATCAAACCATTTTATTGGCAATGTGTCCCAGTTGTAGGGAAGGCTGGAATGGCGAAACAGGTGAAAATAAAGATGATTAAAAACTAGAAATCTATACATTGTATTGGATTTTCATTGACACTTGTAAAACTTCCATTACTACAGGGTGGTTCAAATATTACTAATTTTCTACAGCCACTCTCACCTGTTTAATAATCAACTATTGTAAATCTATTTTGTATTTTATCAAAGTATTGGGGTTTTAGCATTACCGGCCATTATCTAAGACATGGCTCATTTTGGTCGATTCTGAAATCCTTTGTGTGATAAAGCATTTGTTTCAGTCCAAGATCATCAATTACAATGTAATACACGAGTTTATTCAGCACAAAATATCATACGAATAATACAATTCACGTAAAGATAAACAATTCAACAAATGTGTGCTACAAGATCATGATATACCGTGCTCTGTTTTTACAAGCGTGATCCTCTCACTATAAATATTATATGGGACATATCGTTTATGAGGCTTGATGAGCATTCTTCGTGACTTAAAATGTTTGAATATAGCATTTAAATACCCTATTTTATAAGATATCGTCATCAGACTATTTAAGATCCACTTTTTGTGACACAATGTTCACTGTTCCATAGCTGATCGAGTCTTTCATTTAATATACCTTGCAATATAAGACTGTGGGCCCTATTTCATGAAAGTTAAGAAACTTCTCAAGTAAACTTAAGTAGAGAAAGTCTTGAACTTGTTGAAAATAATCTGGAATTCATTCATAAAGTTAAACTTTACAAATGAATGCCCAGCTCTAAAGTTTGACATGGGTCTATTTAGTGGCGATCAAATTACAAATTCTTATAAATTCTTCATAACAAGAGTTTCATAAAACATGAAAAATAACTCATCTTAAGATTAATCTAAACTTGTATGTAATAGGGCCCTGGTGCATCATACACCTTGTACAGGACGTCCCAAAGGTTTCGAGAAACCATTTCAAAGATTTAATATATCTCTGGTAAAATAATTTGCACTATAAATCTGAAAATATCTTAGGATAGAGAACACTTGTAGAATTTGTTTGATTCTAAATAACACTTTCATAACACGTTCTATAGTATTTTGCTTATGCAATGAATTAGACGGAGCAATGGAGGGATATGGGAAATAAGGAAGTTGTTTATGTTGCGATTCTTTTTGAAATCTCAGATTAAAATAATAATATTATTTTATGAGCTTTAGGACATTTAAACAATTTACATCAGTTAAGATAGACTAATAAAACCTATAATGCAACATTTCTGCTTAATCTGTATCTTGTACGATAACTTCGTCAAGTCTCTTCGCAAAATGCGGTGGCCAGTTGACCTCGGAACTCTGATTTCTACTGAAATTCTGCATTTTCCCTCAATTACATGTTATCCTGGATGTAGGCCTACGTTTGCGCCTTGCTCCAAGCTCAGTTTCAGTTTATTTGTTTCCATCTCGGTAAACATATACAATAACAGTGGTTTATAAATACAAAATACAGGAGATGTGGATGCCAATCTAAAACGCAGAGCGTGAGGAAGATGGCACCCAATGATAGAATAATTACAATCAATAAATAAGAGTTTATAACATAATATCAATAAAATGGAGTTATACATAAGATGTAGGTTACAGTAACAGATTATATTATACGGATCGTGGATACAGTGTATGAGGTGTTTATACAAATAAGATTACAATAATTATAAGATATACACTGAATATGTGTTTACACAAAAAAGAGGGTGCAGGACAAAAACATTGGACAGACATTTACATTGAAATTATAAGTTACTTAATTGAAGCATACTCGTTGTTAAATATTTCAGAGCGATATTGGAGTAGGATGTATTTTTTTAGGTGAGTTTTAAATGTAGCAAGTGACTTGCAGTTTGTGAGAGTGATGCTCATATTATTCCAAATAAGTGGACCTTGGGATCTGAAAGTATTCTCAGCCAGTTTGGTATGAGTGGGAGCAATGAGAATATCAGTGACATGACGCGTATTGTAATTATGGATCAGATTGATTGATAAAGAGGGTGGCGGGGAGGTCAAGGGGTAACAATTTGTGGTGGTATCTGTACATATGTATCCTTTATAAGGGGTCCTTGTACAATACATCCTGGATGTATTGATTGACTTTTGTTCTTGTCTCATCGTGCCCTGTTTTCTTGTACTGTAGGGACGTATTTCTATTGTAATACAGGCCGTTGTGGATGGGTCCGTGATGGGATTTGAGGCACTGACATCATGCATTTATCCTCAGTCACTTAAATACATGTTATCATGGATGTTGGCTTACGGTTTGCGCCTTGCTCCCAGTTCCTTTATTAAGGGGTCCTTGCACATACTGGTTGTATGATTGTTTGTTTGTTCTTGTCTCATCATGCCCCATTATCTTGTACTGTAGGGCGGTATTTCTAGTAACACATGCCCGTTGTGGCTCCCGTTATAGATGGGTCCGTGATAGGAATTTGAGGCCCTGACATCATGCATTTTCCTTCAAACATGTTATCCTGGATGTAGGCCTACTGTTTGCGCCTACAGTTTCCGCCTGGCTCCCTTTATCTGGTACTGTACGGTATGCACTAACTGCAGATCAACAGACTGCCTGATTTTATCCTACCATAACGAAATATGGTTTGCGCCACGAATGCCTACACACTTATATGGTTTGCGTCATTATGCATGCAAATTGCCATTGCATGCTCAATTTTTCACACACGGTCGCGCATCAACCACATAGGAACAGTCGGCATGGTACCGCCAGATTCTATATCGTTATCAGACTCCACGTAACTCATGTAAAAGTGTCATTTTAAGATCTGTGTAAGAGATTGTGTAATATTTTTATTTGTCGGATGTATAGTCCCGTATAAATGCTTTTACTATGCGATCTTTTAAGGATAACATACAGTCACATATACAGACAGGTAGCTATATCCCTGTTGAAAACATTTTTGCTGAGGACCATATGTCATTACTCACTCTTAAAACCAACAGTGGCGTACCCAGAGGGGGGCCCGGGGAACCCGGTGGCCCCCCTGAAATAACCCCGTCGGTACACACGAGCTCCCGTCGGTACATTTCTGATTTTGACCATGCAATTTCTTTTGGCCGGTTTAAGGATAACATCACTCCTACCCTGATTTTGACCATGCAATTTTTTTCCCGGCCGGTTTTAAGGATAACGTCACTCCTACCCCCCCACACTTATCAAGATTTCAGCTGCTGTGCATCACAGTTTTTGTTTTCCTTTTTCCTTTTTGGGGGGCCCGGAAAAAACATGATTTTAAAAGTAAATAAGCTTACTTTTAGTCTGATTTTCTTCCCTGCATGACAACATATTAATTCTGCAAGTTATTCCTGGAAGAGAAGTTTCATAGTTATAGTTTTGATTCCATTCCAATTAATTTCTGGCGTATTATCATTTTTTTTTACGTCAAAGAAAGTTTGTTTTCATTCATCACTTCCTGCCATTTTATTCATAAATGTACATCCACTAGTCTTCAAGATTACTGTACGTTCCCTGGCACTGTACTATTAATATAGCAACGTATGAGGGCGGCAGAGTCTCAGTCTTGTCATTACGTCATTATTCCATGTGCGACATTAATTAATTGGGTGGTACCAAAATCGTCATTTACTGCAATAGCGTAACATGGTAAAAATAATATACCGGGAATATTCTTTACTGTTTACATAGATATGAAAGTCATCATTGATTTATGTCGAGCATTGATGCGCAATTACTCAATTTTGCATCACATTTTGCGATGTGATACAGGCAAATTCGCTCCCTTTTTCTAATGTAACCAGGGTTCGTACGGGTCCTTGAAAACCTTGAAAGTCCTGGAATTTTACTTTTTCATTTTCAAGGCCTGGAAAGTCCTTAAATTCCGAAAAAAAGTCCTTGAATTTCAAAATGTGCTCCCCCACAAAACATTGACAGCTCTCAATGTCCCATCATATTGTCATTATTTTGACATCATAAACTTTGTCACGCGGCGCGGTCGCCAAAACTAATATTTAATAATATTAAACCATTCGAATGCTGTAGTGGTATTGAACCAGCTGAAAACCTGAAATAAATTCTTCAAAGTTTTTATTCATTTTATTTTCCATACTATTAATCTTTCATCTTTATTCATTCATTGAAGGTTCTCAGAATTTTTGTTAATTAAATACCTCTTTTAAATTGCTGATAAATAGTGTATCCCAGGCCCTGTTGCTCGCGGCTGTTGCTATTGTGAAGTAACCAATATGGTTTTGAAGTAGGCAAATCACCTGCGCTTGTTTATATTACCGTTGCTCAAGCATAACTATGCACTTCAATCCTAACTCGCCTACCTTAGTGCTACCCCATTACCACTGTAAAAATAGTGCCCCGCTGGCGTAGAACGGCTAGCGGAGCGATCTCTCAAGCGCCGGCGGTGCAAAGTCCAATTTCTTCAATCACTAACACGCCTATAACACGCTGTTTACGATAGCTCGTGATTTTTGCTGAAATTTCACTATTTTGCGAGTGGGTAAGAAGGAATCTTTATCATCAGAATTATCTTTATGATTCACTGACGTTTCCTAGCTGAGATTTTTTCTATTATCTCAGCTTATTAACGTTTTATAGTGTCTGATGGTTTTTTCATTGTGTTTTTATATACGCATTTGGTTCTATCCAATGGTACTATACTGTACACTCTGAACCAGAGATCAATTTATTGATCCCTCCATGTAAATCCACGCTAGAGAGAAGGTACTAGAATTGTGGCCATTCGTGCCTAGCTCTTTTTAGACTCCAAATTAATTATCGCCACTAAGAAAGAAGTTACTGGCTCTCTTTTCTGCACTTGGGGAGATGCTACGATGTTTGTTGACATTTGGACGATCACCATTTTTATTACGAAAGTAGTTCCGGATAGGGCGGCTTGGGGCGTCTTCTAGCTTTCGAAAAGGGTAAAGTGGGGCGTAGACTCCACGGGAGTTATAATATGAATGCGGGCAGGGGTAGTATACTCATGAGAGCCTACCTACTGTCCCGTAGATATTTTAAACTTTAAAATATGGTTGTACCACGTCCTCTGTGTAGACTCTATCCCATGGCCAATCGCTCGAGTCGTAACCACAGAGATGACGAGGGAGAGCTTCCGTGGGGTGGAGTCTCTCCCTTTGGGTACCGCCATATACCGTACCGGGTGCGGGTTTAGTCTCCGTGTGGGGATCCTTCACGTGTCGGGGCCTTCGGGTCCCGTCACACCCGCGTGCACCCGACGGTTTCGACCGCAGAGGGCTTGTGCGTCAGGGAAGAAGGTTTCCACCGTGCGGTTTCTGAGCCGGTGCCTGGTATAATCACCCGTATCGGCACGGGGGTGAGCCATGGGCCGTGGACCGTGACCCGGGAGCCGTTATACGGCTCTCCGGGTCACGGCCTCGGAAAAAACCATGGATCTCCGGGTAGCGCCGTGGGCCGTTTTACGGCTCCACGGCTTCCTGGGGGAGAGCGGGGCATTCCCGGACACTTCTTTTCCATGCTGACTCGTTTGTTTCCCGTTCTTCTTGTTACTTCCAGATAGAAGAGAGATCAAGGGCATGTGGAGGATGCCATCGGTTCCTGCCTCGGGAGGACAAGGATCCGCATGCAGAGTGTCCATTCTGTCGCCGTTGCTCCCTGGAAGCCCCCTGCGAACTGGCGCTGCTTGGTCGGCAGAACGTTGGGAGGATATGAGGCCGACAAAGTGGCTAAGCGAGAGCAGGAGAAACAGCGCAAGGAGCAGAGAAAGGCGGAGTGCGCCGCGAAGGCCAGAGAAGCCGCCGCTGCTGTCCAGACGACCGACGCTGACGGCGATCCGGATATTACGGAGCTTGAGTTGGGGGCCACCATGGAATTGGACTATTCCAAGGGCACACCGGTACGATCGCCGTTGAAGAAACGCTCGCCGATAAAGATGCCGGCACCACGCCCCGGTCCTGATATGAACATAGTCCGGAGTTTTTTTTCGGGTCGTCGGAGTTCTCGGCACAGCTGGCAGCCATCGTCAGATCTTCCCAGCAGCAGAGAAGAGAGTCGTCTAGCTCATCTGGTTCGTCGAGCTCCAACTGTCCGAGTCCGTGTTCCAATCATAGTAGTCCCGATCGGAGCCGTGTTTTGACCCCGGAGAAGGAAGAGGACAGCACGCCCGCACGGGCCTACGGGAGGAGCAATAAGCGGACCCAGGACTGTCCTCCGACCCGTGAACGGAGCGGTGAACGGAGCCATGGGGAAGACCGAACGGAACAGCGGGGCCGTCGACGATCCCGTGATAAATCGCCGTTGGATCGCCGGACCCGTGATCGCAGCCGTACGGATCGACGGAGCCACGAGGTGCCACCTACGGAGCGGCGTAGCCGGAGCCGTACAGATCGCCGGAGCCGAGAGTTAAGCCGTGATCGGTCCCGTGCGGAACGTCGGAACATGATTCGAGCTACTCGCGGTTCGGCAGTGGTACTTTGGCGGAGGTGGGCCACGGACAGAGCCGTGACCGAAGCCGTAGCCGCATCGACAGCCAACGGGATAGAGATGGGTATGAATATCACCGACGGGAGCAGTCCGAAGAGGGCCATTGGAGCCGTAATCGGCAGGCTTCCGGATCTTACGGCGAACATAGTAGATATGGGCAGGATGGTACAATGGAGGAGGGGAGTTCGTACAGCCGTGGCGGACGACCGTCCCACCGTGAGCCTGCGGCAACCCTGCCAGGTCGCGACATACATTGTCAGGCGACTGCGGTTGGAGGGCCGTGTGTCTCGGGCGCCCAGCGGGTCGGACCCCCGACCACCACGGACTAGATCTCCGTCGGATTGGGACCGTTTTCTGAAAAGAAGGTCAGCGGAGCAGGAAGTCAGCACACCAGCGGCGGATCCGAATTACTGCTGTCCCGAATGGTCCCCACCTCCAGCGTCCTCAACAGCTTCCTTCTCTGACTTTTGAGCCGTCATACCTGTCAGATCCCAGCAGAACGACAAAAGACTCGAGCTGCCATGCGACGAGACAAGTCGGTATGGACAGCGGGAGGGTGGCGACACCGCACGTTACGGCAACGGAGGTTGAGAGGATCAGGGCCCTTGAAGAGCCTTAGATAATTCAGAGGCCGTCGGACTCTCTCCTTGATCAGGGACAGGAGCAGCCGTTGAAATACCTGTCCCCGGAGGTGTAGGCACCGTTTTTTGCGTACGCTATGATGAACGCCAAGACACCAATTCAATTCCCACCGGAGGAGGATTCCGACACGTACGAATTGGGTGAAGCTGAGAAAGCCACCGTCAGAAGACCTCAACGACCTTAGATTCCGGTGACAAAGACCCTCCAACGCTACGTGAGGGACCTGCAGCAGACGGGCCAGGCTCCCCCAGAAAGGCATGGATCCTGAAGTTTTTTCCTGCTCCACCGGAGGCAGTAGCCAAGTCTTTCAGCCCCCTCTTATACCGTCAGACTGCTGGCGTCATATGGAAGCGGATCTCATTCATAGCATTATGCCCGGCTAGCCTTCCGTCTGGCTCTTCACCGTAGGCAAAATGTTATCAAAGCACTCAACCTTGCCGACAAGTCCGGACTGGCCAGGACTCCAATCACATCGGATTTCTTCGGCGGTAGGTGGCCGGTATTTCAGGAAGCAGAGACGGTGCACCGCAAGCAACGGTTGGAGGCCGAGAGGGCTCGGAAAGCCGGACAGAAGATAGGCAGCGGGACGAATCAACCCCCTCAGGCTTCCCTGAAGTCATACTCGGACAGGCAAGCCTCTGACTCTCAGAAGTCGTGGGGGGGGGGCGCACCTCAGAAGGGAGGCGTGCACAGAGGCGGTGGCTCCGGAGGAGGGGAAAAGGACAACGGGAAGGATGGAAATGGTTGGAGCGGTCGCCCGAGCACCGGAACAGCTAAGGGAGGTCCGAACAGGGCAGAAAGGGAAGTGGTTCCTTTTGCGGCACCGAGGCGGTGGCAAAGGGGCAGGCCGCGGAAGCGGCGGCGGCGGTCAGGACCGCCGTAAATGTCCGCCTAGGTCAGCGGCCTTCCTTCCTTCCAGTTGGAGGGAGACTTTCGTTCTTCGGGGAGGAGTGGGGACGAGTGACCTCCGACTAATGGGTCCTGGACACAGTATCTTCAGGCTACCAGTTGGAATTCACCCGCCCCCGCCGTCAACAAGAGTGTTCTGGCGTAAAGACCTGCCGAGAGGAACGCCCTACGCAGCGAGTTTCAAGCGCTGTTGGGAAAGGATGCGGTAGAGCAGGTAGCGCCCGGCCAGTATCATTCATGTCGACATTCTTACTCACCACGAAGAAATCGGGAGAATGGCGCCCGATATCGAACTTAAAGCCCCTAAATGTCTTCATAGAACCCAAAAGGTTCCGCATGGAAACGCTGGCCGCGGTCCTCAGAGAGCTACAACCGGGATGGTGGGGCGCCACTCTAGATTTAGAGGACGCATACCTGCACGTCCCTGTGAGGCCCTCGGACAGGAAGTGGCTGGGTTTCTGCATCGGAGACCAGATCTACGGATACAAGGTGCTGCCTTTCGGCCTGTCTACAGCACCAAGGACCTTCACAAGAGTAGTGAAGGTGGTCGCGGAGTACCTCCGACAACGGGGAATGTTTGTATTCGTCTACTTGGACGACTGGTTGGTGACAGCGCCATCGCCAGAGATTCTCCGAGAGCAGATCGCAAGAGTGCGCCGGCTAGTCACCTCTCTAGGGTTCGTCATAAACGAGGGAAGTTCGCCCTGGTCCCGTCGCAACAGGTACAGTTCATGGGGGCCATGCATCTGTTTACGGAAGGGAAAGTCATCCCGACGGAAGACATGGTGGCAGCCGTTACCAAATGTGCCTTAAAACTATTGTTAGCAGGGATTGCTCCAGCCAGACTGTGGATGAGGCTCCTGGGTCTTATAGCAAGCCTGTCAGCCATCCTCCCCCAGTGCCGCTTACGGATGAGAGTTATCCAGCTGCACGTTCTCGCCAGATTCAACCTCCGGAGGAACCCTTTGACGACAACGATCTCCAGCGCGAGGGGGACAAGGACAAGGAGCTGCGATGGTGGACTCGTCGACCCATTTTGATCCGAGGCCGGCCGTTCACGGACCAGGCACCATCTTCGTCCCTTACTACGGATGCCTCCAAGGGGGCTGGGGAGCACACTGGGGGGATGTCTCTCTTTCAGGCAAATGGACCTCGGCTGTGCCAGACTTCACACAGGCTGGAGCTCCTCGCAGTTCAGCGGGCATTACGGAAGCTACTCCCAGAGGTCAAGGGGAAGACAGTCAAGATACGCTGCGGCAACCTATCGGTAGTAATATATACCAACCGTCAGGGGGGAACCCGCAGCAGATCCCTGTCCTTCCGGACCGTCAAGTTACTAGTATGGTGCTCCCGCCACGAGATCTCGTTACTGGCGGAGCACCTGCCAGGGGCGGACAACAAGTTGGCGGATGCCCTATCCAGAGAGGGAACACCCCTACGAGCTGCCGCGAGAGTCCGAGGGACATCGGTAGAGTGGCAACTGAACGAAGAGGTGGGCCAGACACTGTTCAATCTACTGGAGAAACCGTCCATAGACCTATTAGCGACAAGGAGGAACGCCCAGCTCCCGGTTTACTGCACTTGGGGACTAGACCCCATGGCATACGCAGCAGATGCAAGGGTCATCAGTTGGAACAGGAGGCTGGCTTACGCGTTTCCACCCATAGCGCTGATACCCAGGGTCCTGGAGAAACTCTCAAGATCCAGGAATTGCAGGTTGCTACTGATAGCACCGCTGTGGCCCAGGCAGATGTGGTTCCCGCGACTTCTATCACTCATGGTCGACAACCCAATCAGCTTGCCTCTAACGGAAGACCTTCTCATGTATCCGAACCAGACAACGATTCCTCTGACAACAGCCCAGACCCTACACCTAACTGCATGGAGCATTTCATCCGATCTGACGTTGCAGAGGGACTTTCGAGAGAGGCTGCCACCCTGGCTGCAAAGGCAAGAGACCTTCAACCAGGGCGACTTATAATCCTCACCTCGTCAAGTAGTTCCAATGGGGTAGGGATAAGCAGATTAGTCTGCATAAAGCCCCTGTGGGGGCCGTGGCTGGGTTTGTAACCGAGAAATTCAAGCACAAGATGGCTAACCCCAGATCAGTAAGATGCTTCCGTACGGCCATCACCTCGGTTCATCATGGATTCGAGGGAGGCATGACGGCCTTATTCGGGGAGCGGTTCACGAGCGTCCCCCGGTCAGGTCGTTGGTACCGGCATGGAATCTTCCACTGGTTTTGGGCTCCTTAGCAGACTCTCCCTACGAGCCCATGCATCTTCTGGACTTGCCGGACCTTACTAGAAAGACTGTGTTCCTCGTAGCTGCGGCATCTGGACGACGCATTTCAGAAATCCACGCTCTGTCTATGAAGGAGGGTCACATACGTTTTTCCAACGGGCCGTCTCACTTCTTCACAGGGCCAGATTCATGGCAAACAACCAGACTCAGGACTTCACGCCAAGGCCGATTGTTTTGCCTGATTTGCGTCTAGCCAGTGGGTCCCCAGACTGGGGGCCGTGGTGCCCGGTTAGGGCCCTCAAGTACTACCTGAAGAGGACCGAGAAGCACAGGGTTAAGGGAGACTGGACAATAACGGACCAGCTCTTTCTTATCACGGTCAGTCTTTTCACTCCAGCTAGGAAGTCAACTATGGCACGCTAAATCATCCAGGTGATCAAGGAAAGCATAGGCGGGCAGGAGAGGCAGCTGACAGGCGCCCGCATCCGGGCGCATGACCTGAGGTCACAGCTGGCCTCCTGGGCCCTTTACAAGGGAGCTTCCATCAGGGAAGTCATGGAGGCTGCAGGGTGGTCGTCGTCAACGACATTTCAATCTGTGTACCTGAAGCACCCGCTGTGTGGGCAGGCAACCACGTCGGCAAGGGTACTATCAGCAGCAGCAGCGTCGACCGCAGCAGCTCCAAGGAGTCGGCGTAGCAGGGGCAGAAGACAGGGAGACAGGAGTAGCACCCTGACTTCTCTATAAGTGAGTCAAGGCTCTGTTTGTTGATACTGTTCTTCGCTTTAAGCTCCAGGTGTTACGTAATTCTGAGATATTTGGGACTCTTCTTCACGGGGCAATTTTAGGTGTTATCACCGAGCTCGCGTGTTGATTATTCCCAGCGTTGTCTCCTAGTCAGTGCGAATCTGTGCATAGTTATGCTTGAGCAACGGTAATATAAAACAAGCGCAGGTGATTCCCCTCTCCCCGCGGGGAGAGTGTTATCACCAAGCGCGTGTATACTTACCTTGCTCAAGCATAACGCCCACCCGGATAAGGAGGAGGTTGCCCACCCCCGGAGTCAACCCTGGTGTTACTAATTGATAAGCCGGAAATTGGACTTTGCACCGCCGGCGCTTGAGAGATCGCTCCGCTAGCCGTTCTACGCCAGCGGGGCACTATTTTTACAGTGGTAATGGGGTAGCACTAAGGTAGGCGAGTTAGGATTGAAGTGCATAGTTATGCTTGAGCAAGGTAAGTATACACGCGCTTGGTGATAACACTCTCCCCGCGGGGAGAGGGGAATATAGTATGATTGTTTAAAAATTGGTTGGTACATTATACTAGAGAAGGTCCTTGAATTCTTCTATTATAGTCCTGGAAAGTCCTGGAAAAGTCCTGGAATTTTTTTGCTCAGAAAGTGTATGAACCCTGGTAACACTATAGATGGTGTGACCGGTGACGTAGTGCCCGGCGGTTTGCGTGCGCACCTACAGGGAACGGTGCTTTAATTCACACTTGATTGATCATTACTCACCGTGATTACGGTGTAATAGTGCAGTAGACATGGTATGCATCCCTAAGCACAATGAGAGACCAGGCACTAAATCTGGTTGCCCGGCGGTTTGCGTGCGCACCATAAGGGCATGTGCTTTTAAAATTGGCGCTCAGTGATGTGTGTTTTGCTTTCATATAGTAATGTATGCAGTAGTCATGGACTAGTACCCCTAGCATGTCTTTAGACCAGGCGCTAATCAATATGTAAACACTACTGGTGTAAACAACGGTCACCTCATCTATAGTCGATTTGCAGACATTGGCCGATTTGGCCGATTTACCATTTTCAGTCAGAGGTAACAGGAGCAAAAGAGGGGGAGGCACTCAAATTTAATCGTAATTTGCAAGGTTAATACTGTGTCTTCATGTGCATGTACTACTGTGATGTAAGTCACCACTATGTACCTAGTGACAGGGAACTTGCGGCTGGTATATCGGCATAACTTTGGCTGCAAACAGTTGTTGTCAATTGCCCGCATATTTTCAATAAAGAAATGTATTAACAATTCAGATAAATTTATAACGGTATTCAGGTGGTCTCATAGCCAGAAATACTTAAAGTAACGTTTATAATCCGTATCTTGGTTGATATATAACTGTTTTTCCATTTAATTAGGGCAAATGGTTTTGTACCTAGGTATATACAAAAAATGATTATTGAGTTATTTTCAGTTTTTTTCTCACAAATAAATGTAGAACTGTTATTTTCATTTTAATGTTTCCTTTATTTCACGTGCATAATAAAAACGGAAAATAATAAAAAGTATCCACTAAATTATGAATAGGTAAAATGACATACATAATATTTTTCTTTCGAAACCTGTATACGGTCGATGATGGTCGATTTGTTTTTATTGTGGTAACCGCTTCCAAAGGGATAACACATTTGAAGCTGCTGGATTAAGTTTTTGGTTGTCGTGATTGTAAAGCTACATGATCAGCCCTATTCATAAAGCCACACTATCATGAATAGCATTTGATTATGGAGCGCAAATAATCATGATAATAACATCTATAAAAGTACCGCTGTTTCATCATTGGTCAAAATGGGTTCCTCTAACGCACAATGGATGAGGTCCAAAATCGATACCGATGCGCCAGAGTTTATGAATTTACTATAACAATAAACTAATACTGCTTTTCAGTTATTTTAACCTTTTGCAGCCATCCTATATATAGGCTTTATCATAGAAATAGTGAATGCTGTCCCATTAGATTTGGGGTATTGGTGTTACATAGTATGGTCATGTACAATACAAAACATTTGTTTTTTCGGTCATTAACATCAACTTAACCATCTGGCAGCCATTTTGTAAATGGATACAGAATCAATATTGTCACAGAGGTGGGTCTTATATCTAAAGTAATAGATTAGCAGTTTAGAACATACTCTTTCGTGAATGTGGTGCAATATACACTCTTAAATACAATATCTACTTTGGATTATTATACACTCTTATTGACTATTTTCACATTTACAACAGGCATTTTTGGCAAGCCATCTTGGATTTAAAGTATGTTATTACAAAGCAAAAATACTGGATATGAGTTACTAGTGGTCTAATACATCCCATTGATAGATCGATACTGTCATCATACATGTTGGTTGATATTATCCCATTTTATTGAAATTTGACTATTTTTGCAGCCATTTTGGGACCCATTTTGGATTAAGTATGTTAACAAAGCAAAAGTACTGTATATGAGTTACTAGTGGTCTAATACATACATCCCATTGTCAAAACTATATTTTCATTATACATCTTGGTTGATATTATGCCATTTTATGGAATTTTTACCATTTTTGGACATTATTTTGGCAGCTTTTTTGGATTTAAAGTATGTTAACAAAGCAAACATACTGAATGTGAGTTTCTGGTGGTTAAAACTATACTCTGATCATACATGTTGGTTGATATGTGCCAATTTATGGAATTTTACTATTTTTGGCAGCCATTTTGACAGCCATCTTGGATTTAAAACTATACTTTCACCATACAATTTAATTAATATATGTTATGTTATGAAATTTGACCAGTTGTAGCGGCCATTTTGGACGCCATCTTGATAACCCCTTAGCATACAAAAAATATTTTTGGTAACATCCTGAATATGTTTTAGGACCATGATAGGAAGTTTAAAAAAAATGATTTGGGGTGGGGGTGGTGCATGATTACATCAGAATAGATATTGAAAACAATGACGATTGGTTATCACGATATGCATTATCACATAGTCTGCAGATCCACTGTTTGTGGAATCTTTTGGTCTGTTTTTTTCTTTCGATAGTTTGAGATGATTTCTGCAATTGTGTACAAATAAGGATTAATTGCCGAATTTATGGGTAGAACAAATGTCACTGACCATGCATAAACGGATGGGGGTAATTCAATTACCCTTGCTTGAACAAGAACGCCAAGGACAATTATCGGCGCTACACACAAGAAGTCTGTAACAACAATTGCAGTCACATTTCTGGTGAGTCTGATTTGCTCTTTCATATCAGGAGTGCGTCCAGATTGTTTAGCGGATTTGATAACAGCCCTCACAATCTCTATGTAGCATCCAAGTATTATCAGGTAACAGATGCAATTGAGACAAAGGAAAAGTGCTGTTGAAAAGTATAAGCCATTGACGATACCTGTGAATTCAGTATTATATTTGCTTTCCTCAAACCAAAAATTTAAATTTTCGGGCAAAATCACAGTAGTATTCTTTGTAGTTGAGTAAGTTTTGGTTAGAGCTAATGGCAAACCGATACACACGTGCGAGTTATCGTAAAACTTAAAATTCTTTCCAGATAACATGGATGGAACAAAACCAAGTACCAGTGAGCAAACCCATATTAGTACAGAAATCATAATTGTTGACTGTTTACCCAATTTGGTGTGAGAGTATGGGAACTTGATACAAATAAACCTATCAATACTTATCATTGTCAAAAAGAACACAGATAACTCAGTTGATGCTATAGATATTCCTCCTGCAATTCTACAGGTAATACCAGATCTCCAGGTTTCAGATTGCATGGGGAAATATTCCCCATAGTAGATATCAGCACATGCAACAATCAGCATGTATAAACCCATGAGTGAATCAGACATAGCCAGATTGCTAAGTAGTAAATCCTGTACTTTATACTTTTTAGTATTTTTGTTTCTCCAAACCAAGACAAAAACATTCCCACCCAGTGCATTTAAACCAATCAGCCACATCAATACAACTAATGTTCTGTCTGATAACAGCCTATCACATGTGAGATATGGAGATCTTTTATCTGCTGCATTACAGTTAACACCAGTAGGCACATAACATTCACATATCTCATGCTGAGTTACAGCTAACTCTGCAGTTACAGAGAGAGTAGAAAATGTGTCAATAGTTATACCTGTCAATGTGTTACCCCTGAGATTAAGAATATCCAAATGAGTCAAGTGGTTGATATTTGGACATGCCTTCAACTTGTTGACAGATAAATCAATGAAAACAATATTTATGGTGTCGTTGAATATATCAAAATCAAGATTTCTCAGATTATTGTCATTTAGAAATAATATCTTCAGCTTGAATAAGCCTTTTAAGATCTGTGGACCCAACCACTTTAATTGGCTGGAATCCAAAAACAGATATTCCAGATTGATTAACCCATTGAAAATGCCACCCTGCAAACTGATCAACTTATTAAAGGAAATGCCTAGAGTTATTAGATTATTTAAGGTATTGAACTGTTGAGATTGCAATACAACCAATTGATTTCTAAAGAGGTGCAGTTCTTGCAGGCCTCCCAACCCCCAAAATAATTCACCAGGTAGTGTTTGTAAGTTATTATCATTGAGCTGCAGAGTGATTAACCTAACCAATACATTAAATGAACTTGCATTTAGGCTAACTAATTGATTTCTTTCGAGGTACAGTTTTTGTAAGTCTCCCAATCGCCAAAATAAATCACCAGGTAGTGTATGTAAGTTATTAGCATGGAGATACAGAATGGTTAACCTAAATAACCTATTAAATGAACTTGCATTTAGGGTAACTAATTGGTTACCATAGAGGTACAGTTCTCGTAAGTCACCCAACCCCCAAAATAACTCACCAGGTAGTATTTGTAAGTTATTATCATGGAGAGACAGAGTGGTTAAGCTAACCAATCCATTGAATGTACTTGCATTTAGGGTAACCAACTGATTTCCATAGAGGGAAAGAACTTGTAATTCTCCCAACCCCCAAAATAATTCACCAGGTAGTGTTTGTAAGTTATTATCATGGAGAACCAGAGTGGTTAAGCTAACCAATCCATTAAATATACTTGCATTTAGGGTTACTAATTGGTTTCCATTGAGGGACAGAACCTGTAAGTATCTCAATCCCAGAAATAATTCACCATGTAGTGTTTGTAAGTTATTATATGGCAGATGCAGGGCAGTGAGCCTTACCAATCCAATAAATGAACTTGAATTTAATGCAACCAATTGGTTTCCAATAAGGAAAAGAGTTTGTAAGTCTACCAACCCCCAAAATACATCACCAGGTATTGTTTGTAAGTTGTTATAATTTAGATACAGAGTGGTTAACCTAATCAATCCATTAAATGAACTTGAATTTAGGGTAAATAATTGGTTTTCATACAGGGAAAGAA
Source organism: Ophiura sarsii (assembly GCA_035610835.1). Lineage (NCBI taxonomy): Eukaryota > Metazoa > Echinodermata > Ophiuroidea > Amphilepidida > Ophiuridae > Ophiura > Ophiura sarsii. The sequence goes on from CM069444.1 coordinate 40,807,697, forward strand.
CTTGTAAGTGTTTCAACCCCCAAAATAATTCACCAGGTAATATCTGTAAGTTATTATCATGGAGATACAGAGTGGTTAACCTAACCAATCCATTAAATACACTTGCATTTAGGGTAACTAACTGGTTTCTTTGGAGGGACAGAACTTGAAAGTGTTCCAACCCCCAAAATAAATAACCAGGTAGTGTGTGTAAGTTATTATCATCGAGAGACAGAATAGTCAAGCTAACCAATCCTTTAAATGAACTTGAATGCAGGGTAACCAATTTGTTTTCATTCAGATACAGCTGATTTAGGTTTCCCAATCCCACAAACAATCCATCTGGTAGCGATGCTAATTTATTATCTAGCAAGACCAGGATAGTTAACATAAACAATCCATCAAACGTATCTGAATTCAAGATAACCAATTGATTCCTATGAAGTAATAGTTGAACCAAATTTTCCAGTTCCCAAAACAACTCTACTGGTAATGTGATCAAATTGTTTTCATAAAGATGTAGATGAGTTAACATCACCAAACCCTGAAAACTATCTACATCAAGTTGGACCAATTTATTTCCATTTAAATACAGGCGTTTTAATATGTGCAATCCAGAAAATACATCAGCACGGATTGCGGCTAAGGCATTTTCCTGTAAGTTCAGTTCTTGTATATTATTGAAATACTGAAATGAGTTTATGGCTAGCTCTACTATATTGTCATAGCTCAGATCTAAAATCAATGTATCAATTGGGTAGATTAACAATGTTTCTTGTGTTTGAAGAAAACCATCATCAATACACTGAAACACTGCCTCTCTGTGGCGAATAGTGGCATTGCAATATGTGGGAAATTCTGGTCTACATCTGTTTTCATTGTCTAAGCCACATGTGATCATTTGGTTATACCCCTTTACTTTATCGCAATCTGGTGTCTGATTTACGTTTGTACTAGACATGATATCATCATTAGATTCTGGACACACTGGCTGTGCCTCTAATGTTGATATCCCATCAATTAAGATACTGACATTACCTTGTACATTTATAAGAAATGTCTCATGAATCAAAACAGCGCTGCATAATTCATCATTTCTGTTGAAAACCATATACCTCTTTGTACAGTCTATCAAATCACCTTGTCTCTCAATATACAGAAGAAAAGATTCTTCCGAAGTATGTCCGTCAGGTATTTCTATACGACCATAAAATCCAATTGATGCATTGACTCGGATACTGCAGAATCTTTGTGCACTACCGTGCAGGACAACCGTCCCATGGCTGGCATTTCTTTCTTCAATGTGACATTGTTGAGTATCATTGCTTACAACGTCCCATAATGGTTTCACGGATATTTGGACTGCAGCTATCTGTGTATTCAGTGCTGTTTTATTGTAAAACAGTGCAATGAGTATGACGGCGAGTCGCAGAATTAAACTGAGGGCGGGTTTAGCCATGGCTACCAGAGAGATAAACAATTTGGTGTCTCTACTGAACTATAGTTTGGCTATCACTGAAGTATTACCACTATAAAGTAATATAGATTATGACTCTAGGTAGCAGTGATGACTGACGAAATATTGTCAACTGAAATAGTGTTGTCTTCCACCAAAAGGGCAATTGACTATATTGCCATTGTTGCTATACTACAAGAATATGACTATCACTGAAGAAACATTGACTATCATAGAAGTATTATTGAATATAATAGAAGCAGTACTGATAATCACTGCAGGTTTGATTACAAGCGAAGCAGTTTTGATCACCACAGATTGCTGATTATTGCCAGGGCATTAGTAATTATCACAGAAATTATGCTGACTACAACCAACCAACGAAGGTCTGTATCGTGAAAGTAATATCAATTAAGTAGCACTGACGATCGAAACATTGACTATTGACACATTGACAATCATTATTGTATAATAGAAGTAGTACTGATAACCACTAAAGTAGTTTTGATGATAAACAACACAGTTTTGATCATCACTGAAGCAGTTCTGAATACCTGTGATACAGTGCTGACTTATACCGGAGTGGTAGTGATTATCACTGATGTGCCGACTACCACCAACGTAGGTCTGAATTTTCAAAGAACAAGTAGCATTGAAGATCAAGACATTGACTATCGTAGAAATATTATTGAATTATTACAAAAGTAGCACTAATATCCACTGAAGTAGTTTTAATTCAATAACAAACAAAGCAGTTTTGATGACCACTGAGTGCTGATTGACACTGGAGTGGTAGTGGTTATCACTGATGGTGTGCTGACTACTATCAACGTAAGTGTGAATTGTCAAGTAGCACTGAAGATCGAAACATTGACTATCATATTATTGAATATTACAGTAGCACTGAACCACTGAAGTAGTTTTGATGACAAACGAAATGTTTTGATGACAAACGAGACAGTTTTGATCACAACAGAGTTGGTCTGAATTGTCAAAATAATATCAATCAAGTAGCACTGAAGAACGAAACATTTACTATCATAAAATTATTATTGAACCATTGCAGAAGTAGTACTGATAATCACTGAAGTAGTTTTGATAACAAATGAAGCCGTTTTAAAGACAAATGAAGCAAAGCAGTTTTGATCACCATCGATGTAGCGCCAATTTTTACTGGAGCAAGGTGATTATCCCAGACGGAGTGCCTACACCAGCGTAGGTCTGAACTGTCAAAGTATATCAATCAAGTAGAATTGAAGAACAAAACATTGACTATCATAGAAGTATTGTAGTACTGATGCAATCACTGAAGTAGTTCTGATGACAAACAAAATATTTTGATAACAAATGAAGCCGTTTTGATCACCACCACCAATTGTACCCTACTGATTATTACTGGCGTGTTAATGATTATCACTGAATGTGTGCCGACTACCATCAACGGAAGTCTGAATTGTCAAAGTAATATCAATTAAAGAAGCAATGAAGATCGAATCATAGAAGTATTATTGAAAGTCACAGAATTAGCACTGATAATAATTGATAGCTAATAGTAATTTTAATGACAAATAACAGTTTTGATCACCACCAATGTAGTGAAGATTATTACTGCAGTGAGCGGAAGTGATTATCACAGAAGTTGTGCACAGTAGATTTGATGACAAAAAAACTCAGTTTTGATTATCACTAAAGCAGTTTTGATCACCTCTGATATAGTACTGGTTATATACTGGAGTGGTAGTGATTATCACAGGTGTGCTGACTACCACCAACTTAGGTCTAAGTTTTCAAAGCAATATCAATCATGAAGCATTACCACCAAAAGAACAACTATCACTGTAGAAAACGTCATTGACCATCACCAAAGGAATTTTCCTGTCCGATTCCAAGGGCTATATCCAGTTTATCATGAAATAATGCTGTGCCTTAGTGCAATCCCAAACTCAATACAAATTGCTAGCAATGCACCATACAGCATTAACTCTACTGCAACTCGCGCCACTAGTTTGCCTGCAAGATGTAAAATACAATATCAAAACTAGACTGTTTTTTGATATCAAACGGTGAGACAAACTGAGTGCATCTTCATCAAGCAATGACCAACTTCAATAATGTCAATGGATTGTGCATCGAGACTACAACTGAAATCTACTCCTTTAGATTGTATACAGAATTACTTTACTACTACCTTACTGGTATAAAGGCATGCTAAACCAGTGATCTCATCACAGACCAATAGTCTAAGAGGTCTGGGACCTGCGCAGTAGGTACGAAGATCACATCTACAGAGTGTCTCAAATTGGTCGCACTAGGCAAGACAAATGATTAAAGTATACATTAGCATACTGTTTGTAAACTGTCCCCTAAAAATGACAAAGCAATTAAAATCTAGAAGTTCACTTCACTTGATCAGTGTTTTAGCAAAAAGTATTAATCAAAGATGGTGTTCAGTATCCCTGACTCAATATTGCAATGCAAGCAGATAAAATAAAAAAATCCCACATTTTGAAATTTGAAACTATTTGTTTAATGAAGTACTGCTTTGACTTACCTCTCATGTGGACTAAAGTGTAAACGAATTCTCGATCATTTCTATTAACAGCACAGTATAGTATTAACATAACCCCCCTTTGCCAAGAAATGCCATCCAACTGCATCACACTGTAGAACTCTACATATAGCTGTATCTTTTATGATATACCTTGTATAGTATACAGATACACGGCCCGGTGTGCACCAGGTGTGCAACGGAATCTTAATGCATTCTGTTGCCAAATATAGAAATATTTGGTCTCGGTTATATCAAACTGTGAGTATATTTAGATAGGTGTTCAAGGCCAAGCAACGCTGCTTGATAACAAACCAAAGACAAGTACAGACTTGCAGATTTATATACAAAGTAAGAATATCATACAAACACCTATAAATCATATCACCAGTTTATATTGCATCAGTAGTAAGCAGGAAAGTATCAGTAAGACCTGGTGATTTGTGGGATATATCTTTTTAGATTAATCAACTACCCTCTGCTAAAAAACCCTCTGCTTATTCTTGGGTTGGGGCTATAGATGGGTGTCAGCTGACGTCACACCAGGCATTTCGTCTGCACCCTTACATACCAATATAATATTAGACTGGTAATGTAGTGTCTTCCCCGAGTTTCTCTAAGACGACACAAGAATTAGTGGATTAAGTAATTTAGCTGAATTACAAGTCTCTCATGAGGAGAGATGATACTAGCATTATTATCTATACCCATATCTGAATCAAAAGTTTCTCAAACTAAAGTTTATAAATGTTAAGTTGCCCTATGGCTATACAAATAAAATAAAATATTAATAGTCAAGATATTCTAACTCTGGGGATATGAAGAGGATGAAAATAACAAATAAAGAAATATTAAAATAAAACAAAAAATAAATGAAAGATAATAAAATGCCCAAGGGCATTGTTACAAGGTACGTAGTACCAAGCAGTATTTTACTTGTTAATTGAATTAAAATGCACTTATCTTTACAAATGACATATGTGACTTGTATGCCGATTTGGTACAAGAAAACTGGCAGTGACGCAATCCAGTATCGATGAACCAACCCTGCCTAGTTAATTGAATTAAAATGCACTTAGCTTAGAGAATGACACATGGGACTTGTGTATGCTATATCGTACGAAGTGAAAATTGTAGATTTGAATATGGTAGCAATGACAGCAAGTAGGAATAACTAAACTAACTCTACCCTGTTCATAATAAATAAACAAGCATTTTCATTTTAAATCTTGGCTTATATGTTAGAATGCAACTTAAATGTGATTAAAAGAATAATTTCATAAGCTATAGTACAAAAAGCTAATAGTACGGCTTTGGCTAGGCAGAATAATCTAGAACAGAATGGCTAGCTGATTCAGTTAAATATGACTAGCAGTGCAGCTAGTTAGCATTCTTCAATCCTTAAAATTGACTGAAAAATTCCCTCTTAGACACTGTAATCAAAACAAGTAAATGTCGATTAGAGCAACATGATCCGAGCGCCCAGCGCTCACGTTCATCGAAGTTTAACACTGTCTTGCGACGCACTGTATTCCAAAACTACAGGCGCACAACGCTGACGTGGTCACACAGATATTGCATAGTAATAATACGTGAGGGATTGAAATTATTGACAATTATTTGTTTTGATAATAATGTGACTTTTATAGCATACCATGTCAAATGGATATTGCATCAATCCTTGCATGGTTTGAGATGCGATATGATTCCTATTTGACTAAAGATGCATCAACTGTCTTATTTACAATAGATGTTGTTTGTTTATCTGTTTCTTGCTATCCTCATGATCAGATGCTTGCCTGGAATCCCATCAGTTTCTTGGGAGAGTTCATACACATCATGCCATCTATGATATCATCTACTAGTGCGGTGGAGGTAAGTAATCCCATCAGTTTCTTGGGAGAGTTCATACACATCATGCCATCTATGATATCATCTACTAGTGCGGTGGAGGTAAGTAATCCCATCAGTTTCTTGGGAGAGTTCATACACATCATGCCATCTATGATATCATCTACTAGTGCAGTGGAGGTAAGTAATCCCATCAGTTTCTTGGGAGAGTTCATACACATCATGCCATCTATGATATCATCTACTAGTGCAGTAGAGGTAAGTAATCCCATCAGTTTCTTGGGAGAGTTCATACACATCATGCCATCTATGATATCATCTACTAGTGCAGTAGAGGTAAGTAATCCCATCAGTTTCTTGGGAGAGTTCATACACATCATGCCATCTATGATATCATCTACTAGTGCAGTAGAGGTAAGTAATCCCATCAGTTTCTTGGGAGAGTTCATACACATCATGCCATCTATGATATCATCTACTAGTGCAGTAGAGGTAAGTAATCCCATCAGTTTCTTGGGAGAGTTCATACACATCATGCCATCTATGATATCATCTACTAGTGCAGTAGAGGTAAGTAATCCCATCAGTTTCTTGGGAGAGTTCATACACATCATGCCATCTATGATATCATCTACTAGTGCGGTGGAGGTAAGTAATCCCATCAGTTTCTTGGGAGAGTTCATACACATCATGCCATCTATGATATCATCTACTAGTGCAGTAGAGGTAAGTAATCCCATCAGTTTCTTGGGAGAGTTCATACACATCATGCCATCTATGATATCATCTACTAGTGCAGTAGAGGTAAGTAATCCCATCAGTTTCTTGGGAGAGTTCATACACATCATGCCATCTATGATATCATCTACTAGTGCAGTAGAGGTAAGTAATCCCATCAGTTTCTTGGGAGAGTTCATACACATCATGCCATCTATGATATCATCTACTAGTGCAGTAGAGGTAAGTAATCCCATCAGTTTCTTGGGAGAGTTCATACACATCATGCCATCTATGATATCATCTACTAGTGCAGTAGAGGTAAGTAATCCCATCAGTTTCTTGGGAGAGTTCATACACATCATGCCATCTATGATATCATCTACTAGTGTGGTGGAGGTAAGTAATCCCATCAGTTTCTTGGGAGAGTTCATACACATCATGCCATCTATGATATCATCTACTAGTGCGGTGGAGGTAAGTAATCCCATCAGTTTCTTGGGAGAGTTCATACACATCATGCCATCTATGATATCATCTACTAGTGCGGTGGAGGTAAGTAATCCCATCAGTTTCTTGGGAGAGTTCATACACATCATGCCATCTATGATATCATCTACTAGTGTGGTGGAGGTAAGTATGTAAGAGGGTTTATTTACAATACCTCCTACCAGTAAACGTTGAGCCGAGCCGAGTTAACTTAAGATTAATATAATAAACTCGGGTTGCAGAAGGTGTAGTGTCGAACTAATATATTTATTCAGATGAAACCATACTTGTAATTGTTCTTGGTCATGATAAACAAATAATACATTAAAGGGACACTGTTGCTTTTCACATTAGCCTCTCACAAGTAATCCCATCAGTTTCTTGGGAGAGTTCATACACATCATGCCATCTATGATATCATCTACTAGTGCGGTGGAGGTAAGTAATCCCATCAGTTTCTTGGGAGAGTTCATACACATCATGCCATCTATGATATCATCTACTAGCGCGGTGGAGGTAAGTAATCCCATCAGTTTCTTGGGAGAGTTCATACACATCATGCCATCTATGATATCATCTACTAGTGCGGTGGAGGTAAGTTTTATAAAAATGGGACTTTTGTTTCTAAATCTTGAATCTGTGCACTAAAAATCTGATATGGTGTACTTTAGGTTCTAGTCATGTATCAAGTCTTTGATTGGACGAATAGTGCACCATATATGGTCATCAAGGGACAATGTATTTCATCATGTATTTGATGCATGCCTGGAATGTAAGATCTCTGAACAGTAATAAGCTCATACGCTCTTTCAGCTCAATTATTTGACATGTTATTCTCTGAGAAAATCCATCAAAGAATATAGAACAATGGAACAAATTGGATGTAAACATCAAGTTTTTGTCCTGCCGAGTTGTGCACATAAAATAAAAAATGATTAACACAGTAAAGTCCATGCTAACAGAAGTGTTACAACTCATATTAGAACATGTATTACATGTGAATCATAACTGACATAGAGGAAGAGGGGAAAAAGTTATTGACTATAGTTTGATCAGTTCCAAATTGGCGAAGCCTCCTTATAGCAGCGAATGAATACAGAAGGATGCGGTGCGCTGAAGGCAGCAAACTCACTTTTCATCATATGTGTGACACAGTGTGTGCACCCAAATTTGTGTGTGTGTGTGGCCATAATCGCGCACATATACTTGGATTACTTTTGCGCAATGAGATAAAAACTATTTCTTACCAATTTGGAACTGATTAAACTGTAGATAATGATAACAATCCAGTACCTCCCTCTAAGTACATGGCTACTACCTTATATTTATAAGATACTATTCTTCACCCATTAGATACTTGATTGAACTGAACCCTGGACGGATCCCTATATGACAGCAGCTTTGGAGACTCAAATTTGAGCCAAGTCCTTGGTGAATGTCCCAGTGTATCTCTAATAATCTATTGTATTCTTTACCCACAGATACTTCATAGCATCCTGGACCTTCCCTGTATGACGGCAGCTCTTGAGACTCAACACCGTGCCAATCGCCTCGCAAATGACCCGGTGTATGCAGAATCCATCCCTCAAGCACATCTCCACTCCATAGAAGTAATGCGTAGTCCAGATCACAGGCCGCTATTCACATATATATGTAGGAGTTTGGCTGGACAAGGGGACACAATCAGCAAGTAAGATGACCTTTTTCATTTTACGGAGAGTCCAAACAAATGGTTACCCTTGCTCAACCAAGCACCTCGGAAACGGACACTTAATTGCGTAAAGCACAAAACCCTTTGATACCCTAAATGGTGTAACACATATTGACTTTACCCCCGGAACCTACCCTAAAAAGCATCACTTACACTAATAATGAAAGGGATGGAAGCATATCATGAATAAAATATGGATTTTATTCAATGCATACATAAAACAAGCTAGATATTGCATGTTTCTCTTTTTCTAGGGCTTATTTCATTCACAAAATACAATTACTAACCGTGAATGTGGATGGAATTGCTAAAAGCAACCCCTTTTTCAGAAAGATGTTGATGATGTCATGCGAATCTTGACCCTTTTTTTGTATTTCTTGGACGCGGATGCATAGCCGTCACATATCCCGAGTGACACCCTCATTTTAACCTACATAATTAACATAGAGTATAGGCTTTAATTATGTGTCACTTCATTATGTCATGTAGATAATTGTAAATTTGATGTTACAAATGTTGATGTGTTGTTTCAAGAGAAATGAGAGATATCAATGCATGTACACGGTGTGTGAATAATAGCATGGCACCACATGGAAAATGGGCAAACATGCGTTTTGTGAACTACAAATGAAAATAAAGTATATGGGCAGGGCTGGAAATAAAGTATATGGGCAGGGCTGGAAATAAAGTATATGGGAAGGGCTGGAAACAATGTTGATTTCCCAGGAAGCAAACTAAATTTCCCAGAAAGTGCGCATTCCCTCCTATATCTTTATTTGGAAAAGCAAAATGCCCTTTTTTGGGGAAAGAACTTCCTGAATTCCACATTTTTTCAGGCCTGTGTGTGGGTAGTGCACACATGTGCAGGGCTAAACGGAGCTCAAGTAGATATTTTCAATCGATGCACTTTAAAATACTTAAACAAAGTATGATATTCGTTGCGTTTTTTTAGTCTCTGGTATTTTCATTAAGACAATTTGTTATTAATCTGTGTAACTAATTCACACAATTGAATTGAATATGATTGTTTTATATATATACAGATTAAGTAACCTGCATACATTACTACAAGATTTGACTAGCCATCCAAGGGTCTCAACTTGTGCTAAATCAGTGCCTATTTTACTCAAGTAAGTTTTATTTATTGTAACCTTATACATCGAAAAGGTAAATATTGGGAGAAAATGAAGTTTTTGCTTTCTGGGGCCATTTTAATTTACATTAAAAGAAAATGCCAGAGGCTGTATTATAGTAGATTCCCAGACTTTGGAAGGTTTACCATTTCAGTATAGGTTATATTTTACAATTGAGGGGGAGGTAGTGATTTGAAATCTTAACCTGACCATTGGCACACATGGTTCCATGCTTCCCTGTGTCTTGAATAGCCAGAACAGTGACAAAGTTTTCTTGTGCTGTTGTCCAAATTGATTTTCTTTCTAATTTAATCCTCATCTATACAAGAAGGCTAGTATGATGATCAATAGACTCTATTCACGCGGCAGCCATTTTCCAAAATATGCCACCCAAGCCTCGTTCCCGTTTGGTCTATCTGCGCCTCCCGCGGCACAATAGAACTGCGCGAGAAGCGTGGTACCAAAGTGCGCAGCATACGCATCCTCACGCAAGTCATGCAGGCGCAGGTATACGTAACGAGAACAAGGCTTGGGTGGCAAATTTTTGAAAATGGCTGCCACGTGAATATGGTCTATATGTGTCACTTGTAGATGGCACGTTTGAATAGCGCACTATTTGCTTAGGTAGTTTAAATTCATGCATGGATGTATGATATTTGGGGATGCTTCAACACTTTGAAGTCCATTATATCGCAGCGAAACCAATAGCATCTAAATCATGCCGATATCGTTGTGATTGGCCCATTCTGAATCCTGAAGTTAAATGGAATAGGTGTAAATCAATAACCAATCAGCCAATGTTTATGAATCAACTGTAATTTGTCTACTATCATAAACATAAAGTACGGATTAAACACAAAAACTTTAAACAAATTTGAGTTTACAAATTAATGTCCGACTATAAACAAATATTAGACCGTTATTTCATATGATTGATTTACAGTTAATTCTATTTATAAAAAGTCAAAACAAAGTAATAGGTTTATAGCTTATGAACATTTCCCACAATTGCAACAATTTACTTTCATATCCCCAGTCATAACCAAATTACTGCACTTATATTTTCTTCTGTTATCATGGCTTATAATTATCAGTATGGTTCACAATAAAATAATGATTATAACTCCAAATCTGTTATAAATGATATATTTGTTTTGGTTGTTTTCTCAATTTTATAGGTTGTATTTCAACACCATTCTTGATCATGGCGATCAAAGCTTATTTTGTCAACTCATTCCAGTAGTTCTAGAGAGGGCAGGCTTGCTTTATAACATCCCAGCATTTCAGAAGGATGTACGCAAGTAAGTTAGTAGCAGCATATTGTATAGGCCCATTCAGTAATGCTGTAATGTCAAAATAAAAACATTTCCTATGTTACAATTTTAAAACTTTTTTAGGGAAAGCCCTACAATTGACTTTTGATGATCTCTGCAAGCCCATAAAAGTTTATTCGATTAATTGGTCATTTACCAAATGGAATTTCTCGTAAATTTCTTTCTCTTTTTCTCCAAATTTGTCTTTCTTCAAAATGATTGTGATTTTGGGAAACATACATCACTCATCAGGGATCAGCTACAACACACAAAGTTAATTAACAACTTTAATAACACAAGATGCCGGATGTCATGACCTAGTTACTAAGGACAGGTCATGACATCCAGGTCACCTCAAAGTGTGAGGGCGCCGATCCATGGTGATTACTGATATGCTTGCTTGATACTGACATAGGCTATTATATATTGTTGTAAAAGCAGGCTATATATATGCTTGTGCCACCTCTTTGAGAGAAAGTGTAATTATGCTCCCAAATGTATTAACTGCATTGATTGATGAATGACTTGATTTATTTCTCAGACCTTAAATAAGGTGCATTTTGCCTTTCTTAAGAAAGTCTTTCTTTTTATACTTTGTTAATAACTTTTGATGAATTATGACTGATTTGAATTCATCCATTCATCTCCTTCCCTCTCTTTCATTTTAGAGTGTTATCTGAGGAGCTCCTCGCTATGTTCAAACAGTGCCCGTCACTCATCATGGATCAAAGAATAGAAATACTGGATTATGTCAGTGCACTCAGGCACATAGCAAGGAAAGAGGATTTCTTTGTACATGTGGTGAGTGCAAAAATAGTTAATTCAAAGAGGGGTGGGGGGGGGGGGGGGGGTGCAGGGTTGGAATTATCGAGGAGTACCACAGAGGTAGTTAGCTGTTTGCAATTGGCTTCTGGTACCCCAAGCGTTTGTTTGTTTGTTTTACTTATCTTATCATCTTTTGGTACACTTTTACGCAGGTATCAGGAGCTCTCATGTTTAGCTTTGTGAAATTGTTTTGAGCTTTTTTGTTTTGTTATAAGATCATCTCTTTTCGTCGCTGTTCTGTCAAAACCTCGTACCTCCATCTGGCCTTTCAGCATGTATAAAGTTATATTTCCTATGTAACCTTTGGGCAGTGTGCTCTAAACATGTTCAAGGGCCAAGAACACATATATCAAAACCGTATAAGTGCTCTTGCCCCTGAACATGTAAAGCAACACTACCTATATGCATAACCATTGGGCAGTTTTACTTTATTCATGCTGAAGCGCCAGAAAACATACACGGTTTTGACAGAACAGCGATGATGTGCTTTCCCTCTATCTGCATCCTTCTCCCATGACATCATTTTGCAAATGGAAAAAGCTGTGTTTTGTATTAAAGTTGTGTATAAAGCTTATAAGTTTATTCCATTCAGGTGGTGAAAGCAGACATTGCCTTAGTCTATAGTTTGATCAATCAGTTTCAAATTGGCGAAGCCTCATTACAGCAGGGAATGAACATAGAAGGATATGGGCGCACATGAAGGCAACAAGCGCACTGTGCATCATATGCATGACGCCTGCATAGGGCCAAAACCATGTGCGTGTGGCCATAATCGCATGCATACGCTTGGATAACTTTTGCGTGCGGAGAGATAAAAATAGGAATATTTCCCGCCGATTTGGAACTGATTAAACTATAGGGATGGGCAAGTTCAGTTGATGTAATTATTATAGCTTGATCAGCGCAGATTGGCAAGCCTTCTTACAGCAAAAAATTAAGATCCATTTATACTTGTGTCGTTGCACATCGGGCGATATTGCCAGATAAAGTTGACATTGCTTCAATTTGTGCGTCGATCAATATCCATTGACGTTGGGCAGTGCGCAACAACAGGAGTATGAGAGGAATTTTAATGTGCATCAAATGCATGACGCTTGCATTCAGGCAAATCCAGTGCGTATGGCCAAACACCTGCATGTACGCTTGGAATACTTTTACGCTCAGAGAAAAAAATTGGAACTGAATAAACTATGGACCCAAATCGAAAGATTGGATGTCAATTTTTAATAGATAGTATTATTATTTACAGATTTATAAAGAAAAAATCCCAAATGCATTTTAAGTTTTGCATGAATATTAGTAACAGTGTGTTTTGTCATTACTCCACAGGTTTGGCTGGTTGGTGAATATGCTTCGAGTAGTTACGACAAGAGATGTAGTACTGACACTATCATCAAATTCTATGAGGTAAGAGGAGGGAGGTGGTATTCTCACTATAAACATCTGTTATTAGATACAGTCATCACAATAAGTAACTGACCAGGTAATAAATATGCTGATAATTCGGAAAGTATAACTCCTACATAAATATATTTAATTATAAAGTTGTTGAGAAATTTCACATCTTGAATTTGAGATATTACACGCCAAGAATGGTTGATTAATGAGGAAGATACAATCCCAAATGTGAGATCAAGTCTGATTTTCAATTTAACATTTTTCTTTTCAACACGGAGAGAGTATGACAGGTAAAGCATGTGTGCCGTATTGTTCAACCGTAACAATGTCACCGGCCGACTATCCAATAACCAGCATGCAGGGCATCGACGGGTGAATTGGCACTACCACTACCAGTGAAAATGAAAATGAAAATCAGACTTGACAGTACATTTGGGATTGTAACTATAATCAGCTATTCTTAGCATGTAATATCTCAAATTCAAGAAGAGAAATTTCTCAACATGTTAATAATTTAATATGTTTATGTAGGAGTAATATATAGACTCGGACAAACTGGCGAGAATTTAATTAACAAAGACCTTAAAAATACACAGCCTCGAACCCGGTCCCTCTCGCTATCGCGGCGATTGGTTACTCCACTAGGCTGCAGGGACTGTGCTAACATGGATACCAGACGAACGAGCTATTATGTATACAAAGTCTTTATTGAAAGCCTCTAGCAGCCGAAATACATGAGTAAATAATAACAATTGATGATGGCCTATAAGCATGATTCTAGCAGAATCTATGACGAGCGAAACTTAAACGCGAGGATAATGTTTATGTAGGAGTTATACTTTTATAGTTATCAGCACATTTATTACCTGGTCAGTTACTTATCAGCACATTTATTACCTGGTCAGTTACTTATTGTGATGACTGTAAAGAACTCTACAAAAGAAAGGCATACACTTTGTTCATGTCATATAGTGTGACGTCCAATTATTTGTTTGCAAACAGGCCAGATAGACATTTGGATCAATCTTTTTGGCACAATTTGGTATCATATGCCACAAAACAACAAAGATAAGCCATTATTAGCACCAGTTAATGAAAATATGTGACGTTTCATAATTTACATATTTAATACTATTTTAATATTATTATTAATGCTCTTAACATTTCTTCTTATTATTATTATACCTGATGAAAGTGTCCTGCAATCCTAGCAAACAATGTCTTTGTTGCAACTATGGCTCTTTAACCCTTACAGCCCCGCACCCCATGAAATCCCATTTCCCAGCCTGTCGGTTCCACCCGGCGCTGAGGTTTTTGGGTGAAATAATGGCCCCGGGCTACATAGCTGGGCGAATACACTCGCCCAGCATAGCTCCCCCCCCGTGGCTCAGTTGGTAGAGCGTTCGACTTGTAACCCAGAGGTCGTGGGTTCAAACCCCGGGGCGTGGCACCTCTTGTTGTGTGTGTTTTTTTTGCTTGAACAAAATTTCGTTGGAAAATCCTTCAAAAGTGTTAGGGTTAAAGTATTTATTTTTTAGCAAAAATGTTTCTGTTGTTTTTACACAGGCCTTGGAAACCCTTTTGTATGAGATATCAGTTTTAGTGCAGTCAACCACAGAGGGCAAAGATTTATATTCAACACGACTAATGACTGTAATGATGACCGCACTAGCTAAAGTAAGTCTAGAAGAAGAAAAAATCCCATTCTTTTGAATTAGTCCTGTAAAACCTACAAGCAAATCATACTAAAGTCCTCAAAAAAAGTTCAGAAATCTTTTTTTCGATCAATTAGGCAGAGCTTCAAACTGAGAAATAGCCCAAAACCTAATTGGTGGTGATTTTTTGGGGGAATTTGAATTTCTTGTAAATAATTAATATTCAGAGTGTTTATAACATTATTGTGAAAGTTTCAGATTAAAAAATCAAACCAAACCAAAACAAAATGTTTGCAGTCAACCTTCTTGTGAAAGTTTCAGATTAAAAAATCAACCCCCCCCCCCCCCCAATGAAATTTTAATTTTTTAATTTTTTAAAGTACATTGTATACTTATTAATACATTGTAAGTACATTGTTTAAAGGACGATATCTCAGTTTGGAGTTTTCATAAAGACGAACTTGAAAATGATTTAACTCCGCTTTGGGAAGTCCGATTAAAAAAAAGAAAGTATCATTGTAAAGTTGAAGATCTCTCCTTTAATAATCAATTACTAACGTAATTATGATATCTTGCCCAATTGTGTCTGGTTTCGGTAGAACACGTCACATATGTTCATATTGTGTTTTATATAAGTGAAAAGCTGATGTGTTCCTCTTTCTAACGATATACCGCATTCGTAGTAATCGTTTATTGCTGAGCCACCTGCTTGAGAATGTGGGAGGTCTAATTTAAAATGTGCCAAATTCTCCACTATTTCATGCTCAATAAAACAACTCTGCGGTATTTTCAATGATGTGTTACATTGACAACTACAGTGTAGACTGATGCTCTATTGACATTTGAGCACAAAATAGTGATGATTTGGCACATTTAGATTTAGACCTCCCCATATTATCAATTGAGCAAGTGGCTTAGCACTGAAACAAGTGATTGCTATTAGGCTTGCACGACAAGAGGTTTTTTCCTGGTGGACCAGTCGCCACTAAATGGTTGCGACTAGTCGCCGTCGGGTGACCATTGGAGGTTAAATTCTGACAAAATTTCGATGCTCAATTAGTCTTGAAAATGTGTAAATAAAGGAAGTATGACACAAACTAAAGAACAGATGACTTACACAAGGGATTTAACTAACATCTTTGCTTGGCCAGGAATATCTAAGGTGGCATAATATCACATGCGTCGGTAATATTTACTTGTGAGCAGATTTTTTTTCTCATTTAGTGTGCATGTTTAGGATTTCCAAAAGTACACTTCGGTCGATTATTGTGAGGTAAATAGTCATAGTCGCCTCTAGTGCCAATAGTCGCGAACCCGACTAAAGGCAACAAGGTCATGCAAGCCTGATTGCTATACAAATTTGGTATCATTGTAAAGATGAACTCATCAGCTTTCTATTTACGTGCAACACACTATGAGCATCAGCAAAATATGCAAACGATATTAAAGTGATTGAACAAAAATTCCGAACTTTTTTGAGGGGTTTATATTCAATACAACGTTTGCTGCCTTTGCATGGCATAATTGATAGTATCAAACGGATTGAAATACTTGAGTGGATGTAGGGTTTTGTCTCTGTTCATCCATATGTTACATCTATGGTGCTCACTGTTATATGGCTCATTCCATGAAGTTGGGGCATTTGTTAAAATAGCAGAATTTGGTACTTTAGGCAGCTTATAAACTGTTTTACTCTATGTGTATATCAAAAAAAATTAGTGTCCAAAAACAGTACTAGGTTATAGTATTGAGCCATGAAAAAAAAAAAAAAAATCGACCCTTCCTTGAAGAAAAAATAAATAAAAAATGAGGTGGTGTCCAAGACCATTTTTGCTAAAAAACGTGACATGGAAAACACAACAATTAATATGAGTTTTATGTAAGCAAAACTATCATAGAATTGCTTGGAAATCGATTTGATTAATAAAAGATACATGTATTCATAGTTTACTGACCAAAACACCTCGTCACGAGTGACTGATTTTTCACCCAAGCAACATGAAAATTGCCTTTCCGATGCTACGCACGGTGTCCACAAAATATACACGTGTAGCATCGGGAGTTTTCATTGCTGAATGGGGGTAGTTCTCTATCATACATTTTTAAATTATATTCCAAAATTAAGAGCATTTATCAATTGAAAACTATTGCAAATGAGAATAAATTTCATGAAGACCATTCCATATATTCATGAAAAAGTATACCGTGCCGTGTGCATGGTGTCCTAACCATAAAATGTAGCATCGTGATATACATCCTATGCAATTTGTGGGAATCCCCCTCTGGAGATAAATAAAACATTCCATATTTCTTTTTGTAAGGATAGAGGTCAATAGCTATCAGGTTTGTTTGGAATTTGCCACATGTGGGCTAGTTTTATCAAGGTTTCAGTCGCTAGTGTCCCGTTGTAGCATCGGGACTTTTATGTAGCATCAAAATGTAAACATTGGATAGTTTTGTTAATGGTAAGTGCGATTTTAATTATTTCTTAATGTTGCTTGTATGTCTGTATTTATTAATGCATTTTTATTGAAAGGGAAACACTGAATCAGAATTTCTTTTCATGTTATGATATTAATTTTGAGTCACGGACGCCATAATAATTTGGCGTCCATGTAGCATCGGGCATAGCATGGGCAATATTTTGCATTGGGTATCATTATAGTTCGTTGAAATTGTAATTTTTTTGTAGAATCACATCATTAATAAACTTTGAAGTTAATAATGAATTAGTTTTTGCCCTTTTAATGCTAATAATATAGCTTACCAATACGATGCTACATGGACACCATGTCCATGTAGCATTTCATAAAATTTGCCTAATTAGACTAAAACAATTACCCCATTCGAAATTATCCATCACCCAAAACATTCAAAACATTGCCTACATTTTACAACACTTTACAGAAAAAAGGCATATTATGAGAGATGTATATCTAATGAAATATATTAATTCACAATGCTACATGGACACAATTTCCATTAGCATTTCACTGAATTCACAATAAACATTCCCTTATTTTAGTTTTATTTACTATAAATAAAACAAATAATTGTAAATCATTTAAGTTCTCTATCCTTTGCTATTCTTTTTCATGTTAAATGAATAATAAATAAAATACTCCAGCATGATTTTAATATAAATATTTTCCTGCAACACAAAAAGTGCAACATGAATAAATAATCTACTCCAATATCAATACACAATGTTCCATGAAGATACTAAGCCATAGGGTTTATTTTGTTTTGCTTTGCAGGTTCTTGACATTAATTCAGAAGACAGTTCTATCGTCCTGGAATTTATGGAGATGAAGACAAGGAACCCATCTTTTTCAAAAACTAGTACCTTTCCAAAGAAATCCATCATGGCAATTAAATTATTTTTTTGCAAACTGACTTTTTAAGTGATCAAACTTTTCAATCATCTTTATCAATAATAGAGGATGATTCAATCAGAAACGAGCAAAGAGACTAGGGTACTTTAAGAACAACACTGCATGAAGTTAGTTTCAGTGGACATCTTAAGTTTCTTTGATCAATGGTGTATTGTTATTGTGTAATTGTAAGAAATGGACAAATGGTGTGCATTGGTGTATGTGTATCATAGGTAATTATGTTTTATGCTTCATGGCATGTTATCTTTTTGTGTAATTTGTAGTTTTACAATCCATGTTATTAATTTTATCGTGTGCTTAAAACATAAAAAGTTAACATCATAGTACATCCTCTCTATTGATCTGAAAAAGATGCACCTGTTCAAGCTGTTCCAAATATTTTAGGGCACGGTGTCCATGTAGCATCGTAATACTTAAGTACACAGAAAAGGTAAATTTTACATGAACAGTGTTTAGATAAATTTCAAGCAATTCACTCTGTGTATCTACTTGATATGATGAACAAGTAGACAAACCATTCACACTCAAATAATTGTAACAGTATGAATAGTCTTATTATTAACAATGTTACAAAACGCGGTGTCCATGTAGCATCGGTAGTGCATTTTATAACATTATACAGGTCAATAATACTTCATATACTTACTTTATGACTATAATGTAATCAATGTGCATGGTTTATAGAGTACTTTACATCAAACAAATATTGATATGTACTTTATTTAAATTCATTATACAAATTGCAAAATAAAGAGTCACTTTTCAATGAGTTTTTACATAAAACAGTTAATCTACGATGTCTTGTTCGTTAAGTTATGTTCAACCTAGACAAATCTGGTTTCTTTTCATGTATTTGTGGTTCCAAGTAGTTAATTGAGGTATAGAAACTTGGCCCACATCTTAAGCTAATTTATTAGAAAATGATATGGAAATGGGAAATGGTGTCCATGTAGCATCAGGATTTTTGGAAATGTCATCCAACTGTTGAACATGTGCGGTTATTTTACACCAAATGTTACATTAAAAAAAAAGGTTCTACATTGGACTTTGGTAAATGTAGAACCTAAAAAAGAAGAAAGAGTTGGAAAATATCCATTTTGAAAATTTCACTTGGATGTCACATAATATGCCCCAACTTCATGGAATGAGCCATATATATTCACAATGGTGACACTGTGCAGGCCAATATGTTTGGCTAGAGCTAGATGTAATGTGCAGCAATGCCAAAAACATTAGACAGCTATAGTTTGATCAGTTCCAAATTGGCGAAGTCTCTTTACAGCAGTGAATGAATACAGAAGAATGTGTGGGTGTGGCCATAATCGCTCACATGTGCTTAAACTACTTTTGCGCACGAAGAGATAAAAACTGAATATTTCTCCCCAATTTGGAACTGATTAAACTATAGATAATTTCTTACTATTACAGATTTTGCCAATGATTGTATTCTTATACAGTTTGAAGTTCCTAGGTCTGTTTTGTAAAATACCCATTAATAAAACAGTTTGAAGTTCCTAGGTCTGTTTTGTAAAATACCCATTAATAAAACAGTTTGAAGTTCCCAGGTCTGTTTTGTAAAACACCCAAAAATAAAACCGTTTGAAGTTCCTAGGTCTGTTTTGTAAAATATCCAATCATAAAACCGTTTGAAGTTCCTAGGTCTGTTTTGTAAAACACCCAAAAATAAAACCGTTTGAAGTTCCTAGGTCTGTTTTGTAAAACACCCAAAAATAAAACCGTTTGAAGTTCCTAGGTCTGTTTTGTAAAATATCCAATCATAAAACCGTTTGAAGTTCCTAGGTCTGTTTTGTAAAATACCCAATAATAAAACAGTTTGAAGTTCCTAGGTCTGTTTTGTAAAATACCCAATAATAAAACAGTTTGAAGTTCCTAGGTCTGTTTTGTAAAATACCCATTGATAAAACAGTTTGGCGTTCAAAGGTCTGTTTTGTAAAATACCCAATAATAAATCAGTTTGGAGTTCCTATAGGTCTGTTTTGTTTTGTAAAATACCCAATAATAAAACAGTTTGAAGTTCCTAGGTCTGTTTTGTAAAATACCCAATAAAATAAATCAGTTTGAAGTTCATAGGTCTGTTTTGTAAAATACCCAATCCATAAATATTTACGTTAAATTATTCTGATTGTAATTTACAGCTTGGCTCACGTTGCCAGGATCTCATACCTCGTGTCCTGCTCTGCCTGACAAAGATATCACAGCTCCAAACCAAGACTTCTACTGACGATAAACAGAACAAAGTGTTATTAGGCAGAGCTAATGAACTCATCAACTTGTTGAAATTGCCAGAGTAAGTCTAGTCTAAAATTTATTTATTTGTTTTGATTAGGCGACGAAAAAAACACACCCTGTTTACGAGCAAACAGACCTTTCAGTATATAGGATCGTTCGTTCGTTTTTTGTTCGTTTTTGTTTTTATTTTTCAAACATTTCGGGAAATGTTGGTGAATTTTCAGCAATTTCACAAAAAATTTAAAAATTTAAAAGAAAAAAAATTGCAAACATTTTCCAAAATATTTCTTAAAATTGTTTGTTGTTGAAAATTGGAAAAAGTAGATCAGGTGTTTTTTTGTCACCTTAACCCCGACCATCACATCCAATTGATCAGATCCTTGTTCAAATTATGCATGGTTCTAAAATATCAACTTTTTGCTTGTTAGCCACTGAAAAATCTCCTTTAATATTAGAAAAGAATGCATTCTATGATAAATTGTGTGTGCATTTGGCATGTGCATTTGGCTTATACATGTATAATAGGGGTCAATTTGAACAGTTTGAAGATGCAGACAAGCCATTCTCATACAGCATTGAAATGGAACAGTATTTTTTCAAATATTTGTATTTCTACATTCAAGAGAAGCTTTGAATAAGTTCATCAGGATTGTAGATATACATTAAAGTTGATATTTTGTTGAACAAATCCAAGAATTGTACTCACAATTAGACGGTTTCGTCAACCAGTTCGGTTGACTTCTTCAGTAATGGCTTGATCCACTTCTTTTTCATGCGAGAGATGATATTCTCGTTCCCAGGATGCAAAGTTGTTGTGATGAGTGGATCAAACACGTGACTCAGAGAATAAATGCCCTCGTCGCGGTTGAGTATGTTATAAGACATGAGAAGCAATTTGGATACGACGACAGGGGCCTAACATACTCAACCGCGACGAGGGCATTTATTCTCAGAGTCACATGTTTTAAAAATATTCATTTGTTCTCCATCCTGACCATAATAATGATGCACAATAATACAAAATGTTTTTAGCTCGCCAAGGTAAGCTTACTTGTATTTAAAGTTTGCATCTGGTCATTGAGTATGCTGGTTCCCTGCATCAATGGGCTCTACACATCGCATCCATAGATGCTGATACATGCAAATTATGTCATCACATTGAACTGGCCTAAAAGTCATGCATATGCATGTAATGATGTAAACAAATGCCAACTTCATGCTAAGAATGATAACAAATTCGCTGATTGGCACAAAAAACACTGTCTGCACCCACAACAGAGTCGGACTTCACACGCATGGCATAGCATGCCATGCCAACGCAACAATGCATTCGGTATTTGATGTGTAACCGTAACTACAACTTGTGTTGATCGTTATTTCCCATATGTAATAATCATAGAGCAACAACGTAGGTCTAATGTGGTGTGGAGTCGATTATTGGTTGGGATGGAGTTGCCTATACCTGCACCTATGGATGAGTTGGCGCAGGGATCCAGGGTGCAGGGAACCAGCAGAGTCCTTGAGCACCGAAAGTATATTTCACTAAATGTAGGTTTAATCACAAATACTATCTCCATTATTTACAGTGTTGCCTCGTCTATACTCAGTCCGCCACCAGACATTACTAGTGGTCGTTGGCATACAGATTACATCACATCTATTCCTATTCTCCTGCAAGCTGCAAGTAAGATAGTACCACATTGATGCACCAAGTCTAGAGTGTTTACTGTCAACAGTTATGGAGATATATATACTACGGTGAATTGTAATCTATACTTCTATACTTTATAGCCCTCTATGCTACCTGAAATTACAAAGTTGCTGAAAAAGAGATAAATATTCCACTCATTTTTCCCGCTCCTAAGTCTGTTGTTTTTCCTGTCCAGTACAATAGTACCGCATGGCGACGAGACTTGTGTGTTTTATGCAAAATAATTATGCGGTAATTATCGCGATTCTCACCAATAGGGACTTGTACACAGCCGTCACTCACTGGTCCACGCACTAACACACATGAGCCGCTCAACACATCTCTCAGACTGGCCAACATTTTTGATGGCGACTATAGTAAGATAGGACATCCTTGATGCACCAAGGTTGACATGTTTACTGTCAAGGATTCTAAAGATATTACCAGTGTAGTGACATCTATGAGATGAAAGATGAACTTGATAAGTTCTTGATATTGCCGTAATCAGGAACTTTCAAATTATGTATATACAATATGTATATAGATAACATTTTATTGATACTGTTTTTGTAAAAATTATGTTTTGAGAATATGTGGAGTAGGTCTTGGTCCTGAAAGTAAATTTTATATACTAGAAAATAAAACTGCACAAATTGTATAAACCGGATACAAGCTGATACAATCGATGATTTTAATAAACAGTGATCTTTTTGTAATTGAAACAATGATGAGCAAAATGTTACATGTGAAGGTCATATTATTCCAAAGTTGGTTTGAGTTAAGTCATAATATAAACCCCTCAATTTTTTAAAATTTATTCAAATGCCTACATTTTGGTTATTTCGTTATGTTCATAGTGTGTTGTACGTCGATAGAAAGTGGAAGTGTTTAGCTTTCCAATTATACCAAATTTGTACTAATCACTTGTTTCAGCGCTCAGCCCCTTGTTTGATAATATAGAAAGGTCTTAATCTGAGTGTGCCAAAATCATCACTATTCTGTGCTCAAAAATCAATAGAGCTACATACTCTATATGTACACTGTAGTTGTCCATGTAACACTTCATTCATAAAACAGATGACAATTTTTCTTTTGGGCGCAAAATAGTGATGAGCACATTTTGATTGAGACCCCCATTATCATGCAAGTGACTGAGCTCTGAAACAAGTGATTGGTACAAATAGGGTATCGTTGGAAAGAGGAATACATCAGCTTTCTATCGATATGTAACACAATATGAAGATATCAAGAAATATCTGAAAAATTGGGGAAAAAAAGAAAAGAAAAAAAACACAATTTTTTTGATGAGTTTATATTTAGTTGTAATATGATTAAAATAGTTAATGCTATTAGATACTATAATATATCGTCCAGTAAAAATATTGAGGAGCTGTATATTATGGCATGATAAATATTGTTTAGCACAAAGTGACTTCGTATCATTCACTTTAACCTGTATATATTAGTGTAATTTTATCGCATGTAATCAAAGAACCAGCTGATGAGAGTTTGAAGACGGCAGAAGGGCAAAAACAAATGTTTTCTTGCGTAATGTGCCAGGTTGACTAGAATCTAACAAAGATATTGTTTGACTACAATGTTAAGAGTTTAGTTGCCTTCGCAAGGGATAGACCTTAAAGAGATCACATTGTTGATGCACAACTGCAGGGGTTTGAAGAGCTTATTAACATCCTGGTCATGATCTGACCAGCAAATATAATTGTTAAACTACAACTGCAGCAGTTGGAGGGCTTGCTATATTAATAGCCTCACCTATCCAACAACAATATTGTTAATTTACATTCAGGTGACGAGAGAAAAACCCAGGTTCAACGGGCCAGACTTACCCATTTTTCCCCGTAAAAATGTGTGATTTGTTTTTACAGGAACAAAATTGAATTATAATATATTTTTGAATTGACCATAAAATTTGATAACAAAACAAGAACCAACAAAATCAATCCACCGACTGATCCATTTGCCCGTAGAACAGGGTTTTTGTTTAAAAGGTTTGAAAGGCTTACCAATCTGGTCAGGTTGGATCTGACCAGCAATAATAAGGTGGAGCTATAAAACCTGTACCTAGCAGTTTGGAGAGTTTAACTAAGTCTTTATGAGTTAAAACTCATAATAACAAACATGTTGAAAGATTTTGTGGTTAAGATAGATCTGTTCAATAACGATATCATGGAGCTACAACCAGTGGCCATGGATGTTTGAAGGGCTTACACTGACCTCCAATTAGATCTGTTCAACAGCAGTTATTATGGAGCAGCAACCGCATCAGTGTGAAAGGCTAATCCCACCTTCACCAGTTAGATCTGTCCACAATAACATTGTGGACATACAGCCTTCAATGTTTTGAAGTGCGTATACTGACCTCGGGTTAGATATTTCTAACAAAAATATTGTGCAGCAGTTTGGAGGGCTTACCAACCTTAAAAAGTTAGATCTGTCAAAAATAACATTGTTGAACTTTGTGCAACAGTTTAACAGGCTTTCTAGCCTGGCAAAGATAGAATATGTCCAACGATGATAATTATTGTTGAGCTACAACCTTGAGTGTCTTGCACACTCTACCATGAGTTAGAAATGTTCCAAAATGACAACATTGTGGAACTACATCTGGATTATTTTGAGGGGCTTAACTACCAGGAATATGTTCAAACATGTTGTGGGTCTTCAACTGCATCAGCTTGAAAGGCTTAGAGAAATGTCTAAAAATAACATTTTGTGCAAATATAGCTGAAACAGTCTGAAGGGCTTTTTGACCTAACAAGTTTAGATCTGTCCAATAATAATATTGTTGAGTTACAACTGCAGCAGTTTGTAGGACTTCAATTACTTCCATAGGGAAGTGATATCCAACAATAACATTGTTGAACTACACTCAGAACTGTTTTAAAAGGTTGTCCAAGAATTACCTTTTTGCACTAAGGCCAAATAAAAAAATATAGTAGTTTCTCGTCCCCGCGCGCATCCGTTTTGGCTGCCGCATCCCAAAAAGTTTTTTTTTTTTTTTAATTTTTTTTAATTTTTTTTTTTTTTTTTTTTTTTTTTTAAATTTCAAGATCACACTGATGTTGTTTAAAAAAAACCTGTGTTACAATCAAAAAACAACACAACAGGCGAAATATACTCATTTTAAGGTTATAAAGCTAGTCTTAGAAAAGTGGCGGCCATTTTGAAGCAAAAACATTTCCACCATGTTGGAAAAAGCGAAACCAGTTTTGGAAAAAGGGGCATCCGCCATCTTGGATCCGCCATTTTGGAAAAAAAAAAAAAGAAAAAAAACTGCCCTCATCCTCCATTTTTCAAAAAGTTAGGACGAGAAACTAGTTTTTTTTTTTATTTGGCCTAAAACTGCAGCACTTACCAACCTCAAATGTTAGAACTGTCCATGAATCATATTGTGGAGCTTAAACTGCAGCAGTTTGGAGCACTTAACAACCTCAAAGGTTAGAACTGTCCAAGAATTATATTGTGGAGCTAAAACTGCAGCAGTTTTGAGCACTTACCAACCTCAAATGTTAGAACCGTCTAAGAATTATATTGTGGAGCTAAAACTGCAGCAGTTTTGAGCACTTACCAACCTCAAAGGTTAGAACTGTCCAAGAATCATATTGTGGAGCTAAAACTGCAGCAGTTTTGAGCACTTACCAACCTCAAAGGTTAGAACTGTCCAAGAATCATATTGTAGAGCTAAAACTGCCGCAGTTTGGAGCACTTTAACAACCTCAAAAAGTTAGAACTGTCCAACAGTAAAATTGCTGAATTACATTATGCACCAGTTTGAAGGCCTTCACCACCTGGGGGGTGTTAAATGTGCTCAACATGAGCAAACTACATCTGCAATATGCCAACAATAATAGAACAAGTCTACACCTGTAACAGATCAAATGCCTACCAATCTGTGTGGTTGTTGGATCTGTCAGACAATGTTAAGACACTACATGTACAGCAGTTGAAGGGCTAACCAATACTTAGGTTACTCCCACAGACGTTTGTAGGACTTATCAACCTGTGATTGTTAGATCTGGCAGACAATGTTAAGACACTACACGTACAGCAGTTGAAGGGCTAACCAATACTTAGGTTACTCCCACAGACGTTTGTAGGACTTATCAACCTGTGATTGTTAGATCTGTCAGACATGTTAAGACACTACATGTACAGCAGTTGAAGGGCAAACCAATACTTAGGTTACTCCCACAGACGTTTGTAGGACTTACCAACCTGTGATTGTTGGATCTGTCAGACAATGTTAAGACACTACATGTACAGCAGGTGAAGGGCTAACCAATACTTAGGTTACTCCCACAGACGTTTGTAGGACTTACCAACCTGTGATTGTTGGATCTGTCAGACAATGTTAAGACACTACACGTACAGCAGTTGAAGGGCTAACCAATAATTAGGTTACTCCCACAGACGTTTGTAGGACTTATCAACCTGTGATTGTTGGATCTGTCAGACAATGTTAAGACACTACATGTACAGCAGTTGAAGGGCTAACCAATACTTAGGTTACTCCCACAGACGTTTGTAGGACTTATCAACCTGTGATTGTTGGATCTGTCAGACAATGTTAAGACACTACATGTACAGCAGTTGAAGGGCTAACCAATACTTAGGTTACTCCCACAGACGTTTGTAGGACTTATCAACCTGTGATTGTTAGATCTGTCAGACAATGTTGAGACACTACATGTACAGCAGTTGAAGGGCTAACCAATACTGAGGTTACTCCCACAGACGTTTGTAGGACTTATCAACCTGTGATCGTTAGATCTGCCAGACAATGTTAAGACACTACATGTACAGCAGTTGAAGGGCTAACCAATACTTAGGTTACTCCCACAGACGTTTGTAGGACTTACCAACCTGTGATTGTTAGATCTGTCAGACAATGTTGAGAGACTACATGTACAGCAGTTGAAGGGCAAACCAATACTTAGGTTACTCCCACAGACGTTTGTAGGACTTACCAACCTGTGATTGTTAGATCTGTCAGACAATGTTGAGAGACTACATGTACAGCAGTTGAAGGGCAAACCAATACTTAGGTTACTCCCACAGACGTTTGTAGGACTTACCAACCTGTGATTGTTAGATCTGTCAGACAATGTTGAGAGAATACATGTACAGCAGTTGAAGGGCTAACCAATACTTAGGTTACTCCCACAGACGTTTGTAGGACTTACCAACCTGTGATTGTTAGATCTGTCAGGCAATGTTGAGAGACTACATGTACAGCAGTTGAAGGGCTAACTAATACTTAGGTTACTCCCACAGACGTTTGTAGGACTTATCAACCTGTGATTGTTAGATCTGTCAGACAATGTTAAGACACTACATGTACAGCAGTTGAAGGGCAAACCAATACTTGGGTACTCCTACAGACGTTTGTAGGACTTACCAACCTGTGATTGTTAGATCTGCCAGACAATGTTAAGAAACTACATGTACAGCAGTTGAAGGGCTAACCAATACTTAGGTTACTCCCACAGACGTTTGTAGGACTTACCAACCTGTGATTGTTAGATCTGTCAGGCAATGTTGAGACACTACATGTACAGCAGTTGAAGGGCTAACCAATACTTAGGTTACTCCCACAGACGTTTGTAGGACTTACCAACCTGTGATTGTTAGATCTGTCAGACATGTTAAGACACTACATGTATAGCAGTTGAAGGGTTAACCAATACTTGGGTTACTCCCACAGACATTTGTAGGACTTACCAACCTGTGATTGTTAGATCTGCCAGACAATGTTGAGACACTACATGTACAGCAGTTGAAGGGCAAACCAATACTTGGGTACTCCTACAGACGTTTGTAGGACTTATCAACCTGTGATTGTTAGATCTGCCAGACAATGTTAAGAACCTACATGTACAGCAGTTGAAGGGCTAACCAATACTTAGGTTACTCCCACAGACGTTTGTAGGACTTACCAACCTGTGATTGTTAGATCTGTCAGACAATGTTGAGACACTACATGTACAGCAGTTGAAGGGCTAACCAATACTTGGGTTACTCCCACAGACGTTTGTAGGACTTACCAACCTGTGATTGTTAGATCTGTCCCGGGATATTGCCAACACATTTTGAAGAATAGATATACACCTAGCACAAAAGGTCCCTGACTAGGTGCTTTGATGTTGGCTTATCCAAACTCAATAATTGGTACCAGAAATCAGAGATATACATTAAATGGGCAAATTTCTTCTTCATAGTTTGATACCTCATTCATAAAGATCGAATTGATACTTTTGAAGTTATGATGATTTCAATAACCACAAGGATATCACAGTTGTCATCACAGATGCATTGTCCACTGTGTGCTCTCTCAACCAGTCAGGTATGGGGATGAATGGGTAACAGGCATCGACAAGGAGTCGGTACACTCACATTTTCAATGCATAATCACACACTAAGCAAGGATATCCCATTGAAACCCACTTTTAGTGTAAGAATTGTTTTGGTAGTTGTGGTCAATTAAACAATCATAACATCAACAATATCCACTCGATTTTTATGAATGAGGTATCATACTACGGAGATGAAATTTGCTCATGAAATGTATATCTCAGATTGTTTGTATCGATTATTGATTTTCGATTAGCCAACATCAAAGCGCCTGGTCAGGGACTTTTTGTGCTAGGTGTATACAGGGTGTCTCAAAAAAATTAGGACTCTGTTCCATGACGGTGTAATTCTTATTAAAATCATTGGACCATGACCAATTTAGTCTCAATGTAAAGCCCAATTAATTATTATGATATCCTGAAAATATAAGATCAATCCGATGCAAAATAAGAAAACTAGCATACTTTGTATAAACCATGTCATTTACTGGTTTGTACAATGGGATCTACATGTACAGACCAGTAAATAACATGGTTTACGCTTCAATACGTTATAATAATTGTCAACATAGTAAATAATCTATCAGTCAATAGCAAAGTTTAGTTTGGTAATCCATATAATTCTGGCACAAATCAATACTTGATAAACAAATACGCAAAACAGATGCATGCATATTCTGTGCAAATTAAAAAGTTTTGTTGAACAGTTCTCGAACCCACTGTGGATGGTTCATTGAGTTACAAGTCGAGCACTTTCATGTTACTCGACTGTTACTGTGTGAATTCCCATTGTACAAACCAGTAAATGACATGGTTTACACAAAGTATGCTAGTTTTTATCGGATTGATCTCATATTTTCAGGATATCATAATAATTAATTGGGCTTTACATTGAGACTAAATTGGTCATGGTTTAATGATTAGAAAAAAAGAATTACACCGTCATGAAACAGAGTCCTAATTTTTTTGAGACACCCTGTACAGGTAGTTTAGCATGTGGTGATTTACTTCCAAATCTAAATCAAGAATCCTCATCTGGATATTACCTATTTTTGTAGATGTGCTTTGTTCTGTAAATGTCAGCAAAGTCAATGACAAAATAAAACCAGGCATATCTCAAATCCCTCCCTGTTAGATTTGGTCATGAGCTTTCCCGGTTTGTATGCTTGTGTAAGCAACAGCCAATGTATATAATAAAAACTAACCCTCCCATCTAAGGATGGGACTATATTCATCTCAAATTGGTCAGCTTTCCCGGTTTGTATGCTTGTGTAAGCAACAGCCAATGTATATAATCAAAACTAACCCTCCCATCTAAGGATGGGACTATATTCATCTCAAATTGGTCAGCTTTCCCGGTTTGTATGCTTGTGTAAGCAACAGCCAATGTATATAATCAAAACTAACCCTCCCATCTAAGGATGGGACTATATTCATCTCAAATCCCTCCCTGACAGATTTGGTCAGCTGTCCCGGTTTGTATGCTTGTGTAAGCAACAGCCCATGTATATAATCAAAACTAACCCTCCCATAGATGGGACTATTCATCTCAAATCCCTCCCTGTTAGATTTGGTCATGAGCTTTCCGGGTTTGTATGCTTGCGTAAGCAACAGCCAATGTATATAATCAAAACTAACTCTCCCATCTCTAAGGATGGGACTAGTCATCTTATCAAGTGAGGTGTTTTGTATTTTGTAATAGTAATAAGTATAGTTATATTTATGTATATTATAGGTGTATGTATAGCAATAAAGGATAAAGCAGAACATGATTGATGGTAGTCATTGCTTGTCTCTTGATATGAAGTGTAGTACGAGGGTCATTCAATAAGTTCTATCTCATAACTTTACTATTATAAAAGACAGGCGTATGAAATATTCCACAATTGTAGCTTTGAATCTCAGCTACAAATTCATAGTAAATTGGTCCGAGTACTGGTTGTACTTCTCTGGAGATGCATTAAAAAACCAAACGTCCATTAAGTGCGACGGAAACGGAAAACCCCCAGCAAAATGTCTCCCAAGTGCAATTCTTTTTGGCCAATTCTAAGAGGCAGATCGACCTATCGGTCAATTTAAACCGTTCTAAATTACGGATATATCTTGAACAGACTATAAACAATAAAAGGGACAGATTTCTTGGGGAAATGCTCTCTAATTAACCAGACAGAGACCAGGACAGTCATTAATGTTAACCCTATACCCTAGAGAACTGCTACAAAAGTCATATTTGCTTTTCATAAGAACTAAGAGATCTTCAATATACAGAACTAAGTTGATAGATTTCAAGTCTCTCGAAGAGATAATTTTCTACCACTGACTACCTGATTGACTATTCTAAAGGTTGCATATAAAGAAAACTCATAAAAGTGTCTATCATGTTGAGATTTAACATTCGAGGCATAACTGTGGCTGGACTTGTAACAACGAAAATGTTACTGAATAGCATTATTCCTGTGAGCAAAAGACGTAGCAATACATTAAAGTTGCTATTATACTTTACAAGCCTACAAAGGTTAATATTGCCTACAATCTGATTTATACATGATAATACAGTTTTTATAATCAGAAATCATCCATTGTTTTCTATTTTCAGTATTTAAGTCAGGTTGTTATGTCTAATCGTACAATACGGAGAAAAAACAAAAACATGTATTTATTTTAAGGCTTATTTCCCATGTCCATTGTCCAAAATCTCTCTCTGGCTTTGATTGCATCATAACAAAAGTGAAACAGACATCAATTATCATTGACTATTGATGTGTAGCTATGATCCAGAGCTATAATCAGGACAAATGTCATGAGGTTGACATTCATATTAGCGATGTTATGAGTGAGGAGGTAGAACTAATTGAATGACCCTCATATTTTTTGTATCATTTTAATTATTTAATTGAAATTAAACCTGAATTGCATGACAATTCTTAGGTTTACTCCCTTGAGGGCCACTCAACTTTATCATGCATGACCAAGAAAACATGTAATTAGTGGTGTCTTTTTAGATTGGATGCGTTATGCGCGTAACCTGTTTAAGGGTCAAATTCAAAGAAGAGGGTACCTTTTTAAAATCCTATCAAACTTAATGCATATATTTTGAGTTTAATAAAAATGCTGTGCTCTTAAAATGTTGGTGCTGGTTTTTTTACAATACTTATACTTTAGGGAAGTATGCGTATATTCACGTTTTGTTCACTTTTTGGTGCAGTGGACCTACTCGATTAGGCGTCAAATTAGGGAGAAAATATGAAAAATAAATGCATTTTAGGGGATAATTTGGTCATGCATTCTTACAGTATTATATTTGGCTCCCCAACCCACACAGGTTAAACACTTTAGTATAGTAGTAGCACAGTAACACTTTCGTAACAATATACCAGCAATATATTATTCCGTAAACTCAAAACAGTATGTCCAAACCAATTTATATAATGATTCTCTTTTAATACTGCCCTTGGGATTTTACTGGGAGTCTATTCTGGTATTCTGATACTAACTAAACTTCTTTGGATAAACTATATAATGCTCATGGGGATCTTGGAGGAACTGCCCGGCAAGCGCTACTTTGTTTCATAACATAATGAGGGATTGTAAACACATGTTAGATTGTACGCCGATATTGATCCATCTCAAGTGCCATTAATTATTTACACACGTTCGCGTTGTTACACTTCCCTGACTTTGACAGTCAATTTCTCAAAACTGGGTTTCTTGATAGTGTCAACTTCTTTTGGTCATATCTATGGATAGAAACAATAGTGGATAACTAAATATCGCCCCTATCAACTTTTTCCATTGTTCAGCCTGTATCTCCTATTCAGATACCGCGACTTTCAGCCTGTTTCGTGGTGCCATGTCACATATATCCATCCTCCACCCGGCAACCCGCAGTATCAATTTTGCTGTATATCATTTGAATGGTGTCAAACTGGCCACTTTTGTGCATTATTTATGTGGTTTATTCCACAGAGGCTATATAATACCCCTCTCTATGTTACGAAGTAATAGTAATATACAGTCATCACAATAAGTAACTGACCAGGTAATAAACATGCTGATAACTCTAAAAGTATAACTCCTACATAAACATATTAAATTATAAACATGTTGAGAAATTTCTCTTCTTGAATTTGAACTATTACACGCTAAGAATGGCTGATTATTATAAAGGAAGTTACAAACCCAAATGTACTGTCAAGTCTGATTTTCATTTTCACATTCAACACGGGGACTCAGACCGGCAAATTATTGATTACTGGTAGTGGTAGTGCCAATTCACCTGTCTGTCGATGGCCTGGTTGTTGGAGAGTCGGCTGGTGGCATTGTTACGGTTGATCAATACGGCACACACGCTTTACCTGTCATACTCTTCCCCGTGTTGAAAAGAAATGTTAAAATGAAAATCAGACTTGCCCTAACGTTTGGGATCGTAACTTCCTCATTAATCAACCATTCATAGCGTGTAATATCTCAAATCTCAACAACTTTATAAATAAATGTTTATGTAGGAGTTTTACTTTTAGAGTTATCAGCATGTTTATAACCTGGTCAGTTACTTATTGTGATGACTGTACATTACATATGCTTTTCAGAATCCTCTTGATTTCAACTATACTAAATAAATTAACTGGGGTTCTTTTTAAAATTTTGGAATTTTTTCAGGAGGGGAGTCAATCCTGTAAATTTAAATCAAAGGTGGGCTTAAATATCAAAAATCCTATTAAAAGTGTAAATCTTATTTAGGTATATCCTACAGGTGCCAAACATTAAATAACTTGACCATTGAAACAATTTGTTATTGAAATAAAAATGTTTTATTAATTTGTAACAGAAAAATATGGGATCAACAACATGATTATAGGTCAATAAATACATGTTTTGTTTCTTGAGACATTAGACAAATCAAAGCATGCCTGACGGGTCTTACTATTGTAAGCATATCAACATCTGGCAAAGTGCATTGATTTGTATTATTTCTCGAGAAACAAAATAATTATACGCATGTATAATTGACCTAATTCATACATGACAATACTAATTAAAATAGTTTTTTGTTATTAATGTTACTCTCTTAAATTTATTTCCAACAAATATAAGTGATTATGTATGTGACTTTTACTTTTACAAAACCTTATTTATTGCTTCATATAATATTGAAACAGATATGCGCTAATTACTATGTTTGCCAATCATACATAACTACAATATTTTGTGAACAAAATATGCAAATTCTTAGATTTTTCATTCAATGATGCGCAAATATCACTGCTTTTAAATAATAAAAAAAAAGAATAATGAAATCTGTCAGTACTGTAGATGAAAATGGCTGCCAAAATGGGGTAACCCTTTTGAACCACCCTGTAAACTGAATCAGGGGTATACAAGCAAACATGTTGCTTTCCATATGGGTTAAAAATATCCTTCCACAAAATATGTTCCACAAAATATGGTAGTAGGGAGAGAAGGACAGACACATTTTGCAGCATGCCATTATAAAAAGGTTACCAACCTGACGGAGTTACCAGATTAAGGTTGTTTCAAAAGTAACATTCATACTGCAACATGCATGCTTACCCATCTCCCAGGCAGCACTGTAACTCCAGTAGGTAGGTGACTTTTACATATAGGGTAAAGTCGCCAGTTTTCGGTCAGCGCCTATTTTCGGTCACTTTCACCAAAATCGTGTAATTGCATCGGTCACCGCCATTTTAAAGGAATACCTGGCATCAACTATGCGGCGTTTTTTTAGCCGTCAGTTTATAACGACGAGGTCATTTTCATTACACGATTTCGGCGAAGTGACAGAAAATAGGCGCTGACCGAAAACTGGCGACTTTACCCTACTTACGATTGGTGTCAAAGTAATATTTTTCATCACCATTCAAGTACCCATGAAATTGAACTGACACCAATGCAAATATATACATAATATATAAAAGTCACTGGTTTTGTAGTGCCGCCTTATATGTTTATGTGACCTAACATGAGTAAATGAGGCACAATGTGGCAGTACCTAATTTGATTTAAGAGCACAACATTTAATATATAGGGCAAGGTCATAATAATTCAAATTCATAAAAAGTCTTTTTACTGATCTTTGATACATCTTTTATCAAACCAAAGACTCAAATTCATGAAAATAAAGAGTTAAACTGCATTTTGAGGTATTTAATTTTCCTTTACTCCATTGATTTGTTAACAAAACCAAAGCTTAAAATAGTAATAACTTTATATAAATTTGTATTTGAGAAAAAGTGATTTTCAATTATCTATAACTTTGACTAGAAATGTGGTATTACATTGAATTTAGTACCAAAATGTCCTTTAACTACATATCATAAATAACTCAATATTCATGTTCCTCATGTGCCTCATTGATTCGAGTCGAGTTGGGTTACATATCCACCTTGTTACAATCAATATTTCTGGGTTTGATTTCGGCAATGTTACCCTGCAAGTTGGGATAAAAACGACTGAAGCTGCAAAACGGGTAGCAAAAAGAAGCTACTAAAATTCCTAGAAGGATTAATTAAAGGACAATCAGATTGACAACTATGAGTGTCCCCTACAAATACTCGGTACTGTATGTTACTTTATGTTCAGTGTTTATATTTAGACTATTTTGTAAAAAAATCTAATCCCCACAGTCCAGATACAACATTTAACAAATTTGAGTTATTATCATTACCTACTGAATTTATTTAATTTTGTCTTTATTTCATTTTTTCTTCTTCATATTAAAAGTCTAATAATGTAGTATTTGACCTGATTGGACCAGTTTATGTCAATTCTTATACAATTTTTTCACATTTTGGGTTTAAATTTGTCTTTATCATTCCTGAGGTATCCCATTACTACGATTGGATCACTGCTTCCACAGTATTTCTGTAAGACAGGTTCCCTGTGAAAGAAAGAAAACAAACAAACTCAAATTAGTGGCAAGTAATGTTTCTTCACATAAAAGACGCTGTTAAAAACTCATTTGTATAACACAGTCTATAATTGATTGTGATGAACTATCTTCCATGTATTTTTCTAAATGTACTTAATGAATGTTCTTACATATTGTTGTATGTATGTATTTTTGTATTTCATGTTTGCGCCTCGGAATAGATTGATGGCGCATTACAAATTCATTATAGTATTATTAGGAGTTTATTATTATTATAAAGGTTATTTTGTGGGTCCCAGTAAACTCTATTTTTAATTTCAATCATATCTTTATCATTTTACCAAAACATGTAAATACAGCTAGCAGACATTGACTAAGGATGTTTAGTGGAGATCAAGCATAACTTGCAAGTGAATGAGGAGTAAGTATGTTGTGCAAATCCTGATCCCCACAATCTTTTTGTGCACAATCATCATATGATTGGATCGAAAACCCCCATCTATATCTGTATACAAAGTATAGCAATCAACCCTTGATCATCGCTCCATAAATTTGTTAAGAAAGAGAATAGCTAAAGATAAAAAAGATAATCCATTTGCCATGTTAATCTGTCAGTCCGGCTGAATCAAGAGATAACTCATTAAAATACAGAATATAAGTTAACATACCTGAAATAAAATTGGGCAAACATGCTCTATTATTTACTTCATTGCAAATTGCTGTAGAATTAGTATAACCCTAAACACTTTTGGGATGGAAATGCTGAAAAAATGTCCACGGCGGAAATGTTAGAAATTTAGCGGGGAAAACCCAGACTTGCCGGCGAAGAGATTCGACCCCGAGTCCTAATAGTAATACCCATTTGATTCTACTGTCCTGCACAAGACATTACATGGCATTACACCTGTTCCAATGAATTCAGTATTTAAAGGTGGGTACATTTGAACGATAATAATATAGGACAACATCATCCATTGCTTTACATTTTTGTACATTTTAATGTGTAAAAAGCAGCTTTCTAGTGCTGGGCGGAAAATTAAAATGTTTATCATCAGCCACAAGTCTTGTTTTGAGCAGGTTTTTAGTAGGTTACTAATTCTTTTAAAGGTAATGCTTCTATGACAAATTTAACTAAACTGTACAGAAATAGTTCCTATTTCATAGTGGTGTACTTCAACTAATAATGGGAAACGTATCATAATTAAATGAAAGAGCGAAATAACCACATAACAAGCCACGCCGCTGAATGTCTCAACTTGGAAAAAATCACGGACACTTGAACCCACGATAATAGAATAGGTAAACAGGAGATTGTGGGTTAAAGTCCTGTGCCTGTGAATGTCTTTGCTTTTTCGAGTTGAGACATGTCACTGGTTTTATGTTTATTTCACTCTTTCAAATGGGATGAATTTTTTCTATTATACTTTATTTACATTTGTGTTCGTCCCTCTACTTTCGGGTGTCCTGTTTGTGGTTCTCACTGTTTCAGTAGGGACTGGTTTTGTAGTATAAAAATGGGAAGATAAATGTTACTTACGCCACTCTCATAAATGGGTTGTATTTCTTCTCGTCTGCTATGGTGGATGGTATGGTGGGTTCACTTTTTGCTCTTTGTTCCTGAATAGTAGTAAATACAATATAACAATGTATCAACTTTAGTGCGGGGTGAGAAGGTGCCATAAGGCAAATAGAAATATATTTGTTCCCCGTTTAATTTCAACATCCTCACAGCACATCTTTTTGCAGGATATGTTCACATTATAGTTTGAAAAATGTTGCCCAAAATCTAGGATTAAAAACGTACATTGTAAATATGTCACTTTGAGTTGTTGAAGATATCTTATCGATGAAATTGAGAGCGTCTTCCAGTTAAACAGAGTTAGATTAGTCTTGCAATATGTGACCCAACAAGAGTAAATAAGGCACGCGTGGCAGCAGCTAATTTAATTTAAAAGCACATCCACTGCCGCGTAAGTATGAGTATTTGCTCTGTGATTATGTCCTTAAAATTCCATCTTTTATGAACAAACCATCGTTTATTTTGACTAGTAACGATGTTGTTTGTGTGCAATATATATTTCTTTTGCATAAATTAATGTTTGTTGCATATTATGATCATCAAATTTCATACAAAATCCGATAAATCGAATCAAGTCAAAATCTATCGCCATCTTTGGCGAAAGGAACGTTTTCTGTTACCTACACCTTTTCCGAAGAAAAATAATCAGTGTTTTATTAACAATTAGTTAATAAATTCACAAATATCATACATATGGATGCGCAGCGCTCATGAATGTCTAAAACATGGCTATCTTCTGAGGAGGTTATTTGGATTTTCAAGAAAAACCTGAAATTTGAAAGATAATTTAAATATTTTGGTTGAAAAAGCAGTGTCCAAAACATGACAGAGAACCATGCAGATTGTCTGTATTTCACACGAGGCTGAACACAGCTCAAACAGGTTTTAAATTTACTGCGGCAATGATTCGCATTCATGCATGCCACTGACCGCAATACAATGCAAGTGTATACAATTTGTGAAGGTCAGTTTACACATAAGTTGTGCCATGATTTGGGAATTAACAAAGCCCAACATCCTATACCACCATTCTAGACAAACCTGAAGTTATATAATAGCAGCTGTGTTTTATTTGGGCGATATCTCTATATTTTCACATTGTAATGATCACCTCTCAATCATAAAATAATGTACTAAAGAGTTATCAATTCACGTCTAACAAAGGATTCAAACAAGCCCATTCAAAATAATGTATGTTGGATCACGCGATAACTAAACTTATAATGGCTGATTAATATCTTCCAATAAGCGTAGGTCAGACTTGGTTGCTCTCACAATTCTTTGAACAGTCTTAACATGCTGTATCACTAGGGGGTGTCACTTTTGTGTGCAATTGACCTGACTGAAAAATATGAAGATTGCAATTTAACCAGACATTTTCACCAAAATGGTCGGAATGGTATGTATGCATGATGGCATGCTTTGTGTGCATATCATGTCCAAAAGTTTATAACCCATGTTCACAGGTTTTAATATAAAAAAATACACCCCTGTATGTAAAATTGTAATTGCTGCTGCAAGTTTTATTCAGAAAATGTGCTGGTTACCTTGACGCGATAGGTATTGCTTTACAACCAAAACTTTAATATAGTTTTGACCCAAAATATAAGGTTTTCTGGAAAATTCCAGTAACTTTTTCTAAACTCGAGCTATGTTTTAGGTATTAATGAACATTGCAAATCCCTATATAATAATTATATGTGCTTGCATTTTGTAAAAAACTAATGATTTGTCAGAAATGATTTGTCAGAGATTAGCACAAAGTGCTATAACAGTGATAATGATCTCATGATTATGTAATGAGGCAAATGTCTATGGGGTTTCACTGTCTAGATTTTGACTTGTCTCGATTTATTGGGTTTTGTATGCAATCTGATAATCATAATATGCAACATGAATTTATGAAGAAGAACTACATGCACACAAACAACATCGTTATAGTCAAAATAATCAATAGTTTGTTCATAGAAGATTAAATTTCTAGGATATAATCAAATATCACAACCAGCTGCATGATATGATATTTAGTTTTAAAAATTAAACATTATATCATTAAAATGCCAATAAATGTGAGCACAAGAGGGATTCCTTTGCCCATATGTAAAAACTAGCCTCACAAATATGCATCTATCTGGTATTGAACAAATTACACCTACCTTAGCCCAAGCAAATCTTTCCTGCGCATCGGTGTTGTTAGGATCAACATGCAATGTATACTTGAGGTTATTCACTGAGTACTCATGGCCACAGTATACTTTCTGCAGGAAATCAAATGGTTTATTTAATTGTATATGCTGATATGTATAGTATAATTTTTAGCGAATCAACGATCATGATATACAGTTCTGAGAGCATTATTTAACCCTTTCGGATCCACAGAATACCTGGGGCGTTCCTCGCAAATAAAAAAATACTTATAAATACTTTCAAATAATGTTTCTGTATCTCAAAAATGACACTAAACTCAATCAAATTGGGCATCATTTTAAAGCTTGAAATGCCAATAGCACGGTTACTACAAATGAGGTAGGAGAAAATCTCAAAGGTCAAAGGTTAGAATTGAAACCCTCAAATTAAGTCAGATCTGAAAGGGTTGATGGCTATTGTATTTACCTAAATCTTCTACATTATGAACAAGATGCTCGATAAATTAAACCCTAGCATACAAAAGTGTGTAAGTGTGTGATCGAGCCTGAGCATCTTAAAAGTTAGTCCCTGTAAGTGAATCAATCTGTGTGCACTTGCAGACCACTCCTACTAGAAACATGACATGTACTTGTTTTTTTCCTTAAAATCATCACTTACTGTTTCATCGGGAAGCTTTGCTAGCTGTCCAATGAGAGCGCTATACATTTGATCCGCTGTTCCCTCAAAGAATTTACCACAGCTAGCTTGAAACAAAGTGTCCCCTGTAAAAAATGAACAATCGTATGTGTAAACTGATTTGAATAAGGATTTATTTACTCGATATTGATCACAAACCAATTAGAAACCAGAAATAAAATACTATGTAGAGAGTGCATTGATAATTAGACTGGATCCCCATGTCTCTCATTTTGACGCCATCTTTAAAATGGCAGACCAAATTGAGGGACTGGGAAAGAACACGGCAAAAAAGTGAACGAAGGTGTCGTGGGGAGTCACAATAATTCCGGTCACTTATTTAATTTAACTACCCATGCGAATGTCTGCCAGACAATAACGTCAAAAGCTCCAGATTGATCAAATTTAAACTGCCATGGGAGGTAAATCAGCGCGTCCAACCGCATCACGCGATGAACAAACATGAATGAAACCATCTACTGAAGAAAGCAAAGAATATCACATCAGTACTTCAGATGAACATGCTATCTACTGATGATAGCAAAGGTTTTCAGATCTAGTGCTATCTACTGAAGATATCATATGATATCGCATCTGTACTTCATGTGGACATGCTATCTACTGATGATAGCAAAGGTCTGCAGATCTAGTGCTATCTACTGATGATAGCAAAGGTCTGCAGATCTAGTGCTATCTACTGATGATAGCAAAGGTCTGCAGATCTAGTGCTATCTACTGATGATAGCAAAGGTCTGCAGATCTATTGCTATCTACTAAAGATAACATGATATCCCATCAGTACTTCAGGTGGATATGCTATCTACTGATGATAGCAAAGGTTTTCAGATTTTGTGCAATGTACAGAAGATAGCAAAGGTCTTCAGATCTAGTACTATCTACTGAAGATAGCATATGATATTACATCAGTACTTCAGGTGGACATGCTATCTACTGAAAGGTCTTCAGATCTAGTGCTATCTACTGAAGATAGCATATGATATTACATTCATTACTTCATGAATAATCGCGATAGCTGCGTACCAAGTGCGTTCCAATCAAATTAATCGTTAGATGAGAACGCGCACGCCGAGCGCGGGTTACTAATAATTGCCCGAAAGTACTGCGCCAAAGTGTTCCATTGTTTGGCTCACTGACCGACCAATCAAATTAACGTCTCACGCCCTTAAACTGAATATTCAATGAATTATGAGGAAACACGATTAAAGCTTAATTCTGATTGGTTGAATGATAAAAATGTTAATGAGGGGATGACCCGACTTGGACTGTTTCAATAACTAAGAAGAGGTGGACAAAATAAACAGAAAACTAATTAATTATTAGCAAGATTATATCGGTACAAATCAACGATTTGGATAAAATATGCATCTTTTCAGTAATGAATGAGAATAATGCCTGCTTAACAACTGTTTTCGTGAATTTGTTTTGAAATCCTCGGGTTTTGTTCTGGTCATTCGGAAGTGTCCCTCGGGGGCTGCGCCCCTCGGGACAATTCCT
Source organism: Ophiura sarsii (assembly GCA_035610835.1). Lineage (NCBI taxonomy): Eukaryota > Metazoa > Echinodermata > Ophiuroidea > Amphilepidida > Ophiuridae > Ophiura > Ophiura sarsii. Next base: position 40,849,284 of record CM069444.1, read on the forward strand.
CAGACCAGAACAAAAACCTCTGATTTTAAAACAAATTCACAAAAACAGTTGTTACGCAGTCATTATTCTCTAATCAGTACTTCAGGTGGATATGCTATCTACTGAGAGGTCTTCAGATCTAGTGCTATCTACTGAAGATAGCAAATGTCTTCAGATAGCATATGATATCACATCGGTACTTCAGGTGGACATGCTATCTACTGATGATAGCAAAGGTTTTCAGATCTAGTGCTATCTCCTGAAGATATCATATGATATCACATCAGTACTTCATGTGGACATGCTATCTACTGATGATAGCAAAGGTCTTCAGATCTAGTGCTATCTACTGATGATAGCAAAGGTCTGCAGATCTATTGCTATCTACTGATGATAGCAAAAGTCTTCAGATCTAGTGCTATCTACTGATGATAGCAAAGGTCTGCAGATCTATTGCTATCTACTAAAGATAACATATGATATCACATCAGTACTTCAGGTGGATATGCTATCTACTGATGATAGCAAAGGTTTTCAGATTTTGTGCAATGTACAGAAGATAGCAAAGGTCTTCAGATCTAGTACTATCTACTGAAGATAGCATATGATATTACATCAGTACTTCAGGTGGACATGCTATCTACTGAAAGGTCTTCAGATCTAGTGCTATCTACTGAAGATAGCATATGATATTACATCAGTACTTCAGGTGGATATGCTATCTACTGAGAGGTCTTCAGATCTAGTGCTATCTACTGAAGATAGCAAATGTCTTCAGATCTAGTGCTATCTACTGAAGATAGCATATGATATCACATCGGTACTTCAGGTGGACATGCTATCTACTGATGATAGCAAAGGTTTTCATATCTAGTGCTATCTACTGAAGATATCATATGATATCACATCAGTACTTCATGTGGACATGCTATCTACTGATGATAGCAAAGGTCTTCAGATCTAGTGCTATCAACTGAAGATACATGTAGCAAAGGTCTTCCGATCTAGTGCTATCTACTGAGGATAGCAAAGGTCTTCAGATCTAGTGCTATCAACTGCATATAGCATATAATATCACATCAGTACTTTAGGTGGACATGCTATCTACTGATGATAGCAAATGTCTTCAGATCTAGTGCTATCTACTGAAGATAGCAACCATCTTCAGATCTTGTGCTATCTACTGAAGACAGCATATGATGTCACATCAGTATTTTAGGTGGACATGCTATCTACTGATGATAGCAAAGGTCTTCAGATCTATAGTCAGTGTCATAATGCTATGGACATAATTTCAACAATGCGAGCGTGTATACATGTGTACGAGCGTTCATGCGTAAACCTGAAAGTGCGTACCGGACGCTTTCAAAAAATGACCGTGCGTCATGATTGGTCAATCATGAAATCATCATGCGAATGCATGCATAGTTGTCAGCGAATTTCATGCATCAGGACGAAGCTCCGTGAACAACAACAAAACATGTTTGCGTGAAATAGCTTGAATTTTGTCCATAGCATTATGACAATGACTACGGTGCTATCTAATCTACTAAAGATAACAAATGGTATCACATCAGGTGGAATGGTGAATAGACTGTTTACCTGTAAACACCGCTGGGTCTTCCCCTTCATCACCCGTCACATAATAACATATATGCCCCGTGGTATGGCAGGGAGTGAACATGCACCTTACATTCAGTGTTCCAATCTGTAGATAAAAGATCAACAAACAGGCTATTCTGACAAATGGTATCAAGATTTTCACTTATACAGGGTGAGTCCAAATATTCAGGTCCCGTTTTATCAAAAAATCAGGAAGAAATTGGTCAATTTCTTCTGTGATTATAAGAGTAGAAACACTTCTTCATGTTTAGTGAAGTTTTCGAAACAATACCTAATTGCACGCCATAATAACAACATATTTACGAAAAACACGAAATTCAAATTGTTCCAAGAATACATGAATGAAGCCAAGTTGGTGGATGTTACCAATACTGCGTTATTAGTTCACACAACATTACACAACCTGTTGACATTTTATAAATAGAGCAACGTTTGATAAATCTAGACCTAATTTACATATTTTTCTTGAACCTCTAATAATTAAAACGACATTGCATGCAAAATATTGAGATATATGTCATAATTGCACAAACATAGTCATAATAATTAATTACGTACGCACTTGCTAATGGGGAAAATTATGGACGACCCCTTATCACATACGGTAAATAATGACCAACACCATATTGTAGTTGAAGTGACGCATGGAATTTCGAATGCATTGTTGACTTTTTACTACTTTTACTTAATTACACTCAATTTTCCGGCCCTTCAGCATGTATAAAGTAAAACTGCCCAATGGTTATGCATAGGAAGTGTTGGTTTATACATGTTCAGGGGCAAGAACACTTACAAGGTTCTAATATATGTGTTTTTGGCCCTTGAACATGTTTAGAGCATACTGCCCAAAGGTTATGTATACAATGTATAACTTTATACATGCTGGAGGGCCGGATGGTGATACAAGGTTTTGACAGAACAGCGACGATTTGATGGAACCGAGAGGGGACTTTGATGTCATTTCATAGTCTTACCTTAAGAGTATCTCCATGGGAGACTTTGTTAGTGAGTGCCCCAATACGATCATCTCCACCATATACTGTCAGCCCACTGGCAAGCTCCACTAACTTTTCATTACCACTTGCATGATCCCTATATCGGAGAAAAAACATTAATTTGTAATTAAACATGTTGTTATTTAGACATTTGCAATTCACATGTGCAACACACCGTGATCAAAATGCGCGCTGCTATAACTACTGAAATGATGAGGCTGTGATACAATTAAGCTGAATGATGCTAATCGACTGGCCATCCACTATAACAATGCCATGGCAGACCTAGATCGCTGCACATAGCAGGTATGAATGGGCGTTCTTATCTCTTTGGTCAAGGATTGTGTGCGCTGAATTGAATTTACACACGTAAACTAGAGCAGTTCTCAGGTTTTGCGCTTTATGGGTATCAATTCGTGGGTATATTGGTTTTAATGATAGAGGAGCGCATTAAGACATTAAGAAAAATAAAAGCAACACACTGAAAATATTGAATTTAGTTTATTTCACTTTCTCTGGATGGAGTGCAGCATTTAGGCATTCATGATGTTTCTCAGTAGCATAACTATGGTCTTCAATTGGGGGGGGGGGGGGCAAGCCTTTTGGCAAGGGGCATAAAACTGCCTATTTATATATACATAGAGTTTGTCATTTCATTTGGGGGGAATTATCCCCCTTCCCGCCCCTGCCGCCTCACGCTGGTTACGCCCCTGATGTTTCTTCAATCTTACTATTACATGTGTGTGTACACAGAAGTGCCCTGGCACAGCCAGTTTCTAAAGTGGACGGGCAGTTTTAGACAAGCCAATAAACAAAATGCATATCCCCAATTTATTATAAACACAACTCCGTAAACACAAGTGAGCTTGCATATTTCATCCAAACATTACAGCATTTAATCATTTAATCATTTGCGATCATTTTTGGGCTACTATTTGCACCCGAGGGCGAGTATCATATCAATGGGCGCAAATTGGGCACATACAGATGATTTGCAATAACAGTATTAATACTGGAGTGTTCAAATTCGGACGGGCAACTTTCAAATCTTGGCTTAGATCCTGTTAACCTACCAATGATGATGAGTTGTAAGAACTGTCTTCAATTTCACACCTTCTTCTTTAACAGCACTAAGCACCTGTGCAAGGCAAAAAGTGTCATAATTGGATAAAAAACAAATGCTTTAAGTTTAACATCCATCCATCTGTAAAAAACTCTGGAAAGTGTAATATTTATCTGGATAACAAAATTTGTAATCGCACCAAGATATATTTCAGATTGTATAGTTCCAGACAAAGATACTTTATTTCAGGATTTTTAATACCAACCAGGTGTAGAGGTTATTGCTTTGTTTACATTTGTTGATAAGGCGATGGACAAAACACCCGATTTAGGGGCCCGACCAACCAACCCACTTTTAAAAAACAATTAAACATTTCCTTACTAAAGCTTTCAAAAAAGAAAGACATTTGATTTAATTTTTGAAAAATTTGAAAATTGTTTTCAACATCAAAAAATGTTGAAATTCACCAACATTTTGAGAGAAAAAAAATACACACAAACAACGTGTGACCGACAGGCCTTACCTAAGAGGTCTATTTGCTTGTAGAACAGGTATATCTTTTCATCACCTAAAGATACAACAGAAGTTGTTAGCAATTAAGGTCCTCCATTTACAAGATTGTTGTATAATTCTACTGACCTTCTCTGGGTTGACAGGGTCTACGATTGCAGCTTCTTTTGTCTTCTCATCTGTGATGAGATACATGTAGTTGTCATCTAAAGCTGACAGTAGCTTGACCCTCATGTCGGCTTGGCTGATTAAAATACTAGACGAGTGACAAAGACGACGAAGACTTGGCGAGAGTCTAGTGCACAGTGATGCAGTGTGGGCAACAAGAAGATTAGCTGAAAAAATAATCAAGATATAGACGTTATTCATAATTGGTGCATTTACGTCAACAGAGGGTGTGAATTCTAACTGAGCATGCTCAGAGCAATTAGTCCGCCGATAAACATTACAATCTCATACTTTTACTGCAATGTAATGAAAAAGTGAATTTCTACCTTTTCCTATGTAGTGTCGGTTACCAGCAAACATTTCATTTCAAACTAGTGGAATAGATAGTTTAAACGTTCAAGTTTTCACGAATGTAATGAGGTCAAATATTGAACAGCTCAGAGTCAGAAGTATGAAGCATTTATTCTGATTAGTGCAAAGTTCACCACATTGATAAACTACATCATTCTCATCTTGGCTACATCGCTGGCCTTGTTCTCGGAGCACTAATTGCTTTGAGCATGCTCAGTTGGATAGCACGGTCCTCTTTTGAAGTCAATGCGGCAATGATTTAATTTAATTTTACTGACGGCGAACGGGGTAAGTGTAGCGAACGAAGTGCAGTGGATCATGGCATGGGGTCCAGAGGCCTTCATAATGTTTTTTTAGGTTTTATTAATGCACTTTGAGGGTCCTGCCACATAATTTCTTGTTTTATGAGGCAGTTTTTAATGATTTTATCCACTCATTTGTTTTCTTCTTCAAATTAGAGTGCCGGTTTTTTTACCCTTTTTTTTTAGAGTGCTGGTCTGCAATCATGAGTGCCGCTACACCCGACCCTGGAGACCATACCATACAATTTGACAATTGTTTTACTTTAATGAGACTGACAAAGGTTATCTCCAAAGGAAAATTGACTAAGTGTGACAGAATTTGATTTCTGTGTATTACTTCCTGACAATGCAATACACACTGAAAATGGGCCAATACAGTTCATACAGGGTGTGCCAGAAGGATTTAGACTGGGTTTGAAAAAAAAACCTAATCAAATAAAACCACATTGCCAGTCAAATATAATACCTGCAATATAATTGGGGATACCTGTATGTTCCTACTTACTGTATGTCAATTTTATTGAGATATCTTTGTTCGTTATAATGTGGCGTAACATTTAACTGAAAATGGGTGAAAACCTGTTTTTCACTTTGAGTGTAAAACTGCCGTCACATCAAAACATACCTCTTGGGTCTTTTATCCAAAGTCTGATTTAAAATCATCAAAACATGCAAAAATCAAACCTATACCTCATTATTGAAATTTAGCCTTAATAATCAGGAAATATGATGGATAGAGACGCTTAGCATTTCCTTTTAATTTCTTTATATTTTCCAAGATATTTTACTTTTCACACTCTTAGTGGGACTTCCACATATAATACTGGCAATTTTTTGTGCGTGTTTTGTCGTACATCAATTATTCATGCTTCACACTCTTAGCGGGACTTCCACATATACTGACATAATCCTCCATAATTTACCCCCATAAATCTTGAGCAAGATAGTCAGATTTATCATTGTGCAATTTGTAACAATTCTACGGAAAATTATGTACCGTATTATACACAGTAACTAATAATTATTTTAACTTTTACTGTACATGCTGTATGGTAAATCTGGGCATACAATTAAACACACAAAAACACTTGTAAAATAACAGATATACCAGGTAGGCCTAAATTATGAACTTGGTAGAAGAAAAAACCCAATAAACAATTGAAAGGTTATTTACGAATTAAAATCCTATAGTAATAATTAACAAAGTTCACCATCTCCTAGTGATTCCAATGCAATCAATAATTCAGGCACTTGTCTCAAAATAAAAAGTATTTCCAACATAGAAGTATGTATATCCACCACATAAGCCAAAATATAGAAGTTCTTGTTCACTGAAGAAATCACCACAAGATGAGAACTAAGCTGGAACAGTTGCTTACCTGGTGAGAGTTAGACAGAAAGTGTACCCCATCTCACCAGATGCAAAATGATATACCGTATAAAATCAATCAAAAATGTCTATAATCTAGTCAACTGGACTTACTTTTATTGTTTGGCGACAGTTTCACATCCTATCCCGGATGTATCGTCAGGCCGACTGATGTTCTAGTGGCTTTGTTTGACCCGTGACGGGGTCAAGGAGTCAAACAAAGTAAGTCCAGTTGACTAGATTATATACATTTTTGATTGATTTTCACTACCTGGATGACTGACAACATTCATAAAGATATACTGTAAAAAGCTGAAATTTTCGCGGTGGTTTTATTTTCTGCGAACAATTATAACGAGCGAAAAATATTGTTTTCAACATTCATGCAATGCATCCATAAGGTCGCCCGCGAAAAAACCAATTCGTGAAATGTCTATGATATCAAAATGCGCGAAAATATCTTTACGCGAAAATATTGGCTTTTACAGTAGCCAAATTTCATCTCCAGCTCTGAAATGGTCTTAACACTTTACTAGGGGGTTTCTTCGAGACATTGATTGTAATCAAGATGTAATATGATTTTCATAATACATCCCAATTCATATAATCAACTATTCCAAGGCAACTCCCCAAATTTCATTGGCTACCAACTTTTTAGGGGTGTCACCTGCCTGGTCGTACTTGGCCTAGGCCTATACCATGCCCTCCTTACTTACTACACCCCAGAGCAACTGTGCACTTTTCAAGTTAAAAGTATATTATGTGACATTTTCCATGAGACGCCCTCAATCCTCGAAAAAAATTGGAAGCAGATTTTCTTGCAGATTTAATTTTCTGATCATAAATCATAAATATATTCCAAGTTACAGAGCGATACGATTCCTAATAACCTCAAAATCATGGTTTAAAGAGTGAATTAAGAGTAAAATTTGAAAAATAGATTCTACCGCTTGGTACAATCTATTTTTCAAACCATGATTTTGAAGTAATTAGGAATCGTATCGATCTGTAACTTAAAAAATCTTTATGATTTATGATCAAAAATGCAAATCTGCGAGAAAATCTGCTTTCATTATAGTAAAAATCAATGATAGAGGGCGCTACTTGGAAAATATCACATAATATGCCTTTAATGAGATGACCCTAAACCATCTGTTAAGGTGGTCAACAACCTAATGTCTGTCCATGGGGTGAATGGACTCTGGCTGGCTACCTGCCTTTGCCCCCCCCCCCCCCCCCTGATTATAACTCTCCCTGTTAATCGACTATACCCGCTTGACTTAAATTATTACATCAATTAGCGATCCCTTGCTTCAAGAAAGCAATACCTATAACTACTTATTCTGCTACTGGTATGTACATTACTATAAGTAAACAAATATACAACACCTTCCCGAGGCAGCTATTCTGTCAAACATTTGGCTAGTTCCTGTCCACTGCAGCCATTATGGGGGCACAGCACTAAATATACCGCCCATTGGATTACATGTAAATTAGGGCTAAAAGAGTCGCTATTTTGGGCCCTTAGTAACCATTTTTGGAACGTCTCGAATGCTTTATTCTAATAAACAAACATTCAAATTTCATAAAATCGTCAAGAAGTGTTACACCTTCCAATTCGATTTTACGATACGATCATTTAAACAGCGCCACCCCTATTTTCAGCCCGGACGCTGGCCTTCTAACCGCCTCCGATCACGTGTGTTCATACACGTGATAAATTTTCAATACAATCGAAAATCAATATTTTGCAATATCCTGATCAAAGTACAAGAGATTATCTTTCATTTTAATTATGAAACGCTATCCTCACGCCAAACTGATTCCCAAAGGACCCCATTAATCACAAAATCGTTTTTTGTTTTTGCCGGAACTTACTACCATTAGGCCTAAAAAAAAAAAAGGTTTGTTTGCCCAAACACGACCGACCCATAAAATCTCAAAACCCCATGCCTTTTTCTTTTTTTTTTGAGATTTAATTTTTTTTTAAATAATGTTCTATGTTGAAAAATATATGTATTAAATGATATTTTCATCTTAATTTGCCAAACTAATCAACTACACTGCCCTGTTATTTACTTATTCCCACATATCCACCCTTTAAAACACTAAGGAGATGCAAATCCAAGATAGTACAACTATCTGAAGGTTTGTACTACAGGCTGCCAGCTGCCCTATTGAAAACAAAATACATGTATTAGCCCTAACCAGCCAGGCTATGTTCGTACGGTGTGGAAACTGGGGGAAGGGGACAAAGTATGATTTTAAACCAAATAATCGCTGTGAAACCCCTTGGAATTGACCCCAGAACCTCTGATCACCGCGCCGCGTCCCTAATCACTCGGCTAACCTGGTAATGCTCACCTGGGCAGTGATTTTGTACACACATATCAGCTTGGTTGATGACGTCATCGAATCATTATGCTATAGAATGCGCGTGGACATTGTTTTTTGCTTTAGTGAATCGGAGTGTAGGAAGGTTAGGGGTTCAAAGAACATTCAAGTGTATTAACATCAACTTGTATAGTCTTTTTCTTCTCTAAAAGTGTCCATAGCCAAAAAAAAAAAAAAAAAAGGAAAAAAAAAAAGGTAATCGACCTACCGACCCACTTTTTTCAACTCTTGTTTGGGCAAACAAACTTCTTTTTTTTTTAGGCCTTACACAAAACGAGGAGTGATTTAGTGCTGTGCGCCCTTATAACACACAATAAAAAAATAAAAACTTTTTTTTCTGGCATTTTTGTAAACACCAAGTAATATCAAGATAAACTGTCAAAATAGTTAATTTATATACCACCTCTAACTTAAGTTATGTTACTTAACGCATCGATACTCAATTTCTAATGTTCGAATTTTGGGCACTTTAAGGCCATTTTGCAGAATTTCTATGTTTTTATAATCTCTGTCATTCATCATGAGATGTTAATGAGACTATTTATGTTTCATATTATCTTAAAAGTATGCAATGTTCTAATAATCCGATGAACCATGAAACTGATTACGCAATGGCGTGCACACCCTATATCAAACCTTAGATACAAATGTAAAAAGTGTAGGTCCAAAATTGCCGAATTTTAGGGGTATGGGTGAAAAACCTTTCAATTTTGAATTAATAATAGGCCTAAATTGTCTTTTTATCTGTCACGTATAATGTATCGTGTGTCAGGTAAACTCCCAATGTAATTTGTGTTGGGTTATATCCTCTAGGGAATTGCCCAGAGTACTGTTATTGACATTTTGATACATTAAAAGCCTTATTTTTGTCTTAATTTAGGCCCAAATTAAACCTGGTCACCCCCCCCCCCCCAAACACCCGACATGATTTGATATCAATGACAAATGGGTTTAAAAACATTTATTTCAACTTTATTTGTTAAGCCCCTGATTGATAAAACGAGCATAGATATGTAGGTTTATAATCGGATAACCATGGCGAGGGGGTCCATTATTGTGAGTAAAATAAAAATAAAGGAAATGTTAGTAAAATGATGCTCTTCAACCGTTTTTGCTCCAAATTTGTAAGAAAATTGGGTCGTGTTCATGATATTTATGTATGACATGGACAGAAATATGATTTTCTTTGAAATTAAGATAAAATTACCTCTTTATAGACTCAAAATCAATGCAAATCGATATAAATCGAGTGTCACCACTGCGTGTTACAAGGGGGCACAGCACTAAATATACCGCCCATTGGATTACATGTAAATTAGGGCTAAAAGAGTCGCTATTTTGGGCCCTTAGTAACCATTTTTGGAACGTCTCGAATGCTTTATTCTAATAAACAAACATTCAAATTTCATAAAATCGTCAAGAAGTGTTACACCTTCCAATTCGATTTTACGATACGATCATTTAAACAGCGCCACCCCTATTTTCAGCCCGGACGCTGGCCTTCTAACCGCCTCCGATCACGTGTGTTCATACACGTGATAAATTTTCAATACAATCGAAAATCAATATTTTGCAATATCCTGATCAAAGTACAAGAGATTATCTTTCATTTTAATTATGAAACGCTATCCTCACGCCAAACTGATTCCCAAAGGACCCCATTAATCACAAAATCGTTTTTTGTTTTTGCCGGAACTTACTACCATTACACAAAACGAGGAGTGATTTAGTGCTGTGCGCCCTTATTACACATGGGATGGAATACCAGGAACCGCTGAACTAGGTCAGTGCACTCTATTACTATAGTAATAGAGTAAATTAGCTTACACCAATGACAGATACCTTAAAGGCATATTATGTGATCTTTTGCAGAGAGCGCCTTCTATTCATGATTTTTTTTAGAAAGTAGATTTTCTTGCAGATACATTTCTGATCATAAATCGTACACATTATACATTCCAAGTTACAGAGCGATACGATTCCTAATTACCTCAAAATCATGGTTTTAGAGTGAATTTAGAGTGAAAATATAAACTGTCGTGTTATCCCGACAGTTTATTTTCACTCTAAAACCATGATTTTGAAGTAATTAAGAATCGTATGGCCCTGTAACTTTGAATGTATGTACTTTGTACGATATAATACTAATATGTTGTTGTTATTACATCAAATTAAAAAATGTCACTATATTTATAACTTTTCTCAAAATTTGACAAATAAACTCTCTTTTTTGGTGGGTCAAAGTTACCCATCAAGGGTCAACCGTCAAAGTATCCCCATTCTATGGTATGCACAGAAATGTGAATTTTGATTTGTATAGTGGTAGTGTCGTGTATGAATTAGGTAAGGTCAATTATACATGCGTGTATTGTTTGTTTCTCTAAAGTCTTATAAGGTCACAAGTTATTGCCCCAATATGCACCGATCTCCGAAAATACCACTATTTTACGAAATAAAAATTACGATTTATAACTTTTGTTCCGCTAACCCCACATACCTGGGAGACCCCTCATTTTGTTGCTTTTTATTAAAGCTCTTTCAGTTGAAATCAAAATCAATTAAATCCAACCAAGTTCATTTTTTTGGTGAAAATACCTAGGCCAGGGCCTATCTGACAATCTGTTGAGACTAGGATTTGGCATGGTCAGTGATGGTTAGTGTTTATCAAAGCAGAATCCATCACACTGAGAGGGTCAGGGTGCATAAATCCACTCCAACTATCCAATCCAAACAGGATAAAAAAAATAAAAACATGATATTGTTGATAAATAAATAAATAAGCTTAGGCCTATTTATTATTAATTAAACATGTAAATAGGCCTAAAGTAAATGTTAAAATATTTATTAGATTATTAGATTTGACATGCTAGTTGTTGTGGTCTAAAAGTAAATGTTGCATTTAATACCCGTTGGCAAACTACATTTATCAGCTTATTGCGATATTCCTTACGTACCGAACATAACAAACACTATTTAAAGTCAAGATGATGATCGTGATGTTTCGTTGTTGACAAAAAAGCATGGATGGATGGAGGCGGTAACCAGAGTTAACACGGTTTAACTTTTGACCTTTGCCCATGCAGGTTAAACCAGGGGTATGCCACTGAGCTTGCCGATCGGGTCCACTTTTAAATTGAACTTAGTCAGCATAGAATTGGTGGCGCTATACCGATCAGGCGTGATTGCAGATAGACGACGGTGGCTACGAACGGCCGTTAATTTTGAATTTCCGTTGGTTTCAATGTAACAATGGATTTTGATTATATGACCCCATAAAATTCATCATAGGTTAGAAGAAAAATTTTCCAATCCAAAACCGTTCAGGATGGCTAATCATCCCAATTGTAAATGCTATTTTTTGAATTTAAACCGTTGTTAAGCGGTCGTCCCATTCACTTGATCAGGTAACCTCGTTCGCATATTTTAACCTGGATACTCGTGAATACGCCTATGCCCAGCGTCGTCTGATTGCAGACGTGTGATTGTAGCAGACGACGCAACGCTGGCCAGGCGTCTCTCAGACGACCCAATTTGGCAACGGGAGTGCACCATTGTGAATTATTTTTAACGATTAACGATAAAAATCCTTCTAATTATGATGTATTTGTCAAAATGATCGGTTTAAAATTCGCGATTACGTGTAATATTCACTACGAATTCAAAATGTAGGTTTCGCGTGGCCACCGTCGTCTGTGTAAATCTACAGCGCCCCAAACCTATGCTGACTAACAATTCCGTTAAACCTGGTTAAACATTGTTAAACGCGTTAAACGCCGGTCACGGACGCATTCCGGACGATTACTATAATTTATTCAAATATGCAAAAGGGTCCGTTTTCGCTACGCGACGTACGTTAGTATTATAGGACTTTCCTATCCCAAAATTAATAGTATCCCTGCTATAACAAGAACAGTATTTAAAAGCACAGGCTCCCGACGGAGGGCAATTGTAATTGAGTCCGGTGCAGTGGTGAAAATATTAATTTTATCATAAAACTTTATTGGAATAGATGTATATACTTTGAATTGTATAGCTTGTGGAACGACTTATCAGTGAAATGAGCCTGCTTTATGAGCGGCGACAGGTCGTGAAAAGGGGGGTCTTTGTCCCCGCACATACCCGTAATCCGTATGGCCAATAGGCCTATACGTGAGTAGGCCTACCCCCGGGTACCCCCGTGGCGGTGCACACCCCCGTGGCGGTGCACACCCCCTTGGACACTTTAAAACTCCCATACGGAGACACATAGTATTTATTTGAACTTGAGTCATTTAAAAGTATAGTGGATCACATTACGTAGGCCTACGTAGGCCTACTGAATTGGTTTAATTTTCATCTTTCATGGACCAAAAGGAGGTGGTGTATAACCAATTGAATAAAGGGCGTTTATGACTTTATGTTACGTACGTTACTTTACGTTAGTTTACGTTATGTTAGTTTACCTTAGGTTACTTTACGTTACGTTACTTTTACGCTACTTTACGTTACGTTACTTGACGTTTAGGTTACTTTACGTTAGGTTACTTTAGGCCTACGTTACGTTACATTACATTACTTTACTACACACACACATTTATTTGGGCGGGGGTGGGGGGGGGGGGGGGGTAAAAAGAAGCTTCACACATGCCAAGACAAATTTATTTTAACACTTTAACACCTTTAACATTTTCATTGAATAAGTTGTTGAAACCCCATTGAAACAAAATCTTTGTTTGTTTAAGCTGATGAGGCGTTGTCTTTTTAAAGACATTTCTTGTTTATCTTTAGGCTATTGTATTTGTGTAACCATCTATCAGATTGACTTGTGTTTGGTCTTTTTGGGGGGCGAAGCCACCCTTATAGCATGTTATTGCAAAAACTTACACATTTTGGTCTTTCTAGACATAAGTGGGGGCCGCCATGTTTGTTGTCTTTGTAAATTACACAGAAAATATTTGCTGAGTCAATTGACTCATATTGCCTCATTTTAAGTGAGTCACATACACGTTGACTCACTTATTGCACTAAGTGTATCATAGTTGACTCACGCATAATCTGTTAATGAGCCAAATTTCAGGTGACTCAGTACAGTATTGCCAGATTGACTCACTTGTCAGGGAAAGATGAGTCAAGATCGACTTTTGACTCATTCATAAAAATATTGAGTCAAATACGAAATGAAAGCGAGGCTGTTTTTATTTATTAGCTCTGCCATTTTGTTTTGCACATGGACTGGTGACTATATAGCGTATGTTCATGATGTTAGTGATTGAAGACACAAATTGTGTGATTTCTTTTGGACTTCTTTGTTATTATATATATTATTATTCAACTGACGAGTGTGGGCGAAAGCCAACACGAAACAAATTTGTCTTGAATAAAATGTAAAAGTTTACTCAAAATCATTATATATATATAAATATAAATAAGCATTTATAATGCGCCATTTATCTAGAAACAAGTTCTAATCCAAGGCGCAATGAACAACAAGAAAAACAATACAGTACAGTGAAAATCACAGAAAAAAATATGATATGTAACAAACTTGCGCTGAACAAAATCCAAAACAAAAAATTGTTCCATGCTAAAAATATATGACTAAAAACAAATTAAATTACAAATTGAATATTAAAAAAACAAAAAACAAAACAAAACAATAACAATAACAATAGCATGGCAAACAAAATGTAATAATCAAAAACAGTTGATATTAGCAGTCATAAGCAGAATTGAATAAGAATGTTTTGAGTCCTGATTTAAACCGATGGAGAGAATTTGACTGACGAACATCTATGGGTAAAGAGTTCCAAAGTTTTGGAGCAACGGTTGAAAAAGCACGATCACCGTAAGAGGATGTTGTTCGTGGAACTGATAATAAACACTTTTCTGATGACCTTAGACTGCGAGTAGGAGTATATGGAGAGAGAAGGTCGGTTATATAAGAAGGTGCCATATTGTTTAAACCTTTCCATGTCAGAAGTAGAGTTTTATATTGGATCCGTTCTCGAACAGGCAACCAGTGAAGACTCCGCAGAGTAGGTGTGATATGATCAAATTTGCGAGTCTTTGTTAAAACGCGAGCAGCCGAGTTCTGTATACGTTGCAGTTTCTTAAGTTGTTGTTCAGTTATTCCATTAAGTAAAGCATTTCCATTGTCTAGGCGCGATGTTACAAAAGCATGCAATAGTATTTCTGCTGTATCCTTAGAGAGAAGTTTTCTAATGAAACTGAGGTTTCTAATTTGGAAATATGCTGATTGACACACCTTTTTGACATGGTTCTACATTGATAACGTAGAATCAAGATATATTCCCAAATTGCGAACATTGGTAGAGGCAGAAATAGTTGAAGAACCAATCTGAATATTCTTATGCTGGATCTTATTCTGAGCCTTTTTTGAAGATATAATCAGCACTGCATAAACATAATATAAACACTGCATAGACTCATAAGTAATGTGGAATTTCTGGAGCTGATAGAACAGTATTTTTTTTTGCATTTGGCGGTATTTTTACCTTCAGTAAGCGTACAGTGTTGGACCTTCGTCGTTACACTGCAGTAAGCTTATGGATGTATTTAACTTCATTATTTGGGCAAGTTGGACTTAGTGCCTGCTTAATAATGGGCAACATACAGTGTCTACAGAAACTAACACTTTTCGGAGATCACCGCCGATGTTTGTGATAGCCTTTAATTGTCACAAAACAATGCTATGAGGCTCAAACTGGAAATTCCAGTCTGAGTCAGTTGACTCATCCAACCTGAGTCAATTGACTCAGTAAAACTTCCAAATGAGTCATTCGACTCAGTTAATATTATTTGTGCACTTTGTTGAAACATGTGACTCATTTAAATGTGTCAAATGACCCAATTTGATTCATTATTGAGTCAATTGACATGTTACAAGTGAGTCAGGAGGCTCAATTGACTCATTAGTATTGAGTCAGGTGACCCATTACCGAGTCTGTTGAGTCACTAGTGAGTCAATTGACTCATTTTTGGTGAGTCAGAAGACTCACTAATTGCATTTGTGAGTCAATTGACTCATTATGGATGAGTCAAATGACTGTACATGTACACAGAAAAAAATTACTGAGTCATATGACTCATTTTGGTAAGTCTCATTTGTCCGTGTAGTGAGACACTTTGAAGTTAAACTGAGTCATTTGACTCATCCATAATAAGTCAAATGAGTCAATTGACTCAGCAAATGAGTCAACTTATTGATGACTCATTCCAAAATTGTCGAAGTGAGTCAAATGACTCGGTATTTTTTTTCTGTGTACCTATGCAGTTTATTTCAACAGTCCTGCGGTGTGTGATGGAGTCAAAGCTATATTTGTTTAGCCTTGATGATCCAATCAGAGAGATGTTATTAGACTCCCAACAGAGAGACATAATAGCTTATCTTGTTTGACTAAGGAGAAATCTCCCAATTGTTGTGGGGTTGTCTAATAAATCAGAAAATCTTCGAATAAATGGTGAGTTGTGGCTGTCATATATACCTATTACCTAGATTGTTCTTCAGACGGTACCCCCCCCCCCCCCTCCCCCTTCCATGCACACAAATCAATTTTATTGGTTTCCTGTACTATTTTTAGACTGCAGTGTTTTGATTTGTTGTTTTTTGGTTTGAATTATGGAAAATACATGTATCACCATTTCCATGGTATTTTGTTTGGTATGCAACAGAAAATGGTTACAAAACATGCTTCTTTTTCTGGATCGCCCCCATTCCATTTCAATGGAATTTTTATTTAACGGTAATTTAATACCCTTTAATAATCTTTTGATTTCATTGATACATCCGGTTAAGCATAATTAGTCAGCAGGGTGGTTGAGGGAGTGGAGGTATTATCATGCTTATACGCGTACTTACGTCTTATGCCATTGTGGTTATAACTGATTTAAGCATGCTTTACATCATTTACTGAAGTATTAATTAAGCTAATTATAACTAATCTTCAAATCTGATTAACAAAGTAGGATGAACCATGTACATACAGTCTTAAATTAGTTTTGACTAGGTTTCAAAATTTTACTTCAAGGAAAATTGGAAAAGAGTTTGATGTAAAAGAAATTATAGTCCTATAATCAATTGTCATACTTGATATCCAACACCTAATGATAATTTTAGCATGCCCACTATTGTAGGTTGAGATGATGTTATCTGTAACTGGAGAGGATAGATGTAATGGCAACTATATAGGCCCACATATGTATGTAATGTACATTAGTTTGAATACCCTGTACAGCGTGTCCAAAAAAACTGGGTTCAAATGTTCGCGAGCTTAGGCCAACAAAAAAAAATTGTTTGATTGTCCTCGTCCGCCCGACCCTCTAATCATTCCGACTCAAACACTTTTTTTTGATTTTTTTTTTTAAAAAAATTATTTTTTTATTTTTTTATTTTTAAATTTCAAACTTTTTTTTAAAAAAATCATTTTTTTTGCAAATATTAGTCGAAAATCAAAATAAAATGTTTTCATTTTTTTTTTAAGTGTTGAGAAAATAAAAATACTCATCAAAATATTAAAGATTTTTTTCCCCATTTTGGTTACCACAACAAGTACATCTCATTTTACTTTTGGTACCTGAAAAAGGACAAGTGAGAAAAAAACAAACAAAAAAAAACACTTTTCCCGACCGACCTACCCAACTTTTAAAAGTGACCTATGGACAATCAAACTTTTTTTGGGGCCTTATAACGATGATATAAGTAGGAATCATGGATAGTTTATATTTAAGGATATAAAATAGAATATACTCGACCTTAATTGGGTGAATTCGGAGACCAATCTAATTTAAACTTTTTGAAATACAAAGATTTGAATAGAGCGTGGTCAGAACCCATTTGTCCCGATTTAAGGAATAAAACATGAAACTGTGCGCTATGTGCAGTATTCCCGGCACGGCATGGGGTTTATTCTCCGAAAGAACTTAACAATAACTCGGACTAAAACAAAGAACTTTTTTTTAATGTTTATGTAAATAATGAACTTGTATTATTGCAATATGACCAAGATAATTTTGTTTACTGCCCAAGTCTTTGTAAAGAATGAATGCAAAGGCAAAACTTGGATGAAGTCACCAATACGCAATTGCAACATCGGGTGTGTTCCTTAAAAAGTGGGACAAATGGGTTTTGACCACGCTCTATTAAAATCTTTGTATTTCAAAAAGTTATATTGGATTAATTACAGAGTTTAACCAATTAAGGTCAAGTATATTTTGTTTAATATATTTTGTTTAATATCCTAAATATAAACTATCCACGTTTCCTATTTTTTTAGTTATAAGCTCGCAAACTTTTGAACCCAGTTTTTGGGACACGCGCGCTGTATACTAAATTATCGTGCGAAACAATGCTTTATAATTGTACAGTGATGGTTTACATTCATGTTATCACTCACATTTAATCAAATGTATCACCTTTAGAGATAATTACAATATATCTCATCACTTATATAATATTTCAATATTTTATATTACATTTTTGACCATCCTGAATATATAATTCCTAATAAGCTGACCAATTAATATTGTATATGGCTGGATGGGTAATTTATTCAAAACAAAAACATGTCTGAACAGTCTTCATATAAGTCCTGCATTGAGACAGTATTATTGAATTGGAAGTGACAATCTATCTCAGCGCCAAGGGCCGTAGCAAGGTACCAAAAGTGGGGCGGCCATTTTTGTTGAAAACTGTAAAGGTAATTGAGCTGGTACCATCTAAGCAGCACCGCCACCGAGCTCGGACAGCGGGTGTAAGGGGGATGTGCCCCCCTCAGAAGACATTCTTTTTTCAATTTTCGAACTCGTTTGGTGCGATCTGGTGTATACTTTTGACCAAAATTTTATCGAAAAGCCACCTCTTCATTTCCAATAAATATTTTGTTTTTATCAATGCACGAAAGAAGTTGAGCATAACTGATATATTCTTGAATAAGTATACATAGTTTAAAAGCTCGGGCTAGGATTGTTTCCAATTTTCGAACCCATTGGTAGTGTGTACTTTTGACCAATATTTTATCGAAAAGCAATCCCTTTCCCCCGTTTCTTCTCTTTTATTTCCCCTTCTTCTTTTTTCTTTCTTTGCAAAAAAGTGGGGCGGCCCCCGGTTGCGACGCGCCTGTCAACTGTGTACCCCCGGGTGTGTACCTACCAACGGTTGAATGAGGTTAACCATGTTATTAACCGACATTCGACCATGCATGGTTTGAATGAACCGGATGGGGGATGGCTGAACGGTGAGTTCTGTAATGGTAAGTTGCGAGTTGAATGATGTGAGGCGTTTGGAGATTGAGTTGTGACGGCGAGTTTAAGGACTGAATTGATATAGAGAAGGCTAAGGTCCATTTGCACCT